>CM056057.1:87918007-89308280 GCA_029574335.1 Rana kukunoris
ATGTCTTCTGATATGAGAAACAGCCAATTCTCTGTGTGCTGTATGCATTGTAGCTATAGCCCCAGCTCTTTCCTTAACTGAGCTATGCCCTGTGTAACAGACGTTTCCACAGCTGAGGGGATGGTGAGGGTGAGAAGGGCTGCAACAACCTCTGCGATGCAGGCATAGGAAGTATCCACCGCTGCAGTGGCAGAGGGAGCCACCGAGGAAGATGAGTCCGGGCAGAGAGGGAGAAGGGAGGTCCCCCCTGCAGTACCTAACATGGTCATGGGTCCCAGCATGTTGATGTTGGTGGGCAGCTCCGCACAGGTATCCTGGCTGGGCTGCGTATAGGAGCAGGATCGCTCCTCAAAACGGTCCATATGATGGACCAGTACTCCCTGTGTGAGTGGGGGCGGTGTGGAAGCTTCTGTGTCTGCTTGTACAGCAAGGTTTTGCGGGCTTAGCGGGAATCTTCCTCTACATCACACTGTGCCGGAACCGGAAGCCCTGATCCTTTTATGTTCAGTGGCCTCAATCCTGGATCCTAGGTTTCAGAGGTCTGTTTGTATAGTGGATGTAATTGAGAGTGGGGCATGAGGGGGCGATGGCCAGTCCTTTAATAACATGTCACATGTTATGCCCTGAATATGGGTGTAACATGTTATGTAAGGTGAACTTATCCTTTAACATTGAGGAAAGATCTTTTGTAGGTATGTTTTGCCAGAACCTACAAATTTTCCCTGCTGCATGCAAAATGCCATAACCTAAATATTAAAATGAACATTTAATTTTTTTTAGATCAAGCATTTCTGTTCTGGGCTCTGATTCTAAGATGTAAGGTCGACAAATGAAGCGCTACCGTTATTAAAAGTGTCTAAGTGCAACGTATGGATTCAAGCACATTTGACCTAACATAAGTTCTTAGGTCTATGTCCTAAGGTGAGCGCATCGGAGTGAAGGTGGGATCATGTTTGCATGAAAGTGAAGACACGTAAAATTGTTATTCACAAAGTGAAAAATTAACCATTGTAGATTATTTACTGTGGGACTTGATTAGATTAACTTTTTAAGCCATAGATATTCTTCGACTTTCAATACATCATTTTAGCTATGGTATGGAATATCATATTGCATCGTCACAACTCAATTATTTTTTGCACTTCATAGTATTGTTGTACTTTTATTTTAGCAAAAGTGATGTACACATTTGTATATTACACATAAGGTATTACAAGGATCTAAGGGTTGGTTGTAGCTTTTTCTTTTTTCTTTATTCAGTACAAGCTGACATTTCTGTTGATTTTTACTGTAGTTCAGGAAAAAAAAAAACATTGTACAGCTTCTTGTTTCTAATATGCCAACCATTTTCTTTTACATTATTCAATACCGTCTACGCGAATAGAAACTAATACAACAACATGTAACATCTTCACAAACTTGAAATACAAGACTTATATCCTACCGTAACATGGTCATAAATGTCATATACCTAAAACAGTGGGCCTTATTTATCAAGCTTGAGAGAAAAATATCAATTTACTTTGATCAGAGTTGTTGGTGCTTTTATTCACAAAATCAAACCATGAAATTCCATCCATCATCTGCACTCTAATTTTTTTAATTTATTATTATTGTATACAGAAACAAGCTGACACTGCTCCAAGGCAGCTGCCAGATGCCAGTAGTGTCCATGAGCTGGCCTCTGCTCTCCCAAGGCAACAACAATGTGGCAATTCACAATGCACCAATATCAGTTTATTTTCATACAATTTAATTACATGATAATAAGCAGAACTTTCCACCTGAATTCTTGCTGATCATCCTGTAAATAGATTAAATGGAAATATGCTAAATGAGTAACTCCACCTTTGTTGGTGAAAAAAAAAAAACATTCCCCTTTTAACAAACTTTATTGCAGATTGCTATCTTTTGTTATTCTGAAGAAATCCCTGCATGTTTGCATGTGTCCATGTGTTAAGTGAGTTTAACTGCTTGCCGACCAGCCGCCGCAGTTATACGGCAGCAGGACGGCTCTGCTGGGCGAGAGCACGTAGTATAACGTCACCTCGCCCAGCAGCCAATAGGGGCGCATGTGCCGCCGGAGGCCGCGATCGCTCATTACAGAGCTGATGTGAGCTCCCGGTCCTGTCAGGGGAGAAATGCCTGCTCGGGAGCTTGTCCAAAGGAGAAAGAAGATGTGTCCCAGACTAAACGCACACAGCGGTTGGAGGAGAACCACCCATTTAGGAAAAAGGGTCCTTTTGTCAGGAACAACAAGGCCCAGAGATTCAGTTCGCATGCCTATATAAGTTTTCATTCATTCATTCATTCACCGTCTCTTCATACAATGTATGAACAGCAATCAGTTATTTCCCCTAGTGAGTCCACCCCCCTACAGTTAGAACACACCCAGGGAACATGCTTAACCCCTTCCCCGCCCCTAGTGTTAACCCCTTCCCTGCCAGTGGCATTTTTATAGTAATCCAATGCATTTTTATAGCACTGATCGCTATAAAGATGCCAATGGTCCCAAAAATGAGTCAATAGTGTCCGAAGTGTCTGCCATGATGTCGCAGTACTAAAAAAAAAACGCTGATCGCCGCCATTACTAGTAAAAAAAAAAATATTAATAAAAATGCCATAAAACTACCCCCTATTTTGTAAACGCTATAACTTTTGTGCAAACCAATCAATAAACGCTTATTGCGATTTTTTTAATGAAAAATATGTAGAAGAATACGTATCGACCTAAACTATATATTTTTGGGGGATATTTATTATAGCAAAAAGTAAAAAATATAATTTTTTTTCAAAATTGTCGATCTATTTTTATTTATAGCGCAAAAAGTAAAAACTGCAGAGGTGATCAAATACCACCAAAAGAAAGCTCTATTTGTGGGAAAAAAAGGACACCAATTTTGTTTGGGAGCCATGTCTCACCACCGCGCAATTGTCAGTTAAAGCGACTCAGTGCCGAATCGCAAAAAGTGCTCTGGTCTTTGACCAGCAATATGGTCCGGGGGTTAAGTGGTTAATGGGAGTGGTTTCATAATTATCAGCCAGCTGCTGCACCTGCAGGGTCTGCGTCCCTTTAGACATGAATTTTTGTTGGGTGCATCTCACTAAAAATTACATTTTTGTTGAAAGGGATGTCTGAAATCTGACTATCTTGGTGCAGACTTCTGGGAAAATTAGTGAGCCAATCACACAAGCAGGAAATTGCATATCTGGGGGGTATTCTGTACAGATTCTGTGTACAGAACACCTCTGAGTAACCATATTGCATTTTTACATAAAATTACAGAGCTGCAGATTAAAAAGGAAAGGCCGTTTTTAATAACATTGAATTACAATATGACTTGTGTCGCAATTGCAAATGCTATATTATATATATATATATATTTTTTTTTTTTATTTGCTACTTTTTTCCTCACAAAAGTGAAGTTACCCTTTAAATCTGTGTCCAATGTTTTTTACCTATTTTTTCACAGACCAGAATGAAAGCAACATAGAATTTAGCCTTCACTTATTTTAATAGCAAAAAGTCCTGTTGGGAGGATTTTCTTCCATTGTTTTACATAGTTACATAGTAGGTGAGGTTGAAAAATACACAAGTCCAACCTATGTGTGTGATTATATGTCAGCATTACATTGTATAGCCCTGTATGTTGTGGTCGTTCAGGTGCTTACCTAATACTTTTTTTAAACCAACAATGTTCCCTGCTGAGACCACGATCTGTGGAAGAAATTCCACATCCTTGTCGCTCCTACAGTAAAGAACCCTCTACGTAATTTAAGGTTAAACCTCTTTTATTCTAATTTTATTGAGTGGCCACGTGTCTTGTTAAACTCCCTTCCGCAATTTTTTTTTACCCCTAATGTGGGGTCACCAGTATGGTATTTGTAAATGGAAATCCTATCCCCTCCCAATTGTCTCTTCTCAATCTTTGAAGTTGATGCCCCTTTTAATGCATGCCAATACCCTGTTGTCTTTGTTAGCAGCAGCTTGGCATTGCATGCCATTTCTGAGCCTATCATCTACTAGCACCCCAGGTCCTTTTCCATCCTAGATTCCCTGAGAGGTTCTCCCCTTGGTGTATAGATTGCTTTAATATTTTTGCCACCCAAATGCATTATTTAATATTTTTTACATTAAACCTCATTTGCAATGTAGTTTCCCACCCCATTAATTTGTTCAGATCGTTTTTGCAGGTTTTCACATCCTGCGGAGAAGTTATTGCCCTGCTTAGCTTAGTATTGTCCGTAAATACAGAGATTGAACTGTTTACCCCCTCCTCCAGGTCATTTATGAAAAAAATAAATAGGATTTGTCCCAGCACAGAACCCTGGGGGACCCCACTACCCACCCCTGACCATTCTGAGTACTCCCCATTTATCACCACCCTCTGAACTCTCCCTGTAGCCAGTTTTTAATCCATATGGTCCATGCCAACGTACTTTATTTTGTACAGTAATCATTTATGGGGAACTGTGTCAAATGCTTTTGCAAAATCCAGATACACCATTTCACTCGCTGACGTTACTTCCATGACCAGCGTTCTACGCTGATCCCTGCTAGCATGACAAATACCTCTGGTGCCTCTACTGCTGTGGCGCTGCCTCTGCTGGCCAGGTTGGGACTCCCCGTTGCAGATAGGATTACTTCTGGGACCACTCTGATGCTGAACTATCATTCCCCTATACAGTACCATGATGAGTCTTTTTAACCCTTGCGCTATTAAAGTCCTTTTAATACTGCACTTAGAAGCGCGTCTTTCTGTTTTGTTTGTTTTTACCAGAGATTGCTTCCCTCACCAAGCGCTGCTCTTGTTTGAGGGCAACAAGCTGCTTGAACTGCATCCATCTCAATTGCGGACCCCTTTCTGCTCAGCCTAGTCACTCATAGTGCCCTACACACACACTTTCTTTTGCTAGGTGGCAACTAGCCTGGCTAATTGGTAGGTTGATCCACTGATTCCTGTTAAAGCTTGAGGTAGTCTCTTGAGGTAGTCTCTCTCTTCTGTCAATAGGTGGAACTGTTGCTTTTGGTGCCCAACGTGGGGCTCAACGTCATTTTTGCTGTGGTCACCCCTGACAGCGGACTGCAACTACAGCTAGATTTTGCCTGGCTCCGTGGGAAAGTGGCAAGTAACATCTTTATTCCTCAGAGATTGTGTTATTATCATTCTGAACTGTGTGGGGAAGAACATAAGTGTCTTTTTGCCCTTGGTCTTTTGTTACTTTACACTAGACATGTGCACAACATAAAAAATAATATATTTGTTTTGTTTAGTTTCGTCTCATTCCGTAGATTCGTAATTTCGGAAGACGCACATTTTTTTAGATAATAATTTTCATTTAATGGATTTGTAATTTTGTACTTTTGTAAATACATTGCGGTCATTTGCAATCTTGTATTTTAGTTTCATTTTTGAATCCATATTAAAGCCTCGTACACACGGTCTGACCTTTTGCCAACAACGTTTAAAATGAGCAACTTTTAAAAAAAAATTGAGCGTGTGTACGCTCCATCGGACAGACTTTTTTTGGTTTTCATCGGACAAAAGTTCGCTCTGCAAACGGACAAACTTTTCGGGAACAAAAGTCCGGCCAACTCCCTTCGGACAAAAATCCATGGAAAAGTTTGTTTGAAGTCTGATCGTGTGTATGAGGCTTTACACTGTCCAATGTGACTCAGCACAGAGATAAGCTGATTGGCTAAGATATTAAGTAAGATACATCTCTCACTAACTACACTGCCCAGTGCCCATTCGAAAGAACGAATCGAGTAAACAAATTTACAAACAGACAAAGAAATGGATTTACATAACACACGAATGAAAATACAAACATACGAATGAAAATACGAAATTACAAACAGACAAAGGATTTAAAATACAGAATGCAAATCGTTCATTATAGATGTCATTTTCATTTTTTACTGTTTCGTTTTTTTGTATTTCAGTAAGTTTGTCTAATCGTACGTTCGTATTTTTGCTTGTTCGTTATTTTGCTTATTCGTAATTCCGTAATTTTCGTATTTTAGTACTTTCAGCTGGATGTTCAAATTGATCCGAATGTATGAATACTAACAAATTTGTACGAAAATCCATGATAGTTTTGGCTTGCTGCTGGAGAAAAGAGGCAGGCACTGAAGTTACTGAAGAGCATGTAAACCAATCCCTTGGCAGGGGGAGGAGTTGCCACTCTGCGGAGGAGATGGAGTTGCAGAAGAATTGTTAAAATGGAGAATTTTTTTTTTAATTAATCCATCCTGCTTAAGCTGAGTATGATTCAAGGGTCATTGCTAGTCTTTTCACCTCTGGAGAGACTATTACTAATACGGGACTTCAGATGATACCTTGTTTCTGTGCCCCTGGAGTCAGTGTTACCACTTTGGGGAACTGTTAATGGTTGCCGCTCTTCCACCCCTGCCATTTCAGGTGCTGAAGGTGGACTGGGTGCGAGGATGTGCAACTGTGGAGGAAACCCAATACACTACTACTGCTGCTGCCAATTCTAATGTTGATCCGGCACAGTCAGGGATTACTGCACCTGCCAGACTCATCACTCACACAGTGAAAGTTCTCACTGCCGTAGTTTCTTGTGAGTCCTCTGCTTTCACTGCTAGCTCTGACCAAGTAGTGCCCATGACACCCATTGCTACTACAGATGAGGCTGCAATTGAAGGCCATCAGCCTACCTTTACTGCCAGTCAGGCTAGTTATGCCCATTCTTTTCATGGCAATGTGAATAGTCGGTCCCGTACCTGGTCAAGTCGGTGCCTGAAGTGGGTAAGCTAAACTGGGAGGAAGAATGTGCAGAATGAGTGATAACTATTTACATGTCTTCTGAAGTATGCTCTTTTGTAAAAGATATCTATCTTTACTTTGGTTATGGCCTTTGTTGTTTAAAGTTATGGACAGGACACTTGTTGCCAGTGAAAATTGCTGGTTTTGTTCTGAGTAATCTGATGCAATGTTGCTGTTCCAGAAAGAAGGAAAGGTTATGCATGATCTGTTCACTTTGTTCTCACAGCCCGTGGCATGGGCTTAAGAACTGTGTTGTCCGTACTTTGTTAATTTGTGCTCACCGGCCGTGGCCGGGTTAAGAATCATATAGTCACTAACTTGGGATTCTGATTGTTTGATTTACTCAGACCATGTTGTCATCCGATGGCCCAACCAGGAGGATGTGAAACATTATATCACAGCCATTGGCTCAACGGGAAAGCCTATTTAATAGTCTGACCCTCGTTATTATTGGTAACAAAATGGAAAAGCTGCTAAATCCAGTTAAAGTGGAACCCAGAGCTATGCTCTTTGGTCTGTGTCAGTTCCACCGGAAGTTGCTCTACAGTTGAAAAACATGTTGATGTGGGGACACTCCTGCCTGTGCTGTTACTGCTGGACTGTGCAATAAAAGAAAAGAATGATATACTGGCCTGTGCCCTGGAACTGCCAATATGCCTCACCCTGCAAACAGTTATTCTGATCTGCTGCCCTGGATTATCAGCATGCCCTGTTCTTAATATGTGCAGAAAAGTGATCTTAGTCCCCAGCTGGGTTAAGGACAGGCTGAGATCTGTTCAAAGTGCAAAGGTATTTTGTGGTTCCAGGAGATAGAACGTTATTTATGTCTATAGTGCCTTGCATGTTGTGTGGCTAAACAATTTGTTGAACATAACTAAGCATACCATTCCAAAGTGAGGCCCTGTGAGGAAGAGAACCTGCTGGAAAGTTGTTGACCATGTTGCTGCACCACCAGGAAAACACCTATTGGACTTTGGGGCTCCAAGGACAATGGGATGGTTAGTTAGAAGAGGCAGACATTCCCATGCCACTATGAGGGGGCCAGCAGTGTCTGTCTGTGTGCAGTAGTTATTTCCTGGTCCGCTTCCCAAAGCTCAGCTGTGTGGGACTTTTTTAGCACATGTGCAGCCGATGGCACTGTTGCAATTTGCAATCTTTGCCACAAGCAGATCAAGCATGGCAAAAACAGCCATTTGGGTACCACTTGCTTGACAAAGCACTTATCCTCCCACACACAAGGGACACAATTCTTCTCCTCACTTCTCACTTCTAACCCCGCAATATCTCATGATCACTTAGCAGCCTCCACTGACAGGGATGATGGTATAGCAAAGGGTGTCACAGGTCCTTGCAACATGTCTGCCAGAAGCACACCACCAACTGTAAAGTATAGGAGGCAAATTTCTCTGCCCCAGCTGCTGCAGCGCAAAAAAACTCCCTGCCACCCACATGTCTAAATTCCAGCTTGTCAAAATTGCTGGCTTTACAACTCCTGCCTGAGAGACATTACAGCAGACAAAATGACTCTTCTAGACTGCGTCCTGTGCATAGGCACAGGCTAATTTGTATTCCTGTTTATGCTGAAAGAAATTGTGCAAGTGTACACAGATACAGGGCACATGCGTGCATCTGTTACTCGCATTAGCACCAAGCTGGCTATTTGAACTGAGCCTGTGCTATGCTTTAGTGCTGCCTTGTCCATAGCATTCCTGTGCACCTGACTACTGTTACCCACGAGGCTTGTCTTGACTTCTCTTAAACTATGTCTGCATTGATCTTGGGTTGCCTTTAACCACGTTTCTGCCTATGCATCTGCACCTGATCTATCTGCCTGTGTATGACCCGATTCGTCTGGCTCTGCTTATGTCTCTACTGCTGCTGGACTGCCTGCTATGAGCCCCTGCCTATGTTCCACTGGTGTCCATCAGACATTTCTGCTCAACTGCGTTCTACTGATGGTCTCAGCCTGCTCTTGTGTTCTGCTCAATGGTGTCCATCCAGCACTCCTGCTGACCACTGACCGTCTTCCCCTGTTTGATCCCAAGAGTCCATCCAGCCTGGCTGCTAGCAAGACCAATAGACACTTGTGCCACTCTGCATCCCTGTGCTACATGTCTGCTCTATCAGGGGCCTTGAATCAGAGGCTTATATAAGAGAGGCTTTACTCCTGGCTGGGTATCAGGCTCTTCCACCAGGTACATGACACTGCCCTTCCATCTTGTGGATTCTGCCCCTTACATGAATTTGGAGAATGTGCTGTATCACAATAGCAGGTTTCCAGTAGCTATTTTTTCACATAAGGCCATACCAGCTCTGTACCATCACGTGAAAGGCAATGTTTTCACATTGTTGGGGAAGGCAGTCAGCAGCAACATCCACCTTATTGCTCACTCGTGGTCCAGCAAGCATGGTCAGGGATGATATATTTTGTTCACAGCACACTGGGTAACTAGGAAGGATACAGGATAGGGCTCAGTACTGAAGCTTGTTTTGCCGCTATGTCTCCATACAGCTGGAGGTGATTGTTAGGGTTGAGTGAACCCGAACAATAAAGTTTGGGTTCATCCCCCGGAAAGCACCCTAAATGTTAGCTTGGGAGGCAGATCTACAGTTGACCTGGACACTTGGCACAAGGCCATGGGCTCCTCATTTAGGGGTATATTTAACATATCTCTTGTTGAAGCCTATCTCAGGGTCTTCACCAGGTGGTACCTCACTACGGGTCGGCTTTCAACTATGTACCCCTCGACTTCCCCCTTGTGTTTTCGAGGGTGCCAGTTGGGGGGTTCCATGCTGCATGTTTGGTGGGAGTGCCCTAAAATTAGAAGTTTTTGGAACAAAATATTCCATATCGTGTCAAAGATCACCGGACTTGCTATCCCTAGGTCCCCAGCAACAGCCCTCCTCAACCACCTTCCATCCAAGGCCTCGAAACCCACCCGAAAACTGATATTCTTTATCTTCTTAGGTGCTAAAATCACCTTAGCCAGGTCCTGGAAATGCCCCAAGGTCTCTATAACAGCAGCTAAGAGAACAATTTCGTGGATCATGTCCCAAGAGAAGATGATGAGTTCTATCCATGATACCTTTTCCCAATTCAGGGAGATATGGGAATCTTGGGCTAACTATATGGGGATTGGAGACACCATTTATCTGCCTGGTTGACTCACCTGGGTATAGACCTTACTCGCGAACCGCCGCTGCTCCTCTCTCTTACTTACCCCTTTCTTTCTTTTCCCTCCCCTTCCACCCTTCCCCTTTTCCCACCACAACTTCCTACGTTACGGGGGACTCACACCTGGGCAATTCCTGGTTCCCTGAGTTCTGCAGACTTCTCCAGGCCCAGTCGTGATTCTCCCCTAGTTGTTCTTGTTCTTTGATCTGTTTGGCCAGATACAGGCACATCAAACCTCATGAATAGGCTGTTCTCCTAATCATAAATGATCCCTTACGAGTGTTGCTTCCTTGGGTGCTCGGTGACGTGGGTCCTCTTCACCTTCCTTTGCACAGTTAGCTCCCATAGGGGTGCAGAGGGGGGAATTGGTGGAGGATTCCGGCCCATGGGGTTCCCAAGCAGGGACGACCTACCAACTGTTTTAAATGATTGTTTGTTTTTTTTTTAGTTTCTTGTTTCTTCTGTTTCTCGTCTCTCTACTGACGCCTCTAAGGAGCAGCCCGTTGTTTCACATTTACGATGTGTATTGTATCTGTAAGCCTTGATTACTCTACATTTTGTTGGTCTGTTATGCCATGGATTTCTCTAAAAAACCTAATAAATATCCTTAAAGTAAAGTTTGGGTTCATACCGGACTTTTGGATTTTTTGTACCCGGACCTGAACAATTTACTGTAAGTTTGGGTACGGGTTCAGTGTTCAGCAATGTAATGGCACGCTTCAGGGCAGCCAATCACCATTTGTTTTACTCGTGTGACCTGGAAACCATCACAGCCATGACTACTAATGGCATGGCTGTGATTGGCCAGTGCAGCATGTGAACCAGCATGTGACCCAGCCTCTATATAAGCTAGAGGCACATAGCACAGCTCGTCACTCTGCTTTAGGTAGGGTAGGGAAAGGCTGCTGCTGCTGTTCTTCTGAGGGACAGAATTAGATAGGAGTCAGACTGTCCTGCTTCAGAAATCGCATTACTCAGTGATCTACATAGCACAGCAAGTCACTCTGCTTTAGATAGTTACTTTAGGTAAAGGTTCCTGCCTGCTTTTGCTTTTAGGGAGTGAAGTAGGAGTCAGGCGGCGTACACACGACCGAGGTTCTCGCTAGAAACCAGCGAGAACCTCGCTGGAAGCTGCATTCCAGCGAGAACCTCGGCCGTGTGTATGCTCTCGGCGAGCATCCCGTCGGGAATGCCGTCAAGCAGAAATAGAGAGCATGTTCTCTATTTGCTCGACGGCCCGCCTGGATGAATGGCTGGTTGCCATTCCCGACGGGCGGGTCGCCAAATCTGACGGCCGGCAGAGAACCTCGACGGGCGGAACGATGTGTTCTGCCCGTCGAGGTTCTCTGCCGTGTGTACGCGGCTTCACTCGTGCTTCAGAAATAAAATTATACCAGCACTGCATATGTTTCTGTGAAATACACCCTTTATATGCTTTAGGGAAAGGTTCCTGCCTGCTTTTGCTTTTAGGGAGAGAAATACAGTAGGAGTCACTCTTGCTTCAGAAATCAAATTATACCAGCACTGCATATGTTACTGTGAGATACACCCTTTAGATACTTTTCTTCTATTGTGCTATTCAAAAAACATCCATTTAGGGGAAAAAAATGCAGTGTTTCCTCCAGTGTTTGCAGTGTTTCCTCCATATCTGTATGTGTGAGATAAACACTTTATCTACTGTTCTTCTATTTTGCTATTCAAAAAACACCCATTTAGGGCAAAAAAAAATATTTTGCAGTGTTTCCTCCAGTGTTTCCTCCATATCTGTATGTGTGAGATAATCACTTTAGCTACTGTTCTTCTATTTTGCTATTCAAAAAACACCAATTTAGGGCAAAACATATATTGTGTAGTGTTTCCTCCACCTATACCGCCACATCCACCGCCACCTCAACCTCCTACTCCATATGGACCTCGTTCTCCTAAGTTAAGATTATTTTATTTTTATGTATTTTTTGTTATTTTAAGTTATTTCCCTATCCACGTTTGTTTGCAGAGTACTTGCCATGCTCTTACCAACATTTTGCTGCCATTTGCAGCCCTCTAGCCCTTTCCATTTGTTTTTTAGAAACATTTTAGTACTGAAAAGTTCGGGTCCCCATTGACTTCAATGGGGTTCGGGGTCAAGTTTGGGTCCCGAACCCGGACTTTTTTCCGAAGTTCGGCCGAACCCGAACATCCAGGTGTCCGCTCAACTCTAGTGATGGTGCAAGATCTGTCAGCACCACCCCCTCCTTCTCCTCCTCCTCCTCATGCCGTCCTCTGCTGGATTGTCCTATGAACCACTACCAGTACCCCCTGTACTCTGCTTCTCGTGCAAACTTGCATTCCATGGGATTCCTTATCATTCAAAGCCTGTAAAAGGACCAGAGAATTTGTGGTATCAAGGTTAAGGATTATTATTGGTTGGCAACCCTCCTTGACCACTGTTACAAAGGGAAGTCTCGGATCTCATCCTATCCTCACAGAGGGAGCAGAGGATGAAATATCTTGAGGATACCTTAAAGAAGAGTTTATGTAAATGTTTTCGAGACTCTAGTAGGTTACAGTCTCATGAAAAAAGCTACTTTTGAGCTTCTATTGGTCAAAGGAGGAGCAGTGCAGAAGAGGGCGACCTCAGTGATGAATTTCAGAGGTTTTTTAGTGATCAGCGCCCAGGGCTGTCAGCTTTAATATCCCATTATCAGCATCTGCATCAAATGGTGGAAGATTATCTAGTGGCAAAAACAAACATGGACAGCTTTCCAGTAGACAATGTACTGGGTTTCTGGGTCAGGAGAATAGATGACTTGTCAGGAGAGACTTTGCCACTGTGTAGATGCAGTTTCAAGGCGTTCATGTATGCACATGCATTGGCCAAGAATGGGCCAAACAGATATGCACAGACGTGTGCACCTGTCACCAATGTTGGCACCAAACAGCCTATTTAAATTACAATTCTGCACTGGATAATTAATGTTTGGTCTACAGTGTTTTATGTATGATCCTGATTCCTGCGCATGACCTCTGATCTTGACCCAGCTTGCTCTCAACTATTTTTGTCTGCTACCTGCCCTGACCCCTGGCTTGCCCCCTGGATTCTACCTCTGCCTGCTGCTCTTGTTTGAGCATTCATCTATTGCTGACATTGCCATCTATGCCTGATCTGTTACTGACCTATCTTGTCTACCCCACCTCCCACAGACCAGTTTCTCATCTTTGGGCTCCTGCTTCCTGCTGTTCATGCACAGTATGTCACCAGTCATGCCCGAGCCAGTCAGCCTGCATCCAGGTGTCCTGCTGTCGCATATGCCTGTTGTCAGCTGCTCCTGGCTTCCCTTTTTTGAATCATTGGCTAGTGCCAGGGCAGACTACCAGACTGATGATAATAGGTGCTCTTACCTCGCCCTGGTCTAGCAGTTACTGCCTCACCATCAGTGGTCCTCGAGCTGGATCTGTATGATCAGGTATGTGATACCACTGGCCAGAACTTGCCCAGTATGCAATTGAGCTGCTGGGCTGCCCTGCGTCCAACGTGCTTTCCAAACTGGCATTTAGTGCTTCCGGAGGTTTTGTGACAGATAAAAGAGTGCATCTGTCCATAGACTTCAATTTTTTACAGCAAGACCAATTCTTGCTTTCATCAAGAAGGTCACTGGGTGAAGGCACCAACAACACCCAAAGCCCAATTTTGCCGCAACTGTGTGACGGGGCATCAAATTAAAAATTTTTTACAGCAGGGCCAGTTCTTGCTTTTATCAAGACCTCTAGAATGTTATGGAGTGAAGGCACCATCAACACCCAAAGCCAAGTTTTTCTGCACCTTTTACTCCTATCCAAAGTTTTAAAAAGAGGCATCAAATTTTATCTAAAAAAAAATTTAATCTTGACCTGAGTGTACTATAATTTGACTTCTTCACATAAGTCTTGTTTATCATGGTGCATCCAAAGTCTGCCAAAGAGAGACCAGAAGCTATCCAAAAAATCTTTTTCCGAGTGCACTAAAATGTGGCCTCATCGTAAAGACTGACTCCCCAAACTGATGTTTACTAAATAAAGAATGCTTGCAGGGAATCAATTTAAATGTCATTGTTTTGTCTTTATAGATGTCAGTTTTGCAGTGGGTTCTATACACAATACAGATGCACCACTTTACAGGCAGACTAAAAGGAACCCCCAGGCACTATATTAAAAGGAATTTGTATTGTTTTACTTTAACCACATTAGCCCTGGAAGGATTTACCCCCTTAATGACCAGGCCATTTTTTGCGATACAGCACTGCGTTACTTTAACTGACAATTGCACAGTTGTTTGATGTTGTACCCAAACAAAATGTATGTCCTTTTTTTCCCACAAATAGAGCTTTCTTGTAGTGGTATTTGATCATTTCTGCAGTTTTTATTTTTTTGTGCTATCAACAAAAATGCAGACAGTTTTGGGAGAAAAAGCATTATTTTATACTTTTTTCTATAATACATATCCAAAAAAAATATAAAAAACAAATGTATTCATCAGTTTAGGCCGATATGTATTATTTTACATATTTTTGGTAGAAAAAAAATCTCAATAAGCGTTTATTGATTGGTTTGCACAAAAGGTATAGCGACTACAAAATAGGAGATAGATTCATGGCATTTTTATTAGTTTGTTTATAATTTTTTACTAGTAATGGCGGCGATCAGTGATTTTTACGGTACTGCAACATTGTGGTGGACAGATTGGACACTTTACTGACATTTGTGACACTTTTTTTTGGAACCAGTGACATTATTTCAGTGATCAGTGCTAAAAATATGTACTGACATTGTACTAATAACACTAGCAGGAAGGGGGTCATCCTCTGACAGAACAGAGATCTGCCTTGTTTACTTCAGTATTTACTACGATTGCAGGCAGTCATCAGAGATTGAGTCCACCAATACAGTCAAGCCACCTTGCCACAGTACATCTGCAGTGGGTGGTTAGCAATTGGTTAAGTATCAATAAAATCACTGCTCCTTTTAAAAATTATCTTGATAACAAGTTTTGTTTGCATCGGTACAGGTCCCCAAGGGCACCCTTTTTATGACCAATAACTTGTATATAGGCTTTAAAAAGGCTTTAAAAAAGATTTTTCCTGTTCAGGTCCCATAGACTTCACTGGGGGTAAAAACGTTTGCGATGTTCGAGAGTTCTGGCACAAACCAAACTGAGAGGTGTTTGACACATCTTTACTCATCATTAATGCCACTACTGTCAGTACTCACCCTCCCAGGCAAAATTTAAAGGACCACCCAACTCAGCCTTTTGTCAAGAAGCAGTACTAGATAATGCAGACACAGGTAGAACAGGAGTGCCATAGCCACACAAAGCCCATAGCCAATGTGACTTGAGGCCTCGTACACACAATCAGTCCAACCCGATGAAAACGGTCCGACGGACCGTTTTCATCGGGTCACCGCTGAAGTGGCCTGATGGTCTGATGTGCGTACACACCATCAGTTCAAAAACCGATCCTGTCAGAATGTGGTGACGTAAAACACAACGACGTGCTGAAAAAACAAAGTTCAATGCTTCCAAGCATGCGTCGACTTGATTCTGAGCATGCGCGGGTTTTTGAACCAATGCTTTTGCGTACTAACGATCAGTTTGGACCGATGGTCAGGCGTCCATCAGTCCGAATTTAAAGCAAGTTTTAAAACTTTGGTCCGAAGGACGACAGACCAATGGGCCGTACACATGGTTGGTTTGGACCGATGAAACTGGTCTTCAGTCCATTTTAATCAGTTTAGACCGATCGTGTCTACGCGGCCTAAGCCATTGCAAGTAATACTGAATATACCTACAAAATAAAACAATCAATAAATAGTAAAGATAGCAAACACATACTGTATATACAGTAATTAAATGAAATGCAATCTATATATAACTGGCCAAAACAGGATACAAAATAGTTCAAAATTGTACTCAACAAGTAATCATAGGACAACATACTCCTAAAATGATTCCATTAGATCAGGGATCCTCAAACTACGGCCCTCCAGCTGTTGCGGAACTACACATCCCATGAGGCATTGTAAAACTCTGACATTCACAGACATGACTAGGCATGATGGGAATTGTAGTTCCTGAACAACTGGAGGGCCATAGTTTGAAGACCCATGCATTAGATCATGAGGAGTGCTAGGGTACTCCTGGCTCCAAATTGTAGTTTTAGTCCTTCTTAATCAAAGAAAGGGTTTATAGGTAAGCACTTCCGTTAATGCTGGCAGGGATAGTGGCATTTGGTTGTTTAATGCACTCATTGCAGCACAGTATAGCTCTACAAATTTCCTAAACTGGCAGATACAGGTATACAAGGAACAGTGCTGTTATATGTATTTCAAGTATTATTTTTTTTGAAACATTCAAGTTTATTGAGAGTATACAATAAAGCAGTACAATAGATAAAGACAGTGAAATCCAAATTGGTTGACAGAGATTACATCAGTATCGTATGACTAAACCCAAACCAAACTGCAACATAACAAACAGAGATATTAGGATCAAGGGAATTGTTGGGTGAGTGACATTGGGAAGGTCAGTCCAATAACTGATCAAAGAGGAAAAAAAAAAAAAAAAGGGCAGAGGACTGACCTTGTTCATCTGGAGTTCAAGGTACATTAAGTGTTAAGTTGGAAGTGTTAAAAGGAAGGAAGCAAACGAGTGTGGACAGACACTGAGACAAGCCAGGGAAGATGGAAGGGGAAGGAAATGGGAGGGGGAAGGGGGAAGGAGGGGTGACCAGAAACCCTGCGGCAGTAGAACCAAAGATCCGATAGATTATGGCATCGATTTTGATGATTTCAAGGAGACAAAGCCCTCAGGTAAGCCTGGGAAGTCTTGAAAACAAACCACGGAGACCAGGTGTCGTGAAATTGTTCCACTCTATCCGAAGATTGGGCAACTGAATCTTCCATATAGCAGGTGTCATTCACCTTTCTGAGCCAATCTTTGATAGACGGGACCCTAGTGCTTTTCCACGCAAGCGGGATAAGGGAGTTGGCAGCATTCAACAAATGCTTGGTTAGCGATTGTTTGTATCTCTTGAGAGAGAAATTGGTAATATGGAGCAAGCAGCAGGCGGCATCTAGAACCATACTAGTCTCTGTTATGAGCTTCACATATTCTCTCACTCCATCCCAGAATTCACTTATTGCCGGGCAATCCCACCAAATATGTCTGAGACTGCCCACGTCTGCCTCGCATCTCCAACAGCGGTCTGAGGTGAGAGGGTACCATTTCTTAAGTCTCTCCGGAGTAGCATACCACTGTGTCAGAAGCTTGTATGAAGTTTCTTGCATTTTAGTACTGACTGAGCACTGATGTGCTAAAATGCATGCTGCCCCCCATTGTTTGTCAGTAATGTCTATGTGCAGGGCTCTTGACCAAGCCTGTTGGAGTCTGTCGTCCTTAGTGGTAAGAGCATTCTGAAGCCATGAGTAGGTCACAGAGGTTGAGCTCGGGAAGCGTGAACCTCCAGCGCAAATCTTCTCTAATTCTGTCAGCTTCCTGATGAAGGAGGGTCTCCGTGAGCCCATATTAGCATAATCACGTAATTGAAAATACTGCCACCAAGAAAGATCCGACAGTCCGCACTCAGACCTGAGTGCCGTCAAGGTCTTAAACGCGCCCTTATGGAAACAATCCTTCATAGTAAGCGGAGGAACGGGGTCTAACGCTTGGAATAGACGATTACCTAACCCAGGGGGGAAATCTGGGTTGTTGCTGATTGGGGAAAGCGGACTAACAGTGGAGGTCAGGTCCGTCTTGGTAGCAATGGAGCTAAATAACGATAGGGTAGTGCCCGTCAGTGGGTGTTTTTTAATGGTGTCGTTTAGGCAATGCCAGGGGATCCAAGGGGCGAATCGCAGGGAGGTCTCAGTCAGTGAGTCCTCCAGACCCACCCAATTATTCGAGGAGCCATGACAATGCCAGTCAATTATTCTGGTTAAATGTGAAGCTAGGTAGTAATTGTGGAAGTTAGGAAGTCCCATCCCTCCATTCTTCTTCGGTCTAGTCAAAAGGGAGAATTTTATCCTGGACCTGTTGCCCCCCCAAAGGAACCATAGGAGGATAGATTGGAGGGTGTGAAAGCAAGCTCGAGGGATTTTGATTGGCAGGTTTCTGAGGAGGTACAGAAGCCTCGGCAGAACGACCATCTTTATGACCGCCGCCCTTCCAAACCAGGAAAAGTACTTAGAATTCCAGGTTTGCAAATCTCTTTTAATAACTTTGATAAGGATCGGGAAATTCTGATCATATATAGGTGACAACTTGGGTGTCAGCCATATCCCTAGATACTTGAGCGCGCCATTGACCCATCTGAAAGGGCAGTTGGCACGGGTCCGCTCCAGGGTGTCCACCCCCAGCGAGACATTCATAGCCTCAGATTTAGTGAAATTGATTTTAAGGTTAGACATGAATGAATGAATGAATGAAAACTTGTATAGCGCGGCACATGCGAACTGAATCGCCTCTGGGCGCTTGTTGTTCCTGTCTCCTTTGATATCAAAAGAGATGTGTCTTGACCTTTTTCCTAAATGCTAGGTGGTTCTCCTCCAACCGAATGCTGGTTGGTAAAGCGTTCCATAGTCTGGGACCTTGGATCGCAAATCTTCTTTCTCCTTTGGACTTGAAGTTGGCTTTCGGAACCTGGAGCAGGTTCTGATTCGTGGATCGCAAAACGCGATTGGGGTTATGCGCCTTTATTATTATCCAAATAAGAGGAACTGGTCCATCAGGTTGGGCATGGTGATGTGGGGTTTGGTCAGGAAAAACAGAAGGTCGTCAGCATAGGCTGCAAACTTATATTCCTTACCCGCTACTTTAAAGCCAGCTATTGACTGGTCTTGATTGACCGACCTGATGAACGGTTCCAAAGACAGGATAAAAAAAAGGGGTGACAGGAGGCACCCTTGCCTAGTACCGTTGGAAATCTTGACCTCCCCTGACAAGGAACCATTTACTTTGAGTCTCGCTGTCGGCTTGTCATATAACGCTGTTATCCATGACATCATCAAGATCAAGACTCATCTCTTTTGATACCAAAGGAGACAGGAACAACAAGCGCCCAGAGGCGATTAAGTTCGCATGTGCTGCGCTATATAAGTTTTCATTCATTCATTCATTCATCATCCGAGAACCAAGTCCCACATGCCCGCACGTAGCAAACATGTAGTCCTAGGAGACCCTGTCGAAGGCCTTCTCTGCATCCGTAGACAGGAGATCGAAGGCCCTCGAAACCGCGGCTGTGCGCCCCGTGTGTTCGAAGTAAGGCTTTGATCACATTGTCTCTAGCTTCTCTGTTGGGCATAAATCCCACCTGTTCAGAGCCGATTAGGGAGGAAAGCAAGGGTCTCAGCCTGTTCGCCATTATTTTCGCCAGCATTTTTAGGTCGAGATTCAGCAGTGAGATGGGTCTATAGCTGGCACACTCAACCAGATCCTTTTCGGGTTTCGGTATAAGTAAAATGTGGGCAGTTAAAAAATCAGGCTATCTTTAAATGTCTTGTAATAAATTGACGTGAACCCGTCCGGGCCTGGGCTTTTACCTGATTTGAGCTCTAAAATCGCGGACTGAGTCTCCTCAATCGTGATAGGATCTTCAAGAGGGGTTAACTGTGAATCGTCTAATTTGGGAAGTCCACTTTGTCGCAAAAAGTTTAGAATCTCGGTAGTCCTGTCACCTCGTAAGTTCGGGGGTTTATGCGGGGCTGGCAAGTTATACAGTTTTGTGTAGAATTGTTGGAATTGCGATGCAATAGCATCCGTAGCTGTTTCCAAAGATCCCTCACTAGTTCTAATCTGGGGAATGTGGTTAGCAATGGAGGATTCCTTCAATGCTCTTGCCAAAAACCTGCCCGACTTATTGGCCACTTCATAATAAAGTTTCTTTTTAAAGAATAACATCCTCTTAGCCTTATCATCAAATATGTCTTGCAGGGCTTTACGAGTGTCAAGAAGTTCCCGGGTGGAGTGCAGCGACAGCGACTGTTTGTGTAAACATTCTAGTCTATGGATCATGGCTGTTAAATCCCTGATCTTCTGCTCTTGTTTTTTCCTGTGGGATCCCAACCTGATCAATTCACCTCTTATTGAACATTTATGGGCTTGCCAAACTGACAATGGGTCTATACCCGGTGTATTGTTAAATCTGAAGTAATCAGTCAAAGAAGCGGTGATGGAGGGCAACAGGTCGTGGTCTGTTAGCAGAGAAGCGTTAAGTTTCCAGGTACTTGATCTAGGGGCATGTAATCCACAATCAAGTGTAAGGGAAACTGGTGCATGATCGGACAGAGATTGGATGCCAATCCTGGCTCCTGTCACTGAACGCAAGTCCCGTTGCGTGACAAACAAGTAGTCTATGCGGGAGTATCTATTGTGCGGGGCCGAATGAAAGATGAAGTCTCTGGTATCAGGATGGAGAAATCTCCAAGTGTTGACTAACTGCAGGGAGTTTAGTAGGACTTTCAGTTTTCTAAGGGCACGGTAGGGTATACACGAGGTCCCGGACGATGAGTCCACCCCGGGGTTTAGGGGAGCATTGAAGTCTCCTCCCAAAATAAGGACACCAGAGGTGAAACCCATTAATTCACGGGTAATTTTTTGGCAGAAAGCTACATGAGCCGAATTGGGAAAGTAGACATTCGCTAGGGTTAGTGGTTTACCGTTATAAGTGCCCTTTAAAAAACAAAACGTCCCTCCGGGTCAATTAAGCTGTCCTGAAGTGTGAAGGGTGCATTCCTACCTATTAAAGTGGTCACCCCCTTAGGCCGTGTACACACGGCAGAGAACCTCGACGGGCAGAACACATCGTTCCGCCCGTCGAGGTTCTCTGCCGGCCGTCAAAATCAGCGACCCGCCCATCTGGAATGGCAACCAGCCATTCATCCAGGCGGGCCGTCGAGCAAATAGAAAACATGCTCTCTATTTCTGCTCAACAGGATTCCCACACGGCCGAGGTCCTCGCTGGAATGCAGCTTCCAGCGAGGTTCTCGCTGGTTTCCAGCGAGAACCTCGGTCGTGTGTAGGCCGCCTCAGTTTTTGCCTCGTCATTTGTTGAATGATATGCTGCTGTGAAGTAAGCGTTAGTCAATTTTTGTGTGTGGCCTGTCCGGAAATGGGTCTCCTGCAAAAATACAAAATGTGGCTTACCTTTTTGGAGTTCCCTAAGAAATGATACCCTCTTCTCCGGTATATTCAGACCTTTTGCGTTGAGTGTTATGACCGTCGGAGCCCTTCCCAGTGATGCGAAGGCCATCAGGGCGGCTATGACGCGCTATTTGCAGCGGATCTAAAACAAACTGAGAGACACAGATGAAAGCTCGTCCAACCTGCCACAGGGTAGTAGGTCCTGTTCGGGGTAGATTACCCGAGGTGATGGGTGGGGGGGAAGTACAGGGTGGGGGAGGGAGGGCAGGATGGGGTGTGGGGGGGAGTTAGAAGCAAGATAGAAAAGAAAGGGAAATCGAAAAGAAAGAGGAAGGAGAAAAGCACCTCAAAAGATCAGCGTGCGGAGAGAGGACCGACGCTGCTCGGAGAAAGTATGGTACACTTTAGTTAGAGAATAATCCTACCAAAGTAATAAGGTAGTACGTCTAAGGTAGAAATCCACCTCCAGACGTACTCTGTGGGTAATGTCATTTGTCTGTATCCGGGATACACAGGGAGCAACACTCAAATAACTAAAACTTCTGAAAATTTAAAGCACTAAAACAGTAGCAATAGAACGACACAGCCTCTTTCAGCAAGAATAACTCAGGGCCCAGAACGGGTATAATGCACGTTTAACAGAAAATAACATTGATAACAAGCTGCAGACCAGGGAGGGTACATATTACCTTACAATTAAACACAAAGGGCCAGATTCAGGTAGATGAGAGTATCTTTCCTCTGGAGTAACGCTTCTCATTTACGTTACTCTGAAGACCCTTTCAGCGCAATTCCTGTAATTCACATAGCAGTTGCGCGTAAACTTGCGCCAGAGTAACGATAATGCGCTGGCGTAACCCGACGCAAGTGGAAGTGGGTGTGATCATATGTAAATGATGGGCGGAGGCCGGCGCAGAGGCTTACGTTCAGCGCATCATCCACGGAGCATGCGCAGTGAGTGCGGCTCCCCTCGCCCCCTTGTGCGCATGCTCACAACTTCCGTCGGCACCACTTCCTGGGAAACGTCAGCGCAATGCGTTCCGCTGGGCGCTTAAAAGCGCTGGCGGAAACGCCATTCCGGCGCAAAAGTAGTTCCGTTTCCCCCCACCCCAGGGAAGATACTTTTGCTCTGTAATGGCTGCTCCCGCTACCCCCAGAGAGAGGAGGAACCTCAATTTTAATACCCAGGAGGTCTCTGTCATTATCTCGGCTATGGAGACGGAGAATGAATTTCTCCATGGCCAAAAAAGCCGCAAGACCAGCCGGGAGAGGAAGCAGGGCATCCTGGAGTCGATTGCTGCCAGGGTCAATGTCCTGGGCTACTCCACCCGGACTGCTGGGGACATACAAAAGAAAATAAATGACCTGCGGCGCAAGGTGAGGGACAAGGTGGCCTCCATCAGGAGGCATGAGAGGGGCACAGGTGGTGGTCCCCCATGTCCTGTCACCCTGACCGCAGAGGAGGAGGTGGTTGCTCGCTGCCTGGAGAGGGAGCAGGTGGAGGGGGTCGCAGGCTATGACTCCGTGGAGGAAGGCACAAGGACAGGTAAGTGTTTTATAATCCCCTATTTGATGTTTTGCATTTGGGGGGGTGGGGGGGGGGACATGTGCCAAGTGTGTGGGACCACCAACATGTGTCTGCTTTGTGTCATCCACAGATGACGGAGCTGGGCCATCATCTGTCAGCCTGCATTCCACCCCATCCCCCCCACGCCATCATGTGCCCGAGCCACTGGGTGGTGAAGAGGTTGTGGAGGAGGAGAGTGGCCACACCACACCTGCCGAGGTGGTTGTGGAAGATCCTGCTGTGGCAGAGCAGGACTTTTCATTAGTCTTGTCTGTCTCCTCCCCTTCTCCTGGCCCGTCTGTCGTCCCCTCCCCCATCCTTGGAAGCCCCTCAAGGGCGACACCTTCCACCCGAGGACATCCATCTTCGGGCCCCAGGAAGGCGACCCAGAAGACCAGGGGGGTGTCTGATGGTGTCCAGGACCAGTTGGCGAGGGATCACGCCAGACAGACAGAACAAATGGGGGCCATAGCGGACCACTTGCAGAAAGTGTCTGACAGCCTGGGCTCCGTTGCCAACCTCAGCAACGCAGTGCAGGATGTCAGCTCTAACTGCGCTGCAGTGGTCACCACTTTGGGGGAGGTGCAGGGGGATATCCAGCACCTTACTGCAGCCGTCCAGGCCAACACTGCTGCCATCCATGGGAACAGTGCTGCCATCCGTGAGCAGGGGAGGCTGAGTCGGCGGGCCCAGCATTACCAGATGACCCGTCAGCTCCGGATGCAGGCCCAGACGAACACATACCTTGGACGGATAGCCAGGGCCTTGGAGGGCACGCAGGCCACACCTGCCAGGAGTGGCCCACCTGGGGATCAGCCACCTCCAGATGCCCCCCCACCCCCACCCACTCCATCCAGGCAGCTGCGGAGCCAGAGAGGGGCCCCCAGAAGAAGCCCCCGGCATCCCCGATGAGGCCTTTTTTTTGTTGCTGGTTTTATATTATTATTTTTGACATACTCAGGTCATGAGTTTATTTTTTTTTTTTCTCAGGTTATGAGATTATTTTTCTTGTATTGATCAGGATATGATCTTTCTAATTTATTTTTGTACTGCACACGGTCAGGAGTGCAGGGGACAGTGTGAATGGTGTGTGAATGTGAGAGGGTGGCACTCCTGAAAGTAAGGGGTGTCACCCTCGGCCGTGGTGGTGAAGTGAACCCCACGGCTGTATGAATGACGTGTGAAAGGTGTGTGAATGGACAGTGACATCATTGGGGCCTTGACGCTGGCGTTACTGCTCCCAACTCCTACATGCTGGACTTGGGCTAATCCAATGCGATGTGCATGTGGTGTGTGTGATCTAGGGACATCAGTGGTGTACACGCGTGCATTGTCTGTGTAATTAATGTTTTGGTTTAGTGTCCAAAGATGCCTACGGCGAGGACCCTCCTGACTGCTCTTCCATCAGCAGACTGGGTGTCCTCTGGCAGGGGGGGACTGTGTGGGTCGGGGGTCAGGTCATCACGTATGTCAATATGCAGGCCTTTTTTCATAGCAAAGTTATGTAGTATGCAACATGCAGCGATGATCTGACACACAAAGGTAGGGGAATACAATAGGGCCCCCCAGACTTATCCAGGCAGCGAAACGGGACTTCAGGAGCCCAAATGTTTGCTCAACCACTGCACGGGTTTTGATGTGTGCTTCATTGTATTTTCTCTCTCCTCTGGTTTGGGGGTTCCGGAAAGGAGTCATTAGATGGGGTCCCAATGCATATGCAGAGTCACCTGTAAGGTAAAAGACAGGAGAATGTTAGTCATGCATGTGCGATTTCTGTTGTGCATGACGGGAGGGGATAGTCATGCCTGACTCCCATGTCACTCACCAACCAGCCAGCTGTCCCCATACATGTTCTGGTTAAATTCTGCTGGGATGGGGCTCTGACGGTATATGAAACTGTCATGGCTGGACCCGGGGTGTTTGGCACGGACGTGCCATATGAGGCGTTGGGCATCGGCTATCACCTGTACGTTGATGGAATGCCAATGCTTCCGATTGCGGTATATGTGCTCTGTGGCACTGGGGGGCTGTAGGGCCACATGTGTGCAATCAATGGCCCCCACAGTGCGTGGGAATCTGGCAATGTTGTAGAAATCTGTCATTGCCTTCTGCCGCAGCTCCTCAGTGGTGGGTCTGATGAACTGGTTGGACATGCGTCTGAGGATTGCAGGGACAACCTGGTGCACACATCTGCTTATGGAGGATTGTGACATCCCAGCCACCACTCCACTTGTACGCTGGAATGATCCACTGGCCAGGAAATGGAGTGTTGCCAGGACCTTCACCAGTGGCTGCACTGCTTGTGATCGGTGTGTCTTGCTGGTGATGTCATCCTGCAGGGTTGTGGTTAGTTCAAGTATTGCATCAGGGCTGAATCTGAAGAGGCGATACACCTCCTCATCCCCCATGCCAAAGAGGTTCATACGAGTGCGGTATATCCTCTCACGTGCCCGCCTTCTTGGTTCCAGGGGACCCATCAGTAGTTCTAGGACCACGAGTGCCCCTGGCATGTTGGCACACAGAGGTGTTGTCCTTGCAAGTGGGGGTGCTCAGCAAGCTCCTATCGTCGGTAACGCTGCTGTAGCTGCTCTCCTGCTGACCTGTGACCGTCTGGAGTAAAGATAAAGCAGCCTTTTGTAGAAATAACTTTGCGCTGGACGGATCAGATACGCGCGGCGCATGTAGCCAGCGTATGGTGCTAATCCGTTCGTGAATTGGGAAATCTCCCTCATTTGCATATTTGCAGGGGAAATCAATGGGCGCGACTGATGCGCCCAGCGAAAATAAACGCTGACGATACTCTGGCGTCGGAACGTTCCGCCGGTCGCAAATGAGCCGTTATTGGGCGCATCTAGTTTGGTGGGTACGGGCACATAGAAACGTCGGCGCATCAGCACAGTTACGCGGCGCATATCCAAATACTCCAGCGCAAGTGTTCGTGAATCTGGCCCATAGTTTGCTTGAGACCCAGGCTGAAAAAAAAATAAAAAAAATAAAATAAAAAAATAAATAAAAATAAAAATAAGTAAAAAAATATAATAAAATAAGATGAATAAAATAAAGTAAATATATATATATATATATATATATATATATATACACACATGTATAAATGGTAACCAGACCGAGCAAAATCCAGGATTCTGAAGAGAGAAAAAAAAAAAGGGGGAAAGGTGATATAGGGAAAAAAAATAAAAAATCAGTCTGTCTTGATCGTGGTGCAAAACAAAGGAGTGGTCAAAGCAGGGAGAACCGGGTAAGGCACTAGCAAAAAGATGGTCCATCATGTCCACTTTGGTCAGCAGCAGGATCTAACGACATCCCAGGGCGAGGCAATGAAAAGTCACCAAGAAGAGGGACCAGACATCAAGAAATTAAGCACTCAGTCTGTTACTTGACCCCTAGCAGGAGTGTGACGTGGTGTGGGGGTTCCAGCTTGTGAGCCACCTCCGCGACCATGTTTTGGCTTCTTAGATCGGTGTTTATCTGGAGTAGAGAAGGGTGAATCAGGGGGGCTTCTGGGGAGCGGTGGCAACATGAATTCTTGGTACCATTCAGGGAGCTCCATTATCTCCAGGTTGAGAGCCTCACAAAAACCTGGTAGGTCAAGCGGGGTGCGCAGGATATGTTGCTTGCCTGCAAGCGAGACAACCAAGGCAAAGGGGAAACGCCAGGTATACTTTATGTCTCTCCTCCTGAGTTGTTCCAGCAGGGGGCGCAGGGCCCTGCGGTTTTTTAGTGTGATTTGGGAGAGATCCTGAAATAACAGAATATGTGCGCCATTGAAGACTATGCGCTCATTGCCACGTGCTTTCCTCATGATGTCTTCCTTTAGTGGAAAGCTCTGTAGACAACAGATAATGTCTCTAGGAGGTGCATCCTCCGGACCCCTTGCCCTGAGGGCCCTGTGAGCTCTGACAAAGTCGATCATGGTATCCTCTTGACGTTCCAACAGGCTATTAAATACCCTTTGCAGTGCAGGGACAATCTGATCGTTCTCCACCGACTCAGGGATCCCCCTCACCCTAATGTTGCACCTGCGTCCGCGATTGTCTAAGTCCTCTAAATGGCGGTTTATTTCAATAAAGTGGGATGTCTGAGTATCCGCCACACACTCCAATCTATGTATTGCTCTGTCTCTGCGCTTCCCCTTCACTTCTACTGCCTCCATCTTGTCTGATAGAACAAGCAGGTCGGACTTCAGGTCCGTTATCGCTGCCGAGAACGTAGTCTTTATGTCGGCTGCAAACACTGACATGTCAGCGAATGTAAGCGGCTTGCTGGAGCGGGAGCGGCTCCTACCTGAGTCCTCGGCTGTGTACTGCGATCCTCGCTGAAGTCATCCTCGTCATGCTGGGACCGCGCCATCTTGGAACTTGCCACGTTGCTCCCAGAGGGCTTGAAGATTTCAGAGATGCTCCGGGTAGAGGAGGCAACCGAACCTCGGCGGAGTCTGGTGTGTGGGGTTTGGTGGTTCACTCTGCCCATTTCTGGGGTCCTTTGAGCGTAAAGAGAAGCTGTCGGCTGTGTCAGTTCACGGAGCTCTCTTAGTGTGCGTCCATCCCGGCCGCCAGTCAAGCCACGCCCCCCTTCAAGTATTATTTAACTGTTTATCGAGAGTTAATATTTACAAGGTAAAATCAAGTTGATCTAACCATGCAGAAAGCTTTGCAAATGCTTTGGAAATGCTTACTGTACATACTGCTCTTATATAAGATTGAACTTATGTGTACAAGACCTTAAGCTCGGCAGCACAGTAAATGCCAGAACAGAAACGTTTCCATTGTATTTTGATAACTTGCTTTTCTTGCATTCAGCTCTACTCACCAATGGCATGATGAGGACAAGTAGCCAAATAAGATTGTTATAATGAGACAACATTAGAGTCTTTAGTGCTTAATAGAGTTATCTAATAAGTTAGGGTATAAAAAAATATGCTACTATGCAGTTATAGAGAATTTTTATCAAATTCTTAAAAAAGAACAGTGCAAAAGAAACAGGGAATAGTCAGAACTGAGATCATTTTTTCATGTAATAATATATTGAGCTGAATCTCACTCCCAAAGGAGCATTTAAAGTTTTAGAGTGTGAATTTCCTATGAACAATATATTTTCTACATTAGGTTAGTGATAATATATTATCACCACTGAACGGTTTTGGTGGATTTTGTAACACCAAAATGAGTATGATTTATAAAACAAAAACTAATTTAATAGCATGTAAAAGCAAAGTCCTAACTGGTACTAGACTGTGCCGTGGATAAAGATAAATGTTCTTTCACAATCAATGACTCTGAGTTCTGAGTTCCAGCATATCTAAAGGCATACAAATCAAATACCAAGTTGGCATCACAGTAAAAAAAAAAAAAAAAAAAAAATGTTCTTCGCTGCATATCTGTCAAGTTTGATTGGCCATCTGAACAAGGTAGGATGGGAAATGGAAAGGTGCAATAGCAAAAATGTCTTGTTCCATCAAACCAATTTCACATCTCATTTACACATTAGAATTGTATGCAGTAATGGACAATCCACAGGATTATTTTCTAACCATTTGTTTGCATAAACATAGCTTAAGTTTAGTTGAAGGTGAACAGGACAGTACTCTACAAGGGAGCCCTACCTTTGAACCCTGTATGTTGATGGGGACAAGGGCCTCTTCCTCACAAACCTGGCCCAGTGGTTGTGGGTGTGTCAGGGGTGACTTATCGTAATCTGGAAGCTCCCTTTAAAGAGGGGGCTTTCAGATCTTACCCCCATGTGATCGAATATGGAGTACATAGTACCACTACTCCTTTACCCAAAAAATCCATACCAAACCTGAAGGGCCTGGTATAGATTTGAGGGGGGTATGTTGTTTTTTTTTCTGCATTTTTCATTCATCTGTCAGTGTAGAAGCCCACTCTTAACATCCAGCTATTCATCACACCAAATTTGAATTGGTCAATCAATTTCGACTGATCCGAACGTTCTAAACATGTGGAATTTGTTAGAAAACTATTATGAAAAACAATGGGGGGGGGGGGTGTAGTGCTGCGCTGTAAGGGAGAAAGTGGGGGTGGGATAAAATGAAGAGGAAGTGTGGCAAAAAACTAGATATGTGGAAAAAAGAAATAAGGTAGGAATAACCTAACTATTATACATAGTAATGTCAGAAAATGACAGTGGTGTATATAAGAAATATATATTGAACGTGCTAAATGTAGCCTAAGCCGGATACCAAACCAATGACAGTGCAAAATAACATAAAAAGTGTAACTTCCTTATAACAATCTGGTGCACAAAGTGCCAGAAATAGCACTCAACAGTGTTATTCAGGGTGAATGTCCATACAACAGGTAACAATGGGTCAATGCAATGTATAAATGCAATATGGAAATAAAGTTCAAAAAAGAATGCTGATGTAAAAGCCAAAATGCCGTGATGACCAGTTGCAGATGCTATTTCCAAAATAAGTAAAGATGTCCCCTTACCTTACTGCTGTAAGGTAACAGCAGAAAACAAATCCCAGGAGCACTTTTCAGGTTGAGTCCACTTGTGGTGTCATCCAAATAGGTAAATGTGGTGAGTATGGGTCCTTCCTGGTAATCACCTCCAAACAATAATAGTCGCTCACATCCAGGAAAACAAAAAAATGCCCATAGTGTAGTACCATTAAAACAGGGGGGTTTTATTAAAACAAAAACTGGGTACTCACAAGGTTGAAATAAAAAACAGGCATAAAAACACAGGGCGTCCGCCAACGTCACCTCTGGTACCTCATACACGTGACGTCCTCACGTGGTCATCACGGCATTTTGGCTTTTACATCAGCATTCTTTTTTGAACTTTATTTCCATATTGCATTTATACATTGCATTGACCCATGTTACCTGTTGTATGGACATTCACCCTGAATAACACTGTTGTGTGCTATTTCTGGCACTTTGTGCACCAGATTGTTATAAGGAAGTTACACTTTTTATGTTATTTTGCACTGTCATTGGTTTGGTAGCCGGCTTAGGCTACATTTAGCACGTTCAATATATATTTCTTATATACACCACTGTCATTTTCTGACATTACTATGTATAATAGTTAGGTTATTCCTACTTTTTTTCTTTTTTCCACATATCTAGTTTTTTGCCACACTTCCTCTTCATTTTATCCCATCCCCACTTTCTCCCTTACAGCGCAGCACTACACCCCCCCCCCATTTTTATCTGCCTTGGTTGATACACCAATCAGTGCAGCAGCTGTACCCACCCACTCCCCTCTCCCTCCCCCCTCCCCCCGTTTATGGTAAGCGCAGTAATATTCCCCCTAATATTATGAAAAACAAAATTTGTTACAATTTAATTTGGAGTTTCAGATATATCCGAATATCCAAATAACCAAAAATTCATCCAAGTTTATATTCAGACAAAAACGAATAGCACATGTCTAGGACTGTGTGTTACTTTCTGGAAATTGGGACTGCTTGGACTTTACGAACATTAGAACTCTTCTTTTTTTTACTGTGCAGACATTTGTTCTGCATCAGTCACTTGCTGCCAGAACCTGTGAAGGCCCAAGATTTCTGTGTTTTCAAAGTCCATGGATTGTCATTCCTGTCCTCCCTGCTGTGTGCTTATAGTCCTCCATTGATTGTCCTGCCTGCTGTGTGCCCAGAATGATTCATGTATTTCTCTGTCTGCTCTCCCTACTGTGTGCCTGGAGTCCTCCAAGAATTGCCATGCTTGCTCTCTTCGCTGTGTACCCAGATTTCTCCACAGATTGCCATGCCTGCCCTCTCTGCCGTGAGCCTATAGTACTTCATGGAGTGCCCTGCCTGAACCCCAGGCACCAAAACGATGACACCTACATCTACCAAGCTCAGTCAGACTTCTACAGTGAGTCTTTATACGCTTCCACCCCTTATTTCTCCTTGCTATGCCATGTTGTTACCCTGCGGATTATTTCTCCTTGCTGTGCCATATTGCTACCCTGTGGACTATTCCCTCTTGCTGTGCCCTATTGCCACCCTCTCATGTATACTCAAGTTCCCCAGTAAATGCTCATATAGTGGGCTCTGTATGATTTGTCTACATGTGCTCACTCTCTGTGCTCCTACTTTGTCACAGGGTACTTACAGTAAAAGTGATTCAGGAAATGTAAATTATAGATTGCTGTGGAAATATTGTTCCAGAATATTATATTTGCATATGAAAAAGGAAATGCTCTGATACTAGCTATGTCTTAAAAAACACAAACATTTTCACCCTCTTGACAGAACTTGACTGCTGCTGGCCTCATTCCAGCATCCTGGTTTTTGCTATGATGCATCCCTGTCTGTCTGTCCACCTTCAAGGTGATTAATGTGGCCAGTGTCTGTGTGAAGACCAAAACTGATTTAAGCCAGCCAAGCTCCCTGTTTGTCTGCCCTTCTCTGCTAGAATGGATTTCCTTGTTGCCAACATCAGATCAGAAATTGACTTTTCTCTGAAATGTGCCTGCCTTTGCCTACAGATTGACCAACTATTCTGAACCTTGCCTGCCTTGTATCTGGACTGTCATTGAACCACTCTGCCAACTGCAAGTGTCTGCTTGCTTTGCTCAGTTCATGCATGCCCTGGTGTGGTAGCCAGGCACTGCAGGCAACCAAGTACTAGTAGGCCTGCATGCCCTATGAGAAAGTTGGCTGCTATAGGTGAGGAACACAGATGCTCTCTCTAGTGTCTGACCACCTATGTTAGGGGTAAGAATGATAATTTCCCCGTTATTTTTTCAGTAGCGTCATAGGTAATGCTGAGCTAAGCAGACTTATTCAGAAAACCATTTACATAATCCTAGACTATGATTTATTTGCATCGGTGAAGGCTATTACTTGCAAGTAAGTCTTGCAGGGGTCACGTGTGTGTCACATTAGCTGGCACCTCCTGATTATAGAATATATATATATATATATATATATATATATATATATATATATATATATATACTTTATGCTGCCACAGGTCACTGAGAGAAAGTCTAGCAATCATGCTGATTTTCACAGCTTGCACCTACAATTATGTTTTCCCATTTACCTTGTACATACTTCATAAAGATTTGGAACATGTCCATGCAATGGTGTTACTGTTACCTTTGCAATTTACCCAGAATGTTTCATAAACTGAATCACACAGCACACACTTTACATATGCAAATGGTGGCCATTTACAATACATATAGATCAGGGGTGGCAAACTCAAATTCATCGGGGGCCACATTAGCAGTATGGTTGCTCTCAAAGGGCCGGTTGTATCTGTAAGACTATGTGTCCACTAATATCATAAATAATTGTCACTGCATTTGTTTATTACTGGTTTTATGGAGCGCAGGGTTCAGGAGTTTGCTGCGTATGAAATGCAGGATATAGGAGTATGCTATGGACCGTGTGCAATATCTGACCTCTGCACCCTCCACTCTCCTTCCATCCTCCCATCCACCCTGGGATGGGATGGGGTGGGGTAGGATGAGATGGGGTGGGGTGGGGTGGAGTGGGGTAGGATGGGATGGGATGGGGTCGGGATGGGGGTGGATAGGGTGGGGGGTACCGTAGGATGGGGATGGGATGGGGTGGTATAGGATGGCATGGGGTGGGGGTGGAGTGGGATGGGATGGGGTAGGATGGGATTGGGGTGGAATAGGATGGTATGGAATGGGGTATGGTGGGGTTGGATAGGATGGGCTACCTGACATACATGGACCTACTTGACATACACAATGACTTCACCTACCTGACATACACTGACCTCACCTACCTGACATACACTGACCTCACCTACCTGACATACATAGACCTACCTGACATACATAGACCTACCTGACATACATAGACCTACCTGACATGCACTGACTTCACCTACCTGACATACATAGACCTACCTGACATACACAATGACTTCACCTACATGTAACATGGGCCTACCTGACATACACCCATCATGTGTCACAGGAGCCAGCCAGAGAGGAGGAGAGGAGAGCCACGCGCCCGAGCCGGTGTGCTGTCATATTCTGCGCTCTAGTGCATGGCGCCTATGATAGACGTCACACGTGGGATTGGATGTCCGGGACGTCCATCATAGGAGTCGGGTGTACCAAGATGGCCGACCGCTCCGGAGCTAGGCCGAAGCTGCAGCCTTTCCTATGGCCGAGGCAGCGGTGTGCTCTGCGGATCATGGATCGGTCACGATCTAGTGGCAACGGGCGGCCCGTTGTGCGGGCCACATGACAAGGTCTGGCGGGCCGGGTTCGGCCTTGTGTTTGCCACCCCTGATATAGATAAAGGAATCTGCATTTAATACATGGAAATAGTTGGTGTGCCAAAAAAAATGGTAAAAAGCCAAAAAAAGGTGCTACATATTTTGTATTTTATGATATACTGGGAATTAATAATATTTCTACTTTTCTAAAAATCCAGTGTGAGTCCTGTACAGTTATTCAGATGAAAAATAATGATCCTATTACATTTGAAAGAGAACTTCCATGTGTATGGAAAATTCTCAGTTTTATCATTGCACAAATACGTGGACATCTGACAGGTTCAAAAAGTCACATTTTCTGGCTAGAAAAACACAGGATTCTAAAGACACTACCTTTGGGCTGATATTTTCTTTTAGAAAAAAAGTACCTAATCTGGCATGATTATTAAGGAAACAGATTTCTAAATAACTGCATGCTTCCTACGTATTTCAAATGTCATTGGACACCAATTAAGTTTTTTTATATTTTGAATGGACTAAACTAAATCATATTTACAGTAGCCGAACTAAAGACATTGTATTTTTGAATATTAGTAGAAAAAAAATGTTTAAAAAAACAAGCAACAATTTATGCAAATATTAAAAAAATAATATGCAAGTGATCTTTTTAAAACACTTTAGCTGCTTTGATTTATCCAGGCAAATCCAACATGTTTGCAAAAATAACCTTGGAAGTTTTGATTTATTTTGCTGTAATTTTAGTGTTTTGTTGTTATATAAAGAAAACCAGTTCTTTAAATTTCTTGTTAATGTTATTTGTATAAAAAAAGGCTTGCAACACTGCTCATTTGGAACAATTTATACATAAGTACTCCAGGGAGATATACATCTTGTTTCCCTTTTCCCCTACCTTCTTTTTTACTATATAAGCAAAATATTAGATCCTATATGGTTCCTTTTTTCATCATTTCAGATATGCTATGCGTTTTCTCCTTATAAGTTGCACCTGGCCACTAAACTCGTCAAGCCTATCAATGTCATCATGTTTCCAACACATAGCTTTTCCTCAATTGTGATTCATTTACATCTTATAACCCAATTGTGATTCATTTACATCTTATAACCCATTTGTATCCATTACTCAATAATAGGGATGTGCATGATGTTCGAGTCGAACGTAAGTTCGAGTCGAACATCAGGTGTTTGCCTGTTCACCGCAGAACAAAGCTGCAGAACACTGTTAAAGTCTATGGAACACTGACATGAAAAACCAAAAGTGCTTATTTAACCACTTTAGATCCGCCCCACGTCTAAAGACGTCATTTTTTTGAAGATGGATATCTCGGTAACGGCAGCAGCTGCTGCCACAAACGAGATATCCATCTCTTCATGGGGCGGACCTGTTAACGATAACGGCGGTCATCGTGGCGGATTCGCCGCGTGATCGCCGTTATCGGTGGCGGGAGAGGGTGCCCCCCTCCCGCCGCTCTCCCGCGCCCTCCGCCGCTTACTGTAGCGGTCGGTAGCGGCGGAGGCGATAGGGTCTGTTCGTCTGTCGGGGGATGCGACTGAGGGAAAAAATGTCCCTCAGCCGTCCCCATACCTCTGCTGGGCGGAAGTGACGTCAAAACGTCAGTCCCACCCAGCGTCTTAAAGAGACATTTTTTTGTTTACTTTTTTTTTTAGTCTAAATATGAGATGTGAGGTCTTTTTGACCCCAGATCTCATATTTAAGAGGACCTGTCATGCTTTTTTTCTATTACAAGGGATGTTTACATTCCTTGTAATAGCAATAAAAGTGATCAATTTTTTTTTATTTCAGTGTAAAAAATAAAAAAATAAATTAAAACAAATAAGAAAACAAAAAAAAAAATTTTTTTTTTAAAACGCCCCGTCCCGACGAGCTTGCGCGCAGAAGCGAACACATATGCGAGTAGCGCCCGCATATGAAAACGGTGTTCAAACCACACAAGTGAGGTATCGCCGGGATCGTTAGAGCGAGAGCAATAATTTTAGCCCTAGACCTCCTCTGTATTTTAAAAAATGCAACCTGTAGAATTTTTTAAACGTCGCCTATCGAGATTTTTAAGGGTAAAAGTTTGACGCCATGCCACGAGCGGGCGCAATTTTTTATGTTGGGTATCATTTTACTTGGCGTAACATTATCTTTCACAATATATAAAAAAATTGGGCCAAATTTATTGTTGTCTTATTTTTTAATTCAAGAAAGTGAATTTTTTACCAAAAAAGCTTGTAAGACCGCTGCGCAAATACGGTGTGAGAAAAAGTATTGCAATGACCGCCATTTTATTCTCTAGGGTGTTAAAAAAAATATATAATGTTTGGAGGTTTTAAGTAATTTTCTAGCAAAAAAAAACTGTTTTAGTTTCGTAAACACCGAATCTGAAAACAGGCTCGGGTCTCAAGTGGTTAAAAGGCTTAAATGCATGTTATACGTGTGTGGGGACCCGGGTCCTGCTCCAGGGGATATGTATCAATGTAATTTTTTTTTTAAACGGAAATTTTTTCAAGAGCAGTAATTTTAATATAGTGAAACAATAAAAATGAATTATTCCTTTAAATATTGTGCCTGGGGGTTTCCTTAGTATGCCTGTACAGTAGCACATTTTTCCCGTGTTTAGAACAATACCACAACAAAATGATATTTTTAAAGGAAAAAAGTCATTTAAATCTACTTGTGGCTGTAATGAATTCTCGGATCCCAGAAATACAGATAAAATCATTGAAAAAAACACCTGTGCCAAATGTAAAAAAAAAAGCGTAGGGGTCCCCCAAAATCCATACCAGACCCTGATACGAGCACGCATCCTGGCAGGCTGCAGAAAAAGGGGACAAGGGTCTAATCCCCACAACCCTTGCCCGGTGGTTGTGGGGGTCTGCGGGCGGGGGGCTTAACAAGCGGACCATCAGATCCCACCCCCTATGTGAATGGGTATCGGGTACATTGTACCCCTACTATAAAATGACAGCAGACAATTTGGAACAAGTCCGTTATTAAAAATAATAATAATAAACTGTCCCATGATGTCCATTCATCTTCAATCACAGCACCGATGACTCGAAACATAAAGCGCAGCAACTCTGCCTTCGTGGGATTTTCCAGTTTTTGTTAGGCCCCTGCCCCCAGACCCCCACAACCACCAGGCAAGGGTTGTGGATATGAGGCCCTTGTCTCCATCAACATGGTGCTTTCTTATTTCTGAATTAGGGATGGAGGTGCATGGTATCATGCACCTTATTAAAAGTCCCAAAACACCCTTTTGCTTTCCAGATAGAAACAACAGCCTTAGCCATGTTGAGGGGATGTGGCCTGGTACAGTTCAGAAGGGGGGGGGGCGCTCTCTTGTCCCCTCTTTCCCTGTGGCCTTCCAGGTTGCGTGTTCAAATAAGGGTCTGGTATGGATTTTGGGGGACCCCTACACCATTTTTTTGTTTGGCACAGAGTTCCCCTTAATATCATACCAGACCTGAAGGGCCTGGAATGGATTTTGGGTGGACTCCCACGCATTTTTTATTTTTATTTTGGTGCAAAGTTCCCCTTAATAATCATATCAGACCCAAAAGGACACAGTAATGGATTGGAGGGGGAACTCATGCCATTTTTTTCTATATTGCCAGGATCCAACAATTTATTGTTTCAATTAGAAATTTTATTTTGCTGTGGTATAGTTCTAAAAACGGTAATGCGCTACTTTACAGACATACCCCAGGCACAATATTTAAAGGAATATTTTATTTTATGTTTCACTTAATTAAAATCACTGCTTCTGAAAAAACTGGAATTACTTAAAACTTTTTTTGCATTGATACAGGGCAGGACTTAGGTCCCCACGCTGTTTTTTTCAATGATTTTTATTTATATTGCCGGGATCTGACAATACATTACAGCCACGAGCAGTTTTAAATTAATATTTTTTTCTTTAGAAATTCAATTTTGCTGTGGTGGTGTTCTAAACACAGGGAAGATACGTACTTTAAAGACATACTAAGGACACCCACAGGCACAATATTTAACCACTTAAGACCCGGACCATTATGCAGGTTAAGGACCTTGCCCCTTTGTGCGATACGACACTGCGTCGCATTAACAATTGCGCGTTCCTACGACGTAGCTCCCAAACAAAATTGCCGTCCTTTTTTTCCCACAAATATAGCTTTCTTTTGGTGGTATTTGATCACCTCTGTAGTTTTTATTTTTTGCGCTATAAACAAAGATAGAGCGAGAATTTTGGAAAACAATTCAATATTTTTTACTTTTTGCTATAATAAATATCCATGAAAAAGATATAAAAAAAAACTTTTTTTTCCTCAGTTTACGCCGATACGTATTCTTCTACCTAACCGCAATCAGCGTTTATCGATTGGTTTGCACAAAATTTATAGCGTTTACAAAATAGGGGATAGTTTTATGGCATTTATATATATATTTTTTTTTTTTTACTACTAATGGCAGCAATCTCTCCCTGTTCTTCAGTTCCTGTGACCGATTGCGGAACACTACCAGGCACAGTCACGGAGCTTCGGGCCGCCGGCCTACGTGACCCATGACTGGGCTCTTAAAGGGGACGTATATATACGTCCCTGTGCCCAGCTGTGCCATTCTGCTGACATATATTGTTGTGCGGTGGTCCTTAAGTGGTTAAAGGAATATTTCATTTTTATTATTTCACTTTAAGCCTTATTAAAATCACTGCTCCTCAAAAAAACAGACATTTAAAAAAAAAAAATTGCATTGATACATGTCCCCTGGGGCAGGACCCGGGTCCCCATACACTTATGCCGCGTACACACAATCATAAATTCCAACAAGAAAACCGTGGATTTTTTTCCATCGAAATGTTGGCTCAAACTTGTGTTGCATACACACGGTCACATAAAATTCAAACCGTCAAGAACCTGGTGACATACAACACTACAACAAGCCGAGAAAAATTAAGTTCAATGATTCTGAGCATGCATCTAATTGATTCCGAGAATGTGTGTTTTTTTTGCGTGTCGGAATTGCGTACAGACGATCAGAATTTCCGACAAGAACTTTTCTTGTTGGAAAAATTGAGAACCAGCTCTCAAATTTTTGCTGTTGGAAATTGCGACAGAAAAAGTCTGATGGAGCCTACACAAGGTCGGAATTTCCGACCAAAAGCTCACATCGAACTTTTCTTGTCGGAAATTACGATTGTGTGTACGCGGCATAATGACTTGCATATAAACCTTTAAAATTAGCACTTTTAATTTTTAATTTTCGTGTCCCATATACTTTATTGGTGCTTTTTCGTACAAAATGTTTGCCTGTTTGCATGTTCTGGTGTGAACCGAGGTGTTTGTGCGGCTCTTCATTACTCAATAAGCATTTGGCTTTTTACATTAGTTACTTCCATGGGATACTATGCAATGTAGGTCAGTAGTATCGGAGCTACAAAGGCTGAAGCAGAAGACTGGAGCAGAGTCAGACAAGCAGGGTCATACACGGAGACGATACGTCTATCATAAACAGCAAGCAGAGAATGGTTAGAATTCAAGTCGGGTTTAGCAACAGGAAATCGGTCAAACAGGCAGGAATAATTAGGGTCAAGGCAAACCAAATGTCAGGATTGGAGATAACAGTGTAGTAAGAAAGTCAGGTAAAATACTGGATAAGAACACAGGGTAAAGCTGCAGATCAGAAAGCACTGCACTAGTGCAGGTGCTGTCCTTATAAAGGCCCATTGGTGCCAACATAGTGCTAATTTTCGTGCCTGCGCACTTGCCGATAATTCCAGCTCGGCAGATGTCAGAGAACCATATTATACAATGAACACTAGATGGCAGCAACGTTGACAGTGAGAAGCTGTCCGCTACTTAGTGCATGCATTACATGACTTCCTGCCTGTCTATGGACTCCGCCTTGTATCCAGTGTTTGACCCTCTGCCTGTGACCTGGACCTGTCTCCTGTCTCTAGTGCTTGACCCTCGGCCTGTACCCGGATATGCCTTTGGCCTCCTGTGTTTGATCCTTGGTCTGTTCTGGACTTTCTGTGGAAATCTTGTCCTGCTGGTCCTGCGACCCCCAGTCATCGCACAGCTGCCCTTCTCTACAGAGGACCTCTACGCAAGTCTTCCTTCCGTGGTAGCCTGTGCCTCTTCATGCCATCCTCTCCCTGTCTCACCTCCAGGGGGCAGAGTGCACCTAGACGCAGGGGTGAACCCCTCTCGGCATCTCGGCCTCGGTAAGTACTCTCCTGACAGCAGATCTGACTATTTGCAGTGCGTTCCTGACATTGCCCATTTCCAAGGGGCAGCATCCGGATGCCTAACTGGTCCTCTTTTTCAGGGTGAGCATGAAAGAAAGCATGGATTAACCCCCTTGCATGAACATTACATTTAGGCTCCCAGGAATTGTCTTACGGACCGTAACCCTTCCATTTAATTAAATATTGCATCTGATTTTGCCTTTTTCTGCAGTCTAGAATGGCCTCCACTTCATATCTCTTTTCACCATTAATCAAGACTGGTTCAGGTGGGCAAGACCCTATCTCAGGAAAGGGGTCAGGTATTGCAGGTTTTAACAGTGAGACATGGAACACAGGGTGAATCTTGAATGAATCTGGTAATTCATACGATACCTCATTCAGTGTTTCTTTTTACCTGGAACAAACCCACAAATCTGGGTGCGAGTTTCTTAGATGGGCATGCCAACTTGAGGTTTGCCATGGATAAGCACACTCAATCCCCCAACTTGAGATTCAGCTCCCCTTTCTTTCCTATTGTCGAAGACTTGTTTGCTGTCTGCTTGTAAAAACAGAGAATTGATCGCACTCCAAAAGTCCAGCCTATACACAGATATACTTCTAAGACAGATAATTCAATTATCCTCAGAGGGCGAGTATTCTTCTACAATGGTACACATGGATGCAGTATATTAGAGTCTATATATAAAAAGTCCATAGGCATAATAGCCAGAGAACACACTAACACTTGATGGCAGCCAGCTCCAGAGACAACGCTGTCTCACGGCAATGAGAATGATCTATGAGATCATCTCTCATTGGCCGCACAGATCACATCGCAAACGCCACTCTGAATCTGTGAAAACACACAAAAGCGGCGCCTAGTCTAAGCGTAGCAGTAGTAAAATTTAATTAGTGTGTCTAACAATATAAAAAACCTACTCACAAAGCAGGTAAAAAATCAGGCATGTGAACATTAAGGGTTTTCATCCGCAGGTTGTAAACGTCCATCACGCTGGGTGTCAGGTTGCTGGTTACTGCTGACGGCAAGGACGATGTTAGACAAGGTCCCCTGGAACCAAAAGACAGAGAACCTGTTTCCCGGTGTAGCAGCGCGAGTGATGTCACTTCCTATGCGCGGGCGGATGCGCGCGTTCGGGACATTCGTGTCCCTTCCTCAGGCAATGGAGAATCCATTTTACTGAAGGGCAATAGAAGGAAAGGGTGTGGCACGTGGTGCTGCGGACGAGCTAGTGCAGGGAGTGTCAATGGTCCAACAATTGACATTGTTCGGCGAGCACAGAAACACCATAGAACAAGGCCTAGGAATGACATGGGCCGCCCGATGAGTGGTTATATTGCCCTTCAGTAAAATGGATTCTCCATTGCCTGAGGAAGCGACACGAATGTCCCGAACGCGCGCATCCGCCCGCGCATAGGAAGTGACATCACTCGTGCTGCTACACCGGGAAACATGTTCTCTGTCATTTGGTTCCGGGGGACCTTGTCTAACATCGTCCTTGCCGTCAGCAGTAACCAGCAACCTGACACCCAGCGTGATGGACGTTTACAACCTGCGGATGAAAACCCTTAATGTTCACATGCCTGATTTTTCACCTGCTTTGTGAGTAGGTTTTTTATATTGTTAGACACACTAATTAAATTTTACTACTGCTACGCTTAGAAGGCGCCGCTTTTGTGTTTTTCTTGCTGTCTGCTTGTGCCTTTGTTACTGCTTCCTGTAATATCTTGTTATTGAAGTTCAGGAAATCTACTGTATTCTGAACAGCTGATACTATGGGATCTGAAATACGACCAGGCAGAAATGATGGATGGAAACCATAATTCGAAAAAATGGGGGTTGTCCTGTGGCTGAATGGCTAGCATTATTATAAGCAAATTCCGCTAATGGTAACAAAGACACCCAATCGTCCTGAACAAACAATGTTAAACATTGAATGTACTGTTTGAGTGTCTGGTTTGTTTTTTTCAGTTTGCCTATTCGTTTGAGGATGGTAAACTGAAGACAGAGATAATTCAATCTTTAGAACCTGACATGAGGCCTTCCAGAAACAGGATGTGAACTGCACACCACGGTCATATACAATATTTTCAGGGATTCCATGTAACCTCACAATCTCCTTGATAAATACCTGGGCAGTCTCTATGGCAGATGGTATGTTTTTTAAAGGCAAGAAGTGGGCCATCTTGGAAAAACAATCCACCACAATGAAGATCGCTGTACGTCCCTCAGAAGGTGGGAGTCCTACAGTAAAATCCATAAAGATCATCTTCCATAGCCCGTTAGAGTGAGGGTAGAGGTTTAAGTAGACCCAATGCTCTGCTTCTTGCAGTTTTACTTTGCTTACAGACAGGACAATAGTAAACATAACTTTTACAGAATCCTTTGAGATCTAGCCACCAAAAGGCACAGCGTACCAAATAAATATAAATACTGGTATAATACAAGAGTGGAATAATGAATAGTCTGTGGTACAAGTCCAAAAAAAATAAAAAATTCTGTGAGTGAAATGCCCAGAGCAGAAAAAAAACTTCCAACATAGAAATGATGCAGATGGAGGCTTCGGTGCAGACACCCCTAGTGCTCTCTAACCGCTCACCTTCCGGCTATGTACAGATAGCCAAAAAATCCACTCCAGCAGAGAAAACGCACAGCAGTAAGGGATGACGACAAAGGATCTCAATGGCAGATGAGCATGTAAAAATCAGAGACACAACATAGCATAATCCTGTGAAGGCACTAGAAAAATAATGATAAATCACACAGACATACACTCACCTTGTGATTATGAAAGGTGGGCCTATCTCCCACGAAATCCGAGTTCGTACAGGTCCGGTATCAATGCTCAGGGTCCCCCCAGTCCCTTCTCCAGCTCCAAGTGGCCTAAAGGCAGATGGATGGATCTCAAGCAGGTGGCAGATGGATGTGTGAGGAGAGAGAACAGAGGAAGCACATAGCAAAGTACCGTCGTATAAAAGGTTTATTGGGTCAATAGAAAAAATAAAACTCACATTTGCAAGGTAAAAACTGGGCACAACTCCATACGAGCAGCGATCTCATCTCCCAGCCGTCAAACGTGCACGCTCTAGTGCTCCTGACGCGTATCGTCATGTGACTCATGATAAATACTGGTATGTTTTTAGTACCTTTACTAATACACTTTTAGGTGGATCTGGTTTTCCCCACCATCTCAACCCCTCCTTATATTCCAGAATGATTCCTGAGGGGGCTGGTATTACCCATGAATGCTGGCTTAATTTGTGAAAGCAGATCATATTGTAATAACAAAAGTTACCTACAGGCAGGATAGTATCTGGAGCTGAGGGTTCCTTTGGATCATCAGACATACAGTGGGAGGGAACAAAAATGTGATACACTGCCGACTTACAAAGCATGAAGAGGTCTGTAATTTTTATCATAGGTACTTTTCAACTGTGAAAGACGGAATCTAAAACAAAAATCCAGAAAATCACATTGCATGATTTTTAAAAAATTAATTTGCATTCTACTGCATGACAGTATTTGAGCACCTACTAACCAGTAAGAATTCCGACTCTCACAGACCTGTTATTTTTTCTTTAAGAAGCCCTCCTGTTCTCCACTCATTACCTGTATTACCTGCACCTGTTTGAACTTGTTACCTGTATAAAAGACACCTGTCCACACACTTAATCAAACAGACTCCAACCTTTCCACAATTGCTAAAACCAGAGAGCTATGTAAGGACATCAGGGATAAAATTGTAGACCTGCACAAGGCTGGGATGGGCTACAGGACAATAGGCAGGTAGCTTGGTGAGTGGGCAACAACTGTTGGTACAATTATTAGAAAATTGAAGAAGTTCAAAATGACGGCTAATCTTCCTCATGTCTGGGGCTCCATGCAAGATCTCACCTCGTGGGGCATCAATTATCATGGGGAAGGTGAGGAATCAGCCCAGAACTACACGGCAGCACCTGGTCAATGACCTAAACAGAGCTGGGACCACAGTCTCACAGAAAACCATTAGTAACACACTGTGCCGTCATGAATTAAAATCCTGCAGCGCACGCAAGGTCCCCCTGCTCAATCCAGTGCATGTCCAGGCCCGTCTGAAGTTTGCCAATGACCATCTGGATGATCCAAATGAGGAATGGAAGGTCATGTGGTTTGATGAGACAAAAATAGAGCTTTTTAGTCTAAACTCCACTCACTATGTTTGGAGCAAGAAGAAGGATGAGTACAACTCCAAGAACACCACCCCAACCATGAAGCATGGAGGTGGAAACATCATTCTTTGGGGATGATTTTCTGCAAAGGGGACAGAATGACTGAACCGTATTGAGGGGAGGATGATCTTGGCCAACAACCTCCTTCCCTCAGTAAGAGCATTGGCGATGGGTCATGGCTGGGTCTTCCAGTATGACAACGACCTGAAACACACAGCCAGGGCAACTAAAGAGTGGCTCAACAAGAAGCATCTCAATTTCCTGGAGTGGCCTGAACCCAATAGAAAAGTCTGTATTGCCCATTGACAGCCCTGAAAACTGAAGGATATGGAGAAGCTCTGTACGGAAGTGTGGGCCAAAATTCTTGCTGCAGTGTGTGCAAATCTGGTCAAGAACTACAAGAAAGGCACAATCTCTGTAATTGCAAACAAAAATATTAAGTTCTACTTTTCTGATGTATCAAATACTTATGTCATGCAATAAAATGCAAATGAATTACTTAAAAATCATGCAATGTAATTTTCTGGATTTTTGTTTTAGATTCTGTCTCCCACAGTTCAAGAATACCTATGATAAAAATTACAGACTTCTACATGCTTTGCAAGTAGGAAAACCTGCAAAATACTTGTTTTCCCCACTGTATGTGAAATAATGTGATAACGGATTCAGTTTAACATTCTTGGATCCAGGCCTGTAAATAACGTGAAATGAAAATCTTGAAAAGAACAGTGTCCAACAGGCTTGTTGTGGTTTTAAGCATTTGGCAGACGGTAGATACTTTAGATTCTTATGGTTTGTATATATTAGAATGGGATGGGCTGCACCTTCTAATAAATATCTCCACTCCTCTAGAGCTGTTTTGATGGTGAGAAGTTCTCAGTCACCTACATCATAGTTCCTCTCTGCTGGGGAGAGCTTGCGAGAGAAGAAAGCCACAGGGTGCATCAAGTACTTCCGGCCCTGGCTTTGTGAAACAACTGTTCCAACTGCAATTTCTGAGGCATCCACTTCAAGGATATAGGGCAATGCCGGGTCAGGATCACTGAGAATAGGAGCCAAGGTAAAACGTTTTTTTTTTTTTTAACGTTGTAAAAGCGTCCTGGGCTTTAGGACTCCAGCAGAAATGTAAGTTCTGTTTGGTGAGATGAGTGATGGGGGTGATGATTGCAGAGAAACCTTTAATAAATTTGCGTTAGAAATTGGTAAACCCTATAAAATGCTGTACCCCCTATTTATCTGTAGGTGCAGGCCAGTCCAATATGGCAAAAACCTTTTGAGGATCCATTTTGATTCCTGTCAGAGTGATTACAAGTCCCAAAAATTAAATACTGTGATATTTAAACTCACACTTCTCCAGTTTAGCATAAAGTCCATGTTGGTGGAGTCAGGAAAGAACACTCTTTATATTATCTCGATGCAGTTTAAGGGACACAGAAAAATCAGGATGTCATCCGGATAAACTATTACAAAAATGTCCAGGAAGTCTCTAGAAAAAACATATGAAGTGTTGGAAGGTGGCTTGGGCATTGCAGAGACCTACGGTCATGACCAGATACTCAAAGTGACCAAACCTGGTGAGAAAAGCTGTTTTCCACTCATCCCCTGCGTGGATGCGGACCAGATTGTAGGCTTCCCATCAATCCAACTTAGTAAAGATGGTTGCAGCTTGTAATCTCTGGAATACTTTGGGCATGAGAAGAAGAGGATATCGTTTTTTAACTGTGATTTTATTAAATTCCAGATAGTCAACACATGGTCACAGTGAGTGGGTTTTCTTTGTAACAAAGAATATTCCTGTTCGTGCTGGAGCAATAGATAGGATGAACCCTTTCCTGAGATTCGCATCAACATACTCCTTCAATCCTTCCTGTTCTCATTCAGAGAGTGGAAATATGTGTCCAAAGGGAATCTCAGCCCCAGGGAGTAACTCAATTGGACAGTCATATGGCTGATGAAGGGGAAAGGGTATCAGGCTCCCATTTACCCAGCACTCCTCATAAACCTCGGGAACTGGCTGACTTCTTTATCAAAGTCCATACAAAATAGTGTTGTCAGGGTATTAGGAGGCTTGGATAAGCAGTGTTCTTGGCAAAAAGGAGATTTAAACTTGACTTTTCCAGTGCCCCAATTGATCTGGGGGTTGTGGGCTTGGAGCCAGGTCAGGCCCAGGATCACAGGAAAGAGTGGAGAGGATATGACATCAAGTCTTAGTAATTCCTTATGCTGGCTAAGGCCGCGTACACACCACTAAATAAATCCGATCAAATCTGTCTGACAGACCGCTTTGATCAGATTTGTCTGCTGGGATATATTGGTTTGATCGTGTACACACGATCAAACCAAAATCCCCGCCAGAAGACAGCGCGGTGACGTGGCGGTGACATTGACGCCGCCACGTCACCGAACCAAGAAGTAAAATACTTCCACGCATACGTCGAATCCATTCGACGTATGTGCGGACAGATATGTCCGCTGGTTAGTGTACTAACCAGCAGACATGTCGGACGGGCGGGTTCCCAGCAGACAGATTTTAAAGCATGCTTTAAAATTTGTCTGCTGGAAAAACCTGTCTGCTCGCCCGTACACACAATCAAATTTGTCTGCTGAAACGGTCCGTCGGACCGTTTTCAGCAGATAAATTTGATCGTGTGTACGCGGCCTAAGAGTTATTACAGGAATTGGAGGTGTCTCCTGGGTCACTAGCCCTGATTTGATACAGGAGCTATCCACCAGGTATACCGACACTCCTTGTGCCTTTGGTTTCAGAGAGATAAGCTGCTGGGCAGCAATGCTTAAGTCAATAATGAAACCACAGGCCCAGGAATCAATAAAGGCATTGACCAAAACTGTTCCTCTAGGAAGCTGAAAGGAAAGTGAGAGCCAACTGAGTTGCTTTGATAGACAGGAGACAAAACAAGACTTATCAGCCCTATCTGCATAGGTTCGGGACCACTGGGTGCAGTGTTGTTTGGACTTGAACTGGTTGGAGCAGAGTTGGCAGGTGGCATGTAGGCAGAAACTGGGGCTCTGGGAATAATCCATACAGGATGATCTTGCTGGGTAGGGATGAGCTTCGAGTTCGAGTAGAACTCATGTTCGACTCGAACATTGCCTGTTCGCCGAACAGCAAACTATTTGGGGTGTTCGCGGCAAGTTCGTGTGAACTTTAGAACCCTGTTAAAGTCTATGGGACTCGAACATTTAAAATCTAAAGTGCTAATTTTAAAACCTAATATGCAAGTTATTGTAATAAAAAGTGTTTGGGGACCCGGGTCCTACCCCAGGGGACATGTATCAATGCAATTTTTTTTTTTAAAACTGCAATTTTTTGGCAGCAGTGATTTTATTAATTCCTTTAAGTGAAACAATAAAAGTGAAATATTCCTTTAAATTTCGTACCTGGGGGGGGGTATATAGTATGCCTGTAAATTAGCGCTTGTTTTCCATGTTTAGAACTGTCCCTGCACAAAGTGTCATTTCTGAAGGAAAAAAAGTAATTTAAAATCACTCGCGGCTATAATGAATTGTCGGCTCCCGGCAATACAGAGAAAAGTCATTCATAAACAAAAAATGTGTGGGGGTCCACAGCATTTAAAAAAAAAATTGGGGTGGAGTTCCCCTTAAAATCCAGACCTGACCTGAAGGGTCTGGAATGGATATTTCGGGGGAACCCCACATATTTTTTTTTTATTTGACGCAGGGTTCCCCTTAATATCCATACCAGACCCTAAGGTGAGTGATTTTAAATGACTTTTTCCCTTCAGAAATTACATTTTGTGCAGGGACAGTTCTAAGCACAGGAAACAAGCGCTATGTTACAGGCTTACTATACACCCTTCTAGGTACAAAATTTAAAGGAATATTTCAATTGTATTGTTTCAGTTTAAGCATTATTAAAATCACTGCTCCTGAAAAAACGGCCCTTTTTTAAAACTTTTTTTGCATTGATACATGTCCCCTGAGGGAAGGACCCAGGGCCCCCAAACACTTTTTAGGACAATAACTTGCATATTAGCCTTTAAAATTAGCACTTTAGATTTCAAACGTTCGAGTCCCATAGACTTTAACAGGGTTCTAAAGTTCACACAAACTTTTGGTCTGTTCGCAGGTTTTGGTACGAACCGAACCCAGGGGTGTTCGGCTCATCCCTTTTGCTGGGACAATCTTCCCATCCTGCTTTCCAATGGTCGATTTGGATGGCCAGGGTAAAAAGGCTTTCCAAGGTGTTGGGGACTCCAACCCAGGCCAGTTCGTCCTTGAGACCTTCGGAGAGACCAAGATAGAATTTACATTGCATGGCCGCATAATTCCATTGTGTGTCTGCGCTCCAGCATCTTAGGTCTGTAACATAGTCCTCAGCCGCCGTGCGGCCTTGCTGGAGCGTACAGAGAGCAGCCTCTGCTGTGACAGTTTGCTGTGGATCTTCATACAATTTTGTCATTGTATCAGAGAAAACAGACATGGCATGGACCTGTTCCTTATTCTCCTCCAACAGCCGGTGGGCCCAGGTCTGGTGTTCCCCAGGAAGAAGCAAAATAAGGAAGCCCATCTTGGTGGCTTCCATAGAAAAGTCAGTGGTTGCAGGGCGAAGTATAGTTGGCAAGTATTGCGGAATGCCCTGAACTTGCTTTGATCCCTTGAAAATCTTTTGGGGGTAGGCCCCTGGGGTTCAGGTGGCAGCATTACCACACTGGATGTGACGGCTGTGCTGGTGTTGCAGCAGGTGAATAATCAGCAGGCATACTTGCAGGGATGGATAGGGACTACACCTATTCCTACAGCCGGACATAGCCTTCCTGCATTGTCTTCATGGCCGGTGTAAGGGCTGCGAGATGCTGGCAAATCTCATCCACAGGAGAGGCCCCTCTTGCAGGCTCAGACATGGCTGTCTGATACTGTTGCGTACCGTCTGGGAGAGCCTGACGAGTGGAGGGAGACCTTTTGTACAGCCCCAGTTCAAGGACCACTGGAGTTGCAAAAGTTGCAAACGTTGCTGTGCGAGCACAGTGAGATAAGAGTGCCTCCAAAATCCTCCATTGCTAGTGGTAGTGGTATCAGATGAGTAGCAGGAACAGCAAATGCAGGTATGCTGTGGATGCAGAAAAACTGATGAAGGTCTGATGTAGATGCAGGACAGCAGATGGGGTATGCTGTGGAGGCAGGACAGCGGATGCAGGTATGCTGTGGATGCAGATCGGCCGTATCGGAGCTACACAGGCTGGAAAGCAGAAGACTGGAGCAGAGTTATACAAGCTGGGTCATACACGGAGGATCAGTCTATCATAATCAGCAGGCAGAGAATGGTCAGAGTTCAAGCCGGGTTTAGCAACAGGGAATCGGGCAAACAGGCAGGAATAATCAGGGTCAAGACAAGCCAAATGTCAGGATTGGAGATAGCAGTGTGGTCAGAAGGCCAAGTAAATTCATGGATTGGGAACAGGCAGAGGATCAGAGCAACAGGGCAAAGCTACAGATCAGATAGCACTGCACTAGTGAAGCTTCTTTCCTTATAAAGACCCATTGGTGCCAACGTAGTGCTAATACATTTACCCGACGATCATTTTCGTGCATGCATGCATACACACGCCTGTGCCCAGCCTGGCAGCACCCATCGAAAAACCAGCCTGCGCATGCACACACGTGTGTGCATCTGACAATTTACAGTGCATTCCTCACAGTGTCAATCCCTTCAAAGACCACTAAAAGTCTCCTGATGCATACTACAGTGGTAAACTGTACAGACAATTTCTAACAACTGGTACCTTACACCAATGTTTCTCAAATCCAGTCCTAAAGTACCCATAACATCCAACAAGTCATATTTGCAGGCTTTCCATTATTTTGCACAGGTGATTACTGCATTAGTACTTACAACAGCTGTTTCATTTAAGGGAAATATTGAAAACATGACCTGTTGGAGGTATTTGAGGACTGGAGTTGAGAACCATTGCCTTACACCATCCAAACTGACAAAGATCTACCCCCCGAGATTACTTACCTGTTGGAGGGACTGTGGACATTCTGGAACTTGTTTACATATTTGGTGATCTTGTCCACAATTAAAGGCCTTCTAGTCTACTCTCACTAGATTTATCTCCTCTACCCTTTCAACCTGTGTCTCCCTGTCTCTGCAAATAGTCCTCTTGGGTTTAGATATTCACCACTGGCCTCCAGTTGCCTGTGGACTGTAATCGGGTTCCAAATAGTTAACCAGGGGACGCACAGGGTGTGCATTCCCTGGCTAACACTGACACGTATCTCAGCCAATCAGGTTCACCAAATTGGCTGAATCGACATCGAGGGCGGAAGAAGGAGATCGTGAAGGAGGATGGCTGACCGAGAAAGGTAAGTGCCGGGCGGGGGGGGGGGGACAATCTGGCAGCATTTTATGGGGGAAACTGGTGGAAGTTGATGGGTACAGTAAAGACAATGGAATGGCACAGTGGCTGTGTTTGGCATGGCACAGTGGAGACAATTGATGAGCACAATGGCAACAATGGCATGGCACAGTGGCTGCGTTTTTGGCATGGCACAGTGGCGACAATTGATGGGCACAGTGGTGACAATGGCATGGCACAGTGTCTGCATTTGGCATTGCACAGTGGCAACAATTTATGGCACAGTGGCGATAATTTATGGCACAATGGCGACAATTGATGGGCACAGTGGCGGCAATGGCATGGCACAGTGACGACAATTGATGGCATGACACAGTGGCCACAATTAATGGACACAGTTGCGACATTTTTATGGCACAGTGGCAACGATTTTATGGCACAGTGGCTGCATTTGATGGGCACAGTGGCAACAATTGATGGGCATAGTGGCGGAAATTGATAGGCACAGTCGCTGTGTTTGATGGGCACAGGGAGGTTGCAATTGATGTTTTGTTTTTGTTTGTTTGTGCCCCGCCAAAATTTTTGAGCGCCAGCCGCAACTGATTTCAAGACAAATATGTATTTCTATATGCTATCTATGATGAAGCAAACCTTACTTTTTCAGTTTCTGTAGCACATAAAACATTAATAAAGAAGTATTTTAAAATTAAGTATTCAACACATGTATAAAGGAGAACTTCGGATTGATTGATTTTTATTTTGTTTTATTTGGTAATTTTCATAGGCTTGCCAAATACATTTTAAAACCCTGTAAACATAAAATGAGTTTGGGACTTATTTTTATGCATATAAATACATTTATCTTTTATTTGTCCTTTTTAATCTCATTGCAATTTTATAAAATTGAATACAGCAATAATGCCTTAAGATTTTATCTTGGAAACTCTATATTGAAGCTTGTGACTTTTAAAAGTAAATATAGACAAAAGTAATAGAATAAATTATCCCAAACTAATAAAATTCTGTTCTCTTTAACTAAATATTGATGCAAATGTACTGCAATTTATCTTTGCAGTGCTTAACACTTCCACACAAAAAAGTAATTTGGATTAGTTTCATGAATTATAATTGTGCTCTAGATCTTTTTGACCTCTAGCATAAAGTAACCTTCACAAGGCCACATCTTTATAATGAAAGAAATAAGGGTACTTACTTCCCAGACCGACAGTACTTGCTCAGCATGACCACTATAACAAGTTATGTGGTCTGAATACAAAATGGAGTTAACACTGGCTAAACCTTTATATTGTGCATAAAAAATATTATTGAATACTTCTTAATACAGACTTAATTGTCTCAACCTAAAGAGTTGTGCTATTTTTAGATAAATCAAAGATTAGTTAAATTGTTTTATTTACTGTAAAAAGAAGATGGGAACAGTTGTCTTACCAGGACATATTATATATGCACATTCAAGCTAATTCTACTTTTTTTAACCACTTGCTGACTGTATACCGGCAGCAAAGTGGCATGGCTGCACCGGATCACTTATCTAGTATGTAATCTGACACCTCCAGGTCTGGGGTGTGCATGATCACACACACAGCGGGACCTCAGCAGTTTGAACCATGGACTCAATGTCCGCCGGCACCTGCTGATTGTTCAGTACACAGGCAGAATGGCGGTTTGCCTATGTTTACAGATCACCGTTCTGTCAGTTGGGAAGGCATTGATCCTGTGTTCCTTCAAAGCAGGGACATGGATCTTTGCCTTACCTTAGTTAAAGCACCTCCCCCACAATACAAAAGCACTGGCTAGGCACACAGTTAACCCTTTGATTGCCCTTGATGTTAACCCCTTCCCAGTGTCATAAGTATAGTGACAGTGCATATTTTTTTGCACTGATAACTATAGTAGTGTCAGGCCTTGTACACACGAGGGAATGTATCCGGTCGGAAACATCCGACGGATATTTCCCAGCGGATAAGGCAAATTTGTCCGTTGGTCTGATGAGCGTACACACCATCGGACCGAAATCCCAGCGGACCAGAACGCGGGCACGTAAACCACGTACGACGTCACTATAAAGGGGAATGACGAAGCCATCGGCGCCGCCCTCTGTTCCGCTTCTGCTAGTTCCGTGTTAGCGAAGGTTTGGTTAGAGCTGATTCGTGCTTTTCAGTCTCCGCGCTTAACAGGTCGTATTTTCAGGTTCAGTGTGTGCTTGTGGGCTCGTATTTGTCATTCAGTGTCGCCGTACGCGGTGTTTCTGCTTTGCAGTGCCGTCCTGTACGGTCGTATCTGTTTGACGTGCGATCTTTGCAGGTCTTGCTGGATTTGGGTGTGCTTTCTGTTTGAGTGTGTTCTTGACTGACCAGCCGGCCGGTTTGAAGCCATGATGGAGCAGCAGCGCAACTTTTCACGAGTTCGTGCTGTTTATGGGTTTTGTTCTGGAGTCTGTGTGCATTCCAGTGATTTGGAGACAGGAACAGTAGGAGGAGGAGTTCCTGGGCCAAGAATTGGTTGCGGCAGCGTAATCGATTCTCTCATATGTCTCTGCTTAGGGAGATCCGGGAGAATAATCCTGACGACTTCAGGAACTTTCTCCGTATGACGGACCCCGTTTTCCACCGTCTGCTGGATCTCCTGTCCCCCTATATCACGAGGCAGGACACTGTGATGCGCCAAGCCATTCCGGCTGAGCAGAGGCTTATTGCCACGTTGCGGTACCTGGCGACTGGGAGGAGCCTGCAGGACCTCAAGTTCTCAACAGGCATCTCTCCCCAGGCGCTTGGGATCATCATACCGGAGACGTGTTCTGTCATCATACAAGTCATGCAGGAGGAGTTTATTAAGGTAAGTTTCCTCCTTTAACATCACAATCTGTGTCTTTAATAATGTTTGCATATTTTTCTCACCTTTTTGTGTTGGTTTTCCTAGTCGCCATGATTGTAATATGCTGTGTGCTTAATGTTCCCTTTTCTCCCCATGCATGTTGTTAAGCTTTCCAGGTTAATGTGGTTTGGCCTACCTGCATATTTTTTCCTTCAACACTACTAACCTGTCCAGCATCATCTCCTAGGGACAAAAACACCTTTTTTTTTGGTGTCCTGCTCCATTGTAGTTCAACTCCCTCCCCCTAAAAAAGTGTATTGCCCCATCAGCGGGATGTGGAGTCTGATAATAATTGGCTCTAGATTTGTTGCCCTAAATACTCTCTATACACACATTTTTAGAAATGTTAATACCGTGATGTTGCAGAATGTTTTTTTTTTTACTAGTGTTTGCAATGTTGTTTATGTGCCAAAGTGCTAATTTGTTTTTTGCTTTTGTCCCCACAGTTTCCCTCCACGCCACAGGAATGGCAGACTGTGGCTGCAACTTTGCCCAGCGTTGTGATTTTCCAAACTGCGGAGGGGCAATTGATGGGAAGCACGTCCGCATAGTGCCGCCACCTCTTTCGGGCTCGTACTATTATAACTACAAAGGTTTTCATAGTATCGTGTTGATGGCGGTGGTGTCGGCAGACTACGAATTTTTCTATGTGGACGTGGGGAAGAATGGCCGGCTGTCTGATGGGGGAGTGTTCGCGCGGACCGAATTTTACAGGCGTCTACAAACTGGTGGTCTTGAACTGCCACCGGATGAAGACAATGTGGAAGGACTTCCGTTTGTTTTTTTAGAGGACGAGGCTTTTGGGCTTGGACCTCCCCTCATGCGGCCTTTTCCCCAGAGGACCCTCACCCCGGAGAGGAGGGTCTTCAATTTCCGGCTGGCCAGGGCCCGGAGGGTAGTCGAGAATGCCTTTGGGATACTCGCCAGCCGGTTCCACCTGTTCCAGACAGCGATAAATCTGGCGGAATATAAATTTAACTCTGTTATTTTGGCCTGCTGCATATTGCATAATTTTTTTACGCAGGCATTCCCATACGTACCTACCCAACATCGGTGCTGAGGCAGGACTACCCTCAGATACCCTTCCTGGGCTGGACACTGGTCGCGCTGGCTCGGTCACCCAATCTGCTCGTGAGTTACGCGACAAATATGTTGAGTACTTTATGGGTCGGGGGGCCATAGCTATGCCAGAATAATATTTCTTTATAATTCGGCGGCGGCCCCCAAAATAAAGAAATATTACCAAGAAATAATAAATAATTCGACCATTGGACTTTATACAGTTGTTTGTCATTATTGCTTTTTCTCTTTTGATCTGTCTTCCAGGTTCTGAAACTAGTGCATTTCTTGTGCCCAATTTAGTTAGCAGGTTTTAGTAAATACACACAATTGCACATTCTAGTCACTCTTCTACAAACTGGGTATTGAGGTTAGAAATAAGAAGCCACTGGTGTGTGTGTTTTTAAAAGGTTTTTTTATTTCTTTTTTATTTACGTAAATCTTTGTCTTTTCTTTGAAAAATTGGTTTAGAAAGTATTTATTTATTCAAAAAATATTTTGTGGTTTTGACAAACATATATAACAATCGAACTTACAAAGTTCAACCTTTTATTTGGCATAACAAACCCAGACAACATGGTCTTAGGTCACGCCGGAATCCCCCAAAATTTGAGGATGCACACATGCTGTGTGTGTGATGGGCCAAATGGTGATTTTTCACATGAGATCCCATGCGAAATGTTCACATGTGCTATCTGCCATCATGGGTGATCAATGTATGTGCAACCCCTTTCTGTCACCTACTTGATAAGTAAGGAAGGGGTTGCACCCACAAAGCACATACAATTGATGTCCTGTGATGGCAGATCGCACATGTGAACACACATTGGGGTTTATTTACTAAACAGTCCAAACTCCAGATTATTTGTGCATATAAGCCAATCAGCTTCTAAATTAAGCTTAGTCAATTAAGACTTTGCATCCAAACATGGAAGATGATTGTTTTATATGCCAAGTGATGCTGCTTTTGCACCTTATAGCTTTAGTAAATAAACCCGTGTGTGTGTGTGCATCCTCAAATTTTGGGGGATATGAAACGAACATTATACAACATCTTTGAGAGTGGGGTGGTTAGGGTGAGGGCAGGGGGGGCAGGGGGGGGCATGGGGGGCAGCTGGGGGGGATAGTCTTCTATATACGTCCCAAAATATCTAGCATGTTTTTGAAGTTTTGGTCCATCACCACCATCCTTTCCCTCATATTGGCCAGATCGGTGCTGCACTCCATTATCTGCTGTATTAGGATTTGTGCACTTGCACGAGAAAAAATAGGAGCGACAGATGTGCTAATCCCATCTTCATCCCCTAAAAATGCCAAAGGAAAAACACAACATTGTAAGTAAGTAAGGTGCAGGCCTATCTACATCTCTTTTTCCCTGCAAAGCTGGGGTGTCACTGACCTGTTGTACTGACAAGTTCAACATCTTCTACAACTTCTCCTTCTTCTTCAACTTCTCCTTCCTCCACCAATCCGCCTTCCTCCTCCAATCCGCCTTCCTCCACCAATCCGCCTTCCTCCACCAATCCGCCTTCCTCTACCAATCCGCCAAATTCCACCAAACCGCCTTCCTCCACCAATCCGCCTTCCTCCACCAATCCGCCTTCCTCCACCAATCCGCCTTCCTCCTCCAATCCGCCTTCCTCCTCTCTCCCTTCCTCCTCTCCTTCTTCTTCCTCTCCTTCTTCATCATCCTCCTGCTCAACAATTTTTTCGGGCCGTTTGGGAGACAGTGTGGGCCTCCCTGACTCCTCATAGCGCTGTCCTCTTCTGTCCCCTAAAAACAACAAAAAATAAGGAAACTCATCAGCAAACAGATCTTTTTGGAGGGACTAATTTGCAAACATTGCTTAGAAGTGGCGTTACAATTCTAGTTTTGGCCTTATTACAGCAAAAATCATGTTTTTTTTTTTTGGTAGATGACTTCTCCCTAGCTGTGATATAATGAGGCTTTTTGGTGAAGTGACACACATGGCTGGCCTCCTGAATAAGTAGTTTTTGGAGTCCCTTCTCCAAAAGTCCAAATTACTATTTTATGGGGGGAGACAGGTTCTTAAAATTACAGATGTCAAAACAGGTGCATATTAGGTTATCTCATCACTGTGTGAATTAATGAATCCTGTTTGCCTTTTTAAATCAACTTAGTTTGCACAAACACATCATATTTTCCACATTGTTTCTAGAAACGATGTTTTTCGCCAAATAGCCACGTCCAGGTGTGATGTTCCTGGACCCGCGGATTGAGGATAAACTACAGTGCGGAAAATAAGTATTTGAACACCCTGCTATTTTGCAAGTTCTCCCACTTGGAAATCATGGAGGGGTCTGAAATTGTCATCGTAGGTGCATGTCCACTGTGAGAGACATAATCAAAAAAAAAAATTCCAGAAATCACAATGTATGATTTTTTTAACTATTTATTTGTATGATACAGCTGCAAATAAGTATTTGAACACCTGAGAAAATCAATGTTAATATTTGGTACAGTAGCCTTTGTTTGCAATTACAGAGGTCAAACGTTTCTTGTAGTTTTTCACCAGGTTTGCACACACTGGAGGAGGGATTTTGGCCCACTCCTCCACACAGATCTTCTCTAGATCAGTCAGGTTTCTGGGCTGTCGCTGAGAAACAAACGGAGTTTGAGATCCCTCCAAAGATTCTCTATTGGGTTTAGGTCTGGAGACTGGCTAGGCCACGCCAGAACCTTGATATGCTTCTTACAGAGCCACTCCTTGGTTATCCTGGCTGTGTGCTTCGGGTCATTGTCATGTTGGAAGATCCAGCCTCGACCCATCTTCAAAGCTCTAACTGAGGGAAGGAGGTTGTTGCCCAAAATCTCGCAATACATGGCCCCGGTCATCCTCTCCTTAATACAGTGCAGTCGCCCTGTCCCATGTGCAGAAAAACACCCCCAAAGCATGATGCTACCACCCCCATGCTTCACAGTAGGGATGGTGTTCTTGGGATGGTACTCATCATTCTTCTTCCTCCAAACACGGTTAGTGGAATTATGACCAAAAAGTTATATTTTGGTCTCATCTGACCACATGACTTTCTCCCATGACTCCTCTGGATCATCCAAATGGTCATTGGCAAACTTAAGACGGGCCTTGACATGTGCTGGTTTAAGCAGGGGAACCTTCCGTGCCATGCATGATTTCAAACCATGACGTCTTAGTATATTACCAACAGTAACCTTGGAAACGGTGGTCCCAGCTCTTTTCAGGTCATTGACCAGCTCCTCCCGTGTAGTCCTGGGCTGATTTCTCACCTTTCTTAGGATCATTGAGACCTCACGAGGTGAGATTTTGCATGGAGCCCCAGTCCGAGGGAGATTGACAGTCATGTTTAGCTTCTTCCATTTTCTAATGATTGCTCCAACAGTGGACCTTTTTTCACCAAGCTGCTTGGCAATTTCCCCGTAGCCCTTTCCAGCCTTGTGGAGGTGTACAATTTTGTCTCTAGTGTCTTTGGACAGCTCTTTGGTCTTGGCCATGTTAGTAGTTGGATTCTTACTGATTGTATGGGGTGGACAGGTGTCTTTATGCAGCTAATGACCTCAAACAGGTGCATCTAATTTAGGATAATAAATGGAGTGGAGGTGGACATTTTAAAGGCAGACTAACAGGTCTTTGAGGGTCAGAATTCTAGCTGATAGACAGGTGTTCAAATACTTCTGTGCAGCTGTATCATACAAATAAATAGTTAATAATTCATAAATTGTGATTTCTGGAAAAAAAAATTTGATTATGTCTCTCACAGTGGACATGCACCTACGATGACAATTTCAGACCCGCCCATGATTTCCAAGTGGGAGAACTTGCAAAATAGCAGGGTGTTCACTGTATGTGATGGAACGATGTTGACTACGATCGTGGCAAGTCGTCGGATTTATATTAGACAAACATTACTAAATTTACAATGCAGGGTTTCAAAAATACAAGGAGGCCAACGAGGCAGATGGCGAAATAGACATGGCAAAACATTTTATCCAAAAATAGGCACTCCAAAGACATTTTAAAGTACTTACTTTTTTCAATGATTTTCTTTATTTTGCGATACTGCTCTGGCTCGCGCAGTTTTAAGTCGGACCATTGTTTCCGGAGCTGCTCTTTGGACCTGGTGACCCCAAACATCTCAAAGTTTCCTCGCTGCCTTATCCATAATTTTGGACTTCCTCTGGTTAGGGGTGCTGTATGGGCCATGCTCACCATCATATTCCTTCCGTCGCAGGATGGACACCAACTCCACCATCTCTTGTAGAGACATGTTTGTGGCCTTGTAACGTTTTGGCCTGGATCTGGACGTTCCGGCCTCTGTCCCTTCCTGATCCCGATCAGAGCCTAATGTGCGCTCGTGTGACATCGCCATATTTTCCAATCAACGTTGCATATGGGCGTGGAAAACAGGAATTGGTACGTCATGGGCGGAGACGAGGGCGGCGTTTCTTGATTGCGTGGGGATATAATAGAAACGACGTGATTACGTAGGTTACGCGGAGATTACTCGAGCGGAAACGAGGAGAGAGAGAGACAAAGATAAATGAAAACATCGGATCAGAGGCCTATAATTTGAACAGCCATGGGGGATGGGGCTTTTCAATGTTGTTTGCACCCTTTTTGTGCTACTGTTATTTATGTATTTTGGGGCCCACCATAAAATTTTGAGAGTTAAGTGCTTGTACACATCACTTCATCAAGATATATGTAAAGAATGCTCTATCCTCTTTATTTGGATTTTAGAGTATGCAGTCAGATCATGCAAGTATTGTTGTGTGTTGGTTGGACAGAGATAAGTAGGTAGTGTTTTCTGCCATCAATGCTGAGGGCCATGATAGCTACACATGAACTAGTGCCTTGAGATGATTGCTAGCATTCATATTCATGGTGGATGTGTTCATAACTACATGCTACAACTTGCAAAATGGGCTCTGAATGACAACTTTTTGGGGGGTACAACAATGCAGCAGAGCTGGCCAGCTATGTAGCAGCAGAAGACACTGTGTTTGTATAATGTTGATGCTCTAAAATGAATGAATGCGCACATATTTTAATAATGTCAAAGCTGAGTCTTTTTAAAGTTTTGCTTTGTGTTTGATTGTCATTTTCTATTCTAGACATTACTATTGAAGCTACATCTAGGAGCTGACAAAAGAATGGATTTGCTGAAAGGGAAGGAGGCAACAATGGAACTAATAACCCGATATCGGGATATGCCCCTTCTTTGGGACACCAGGCACACACATTATTTGGACACTGGGAAGAGAGAGGCAGCACTTGATGAGATTGCTACATACCTGCACACTTGGGTGCCAAGTTGCACAGGCGACATGGTTAAGGAAAAATTTAGTAACCTCAGGAGAAGCTACAGGAATGTATATAAAAAACAGATATCCAAAATCAGGATCAGCAGCAGCTAAGACAAAGGAACCCAAGCTCTGGTACTACAAAGAGCTCAGTTTTTTGAATGATGAACTGGATGGCAGGGCTTCGGATTCAACACTACCTTGCAGCCTTCCTCCCAGCGGAACTTCCCCGGATCCCAGGAGCCCTGCAGAATCTGCGGCGGGGCTGGCTGACATGGAGCCAGATCTGGCCATCTTCAGTGAGGTCTAGTATTTTCAAAAATATTTTTGTGCTGCTATTTATTGTGAATTAGTGAGTTGATCTTGTAAACAAAAAACAAACAGGGATGCCAAATGCAGGGGTCAGAAGGACAGTCTGTTTAATTTATAAAAATACTAACTAAAACAGTCTAGAGAAAGAAAATGTGTGTGATTGATTGTGCAAAAAAAATAAAACATGTTGCCTTTTTTATCCACAGGAAGAAGAGACCAGCCAGGAGGTGGCAGCTCCTGAGGCCCATGTCAGTCAGGCGGAAGGGGGGGAGTGGCAGCCAGGAGGAGGCCGGCCCAAGTGAGGTGCAGCAGGTCCCCAGGCCCAGGCTGAGCACCATCAGCCAAGTTCCTCCCCTCCAGATGAGGCCACCAGCTGCAAGGAGGCGCAGGAGGGAGGTGCACGATGAAAGCCTTCAGGTCATCTGGGAGGCTGCGGAAATCATGAGGGCCCCCCTCAACCCCACGGAATGCTATAGTGCATTTGTGGCCAATGAGCTCAACCAAGGGGGGGAGGAGCAAAAAAGCCTGGCCAAGGACATTATTAATCAGGTCCTGGCCAGGATGAAAAGGGACGAGCTGAGCAGGGACACTGTGCTATGTGACCCGGCCTGGCCTGCTCCCCATCATCATCATCCTCCTCCTGCTGCCACATCACCCCCACCTGCAAGGGTCCGTGGACGGACCCGTGGAAGTTTCGCTGGAAGGAAGTCTGCAAAGAAGTCGAGAAGATGATTCCCTGCCATCCAGTTGATTGTCCAAAAAACTGAGCTCGCTGTAGTAGCACAGCTTGGGTTCCTTTGTTCATGTGCTGCTGATCCTGATTTTTGTTATTGACTCCTGAGGTTACTAAATTTTTCCTTAATCATGTTGTAATTCCCAAGTATGCATGTATGTTGCAATCTCATCAAGTGCTGCCGTTCTGGTGATTTCTAATTTATTTTTTGGCCGGAAATAAATGGCTTTTGTATTTACTTTCAAACCTTGTCTATTGTGTTTTATACTGTGGTGAGTAAGCATCAGACATTTGTAAAAGAAAATGTGTCATTTGCAAAGAACACAAACTCCTTGGGGGGGGGGGAACCTTTTCTGTTAGAACTTGGTAAACCCAAAAGAAGCATAAAATGTTAAAAAAATATATAAATACCCCAAAATAAAGTAAAAAATAAAGGACAAGACAACTAAATTACATAAGTTGCGGAAAAAAAAGGGAAATTTTAATAAAAAAAAAAAAAAACATGGTGAAACAAGAAAAAACATTTTTTTTTGAAAGATTCAAAAACCGTTAAATCCAACTGTAAAAAAAAATAAAAAAAAATAATAAAAACAAATGATACGCTCAACATGAAGTCCAAATAGACATACTAAAAATGTGGAGAACAGAAACAAATGTGGGGACATCTGGCTAGCAAACTGTGTCAAATAGAAAAAACACTAATGAAAATGCAAGCTAGCAGTATGTGACATCTGGACAAAATTGCATCAGCAAGACAACGGGTTTCTTCTAGCAAGAGAAGAAAGAACAAAAGAACGATATAAACGGAACACTATATAGAGAGTTTAGGTGACGAATGTGCCAGGTCCCAAACAAACGCGAGTTTTACCTGAACGAGTGCTCCCGTCCCATCGTTTTGACTGAGCATGCGCGGGTTTTTGGTCCGAGGCTTTTGTGTACTAACGAGCGGACATATCCGACTGACATGTGTCCGGCGGAAAAATTTCAAAGCATGCTTTGAAATTTTTCCGCTGGAAAAATCCGGCCAAAACGGTCCGTTTGCCCATACAGACGACTGGATTTTTCGGATGAAATGGTCCGTCGGACCAGTTTCAGCGGATTTATTCCCTCGTGTGTACAAGGCCTCAGTGTCAGTTAGTGTCTGATGTGTCTGCCGCAATATCACAGTCCTGCTATACTGTAAGTCACCAATCGTCGCCATTACTAATAGAAATAAAAAAATAAAAAATATCTTATAGTTTACTTTTGTGCAAACCAATCAATATACGCTTCAGGGATTTTTTGATGGAGGACTAATCTCTCAATTCTCCATCAGGTTGCTCCTACCAAATAGGTGCTGCAGTTGCCTCTTCTGTGACTTTGTGTCATTTCCCAAATTGCTGAATGGACAGAAGTAATTACAGTACCTTGAAGAAGTATTCATTCCCCTTGAAATTTTCTACATTTCGTCGTGTTACAACCAAAAACATAAATGTATTTTATTGGGATTGTATGTGATAGACCAACGCAAAGTGGCACATAATGAATTGGAATAAAAATGATAAATGGTTTTCATTTTTTTTTACAAATATATACAGTATATATGTGTAAAGTGTTGCATGCATTTGTATTCAACCCCCACCCCCCTGAATCAATACTTTTTAAAATCACCTTTTGCTGCAATTACTGAACACCTTCTTCCACATGTTTGCTGTGTCCCCACATGGCTTATCGCAAATTGCAGACAGGACTTATTATGGCTTTCTTTCAACAATAACTTTCTTCTTGTCATTTTGAGTCTCCAGATTTTCGTTCTGGAGATAGTTTCCGGGAAGACCAGTTTAATGGTGATCGGGGGATAATTTGAAAGTATCATGGGTTCTATTGTAGTCTTTTGTAGGAAGGTAATGTCAGGTTGGGATATGAAAAAGTAGTCAATTTGGGAGTATTTCTGATGCAGGGGTGAGTATGTGTAGTTTTTATCTTGGGGATATAATGTTCTCCAAATGTCGTGTAGCATAAGATCTTGGAGTTGGAGTTTAATTTGTTTGAGCGCTGTGAAGGACATCGCAGAGGTGCCTGAAGTTGCGTCCAATAGTGGGTTAAGGGGAATGTTGAAATTCCACCTATTTGCAAGTAATGGTTAAAGTTATAGCGCTAGACACCTAGACAAAACCACTCTTTGTCTGCATTAATCACTATTATGCCCAATTAATTTGGGGTCAGGAGAATCAAGGATGTGGTATATGTTGTACCTTAGATTGTTCCATACCTTGTGTGAATTGTATTAATTGAGTACCTTAATTCCTATATGAAAAAACGTACACATTACTACAGTCTAGTAGAGCAAAATCTCACTGCTAGTGTGAAACAATAGAACTTTCTGGGTGTAATATAGGTTTAAGAGTTTATGGAAAATATGATTAAAGTATAAAAGCTGTAAATGTCATCATCTCACTGAGATCAGATTGCTGTATTTCAGTTCTTGAACAGCTAAAGAAGGTTTGTGTGGGTCTTCCTTGGGGTGTAATCCTCTTGGTTCACTAGAGAGAAATGACTAGAAGGAAAATTTGTTAGCTGGTACTTATAAAGTTTTAGGAAGAAACCTAAACATTATACCACTGTAGGGAACATTTTTATCTTAAGGAGAAATCTGAAACCTAACACCTTACATGTCAGTAATGAAGTGTGGAAATTAAGGTGTGTCATGAATCAGGAAAAGGGTAATCGGGCATCTATGCATCCCTTCTTCATGATGTGGATAGGTCAGGGCTCCTTGGGGCCTTATCTCTGCGATTTGGAGTGTGTGCCGAGGAGGATGATTGGTTCCTGTGCCGACGATCACTGTGTCTTTGTGCTCTTGGGGTACAGTTGTTGGAGACCTCAATTTAGGATTCAGAAAAGGAGAAGAAGTTGTACCAATCCAGCACTTCAATTAGAGGAAGGTTTAGAGAGTCACAGAAAGCTTGTAGGTTATCAGGGGTGCAGAGCTCTGCTGTGTGGTCCCTCCACATGGCTGATAGGCAGAATGGGATTTTCCATCTATATGGAATTCCTCTGGTCCGGAGCTGATGCAGCAGTGGGGAAAGGGCACGTCTGTGCTGAAGGGTGATGTTGGACAGGTCCTAGAATAATTTGATTTCAGCCCCAGTTAGGAGAACCCTTTTGGATTCTCATGCTTTCCCGAGGATAGCCACTTTTATAGGGAAGTTTACCAAGCAGCACACCCCCTAGGGGGGCTCATTCTCTTGTCCCCTAGGTCTCAGAGCTCTATGCATTCTTTCAATTTTTACTGGTCAGCAGATCTGTCCAGTAAGTCATTAAATATGCCTGCAGCCGTTTGCTCTAAGTGTTGTTGCTCAATAGTTTCTGGGACTCCCCTGATGCATTTATTGTGGCGTTGGCCATGATTATTCAGATCCTTAAAGTGTCTGTGTATCTTTAGGATATAGGGTAGATTCATGTCAGAGTTTCTCTGTACTTGCCTGATGGAGTCTGCGTGGTGGGTGGTAGTCTGTTCCACTGTACCTATTCGAGCTGCAATAGATTGTATGTTGGCCTGGAGGTCGGTGATCACTGCTGAGAGAGTGACTTTTATGTCTGCAGCAATGATATGTAGGTCTGTTAAACAGAAAGATTGTGTAGCCGAGACAGCCTGGCCATCGTTATCTCTCCGGGAGGGTGAGATGTTGTTTGCCAAAGATAGCTGCTCCGCTCCTGAGGCTGCATGGCCGTCTGCTGCAGCCATACGAAACATCACTGGTATGTTATCGAATGAGTGAAAGAGCGGATCTTTGGAACTGTGTGGTCCCGGGGCATTGTTGTCATTCTTCCCCATGTTTGTGGAGCTCTGTGTGTCTAGTAAATGCTGAAAAGAAGCCCTTATGTGCAGGATAGCTCAGTTCAAGTGGCCATCACAGAGCGGAGCCAGACCACTCCCCCGGCATTTTATGCTATATTGATTACATCAATATTATGTTCACATGGGTCTGCTCTAGTTGTAAGCGTCCAGATTAGCAGAAGCTACAGTAGAACAGTAGAACAGTAGAATGTGAGTGTATTTATATATCTTTTAAAACTATAGCATTGAATTCCTAATTTGGTAAATTTAACTTGCATACAGTATATTAAAAGACCAAAAGTGTCTCTTGGATTTTCAATGTCTAATTTTTGCTGTCATTCTTGTTACATTTTCAATGCACTTATTTTTGTTTGTAAACTAGAGTTTTGTGGAAAGTGGCAAAAGTATAACTATACTATACAGAACGTATTAGGAAACATTGGGCACAATAATAAAACAGTATCCCTAGGCAAGCTGAAGATTGCTGGAGCTAAAGCTAAGACATTATTTGGACATTTTCAATAGAGTGGATTGGTCTAGAGATCGTCTCTCATATTTAGTTTTTTTGTTATCCATGTCCATTGTTGTACATTTGCCTTGAACCAATAATTGTGTGATTGTTCACACATCAGACGGACCTACATTCTAATATATTTAGGAAATTACAGGGTTTTGTTGAACTATGAGTAGTAAGTCCAATTGCAGTACCTACTCCACATGCAGGATATATTTTTCTGCTATTATGCTGGTTTCCTCTAACATTACAAGTACGCATTTAGATAAAATCAACTTGCTTACTGGGCACCTAAACCCCCCTTCTGCCAGACAAATTTTCAGCTTTCAGAGCTCTCACTCTTTGAATAACAATTGCGCGGTCATACAACACTGTACCCAAATATATTTTTTTATAATTTTTTTGCCACAAATCGAGCCTTTGGTGGTATTTGATCACCTCTGTGGTTTTTATTTTTTATATTATTTTTTTAAAAGACCGAATAAAAAAAAAAATACAAAACTGTTTTATATTATGTTATGAAATTTTCCAAAAAGGGAATTTTTCTCCTTTATTGATGTATGCTGACTAGGCTGCACTGATGGACACTGATGGGCTTCACTGGGCACTGATGGGTTGCATTGATGGGCACTGATAGCACTGGTGGGTCTAATAGGTGGCACTGAAGGGAATTGATAGATGGCACTGGTGGGCACTGAAAAGTGGCACTAATAGGTGGCACTGAGAGGTGGTACTAATAGCTGGCAGTGATGGGCACTGATGGGTGGCAGTGATGGGCACTGATGGGTGGCAGTGATGGGCACTGATGGGTGGTAATGATGGCACTGATCGGCACTGCTAGGTGGCACTGATGAGGCACTGATTGGCACCACTTATGGGCATTGATACAGTAGGTGTCACTGTTTTGCACTGGTGGTCACTGATTTGTGGCACTGTGGGCACTGGCAGGTGGCACTGGCAGGCAGTACTGGTGGGCACAGATGAGGCGGATGTGCCTCTCCCTCTTTGGGACCCATGTCCCTTGCATAAAAGCTGATGATTGGCTTTTTTTTTCTCCTAATGCTGTCAGTGTGAAAAGGAAACAAATTGATTACATCAGGTTTACATTAAGTTTACATCACGTAATCAGCTGTCACATGGTAAGGGGCCGGGATCTCAGTGACTCGGTGATCACTATGCACCCTGCCAGGGATGTGCGGGGAGTGTGCAAAGGGGACATCTATTGATGGCCTCCCAGCAAAGCAGTTTCATGCTGTAGCCGTCATTTGGCTTTAGCGTGGATCTGAAGGAGATATACTAATGACATGGTACCTGACCACCAGAAACATAAGTTGTTGACTTTATTACTGGTCAAATAGCCACTAAATATTCACACCTAAGTGTATTTCATAAGACCAGAGACCAAAAGAACAGTCATTAATATAAGCAGGAATCTGCTGGAACATTTAAAAAAATCTGCAATTCTTGTGTTTAAAAAAGGAACCAAGTAAAAGAAATTCTAAACTGACCTGTGTTCAGTTTGCTTTCACCAGGGCAGTGAATTGCATATGACTTAATTAAACACAATGATTTGGTAGTTACTTTTATTGCCGAAACATTTATCCCCTGCTATTTTTACTGTAGACTGTAAATAGATGGCATTTATTGGCATGAGCAAGGTAGACGTCATAGAGTATATACTGTTTTAAGGAAAAGACAAACAACTTTTCCTCCTTTTTATCAATGACACAATGTTTTGGTGACCTTGCAGTTTACAACATACTTTTTAGACATAGAGAGAATAATTTTACCACAATGTAACACATGTGTTTTAAATAAGAAGCACTTCATGAGTGTATAAAATAAGGGACAGTGCTAATTTTCAAGATGCTAAAGTCCGATTTCTAGACAGATGCCACCTTAGATTTAATAGCACATTTTCCTTTTTTCTCCAGATGGCAACCATCTGCCTAAACAAAACATCCTAATGTCCCATTCTTCCTTTAGTCATTAAATGATCAACTTTAAATCTGTTTTGTCATTTCTTATGTAGTTTTTTAAAATTATTATTATAATTATATTGTCTGTTTAGCTTAAATGTAGTTTAGGGAAAATGCAAAATGTGGACATATAATAGTGTTTTAACTTGCTTATAAAATCAATCAATAATCAACAGTAACTTTTACAGAGAGCCAGTGTCATTGTAGGTCCACTGAATAGGAGAAAGCTGGTTTCAATGACTACATATTAATGCAGCGTACACATGATCGGAAATTCCGACAAAAAAACGCGGATTTATTTTCCGACTGAATTTTGGCTCAAACTTGAGTTACATAAATACGGTCACACACAATTGATGTACAACACTACAACGAGCCAAGAAAAAATAGGTTCAATAACTGAGCATGCGTCAAATTCATTCTGAGCATGCATGTTTTGTTTTTTGCGCGTCGGAATTGCATACAGACAATCCAAATTGTCAAAGGAAATATTAACAGCACTTACTTATTCTTCTAAAAAAATTGAATTCAACAAGTGGCTGAACTACCAAGAGAGCAATGTTTTAAGAAGAAAGAGACTCAACAAACCACTTATCAACACCAATGGGTTTTTCTGACAGGTTTCCACACTCAGTACAAAGAGATAGAAACCATCTTTAGGAACCACTGGCATATCCTCAGTAGAGATAAACACTTAGGGGAGGTGCTTCCAGATCAACCTCATTTTATTTATCGTAGGGCCCCGAATTTTGGTGATCGGGTTGTTTGCAAAATTTTGGACCCACCAGATCATCAAATTAAAATTGACCTCAAAGGTTTCTTCCCGTGCAGAAAATGTATCTGCTGTAGAACTGTGAAGGTTCACAATAAAGGAAAAAATGAAGTGGTGGGCACAGATGGTAAGGTCTTTGAAATAAAAGAGTTTAGCACTTGCAACTCTTCATATGTTGTGTACCTACTATGGTGCCCATGCGGATAATTATATGTCGGGAGAACGAAGAGACTCTTAAGAGTCCGTATAGCTGAACATTTAGCCAACATTAAAAAGGGTTTTGAGGGTCACAGTGTTTCTATGCATTTTAAAAAGAAACACAAACAAGATCCCACTCTGGGCCAATTTTGTGGTATAGATTGTGTCTATTCTACTTGAAGGGGTTCCAATAGAGTGAGGGACCTCTCACAGCGTGAGACCCAGTGGATTTTTTAATTAAAGTGTCTTTTTCCACATGGGTTAAACATAGAGGTGGACCTCAAGTGCTTTATCAACAATTCTTAGTAGTATGTCTTTCCTTGTTGTTGTCCTATAGATATTAGTGATTCTTGCACTAGTTGTGACACTACGTCTACATCTGTGTCCTCCAATTATGGGCAACTGACTCACCTTGCAATATGTGGTTTGCATAATGTCAGCCAGTTACTGACATGTCAGGCAAGGCTGGACAGGTGGTCTTAGAATTAATATCCAATCTACTTGCTGTCTTTTTATGTGTTTTTCGTTTATGTGCAGTGAAATCCATTACTGCACTAGCATATGAGTCCAATTTACACATAAATATATTTATATATTTATTAACCAATTTTTTTCCCAGCATTGTCCTTCTAGCCTTTCTAAATCATCTTAAATCATTAATTTTGATTTTATTTAATTTTAATTTAATTTTAATTTATTTAATTAACTCCATTAACTGTGTCAACTATAGTTTTTTGATATATTAAGACTAATTTGTTTTATCATTGGAGTATGAGGTTATGCATTCTGATCATTGTATGACAATATGCAGTTCATTTTATATAGGAAGTAGTGTGTACACTGGTGGATTGTGGTCACGGGGACACCCGAGAAGCTGTCTAACGGATAGGGCTGCTCTGCTCTGTTAGACCACTAACTTCCTCCCTTTATCACATTAGTTTCCTCCACCAGCCTTCTTTGTAGTTTGCTCTGTGTTATGTCAGGGACGCGTGGCATTTCCGCCCTTAGTTGTGGCGGCGTGCATGCGCCATCTGTTTTTTGAGGCGGACAAACTCATATGACTGATCACTATATAAGGGAGGGCTTACTGACTGTGTGGCCAATCCCATGATTAAGTCTTAGTGACTAAACATGTCGGGGCGTGGCTACACAATCAGTGTTTGAACCAACGTGACGCACCAGGCAGTGCAACGATCCTAGCTTGTCTACCATCAGGAGAATCAGCCCGCACATTAGAGTGGAGTGCAGTTTGTGGGGTGGTGAGATCTTTCTCTGGCTAATCATAGGTCCGCCGTGACCAAGTTTACACCAGATTTTGGAAGGTTAACGATTGTTGCTGTGATTCACTGCTTTGAATTCTAATGCGTTTGTGAGTGCAACTTTTGGAGTTGGTGTATAGTGTTTTATTAAAACTGTTTTTATGGTATCACACTATTGTGCACTTTCTTTTTTCCTTCTCATCATTCGTGTGGAACCATTTGGGTCACATTATTGGATTCCATCTTTAATTACTGGAGAGTTTTCTTGGATTTAAGCTTGTTCGCCAAAGCACGCGAGTGTGAGGCATAATATTTTGGTGAGTGGTCATTTTGATGGGTGACGGAAGCACTGAACACTTGTGGTGTGGTGGAAGGCCTTGAAGATCACTGGATTACTCAATATATAAACTATTTTTGTCCTTCATTTTGTCCTATATTATTTAATATAAATTGATGTATCACTGTGATGTTCATTTGTCACTTTGAGATTGATTTTTTTAGAAGAATACACCTATATTCTTGTAAGCGCTGTTAATATTTCCTTTGACACTATACCAGATAAGTGCAATTAGTAATATTTATTTTCACATATTCAATTTTTTAAACAGCAGCTAAGTTTATCCAGTCTTTATTTTCCTATGAGCGCAGAGGTGATGTTTGGAAGGGCGCATTTATTCAGAATATCCACTATCTCAGACAATTAGAATTCCCGTCGGGAAGAACCAGCTCTCAAATTTTTGCTGTTGGAATTCCGGGAGAAAAAAGTCCGATGGTGCCTACACGCAGTAGGAATTTCCGACCAAAAGCTCACATTCCGATCGTTAAAAAATTCCCACACCATAGGCATGAGATGCTAAATGGATCAATAAACCATTTTCCAAAAATAACTTTTCCAATTGGTCACTATTGTACTCCTAGAATAAAATTGCTTTTGTGATCATCTGCTCAATACAGGTATATCAACATTTATGCTCTACTATCTAAAGGATCTTACGGTGTCAACTAACTAGTGGCTTAAACTGGAGATTGTCCTTGGTGGTAGTGGGTACCTTTTTTTTTAAAAAGCATATTTTTATTAATTTCAAAGATTAATTTGACACTAAAATTGTCCTACTCCAGTATAGTGAAAATAGCCTGCTATATAGTTACATATACTGTATGTCCAAGATTAGTTAAGTCCATAGCTTATGTTCATATTATGTTCTTGTAAATATTAATCCTGTTTATTACATGCTTAGCAAGAAATATTACTCAAAGAAATTGCCTTTATTATAAGCAGGAGACATAACACATGTAAGGATCAGAAAGACAATACAATGAAAAAAAAAATAAGAATAGAAAGTGCAACTCGTAAAAGATTGGGGCTTATCCCAATGTTGTTATTTGGACCCACATGATCTGCCTTATCTCTATGGTTAGAAATGCACAACACAGTAAAAATAGATAAGAGCAAGACCATACATATTGTTTTTTGTTGGCCAATTACCCTAGCATGTAAAATTGTGGCATTGGCTTCTGCTTAATAAAAAGAATGTGGCCAGCCAGTCACGGTTATCAAAAATAAAGGTAATCTTATTTTGAGACTATAAACAATGGAATTTTTGCATCACCAACATCAAATCATGCAAACCACACTCATGTGTAGGCACTTTTATATTTTTAGCAAAAACATAAAATATACATTTTAAACCATTAAAGTTACTAAATCCAGGACCCTGCATTCACTATATCTGGTCTCCCACAGTACACAAACCATGGAAATACAATTATTTTAGTAAATATAAACTGCTAAACACCCTTTATCATCATCAGTAAGATCAGTCTTGTGACTTTTAGCAGTGTCTAGCCAAGCACTGGTTAAAGCTTGTAGGAGGAGTTTTCATACTGCACTGAGCTGTCGTATCAGGTATCCAGTACCCCTGACCCTCTGTCTCGACAGTGCTGATTTGCCCTGTGCTGATTACATGCACTTTCCCAAGAAACAGATCCTCTGTAGCAATACACACCAAACTGAGCATGTGCAGCCTGACTCCATAGGTTCTGTGTTATCAGGAAATTATCAGGGGACAGTGGAAGGAGGGGAGGATCTGTACATACAAGATCAAATAGCCTTTTTACACAATGAGAAGGATTAACCCCTTAGGTTCCACAGTGAGTATAACAAGCATGCTATGCTGCATATAGAGACTGATTTGACTGTTTTGGGTTTAGTAACACTTTAACATAAAAAAAACATATTTATAAATGCAACATTTATACTTGTTGGCTTATATTTTAACAGCACAGATGTGTGGCAGTCAGTTAACATTACAACTACAATGTATTCATGCAACAAAGCCATGCTTAGATTTAGGATGTGATAGCATATAAAAAAATTTATTTGTATATTTTACCATAAAAAATAACTTTTAAAATGTGGAAAAAAAAATCTCAAGAGCAAAGTAGTTTATCAGTTTATATTGACTTCAATGTCTGTAGAATTAGCACAATACGATTTAATTCTCCAACAGATGGTGTCTAAAGAAAGAGTATAGTCATCACATAAATTGGAAATAATGGTGCTGGTGGTGGAATCAAATGACCTTGGGGATGTCTACTGTGTAACTGTACATCTTAAATGCATAATAAAGTTTAGTAAAACTATCCAAACACCTTGTAAATAAAAGTGTATATATAAAATGCATACAGTCAAGTATTTCTCTCTGCTCTCTGCAACCTTACTTCAAAATGTGTCTACAGAACATAAAAGGCTTTCACACATTTTTGTTAACAACAAAGATTTTGAACATTTTTCTGATTTCTTTGATCACTGGCAAAAAGATTTGATCTTCTCTCCAGCTGAGAACACTTTCAAACGAAGTACAGATGCGGTTTTCACTGGTTAAACAAAACAAGCTTCAACATCCATGTGTTATACCATTTTGATCCTCTGCTTAATTTTTTATATATTACATACCCTGGCAGAATTTATGATTTCTTGGCCATTTTTCAAGGAATATGAATGAACACAAAACATGATGGTTGAAAACAAAGAGTTTGGATGCTTGCAATTGTTTCCAGCAATATGGAAGAATAAACCAAACACCATAAACAAAACAAAACATAAAATAAACCCTGGCCACTTGGGGTGTCTACCTTCACCACACAGGAACCTATCTATGGAGTCTGTGTGATAAAATTCAAAAATAGTATTGTTTTTCTGCTGTATGCAGCAGAAAAACAATACTATTTTTGAATTTTATCACACAGAAAAATCAACACAACCTCACCTCTTCAGAAGTCTTTCTCAGTTCAATGCTCTCCTTAACTCAAAAAGCCTCAGGATGCAGCAATCAGTAGTCATCCTCTGCATAACTTATAGAGGCCTTAATTGCCTCATTCTGAACAGCTGAAGCTTTCCAATGCCCTTAAACCTTCCTGGCTATTTCTGCAGTTGACACCTAATATTAATTGGTGAATTGTCTAAACAAGGCAGAAATGTATCTCCCGTCTGTGACAACAACCACAGATTTACCTGACTTCCTGTCACAATGTGCATTGTAGTGCATTACTGTGTGTTGTGGTGCACTGAAAACATATTATTGGGTGTCTAGTGGTTTAGTGTGTAGGAGTGCCATTTAAAATGAAAATCTGTCCTTTCCGGCAGTTGTGACTTGGAGGGAAGACACCGGTTCAGTCTCTAAGATGTCCCAGCTGTGTCATAGAGGTGGGGTGATAATATCTCTGGGAATAGGAAAACCCCCATGAGAAAATGCACTAGGCTAAAAAAGGTGATTTGAACAGGTAAAACCCAAAGTGTACATCGAAGGAGGTAAAAAATGTATTGAAAAATTGGGTATACTGTGAAACGGGAATCCTCAAACAAGAGATTGAGAAAATGAGCTGGTAATAACTGCCAGGAAGGTCACAAAGTCAATATTGACAAATAAAGAAAGGACATACACAGAGTCCCCCTAAAGAACACGGACACAGTGTGACCGGGATTGCAATACCCAGATAAAGGACTGTTAGGCCACGTACACACGATCAGTCCAAACCGATGAAAACGGACTGAAGTTTAGTTCAGTCCAAACTGACCATGTGTAGTCTGTCAGTCTGTTGTCCTCCAGTCCAACAATTTAGAACTTGCTTTAAAATCGGAGCGATGGATGCCTACCGATCGGTCAAAAACAATGGTTAGTACTCAAAAGTATCTGTTCAAAACCCACGCATGCTCAGAATCAAGTCGACGCATGCTTGGAAGCATTGAACTTCATTTTTTTCTGCACGTCGTTGTGTTTTACGTCACCGCGTTCTGACACGATTGGTTTTTGAACTGATGGTGTGTATGCACATTAGACCATCGGACCATCAGTCTGTGAACCGATGAAACTGAACTTCAGTCCGTTTTCATCAGTTTGGACTGATCGTGTGTACAAGGCCTTAAAGGACCAGGGGCAAGGGGGGTACATAGATCCAGCAACATAATCTCTGGCTCATAACACAATAATCAAAACATAAATTGCTAAATACATATCAAAAGCAATACACACATATATAAACATTACACAGGTAAGAAGGGCTTAAAGGGGGTGAGATCATTTAGCCCAGGGACAGAGGTAGCCCCGAGTGAATGAATCCACCTAATTTCTCTTTGTAAGATTCTGCTGTCAGGAGCAGTGATTTTAAAGATGCTTAAAGTGCAACAATAAAAATGAAAATTATTTTAAATATCGTGCCTGTGAGGTACCCTTAGTCTGACTGTAAAGGGGCATATCTGTAGCATACAGTATATAAAACCTGCTGCAGCAAAAATAAAAAAATTTAAAGAAAAAAATAACTATAGCTATTGAAAAAAATTATGTGTGATCCTCCCTAAAATCCATACTTGACCCTTATACGGGCATGCAGCCTGGCAAGTCTGTAAGGGGGGATGAGTGAGCCTCCCCTCTTGAACTATGCCAGGCCACATATCCCCAACATGGGAGGGTTGCTTCTTTGGGGGAAAGGGTCTCTTCCCCACTACCATGGGCTGTGGTTGTAGGGGTCTGCAGGCAGGGGGGATTATCAGAATTTGGAAGCCTCCTTTAACAAGGGGGCTCGCAGATTCCAGCCCTCCCTTATATGAATATGTATGGGTACTATTTATCCCCACCCATTCACCAAAAAAGTGTCAAAAAGTAATAAAATGCCAGACAGAAAGGGGGAACCTGCTACATGTCTTTTAGTCTTGTCCCAGAATTGAGAAATACTGGAAGGGGGTCCGGGAGATTATTTCAAAATTTAGTGAGGTAGAAATACTGGAAGATCCAGCGCTATTTCTTTTGCATTTTTCAGAGATCCCCAGGGAAACATAGTAATTCCATCATGTGTCATTTAGTGAACGCAGCCAAAGCATGCATATCACTTACCGTATTTTTCGGACTATAAGACGCACTTTTTTCCCTTAAAACTATGGAGAAAAACCTCTCTGCGTCTTATAGAGCGAATGTACATTAGGCACCGCCCCCCGCCGCCGCTGGCAACGCCTCCTGTCACTGACGTCCCCCACAACGTCCCCCCCCCACTGCCAGCAACCCGGTCTGTGCTGTGTTTTTTCCCCTTGCACGAGAAAGTTACCGAGCCCCCTACCCGTTCTCCCACAGCCTCTCGATGTTGTGGCAATTGCAGGGGCGGATTGAATGGAAGCTACAGAACACCTGTGCTGTTCCGCTGCGAGCCGTGCTTAGCGATGGGCGACGAGCGCATTGTGATTGGCCGATTGATGTCATTTTCGATTGGCCGCTACAGAGATGTGGAGGCGGGGCTGGTCTGTGAGGGATCGCGGTGTTCCGTCAGATTTGGCGACCGGACCAGCTGCATGTGTGAGTCCCGCCTCTTTGCCTGGCGCGCTGTGTGTGTGTGTCTGTCTCCTAAGGTCTCCGTCTGATCACTCTGTCAGCCCACCTCCCCTCTCTATCAGCCCACTCCTCTGTTAGCACCCTTCCCCCTCTCTAAGTAAGCCCACTTCTCCCTATCAGCCCCCTTCTCTATCAGTCAGCAGCCACCCCACCTCTGTCAGCAGCCACCCCACCTCTGTCCGCAGCCACCCTACCCCTTTGTCAGCAGCCACCCCACCCCTCTGTCAGCAGCCACCCTACCCCTTTGTCAGCAGCCACCCTACCCCTCTGTCAGCAGCCACCCTACCCCTTTGTCAGCAGCCACCCCACCCCTCTGTCAGCAGCCACCCCACCCCTCTGTCAGCAGCCACCCCACCCCTTTGTCAGCAGCCACCCCACCCCTCTGTCAGCAGCCACCCTACCCCTTTGTCAGCAGCCACCCCACCTCTGTCAGCAGCCACCCCTTTGTCAGCAGCGACCTCACCTCTGTCAGCAGCCACCCCACCTCTGTCAGCAGCCACCCCACCCCTTTGTCAGCAGCCACCCCACCCCTTTGTCAGCAGCCACCCCACCTCTGTCAGCAGCCACCCCACCCCTTTGTCAGTCAGCCCACCTCTCTCTATCAGACCTCCCCTCTCTGTCAGCCACAGCAGGGTGCATCGTGCCAGCCACCCACTCACTGACTTAGAGTAGGGAGCCACCCACAGCAGAGTGTACCATGCCAACTAGCCACCATCAGCAGGGTGCACCATGCCAGCCACCCACCCACTGACCCACAGCAGGGAGCCAGGCCAGCCACCCGCAGCAGGGTGCCAGCCAGCCACCTACAGTGACCCACCTACAGCAGAGCCAGTGTGACAGCCATCCACACAGGGTGACTCATCCACACCAGAAACCAGCCACCCACACACAGCAGCCAGCCAGCCAGCCACTGTGACCCATCCACAGCAGGGCCAGGGTGCTAGCCAGTCACAGGAGCCAGCCACAGAGGACACGGGAGCCAGCCACAGAGGACGTGGAAGCAAGCCAGTCACAGAGGACACGGGAACCAGCTACAGTATCCATAGTTAAGGTAAGAGGAGCGCTACACAGTGCCAATGGCAATGGTCAGGCTGCATTAATGGCAATGGTCAGGCTGCATTTCTTTGGCACAGGTCAGGCTGCATTTCATGGGCACTGGTAAATATTTTAGTACACCATTTGGTTAAGAATATTTTTTTTTCTTGTTTTCCTCTTCTAAAACCTAGATGCGTCTTATGGTCAGGTGCGTCTTATAGAGCGAAAAATACGGTAAGTGGAAGCAGACACAATCCCTTACTGTAAGTATGTGGCTTAACCACTTAAGACCCGGACCAATATGCAAGTAAAGGACCAGGCCCCTTTCTGCGATTCGGCACTGCGTCACTTTAACTGACAATTGCGCAGTCTTACGACGTGGCTCCCAAACAAAATTGGTGTCCTTTTTTCCCCACAAATATAGCTTTCTTTTGGTGGTATTTGATCACCTCTGCGGTTTTTATTTTCTGCGCTATAAACAAACATAGAGCAACAATTTTGAAAAAAATGAAATATTTTTTACTTTTTGCTATAATAAATATCCCCAAAAATATATAAAAAAAATGTTTTCCTCAGTTTAGGCTGATATATGTTCTTCTACCTATTTTTGGTAAAAAAAAAAAAATCGCAATAAGCGTTTAGCGATTGGTTTGCGCAAAATCAATGACAGCGTCACTGTGAAGAATGGGGAAGGTGTGTTTACATACACCTCTCCCCGTTCTTCAGCTCCTGTGACCGCTCGCGGGACTCCAGCGGCCGCGGTCATGGAGCTTCAGACCAGGTCGCGGGCGTGTGATTACAGGTACGTGATTGTGCCCAGCCGTGCCAATCTGCCGACGTATATCGGCGTTAGACGGTCCTTAAGTGGTTAAGAAGGTAGTGAACAGGATGGAAGACCTAGTATGGACAACCAGGAGAAAAAAATCATTTAAAAACTTGGTCACCATGGAATTGTTTTGTTTCTTCAGAGGAAGGAAAAAAGCAAAAAATAAAAAACAGCACCACCGATGTAAATCTATTATCAATCATGCCGCCCGCCACGCTCGAAAAAAAACCTCCGCCTTCATAGACGGTCGACCGCCAAATGTCTGTTTGACAGTTCTTATATAGGTAAGGGTGGGTCCACCTGGCAAAGTCACCTGGTGGCAGGGCCTCCCTTGTGACATCACAGACCGGTGCATGCTGGGCCGTCGACAACACAGTGTGAGTTAACCTGTTCTGTTTTTTGTTTTGTTTTTTTCAGGTGTGGTGTTACGACGGGTGGCGTGAGATGGATCTACTTAGAGGGACATTGTTTTTTTATTTTTAATAAAGGATTTGTTAAAAACTTGTCTACTGTCTTTATAAAATTTGTACACTTTTTTGGAAAATGGTACTATGGTAATCTGGTGCTCTCTCATCCCTCTTTTCCTGACATGCCAGGGTGCATATCCAGATAACGGTTCTTTATTTATTTTTAGCCTGATTTTTTTTTCATTCAGCTGTCAACAGGGAAACCCATTGACAGCTGACGAATCATCAGTTGTTAAGCATGTCGTGGCTTGCTTCCTGGTCCTGCTCCTTAAAGAAGATATCTGCCTACCTTTGCAAACATTAAAAGCCAACAGCTACACATACTGCAGCTGCTGACTTTTAATAAAAGGACACTTACCTGTCCTTGAGTCCAGTGATGTCGGGATCGCAGCTGATGTTTCCATCAGCTGTCAGGTGCTGCCACCACCATTGCCAGGAACCTAATAGTGAAGCATACTGTGCACCAAAGGCACCAAATGTGGCACCGGAGAAGTGAGGGACAAATGAGTGGAAGTTTCACTTTTTGGTGGAACTCTGCTTAAAAAAAAAACAGCTTATACTGCACCCTGATTGCAAAAATGCACTGTGCAGCATGCAGTGCATTGTAGGGCGCTCGGCGGGGTGAACACACATCGAACACTCTGCAAATTTGTGTGTCGGACGAACAGGGTGAATAGCCAATGTTTGGCCCAAACTCACGTTCGGGCTGAACTGTTAGCCCAACACTAGTTAACAAATGGCATACTAAGCATTATTGCACATTAGACCACATTGATATGAAGGGATCCTTAATAAATCGATTTACTATTTATAGTAATAAATAGTAATATATAAATTATTAATTAAAATATACAGTGCATTGTTATTATACAGTATATAGGTAATAATGATGTGTAAATAATGATTATTAGTAATAGTGTGAGAGTGAGTGAATGAGTATGTTTTTACCAACCTGCAATGCATGTGAATAATAGGCTATAAGGGGGAACTAGGTGTAATGGAATGAACCGTGACAACCAGAGACGTTGGAAGGATGAGAGATACTTCTGTGCCAGGGACAATAATAACTCCTGGGTCGAAGTCCACCCTGTGCCCTTGTAGGCGTAGGGTGGCTAATAGGATCATAATTCATATATTACATGAGATGGGACATTAATAATAATTCATATTGCAGGACTGGGATATTACAAGGAGTTCATGTTGACTTGAGACCAGGTTAACAAGACAGTGACTCATCCCTCTGTATAATAGGCGTTTAAAATGCTAAGTGGCCCGGCTTGTGAAAGACATTTCACTGTATAAAGGTGTTAATTCAGGTCTGCTGCTATACCTTTCAATTGTCTGATAATACGGTGTAAAGCCTATTGATGCCCAGGTGTCAGAGACAGTATGTATGTCTAGATATGTGGTTTGAGGTCAAGGCATTGTGTAAATGCCTTTTAGAATGTGATTGAGGTTCCTTATATGTGTGTGAAGATTATCTGTGATTGTGTATTATTCAAAAGGAATTGAAGTCTATTGATGATGCGGTGCCCAGATGTCTAGCTACTGATTAGATAATTAGCCTCAGTGTGTGAATAGGGGGGTGGAGATTGCATTGTCATGTGATTGGCTGTAACATCTTGTACTGTATAAAAAGCTGAGAAGAAACCATTAAAGTGTTCATTCATATCTTTGAAACCAGTACCAGAGCTTGTGTCTCGGTTATTATGGGAAATGGAATGGATCGTGTATGCAGGATTGTTGCAGTGTGTCAGATAAGCTTGTCGTGGGTGGATGGAAGGTCGTAAACGGTGGTGACCGTTACACTAGGATTTATTTTTTTCGTTCCCACACATTTTAAATGCATTTTTGCATAGACAACACCCCTGTGTTAAAAGTTCTCCGCAAAATATCCTACAGTTATTAGGTCACAATCCATAAATGTATGTAATTGTGAACCAAAAAGAATCAAAATCTTATGGTGCTGGTTTTTCTTGTAACTTTATTTCTATTCATTTTAGCAACACAAAATATTTCTCAAGCTGACATTTACACTTGTGCATAACTTTGTGACAAGTATTGGTGCATTAGTAGACTCAAGAGGAGGAGATCTGGGGCTAGAGCCCATAGCAGCGAAGTAAAGAAAATCATATGCTTGGGCGGGCATACACATGTATATACTGTATTTATTGGCGTATAACACTCACTTTTTTACCCTGAAAATAGAGGGTAAGGAGATCTTTCTTTGCATTGACAGATCCCCATTCTGCCTCTGTGGAGCTCCACTCCCTGGCTGTGCATTGTGCATGTGTGCCCGCCTGCTATAGCTGTAAAACGGACCGATGTACAGCTAAGGTGGAACGAGCCAACCTGCCGCAGTATAATGACAGCGGCTGGTCAGCAAGTGGTTAAATTTGCTTGGTGCCAATCTGTGAAGTTGAAGCATTTTTTCTACAACTTTGACATGTTTCATGGTCTATATTCACTCTTGAGTATACTAATGCACCAATACTTGTCTAAAATGTTATGCACAAGTGTTATTGTCAGTTTGAGAGACATTTTGTTTTGCTAAAACAAATAGAAATAAAGTTACAAGCAAAACCAGAATCATAAGATTTTTTTTTGGTTTACAATTACATACATTTATGGATTGTCATAAAAAACTGCAGGATATTTTGTGGAGAACGTTTGACATAAAGGCCATAGGAGTGTTGTCTATGCAAAAATGCATTTAAAAAGTAGTGCCCAAGCGTGGGAACAAAAATAATTTTCACTTTTTCCTAATTTAGCTTAAGGCCTATAAGCATTTCATAATAATGACCATTTATTGGCCATTATGAACTAGAAAGGGTTTCAAAGTGTTTGTGGTTTTTATTGCTAAAAAAAAAAAAAAAATGGAAAGCAGACACATCAGACTGGAAGGCAGGCACATCAGACTGGAAAGCGGGCACAGAGACATTGGACTGGAAAGCGGGCACATCAGACTGGAAAGTGGGCACATCAGACTGGAAGGCAGGCATGTCAGACTGGAAAGCAGGCACAGAGACATTGGACTGGAAAGCAGGCACATCAGACTGGAAAGCGGGCACATCAGACTGGAAGAAAAAGTTTTATCCCAAAAAAGGAAGAAAAAACACTGTGCTAACAAATAGAAAAGTTATGTCTTGATTGGTTAAAATAAACAGAGCTCCCAGTACCAATTACTCAAGATACCCAAAGTAAATAACATACAATACAAAACAAGGTACGGCGCTAAGTGATCATTGATGACACCCAAATGAAAAAAATTGGTTTAAAATAATGTTAATGGGTGAAAAAAACACTATAGTGATATAGGAATTCCAAAGAGGAATGATAAAGTCCATATGATGGAAACAATATATCGAAAAAATACTGTGCATTAAAGTCCGTGGTGATTAAAGAATTTAAACAAAGTGAAGTGACATATGTAGGAATCTTCTTCCACCAGGGGGACACCCAAATCGTGAGATGTAGTCTCCTTACCAAATATAAAAAAAACAAAATACAAAAAGATACTTGGGGGGCATACCCTAAAAATGCTATACATTTAAGATGGTGCTGCTATAAGACCAAATACAGTACAAAACAGATTATAGCGCACACATGCAAAAATGACATTTATCCTGCAAGGCTAGTTAAAAACACCTGAACATATTCAAAAATACAGGGGGTTTGGTCACACTATATGGGGTCATATAGTGCTAAGCCCACTTACTGCGACAAAGTACCCCGAATTAGTGGGTCCTACCCTAGTAATAGAATGAAAGAACCTGGGTCTCAACCATGAGAGATAAACTCCTCTATGTGGGAGAACTGAAGGGTTTCTTCCTATACACTGGTGGCCACTAATGTGAGGTAATGAAGAGGGGGAGGGGTGATCCAGCCCAAGAGACCTGGTCAGAGTCTATACAAAATACAAAAAGATAATTGGGGGGCACACCCTAAAAATGCTATACATTTAAGATGGTGCTGCTATAAGACCAAATACAGTACAAAACAGATTATAGCGCACACATGCAAAAATGACATTTATCCTGCAAGGCTAGTTAAAAACACCTGAACATATTCAAAAATACGGGGGATTGGTCACACTATATGGGGTCATATAGTGCTAAGCCCACTTACTGCGACAAAGTACCCCGAATTAGTGGGTCCTACCCTAGTAATAGAATGAAAGAACCTGGGTCTCAACCATGGGAGATAAACTCCTCTATGTGGGAGAACTGAAGGGTTTCTTTCTATACACTGGTGGCCACTAATGTGAGGTAATGAAGAGGGGGAGGGGTGATCCAGCCCAAGAGACCTGGTCAAAATCTATACAAAATACAAAAAGATAATTGGGGGGCACACCCTAAAAATGCTATACATTTAAGATGGTGCTGCTATAAGACCAAATACAGTACAAAACAGATTATAGCGCACACATGCAAAAATGACATTTATCCTGCAAGGCTAGTTAAAAACACCTGAACATATTCAAAAATACGGGGGTTTGGTCACACTATATGGTGTCATATAGTGCTAAGCCCACTTACTGCGACAAAGTACCCCGAATTAGTGGGTCCTACCCTAGTAATAGAATGAAAGAACCTGGGTCTCAACCATGGGAGATAAACTCCTCTATGTGGGAGAACTGAAGGGTTTCTTCCTATACACTGGTGGCCACTAATGTGAGGTAATGAAGAGGGGGAGGGGTGATCCAGCCCAAGAGACCTGGTCAGAGTCTATACAAAATACAAAAAGATAATTGGGGGGCACACCCTAAAAATGCTATACATTTAAGATGGTGCTGCTATAAGACCAAATACAGTACAAAACAGATTATAGCACACACATGCAAAAATGACATTTATCCTGCAAGGCTAGTTAAAAACACCTGAACATATTCAAAAATACGGGGGATTGGTCACACTATATGGGGTCATATAGTGCTAAGCCCACTTACTGCGACAAAGTACCCCGAATTAGTGGTCCTACCCTAGTAATAGAATGAAAGAACCTGGGTCTCAACCATGGGAGATAAACTCCTCTATGTGGGAGAAATGAAGGGTTTCTTCCTATACACTGGTGGCCACTAATGTGAGGTAATGAAGAGGGGGAGGGGTGCTCCAGCCCAAGAGACCTGGTCAAAATCTATACAAAATACAAAAAGATACCTGGGGGGCACACCCTAAAAATGCTATACATTTAAGATGGTGCTGCTATAAGACCAAATTACAGTACAAAACAGATTATAGCGCACACATGCAAAAATGACATTTATCCTGCAAGGCTAGTTAAAAACACCTGAACATATTCAAAAATACGGGAGTTTGGTCACACTATATGGGGTCATATAGTGCTAAGCCCACTTACTGCGACAAAGTACCCCGAATTAGTGGGTCCTACCCTAGTAATAGAATGAAAGAACCTGGGTCTCAACCATGGGAGATAAACTCCTCTATGTGGGAGAACTGAAGGGTTTCTTCCTATACACTGGTGGCCACTAATGTGAGGTAATGAAGAGGGGGAGGGGTGCTCCAGCCCAAGAGACCTGGTCAGAGTCTATACAAAATACAAAAAGATACTTGGGGGTCACACCCTAAAAATGCTATACATTTAAGATGGTGCTGCTATAAGACCAAATACAGTACAAAACAGATTATAGCGCACACATGAAAAAATGACATTTACCCTGCAAGGCTAGTTAAAAACACCTGAACATATTCAAAAATACGGGGGTTTGGTCACACTATATGGGGTCATTTAGTGCTAAGCCCACTTACTGCGACAAAGTACCCCAAATTAGTGGGTCCTACCCTAGTAATAGAATGAAAGAACCTGGGTCTCAACTATGGGAGATAAACTCCTCTATGTGGGAGAACTGAAGGGTTTCTTCCTATACACTGGTGGCCACTAATGTGAGGTAATGAAGAGGGGGAGGGGTGCTCCAGCCCAAGAGACCTGGTCAGAGTCTATACAAAATACAAAAAGATACTTGGGGGGCACACCCTAAAAATGCTATACATTTAAGATGGTGCTGCTATAAGACCAAATACAGTACAAAACAGATTATAGCGCACACATGCAAAAATGACATTTATCCTGCAAGGCTAGTTAAAAACACCTCAACATCCTCTAACAACCATACCAGAGATTCAACTTGGCCATAATTAAAGGGGGGAGAAAAATTGTCACTCCCCTCGGGAATAAATGACAGGGCTGGCTTTACACATAACCGGATTAACGGCTGAACATCTTCAAAGGACATATAGCCCTGATCCACTAAGGTTGGATCTGATCGAATAGTTTCCATTAGCTGGTTACTGGTCCAATCTTTTAAAGTCTGGCGACAATATTCACCATCCTCTGCTGCCAGCAGACCATAATACATGATTTCATTGGTATCCATATTAACAGAACTAACAGAAGCAGAATGGTCCCTCAATGCAGCCACGTCTGGTCAGGAGTGGCCTTGGTATACTATCAGGGAATTAGTAGACCAGACTGTGTGGACTTCACAGAGAAAACCAAAAACGCATGAAAGTGAATAATAATGGTGGTTATTAAGATAGGTGACAAATAAGTGAATACAAACTGTGGGTTTTGTGGTTGGTTGTGCACTAACAACAAATAGTATATACAGCAAGGGGTAGTAACAAAGTCACAAACTTTAATCCAGGCCAGGGTCATACACAGAGATCAGCAAAAGGACAATGGATGTTCTAGAAACGTAACGTAAGCCAGGCCAAGGTCATACACAGGGAATCAGCAAATGAGGATGGGAAACCAACAGGATAGGGAGAGGATGGATGTATACGCTGCAAGGCAGGGATCCAAAGTAACAGGGTAACAGGAGGGACATGTCCAGAACAGGCTCAGAATCAGGATCAGATGCAGGCTCAAGGTTTTGGTCAGATAACAGGCAGCAAGGTCAGAGCGCAAGGAGAGAGATACCAAAGCAACTCAACAGTGTGATCTTCTGGGTATTTATACATAACTCCTGCAATCAGGTTCAGGTGATGCCCGAACGCAGGAGATAATGACTCAACACTGTCGGAAAACATTTGCTGGTGGACACTGGCCCATGGATCTGACAGTGCCACCAGCAAGTGAAATCTTTTATCACAGATCCTGGCTGCAAGAAGACGCCTGCTGGTGGACATGGGTAATGTGATCCATGCGACCAACAGCACCACCAACAGGTGTACCCTTTCCTGACAAAAACACAATTATGTAAAAATAGAAAAGTTTTATTTGCCATTCATAGGCGGAAACTTTTTTTAAAATCTATTACAATTTAAAAAAAAGTACAGTCTACTGTTTTTTGAATCCAGGATGTGCACCTCCTGGTAGGAGATGTCATAAGATATGGCCTACGCATTTTGCAGGAACACCTGCTTTGTCAGGGCCTTAAAGGTAGCACAAAAAAATCATATAAAAACCTCACCAGATCTTGCATTATGGTATGCTCTCCTAGGTCCCCTCCCATTCACAGTGTGAGCGGGATTAGGGCTGCTCATATTGGTTCCTGAGTTTATCTCTTGCACTGTTTCCCTTTTTCGTGCACTAGTATTTAGCTACTATGTTTTAGTGAATCAGACGGCTTACATACTTGAATGTAATTGGTCGCTCTTAAGTAGATGCACAGGACATGTATGCTAGGCTCTGCCTTATCAGTTTCTCTGTGCTCTGTATGTACTTATTTCACTTTAATTGTACGAATGTTTCTGATGACACTGTTTGACACAACATTGTTCTTGTTAAATACCCAATAAAAAAATAAAAATCATATGAATGAATGAATGAAAACTTATATAGCGCGGCACATGCGAACTGAATCGCCTCTGGGCACTTGTTGTTCCTGTCTCCTTTGATATCAAAAGAGAAAAGTCTTGACCTTTTTCCTAAATGCTAGGTGGTTCTCCTCCAACCGAATGCTGGTTGGTAAAGCGTTCCATAGTCTGGGACCCTGGATCGCAAATCTTCTCTCTCCTTTGGACTTGAAGTTGGCTTTCGGAACCTGGAGCAGGTTCTGATTCGTGGATCGCAAAACGTGATTTGGATTATGCGCTTTTATTAATTCGCATAAGTAAGGGGGGGCACTCTCATGGACACATCTATGCGTAAGACAGAGAGCTTTAAAAGCAATTCTGTCTTTAACTGGCAGCCAATGAAGGGATCTCAGTGAAGGTGAGATGGATTCCCAGGGCTTTTTCCCAGTCACAAGTCTGACGGCCGTATTCTGAACGACTTGCAGACGAGCGATTTGGTACTTGGGGAGGCCGAGGTAAAGGGCATTTGCATAATCCAGCCTGGAGTTTACAATAGCTCCCACCACGACCGCTAGGTCTTCTTTAGGGATGAACGGAGTGAGTCTGCGTAGTAGGCGCAGTAGATGGTGAGATCCGCTGACCACTGACCCTATTTGTGCATCCATTGTCATAAAGGAGTCAAAAATGACCCTAGGCTTTTGACTTTGGCGCTAGGGGTGATGAGTTTGCCCAAAATAGGCGGGGGGGTCCACGCTGTTTAAAGTTGATTCCTACGTTTGGCGTGAAACAGAAGAAGTTCTGTTTTCGCTCCATTGAGTTTAAGATAACTCTTTGTCATCCAATCCTCTATCAAAGAGAGACATGTCTCTAGATTGAGGTGGTGATCCTGTCTGTTGCAGATGCGGAAATACAGTTGCGTGTCATCTGCATAAGAGTGATAAAGCAGTTTTTGGCTGCTAATAATCTCAAAAAGAGGACGAAGGTAGATGTTAAATAGCACTGGTGACAGAGGCGATCCTTGAGGGACTCCGCATGTTACTGTGCGTTTTTCAGACGTAAACGGTCCTAGCTTCACTGTTTGCGATCGGTTTTTCCAAAAAAGAGGAGAACCAAGATAAATCGCCTTTTGCGACCCTGGCTACTTCAGTAAGCCGAGTCAGTAACAGATTGTGGTCTACAGTGTCAAAAGCTGCACTTAGGTCCAACAGAACCAGGAGACAAGATTCTCCTTCGTCTGCGGCCTTGAGAACATCGTCCCATACTTTCAGCAATGCTGTTTCCGTCCCATGTCCGGGACGGAAGCCTGATTGCAATGGATCAAGTAGCTTGTGGGTATCTAGATGCTGTTGCAGCTGTTGTACCACTACTTTTTCCATTATCTTAGAGAATACGTTGAGGCTTGTTATGGGACGGCGGTGGAGTGGGTCCTTGGGGTCCAGGGAGGGTTTCTTCAGGATGGGTTGGATTATACCCTCTTTCAACTGTGAGGGCACTATGCCCTCCAAGAAAGACTGGTTGATAAGCTGCGTAATGGGAGGAGCCAGGATGTCGGCGCATTCCTTCAGCAGTTTTGTGGGGATAATGTCATTTGGCGCTGCGCCATTGCGCAGAGTACAAATGACATTTTTAGTGGACTCAACGGAGATGGGTTCTAGGGTAAACTTACCTGATATCGAAGAATTGCTATGGGTGCTGTGTGAGAGGCTACAGGGGGGCTGAGGGGAGAAAAGTTTTGCTGAATGCTTTCACGGATTGCCTCGATTTTATCAACGAAATAATCCGATAGCTCATTGCAAAATTCTTGTGTGTCAGAACTGGGGGCTTCAATACATCCTGGTTTCATGGTCTGGGTGACCATCTTGAAGAGTTTGCGGGGCGGTTAAGGGCCCCGTTGATAGCCTCCGAGAAATAATTCTTCTTGGCTTGGAAAATTCCTTTGTGGTATTTTCTTGTTGTCGCCTTGTAGATGGATAGGTTTAGCTCTGAAGAACATCTTTTCCAGGCAGATTCTGCCCTTCTGCGTTCTTGCTTCAGTAACGACAGCTGGTTGTTAAACCAGCTGCGGTTGTTTTTCCGAATGCGGGTTCTTCGTTTCGGCGCTACCAAATCGGCTGACTGTAGCATGGCCGAGTTGATGGCTTCCAATGTTTCAACGGCCGTTTGATGCGGCTGAGTTGTTTCTATTTTTTTCCTTAAAGTCGTTCTGAAGAGTTCCGAGTGGAGCTTCTTCTGACATCTAGTCCAGTGTGTTGTCACTGGATTTGATGTTTTTGTTGTGGGGGGGATTGTGGAAATGAATTTAATTGCATGGTGGTCTGTCCATGGCAACTTTTCATTTTCCAAAATTTTTATTTCCAGATCTTGTCTGAAAATAAGATCAAGTGTGTGGCCTGAAGCATGTGTGGGCCCACATTCTAGTTGCTGTAACCCTAAATCTTCCAGGTGGTCAATACAGGCATCCGCAACGATGTCTTGTGAGGAGTAGGCCCAGAGATTGAAATCCCCTAACAGCAACAGGTGTTTGCTGTTGAGGGTATAAGTGGAGAAGAAATCCGTCCATGGTGATAGCAGCTGCGATTTTGGGCCCGGTGGCCTATAGCAGAGCAGAATGTGGACGGTCTCCTTTGAATTTGCTTGCAGTTGCAGAGTAAGGAAGAGGGTTTTGAAGGGCTGGTTTTGTGATCGCAAGATGAGTCTTGTGGATCACCGCCAGGCCTCCCCCTCTTTGCCCTATTCTGTTTTCTGTGATAATACGGTAGTTTTCTGGCACCAGTTCTCCTAGAATGGTGTTACAGTCGGCTGCGAGCCAGCTCTCTGTAATAAAGAGGCAGTCTAAATTGTGTTGTAGAATGAAGTCATGGATTTCAAGTCTATGTTTTACTGCCGATCTTGTGTTGATCAAAGCACATAAAATGTGCTTGGGCTGGGGTAAACGGCTAAAATTTTTGATGGTCGATCGTCGATCGATCCTCAAAAGTTGCTCCATTCTTAGGGTCTTTTTGGTGATGGCTGGCAGTATTGCGGCGCAACTCCTCAGATCCCAAATGGTTTCTGCAGAGTACCGCAGATTAGCCATGGTAGCCAATCACCGGGGCAAAGTAGTTATTTTTTGGTGACGATGGGGGGAGGATTCAGTGAATCCTCCCAGCTTGATCCAGAGGAAGGCAAAAAACCCCTAGCCGTGCTGTGCCAATTTGCTTTGGTAGGGGAAAAAATTCCTTCCTGATCCCTGAATGGCGATCGGGCGAAGCCCCTGGATCAAGTATTATTAAATTATGAAACAGGGGGGTGAGAGCTGTCACTGCTGCTGGGGTGTACCAAGATAGCCGCCGACCGGGAGCAGGACCAGGGACCCAGGCTGATGTATAGTCAGCTGGAAGGACTGGGATGGGGGGGGACTGGTTGTTGAGGGGTGGATGAGTCCTACAGGGGGCTGGGGGCGAACTCCTGGGAGGTTTCTGGTGGCTTGGAGGGGATTCTGTGTGTGAAATTGCGGCGCGGTGTTAGGCCGCAGGTGAAGCCGCAGACTTTCCTGGATCGCGGCCCCGCGTATGAGAGAGGCCTGGCGCGGAGGTCCCGAAAAACGACCTGGAATGGCGAAAATTGCCGTGGAGAGGTGGCAAGTAGGTGCCTCTGAATGGTGATGGCTGTATGGGGGGCGTATGGACCAGAAGGAGCGGGGGAGCGGCTGGTTGTTGGGGGGGGCCAGAGCTGGAGGAAGCTGGAGGAAGCGGATCGCGGGGGAGTTGTATCTCCGCTGGGGGAGATTAGGCTGCCGCCGTGGCTGTCCTAACAAGGACGGCCACCTACGGGTCCTAGGGAGGTGTAGATCGCCCTGAGTAGCAGGGGCTTACCTGGAGGGTGAGAAGCAGCCAGAGAAGGCGGATGAGAAGGCCTGCTGAGGCGGGGGGGTGGAAAACCCTGCCTGTCTGGAGCCCAGGAGCCACACGTCCTACTGGTAGGTATGTGCGCCGATTACTACTGGGACAGTTCTCGCCCTGGGGGAGGGTCACTCTTTCAGACCCAACAGGAAGAGCTCCTGGAATATAATTATTGAAAACATCTGGTATTACCAATTTAGGTTTAAATTGGTAATAAATAAACATTGACATTACATATAGCTTTGACACAGAAATACAGTTACATGTCATACTGTTACATGTGCAGCGGTGTCTCACAAACACGGAGAAGGAAGGGGAGAAACAATTATGAACAATTGATTGTTTTTAAATGTTTAACTATTTAAATCAATTTTTCATAAATACATGTATTTATTTACATTAAGACTGTGTAGGTAATATGTCGGTCAAGAAGAAACGATGAGCCTGGGGAGCCCGTGGGACTACCCCACCAAGTCCTGCCAGAGAGATCAGGGTGGACACTGTTTTAAAAAAATGCTTGCATTGATACATGTCCCCTAGTGCAGTACCTGGACCCCCATACACTTTTATAGCCAATTACCTGCATATAAGTCTTCAAAATGGGCACTTTTGATTTCTCATGTTCGGCTCTCATAGACTTCAATGGAGTTTGCTGTTCGAGACAGAACTTTTCCCCTGTTATGGAGTTCTGCTGCAAACCAAACAGGGGGGTGTTCAGCCCATCTCTATTAATTACACTCATACTAAATATAATGCCATTATGGGTTGCAGAGAAAGAAATACATTAGAAAATAATCTTGTTTTTTTTATTTTTTTATGATGTGGTGTACATTAGCCTAATGGAAATAATTATGATTGTTCTACTTAGATCTCACTGGCTGTAACATTTTTGACAAAAAGAAAAGTGAGTGCTAGGTGCTTACAGTATGAGTGCAGAGGAAAATGTTCCTTTTAAAACTCTTTACAAAATGTGCTTTCATTGCTACCATTTTTATGATAGCTGATTTAAGTGTTTGGTGATGAAACATACTTACCTTATAATGACTGCTGCTAGTTCTTTTTATTGTGTGCTGGTTACTAATAATACAGACTTAAATTAATACAATTTCTGAACATTTATTACATACCCTCCATTAATATATTAGACAGAAAAGTATCTCCAAAACTGTAAAATAAAAAAAGTAGTGAAACAAAAACAACAAAGCTCAGTGGAAAATGTTCAGATTTTTTTTTTAATCCCACTGCATGTAACTGTAGGGAGAAAGCACCTAGTTATGGTAGAACAGCCATCACCCCACATCCAGATCATAAACCACAGCCAATACAAAAGTTTTTATAGTAGGATTATGGGGCAGGTCACCAGAGAGCTATATGTCTGTAATGCTGATGTGAAGTTCTGGCAGAAGATGTCCTTTGTCCAGTGATGACGCTGCCACAGGAGCCATTGCAGGATTACTGATATCCTGTTTTATGATCCTCTGAATCTCTAATGCCCTGTACACATGATCAGAGTTTCCATCGGAATAAACTTACACATGATCGGTTCAAACCGATGAAAACGGACTGAAGTTTGTTTTCATCGGTCAAAACCGATTGTGTGTAGGCCCCATCGGTTCGTTATCCTTTGGTCAAAAAACAGAGGGCTTGCTTTAAAATCGAACCGATGGACGGCTAACCGATCGTTAGCATGCAAAAGCTTCGGTTAAAAGGCCACGCATGCTCAGAATCAAGTCGATGCATGCTTGGAAGCATTGAAGTTTGTTTTTTTCAGCACGTCGTTGTGTTAAAACACGTAAACGTCACTGTGTACTGATACGATCATTTTTTTAACTGATGGTGTGTAGGCACATCAGTCCATTAGTCAGCTTCATCGGTGAACCGATGAAAACGGTCCGTCGGACCGTTCTCATCGGATGAATCGATCGTGTGTACATGGCCTTACAGGTCTAGCCTAGAAAATGAAGTTCAATTTTTCTTTTTTTTTTTTTTTGTATTTTTGTGCGTGAACTCGAGAGAGAGGAGCCGGACTGCAGGAGTTGGGAGTAGGCAGACCCTCCCCCCGGAGGCAATCGCCATCCTTCTCCATGCCCCTGGTGGCAATGGCGGGTGTGAAGGGGGGCCTCCCACTCACCCCGCCCTACCTGCTCCTCTTGGGAGCCCAACTGGGGCCCAACGGGACCCCAATGGGGCAGAGGGACTCCCCCTATGAGGGAGTGAGGGGGCCTAGCCCACCAGCCAGCCCCGTAGGTCCTTCGCCTCTCTTTATTTTAAGAGACCGCATGGCCAAAGTGCATGTGTTTTAAACCAATTTTGTGTGCGTGCAAGTGTGGTGGTTTTTGTGGGGGGGGGGGTGGGCGTACTAAGCACAGGCGTACCTTGCATAGCACACCCCATCGGGAGCCGGGCTGAGACCACCAAACTCAATTCACATGTAGCCGAGACCGGGATCCGAACCCTTGGTTGCAGAGGTGAATGGCTTGTCAGCGCAGTGCCAATCACGTTGAGCCACCACAGCTCCCCTAAGTTCAATTTTTCTGAACATGCGTAGAATTTTTCCCGAGCATGCATGTTTTTTTCTCCGTCGGAGTTCCATACAGACAAATGGAATTTCTGGTAGAAATGTTCTCTTTCTAACTCCGCCGGAATTTCTAACGGAATTTCCAATGGGGCGTACATACACGGTCGGAATATCCGAAGAAAAAATTCTGTCTGTCTTTTTCCATCGGAAATTCCGATCGTGTGTACGAGGCATTAGGCTCTAATTCCTTCTCTATTGTCAAGCCTGGGTGGCTGCAGATTATGTAAAGTATTTTGTTCTACCCTATTATATGCACTCTTTTTCCTGCCAAATGCTAGTGCAATTGAAAATGTTACACAATGTTTCAGTCACTATCTTGTGCTCATTGCTGTTTTTGTCGTTTCACCACTTTATTTAACAACTAGACCACCAGATCAATTCTGGCACTTCTCTTATACAAGTAAACATTGACATTTCTTTCCTTTGAAAATTATTTAGAGCCCCCAAACACATATATATATATATATATATATATATATATATACATACAGTATATATATAAAGCAGAGATCCCAGAGAAAAAGTTGCAACTTTGTATGTCTACAGTAGCAGCCAACACATCATCATCCCTTGTGATATCAATAAACATGGCAGTTTTTTTTTTTATTGAAAAATATGAGGTCTATTAGAACCTAGTTGTCTCCTCTGCCTTGAAAGCTACTGATTAATCTGGGAATGGTATGATCTAATGCTTTATATGTCAAAAAAGGTAAAGGCTTGTAAACATTAAACTAAAAGTGATAAAATCCTTGTTGCTTCCAGTTTCTTAGAGGGGAGATGGGTACAGATGTACCTTCCTTCCCTCTCCTCTTCTCATCACACCAAGCAGCATTGTCACTGGATGCCTCAATCCCATGGGTGGGCCTGATAGAGGTGGCAGGCAGTTGTAGGGGGGCCCTTCTGCACCTTCTTGAAGTGATTTATACAGCTACCCGGATCACTTCTACAGTAAAGCCATCACCGGCTGAAAATTGTAAAACTGGGATGATGTCTACAGGTGCAAGAAACATCCCAGTATAGTCCAAAGAAAATAACTCACCACTCCCGGTGTAACCAGTCGCCCACTGGAACACACACCTGAGTGTAAGCCCGGACTCATCTCCAAGGTAAATTGTCAAAAGTGACGAAACCCATCAGTGTATGACTCCTGTCGACTAACCGGAAGTGACATATGCGCTCCACGAGCCGGTGACGAACCAGCAAGTCTCAGAAACAGCTGGTAACCTGGACGGCTTCAGTTTGTAATTACAATGATCGAGCGATCACACTCATATGTTTATAATTTTATTAATGCTTGAGATCATTTGCTTGATGGTATGCATAACTTGTAAGGGGTTCTTCGGGGCTTTTATTAAATTTTATAAACAGTACTGCTCTATGTAGACATCTTATTCTTTCATTTGCAATTGCAGTACACCTATACCAAGCAAGTGAAATTGGTGGAGAGTGCAGTGTAAACGGTGGATGATTATGGTGATTCAATACTCAGTTGGTTCTTAAATTTGGTGAGTGCATCCCCAAAAGGGCAAAATCCCCCTCCAGGTGGTGAAGGTCTCTTGGTGAAAGGAGCACTGTTGAAAGACTCATTACCAATCACATCCATCTTCCTCTGCATCACTGTAGTTTCCTATATGCACACCATATAGAAGTCTATCAAGCGGTGGTTTGATTGTTGCACTGCTACAGTTTTATTTTGGACTGTATTAATATTACTGTTTTTACTCATGTTTTGTTTCTTTAAGCAGCTGCTCTTTGTTTACTAGTCACACTTTACTGCGCCTGCTCACAGACCTTAAGCTCTCCTGAGCGCTGCTCCTTTTAGGCAGGGCGGTTGAAGCACCTTTTTGTTTTCATATTGAGAAACATGTAGAATACTTGAACATACATACTTTCGTGCAAACAAACATGCACACTTCGGTACATCCTCCAGAGGTTACACACATATGTACTTAGGCATATTTGTGTGCTTAATCAAGCGTATGCTCAAAGCTTAAAAAGTAGCTCTACCTGTTGAGAATGTGCAGCGCCTATTATATTGCAGCTTATCAGTCCTTAGATGTGGTGGCTGTGTATTTCAAATTTTTCAGGCTTAGAGCATTTTCTGCAAGTACAGGAAATTCCTGTATATCTTTTGTCTTTACAATCACTTACTGTGAGCTGAACTAAGAGCACAAAAATCCTTCCTTCTGTAAGCTACTTTAAACCCCTGATGTTAAAGAGATGAAGAAAGGAGTACATGTTTGACGCCCATCCTGTGTATCGATTATTGCTCCCTCCATAGACACTAGACAGAAAGGAGTAAGTGAGTTTAGCCACCATAGAACAGAAATTGTTTTACTCTTAATATTACCAAATGAAAATAAAGGAGGACAAAATGAAAAAGGAAACCAAATGCAGCTCTTACATCTATAGACCAGTAAACTGTATTATATTTCATTTTGTTGTTAGGTTTAAATATGCTTTAAAGGGTAAACCTTGGGTTTAGAACCATAAAGGCATAGCTGAAAACCAAATATGAAAGCAAGACAATGGGCACTGCGGAAGAATAACCCAGGTTGAATTTCCTCAGCCAATTTTTATAAGACTGGTACAAGGAATGTCTGCTTAAAAAATAACACACTGCTCCATGGCCCATACATGGTGGGAGTGCCCTAGAATTTGATTGTTTTGGAGAAGGATCTTTACCCTGATCAAAACGTGGCTACCCATCAGTTACCTAGAACTCCTGCAATAGCCCTCCTGAACTCCAACATTCCTAAAATACTTAAGGCCAACCGCAGATTAATACACTTTATGTTACTGGGGGTCAAAAATGACCATAGCCAAAGCTTGGAAGCAGCCCAGAGTGTCCCTCTTAGCAGCCAAACGCAAGATCTCATGGATCATGTCAGAGGAGAAACTTGCTAGCATGTTAGCAGACACGGTCTCGATGTTCGAGGCAATCTGGGAACCTTGGTCCCTGGACGTGGGTATCCCCCTATGTCCTGGATTCCAGGCCCCTCCAGGCAGAGCTGGCGACAGACCTTTGGCTCTTCCCGGTAGATTGGCTCCTTTTCTCCTCTCCTTTCTCTCTCTGTGACTTCATCTTTCCTTCTTCACCTTTCTTCTTCTCCTATTTCTTCATGCTTCCCAATTTTTCTTCTTAAAAGTTTCCCAAATTCAGATTCGGAATGATGGTATGTTTTGCTATTTCCGCCCCTGAGCTGACTGGTGAGGGACTGGCAGTATGTCTCTGCCCACTGGGCGATTGTCTGCCTCTTGGACCAAGGGGGGTCCCCTACAGACACAATGTAATCCCATAGGGGGTGCCAGAGGACCCACCCCCCTTTTTCCGGATGCTAATTGTTGGTTGTGAGATAAAGTCTCATAAATTCTAGTGCCAGTCACAGTCTGTCTGTTAAATGCCATAATAGTTTTGATTGATTGTTTCTTAAATGTGTTTACATTCCGAGTGCGGAAAGTCTGGACATTTTCTTTTCTTTTGTTCTTGTACCAAACTAATACAAATCTTTGAAAGAAAAAATAACATACTTATTGAATACTACTGTAGCATGAACATTCATGCCACAGTCTCCTTATATTCCGGTTAAGCAGACTAACATAAATAGCTGTTTTTGAGATCTGCTAATGTCAGGAAAATATCAATGTATGATATACTGTAGGTGTGGGGTGGATAAAGCTCACAGTCTCCATTTTAGACCAATGCCTCTTTCCTATACAATAATACTATGCAAAGGGTTGAATTATAAAATCAGTTCATCTGAACTAGCATTTTCACCCCTAATGCCGCGTACACACGATAGGACATTCTGAAAACAAAACCATCGATTTTTTATCCGACAGAATGTTGGCTCAAACTTGTCTTGCATACACATGGTCACACAAATTTTGTTGGAAATTCCGAACGCTAAGAACATGGTCAAATACAACACTACAACTAGCCGAGAAAAATTAAGTTCAATGATTCTGAGCATGCGTCAAATTGATTCCGAGCATGCGTAGGATTTTTATGTGTCGGAATTGCATACAGACGATTGGAATATCTGACAAGAAAAATTGAGAACCAGCTCTCAAACATTTGTTGTCGGAAATTCCAACAACAAATGTCCGATGGAGCATACACACGGTCGGATTTTACGACAACAAGCTCACATCAAACATTTGTTGTCGGAAATTCCGACCATGTTTACGCGGCATTAGTAAGTCATCTGCAGGCCACCATCCTTAAACAGGTGTCTGCTGACCTTTAGTAGGCAGTGTGGAGGCCTATGGAAAGTCTGCTTTAATTTGTTTCATAGAATATTATGTAGTATAGTACTATCTTTTTGGTAAGTCACATTACAGGTGTGTGCGCATGCATGCGCTGGTGTAGTAAATAGAACAAGATAACCTATTTAGTCTAGCATACTGCTGACCAGAGAAGCACACTGCTGATGCACATGAAGTGTGAATAGAAAATATCCAAACAGCAGATTAAATCTTAGACAGAGATGAGACACCGTATTTCTTTTCAGATTTGTTCAGCGCTGTGTTCAGAGTAGTTTTGATCTAAAAACTTAAAGATAAAAATGATAGTCTACTTCAATTGACTGTCATTTCAGGTGTACCATATGCTCTTCTAGAACTGAGATTTGCATATTGATCCCTTGTGGTGTTCATCTGGGCATGTGGGACAATTAAAAGCTTCAATTAAATTCTGCACAAGCTGTTTGGAGAGTGTGCCTTTTAGAAACTAATAACACATTGTATTAAAGAATCAGAAGATCAGAATGCTGGTTTTTGAAAATGCCTGGACACTTCCAGTGTAGTAAACACTCTTCTCACATGCATTCAGACAGAGAATTATGTAGTTCATGTATGCTTATTAGAAACTTAATAGAATGTATTAAAATAGTTTAATAGTTAGTTACAGCATATCTAAGCTGATCTAATACACTATATTTCAGACAACAAATTTTCGATGTGAGCTTTTGGTCGGATATTCCAACCGTGTGTAGGCTCCATCGGACATTTGCTGTCGGAATTTCTGAAAACAAATGTTTGAGAGCTGGTTCTCAATTTTTCCGACAACAAAAGTTATTGACGGAGATACCGATTGTCTGTATGGAATTCCAACACAAAATCCTAGGCATCATTAGAATCAATTTGAAGCATGCTTGGAATCATTGAACTTAATTTTTCTTGGCTCGTCATAGTGTTGCATGTCACCGCGTTCTTGGGGTTCGGTTTTTCAGACATTTGTGTGACTGTGTGTATGCAACACATGTTTTAGCCAACAAAAAAATACACGGTTTTGTTGTGGTTTTGTGTACGCGGCATAAGGCTGCTTTAGGTAAAAGCCTTTCCCTAAATGTAGCTGTAGCTAGCATTTTACACTGTAGAAGACATCAGAAAATCTTTAAACAAGTTACCTGAGGTTAAAAATAAAAATACATAAGAACATCACCAAAATAGTGAATTCTTTGGGACCTTCGGGCACTAAAAAAAAAAACAATCTGCATTTTTTTTTCATAATACCCTTACAAACCTCTTACGTTTAACCACTTGCTTACTGGGCACTTAAACCCCCTTCCTACCCAGGCCACTTTTTAGCTTCCAGCGCTGTCACACTTTGAATGACAATTGCGCGGTTATGCAACACTGTACCTAAATAACATTTTTCTCTTTTTGTTCCACATAAATAGAGCTTTCTTTTGGTGGTATTTAATCATGCTGAGTTTTTTTTGCTAAAAAAATGAAAAAAGACACATACCCTCCCCCCTCCAAGTAATGACAGATGTCCCCCATCTCTAGTTAATTATAGGTTCACTCCTACTGCTAATAAGAGGGGGGCACATGATGTACTCTCCTCCCACCACCATCCTAGTAATGACCATTTTTTTACCTCTGAAAATAGGTGCAGGTATTCCCCACATTCTCTTGGGGAAAGCATGAGCGTGCTTTAGTAAATGTGTGTGGGAGGGTCTTAAAGGGACATTAAATACCAGAAGGGTGATACATACAGAGTTCAGAGTTCAGGAGGGTGCTACAAAATGGACTTCAGGGTCCAGGAGGGTACTACATAAAGAGTACAGGGTCCAGAAGGGTGCTATGTACATAATGCAGGGTCCAGGAGTGTGCTGTGTACAGATTGCAGGGTCCACAAGGGTGCTGTGTTCAGATTGCAGGGTCCACAAGGGTGCTGTGTACCGATTGCAGGGTCCAGAATGGTGATATGTACAGAGTTCAGGGACTAGGAGGGTTATACGTACATGTAGTGCTCTGTCTCGTCCCATTATTCATCTTAAAAGGGGGTGACAATGTTCCATTCACTTTTAACATTGCTGTGGGGCCTTTAAATAATGTTTGTATCCACTCCATCATCCTTGGGCCTATCCCCATATTCTCCAGGGTAATAATCATTAGACATGTGCACAGAAAAAAAAATCGTTTTTTTCTGTTCCGTTTCGTATGGTCCCGTCTGTTCGTTTGCGTTCGTTTTTCGTAAGACGCACGTTTTCCTGTTCGTTCCCGTTCGTTTGTCGTACGACGTGATTTTTTCGTATTCCGATCGTTTCGTATTTCCGTTACCGTTTTATTTTTGTACATGCGGGATGATTCGTTATTCTGTTTAATTCATGTTCGTTTCTTGTTAGACAATAATTATCGTGAATTTTCGTCAATTTGCATTCTGTGTATCTTGAATGCTTTTCTTTTGTTAGTGTCAGGCGCCGTACACACGGCAGAGAACCTCGACGGGCAGAACACATCGTTCCGCCCGTCGAGGTTCTCTCCCGGCCGTCGAATTCGGTGACCCGCCCGTCGGGAATGGCAACCAGCCATTCTTCCAGGCGGGCCGTCGAGGAAATAGAGAGCGTGCTCTCTATTTCGGCTCGACGGGCTTCCCGACGGGAAGCTCGCTGAGACCGTACACATGGCCGAGGTCCTCGCTGGAATGTGCATTCCAGCGAGGTTCTCGCTGATTTTCAGCGAGAACCTCGGCCGTGTGTACGGCGCCTCAGTTGTATGTTCATTGTTCAATGACATCTATAACAAAAGAATTTCATTATGTATATTGAATGAATTCCTTTTTCTGTTTTCTGTGTATTCAAAATACTGAAGGCAAATTTTTTGTTATAGGTGTCATATCAACATACGAAAATAACAAAAGAAACAGGTTCAAATGCAAATCTTTTGTTTATGTTTTTTTTTGAATGGCCAGAGAGTTAGGCTAGCCATACATGATACAATTTTCTGTGCAATTTTCTTTAAATTTACCTTCAACTATGTAGTGCAAGGGCCTGCCTGATTGCATACAATTGAAAGTGTTGTTTAGTTTGACCTCATATATGGTTTTTGGTAAATGTAAAAGAAAATTGTACAAGAAAATTGAACATGTATGGCCAGCCTCAGTGACTGAAAGCAGCTTCTCTTTTGTGCAGAATAGTGAGTACACTTGTACAGTAAAGCCTAATAAACTTTTCTGTGGATTTTCATCTGAAGGGAGATCAGTTGGCCAGACTTTTGAACCCAAAAATGGTTTTCTGATGCAGTTTAAAAACAAACAAATTTTCTGAGAACGATCGGAAAACGATCGTTTTTATGTTTGTTGTTAAAATGTAAGGGCCACAAAAGAATAAAATAGAGAAGTGGCCCAATGGGATTGTCGCCCCCTAACGCCCTTTTGTTCAATGAATACATTTTACTCTTAATAGAGGGCTATGATAATTGATAAGTGCATGTCTCTCTATGGCTGCTTTGCTGGTTCTTTCTGTTTTGTGTTTCAGGTGACAAGCTGCCTGCTGCTGTTAGAAAGATTCATCTCAGCTGCAGATCACTGGATTGGTGACAAATCCTTTGGCGGGAAACATCTAGCCAATGAGTGTAACCTTTTACTTATATCCTCTCCTGTCACTGGGAGGAGTCAGCATTTACCTCAGGTCTCTCAGCTGGACTCACCTCTGCATTCTCCTCAGCTTTCCTTCTGGATCTTTTGACCTGCTCTCAGCCCAGAATGGATATTCTATTTCATGAACTACTTCAAAGGACTAATTCCACTGGAGAAAGGCTTGCCTCAGTCATTTATTCATTTATTTTTTATTTTATTTTTTACCCCCCCCCCCTCTCAGTTTTCACTGGTGACAGCTGTATCTTCACTTACATCTGTGGGCCCTGGGTCTGTATTGTGCCTCTCATTCCTGAAGTGCCAGGTATACTCTAAATACTGATAGTAACAGGTTACCTGAGGCCATACATGGAACTTTTCATCCACCTGTAGGCAGACCTGGACCTGAGGAAAAACCATAGGAGCATCACATCACATCACCACTGGGACTTTACAGGGACCAGAAGAAGAGGACCGCTGACAGGACAGAAGCTACTGTGAAAGAATACGCAGGATAAGGAGCCCCTACTCAGACACCCACAGCACCACTGTTCCAACAGCATAGGCCAGGTAGGCAGTGGGTCTGAAACTGCTACCATGGGTCAACAGCGTGATAAACATATCTTCAGCAGGATCATCATCATCACCACAGACTAGGGGGTGAGTGAAGGCTCTAAGGGCTGGGAATGTACACACACTTTATTCTGTTCTGTCTGCTTCAGTCTCCTCTGTCAGTGTCTTCCCTGCTCACTCTCCTCTGTCTGTCAGCCTTTAGTCACCCCGTCCTGGTTCACTCTCAGCTCTCTATGCTTAATCATTTGTCAGTTCCTAAGGGTTCAAATTTATTGATCTAATTGGTGATAGCATATTCTCATTGATATACCTAAATCTACAGTATATCAAGCTCTTTTTGTGATTTAGATCATTTGATCAGATGCCCTTTTAGTCAAATCTGACATTAAATCTTTTTGTTCTCTGCTTTTGGTCAGGAGCTTGTGAGTCCCTGGTCATACTCTTCTTGTTTCATCTCAAATGTATTTTCTTGATAAGCAGCATGAAGATTCAATAGTGAAGCATTGGTAGGTTTTTTGGTGTAGCTACATGATATCCTCTGAGGCTCTGCCACACAGATCTGCATCCGCCAATGCTCCTCCTCCTCTCAATTCTATAGAGGGCTCCGATTTTCTTTAAATCACAATGCATTTCTGCTACAGTGCTGCAGAAATCTGCTTTGAAAACACTGTTGCCTGGTGGGAAGTTTGTTCTCAAAGCCAGAGTCCAGTGAGCATGGGGAAAGTGATTCCCTGGTCTTCCAGTTTGATGGTATCATGTCCCTTTATCTGCTGAATCACAGTTCTGCCTTGCTCCACATTTATTTCCTGGTGTCAGTATAGAGTTTGCCAGGATGGATTTTTAGACTCCTAAAAAAAAGACACAGTATCTTTTCAGAACCACCTTATCAGAAATGTGTATACTGTTTATGTGATTCAGTTGTCCTTGAGCATTTTAGTGTTTGTATCAGGCATTATGCCTGTGAGCAGAATTTTACTAGTGGGCTGGGTGATTCTCATCTCTGGCCTTAAATTCCCTTATTGGCATGTTTGTTCTGTTAGAAGGTAAAAGAGTACCTAATGTAATGGTTTTAGTGTAATTTATTTCAACTTAAAATGTTAGCTCTATGTGGCAGGTGGAATTAGTTTTAGATGAACATTTTCTAGTTATCTACAGATGCAACATTAGTATATTGAATGTGGTCATCTCTGGTCTGGTAAATAATGTTCAGCGTTTTGACCAGAATATTGCATTTTCATGGTATCCATAAGAATATTGTTCACTTGGGCTCTTCCCTGTTGTTGGGGCTGTGGCACTTTGGAGCAAGCAGTTCAGCCGCCAGAGCCTCTTATTGGTGCATGTTAGAATAGCGTTTTTTTATGCAATTAATTGTCTAAGATATATGGTTCTTCCTGGTCTTCATTTAAAGCGGTATTTCACCCTAAACATAAGATCTCCCATGCGATCCAGCATACTGGCGTCAGCGCCAGTATGCTGTTTTTTTTTTTTTTAATAGCACACTTACTGTATTATTGTAGAATTCCTTTTCTGTCCCCCGTGGTGGACGGCGCCAGTATAGCGCGTCACATCTTCCTAAAATACCCGATATGGACTCGGGTAATCTCGGCGAAAATGCGGCGCCTGCGCACAGACCTAGGAGCTGACTGCGCAGGCGCCGTATTTCTCCGAGTCCTACGGCTATGGCGCGTCACGCCCTCCGAAATAGGACTCGGAGAAATACGGCGCCTGCGCAGTCAGCTCCTAGGTCTGTGCGCAGGCGCCGCATTTTCGCCGAGATTACCCGAGTCCATATCGGGTATTTTAGGAAGATGTGACGCGCTATACTACAGCCGTCCACCGCGGGGGACAGAAAAGGAATTCTACAATAATACAGTAAGTGTGCTATTAAAAAAAAAAAACCCAGCATACTGGCGCTGACGCCAGTATGCTGGATCGCATGGGAGATCTTATATTTAGGGTGAACCTCCGCTTTAATGTTAAGGTTGAAGTAAGGCATTTTCAGGGCAGCCAAACATTTAATAGCAAATGCTTTGTTTTGCTATGTTTGCACTGTTTCAGGACAGCGGTTACCCCAGCAGTGAGCAATGGCCTACAACATCCTTAAAAAAAAAATTTTTGCTTGCAGTTATATCCTCACATAATATTCCATTCCCTTTCTGAGACAACCTGCATTATCTATGCCACTGGTTGCTTCTCTTTAGGGAACTCTGCAGAACTTGTTTGGCCTTCATATGACATGTATTAAAGTGGTTGTTTCCACACTCTTTCACAAAACTGTTAGTAGGAGTTTGAGACATAATGACTTTGCATATAATTCTCGTTTTTGGTTAGGAATTCTTAAAAGGATTTTAGAAGCAGTGTTTATATGCTGCTATTGGGTCACAAATTGCATTAAACATGTCATGTGATTTTGATACAGCTATGGAATCAACCTGTTCTTCTGCATATAAAACACATTAGAGCTGCTTTCCCACTCCGTTCAGACTGGTTATTTGAGGCAAGTTGTTAACTTGCTGGACAAAAGTGTTTGTAGAATTAGATTAGCAAAACAAGGATAGGCAGTTATGATTTAATGCCTTAGGACATTCCCATTGCCCAATAGAGCTGATTCAGCAATTTCCACTATTTGCAAGTTTATTTATTTTTTATTTATTTTTTTTGTCACATATGAATGGCTCTCCTTTATCAGAATCATAATTTAAATACCTAAACGATGTTTATGGTGCAGGATATGCAGCTGCTACATAGGGAGTGCATCAGGACGTAGATGGGTGCCCTGCTCTTTGCATTTATTATGCAAGTCCCCACCTTTTTATATATAAAAATAATAGTATGAATAGTTGACATTCATATGTTGCCTAGTGCAGAGGATTTTATTTCTGTTAAAAATCCAGTCCTCTTGCAGGGTATACGGGTTATGTATTTGGAATAGTTGGCTGATCATATTCCCTATTTGCAAGTGTGAGCTGTGTTAGATATCCTTCTTGTTCACCTGAAAGGGATTAAAAATATTAGACCTTCTAAAAAAAAAACAAAAAAAAAACGGGAACTGTCCTGTACAAATAAATGGTTTTCTAGGCCTGAGCTTCAGCTCATGGTACAGTTACCATAAAATTGATTGATATGCTAATTTACGGTATACTCATTATAAGTTACTTCATTTTATCCCTACTGTGATCTGCAGAGTTACATCAGAGGTCTAGCAGTATTTGGCATAGGGTCCAATTGTCCCTCCATTGGGACCAAATTTCCCCTGTCCCCCATGCAGCTTCAGTTGTCCTGGTTTTTAGTCTGATATGTACATCTCTATACAACATGTACTATTGCTGCCAAAGTGTTATGCTGCACTAAGCTTTTTATCCAGCCTCTATATTACTGCATTTGTTATTTTGAAAAATCATTATAAATGAAAAGTAGAGGTAAGTAAAAAGCACATGTATTGTTGAGCCATCATTTTCTGCATATTAGATCCTTGAGGTCCCTGTAACCGGGGACATGTCCTTTGTTACTTACTGTGCAGAAGGGTGCCCCTCTCTATAATTCTGGAGATGTGGGAGGTATATTTTTGGTACATTTTCTTTGCCATTAATAAGGGCATTTTCTAGTGCTAGATTGTAAAGAGTGATTTGTAGGCCGCGGTGGTGGGGTGGGGCCAGGTTGGTAACCTGGCTTTTGGGTAATGTCGCCCACTTTGTGGGTGGACAGTAGTTGGTAAACTGGTATTTGGTTGGTATAAGATATTGCTGCTTGAGTCTTAGTGACTAAGCATGTTGGTCTGTTAATGGTTAACAGCGATTCTGTTTGGTATTAAAGGTTAAAGTTAATTTCATAATTAAAATTGTTTTAAACCCAATAAAGGGGCCGCGGCCTAAACTTCTCCACAATCCTTGTTGTGTTTATTTTATATTTAAGGTATGTTCTTATGGTATGATGGGTGTTGGTGGGGTGTACAATCCCATGTAAGGGCCACAAAAGAATAAAATAGAGAAGTGGCCCAATGGGATTGTCGCCCCCTAACGCCCTTTTGTTCAATGAATACATTTTACTCTTAATAGAGGGCTATGATAATTGATAAGTGCATGTCTCTCTATGGCTGCTTTGCTGATTCTTTCTGTTTTGTGTTTCAGGTGACAAGCTGCCTGCTGCTGTTAGAAAGATTCATCTCAGCTGCAGATCACTGGATTGGTGACAAATCCTTTGGCGGGAAACATCTAGCCAATGAGTGTAACCTTTTACTTATATCCTCTCCTGTCACTGGGAGGAGTCAGCATTTACCTCAGGTCTCTCAGCTGGACTCACCTCTGGATTCTCCTCAGCTTTCCTTCTGGATCTTTTGACCTGCTCTCCCACCCTCCCTCCCCTATAATTCCCCTTGTCGCGGTCCCCCTTTATGTGGGTAGTGTCGCCCTCTTTGTGGGTGGACAGTGATTGTACGCTGTTATTTGTTTTATATAAAATATTACTGCTTGAGTCGTAGTGACTAAGCAAGTTGATTAGCTATCTTTTTGAGTAATGTCGCCCACTTTGTGGGTGGACAGTGGTTGTACGCTGTTACTTGTTTTATATAAAATATTACTGCTTGAGTCGTAGTGACTAAGCAAGTTGATTTGTTATTCAGTGGTTGTACGCTGTTACTTGTTTTATATAAAATATTACTGCTTGAGTCGTAGTGACTAAGCAAGTTGATTTGTTATTGGTTATCAACAGTTTTGTTTGATATTGAAGAGCTATCTTTTTGGGTAATGTCGCCCACTTTGTGGGTGGACAGTGGTTGGTAAACTGGTATTTGGTTGGTATAAGATATTGCTGCTTGAGTCTTAGTGACTAAGCATGTTGGTCTGTTAATGGTTAACAGCGATTCTGTTTGGTATTAAAGGTTAAAGTTAATTTCATAATTAAAATTGTTTTAAACCCAATAAAGGAGCCGCGGCCTAAACTTCTCCACAATCCTTGTTGTGTTTATTTTATATGTAAGGTATGTTCTTATGGTATGATGGGTGTTGGTGGGGTGTACAATCCCATAGTCTGACCAAGTGTATGGGGCTTAACAATACTATTGCCAGCCTAACTCTCTGGCCATTAAAAAAAAACATAAACAAAAGATTTGCATTTGAACACGTTTCTTTTGTTATTTTCGTATCGTTGATATGACACCTATAACAAAAAATTTGCCTTCAGTATTTTGAATACACAGAAAACAGAAAAAGGAATTCATTCAATATACATAATGAAATTCTTTTGTTATAGATGTCATTGAACAATGAACATACAACTGAAAACGAACACAAAACGGATTCAAACAAAATACACAATGCAAACCTCTTAATACAGATTTCATTTTCGTTTTTTGCCATTTTCGTTTTGTCGTTTTTTCCCGCCGGATCGTTCGTTCGTATTTTGCGGTCGTTCGTTATGCGGCTCATCCCGTTATCCCGTCGTTTTCGTATTTTGGTGCTTTACCGTTTTCGTATGTACACATTATCCCGCGGGTACGAAAATGAACATTTTCGTACGAAAATAACATTCGTACGAACGGGAATGCACATATCTAATAATCATAAATCCCCAGTCTACACATCGAACGCCTTTTCGGCATCTATCGACAGAAGTATATACTGGGGATTCTTCTTCTCTTATTTTTTGAAGGAGTAGAAGTGTTCTTACCTCATTGTCCCTCCCCTCTCTAACTGGTACAAAACCTACTTGGTCAGGATGGACTAACTCAGTCATTGAATCTTTCATCCTTGTTGCAATTATTTTCACGAACAGTTTTGTGTCCGCGTTTAACAATGATATACAGTAGGTCTATAGTTTGAACACATGGTGATGTCATTACCTTCTTTTAAAATAATAGTAATTGATGCCAGTAAGAAAAACACAAAAGCGGCGCCTTCTAAGCGTAGCAGTAGTAACATTTAATTAGTGTGTCTAACAATATAAAAAACCTACTCACAAAGCAGGTAAAAGATAAGGGATGTGAACAGCCGCCCGCGCACAAGAAGCGACACCACCCGCACCGCCACACCGGGAAACAGGCCCCCCGCCCCCCGGCCCCCGGGGGACCCCGCCCCACACCGCCCCCGCCGCCAGCAGCAACCAGCAACCCGACACCCAGTGCGACGGACGCCCACAACCTGCCAGCAGAGTTCTGGGTAGAAGGCGGGAGGCCTCTTTACTCATTTCATACCTCGTTCCCAGTCCATTCATGTACCCTGTATGTATACAGTTTTGGGGACAAAATGTCTTTATTTATTTTTTAAATATAATGTCATATAGCCATCTGGCCCTGGGCTTTTTCCTGATGCTGATTCTTTTAATGTCTGGTTGATCTCCTCTACTGTTATAGGTGTTTCTAAGGATATTGCTATTTTCTCTGTCATCCGGGGGGATCCTAGCTTTGTTTAAATATACTTTCTGTTTTCCCCGCTTCCCATTGTCCTCTCTGGTTCTGAATATAGTTGTTCATAGAAGTCTTGGAAGACCATTGCTATGTCCTTTGTATTATGGATCATTTCTCCTTTTTCTTTTTTCTATGAAGGTATTGATTTTTATTTCTTAACATCCTTGCCAGAGATTTGCTATTTTTTCCCCCATTGATATCTTTCCTTTGAGATTTTATTAAAGGTTTTTCTCATTTCCTGTTCTAATAGTTCCTTTAGTTCATGTCTTTTTTTTTACTAATTCTTGTGACAATCCCTGATCTTGCCCTCTCCCTTTTTTATGTCTTTGCTCTAGTTGGTACAGTATATATTTCTTCTATTAATTTCCCCCTCTTTTTTATTCTTTCCTTCTTTTTCCTAGCTCCCAATGAGATCAGGATTCCCCTTATGTAGGCTTTATGGGCCTCCACACAATCATCCTTAATCTCACTGGTTTCATTTAAGCTGAAATATTGTTCTATTTTTTTTTCATTATCTCCTCCCTTGTGTTATCTAATAGGTCTTCATTTACCTCCATGAATATGCCTGTGTCTGAGTTTGTGGTTGTGTATCTTTATTTTCAAGATCATTGGTGCATGATCTGATAGTATGGTTATTTATTTTTTATCATTCAAAAAGTTTATTGAAGGCATAAAAGAACAAACAGTAAAATACAGAAGCCATAAAATGCAGATGCAACTGCACAAACAGACCAATACAGAGTGGTATGAAAAAAAATAAAAAATAAAGAGCACATAACACAGAATAGTACAAAGGAAATATTTCCAGGGAATAATAGGGGCGGGGACCAAACCAGGCTTAGCACCAGGACACAGAATTCAAGAAGAAACAAAATCTTCGTCATATCCAATATATTTAAAATAATACACAAATCACCATATAACAAACTATATCCACATGGCTCATCAAAAATGTTTCATTCTGGTATACCGCCCGCAGGAGATAAAAGCTTGTACAGACAATATTCCGCACCATTGTCCAGAGACATCTGCCAAATTAATGTAAGTTAACAACAATTGAAGCGGAAAAAAAAAAGAGAAGCAAAGACCAGGAAAGAAAGGGAAAGAATAAGGAAGAAAGGAAAGAGAAAGAGTCAGGCAAGTTAGAAAGCAGGGCACGAAAAGCTACGAGCGTCCGTACATGGGGTCAACCATGAACCACCAACCCACACACAGTCAAATCTATCAGAGAGATCCCGCAAGACTAAGGAACAGCAAAACATGTTAATTAGCTTAGCATTAGGTCGCAGTCAGTGGAGTACCTGGCAGTTCAGGAACAGTACTGTAGAACAAGTCATTATCAGGTTACTTTAGCTTTACAGTGGAGGTCCTAGTCAGGTATTCCTGATACTAAAACCAAACCATGGTTGCCATTTCATGGAACAGTTCCACTGTACCCCTATTCTGAGCTACCAATCCTCCATCCCATATATGTCATCAATCTTATTCAACCACTCCTCTATCGATGGAGTCTTGATCGAGTTCCAGTACGAAGGAATCAGGTATCTAGCCACATTCAACATGTGTCTTGACAAGGAGAGCTTATATTGTTTGAAAGAAAAATTGGTCACATTCAACAAGCAGCAAGCTGTGTTCAGATTTAACGTGGTCTCGGTTATCTTTTTGATAAGGAACCGGACCTCAGCCCAGAAAGGCGAAATTTGGGGGCAGTGCCACCATATATAAGCCAAGGTACCTGTGTCAGACTGGCATCTGCAGCAAACATCAGATTTTTTGGCTATCCCAATTATGAAGTTTGGTAGGCATTGATGTACCCCCGAGCCTAGCCTCAGCTTTAACAGGTTTCCTGACAGTTCGTACTAATAGACTGATGTGCCAGACACAGACCATACTCCACTGCGTATCTGATATTTCTTTAACCCAAATCACTCCATCCACTTCCTCCGGTGATCATTAGTGTCCGCGACTCTGGGGCGCTGCAACCAGGAGTTGGGCAACGATGTAGCCCTTTCCACTGGCTTTTTCTTTATAGCAAGCCAAACTCCAGATCAGTCAGGGCTCTATGCAAGCAAGTCCCGAAGATGACCAAATTGGCCGAGGTAGCTGCGAATCTGGAAATATGTCCACAGCTTTAACCGGGCAGGGCATTATCTGTTTTGAGAGCAGTCCAATCTTTCAGTTTACCCTCAACATAACAATCCCCCACTGTCAGGGCAGAACCTGTCGACCCTGACACCAGCGAGATATTTCGTAACCCAGGAATAAAATCAGGTTTGTCCTTCAAAGGGGTCAATGGACTCGGACATGTGGTAGTCACTCCTTGTTTATATAAGGTGCTCAAAATCTCTAAAGTCACACCAGTAACGGGATGCCTATGGAGCTCCGGGGGGCAACTCGTCCAGGGGATCCAAGGTAGGTGCATAAGGGGAACTGGGAATAGATCTGCTTCTAGTGAGACCCAATCATTCCTGGGGCCATGGCAGTGCCAATCAATTTATCCTGGCTATGTGGGACGCGTGATAATAGTTCCTAAAGTTCGGTAGACCAATTCCACCCAGCTCCCTAGATTTCATCAGCGTCATAAGCTCATTCGGACTTCTTTCTGTTTGCCACAGGAATCTAAGAATAATGGAGTTTAGGGATTTAAAACATTTCTGAGGGATTTTGACTGGCAATGCGTGCATCAGATATAAAAATTTGGGCAAGACCACCATCTTGACGATCGCTGCATGACCAAACCAAGAGAAGAATTTCCAATGCCACCGCTTAAGATCTGCCTCACAACTTTTGAGAAGCAGGGGAAGTTAGAACCAAATATAGACTGTAAACGCGGGCTTAGATAAACCCCTAGATATTTAAAGAACTGTGGAATCCCACCTAAAGGCAGAGTTAGATTTGGTCAGTGTCAGCACCTCTGTCAGGAAGCGAAACATTTAGGGCTTCAGATTTGAATAGTTTATTTTTAAATTTGATGAATAACCAAAATTCGTGAATTCTTTCATGAGGTTGGGAAGCGTGACCACCGGGTTAGACAGAAAGAAAAGAAGATCATCGGCATAGGCCGCAGTCTTGAACTCCCTGTCCCGTATCTGAAAGCCGTGTATTGCAGAATTGTTCTGAACCGTTCTGATGAAGGGCTCAAGTGCGAGGATGAACAGTAGGGGTGATAACGGGCAACCCTGTCTCGTCCCATTATTAATGCGGACCCTGTCTGACAGGTTGCCGTTAATCTTTAATTGTGCCGACGGGTTCTGGTAGAGCGCAAAAATCCAAGAGAGCATGTGAGGTCCCAGACCGACCCGTCTGCAAACAGCCTTCATATAATCCCAGGCGACGCGATCAGGCGATTTTTTTCCGCATCCGTGGATAAGAGAAAGCCCTCGATGTTCTACATCCTCGCCGCATGTACTAGGAGTAGCACCTTAGTCACATTTGTCTTTCGCCTCTCTGCCAGGCATAAACCCCACCTGCTCCAAACCGATCAACTTAGGCAAAATTGATCCCAACCGCAGAGCGAGGATCTTAGCAAATAGTTTGACGTTGAGATTCAATAATGAGATATGCCGATAACTGGCGCACTCACTGGGTTCCTTGCCCGGCTTTAAAATTACCGCTATGTGGGCTGATATAAAATCAGGAGTCACTTCTCTAGTCGAGGACAGGGAGTTCAAGGCAATTCTGAGAGGATCTACGAGTATGTCCATAAAAGATTTGTAATACGCCGCTGAGTACCCATCAGGGCCTGGGCTCTTACCCTCCTTGAGTAGCTTAATCGCATGTTTAAGTTCATCCGACGTGATTGGGGACTCTAACAGATCAGACTCCTGGCCCGAAAGGGTTGGTAAGCCACTGTTGGTCAAATATTCCTGAAGTATTTGTTCTCTATCACCCACCATGTGTGTGACTGTCTATGCTGTGGGGGTAAGTTATAAAGTTTTGTGTAAAACGTATGAAAATGAGCAGCTATCGCCTCCGAGGCTACATCGAGTTTACCAGAATCATTCCTGATTCCAGCGATGTTATTCACAGAGACTTGCTCTCTCAGAGCTCTAGCTAAATATTTGCTCGCTTTGTCCCCTGACTCATAATAGAGTTTTTTTTAAAAAAAACGTACGTTTAGCTCTAGCGTCCCAACAACTGTTGGAGTTCTTTTCTAGGATCATCAACGTTAAAGTTAAGGAGGGAGGGGGGGGGGGATAAAGAATGGGGAAAAAGGGAGGGGGAGAGTTCTTTTTCTAGCTGCGAGGAGTTGCGAAGCTGAAGACACCGATAGAGGACTGTTTATGGGACGATTCTAGTGTGTTAATCTGTAAGGTTAGTTTCCGAATGGTAGCCTCCCTTTCCTTTTTACGCCTAGCACCCATCTCCATCAGCATACTCCTAATAGTACACTTATGGGCCTCCCAGACTACCAAGGGGTCCATCCCAGGGGTGCTATTACATTTGAAAAAGTCTGTTAGCTTCTCCGTGAGTGAAGGGAGAAGAGCAGGGTCAGTCAGCAGGGAGGTGTTAAGTCTCCAAGACGGCTGTCTGGGTCCCGTGTTCTGTAGATCCATGGAAAGAGAAGTCGGGGAGTGGTCAGAGATTGTCTGTAAACCTATACGTGCCCCCGTTACCTTAGAGAGGTCTCTCTGTGACACAAACAGGTAATCAATTCTAGCGTATCTGGCGTGAGGGGTGGAAAAGTAAGTGTAGTCACGACCATCTGGATTAAGAAAGCGTTACGAATCCACTAATTGTAAGGACTGAAGGAGCAGTTGCATCTTCCTCAGAATCCTATAAGCAATACAAGTCTTACACGTAGAAGTGTGCAAAAGGGGGCGTAGGGGGATATTAAAATCACCACCCAGTATTAAGCAACCGGAGGCGAATGCCTGGAGTCTAGTAATAATGCGTTGACAAAACGTAATATGGGCCCTGTTAGGGAAATATACATTAGCCAGAGTCACCGGGGTGTCCCCATATGTCCCTTCAAGAATACAAAACCTGCCCTGTGGATCGCAAAGTTGCTCTGACAGCTCAAAGGGGGTCTCCCTGCTTATCAATGGAACCCCTCTTGATCTGGATAAGATGAAACGCCCTAGGAAAATACGGACTTGTTACCTTAGGGATGTGGTTTGTCTTAAAATGAGTCTCCTGGAGGAAAACGAAACAGGGTTTAGCTTTCTGAAGCTCCCTCAGTAGAGTGGAACGCCGTTCGGGTATATTCAGACCCCTGATATTATGCGAAATCACCAGAGGACAGCGCCCCAAAGTCGAGTACGCCATGGAGGTAGGTTAGTAGATGCCACCCAATGCTCAGCTGTCAAAAACCAAAAAGAGAAGACCCCAGTAAGTCAATATGAACAAACCCCAATTAGTGGTAAGTGCCAGTTATTCCCTTTCTAGAGACTCTGCAAAAAAAGAAGAGAAGCGAAGAGAGAGAAAGAAGCCAGAGAAAGGAAAGGAAGGAAAAAGATGCAGGAGAAAGATATATTAATACTCCCCTCCCCCGGGACAGTAACACGCCCCCCCCAGAGGAAGGTGCTTAACCCAAGAAGAATAGTGTCTCCTCAGACCCAAAAAATTAGCCGAGTGCAGTTTAGGGAACGGCCGGGAGGCGACAGCGACCAAGTGTCAGCACACCTGAGACCCCAATAGTGAAGCAGAAGTATGCGCACCAAAAAGAAAAAACACAACACAAGGGGGAAAAATAAAACATGTCAAAGAGCATCCCAACCACCACACGCACAGCCGTGCGTGTAGCTATGCATAGGAACAATACAAATGTATTCATCCGACCAAAATGTAAGTTGAACAAACAAGCATATATCATGACCCACCACTGCTCACTCCAAACCTCCCCCTCCCCTCTGAAAAACAAACATCAGGAAGGAAAAAACATATGTTATCTCAGAACATACCTGCAGGAAAAAAAAAAAGACAAAAGTTATCCTTCCTTTTCCCGTTCCCCCCCCCATTAGGAGGGCGGAGGGGGAAGACCTTCAACTGTACCAAATTGCGTGGCTGAAACCGCAGTCCAGAAGACATCATAACTGTTGTCGAAGCAGTCAAGAAGCAGAAACACAGTCTACGTGTAGGCAGTTGGCGGTGACAGCAGTCAAATCCTCAAACAGATAGCTCAGTGATAAGTGTGGACCACTCAAGAGTGCCATTTGTTCAACTTACATGTGAGTGTGTACCTTGAGCCTCAGCAATATATAGAACAGCAGCCATGTAAAACAAAACGGTGGTGAGGCATCCTTCCCACAAATGTAACCCCAGAACCAGGGGACTAGGCATGTGCATTTCGTTTCGTTCCGAATCGAAATTCGGACGAATTTTCCATTATTCGGACATTCGGATGCATACGAATTCCGAATTGCTATATTAGCGAAAAATTTCGACCGTTTTCGGAATTTCGTTCATTTTCGAGACCGAATTTCGAAAAAAAAAATGGTCGAAATCGATTTTTTTTTTTCGAATTCCGAATCGAATACCCGCGGACTAAATTTGATCGGAATTCGAAAAAAAAAAAAAAAAAAAAAATATTTTCGAATTTTATTCGAAAAAAAAAAATCCGAAAAGAGACTATTTGTTTTCTAATCTGGTTGAAATATTTTCGATTTCACCGTTTGTTTTCGAAATTCGTCGAAAACGAACGAATTCGAAAAACACAGTTCGAAATATTTTCGATTTCGACCGTATTTTTCGAAATTCGGGTCGAAAACGAATGAATTCCGAAAACGAATTCAACACATGTAACGAACCTAACTTAACGAAATTTATTAAATGACGAATTGAAACGAAACGAAACGAAACTAATTTTCCACTTTTGCACATGCCTACCAGGGACATTAAGAGTAACAGTACCTGCAGTTTTCCAAAGTGCACAGGAGGTAGATTACACGCACATCAGTGTAACGAGCAGTTAGCAACCTGAAGCTTTCAGAGAGAGAGAGGGTTAACAGCAGGACATGCCTCAGACCTCAGCAGAACCCCTCGCTTTCTCAGTCTGTCTTCTCAGGGTCCCCATTTTAGACACAGCCAGCGCGGTTTTGCTTAAATTTCTTCGTCGCCATTTTATCCGGGGAGGCGAGAGGAGAAGTTGGCGGGCTCTCACACCAGCGAAGTATGCGTGAACTCTGTGTACCAATCCGGGAGATGCACACAGTCCATATCCAGGGCTTCGCAAAAGTCCTGTAGATCCGCAGGGACACGCAGCACATGCTGAAGGCCATTGTATGTAACAGTTAAGGCAAACGGAAGCTCCACGAATATCTAAGGTCCCGTTCTCTGAGCTTCTTCAGCAGGGGGCGCAATGCACGTCTATTTTTCAATGTGATTTGTGAGAAATCTTGAAACAGCAGTATTGTCGCACCGTTAAAGACAATCTGATTGTTCCACCTGGCTTTGCGCATTATGTCCTCTTTAACAGCAAAGCTGTGGAGACAGCAAATTATGTCTCTCGGCGGTGCAGAATCAGAGCCCCTAGGCCTGAGAGCTCTGTGTGCCCTGACAAACTCAATCTCAGTGTCCTCTTGCCGCTCCAGCAAACTATTGAAGACCCTTCTCAACACTGGTACAATCTGATCATGCTCCACTGATTCGGGTATCCCCTGACTCTAATATTGCACCTCCTTCCCCTGTTGTCCAAAATCTTCAATGTGCCGATTCATATCGATAAAATGTTGTGATTGAACATGAGAGATAATTTCCAGGTTGCGAATAGCCTTGTTCCTCTGCTTGCCTGCATTCTCGACCGCCGCCATTTTCTCCTTGATCACCAGCATACTAGATTTCAAATCCGTAATGGCGGCGGAGAAGGTGGCCTTAATATCCGCGGCTATCACCGGCATGTCTGCGAAGGTAAGGGGATGAGCAGAGCTGCGCTTACCCCTAGCCGAGTCCTCAAACGGCTGCTGGGAGTCCTCGCTTTCCTCCTCCTCGTGCATGATCGGCGCCATCTTGGAACGTGCGTACCGCCGCCAGCTTTCTTCTTGCTGGAAAAGATGTCAGCAATGGTTTCTCGCCGAGTTATATTATAGCAATATTGCGGTGCGGGCGAAGAGCGGGGGGTCACATACAGCTTCCTGCCCGGCATCTGAAAGCAGGTGGTCGGATGTAGGACTGCAACGGCTGATAGTGCTGAGGAGCTCCGTTAGTGTGCTGCCATCTCCGTCGCTTGCCAGGGCCACGCCCCCAGTATGGTTATTTCTATGTTGGTGGAGATTACCAAGTCTAACATCCTATGTTTGATCAACCAATAGTCAATCCTAGTGTACATCCCGTGCACAGGGGGTGGGGGGGGGGGAGAACGTAACATTTTGGATCATGGGGTGTTGTTTTCTCCATACGTCCACGAACTGGTAGTGATGTAATGTATATACTCGAGTATAAGCCAAGGCACCTCATTTTTACACACAAAAAGGGAAATGTATTGACTCGTAGAGTATAAGCCTAGGGTGTCCATCTGCATGCCTCACTGTGCCTCCCTTTGCCTCACTGTGTCCATGTGCATGCCTCACTGTGTCCATGCCCCACTCTGCCCATGCCTCACTGTGCCCATGACTAGACTGACTTTTAAACATGGGAGTCTATGGAAGGGGTGCCTGGCTTTGAAAAAAATCGGTGATCCCCAGCCATAGGTTCTCCAGACAACAAACTTTGCACACTTGTAGAGGATAAATGGGGCTATATGTATGCCAAGTTCCTGGGTCCGGGGACCTATGACCGCTAGTACTGTGTCCCCAAAATCACTGGAGAAATTACCATTTAACATAGGAGTCTATGGAAGGGCTGCCCGGCTTTGAAAAATCGGTGCTCCCCGGCCGTAGGTCCTCCGGACAACAAACTTTGCACCCTTATAGAGGAAGAGTGGGGGCTGTAATGTGTGCTAAGTTTGGGTCCCCAAAAAGGTGACTTGATTATAAGCCGAGGGACACATTTTCAGCACAAAAAATGTGCTGAATAACTCGGCTTATACTCGAGTATATACAGTAAATTTCTGTTTTATCGCCTTTAACTGTGCATTCCTCGTCCCCTGTAAATGGGACATACTATCTTGTTTCGGGTCCATACAACAGTTCAGGTCTCCCGCTATGAACACTTTCCCTTTTTTAAATTCTAAACAGTTTTACAACTTCACCCAGGTAATACCATTGGGCCTCTATTAGGGCAATATATATTTGCTAATATGCAATCGATTCCCAGCAACTTCCCCTTTAAAAAAAAAAAATCTCCCTCAGTTAGTCTATCCTCAAGGAGAACCCAATTCCTCTTCCTTTTCCAATTGCTACCCCCCTTTGCCTTATTTGTCATCGAGTCACCATAGTACGAAGATGGAAGCTGGTGGGAATATAGCTTCACATTTGTTTCATGGGGCAGGTGTGTCTCTTGTAAAAAGACTACTCCACCCCCATGATGCTCGATCTCTTTCAAAATGTTATGCCTTTTGTTGGCGTAATCAACCCTCACACATTATAAGTCAGAAAGTTAACTGTTGTCATGGTTTTAGTTATTTGTGTCCTATTTTCATATTTCATATTTTTTTATTATTTCACTCAAACATACAGGTTACAACAAGCCACCCAACGTGCACAGCAACCAGATCCACCCAATGTGGACAGAAACCGGCCCAAAGGGGTGCCGACATATACAACAAGGGCAAGGGAGAAAAAAAAAACACTTAAAAGAACCTGTGAAAACTCCCTCCCAATGCTTGCCCAGACAGGTACGGAAACTTACCGACCTCCGTGTGGAGGCAGTCAACCTAAAGCATGTGTACAGTCCCCCCCACACTCCCCATACTCCCCCACCAGAAATTAATAGGGTCTGAGTTTTGTAGTTCTGCCTCTCATTCTGGTATTTTATTTACTGTTTTTTTGTTTTTGTTTTGTTTTTTCAGTCTGTTACTACTTCTTATAGGCCAGGTACTAGTCAGTGGTCGACTTTCCAGTTCAATTTCAAGGCTCGTTAGTTGGACAGAATGCTATACTAAAGCTAGGGTGGACTTGAATGAGAGGGGAAAAACCTGGTATATATCTCCATCCCGATACCTTGAGAAAGGAAAAACTAAATGTTGGGACTTTAAGATGAACACACACTGTCAAACTCGATGAACCAACTGAATTGAACATATTTATTAATTACAGAGAGGGCATGACAAACACCACAAAGGGGTTAAAAGATATAAAATAATAATATAATAATAATAATAATTAGGGTTGTCCCGATGCCTTGCTCTTTTTTAGGACCGAGTACAAGTACGGATACTTTTTTTCAAGTAGTCGCCGATACCAAATACCGATACTTTTTTTTAAATGTGTCCCCAAATGCAGCTGTGTCCCCCCACAAATGCAGCCATGTCCCCCACAAATGCAGCCATGTCCCCCACATATTGCAGTCATGTATGTCCCCCACATATTGCAGCCATGTCATGTCCCCCACATATTGCAGCCATGTATGTCCCCCCACATATGCAGTCATGTATGTCCCCCCACATATGCAGTCATGTCCCCCCACATATGCAGTCCCCCCACATATGCAGTCATGTATGTCCCCCACATATGCAGTCATGCATGTCCCCCACATATGCAGTCATGTATGTCCCCCACATATGAGAAAAACAAAAAGCGGCGCCCTCTGAGCAAAAAGCGGCGCCCTAACTAAGCGTGTAACTTTTTATTACTGAGGATACTGACAAAACAAAACAATTCTTATGAGGATACTACTCACAAGGCTGCAGGGTTCATGGGCATAAAAGGTGCTCAGCTGATGTTGGTAATCCTGGCTTCCGGGATGGGTGAATGCTCAGCTGATGTTGGTAATCCTGTGATGGCTGAACACTGTAAAGGAGAATGCTGTACAAAAGTTCGTCCTGAGGTCCAAAAGTCCATAGGTGTATTCCCTGAGTGTATTCAGCAGCGCTGGTCAGACAGGTAGCTGTGGACACGATGGACACGATGGGACAGCGTGAGCGTGCGTGGAGCGCAGGCAGCTGAGCTTCAGTTCCGGGTTAGGTCACAGGGCGGTGCTGTATATGCAGCCATGTATGTCCCCCCCATATGCAGCCATGTATGTCCCCCACATATGCAGCCTTGTATGTCCCCCATATGCAGCCATGTATGTCCCCCATATGCAGTCATGTATGTCCCCCATATTGCAGCGATGTATGTCCCCCATATTGCAGCGATGTATGTCCCCCATATTGCAGCGATGTGTCCCTCATACCTTTTAGATATGCTGATGCCGCCTCTGCCGCATACCGCCGTATCCCCTGCACAATCGCGTAGCGCATTACAAGCTTTCATTCTAAAAACTTGTAAATGGCCGCGCCTCCCGTGTATTAAAACTCCCCTTCTCCGGATTGGAGGTTTCCGTCCAAGGGGGAGTGTCTATACGCGGATTTGTGCATAGACACTCCCCCTTGCTCGGGATTGGAGGGATCCCTCCAATCCGGAGACGGGGAGTGTCAATACACGGCCATTTACAAGTATTCAGAATGAATGCTTGTAATGTGTGCTATGCGATTGTGCAGGGGGATACGGCGGTATGCGGCAGCGGCGGCGTCAGCATATCTAAAAAGGTATGAGGGATGCATCGCTGCAATATGGTGGGGAAGTTATCTATTTCAGGATCGGGGGTATTTGCGGGAGTACAAGTACTCCCGCAAATACTCGGCATCGGTCCCGATACCGATACTAGTATCGGTATCGGGACAACCCTAATAATAATAATAATAATAATGAGTTACAACAGCTAAAGTCTAGACAGTGCAAAATAGTACCTAATAGTTAAAAGCATACATGGTAATGTATAACAATCATAGGTTACACTGAATGAATTCTAGACAGTACATGATTGTAAAAAGTATATCTCATAATGACAAAGCATGATAATAAACCTGGGAAAAGGAAAACCGAAACTGTAATAGTAGCACATAAATCTAATAATAATAATAGTGATCCATTGAAATGATTTGCAAGGTAGATAATAGGCCTATACTGTGACATATCATTGTGAAGAAGCTCTATGCGTTTTCGTGGTTTGTGCCACTCGTCAGGAGCAGATATGCAGTATGGGAAAATCTATGATGGAAAACCATGAAACAAGTAGAGCTTCTTCACAATGATATGTCACAGTATAGGCCACTGTACAAATGATGTACAAATCACTGTACTCTACACTGATTTAGTGCAGTCAGTGTAGTGTATATGAAAAGAAAAAAAAGCTGCGCTACCTAAAATAATCTGAATGATAGTGAACATACACCCAGAATAGATGATGATGATCCACAATATGTGTTATATGAAAAAAGTGCAACACAAATGATAGTGTCTACTGTCACTAAATAAAGTGTCAATACTAAAAGGAGAATTCCACTAATAAGAAATTCACATGGGTTTCATAACACACGTGAGAAAAAATGTTTTATACAAAATGATAATCAATGTGCAAATTCAATGAAAGTCCAAAAAGAAAAAAAATGGTTTCTCTAAGGCCGCGTACACACGATGAGACATGTCCGCTCAAACATGTCCGACGGACCTTTTGCAGCGGACATGTCTCATCGGATTTTGGTCCGATGGCGTGTACACACCATCGGATCAAAATCCCCATCGGCAGACAGCACGGTGACGTGGCGGTGACGTTGACGCCGCCCACGTCACCGAACCAGGAAGTGAAAAACTAACCAGCGGACATATCTGCCTTGCACATGCGTCGAATGGATTCGACGCATGTGCAGGCAGATATGTCCGCTGGTTAGTTTACTAACCAGCGGACATATCCGACGGACATGTCTCTGGCGGACAAATTTTAAAGCATGCCTTGAAATTTGTCCGCTGGACAAAAATGCCTGCTAGCCCATAAACACGATCGGATTTGTCTGCTGAAACTGTCCATCGGACCAGTTTCAGCAGACAAATTCGATCGTGTGTATGCAGCCTAAGAAGATCTATCCAATGTTAACGTCCATGAAAAACATGCAGTACACTCTGGAATAGTGCTGTTCTCAGATTGAGGAAAAAGACAATCCTCCACTAATGCAAAACACTGCCTCTTACCAAAACAATAGATCTCGTGTTAAGGAGATCATGCGCGCTTGATATTGACAACCTGGCCAGAATGATAATGGCTCCCTGCAGTAATTCCTCCACTCCCTGGTTCCTGTATCGCGATAAGGTCTCAGACTGATCCCCTCAACAGTAACACAGATTTGGGTATAGAAGAAACAGAAGAGACTCCCATAGCGTAATCCAGTAAGATTAATATTTATTACAATTTAAAAGCAGATGCACTCACATTGGAAGATGGATAAAAAGCGATTGGAAATGTATGTAGCCAGCCGGCTTCTTTCCACAGCCCGTAGCTTCCGGGACTTCCGTGGATCGTTGCGGTGATGTTAGCACGCCGCTCCTCCCTACGCACGTTTCGTCATACGTGACGTCATCCAGGGGCACAGGCGGCATGCTGGCGTGGTGGCTTAATATACCCATTACATTACGAAATCCAGCCCAGAGATCCGGGAGTCCCAAACTGACAACGGCGCCGCCATGTTGAATTAGGGCAACACGCCAGTTGTCCATTAACTAATTGCGAGCATGTGTTGAAAATAGCCACGCTATATCCATCATAATATAAAATATAATATAAAAAAATATTTAAATAAATTTATTTACAAGGATCTAATTAAAAAATAAAATTGAAAAACATTTAAATTATAAAAATGTAATTGGTTCAATTCAGGAAAGAGAAACGACTTCTGAAAATACTGGGCTCATCATGTGAAAGGTGAGTCATCCAGAGTATGGTCAAGAAGAGGAAAAGAGGAGTTATTATAATGAGTGACCAATTAAAGTTACAAAAAACTCCAAAATATATTAAATCAGAATACAGAAAAATGGATAATAGACTGGCAAATGGTCTCTAAAGAAATTAAAAAATATACAAAAATGTATTAAATTTTTTTTAAAAGTTATTATGGCAAATAATGTCACATCAAAAAATCCCGGACATCTGAAATGTACCATAAAAATTTTAATTTATATGGGTGATTTCTTGGGACCTACCCATATATCTAGGCTAGTTTATAAACAAAATGGAAAAAAAAAAACATGTATACTGTACTTCATCCCACCAACATGAAATGTTGTCAATGAAGGCATTGACATCTGTGTCTATGTTCAAACCATGAGGAGCATAGCATTGAACCCGGTATATCCATGCCATCTCCATTTGGAGAGTTCCCTAACCAATGCCGATGATTCCTGTATAGTGTAAAGGTCAGTTTGATACTAAGATCACTGTGTATATATGGGCATAACTGTTCATCAAAGGTTACTGAACAAAAGAAAGAAGGCGCCACCAGGTCAGGAAACATGTGATTTTATTTTACAATAGGTGCACAAACTTCCATTGCAGCAAAACACTTTAGATGGGTGAGTGGACGGTTTTACTTACAAAATTATAAAATTGGCCCACAACTCACAGCCAAATTATCCCCTAAACATTAGACTTATTCTCTACCCCAAAATATAATCCTTGTCCAGTACTCAAAACCCTAAGTGACTTTTGGACGCTTTCCACTCATTCTATCCAATCTTTTTTTTCAAGACAGCTCAACCTGACACCATAAATTGAAAACCTTCTTGGAGGATATTCCCCTCCCTAAACTTAGAGACTTCCATCTCTCAGTGTTAGAACACACCCATACTGGAAAATGAAGTTAGAAATGTCATTAAAGATCTTCGTAATGACTCGGCCCCAGGCCCGGATGGTTTTTCGAACCTATATTACAAAAAGTGTGTGGATGTTCTCTCTCTCTATCTGGTCTGGTTCTTCAATCCCCTTAGGAAAGGTGCACCCCTGGACCCAGTGTCATATATTTCTGTGATCCCAAAACCTGGAAAGGATCCTAGTAAATTGAGCAACTACAGACCAATTTCTTAATCAATAATGATTTTAAAATCATGAAAAAACTTTTATCAAACCATTTAGCATCTCTTATAGGTCGAAAATCCGCAATGATCAGGAGGTTTTATATCTGGCAGGCAGTGCCCAGATCAGATAAAAAGGGTGGTGGACATTATTTCCGTCATAAAGTCAGGCTTGGATCGAGGGTCTCCGCAGGAAGGGTTCCTCTTATCCATAGACCTTCAAAAGGCATTTGAAACTGTCGCCTGGCCATACTTATTCACCACACTGGAACAATGGAGCTTTGGTCCTAACTTTCTCAAATCCTGGAGGCCCTCTATTCTTACCCCAAGGTACAAGTCAGACTTCAAGGGTACTTTTCAGATTCTTCCCTAGCCATCAAAACCTTGGCTATTTCCATAACACTTCATCCAATTATCCACAAAGTTCAATGTGGACAATCTTCCCATAAATTCCCAGTATTTTCAAATGACGTCCTCCTCTTTGTGACGTCTCTCTTATCTAAAAAGGAATGCCACCTCTGTAAACACATATTATGTGGACCCAGACTGAAAAGGGGTTAGGCCTACCTAAACTCTGGTGGTATTATCAGGCTGCACAGCTGGCCCAGATTTCTCTTGTCTATTCTAGAGGCCCTAAACCAGACTGAATAGAGATGGAAAGGCAGGCGTTCCCAAATTTTACAATAGATCTTTTGATATGGAGCCCTCCGAAGTCACGTTCCCCTGATTCTATCCTCGACAGTAATGGCAGTGACTGCAACATTGCGACAGACACATCAGACACTTTTGAAACTTTTTTGGACCAGTGACACATTTATACAGCGATCAGAGCTAAAAATAGCCACTAAATTACTGAATAAATGTCACTGGCAGGGAAGGGGAATTTTGCTGATTAGAGGTGCTTACACACACAGATCCCGATTATTGCTCTGTCATGAGCGATTGTGGGTGCCTGGCAGTCATCGCACCCCCTGGGCATAAACATCGGCTCTGGAGACACTCTGCCTGCTAAAGCATCTTATAGAGCCGACGTACAGCTACAATGGCTCGCAGTTGGTCGGGAAGGGGTTAAAATTAATCTGGATTCATGGAGCAAATCCTCTAACTGTCACCCATATGAGCTCTGGTGCTCCAAAAGTCATGGACATGGGGGGGGGAGGACTTGCTGATATACTCAGCCCTGGCTGAATCGATAGAGAAAGCATCCTACATGCTGAGTTGGGGACAGGATCGCAAGATTGAATGGGACTTGAACACATGGCACTCCTGTTTCTCTAGATCGTTTAAGGAGATTCATAATATCTCACTGATCTTGAAGCTAATCTTAAAGTAGTCTCGCTGGGCTACCTTGTCCCTACACACCTTGCCAAATTTTACCTGCAGTCTTCCCCCATCTGCTTCAGAGGTTGTGGACACCTGGGAATTCTATTCCACACCCTTTGGCAGTTCCCTAGAATAAGGGGCTACTGGAACAAAATCTTTAATACAATCCGCAAAACCACTGGGGTGGCCGTTAACCAAGATCCCTCTATTGCTCATCTTAATCAATGCATTCCCAGAATCTCCAAATATTTCTGAAGCCCAATCTATCTTCTATATACTCTTGGGGCCAAACTAAAAATCAACGTGCCTAAAAATCACCCTCGTGCTACTTCTCCATTCTCCATTTTCCATTTGACCAAACAGAAAATATCCTGGATCATGTCCCAGGAAAAGATCCCCAGTATCATTCTTGACATTTCTGAGAAATTTGAACTGATCTGGGAACCTTGGGCCCAATATGTCAGAATAACTCTATAACCCTAGAAGGGAGTAGCCTAAACTTGGGCCCCCCTCCCCTAGGCACCTGTACCATTAGCTGTCCATGTGGGGTTGTTTCTCTACCCCTCTACCTCTTTTACTGATCTACACCCCTTTCTGAACCTCTTTCCTTTTTTCCACCTAACCTCACTTCTCTTCTTGTACTAGCTAGACCAAATAGACTTTATAGGTTAAGGATCTAACTTCAGCTTTAGGCTACCCAACCCACGGACCTCAAGTAATGAAACCCTGCAGTACTTAATGTAAGTGATGGCTGAACAACCCAACTTCCCCCCAGGAGGGGTCCTCCACACCTCCTACTGAGATATTTCCAGTGCAGCTCTTACCTCTGCTACATCAGTGGGCAAGTGCAAGGACCACCCAAGGTGACTCTTTGTTTTTGCCGTTTTTGATCAGCATATCGTATTTAACTAATTGAAAGAGCCAGTGCTTTTTTATTTTTGATTTACAACACCACTTTAAATGTTCAGGTTCAAAAAAGTAACAAAGGCCAACAGAGTATACGAAATTCCCCATTGCAGAGCAACTACTCATCCATTAACCTATGCCAAAATGATATTACCTCCCATATCCCTAAGACCAGAGGTAGAAATTTTTAAAAAATGGTTGTAGACTAAGCGTTTTTAAAATTGTAGAGGTAAATTGGAGCAAGGAAATGGGTCTTAAGTTATTAGAGGCTCGTGGGGTCCAGTGAGTGTTTTATAAAGACTGAAGGTAAAACAAATCCAAACACCTGAGCACAATTGTGCAACTTTGTAAAACACCCCTGAATAATTTTCTCTGCTCCTGACAGTTGCAGAAATACCATGTATGTGTATTTTATTTACACTCACAGTAGGGCCCAGAAACAATGCTGTGCTTTTTTCTTTTTCTTTTTTTTTAATTCTACCTAAAACTCACTGACATTAACTACCACAGATACTAATTTAAAAATAGAAGCCGCTTGGACAGAGTGTCATATTTTCCAAAGCTAAAATGATCAAACAGATATATTTTCACCAAACTTATTATAGAACTGTCAAGCTACATATAATGAGGAAAGGGGATAATTCATTATGACATAAGTGCCAGATGATTGAAGGGACTTTCTTAGGCATGATGTGGGAATGGGAATGCAGCAAGATTAGGCACTTTTGGTTACAAATTGTATTGCAGAGGAATTTAAACTTCCAAATACATAAAACCCTTTGACCTGTTTACTGGAGTCACTTAAATATTCCTTTGATTACTTTTTTTCACTACAATAAAAATGATAGTGTTAAAAATGATATACCATACTGTAGAAACTATTAGCTTGAAATAATTGAAAATATTAAATAACAATGATATACAGTCAGACATAACTTATGCAGCTAGAGAGTGCCTGCCCCGATTCTTTTTGAAAACACTTGGTTTAGATGGGTTGAATCATGGGAAACCATAGAGGATGACCTTGGCACCCCAGATGTTTGGAACTACATTTCCCATGATGCTCATGCACTCTGCAGTGTATTCAGCATCATGAAAAATGTAGTTCCAAAACCCGTGGGGAGCCAAGGTTCTCCATCACTGCCCTAGAAGTAACAAATTAGGTGAAATGTGAGGGGTTTAACACAGCTCGGGCATAGAGATTATCTACCTGTACGTATTATCCTTATGATGTTAAAACAACAACACATGAACAACAGACAAAAATGAAATAGTCAGAAAAATATTTTTTCAGACAATATTATCAATCAAGTTTAATTTCAATGCACTACAAGGGTTTACTTTACTGATCTGTACATCTAATTTGCATTTGGTAGTTGCTCTTGGAAAATTGCATAGCAATCATAGGATGTACAGATGTTATGTACACTGAAACAGCATACAATGGATAGTTGCCTTAATGCTATGTAAGATGCACAGTTTATGTCATTTTGAACAGGCAAACTGTGTGGCACTATTCTTATGTGTGAACATGTACTGCAATAAAAAAATAAAAAAAACTATTAAAAAACTGATGCTCTAGTCTGAGATTTGCACAAAACTACTGGGGACACTCATATGAGATTTGCACTTAACAAAATAGGGGGTAGGATAAATGAAAAGGGTGAACTTGCCCACTGGGCCCAGCCTGAACTTTAGGTTTTCTAATAAATTATTTAAAGTATAGTAACACTGTTTACGTTTATGCTCAACCTTTCAAAGCTATCTGTGCAGATCTGTAGATTCTTTTGGGACATTTTATATAGAGTTGTTTTTTTCCTACATAACATTGTTTTGAGTGTAGTCTATAACCCAAGCAGAACATACTGCAAAGCTCACAATTCAGCTGAAGCTGCTTAGTGCTTCCATAGCAACTGGACATTTAAAAAGATGCAAATATACAGCCGTGACTCATGTGAGAGGCATAGAAATAGGGTTCCTGCTTTAAAAAATAAATAAAAAAAAAACATTTATTTGCTTTGCTTTAAAACAGATTTAACAATAATAAATATGCTAAGATGGTATTAAACCCATCATATATATTTACAAATGTGTGCTTGGTTAATACATATCAAGAGATAATTGTATGTAATATTATTAAATACATTCATATATTTAACAAATAGGAAATTAAATAGCACTGATACTGTATCAACCAATATATTTTCAGTTTTTCATTTTTGCCATACTTCTCCCATATTTGTTTTACCGAATATATTGTGAAATATGTTATTAAGCTAGATAAGTACATTTAACCACTTGCCTGCCCGTCTGCTGCATGCCAACTGTAATGACTACGCCGTCACCATGAATAGGAGATGACGAGTAGACACTTGTTCTGGAGATACTCAGATTGAACCACCTGGTGACTCTAAGATGTGTACAGAGAGTATGGGGTTAATTCATCACAACCTCCTGCGAACTATCTCCTATTAATGGAGTGGTGTATCTACCATAGGTGATAGGAGAATTCTGGTAATGCAGTACAGTCTCTACAGGCATAAGAATCTGGTAATAAGAACTTATAGCAGTAGCAATCCAGCATAAACAGTGAACCAGTATACCAAGCTTGGAGTAGCTTGGAGCTATGGGTACTTGCGGTTTAGATGTAGTGAGCTTAAAGGGTGTTCCAGCCAAAAAATGTGTTTATTAAAAGTCAGCAGCTACAAAAAAGTGTAGCTGCTAGCTTTTAATAAACACTCACTTACCTGCTCCTGCGTTCCAGCGACACCGCCGACCGGCGGCTCCGCTCCTCTCCCGCCCTCCCCGGCCGGCGTCCCATCCCGACTGTGGGCACCCAGCCGTGACAGCCTTCGCTTCACGGCCGGGCACCCCACTGCTCATCGCCGAGCGCAGCACTGGCGCATTGCCGCGCGCGGCTCGCCGCTGATTGGAGAGGCGATCGCATGGGACCTGTCAGTGTCCCATGTGATCGCCTACAGGAGGGGCTGGTATAGGCGATTAAGGCTTAATCGCCTAACCAGCCCCTCGGCGGAAGCAGGAAGTGGGACAGGAATTCCCACCCTACTGAAGCCCCACTCCCCCCCCAAAAAAATTACATGCCAAATGTGGCATGTAAGGGGGTGAGGAGTGGAACAAGAGGAAGTTCCAAATTTGGGTGGAACTCCTCTTTAAGAGTTCCTTCCTGGAGCGAGATTGAAGGATGGTCAGAATGGCTCTATGGAGCTGTAGATTGTCAGCTCTGTGGTCCAGGAGTTAGTCTCAGGCAAAGACAGAATCCTTGGAGTTGAAACCTGGTGCTGTAAATCTGGAGTCCCCTTGCAGGCTGCAGGTGAGAGGGTCTCTGGAGGGGTCTCGGATCTCAGATGGCGGTGGGAGTCAACTTCAATAACCGAACACCCAGCCGCCATCGGAGAGGGTTTAAATAGCCCGCCTGTCGCGCGATACACGCTGGACACGCTTCCGCGTTCCCAGCGTGGAACGCAGGAATTCGGCGGCACGTCGGAAGTAACGATGACAGGGTGGCTGGATGGAGCCGCAGCTGTCTAAACAGGATTCGACGGCGCGTTGGAAGTGACGTTAACAGGGTGCTGGATGGAGCGCAGCTGTCTAAGGAAGGTACAGCTGCGCTCGTTCTGTACAAAGTAACGCCGATGGCGTTACACCAACAGACCGGCAGGGGCAAGCAAATGGGCGTACCTGTACGTCCCTTTAAATTTGCTGCCCCCGCAGGCATGCGCAACCGCCTACCGCGATTGCGGCAGGAGCAGTGCTGGGACAAGGCCGCCCAGCGCCCAGGGCAAAGATGCCAAACTGCGCCCCCCCCCCCTTATCATTCATGATGTGCAAGATTAGGAGATCCTCCTCCGAGCAGTCACTCACTTATCAAAATCACTACACCTGTCCCTACCCCTATCAGCCTAGTAACATAAGGAAGGCACCCTATCCCAACAGTTTACCCATTGCACGCAGGGCAGCCGCCCCTCCCCCACCCCTTGTCTCGGCCCTGGAGAGGAGAGGCAGAACGGGAGATGTCTACGTTAACAATGCATGTCCCTGTTCTTCCTAGCAACATCACAGGGATCTACTGCTCCCTGTCATCGGGAGCAGTGATCTCTGTCATGCTCTGGTGCCGCTGTTTTTTGCTTATAGCGCAAAAAATAAAAAACACAGAGGTGATCAAATACCACCAAAAGAAAGCTCTATTTGTGGGTATAAAAGGACGTCAATTTTGTTTGGGTACAACGTCGCATGACCGCGCAATGGTCAGCTAAAACGACGCAGTGCCAAATTGCATGAGTAAGGCACATAGCATGATTGAACAGCACACTGCTCCCAGTGGCTACTGGGAAAAACAGACAGTCAGATCTCTCTCTTTTTTAAATAGAATCTACAAACAAATACAGACTCACTATTCCTCGCTGCAGGACTCTGTAGATAGCAGGAGTCCAATCTTCACCCATCACGGCAAGCTTTGTCATGACAGACCTTCAGGGACTGAGTCCTCCTTGTATATGGAGTCCACTCCCCTGTACCTGTATAGCACCCTGTCAGAGCAACTCTTTGGTATAGGTTTCACATGACCAAGGTGCCGACTTAGGGTCCAGCTTTCAAAAGAGAAGCATTACAGGCAGAAACCTTGCTCTTCTTCGCTTAAGTATCATCTATTTTGGCTATTTCAGGCACTTTGGATGAAACCAATCGCAAAGCCCCTTAATCCCATCAGGAATTTCTTAGCACTTTATTAACTGCTGTGACCAACACCTTAGACAGTGGCAAAAAAAACTGAGGTACTTCCTGGATGGAAGGGGTTATATAGTGTGACGGATCTCAGACACCCCAGGTGGGCACATCCGCCAGACCTGTGTCTCCTGTCCTCCAAACGCACCCGCAGCCTGGCGATTTGCCATAACCAGCCATTAACCCCTCAATCACGAGACAATCCACACATGTTGAGGGTTACACAACCAGAGCTTAACTGTTTATTAAAATCCAAACTATACAGTTTTACACACAGTTAGGGACACTCCCCTTAGCCTTGTCTTAGCCTTTGAACATTGAAACAGTGTACAGATACCTAATGAGATTATGGTAAGCAGGCAGCCTAGCTTCTCAATACACACCCCCCTGCGGAGAGACGTCTGCAGTCCCAATCTCCATTGTCTGTGTCCAGCAACAAGAGGGGGGGGGGGTGGGGGGGTGTAGGGCTGTAACATTACATTACATCACAATAATGCCAGCTTCAGGTCTCCAGTATCTTTCCGGGCCATAGTCTGTCGGTAGGAGGCACGCCCACAATCCTTTCCAAGACATACAGTGACAGTGGGTTCTGTCACATATAGGGAGCGGGTTTCCTGTCTTTTGAAGTGTACCAATGTCCATTCACCTATAGTTGGCGTATAACCCACATAGTTATGACTTTGGTGCTCTGTGTCCAGTGATGTATGATAAAGAAAGGTACTTTTTATTAACATTCAATTACAATATGACTTACACGCTATATTATTTTTTTCTTTTATTTGCTATTCTTTTCCCCCATGAAAGTTGAGTTACCCTTTAAAGAAACAAAGATATAGAAAGGTTGTTATTGGTGACCTCTTTCTAAAAAATGCTAGTTGTCTTCTTTGACTTAAAATATATCTAATTCCAATAATTAAAATACTCACATCTCAGCTGAATAAGATCATTTACGCCCTAATCCATAATGATTAGGTGGGTTTTGTGCCCTTACATTAGGACACGAATAACATTCGATGTGCGACCCTCCTTACTCACTATGCACATCAGAGATCACAGCCACTTCTCCTGCTCTCCCTGGATATTTGTAAGGCTTTAAACACTCTCTCTTGGACCTACCTGTGAACAGATTTACACCATAGAGGGCTTGGCAATAGGTTTCTGTTTTGGTTTGTCTCCCTTATAGCTTTATACCTTAGTGAGATACATTGGCTATGAGTAGTCCACTTTCCCTATCGCGAGAGGCACACAACAAGGTTTCCCCTTGTCTCTGCTTTTGTTCATAATTGTGCTAGAATCTCTAGTGGTCCATATAGGTGCTAATCCAAACATAAGGGGGGTGGAGCTGGCTGGAGTTACACATAAATTGGAAATGTTTGCAGATGACATGCTTATGTAATTTTCCCCTCCGCACACCACCTTACTAAAACTTCTCTCCTTCATGGGTGATTTTGCAACCATCTTGGGTCTTCATATTAACCCATCCAAATCACAAGCTCTGAATGTTTCTCTACTGATTCTCAAACGACTCTTTGCAAGCGCCATTTCAGTTTCAGTGGATGTCCTCATTGCCGTACCTGTGGGTCTACCTTACCGCTTCTTTCCATACTCTATACACCGCCAACTAACCCCGCTCATATCTTCTCTGAAATGCTTGTTAGATACCTGGAATATCCTAGAATCTCCTGAATGGGCCGTATCCATGCTACTAAAAATTCTCCTTTCTCCCCACACTACTATATTCATTTATGGCTATTTCTATCAGATTCCTCCCATGTCATTCATATCTTGCAAAGCTGTATTCTGAAATGTATTTGGGGTAGAACTAAACCATGGCTTAACAGGTCTCTTTTGTATGCCTAAAAAGTCAGGAGTGGGTTGGGGGACCTTAATATTGCCCGCTATTATAAATCTGCCCAGGTCACTCCTATCGCCTAACTACATGTGGGCATTTCGGCTCCTCTATGGATCCTTATTGATGACCCGGTCGTCAATCCTATCCCTCTTTCTTCCATACTTGGATTTCCCCCACACACACCGTCCCAAATCTCTAAATCAATTTTGACCCACACTCTCTTGGTCTGGGACTCTATTAAAAAATCTGCCTACTTGATAACCCCCATCTTCCTCTTTTCCCCCTGCTTAACTGTCCTATATTCCCTCCTAGGATGTAGTATCCTCAAAGCTTTCAATGGTGGAGACAAATGGGCTTCACAACATCCTTTTCTCAGCTAATAGCCAGAGGAGTCTGTTCATATCAATACTTATGTGACTCTCACGAGATCCCCGAATCAGAATGTTTTCGTTATATACAAATCCACCACTTTGTGGAGGCTTTTATGAAGCCTCATGAACACCCATCGTTGTCAACTGCTTTTGAGACCACATGCAGAACCAACCCTTCCACTTAGGGCCTGATCTCCTTGCTGTACTCCTTCATATTGAACAATACAGGATGACAAACCTCTATGTACTGTGAAAAAAGATTTTGGCCCTGATCCACAGCCAGGCAACTGGTGAAAAATGTTGGAAACCCTGTTTAAATCCTCTCACAATGTCCCCAGTGTTGGATGTACAAACGAGCACGCCTGTGGCCATTCGGTCCTTTTGAAGGGACCTAACGATGGGACTCCGACACCCTGAGGGAAGGAGGGATTATCAAATAAGGAGGTCAATGGAGAAGGATCAGAGGATAGAAGGAAGCACAACCCCCTATTATACCAGATCCTGAGAGAGGCCAACGTTAACGGGGAGGGAGGTGGCATGCGCGCCAAGTCAGACCTATATGCCCACAGTAGGGCCCTAAGATCCACATGAGCCAGGTCCTGTTCTATGGCAACAGAGGCTTTTAAGAATGGACGTAGGAACCATTCCAAAACACGCGCTATATGGCAGCCTTGTAATACGTTTTGAAGTCAGGGAGACCAGCTCCACCTTGCAATTTTGGACGGGGAGCAAATTATACTTCACCCTAGGCAACCCCCCGACTCCATAAAAATCTAATGGCAAGAGAGCGTAGGGAAATAAAGAAAAATTTGGGGACTATAATAGGGACCGTTTGGAGAAGATATAGAAGCTTGGGGAGAGTGTCCATTTTTAGAGTGTTGATCCGACCGAACCATGGCAGAGAAGGCCCTCCCCATTCCTCCAAATCCTTCCATACGCGAGAGAGTAACGGGACATAATTGAGGGAAAAGAGGTTGGCGAGATTGGATGGAATGATGACCCGGAGATACGAGATCCCCCTTGCTTGCCACTGAAAAGAAAAATTGGCTTTAAGCATGGTCATAGTGGCAGGGGGGAGGGATATGTTGAGGGCCTCAGTCTTGGAAACGTTAAGTTTAATATTGCTAAATGAGCCAAAGCGATGGAATTCCGCGAAGAGTGATGGCTGGGAAAAAAAGGGCAATGTACGTACACCAGAAGTCATCCGCATAAAGAGATAACTTGTGATGAGAGGAAGGCGTTTGGATCCCATGTATGGAGGTGTTTTGTCTAATGGCACATGCTAAATGTTCTATTAAGATGACGAATAGAAGGGGGGACAGGGGACAGCCCTGCTGGGTGCTGTTGGAGATGTCAAATGGTTCCGAGGTATAGCCATTAACCAAGACTGAGGCCGAGACTGAGGCCGAAGGATGTGAGTAAAAGGAACTTCACCTTAGAGATAAAGGACGTGCCCAGCCCTAACTGTTCCAACGAATACCGGAGGAATCTCCAGTTGACCCGATCAAACGCTTTTTCAGCATCGATGGAAAGGAGGCAGGCCTTTAGGCCTTTGTGTTGGATAAGGGAGATTAAATTAATTGTTTTGGTGGTATTGTCATTGTGGATCACACCTGGAAGTAGAAGGGAGAGACGGTTGGCCAAAACCTTGGCAAACAATTTTAGGTCCACATTAAGCAGCTGCTGCATTGGGAGGGGTCGATTGCCCAGGAGCAAGATGGCCGCAAAGGAATTTCCATTTCCGGAAATGACATTCGCGGATGTTGCTGGCCCTGCCGTGTCGCACTAAACAGGGAGCGCCACGGCCGGGAGGAGGGGATCAATCACCATCACCTGGTACGAGGACAAGGTAAGTATTTAAGGACGCCAAGGGGGGCACTTTGGTGTCATTCCCCCTCCATCTATGGGAGGATTCAGGAGGTTTTTAGAGGTCACCCAATAGGTATTCCCTCTATCTTTAGCAACATTTGCCATTCCTTTTTTACTTTGTACTTTTGTTCCTGTTTTTGTGGCCTGGTTTTAAGGAGATCTTGTTTTGCTTCTTTTTCCGTTTTTTTTTTTATTCCCTCCATCATTATTTGGTGAGTTTCTCATGTTTGGATATTCATTTGAGAGTTTTTTGCTTTTCTCTTTTGATGGTTTAATTACATCTATTAATCCCCCTTTTTCGAACCATGTGTCAGGGACCTGCCAGTAGGCTCCGGCGAGCATGCATGCGCACACGTACTAATGGCCAGAATCGGCATCAGTCATCTGTTCCTGTGTGTAGGCGCGCCTCAAATGCGCGCGTCTGTGCACCAAATGTGCGCGTCTGTGCACCAAATGTGCGCACGCATGCGCCCACTACACGTGCACGGCGGTCGCACGCGTGGCGGGAGGGGGCGCATGCTCGTTAAGGCACGATTGGCGCCACTCTGCCTTTAAAAAGCCAGCAGCTGCAGTGACACTTCGCTTTTTGATCTTCAGCGTTGTATCTGTAAAACCTGTGTCCTGTTGTACTTGTTATCCCTACCGAGCCGGCTCAGTCTGACCATCCGAACCTCTCCAACCCGACCCCTGGCTTGATCTGACTCCGCTCTGCTCTCATGCCCACCATTACCAGACCCTGTGCCTGAATCTGACTATGCTTGCACTCACCAAGAGTGACTTCCTGATTACCTGCTTACCCGGCCTTGTTGACCCTGATATCAGCTATTGTCCTGCACATAACCTGACTTGCTCCACCAGCTCCTGCTATCCAGTACCTGTGCCAACTCCAGAGACGCTGTCTCCTGCACCGACTGTCCTGAAGAACACCAACCGTGCCGGACTGCTGTCATCACCAGGCACTCCTACCTTGCCAGATTTGTAATCTCCTAATTACAGGGTGAACCCCAGACCTGGGCCCATCGGCTGCTCGAAGAGAACGGTGACCAGATGCGGACCCTGTTCGCCTTCATTGAGACCATGGCTCAGCTGTATGATGACCCTCAACGAGCTGCCACCACTGAGTCTGCCCTGCTCGCGCTCCAGCAAGGTCGCAGAGCGGCCGAGGTCTACGTCACAGACTTTAGATGCTGGAGTGCAGACACCCATTGGAACGACGCAGCTCTGCGGCACCAGTTTCACCTGGGCCTTTCCGAAAGCTTAAAAGATGAGCTCGTCCGAGTTGGGGTACCTGAGACCCTCGAAGATCTGATCACCAAGGCCATCCAGATTGACCGCAGGCTACGTGAACGCCGGGCCGAGCGTTCTTCTCAGCCAAGTCGTCCCGCCTGGATGACCACAAGAGTACCAATGCCTGCTTCTCGCTACCTACCTCCCACCTGCCCTAATCTTCCCAGCACCAATCTGGACACTTCCGAGCCCATGCAACTCGGCCTTATGCGACCAACACTACCACCCAAAGAATGGGCACGCCACCACCAACTGAACCTTTGCCTGTACTGTGGCGGGGCTGGTCACTACGTAGGCAACTGTCCTGTTAAGACACGTAAGTGCCTTCTTTCAGCTCCAGTTAACTTTTCAGCTTTGTCGGCCAACGCAACCCACCTTGCTCTACCTTTCTCGTTACAGTGCCAGGGAAGGAGGGTTCCAGTCAACGCTATCATTGACTCCGGCGCATGTAGCTGCTTCATTGACTCCGCCTTTGTCAACTTGCACAACATCCCCCTACGAAGAAAGACTCATGGACTCTCTGTTTTTCTGGCCGATGGCTCCCGCATTAGTTCAGGGCAGGTGACCCAAGAGACTCTTCCTCTGCCTGCTTTAATCGCCCCTCAACACAAGGAACTGCTGATCCTGGACGTTATTTCCTCCCCTCTGCAACCGGTGATCCTAGGCCTACCCTGGCTCCAGGCCCACAACCCTCTGATTAACTGGGTATCCGGAGAAGTGTCATTTCAGTCCCCCTACTGTCAGCAACACTGTATTCCTGGGCCCTCTTGCTCACCTACTACCCTACTATGCATGGACTCTGACCCAAGCCTGCTTCAATCCATTCCTGAACTCTATCACAAATTCCTGGATGTTTTCAGTAAACAGGGGGCCAACTCCCTTCTGCCTCATCGCCCTTATGACTGTCCTATCGAGCTCCTTCCAGGGGCCGAAATTCCATTTGGGCATATTTTTCCATTATCAGAAAAGGAGCAAGAGGCCCTAAAGATATAGATTGATGAAAATTTGGACAAGGGATTTATTCGGCCCTCTACCTCTCCAGCAGGCGCCAGGATATTCTTTGTTACCAAGAAGGACCAATCCCTTCGTCCTTGAGTAGACTATCGCAAGCTAAAAAACATCACGGTAAAGAACCGATACCTGCTACCCTTGGTACCCGAGCTCTTCCAAAAGCTAAGATCGGCCATCGTCTTCACCAAGTTGGACCTGAGAGGAGCCTACAACCTGGTCCGTATTCGGGAGGGGGATGAGTGGAAGACAGCCTTTTGTACCCGATTCGGTCACTACAAATACCTAGTCATGCCCTTCGCTCTGTGCAACGCACCTGCCACCTTCCAACCCTTCATCAATGATGTGTTCAGAGATTTCCTCGACATCTTTGTGATTGTCTATCTTGATGACATTTTAGTATTTTCCGGATCACTAGACAGACATCGGGAACACGTCCGTAAAGTCCTCAGCCGGCTCCGTTTACACAGATTGTATGCCAAGGCGGAGAAATGTGAATTTGAGCAACTAACCATCCAGTTCCTGGGTCTGGTGATCTCCCCTACAGGAATCAAAATGGACCCTCAAAAAGTGTCTGCTATACTTGATTGGCGGTACCCCTGGACAAGAAAGGAGTGCAACGCTTCGTGGGGTTTGCGAACTTCTATAGGAGGTTTATCAGGGGGTTTTCTGCAATAATTTCTCCCATCACACAACTAACCAAACAAAACCTACGTTTTCGCTGGAATCCAGAAGCCCAAAGGGCCTTCGACACACTTAAAAAACTTTTTACCTCAGCCCCTATCCTCAGCCACCCTGATCCGGCACTACCTTATCTCCTCGAAGTAGATGCATCTGAAGTTGCAGTGGGGGCTGTTCTCTCCCAACGCCAGGGAAATAAAGATCTAATGCATCCTGTCGGGTTCTTCTCCCGGAAGCTCTCTCTCGCGGAGAGAAATTATGATGTCGATGACCGTGAATTATTTGCCATCAAGACCGCCTTGGAGGAATGGATGTACCTGTTAGAAGGCGCAGCCCATCCAGTATTATCCTATACTGATCACAAAAATCTCGAATATCTGAGATCAGCTAAGAGGTTGAAACCCTGGCAGGCCCGCTGAGCACTGTTTTTCTCACATTTCTGTTTCCACATTACGTACCGACCGGGTTCAAAGAACATCAAGCCGCATGCACTATCCCGGATGCATGATAACCCCACGGATGTATCTGTTCCCGACACCATCCTACCAGCAGGTAATTTTTTACTTCTCCAGACTGATCTGCTTTCTCAAATTATGGAGGCATCAACGAACGCTTCCAAACCTCCTGGTACCACTTTAACATCCAGGGATGGACTGTCCTGGAAAGGAAGTACATTTTTTGTTCCGGGAAGTAATCGCGTGGAGGTCTTGAAGCTCCTTCAGGACCACCCGTTGGCAGGGCACTTTGGGGTTCGCAAAACCCTCGAACTGGTACGTCGTACCTTCTGGTGGCCAGACTTAGAAGATTTCTGCAGATCGTGTTAATACATGTCCCACCTGCAATCGGAACAAGACTACAAGGAACCGAGCCTGGGGACTACTGAAACCCTTACCTGTACCTGATAGACTCTGGAAGATGATTGCCATGGATTTTATAGTGGAGCTTCCATGTCCTGAAGGGTGTATGGCAATTGTTGTGGTCGTAGACCATCTATCTAAGATGGCTCATTTCCTTCCATTAAAGGGTACCCTGACAGCTGCAGAGACTGCCCGTGTCTTCATCAAGGAGATCATACGGTTACATGGAGTCCCTGCTAACATCGTGTCTGATAGGGGGGTTCAGTTCACGTCACGTTTTTGGAGAGCCCTATGTGAGACCTTGAAGATCGAACTTGCCTTTTCCTCAGCCTACCACCCCCAAACCAACGGGCAAACGGAGAGAACCAACCAGAATCTTGAACAGTACAATAGGTGCTTCACGTCCTTCTCTCAGGACGACTGGGTCTCCCTGTTGCCCTTAGCAGAGTTTGCCTATAACAACACCAACCATTCAGCCACTGGACAGTCCCCCTTCTTTGCCAATTACGGCTTTAACCTAACATTTCTACCTGACTTTTTTCCAGAATGTCCAGTTCCGGCAGTGCAGAGTACGATGGAGTTCCTCAGCCACAACAATCAGGTGTTGCGGGAAGCAGTGACTAAAGCCCAAGCCGACAGCAAGAAGTTCTTCGACAGGAAGAAGAGAGGTGAGCTGGATCTTAAACCGGATGACCAGGTGTGGCTATCTACAACTAACCTCAGGTTGGCCTGTCCTTCCAAGAAGTTGGGACCGAAGTTCATGGGGCCCTTTCCAATACAAAGAAGGATCAATGAGGTATCGTATGAACTATCTTTACCCGATTCCCTTAAAGTTCATCCAGTGTTCCACGTTTCATTGTTGAAACCTGCATTTCCTGATCCCTTTCATGACAGAGGGGCCAGTCCTCCGAACCAGTTTTGGTTGATGGTTGCGAGGAATACGTGGTGGAGGCCATCCTTGACTGTAGGAAACGGCAAGGGCAAACGCAGTTTCTAGTTAAATGGAAGGGGTATGGTCCAGAGGACAATTCTTGGGAACCTGAAAGCAACATTAATGCACAAAGACTGATTTGTGCTTTTTTTTCTGCTCACCCTGAAAAAAAGACCTGATTTGGCTTTCGGAGGCTGCCCCTTGGGGGGGGCAATGTCAGGGACCTACCAGTAGGCTCCGGCGAGCACGCATGTGCACACGTACTAATGGCCAGAATCGGCATCAGTCATCTGTTCCTGTGTGCAGGCGCGCCTCAAATGCGCGTGTTTGTGCGCCAAATGTGCGCGTCTGTGCGCCAAACGTGCGCAAGCATGCGCCCACTACACGTGCACGGCGGTCGAACGCGTGGCAAGAGCGCGCACATGCTCGTTAAGGCAAGATTGGCGCCACTCTGCTATTAAAAAGCCAGCAGCTGCAGTGACACTTCGCTCTTTGATCTGCAGCGTTGTATCTGTAAAATCTGTGTCCTGTTGTACTTGTTATCCCTACCGAGCCGGCTCTGTCTGATCATCCGAACCTCTCCAACCCGACCCCTGACTTGATATGACTCCGCTCTGCTCTCCTGCCCACCGTTACCAGACCCTGTGCCTGAATCTGACTACGCTTGCACTCACCAAGAGTGAATTCCTGATTACCTGCTTACCCGGCCTTGTTGACCCTGATATCAGCTATTGTCCTGCACCTAACCTGGCTTGCTCCACCAGCTCCTGCTATCCAGTACCTGTGCCAGCTCCAGAGACGCTGTCTCCTGCACCGACTGTCCTGAAGGACCACCAACCGTACCGGACTGCTGTCATCACCAGGCACTCCTACCTCGCCGCGCTCCCGAGCTTGCTGTCCCCACTCCAGTAGCTCCAGAGGCGGGGCTGTAAGAGAGGCCTCTTCCTGCATACTAGGCTCTGGCTACAAGGTACGTTCCAGTACATAAAACCATGTATCCCATTTTCTCTCCCATTATAGTTGATATGATGAGGGAATTTTAGACACCACTTTGTGGAATTTTTCTATTCTGCCCCCCTATGGGCTATAGGGATGGGAAACTACTGAGTGTGTGGTGCAAAAAGTGAATACCTCCATTCTGGAGTACTGTGAGGGCACACCCTGAGATATTGGGCACATGAATGTTTTTTGAGGAAAAGTGAGTCATCAATATATCTACATCTGGGGATGTGGGTTTATGGTGGATATTTTTCTGGAATATTTGTATACATATTTATTTGCATTTTCTATTTTAGATTTTGATACTGTAAATCACCCTGAAGAAGAATGCTAGACATTCGAAACGTGTTGGATCATCTGTCTTATTCGCCATGAGCCCTCTGGTGACGGACATTATTTGACGGACAGTATCATTGTGTCATATAATCTTTTTTACATGTGTGTATTTTTGGTATTTTCTATTTATAATATGTAATACATTTATAATGTTTTTTTATGAATTTTTGAGTTGAATAATTGTTGCCTTAAAAATCCCACCCCCTTTAAAAAAAAATCAGTTTTTGATAAACAAAACCAGAAAGAAAATTCTGAATATTTGAAAATAAATACCTCACCACGCTATCCAAACTAGAAAAAAAAAATAGGTTTTCGATATACTTAATAAAGTAAAATTACAATGAGAGACCTCCTTTTGAAAATGCTATTTACCTAGATTTTGTACTGATATATCAGCTTTAATACTGTCTTTGACCCAAAACAAGTATCAACCAGAGAGAACTATGTCAGAAGTCCTTATCTGTACAATTTGTTTCAGTAAATGACTCAAAGTATTGAAGCAATAATGGCATTATACAAGCCATACAATAAAAAGTATATAGTATAAAAACCCCATAATATTGCCTGTAAATATAGTGTAGAACAAGGGTAGGCAACCTAAAATAGGTGGAGATCTACCCGAACAACATGGGAGAAATCAAAGATATCGGGGCACAGGGTTACCTTCTCACACCAGATTTAAACCTCTATTTGCCGAACTACTGTGTCACAATTGGGTGCAACACACAGCAATCATGGGTTTAAAGCAGGTGGTGAGTAGGCAACATATCACATTCTCACCACCTGTCAAACACACTCGGATTGCTTTTGAGAGAAGCTGCAGTGCCTGCTGCACTTGTGAAGGAGCCCTTCATTGCATTCAGCAGTGGCACCCTTAGGACTTGTTCACAAGTAAAGTTGGGCAGTGGTAAAAGCCTGTGGTTGAGTTTTCGTTTTACCGCAACCCAATCCCTTCCCCCTTTAGCTGCTAAGGCAGCAGCCAAAGATTTACACATACTGCAGCAGTAATTAACCCCCCTGTTGCTTTTGGTGGGTGCTACCCACCAATTATGACCCCTTCAAGTAAATGTGGCCACTGTGCAAGGGCCTCCCATCTGCATGCTTCTGCGGGGTCCAAGGAATTAAAGCAAGTAGTGAGAAAGCAACACAATGCTGCCTGCTTTAACCCCTTGTTTGCTGTATTGCATAAGGTTGCAGGGCACTTTCAGAGTGGCAGAGTTCACTTGTATGGGTCATGCTTGGCAGGTGCTTAACCCACCAACCATGACAGGGCATATAACCCCTGCTATGGCTGTGATATGTGTACACCCCCTGGCCACTGCAGCTAAAGGGGGTGTGGTTGGGGGAATGATAATTACCCCCCAAACTGCAAATGTAAATCAACTCTAAGGCGGCGTACACACGAGGGGATATGTCCGCTGAAAACGGTCCGATGGACCGTTTCAGCAGACATCTCCGCTCGTGTGTATGGGCTAGCGGACAGATTTGTCCACCCGACAGATTTCAAAGCAAGCTTTGAAATCTATCTGGTGGAATCTCTCCGCCCGACATGTCTGCTGGTTAGTACACTTACCAGCAGACATGTCGGCCCCCACCGCCACCGCGCCGCTGCCGAATGGATTCGGCGCATGCGCGGAAGTGTTTTACTTCCTGGTGCGGTGACGTGGCGGTGACGCGGCGGCGTCAACGTCACCGCCGCGTCACCGAATTTGATCCGATGGTGTGTACACGCCATCGGATCAAACTCCCGATCGGACATATCCGATGGAAATGGTCCGCGGAACGTTTTCATCGGATATGTCCGATCGTCTGTACGCCGCCTAAGGCCGCGTACAGACGAGGAGACATGTCCGCTGAAACATGTCCGACGGACCGTTTCCAGCGGACATGTCTCCTCGGATTTTGGTCCAATGGCGTGTACACACCATCGGACCAAAATCCCCTCGGACTGAGGACGCAGTGACGTGGCGGTGACGTTGACGCTGCCACGTCACCACTCCAGGAAGTAAAATACTTCCACACATGTGTCGAATACATTCGACGCATGCGGGAGATTTATGTCCGCTGCTTTGAAATTTGTCCGCTGGAAAAACCTGTCCGATAGGTCGTACACACGATCGGATATGTCCACTGAAACTGGTCGGTGTACCAGTTTCAGCGGACATATCCGATTGTGTGTACGCGGCCTTACTGTTCTGTGCCTCCTTTAACCACTTGATGACCGTCTAACGAACATATATGTCGGCAGAATGGCTCGCATTGGGCAAAGCAATGTACCTGTACTTGTTGTCCGCCAGTGTGCCGCGATCGTGTCACAGTGCTGCAGAACGGGGAGATGCCTTTGTAAACAAGGCATTTCCCTGCTCTGCCTAGTTCTCTGTGATCGGGAGCAGTGATCACTGTTGTGTCACTCGTAGCCGAGCCTCCCCACAGTTAGAATCACTACCTAGGACACACTTAACCCCTTCCTTGCCCCCTAGTGGTTAACCCCTTCCCTGTCAGTTCCATTTACACAGTAATCAGTGCATTTTTGTAGCACTGATTACTGTTTAAATGACAATGGTCCCAAAATGGCAGATCACCACCATTATTAGTAAAAAAATAATAATAATAAAAAAATGCCATAAAACTATCCCCCTATTTTGTAGACACTATGGCCCAGATTCACAGAGCGATTACGCCTGCGCAACAGGAGATGCGCGTGCGTAAGTCTAAATGTGCGCGTGCGTTTCGTTGCGTGGCATCCCCAGAACGAGATACGCCAAAAATCGACTTTTTTTTGTCCCGCGTAATTTCGTTAGACTGGCGCATCCTTCCGCGCAAAAGTGCGATAGACACACCATTGATTTGCTAGTCAAATATGCTAATGAGGGAGTTGCGGGGATCCACAAAAAAACGTTGTTGCTGCGCAGGCTACGCGGTGTGCGCAACAGCAAAATGTTCTGTCTAAAATTAGAGCACATAAAAGGTGGTCTAAAATTTGAAAAAACGTCTACATCTCACAGAAAGCAACACCGTTAGTGAGGAGCAGACCACACACACACGTGTTGCACTACAATTTGACTGCCAACATGCCAGGGGCATCATCGCTCATAGCTGCACTACTGACTTTAGATGAGCAAAGAAGGAGGAGGGCACGGAGGATGGCACGGGAGAGGATATACCGCACACGCATAGACCTGTTTGGCATGAGTGATTCTGAGGTGTTTCGCATCTTCAGATTCACCCCTCATGCCATCCTGGAATTAACCACAACCCTGCAGGAGGACATCACCAGCCCAACACACCGCTCACATGCAGTGCAGCCACTGGTCAAGGTACTGGCAACACTCCATGTCCTTGCCAGTGGCTCTTTTCAGCGTACAAGTGGAGTGGTGGCTGGGATGTCACAATCCTCCATGAGCAGATGTGTGCACCAGGTTGTCCCTGCAATCCTCAGACGCATGGCCAACCAAATCATTAAACCCACCACTGAGGAGCTGCGACTGAAGGCAATGACAGATTTCTACAGAATTGCCAGGTTCCCACGCACCATCGGGGCCATTGATTGCACACATGTGGCACTACAGCCCCCCCTGGAGACAGAGCACATGTACCGCAATCGGAAGCATTGGCACTCCATCAACGTACAGGTGATAGTTGATGCCCAAGGCCTCATATGGCACGTCCGTGCCAAACACCCAGGGTCCAGCCATGACAGCTACATATACAATCAATGCCACATCCGAATGGAATTCGATCAGAACGTGTATGGGAACACCTGGCTGGTTGGTGAGTGACATGGGAGTCAGGCATGACTATCCCCTCCCGTGATGCACACCTCACAAGTGGCACATGCATGACTAACATGCTCCTGTCTTTTCCCTTACAGGTGACTCTGCATATCCACTGGGACCCATCTCATCATGACTCCTATCCGAAACCCCCAAACACCAGGAGAGGAAAGATACAATCAAGCACACATCAAAACCCGAGCAGTGGTGGAGCGCACCTTTGGCCTCCTGAAGTCACGTTTCCGATGCCTGGATAAGTCTGGGGGTACACCGTTGTATTCCCCAAACTTTGTGTGCCATATCATCGGTGCATGTTACATGCTGCACAATTTCGCAGTGAGGAAGGGCCTGCAGGTTGAGCTACGTGATGACCTGACCCCCCAACCAGACAATCAACCCCTAACCAAGGATACCCCGTCTTCTGAGGGAAGAGCAGTCAGGAGGCAGCTCATATTGGGCATCTTTGCACGTTAAACACACACACATTAATCATGGCACAATGAGAATGCATGCATGCACAACACTGTGGTCCCTAGCACACACACCCCACATCCTCATCAAATTGGATTGGCACCAGTCCACCATGCAGGACTGGTGAGCAGTAACGCCACGTCAAGGCTCCAATTATGTCACTGAACATTCATACACCAATCACACGGACCTGAGGATCACTTCTCCCTGGTCCTGGGGAACCCTTCTCCACCAAAATTGAGGATGACACCCCTTTTCCAGCAGGAATGTCACCCCCACATTCAAACAGCATGCACAACCCAAAATTTAAAAAAAATGTCAGCAAAAAAAATAAAAAAAATGCAAAAAATGTCAGCAAAAAAAAAAAAAAAAAATGCAAAAAATGTCTGCAAAAAATGTCAGCAAAAAAAATAAAAAAGGGGGAAAAATAAATTATTGCCCTCTGCGTGAGCCACGCCTGGGGCGCCCCCGGCCACGGCCCCGGCCCCTCAGGGGAGACTCATGGGGGAGGGGCAAACCCGGGGAAGGAGGAGCAGCCCCCGATCTCTGCCCACCTGGCGGCCTGCCCTCCAAGGCCACGGCAATTCTGTCCAGGGCAGCACCAAGTGTTGCCGTGTTGGCCTGGATAGCCTGGGTATGGGCCCTCACATCCTGCCCAACGCCTGCTGATGTAGTCTGCAGTTCGTTTAGGCAGGTTGTGAAAGCCCGGGAGTGGGAGTCCAGGTTGCCCAGCGTATCCTTGATGGAGGACAGGCTCTCCTCCATCCGCCCCAAAGTCTGGCTGACCTGTCCCATATGGCGGGTCTGGAGGGCCTGGTTCCTTCTCAGAGTGGCGGGCAGGAGATTGGGCGCCCCCCTGGTGCTCTGGGATGAAATCCTGCCTCCAGCTGATGGTTGTGGCCGGGGAGAAGGGGAGGCCCTTGTGAGGGGAGCCATGTTGGGGGAGGAGGGGGGGGGCTCCCCCTTAGGGAGGGCAGGCTTCTGCCAGCCAGAGGGGAAGAGTGCGCAAAAACCAATCGTCCAGTGCCTGACTCCTCCTCCTCATGATTATCCTCCTCCTCATGATTCCCCTCCTCCTCATGATTCCCCTCCTCCTCATGATTCCCCTCCTCCTCTTGAACCTCCTCCGCGGACTCCGGCCTTGTTGGGGGGGCCTCATTAGGCTGCTGTCCTGGGGTTGGTGCGGTCAGCCCAGATGGCCCTGCACCCTCCTGCACATCTGTGGATGACACAAAACATTCACAGGTTGGAGGATCCACACACTTGCCACATATTCCCTTTCACCCCCTCCCCCACACATGCTACACACCTGATAGAAAAAAAAACCTTACCTGGCACCACGGGGACCGGACTTGTGTCAAAGCCTGGCAGGCCCTCCACTTCATGCCGGTGAAAGGTCAGGGCCACCGCACGCTCTGTCGCTGTCAGACTAATACGGCATGGTGGGCCCCCTCCTGTGCCCCTGGCATGGGCATGCATTGCGGCCAGTTTCTTTTTGACCAGACGCCGGAGGTCGTTGATTTTTTTGTCAATCCCAGACCTGGTCCGTGTCTCCCCCCTCCCCCGATGAATTGACCTGCTCAGTGATCCTATCCAAAATCTCCCTCCTCCTGGCCGGGGTGGTGTTGGCACTCTGCGGGCCGTGGAGGTAACGCCCATACTCGCTAATGACCCGGGCAAGAATTCTTTTTTCCCCCACAGTAAAATTCAGCTTTCTTTTTCTCTCAGTCATACTTCCAAAAACAATCAGTCCCAGTCAACAAAATTCACTCACACAAACAAGCACAAACAATCAAGCAAGAACACACACAGAGAGAAAACTACTCAGCAAGAAACTGTCACAAAACAATATAAACAAAAAAAACAGCAAGAAAAAAAACCAACAGAAATACAGGGAGTGCAGAATTATTAGGCAAATGAGTATTTTGACCACATCATCCTCTTTATGCATGTTGTCTTACTCCAAGCTGTATAGGCTCGAAAGCCTACTACCAATTAAGCATATTAGGTGATGTATATCTCTGTAATGAGAAGGGGTGTGGTCTAATGACATCAACACCCTATATCAGGTGTGCATAATTATTGGGCAACTTCCTTTCCTTTGGCAAAATGGGTCAAAAGAATGACTTGACAGGCTCAGAAAAGTCAAAAATAGTGAGATATCTTGCAGAGGGATGCAACACTCTTAAAATTGCAAAGCTTCTGAAGCGTGATCATCGAACAATCAAGCGTTTCATTCAAAATAGTCAACAGGGTCGCAAGAAGCGTGTGGAAAAACCAAGGCGCAAAATAACTGCCCATGAACTGAGAAAAGTCAAGCGTGCAGCTGCCAAGATGCCACTTGCCACCAGTTTTGGCCATATTTCAGAGCTGCAACATCACTGGAGTGCCCAAAAGCACAAGGTGTGCAATACTCAGAGACATGGCCAATGTAAGAAAGGCTGAAAGACGACCACCACTGAACAAGACACACACAGAAGCTGAAACGTCAAGAATGGGCCAAGAAATATCTCAAGAATGATTTTTCTACCGTTGTATGGACTGCTGAAATGAGAGTGAGTCTTGATGGGCCAAATGGATGGGCCCGTGGCTGGATTGGTAAAGGGCAGAGAGCTCCAGTCCGACTCAGACGCCAGCAAGGTGGAGGTGGAGTACTGGTTTGGGCTGGTATCATCAAAAGATGAGCTTGTGGGGCCTTTTCGGGTTGAGGATGGAGTCAAGCTCAACTCCCAGTCCTACTGCCAGTTTCTGGAAGACACCTTCTTCAAGCAGTGGTACAGGAAGAAGTCTGCATCTTCAAGAAAAACATGATTTTTCACGCAGGACAATGCTCCATCACACGCGTCCAAGTACTCCACAGCGTGGCTGGCAAGAAAGGGTATAAAAGAAGAAAAACGAATGACATGTCCTTCTTGTTCACCTGATCTGAACCCCATTGAGAACCTGTGGTCCATCATCAAATGTGAGATTTACAAGGAGGGAAAATACAGTACACCTCTCTGAACAGTGTCTGGGAGGCTGTGGTTGCTGCTGCACGCAATGTTGATGGTGAACAGATCAAAACACTGACAGAATCCATGGATGGCAGGCTTTTAAGTGTCCTTGCAAAGAAAGGTGGCTATATTGGTCACTGATTTTGCTTTTGTTTTGTTTTTGAATGTCAGAAATGTATATTTGTGAATGTTGAGATGTTATATTGGTTTCACTGGTAAAAATAAATAATTGAAATGGGTATATATTTGTTTTTTTGTTAAGTTGCCTAATAATTATGCACAGTAATAGTCACCTGCACACACACAGATATCCCCCTAAAATAATAGCTAAAACTAAAAACAAACTAAAAACTACTTCCAAAAATATTCAGCTTTGATATTAATGATTTTTTTGGGTTCATTGAGAACATGGTTGTTGTTCAATAATAAAATGAATCCTCAAAAATACAACTTGCCTAATAATTCTGCACTCCCTGTATATCAATCAAACAAACAGTCTCTCAAACACTTATCAAAAAACACTTTCACAAATATACCAACAAGCACTTGATCACACAGAACACTAATCTGACAACTACAAGACACACTGCAACGAACAACAGGAACAAAAGCACTTGGTTAAATGGGAAGGGACACAAAGGGATGTACTTTTGCAATGCAAGTGCGTTTGTGTGTGTCTATTTATGCTGTCTGCGTAGTTTACAACGTTGCCCTAGTCCATTTCCAATTTCACTGATTGCGCCGCTCCCGAGTTGTGAGCATGCGCACAGCGGAGCTGACATGGTCTACTTCACGCGCGCATGCGCGAGCCGGTAGGCCCTTCTTTGCATGGGGTCACGGCCTCATTTTGCATTTACTGGCTGCCATTTTCAATGTAACACGCCCACGTCCCTCCCAATTTGTATTACTCCTCCTTACGCTCAGAAAAAACGTTACGCTTGCGCAATTTCCTGTGCAAAAGCTACGAGAATAGGGTGATTACGCGGCAAAATTGCGCAAGTCTAACGTAAAGGCGGTGCGCTACGCCGGTCCAATAATGCGCAGAAGTACCTGAATCTGGGCCCTATAACTTTTGCGCAAACCAATCAATATACAGTACGCTTATTATTTTTTACCAAAAATATGTAGAAGAATACATATCAGCCTAAACTGAGGATAGGATAGTATAGGATAGGATAGGATAGGATAGGATAGGATAGGAATAGATAGATAGATAGATAGATAGATAGATAGATAGATAGATAGATAGATAGATAGATAGATAGATAGATAGATAGATAGATAGATAGATAGATAGATAGATAGATAGATAGATAGATAGATAGATAGATAGATAGATAGATAGATTTTTGGGGGATATTTATTATAGCAAAAAGTTAAATGATTTTATATATTGAAAAATACAACAATCAGTACAGAACCGCAAAGTCCAAAAACATAATTGTAGAATATATTCCCAATGAAGTGAACAAAACTTATTTATGTGAAACACAACATAAAGGCAAATGGTAGAGATAAATAAGAGGGGTGCTCATAGAAGTGTAGTCTGAAACTGACTGAGGTTAGAAATCCTCTTCAGGGTCCACCTGTCACCAGTAACCACCACGTGCAGATACAACCCTTCTTGGGTATGCTCTTACCACAAGGATAATACAAATATGCCTTAAAAGAACAGCCCCTTTGCCTCTGAATCTCCTTTCATTGGTCTCCTTTCACAACCCAAGCTGGGTAACCAACCCGATCTCAAAATACAAGTAAAACCATTCTCATTGGTCCTCCCAAGACATCCTATTTTCTTGCTCCCTTGCAACCCCCAAAACCCATCGATAATGCTTTTTTTTTTTTTTAACGTTACATTCCTGGCATGCCAATAATGCTAACTGTCACATTTGCTTGTGCTCTCAACCAAACTGTCATGCCATCAAACAGATCAAACAGGAGCTAAGATAGCAGCTTTTGTGGCTAAAAAGAATAGGAGGATTCAGTTCCCCTTTAGGGACCCGTACAGAGCCTCAAGAACTCCTTACCCCAATCTGACTGACTGACTGTCTCCTACTCTGTCCACATTTAGGTGATCCCTCAAAACCCATCTCTTAATCTTCCTCTTGCCTTAATAAACTGTACTTTTACTTTCTCCATCAGCTTATGCCTAACAGGTATTACCTTTTGTATCACTTGATCATTTCTTTTAGAAGATAAGCTCTCACTAGCAGGGTCCCCTGCGCTCTCTTGTATTGAATTGTATGGCAATTGTACTGTCTTTCTCCATTTTTGCACAGTTAGAGCTATATACATCCTGAATAATATTAAGCCCCATTTAAATAGTCATAAGCCCCTTGAATCAAACAGCCTTTTGAACCCCCATCCCCTTATAAAAGCTACCGGCACTCCCAATCCATTGGATACAGCCAAATAATTTAGCTCATTATATATATCCAGAAAATTAATTAGGTTTGCAAATATTCTATTTTTTTTATTTCATTTTTAAAGAGTTTGAGTCTGCTTTAAGAAATCTAGGGCCAGATCCACAAAGCACTTACGCCAACGTATCTCGAGTTGCGCCGCGTAAGTGTAAATATGCGCCTGTGTATCTATGCGCCGTATCCCCAAAACGCCTGAAAATCAGTTTTTTCCGTCCGACGTAAAAAGATTACACCGGCGCATCGTAGGCGCAAAAATGCGCTTGACACACCATTGATTTGCTATGCAAATATGCAAATGAGGGAGATACGGCGATCCACAAAAGTACGTTTGTGCGGTGCAGGCTACGCCCTGTGTGCATCAGCTGCACGTCCGGTCTAAAGTTAGTTCTTATAAAAGAAGCTTTAACTTTGCACCAGCCGTGTACATGTCAGCTAAAGCAACACCGTTAGGGACGAGCTGAACAGCCACACTTGCAGGACAACAATCTGTATGCCAACATGCCAGGGACATCCTTGCTCATAGCTATATTACTGACTTTAGATGAGCGCAGAAAGAAGGAGGGAACGGAGGAGGGCACGGGAGAGGATATACCGCACACGCATAGACATCTTTGGCATGAGTGATTCTGAGGTGTATCGCATCTTCAGATTCACCCCTCATGCCATCATGGAATTATAAGATACAATGAAGCACACACACGTACCCGTGCAGTGGTGGAACGCACCTTTGGCCTCCTGAAGTCATGTTTCCGATGCTTGGATAAGTCTGGGGGTACCCTGTTGTATTTCCAAAACTTTGTATGCCAGATCATCGGTGCATGTTGCATGCTGCACAACTTCGCATTGAGAAAGGGCCTGGAGATTGACATACGTGATGACCTGACCCCCGAACCAGACAATCCCCCCCGACCGAGGCTACCCTGTCTTCTGAGGGAAGAGCAGCCAGGAGACAGCTCGCATTAGGAATCTTTGCACGTTAAACACACACATTAATCATGGCACAATGAGAATGCATGCATGCACACCACTGTGGTCCCTAGCACAGACACATCACATCCTCATCAAATTGGATTGGCACAAGCCCACCATACAGGACTTGTGAGCAGCAACGCTGCGCCAAGGCTCCACTTTTGTCACTGTATATTCATACACCATTCACATGGACCTGGAGATCACTTCTCCCTGGTCCTGGGGATCCCTTCTCCACCACAACCGAGGGTGACAGCCCTTTTCCGGCAGGAATGTCACCCCCACAATCAAACATCATTCACAAACATAAATCAAATCATAATAAAAAAAAACAAAACACAGAAAATAAAATAAAATAACGCCGCTGGCGTGACCCACGCCTGGGGCGGCCACGGCCATGCCCCGGCTCCTCAGGGGAGACTCATGGGGGGGAAATCAGGGGAAGGTGGAGCATCCCCTGGTCTCTGCCCACCTGGCGGCCTGCCCTCCAAGGCCACGGCAATTCTGGTCAGGCCAATATTGAGGGTTGCCGTATTGGCCTGGACAGCCTGGGTGAGGGCCCGCACATCCTGACCAACGCCTGCTGGGGTAGTCTGCAGTTCGTTTAGGCAGTTTATAAGAACCAGGGAGTTGCAGTCCATGTCCCCAACTGAATCCTTGATGGAGGACAGGCTCTCCTCCATCCGCCCCAAACTCTGGGTGACCTGACCCAGATGGCGGGTCTGAAGGGCCTGGTCCCTTCTTAGGTTTGCTGGCAGAACCTCGGCCACCCCCCTGGTCTTGTGGGTCGCCTTCCTGCCTCCAGATGAGGCTTGTGGCCGGGGAGAAGAGGAGCCCCTTGGGGGGAGCCCTGTTGGGGGAGGAGTGGGAGGGGCTACCCCTGATGGAGGCCTGGCTGCTGCCAGCCCTAGGGGGAGACTCCTCCAAATGTAGCGTGACATCATTCCCTGACATCACCTCCTCCTCCTCAACCTCCTCCTCCTCAACCTCCTCAGAGGACTCAAGGCTTGCCTGGGGGTCTTCCTCAGACTCATGTCCCGGGAATGGTGCGGACTGGCCAGATGGGCCAGCACCCTCCTGCACATCTGTGGATGACACAAAACATTCACAGGTTGGAGGATCCACACACTTGCCACATATTCCCTTCCCCCCCACACCCGAAAGAAAAGAAAAAAAAACGTACCTGTCCTCACGGCCTCCTCAATGGAGTCAAAGCCAGGCAGCCCCTCCACTTGCTGCCTGTTGAAGCACTGGGCCACCGCACGCTCCTCATCAGTCAGCCTAATACTGCATGGTGGTCCCCCTCCAGTGCCCCTGCCATGTGCTGCAATCTGGGACAGCTTCCCACGGACCACACGCCTGAGATCATTTATTTTATTTTGTATCCCCTGGCAGGTCCGGGTCTCACCCCCCAACGAATTTACCTCGTCGGTGATGTCCTGCAAGATCTGCCTCTTCCTGGCCGGGGTGGTGTTGGCACTCTCCAGGCCATGCAGGAATGGCCCAAATTGGGTGATGGCCCTGATAATAATCTCCTTCTCCCGCAAGGAGTAATTTAACTTTCTCTTCCTATAGCTCATCTTGAAAAAACACTCTCCAAATCACTCTCCAAAAACCACAAAGACACGACACAAACCAACAAACACTAACAGACAACGGAACAAAAGCACCTTGCTTCAGGAAGGGAAACAAATTGGATGTACTTTTGCAATGGAAGGGCGTTTCTCTGGGCCTATTTAAGCACTGGGCGTATCTCAATAAGTTCACCGGGCCTAGTTCCTATCTCACTGATTGCGCCGGGCCGAGTTCTGAGCATGCGCAGAGAGGTGCTGACCATAGTCTGCGTCATGCACGCATGCGCAGTCCGGCTGGCCCTTCATTTGCATGGGGTCACGGCTCATTTCAATGGAACACGCCCACGTCCTTCCCAATTTCCATTACGCAGCCTTACACCTCGGAATTTACGTCGCGCAGGCGCAAATTTGGGCGCAAATACTCTGTGGATATGGCACTTACATCTCTAATTGGAGAGTAAAAGAGATTCGCAACGCCGGTCTATATATGCGCCAATGTAAGTGGATCTGGCCCTTAATGTCTACTGCAGGAACTTTGCTGTATTCTAAATTCAGAAGGACTACTGTAAAACCAAAACCAGTATTAGGAATGTCCATAGATTCAAAAGTTGCCTTAAAAAAGTGAATGTGATCAGTAATACAGGACCTCTTTTTTTGTACTGTTACCAGCCAGTGTTCTGATCACTGCCACACCAGTTATATGATGACGCTGAACTTCAATGGTGACAGTAGTCAGAAAGTGTGCTATGCCTCTTACTAAATACCTTGAACTGTCTACTTTCCAAAAAGGGGTCATTTGGGGGAGATTTCTACTGTCCTGGCATTTTAGGGCCTGAGATAGGTCATCAGTACATCAAGATTGAGCAATTTACAGATCTATACCATAGTTTGTGGACTTGTGGATGCATTTTGAGCTTAATTTATGAAGAACCATTATTTATTTGCAAAATTTTATAACAAAAACATTTTCAGATTTTTTTCCCCGTTTATTTAGCAAAATATATAAAAAAATTGTGGTGATTAAATACCCCCCCCCCCCAAAAAAAAAAGCTCTATTTGTGTGAACAAAATTATACAAATTTAGTTTATGTACAGTGTTGGATGACCACGCAAATGTCACTGTAACAGAACTGAAAGCAAAAAATTGGCCTGGGCAGGAATGAGGCAAAAGTGCCCAGTATTGAAGTGGTTAAATACTCTTTGAAAAAATGTTGAAAAGGGTCTGGAAAGGTTTAGGGCAGCAGTTGATAGTGTTGCTCACGAATATTCGCATTGCGAATATTCGCTACGAATATTGCATATTCGAGTATTCGCGAATAACTCGAATATTGCGGCGAATATTCGCTATGGCGAATATTCGTATTTTTTCAAATTTATTTTTAAAACAGATCACATCCTAGTGATCTCCATCGACATCTAAAAGCATTGCTGGTATGATTAGAGAGAGACCCTGGGCCGAGTAGCTGATGCGATTCTTTTATGTTGCCGAAAATTCGCATTGCGAATTTTCGGCAACATAAAACAATCGCATCAGCTACTCGGCCCTTCTTTTGCATCAGAGCCAATCAGAATAACTTGAATATTTGACAAAGGGAATATTGCGCAATTATCTTCTCCGCCCTTCTTTTGCATCAGAGCCAATCAGAATAACTTGAATATTCGGGCAAAAGGAATATTGCGCGATATTCCTTTTGCCGAATATTCGAGTTATTCTGATTGGCTCTGATGCAAAAGAAGGGCGGAGAAGATAATCGCGCAATATTCCTTTTGCCGAATATTCGAGTTTTTCTGATTGGCTCTGATGCGCCCTTCTTTTGCATCAGAGCCAATCAGAATAACTCGAATATTCGGCAAAAGGAATATTGCGCGATTATCTTCTCCGCCCTTCTTTTGCATCAGAGCCAATCAGAATAACTCGAATATTCGGCAAAAGGAATATTGCGCGATATTCCTTTTGCCAAATATTCAAGTTATTCTGATTGGCTCTGATGCAAAAGAAGGGCGGAGAAGATAATCGCGCAATAGGAATATTGTGCGATTATCTTCTCCGCCCTTCTTTTGCCCCCTTATTCTCCTTTCTTTTAAGTAGAGTTAGTGTAGAGTTAGTGTTTAGTGCATATTAGTTTAGTAATACAGGAAATGATCTCCGTTTATGAGAATTTCGCAATCATTTTCGCATTAGCGAAATTTCGCAAATTTTTTTTTGGATAAAATATCACGAATATTCGATATTAGCGAATATTCGCGAATATTCTTCTATATATTTGCGCAATATCGCAAAATCGAATATGGCGTATTCCGCTCAACACTAGCAGTTGAATGTTAAGGGTTTTAGGAGTCAGGGCTTAACTTTAAGGGCTACTTTAAAGGTTGTGAGTTTACGTATTTTTACCAATTAAATAACCCGACATACTTTAGAAATTCTTCAAGAAACAAAATTTTATTCTGGAGATCTGTAGATGCAAGTGTTATCGGATATCCTAGTGATTATAAAACAAAATTTAATGTGTATCTATAAATCACACATTTTTTACTTGAACATATTTTATAGTCTCGAGTGGCATAGTTATATGTATGGTAAAAAAAAATAATGCATAACAAAAATCATTTATCAAACACTTTTAAAATGTAATAAATGTCATCAATATCTATCTTTTATATCTCTGTCATCTTTAATTACTATAGCACCCTGTTAGTTGAAACATTTCATAAAATTTAGTAGGGTCAGATTATCTGCATAGCAATAAGCCATTACTTGCCTCAAGGAATGTGAGGGTAAGTGTTACCTTCCTTTAATCATGACAGGTAAGAGTATTTGCATAGGTAAATGTATTAATCATATCTTATGACACATTCGTCCCAGTTGGAAGGCATGTTATTGTCCAAGTAAATTGGCCTGATTCACTTGAACAGTCAGTTGCTAATAAGAATAATTTATTATATTCACAGTATACTTTAGATCAGCACAATGTTATCTACAGTATATATACATGTTTTTAAGCTGAAGTAATGCAAATAGTTACATTTTTATAGAGTTGTACATCATATTGTAATATAGGATTTATGTTAGCAATAACATTGTTTGTGTGCGGCTAAGAACCTCAACATGAAGAAAACCTAAATGATATCAACTCCAAATACTAAAAGGGTTACCACTGTACCTAAACCATATCTGATTCCAAGAAAAAAAAAAAAAATCATCTGCCTAGTTTTCATCCCATCTTTAATTAGTTTAATTCACTATACATTGCGTGATGTGATTTTGTTTTGGCTATACTGTCACAGTATACAGTAAACAAATAGTATTTTTGTGTTCATGTACTTTTTTTGTTTTACATTTTTGTACTGAAATCACACAGAGGTGTTTTATTTGCAGTTTAAACTCAAGGACATAACATTTGTGTCCCCAATACAAAGATGAGGCTTAATAATGGACTTGTATGCAATGGTGTAACTACCCCAATATGACCCAATACAGTCATTATATGGCTCAGGGCAGAGGGGGGAACAGCAGGGAAAAAGAAGATCATTATTACTTTATCATTCATTAACAAAAAAAAAAAAATGGTGAATAACCACTAAGCTCACAAAGTTCTATGCTCATTTTCCAGATTCTTTTCCCCCCATTCCTCTTAAACCACTCCCACTGTCAGGTTCTATCTCTGCATGCTCAATACAAACCGTGGCATGCTGAGTGTTTTTTGGTGTGCCCTAGGTCTTTTACAATCCTATTCACACCCATGCACCATAGTGTGAGTCTGTATATAGCTTTTCCTAGCTAATAAGCGATGACCGAGGGGTGTCAGGAAAGTATCTGTGGTCTGCAGAGCAATCTTGCAGCTCCTGACATCTAGTCTATAGTAGCCTGCTGGGACACAGGGATGTCATCATTGGCAGATTTCTATAAGAAGAGTAGTTGCCTGTGATACAAAGAGAAAGCTTTCTGGAAGAGCTTTTGGCATTGGCATTGGCATGGCCAGGACAGAGTGCCTGACTGTGTGGCCTGTTTTCAATGTGTGAGTCTTTAGATGGTTCTTTGGCTTCTTTGTAGCCCTTAATCTACTATACGTGATGACCCCACTGACTTGAGGCTATTGCTGTCCCTGACACATTGCTAGGGGTTATCGTTACTAGTACTGACATATGCTGGGGGTTCTTTTTGCTAGCTCCAAAGGAGATTATTTTACTTCCACAATCTATTTAGTGTACCTCCAGGCTCTGTCTAGCCTTTACAAAGAGGGAAAGGTGGCACACCACAAGCTATAAACTGGAAATAAGCACTGTTCTTTGGCCTCACCCATTTTGGCCACACCCACCTTTTAGCCACACCCACACTTGTAAAATTGGCAGCATGCTACCTGCACCACATCAGCTCCTCCAATTATGCTTCCAACACCTGCACAGCACCCCCAAGAAAATTGGTCCGGAGCTGCCCCTGTATGTTCTGGGATTAGCTTATATCGTTGGATATAATGTAGGCCATACACAGTTTTTTATGATTTTAGCAGCAGACATGAAAACAGAGTACCCAATCAGCTTAATAAAAAAAGAAAAAAAGGAGCAATGGGAGCATATCTCATAGCAAGTTAAAAACATATGTTTTGTTGATGACTGCTTTAAACAGAGGAAACAATGGACCTTTATTGAATAACTCAGTAAATAGAGATTAGAGATAATTAAATCGGTCCTCATGTATTGAAATTTAGTCTTGAATTGCACTACTTCAATGAACACAAAATACAGCAACGTAATGTACATGCTGATTTGTGAATAGTTTATCCTGATGCTACTCAGTGTCACAAATGAGACACCCTGGCTAGCTGCTGGTAAATGTGAAAAAACAGCTAGGGTTTCTTGGTGACACAATTCCTATTGTTTTCCTGGTCATTGGACTAGTTTTTGTTTCAGTTCTTAATTTTCACCAGAACAAATTGTTTTCAAAAAGAGGACTCCATTGCAAAATACCCAGATGCTAATCAGGCTCACTACACTGGCTGCACTGTTTGCTGCCCCCCCCCCCCGCAGAAATATATATCACCAGCCGCCACTGGTGGTAGGCATTGTGAGTGATGATGGATTTGCAAGGGTCATGTTTTAGATATTTTTTTTTAATAGAGGACTTGTACAGCATTTGGGTATCTTTATATCTAGCTTACTGTACAACTTTTTTTTATTTTTATATTTAAGCGTTTTATTTGGGTAAGTACTGTACATACAATGAATAAGCATCCATTACTCTATACAAACAATATCTTAATGTCTCACACTTTCCATTTCGAGTAAAATTAACCTTTCATTGCATGGAAAAAATTAAACATTGTCATAATTGACTAAAAATAGTAATAATAATAGTCTCCCTCGCTACTGGGGGGAGATATAGGAAGAGGAGAATTAGGGCAAGGAAAAGAAAAACCCATAAACCAACCTAGGTTCCCATCCTAGACCAGGTTTCACTCCTTATTTATCTAAGGCTCATCTTCCAGGTCTGGATAGGTTCCTTCTAGGCCGACAATATCCCGATTCCCCCATCCTCTTTTAGTCCCACCCTATAACTCTATCTTGCCTGTACTCCCTTCCTATATCTATTCCTATGTAATGACCCCTTGTGTTCTATTTAGAATACCTATTTAGAATACCTACCCCATTTTGACCCTAGTCACTTCCCCACCCACCCCTCCAACCTCCTCCCCCCCTCCCACCCACAAAAAGAGAAAAAAAAAAACCTTTTTTAGTGAATTAGTAGGGGTACTAGTTACCCCATATGCATTCTTGTGGGGGGGGGGATTCCTGAGGCCCCCTTTTTTTAAAGAATCTGATAAGCCCTTCACCTGAAGACCTGCGTAACCACCAGGCAAGGTAGGGGTGAGGTCTCCAAGTTGAGGGTACATGGCCTGGTATGGTTCAGGCTCACGCTAGCCCCCTTTTTTGGCCAGCCAGGCTGCATGCTCAGATTAAGGGTCTGTTATGGATTTTAAGGGGGGACTTTTTTGTGTGTGAAGTCCCTATTAAAATCCATACCTGACCCAAAGGATCTTGTATAGATTTCCTGGGGGACCTTATGATTTATTTTTTCCATGTAATACCCTTTTAAAAACGATACCAGATTTAAAGATGCTGGTATGTTTTTCAGAGGGTATTTTTTTTTTCATTCTTGCTGTGAGAGGTGCTACAGCAAAAGTGACATGTATTTAAAAAAACAGCTCAAACTGGCAGCAAATGATATTCATTGCTGGCCTTTTTTTAAACATCTCACAAACCCCGGCAAAGGTCCCCAAAAATATGAAGAAGACCCTTGAAGGGGACTATGTTCTGTTTTAAAAAACTAAAATAATAAACAGGTGTATTTTTGACTGCTCTGTGCAATAGAATTGAACAGCGCAGGCCCAAATCTTCTGTTCTCAGGTTCCTGGCTTCTCCCCTTCTCTGAAGCCCCGTACACACGGCGGAGGTTCTCGGCAGAAATCAGCGAGAACCTCGCTGGGAGCCACATTCTGCCGAGAACCTCGGCCGTGTGTACGCTCTCTGCGAGCCCCGCCCGTCGAGAAACCCGTCGAGCAAATAGAGAACAGGTTCTCTATTTGCTCGACGGCCCGTCGGGATGAATGGCTGGTTGCCTTTCCCGACGGGCAGGTCGCCGATTCTGACGGCCGGCAGAGAACCTCGATGGGCGGAACGATGTGTTCTGCCCGTCGAGGTTCTCTGCCGTGTGTACGGGCCTAAGTGCTTAATTTTTAGCTTCTTTTATAAAACAATATTACTCTATAAGAAGCATATTTGTCTTTTGGCATTCCTCTGATGACTTTGAGATGAGATGTAATTAAAGTTCCAGTGTATGGATATGTAACAGATACTGACCAGCGTTTAATTTGGAGTGTGATTTTGATGGGTAGAGAAACACGTGACCATCACTTTGAATATAAAGAAGATGTGCTTGAACTTTGGTATTGTTTGGATGGACATTTTATGATTAACAAATATTTGTTTTTGTGTTTCTCACATTTTTTATTTGATAAAATAAAGTGTAATCATACATTGATAGAAAATATAGAAAAAAAAGGAGGATCCTCCTAGAAAGGGGGATCCCCAGTGATTTGATTGTGGTAATCACAAAAAAGCACATACATCTCACATCTATTCCCAGTGTTTGCAAAAACAGAGTGCTGGAAATCATATGTTACCGAAGTAAATATATGAATATAGGGCCAGATTCAGGTAGATCAGAGCATCTTTGCTCTGGAGTAACGCTTCTCATTTACGTTACTCTGCCGAAATTTTAGGAGCAAGTGCTGTTATTCATGAAGCACTTGCTCCTAAAGTTGCGGCAGCGCATCGCAAACGAGCCGGCGGAATTCAAATTGGGCGGGTACGGGGCGTGTAGTATTCAAACTAAGCGCGATCCCGCGGCGAATGTACTGCGCATGCGTCGAGTGTCAATGCATCCCAGTGCGCATGCTCCAAATTCTGTCAGTGAACGTCAATGACGTCACATTCCCATTCATGAATGTTTTACGCAAGCGTCGCGATTTGTTTTTTTTCCGACGCGATGACGACGCCTATACTTAACATTGGATACTCCACTAGGGGGCTGCTTTATCTATACGCCGCGTATCACTTCCGGAAACGTCGTAAAGTCACTGCGTCGCGCCCGAAAAAGATCGTGAATTGCCGATTCCCGCTCATTAACATATTTTTTGAGCGTAAATCGGCGGGAACGCCCCCGGCGCCATTTTTAAGTTGAAGTAACAATGCGATGGCGAAATTCAATTGCGCCGATCGCATCGGAACTCCAACCCGGCGTTTCTTGTTTTCTGGTTACAGAAAACAAAAACGCCGGCTTAAAGTGACAGTTAGGCTGGCGGATCCATTGATCCGCCAGCCTAACTCTACCTGAATCTGGCCCATAATGTTTAAACCAATATGTCAAAACAAAACTATAGTGAATCTGTAATCAAACAGGTTATAGTGAAGAGTATAGTCCCGTGTGAAGGTGGTCCATCAAACTCTCATGGATTTGCAAAGATACATTGTCCCCTCTGTCAAATAACAGTACATCTCCAGGCAGATAATCCTTGGCATAAAAGTAGATTGAATACGCTTACCAGCTGGAGTAGACCCGCAGCTCACCTTACGGTGGGGGGTCCTAAAGGCTTGTATGGGCCGAACGCCCTCCTTGGTCACCGTCACAGAAATATATCCTTGTACTGATGTCCCAAGTGGAATCCAAGCAGGAACTGGTAAGGATATCCAGGAGGGATTTCCAATGAAGTTGTGTAGTGGTGATGCTCCAAGGGTATCCAATCAGGGGAAAAAAGGGGAGAAAAAGGGAGAGCACCTCCTCATAGTGTAAAAAAGTTTTAATTTAAAATCACAAAAATCAAAAACAGGAGGTTTGTACTATCAAAATTTCCAAACAGGAAGTGCAAATAAACACACATAAAAACTGTCCAAATAAAAGTTCCACGAGATAATTCCAAAAATCCACATCAAAGAATAAACAGGTCCAATGCGCAGTGGAAGTAATTCGAGTCCAGTAAACCCGACCGGTTTCGTCTTCATAGACTTCAATTGGGGTATGTAACTGGACTCCCACGTTCCCTGCGCTATTAAATAGCCCCCATAATTACCCATATGAGATCACATTATCGTTTGCCAGCGTGCGTTTTAATCCAATGTCACTTCCGCTCCAAGTGCGCTCCATGCGCCAGAATGAGCAACACCGCCCTGCGATCCCCCGTCGTATCGGTGGGGGGGACGCGCCACCATCACACGCAATCCCCGCCCATCCCAGACAGGTGATGCGGCAACAAAGGAAGATGCAATGACACCTTGCATCGTCACCTTGCGTACCAAGCAACGTGAGTGCGTGCTAACGTCATGCGCTCCATCTGGTGCATTGCAATTGGGTTCATCAGTCTTAAAGGGCTGGGGGACTTTGGTAGGTTGGGCTCCCAGGGAGGAATTCTTTCAAAATAAAAGGCAGACATTATCTTCTCAAATGACACATATCTTTCATAAGAAGCCTCTTGTTGTGAAAAAAAGCAGCTAAAAAGCTCACCAATCCACATAAATTCATAGATGTCATGTGCCTAGACCCAGCGAATGTGTTTCATCTTCAAGACGTTGTCAGGAGTGGTGGAGTCATGGGAGTGCCAGTAGTGCATGGCCCTGATATATGATTACATCTATGTTCTGGACTGCCAGGTTGGGAACCAACCAATGTGAGTGCAATATTTTCTAGAGTGGTTTTATTTATTAAACCAGTCTATTCTCTTATGAGAAAATTAGGTAGTTTCAAGGCAATCCTAAATTATAATTATAGCGATAGTAAATTAGAATGACTCGCAGAATTGAGCTATAGTGATGCGTGGGGAAATTTGTCATCAAACACTGAAAGTAATGACAGTGACAATTCTGCAACTGAGCAAACTTTAGTGTTTTTGATTTGATTACATTATTGATTACATTTTATTACTATTATATTATTATGTGTTATAATTGTTCATTATATTTATGATTTTGTGTTTCAAACTTTATCATACTCGAGATTCCTAAGAATTAAAGGGGTTGTAAATATTCATCTTTTATTTTCTAAATTGGTTCCTTTAAGCTAGTGCATTGTTGGTTCACTTAACTTTTCCTTTAATTTCCCTTCTAAATGTTTTTTTTTCTTTGTTTGAATTTCTCACTTCCTGTTTCTCCTCAGTAAGCTTTCCACCATTCACCAGAGTGGTGGAAAGTCATTTAGAACAGCTTACTGAACACCTTACTGAGGAGGAACAGGAAGTGAAAAATTCAGACAAAGAAAACAAAGAAAAAATATATATATATTTAGAAGGGAAATCAAAGGAAAAGGTAAGTGAACCAACAATGCACTAGCTTAAAGTAACCTATTTAGAAAATAAAAAAATAACCTTTACAACCCCTTTAAAGGCCTACAATATAAAATGCCAAATTTTCATGCAAAACATTTTACCGCTTTGGGATACAAAAATCTGACATCATCATACTGCCAGGGAGGTTTATTTGTACCATTTAGTCCACAGTTTCCATCTATAGCTCATTGCTTGGTAGTTACCTTTAGCTGCAGCAGACATTTTCTCATATGTGGCGTGTGTTAGCCACATAAAGATTTAATGACTTCACTTCATGTGGGCACTACATGGTCTCTCCAATGTCTCATTATTGAGAGCCAGGCGCTTAACAGTACACAAATCAATATAACTCTTGGGGATGTGGGGATGGATTCTATTTCTAGAGATAAGATGGCCATAACTGCAGTTAGGGGGATCTGTATTTCTATTATATGGTGCAACATGCCTTTAGTTCCATACTTTCTCCAACAAAGTGGAAAAGTCAGGGCATCAATTTTGATATTGTAAATGGTGTCAAATACCAATAAAGTAGTATCTTATGGGTTATTTCCACAAGTTGACACTTTTTATCATTGCATAAGTTGTATGGAATGCTTTTTTGCCATTGTTCTGCGGTATAGGATGTGTCAAGGTCTTGTTCCCACGCTTTAATATCAGGATAAGGTAAATACCATCTTATTGTTCAGTGTATTATAAAATAGAGAAATACCCTGATATTAGTGGAGGGTTTGGTGAAATATAAAGCAATTCTCCATGGTAGTAATGTTTGGTGTGTTTGCTTAGGCTTTCTGCAAGTGGGCACTTGTCCAACAGATGTCATGGAGTGCTTACACAAGATACCCTCTCAGTTATCATTGTTTATACAAGTGTTCTAGTCAACTATAAATATCTAGCTTGACATTTTGCTATATTTGACATCAATCTGATGGGATAGAAAAGGATATTTCCAGCTGAGATTCTCAAAACTTTCCAAATGAAATCGAACAATAGAGATTGAGACCAGGACGTAACACCAAGGAAGGTATCTGCCACAACCTAAAGACGCGTTTCGCCCATTCTCCTGCAATCACCTGGGGTCCTCATTGCTGTGTAAGCTGTTTAGAAAAAAGCAAGGCTACAGAGGTTTCTTCTGTCAATAAGAGAGTGGGCAGCTTACCTATCTGGACCAATAAGTGGGAGCCTCTTGTTGAAGAATTTGCAAAGTATGAATCTCCCTTGAATAAGACTTGGGGTGATAAAGTCTCAGATAATTGTGTAGATTTTAGCCTTAAGGGGTTGGATTTAAGTAAAACAGAGAGGAGGACAGTGTCCACAGTGAGTTTGTATTTTCGTCATGCTCTCTATACTGAATCACAAAGAAGGGAGAAGGCAGAGACAGGGATAAAGGGGCGGACAGTTTTGTTTAATCAGGTAAGGAAAATGGGAGCCACAATTGCTCCAGGCCATGCAAAAAGCCTGAGCGTTTAGTGTGAAGTTTTCAGTGTAGGACCACACGAGAGATGGCATAGACCCAGTATGTGTTAGTTTCAGTGACCTGGAAAATACCTACTCGTGGAGAACAATCGGAGTAGGTATTTCCAGGTTAAGTGAGATGGGTTGTATAATGGGATTAAATACGTTTCCAGAATAGATGGGTCCAGATATGGAACCCTTTACATTTGCTCTGCGCTCTAAGCCTAATGAAGTCTGCGCCATTTAATCTCTTTTGCTCCTTTATTGTCCTTGCTGGGAGGCCTGGAATTAAATAGCAAGATTTATGAAACAACTACCCTTTTAAACAAGTTGGGAAGCTAGATGAGACTAAAACAAAAGCTGTTAAGGCAGTAGATAAGGTCAAAGCCAGACAGGAAGAGACCAGGCAAAAAAAGAACAGAGAAGAAAGGGAATATGGGAGAGAGGGCAGGCGGTGAAGAAAAAACCAGGCTAGTTATCTCTAGGAAAGAATTGTGCAAGAATACCTAAAGATGAGACAGATGGGATTTCTACTGCAGAATTGCTGAAGAGGTGGAAACAGTTAGTGAGGACAACTGTCAGGGTGAAGTGAAGATAACAGAAGCCTACATTTAGAGGAAACAGAACAGACCCAAGCCAATTCCCAAAACCCATACCCAAATCCCTTTATCCTGGGGAAGAGTTAGAGAGACTCAGAAAAAGGGGATTGGGATGTTCCTTATCCTTTGTGAAGGAAATGGGGGTCTCCTGTAAGAGCAGTGAGGACAGTGACAGCGGGAGATGGATGCCCATGTGCATCTGTCATTGTATGGTGGGGGAAGTCATCTTCCCCTACACATCTGACGGCTTTAGTTGATACTGGAGTTGAAGTTACACTTTTGCAAGGAAATCCTTCCCATCACAATGATTTATGTAGAAGGTCTGGGAGTGAAAAACCACACCAGCAGTTAGGACAAGGGTGAAATTGGCTATTGGCAAGGGACTCGGCTTTTGGACAAATATTTTGGTATTAGTTACCCAAAAATATTCTTGGGATGGATGTACTTCAAGGTCAGTCTATTCAGACTGAACAGGGTACATTCCTATGTGGGTATCCAGATGAAGCGTATCTGGTAAGGGTGGTGAAGGCTGTGGTCAGAGGTCATGCAAAATGGACCCCTGTCTATATCCCTCCACCAGAACAGTGAGTCTGTCTTAAGCAATACAGACTTCATGGAGGCCACAAAGAAATTGGGGAGACAATTCAAGAATTGTTGAGAGTAGGAATCTTTAGACCTGCTGTAAGTCCTTTTTCATCTCCGGTGTTCCCGGTAAAGAAACCTGATGTGACATATACAATGACTGTGGATTACAGAGGTCTAAACAAAGAGGCACCTCCATTAAAGTCAGCTGTACCAAATATGATCTCACTTGTTAAGAAAATTGCTAAAGAGGCAGGGGAATATCATGCTGCAATAGACCTGTCTAACACTTTCTTTTCGATTTTGATAGACCCAGAGTGTCAGGACCAGTTTTCCTTTGTGTGGTGGGGCCACCAGTACACCTTTAATGTCCTTCTACAAGGCCTTCATTCTCCAACAATTTGTCATGGACTGATTGCCCCAGATTTAGGTACCCTGAATTTGAACGTCATTGTGTTTCACTTAATTGATGACATCATGATCTCTGCAAAAAAAGAAGAAGATGTAACTAAAGCACTGCACCTGCTGATACATCACATGGAGCACAGAGGATGGGCTATCAAGAGAGACATAGTCCAGGGAACCATTACAAAGTTGAAATTCCTGGGAATAATGTGGACTAGGCCACATAGGGAAATTCAAGAGATAGTTGTGGAAACTATCTAAGCACTATCACCTACTACCAAAAAGGAGGCACAGAAGTTAATTGGAGTTGTGGGATTGTGGGGATTATTTATACCCCATCTTGGACTAATCTTGAGGCCTATATACTGTACAATGCCACCAGAAAGAGTTCTCTTGGGATTTAGAGCAGAAGACCGCATTCCAACGATTTAATGACTTCACTTCATGTGGGCACTACATGGTCTCTCCAATGTCTCATTATTGAGAGCCAGGCGCTTAACAGTACACAAATCAATATAACTCTCCTGTAAAGACCATTACAGGAAATGACATAGTTACCATCCTACTGCGTTGCCAATAGCAGGATAAGTGAGAGATAATGGACTGACCACTAGGATAGCTGTAGCCCAGAACCAGACACTGATGAAGCGCAAGTGGTACCTTCATGAAAGCGTGGGTATTGCAGCTAGGGATGTCAGAGACATTTCAAAACAGTTGGCAGGACTTGACACTTTTACCAGAACCCAGCCAGAAGAAGAAATTCCTGTGCTGCACTCATTCCCCCATTCAGGAGGCTCAACCCTTCAAGTCTCTTTCAGAAGACGTGAAAGAATGAGCATGGTTTACTGATGGTTTAGCCATAGTCATCTCCTCTGGGCATCAATGCACTGCAGCAGCATACAACCCAAGCACAGACATGGTCCTGCAGGAGACCAGAATTGGAGGGACCAGTCAGTATGCAGAGTTGAAAGCTATAGTAATGACTCTTCAGGAGGATCCTTCTGCTCATGTCACTATCTACACTGACAGTTGGGCAGTCTTTAAAGGACTGACAACTTGGATGCCCATGTGGAGGCCCAATGACTGAATAATTCATGGAAAGGTGGTGTGGGTAAGCAAGGAAGTCTGGAACTACATGTTGACGCACATGTGCCCCTAGTCCCATACTTCAAGAATCATAACAAAGTGGCAGAAGAATTCGCCAAAGTGAATGCAGCTGTGCCAAATGACCCTGTCTTGATAAACTTGGCCAACTGGGCCCACAAGCAATCTGGACATTTGGCCGAAGTGCAAAATACATCAGGGCGATTTTATACACCTGATCTGGAGATGTCCAAAACTACACCGGTATTGGGAGGAGGTCTCCCAGTGCATAAGTAGACTTGCACAGACACACATCCCACTGGACCCCCTGGTATATATATTGGGGTCCATAGAGGCGGACACCTTCCCAAAAGGAATTTATATAATCTGGACATTTGGGGAAGAAAACGACATATGAATGGGCACAGCAGAGAGGACTGCCCAAATTCACGGACATTATAAAGACTGTATAGGGAACTGTACAGTGTGTGGAGAAGTGTGACAATGGTCATTGCAAAAGTACTCCACCAGGTCAATTAAGAGGGGTGAAAGGCCTGCAGAGATTTGGCAGACTTCATTGGTCCCCTGCCCCAGGGAAACAATGGTCTGAAGTATTGTTGCACTGCAGTGGACACCTATTCAGGACTTTTGCTTGTTCATCCTTGCAAACGTGTAGGTCAGGCTCCAGCACTTCAATCTCTTCAGAAATGTGTTGCCAAACAAGTTCTAGGTGATAAAGGCTCACACTTCACCATATCAACAGTGGGCCAAAGATTCTGGAGTGTACTGGTTGTGCCACATCCCATACTATCCACAGGCAGCTGGTTTGATTGAAACATACAATGGGCTATTGAAGGACCAGATACGCAAGATTACACTCACACATACACTAAGGGGTTGGGATTGAGTCCTTACACAGGCAGTTACGTTAAATTCTAGGCATTGAGCCAAAAGTACACCACATGAGAGGATGGTAGGGGCTGGGGCACAAATTCCACAGCTGGGGTGCAAAGTTCAGTATTTACGCAAAGGTTCCTGAAAGAACAGGGCTTAACAGGTACCAAGTTACTGCTTTCCATGACATAGAAACCAAGAGTGACATATCTGAAGCTTGAAACTATCTAGTAATTTTAACCACCTAGGATGTGGGATTCTCTTTGCTAGGAACGTGTGTGGTGTAATCATGCTAGGATCATTAGAGCTCTCTAAGTCCTGCCAAAAGAATTTTGTGGATGTCCGGCAAGGGGTTTAAAAAGATCACAAAATGATTTTAAATCAATCATTTCACTGCAAGGAAACAAAATCTACAAGTGGTGTAGATTTCAAGCGACTGCTGCTTTGCCCCAGGACTTGCTGCCTTAACAAATTCAGATCAACAGCTGGCAATTCTGTGCTAAAAGAAGTCTTTGATACCCTGTCATAAATATGACCTGCATGACGTGCAAGAACGTTTTTTTTGTCCAAAAAAACATGAGAGCAAGACTACAGTTTAACATTGAACATTTACTTGGTTAGCAACAATGTTTAGGTAGGGGGTACATGTAACATAACATCCACATGAATGGCAGAACCCAAGGTTTATCAGAATCCCTGACTAGTCAATGCCCCATACTCAACAAACTACGATGCTGTATAAACTTTTGACACAATGGTATGCTACTCCGGACAAAATAAAAAAATGGTACCCGCTGACATCGGATTCTTGCTGGAGATGTGAGCAAGACCCGGGTACCATTTTTCATATTTGGTGGGAGTGTTCTTGTCTGAGACCTTTCTGGGATAGGGTGTGTGAAATGATCAAGGCCATTACGGATACCACAATCTCTCTTACGCCTGCATGTTGCTTACTCCACATTGCCGACTGCTCTATGCAACATTATAAAAAATCATTGACTAGACATCTATTGAACGCAGCAAAAGTTTTGATTCCCAGGCACTGGAAATCGAAAGATATCCCTTCCATTTCGGAATGGTTTAGCTCCATAGAGAATATTCATCAAATGGAGGAAACTGTAGCAATTGCCAGGGAATCGTCAGAAAAATTCAATCAGACATGGTTACCCTGGGTGACGTTCAGGTATTCTAATCAATAGTTACAATTTTATACGGCATGAGATTGTAGTCCTGATTTTGATAATTTCCTCTCCACTCCTCGTGGAAGGTAGAAGGCGTTAGATAGTTCGTTCACTATGGTGTCTTTGGCCCCCCTCTCTTTCTCTTTTTTTTTTTTTTCTTTCTTCCTTTTCTTCTCTCCTTCTAGTATTAGTTAGTAGAGGGTAATATCCTAGATAAGTGTTGTTTCCCTTTGCTTTTCTTTGTTATAAGATATAAAAGTTGCTTACTTTCAGAGTATGTATTTGATATGTTTTGACTATGTGTTATTGTGTGGTACTTAGGTACCCTGGCTGTAATTTGTACTCTGATTTTTTTTTCTTTTTCTCTAATAAAAAAAAAAGATTGAAAAAAAAAAAAAAAAACTACGATGCCCATTTTTCTGCATTTAACACATCAACTTTCGAGCCAAAACAAAGGCTAAAGTGGATGGTACCCGAGCCTCAGTACCAAAAAACAAGGTTTTGCTTGTAATGCTTCTCTTAGGAGAGCTGGGCTCTGGGATCCAGCATATTGGTCACATTGCTATACCACAGGTTTTCTGCCAGGGCCCCATACAGGTCCAAGGCAGTGGACCCTACGTTCAGAGGGGACCCCATCCTTGAAGGTCTGGCATGACACCAACCTGACATGATGGGTGAAGATTGGGTCGCTGTGATATCCCTAAAGCGAATACCCTGCAGCAAGGAATGGTGAGTCTGCATTTATTTGCAGTATCTCTATTAAAAGAGAGCGATCTGACTGTCTGTTTCCTGATGGCCACTGGGAGCAGTGTGCTGTTCTTTCATGCTTGTACTCTTGTTCAGGCAGGCTTCTGTTTTTCCCCAGCCCCTAGAGGGCACAGGTTTGCTCAAGGTCTAGCCTATTGTTTATTGTAGGCAGGAAGGAGAAGGGCAGCCATTACCATGTGCTGACAGGTCGGATAGGTCTTGGAGACAGTGGGCGTGAGTACTGGCTTGGGAATGGGTACAGACAAGTCATGATTACATGCTGCATATTTTCTGCATATCCATGGGGCATGTACAGCTGTAAATAGTAGATACACCCCTGGAAGATTAGCAGTCCACTTTAAAAGTATCATTTGCTGCTTGTGGGCAGGAACAGCATAATATACATGCTTGCAGTTTTATTGCTTAAATGCATGTGTTTTTTTTATATTATACATGTTTGAAAGGCATGAGCGTAGTGCATATGTGCTTGGTACAGGTCTAAAGTATAGGACCAACTGCAGTTGAGCAGGTTCTTGCTTGCAAACTTGCTAAATCGCACAGTTGCTAAGCAAAGGCCCAGTATCCTGGTGGTCTGCACTCTTGAAAAACTGAGGCCATGAGTTCAGATCCCACATATGGCATCACCTACTTAAAGCTTGCATTGTACTTCTGAAATGCACAGTTGCTTATACGCACAGATGCTGAAAGGCTGAAAGGCACAGTTGCTAATACGCACAGTTGCAAATATCACACAGTTGCTAATACGCATAGATGCTGATATGCACAGTTGCTAGAATTGCACAGTTACTAACACGCACAGATACTGAAATGCACAGTTGCTAAAATGCACAGATGCTAATACGCACAGTTGCTAATACGCACTATTTTCCTATGTGTTTGCATAAGACTGCAGAAGGGCCTGAGAGCAGAAGACTACAAAGCAGAATTCCGAGACTTCTGTGGTTTTCAAGGGCTATGGAAGAAGAGGGATGGGTCATCTCTGTGGTAGCCATAGGCTACTCCCCAAAGACCTAATGAAAAGAAGGTCTTTATTTCTGGCACTGGACCAATTGATGTTTAAGGGAATCATAGAGACTCCCTCAGAAGAGCAGGGTGTGTGGTTATTCAAATCTCTTCATGGCACCAAAATCGATTGGAGATGTCAGATCTTTGTTGATCTCAAAGATCTGAATCGCTTCCTAAACATCTGCTCTTTCCGTAAAACAATCTGGTCAGTCATATCCACCCTACAGGGAGGAGAAGTTATAGCATCAATGGATATGAAGATGCATATCTACATGTGCCAATTTTCCCCTTTTTGCGTTTTGTGGTGGAACAGCACCACTTTCAGGTGGCCATGCCCTTTGGGTTAGCCACTGCTCCCCAGGTATTTACGAAAGTCTTGTCCCAGTACTAGCAAGACTAAGGCCCAGGGTATAGCAGTAACAACATACCTAGACAACCTGCTACTGGTAGATCAGTAGCACGCGGGGGGGGGGGGGGGTGTCCACAACAGTCAGGTATCTGGAACACCTAGGTTGGATTCTCAACCAGTAAAAAGAGTATTTGGGCTTGGTGATAGATACAGCCCAGGAAAGACTGTTTTTGCCCCTGGCAAAAGTCAATGCTATAAGAGAGCTGGTCCAGGTGGTCAGGGCAATGAAGGGTCCTTCCATTCGCCTTTGCATGAGGTTGCTAGGGAAGCCCTATACCCAGTTTTATTAAAGACTGTTATAATACAGTATTCTGTCTGCTCGGGACAAGGAAACTCAAGTTTTGGATTACCCAATGAATCTGGTGCCAAAAAGGGCACCAAAGTCTCAGTTGGTGGTGGATAACCAAGAATTTTCAGAAATGAAAATCCTTCATTCCAGTTACCTGGAAGGTGATAACAACCGATGCCAGCCTATGGGCTGGGGTGCAGTACTAGGAGGGACCACTGTCCAAGGGGAATGGTCAGAGTCCAAGAAAACCTTGCCCATCAACATCCTAGAGATTTGGGCAATATGTTTGGCTTAATGGCTTGGACGCTCAGGTTACGAAATTGTTCCATCAGGATTCAGTCTGACTATGCCACAGCAGTGGCCTTTATCGATCATCAAGGGGGCACCAGAAGTGACAAAGCCCAGAGGGAGGTGAACCATATTCTGCCTTGGGCAGAGGAAAATGTTCCTTGCCTATCCGCAGTCTTCATCCCACCAGCAGTTGTTTCAGGGAGTATGGTCCCTACGTCCCAATGTTTTTCTGGCCATATGCCGGAGACGGTGACCCCGGACGTAGATCTGTTGGCATTCAGGTGCAACAAGAAGTTGGACAGCTTTGTGTCAAGAACAATGGATCCTCTCGCACTCGCACGTGAGATCAGTTTTCACTGATTTATGCATTCCCCCAGTTCAGCTGCTGCCTCAATTTCTTTGAAGGATAAAGGAGGAAGGGAAGCCGGTGATCCTAGTAGCTCCAGCGTGGCCCAGGAGATCCTGGTATGCAGAGATCATGAGGTTGGCAGTAGGGGTTTCAGAAAGCACAGTGGGAGGAACCATTAAACAGAGGGGGTATGCAGGGAGAACTGGGAGGAACCATGGAGTACGGGGGCAGTAAAAGAAGTTGTATAACCGGAGCGCCTGTTGCAGCCTGGCCGACCGCTCAGAGAGAATGCAAGTACCCGGCTGCCCCCCTGTGTGCCTGGATAGGAGGAGCGGCGGGCCGGGGACAGATGCACATGGAGGAACTGGTCTTTCCATATTCTTTCTGAAGCCAATGAACGCCCGCAGAAGAAGCGGTCATTCAGCGGCTGTAGGAGGAATATGGAAAGATTAGTTCCTCCATGTGCATCTGTCCCCGGCCCGCCGCTCCTCCTATCCAGGCACACAGGGGGGCGGCTGCACGGCGCCCCTGTTGCCCATGGCGCCCTGTGTGGTCGCACAGCTCGCACACCCTAAAGGCTGAAACTGATCAAGATCTCTATGAGATAAATTAACTTCTAGCCATTACTCCAATCGTTCCAACTTACATGTACCACCTAACGGTATGACCCAGTGTGGTAAATGTGCATTTTACCCTTGGATAAAGATTGGTACCAGTTTCATATTACCTAACGGAGAACTGTTTGTCCCAAATTTTCACGCCAACTGTGATACCCAAGGTGTAGTCTACCTCATGTTATGTAAATGCAAAGCATTTTACGTACTGTAGGTAAAACGATTAGAAACTTCCTCTCTAGAATCAAGGATCATGTTTATTATGCAGCTGGAGGTAAAATGATCACATCTGTTAGTAGACATTTAGACCTCTATCACACATTTGACACCTCAATCATATAATGTATTGCTCTTGATGTATTTCCCAAGGACCCCACAAGGTGGCGATTGGGACAAGCAGGTTCTCCGTAGGGAACCTTTATGTATTGAGCGACTGAGTGCCATACATACTCCAGGCATAAACGAGGCCCAATCTTATAAGCCATTTTTATAAACAACTAGCTCATACATTGAATGATGTGTGTTTGCCTGTAGCTCTAGATCCTTTTGTCCTGGCATTGGCAAAATATAGGGCTAGCTCCACCTCTACCATTATTCAACCATAGATTTTGTCATCATATATGTCATGGTTGAATCCCTATATTTTTCCCTATTTCTTCTCCTTTTGTCCTCTTATTCCATATCTTTATCCACATGGTTCCATTCCTAGTTCATTATGTTTCCTCTATGTTTCTATATATGCTGTATATTTATGCTCCTATCACCTAAGATATATATATATATATTGGTAATATTGCATGTTCTTTTAAAAAAGTTGGAATTGTTTGCTGTTTACCAACATTATTTGGCACCCTTACTTATTATTCTATTTAATAATGTCATTATTGTATTTTGTGCATATTTGTATGCGGACCTATTTGCAAATTGCTCTGCTCTTTTTTTTTTTGTTAACAATATTTTTTATTGGGGTATTAGAAAAGTTGCAATACATGAAACAAAACTGCAAAAACAATAAGCATAAAAGGTACTTGCAAATATCATAGTGTACATACACAATAGCATACAGCATACAGCAATACTTCGTATGGTGACTATATGTAATCGGAATGACCTTGACAAGACTTTGATATGGCGCAATGGCGCAATGGCGCAATGACCCCCCCTCCAATGATAGCCCTTCACGAATGGCCCACGGAAACGGAGGATCCCGGACCCAGACCACCCCCTCCAATCCCTCTCATTTGGTCAGAGTGGTAGTCCCGCCCAGAGCCCCCGGCTCCCGTGTTAGGCGAGTGTACTGGAGGGCCTGGTCACCCCATGTATTTTCAACTTACAGGTATAAACCATATGCAACAGTGGCAAAACCATAGAGGTTCAGGTACCTCACATGTAACCATGTATTAAGTATGCTTCCAAAGAAATAGTATCAAAACAAAAGGAATAAATAAAAAAGATAATCTAAATAACAAAACAAAACATATATGCCCAATTCGCACAGGACGCACAAAACCCCCATCAGTGACAAATAATAGTAGCCCGCTAGACGTCCACTCTAGTTCAAAGACCTGTAAGGTTTGAATACCATTGTTGCCAAGGGGACCATGCTGTTATCGTGGCTTCAGAGGAACCCTTTGTGTACGAGTGCATGATCTCGTATTTGCCCTGTGTATGCATTGTAGCAATTACCTCATTAAGTGAAGGCGATACTACGTTCTTCCAGTGGCGCAGAACTACCAACCTTGTGGCCAGAAGGAGGTTCGACACTACAGTTCTACAAAAGGTTGGGATTTTGTCAATTTCCAGTGAGAGTAATGCTAATCCCGGGGTCAGCGGATCAACTGGATCCAGAATGTCCCTGACTATCCTCCATACCCCAGACCATAGGTGGCTCAGCTTCGGGCAAGACCACATAATGTGGACCAATGTACCTGTCTCCCCACATTTCCTCCAGCACAAGGGAGATGAATCCCGATATATCTTAGATAGCCTATAAGGGATGAGGTACCACCTCAACAGCAGCTTTTGGTGTGTTTCCATCAGGTTAGTGCTCTTAGTAGAAGAGTACACGATCCTTAGAGATTTTACCCATTGAAGGAGAGTGTATTCCCTCCCCACATCTCTTTCCCAGGCCTCCATGTCTTGCATTTTAAATAGTTTATGTTTCTCCTGTAGGCCCATGTATAATATCGAGATCCCTTTAGGGGTGACTTTGGGTTGTTGGTAGAATTGGGAGATTTTAACGGGAAGTGAGGTGAGAAGGTGTGTGTTCCTTTTAAACATGTGTGAGAGTTGGCTATATTTATACTGTTCAGTTGCTGGAAGCTTGTACCTATCCTGCAGCTCCTGAAATGTCACAAGTGAGGGTCCCTCCACTATATCTGTCAGTTGCTGAATACCCCTGGAGACCCACCCATCCAGATTGATATCAGGTATTATGTTATGTATAGCAGTAATAGGGAGTTGCAACGGAGACACTGGTCCTGTCCATTTGTGGGAACTGCGGAGGTGGCCCCAAGCCCTAAGCGACGCCCTGATAGTTGGCGCGATGGTTGGGTCCAAGGTTTCGCTGAGATGTGATGTTAATAGAAAATCTCGTAGTGTACTTCGTTTGATTTGGTTCTAAGTCTACCCACAATGCTCCCGAAATAGGCACCATCCAGTGCTGCAGTTGGGACAAAGTGGCGGCAAAGTAATAACCTTGGAGGTGAACGTGACCAATACCCCCTGCTTTTTTGTGTTTTGTCAGTTTTTTGAAGGCGCATCTAGCACGCTTTCCCCGCCATAAATATCTGTTCAGTATAGATTGGAGGGATTTGAAATAGGGATTAGGAATCGGAATAGGCAATGTCCTGAAAAGATACAGGAGCTGAGGTAGCACCTGCATCTTAAAGGCTGCCAACCTACCCAACCATGACAGTTCAGTTTTGGCCAGGTCGTCTAATTTCTCCTGGAAGGAGGTGAGGAAGGGGGTGTAGTTGGCTTGTAGTAGCCCTTTGGAAGTGGATGTTAGGACAATTCCAAGGTATTTAATGCCCTCCTCCTTCCATACAAATGGGAACCTCTGTTCCATTCGTAGTTTGATTTCCCTAGGGACTCCTAGAGCTAGGATGTGTGATTTTGACTCGTTCACTTTGTAATATGAGATTTCATTAAATGCCCTCAGTGAGGAGTATATTGCTTCGACAGATTTTTCTATGTCAGTGACCATCAGGATGATGTCGTCTGCGAATAAACTAATTACATGATTTTTCTCTCCCACTTGGATCCCAGAGATTCGTGGGTGCGACCTCAGATAGGATGCCAAAGGCTCCATCAAAAGGTTGAATATCAGAGGCGAGAGTGGGCACCCTTGCCTTGTGCCATTAGTGATGTCAAATGGGGTGGAAAGTGTACCTGCCACTAGTACCTGTGCCGATGGATGTGAGTATAATGCCATTATGGCAGAATGAATGTGTCCCTCAAAGCCAAACCTCCCCAGGACCCCTTCCAAGAACCTCCAGTGAATCCTGTCGAACGCCTTCTCCGCATCCAACGCAAGGAGCAGAGAAGGCGTTCGACGACGCTCTGTTATATGTATGATGTTTAGTAACCTCCTAGTGGCGTCCGCCGTTTGCCTCCCCTTTGTAAAGCCTGATTGGTCCACATTAATTAACCCCGGGAGTATGTCCACCAGTCTAGCAGCTAGAAGTTTCGCGTAGATTTTGACATCATTGTTCAGCAATGATATGGGCCGAAAGTTGTGGGGTGTATCTGGATCCTTCCCCGGCTTAGGGAGGGCCACTATCGTAGCACTTAACATTTCCCTTGGGAACGAGGATGAGGCAGCAGCGGCATTGTACACCTGAACCAAGTAGGGGCTGAGTATGAGTGAGTGAGTGAGTGAAAAACTTATAGAGCGCAACACTAGCGAACTGAATCGCCTCTGGGCGCTATTTTCATTCCTTCGATAAGGAAACGCTTTTCCCTCAGAAGAGATGAGTTTTAATCATTCTCCTGAAGGTCAAGTGGTCAGACTCCAATCGGATGGCGGTTGGTAGTGCATTCCACAGTCGCGGACCTTGGACAGCAAATCTCCTATCTCCTTTGGACTTATATCTTGCCTTTGGGATGTACAGTAAATTTTGATTTGTGGATCGCAGAGTGCGATTGGGGTTGTGGGCTTTTATTTTTTCGCATAGATATTGGGGAGCGTTTCCTTGAATACACTTATGTGTAAGGCAGAGAGCCTTAAAAGTGATTCTGTCCTTCACTGGCAACCAGTGAAGAGATCTCAGCGAAAGGGAGATTGACTCCCATGTTTTTTTTCCCAGTCACTAATCGAGCAGCCGTATTTTGAACGACTTGCAGGCGAGTGATTTGGTATTTGGGGAGTCCTAAATAGAGGGCATTTGCATAGTCGAGTCTGGAATTGATGATTGTACCCACCACGACTGCAATGTCCTCTTTAGGGATGAAGGGGGTGAGTCGGCGTAACTGGCGTAGCAGATGGTGGGATCCGCTGACTACCGCCCCTATTTGTGCATCCATTGTCATGTTGGAGTCAAAAATAACTCCGAGACTTTTGACTTTGGCGCTCGGGGCGATCATTTTTCCCAAGATGGGCGGTGGGGCCCAAGTTGAGGTGGGGAGACTTTTCCTGTTTGCGTTAAACAGGAGAAGCTCTGTTTTTGATCCATTAAGTTTTAGATAACTGGATGTCATCCAGCTATCTATAAGGATGAGGGATCTCTCTAGTCCCAGCGAATGATCCTTTCCGTTGCTAAGGCGGAGATACAGTTGAGTGTCGTCTGCGTAGGAATGGTAAAGTAGCTTCTGGTTGCTGATGATCTCAAAGAGGGGACGGAGATAGATATTGAACAGTACCGGCGACAAGGGGGATCCCTGAGGGACTCCGCATGATACCGTACGCATTTCTGACGTGAAAGATCCCAATTTCACTGTTTGTGATCTGTTTTTCAAGAAGGAAGAGAACCAAAGTAGATCCTCTTCCGCGACTTTGGCCACTTCAGCTAGCCTAGCCAGTAGTAGTCCGTGGTCTACTGTGTCAAAGGCCGCACTTAGGTCCAACAGGATCAGGAGAGAAGAACCTGATTGAAACGTATCGAGTAATTTTTGGGTTTCTAAATGCTGTTGTAACTGTTGTACAACTTCTTTCTCCATGATCTTGGAGAAAACATTTAGACCCGTTATGGGCCTCCTATTGTTTGGGTCTTTCGGGTCCAGGGTGGGTTTTTTCAGGATAGGTCTTATTGTACCTTGTTTCAACAAGGAGGGCACCATGCCCTCCTTGAATGATTGGTTAATGAGTTGCGTGATAGCTGATGCCAGTATATCGGCACTTTCAGCAGTTTAGTGGGAATAATGTCATTAGGTGCTGTGCTGTTGCGCAGAGTCCCAATGATATTTTTTGTGGCAGCGATGGAGATGGGTTTTAAGGTGAATTTATGTGCTTGAGGCGGATATATAATGGTATCAGGGTTGGGATTCATGCAGATTCCATTTTGCTCAATGCTTACCCGGATTTTTTCAATTTTATTAATGAAATAATCCGATAGTTTGTTGCAAAATTCTTGTGAATCACCATGGGGGGGCTCTAAGCAGGCTGGATTCATCGATTGCGAAACCAACTTGAAGAGTTCACGGGGGCGGTTTAGGGCCTTGGAAATGATTTTGGCGAAATGATTTTTTTTCACCATAAAGATTTCTTTATGATATTTCTTTGTTATTGTCTTATAAATAGTGAGGTTTCTATCTGAAGAGCTCCTTTTCCACGCAGCTTCTGCTCTTCTACGCTCTTGCTTTAGCAACGTCAGCTGGTCGTTAAACCATCCGGCGTTGTTTTTACGAAAGCAAGTTTTGCGTTTTGGTGCCACCCAGTCGGCGGACTGAAGTAGCGCCTTGTTGATGGCGTCAAGGGTTTCTACGGCTGTTAGTTGTTGTTGTATTGTGTTTATTTTATTTCCTAGGGTCGTTTTGAAGAGTTCCGAGTGGAGCTTCTTCTGGGACCTAGTCCAGTGTGTTATCACCGGTTTTCTTGTTTTATTTGGCCTGAGGTGACTGGCGAGTTTAAATTTATTGGCATGGTAGTGGCTCATTTTCCTCAATCTCTATTTCCAGATCCTGTTTGAAAATGAGATCAAGGGTATGGCCTGAGGCATGAGAGGGGCCTCGAATTAATTGCTGCAGACCTAGTCCTTCCAGATGGTCGATGCAAGCGTCAGCGACTGGGTCCAACGATGAGTTGGCCCAGAGGTTGAAGTCCCCCAGCACCAAAAGGTGTTTAAAGCTTAGGGAGTAAGAGGAAATAAATTCTGTTAATGACGCGACAAGGTCAGTTTTTGGGCCAGGGGGTCTGTAGCACAGTAACATATGAACCGTGTCTTGGGGGTTTGTTTGCAGCTGTAGAGAGTATTGGAGGACTGGTTTGGTGATCGAGAGGTGAATCTTGTGGATCACCGCCAGACCTCCCCCTCTTTGCCCCACTCTGTTCTGCATTTGTATGCGATAACTTGCAGGTACCAATTCTTCCAGAATGGTGTTGCAGTCGCCTGTGAGCCAGCTTTCTGTGATAAAGAGGCAATCTATATCATGTAGAAGGATGAAATCATGGATTTCTTGTCGGTGTTTTACTGCGGATCTGGTATTGACCAGAGCGCAGGATATGTGTTTGGGCTGGAGTGTTCTGATGCGATTTTTTCCTGTTGATCGTCTATTGATTCTCAACAGATGTTCGCTTTTTAAGGCTTTTTCGGTGACCGTTGGGAGTGTTGAGGCGAACGGTTTTAATTCCCAGATGTTTTCTGCAGAGTATTTCAGATAACCCATAGTTGCAGAAAATACGGGAAGTATTAGTGGGGGGGGGGGGTTGGGCGATGCTGGGGAGGGGGGATTAGGGAAGCGAACCTGTCACTTCCCTATGTCCTCCCTTTTTTCAAATTTGGTCCAGAGGAAGGCAAAAAAACCCAGGTGTGCTGTGCCAATCTGCCTTACCTGGGGAAAAAATTCCTTCCTGATCCCAATAGGCGATCGGTTGCACCCTGGATCAATTTATGAAAAAAGAGGGGGTGTTTAGCTTTCAAAAAATGAAGAAGGACCTGTGTTAGGGAGAGTAAGGGAGTGGGAGGTGTATTGTGGTCCTATAGGTGTAGCAAGATGGCCGCCGACCGGGACTAGGCCCGAGCCGGGGGCTAAAGTACAGGGGATAACCGACTGGGGAGAGAAGGGACCAATAGGGGGGGTAGCGCGTGGGGGGGGGGAGTCCTCGGGGGGGCCCGAAGACAGGTGGTGAAGTGGTGATATTCGGCGTGCAGGGGGGGGGTCCCGCTAGGCCGCAGACGAAGCCGCAGACTTTCCTGGGATGCCCTCCCGCACTCGTGGCCGTGATATATGTATTCGGGGCTGTCTAGGAGCCCGGAGGATTACCGTGGTGAGGTGGAGAGCGATGGATCCAGGAGGGGCGAGGGGGACGACGGGATGGATTGTCGGATGCCGGGGGGGAGGGGGGGGCCCGATCGTTCGTTCCCTGGGACTTGGAGAAGCTACAGCTATCCTAAGAAGGACGGCCGTATCTAGTCCCAGGGGGTAGCGCAGGGTAGTCAGGTACCAGCTTACCTTTAGGAGAGAGTGTCAGGGGGAGAGGAGGGTTGCTGCTCCTGGGTACGATTGTTGAGAGGCTGGGACAGAGCTGAGCAGTGACCTGCCTACCTGCCTGCCTGGAGCATACACGCCCTACTACTAGGGAGACGTGCGCCGTAGTGTGCTCCTGATGCTAATCCGTATGTCTTGGAATGTTTTGAAGTATTCTCCAATAAATCCGTCAGGGCCCGGGGATTTATTTGACGGGATAGTCTGTATGGTCCTCTCCACTTCTTCTACAGTGAATGGCGAGTTGAGTTCTAAAAGTTGGTCAGGGGTCAGGGAGGGAAGATTAACTTTCTCTAGGAATGCCTCGATAGCTTCCGAGGATGGTTGGGTAATCGTTGGATCATCCTTAAGGTTATAAAGCGACCCGTAATAGTGACTAAAGGCGTCAGCTATGGCTTGAGGGTGAAAATGTTTCACCTTTGTCTCCGGGTGGTGAATATAGGGAATCTTAGATTTAATTCTGTGTCCTTCAAGTCTGTTCGCTAGAAGCTTGCCCGCCCTATTACCACTAGTGAAGAAAGCTAGTTTAAACTTCCTAGAGGCTTTTTCATAGTCGTCAAGAAACAATGTCCTGAGGTCAGTGCGTAGATGGGTTAGCTGTTCAGTCAGGGAGAAAGATGGACTAATTTTGTTCTTTGACTCTAAGTCATCTATTTGAGTAATAAGGGTCAATGTGCGCTGCTGCCTTTCCCTCTTAACCCTGGCTCCTTGTTGAATCATGACCCCTCTTACACACGCCTTATGCGCATTCCACAAGGTGAAGGGGCTAGTAACTGACCCCTCATTGTTAGCAAAAAATTCCCTGAGTTTCGTCTCAATGTATGACCTGGTCGGACCGCTCCGGAGAAGCATAGGATTGGATCTCCACGTGATAACCGGAGTATTGGGAGGTAAGTCCCCCACTGTCATTCCCACAGAAGCATGGTCCGACCACGTGATGGCATTGATTCTAACAGATTTACATTTCAGAAGCAGCCCCTTGTCGGCCAAGAAGAGGTCTATCCTGCTATAGGACCTGTGGCGGGTGGAAAAGAAAGTATAGTCTTTTTCATTGGCATTCAAGCATCTCCACGCATCAAAAAGTTCATTCGACCTCAAAAAGGGAGCCAATGACGGGGGAGTGCGCTTTGGTGAGGAGGAGGAGTCCATGACCGGATCTGGGATGATATTGAAGTCCCCACAAATCACCAGCAGTCCCTTCTGTTCCTCTCTAATTTTTTTAGTAACTCTCTGTAGAAAATTGGTCTGTTTTGTATTGGGGGCATAAACCGCCGCCACTGTGTAGGATACCAGGTCAAAGTCACACACCAAAATCACATACCTCCCCCCTGGGTCAACAATAGCTTTATGCAAGGTAAAGTGAACAGAGTCTCTCACTGCGATCATTACTCCTTTGGATTTGGTGTCAGCGTTAGCAAAATAGGTGACCGGATATTTGGGATGTGAGCATTTCGGAGGGGCTGAGCCGTCAAAGTGGGTCTCTTGAACACAAAGGACATCGGCCTTCTGCTGCAGGGCCTCTCTCCATAGAGACCGCCTCTTTGCTGGGTGATTGAGGCCCTTAGCGTTAATTGTCAGGAATTGTACATTTTAGCATGTAGTTAGCGTGTTCAGGTGTGGCTATCAACATCAAGAGGGTACTCACTTCGGGTGGCTCGTTTAGCATACTCTACAGTCTGTATGAAGCAGGGGGGTCCGGCGTCATCATCTTCCAAATGGGAGGGAAGGTTTCGGGTGGTAGGGCAAGAAAAAACGTGCAGAAGGCAACAACAAAAAAAAAGAAGTAACGTTAGAATATGTAACAAAGAAAGGTAACACTGGCATAGCGCCAAAAACTAAAGAAAGAACTGTGTGCGACTTTCAGGAGTCGCTCAATGGCCAGGCCTCAGCGGCCATGCTGTATCAATGAAGATCTCCGGGGCAGTCAGTTATGGGATTTAGCGTTTTTGCGGCCAACTACATGCCACTCATTGTCAACCCTCCTGGCTCCTCCCCCTTGACGTATGGCTTGTTGCGACTCAGGAATAATCCCACATTTTTTGAGCAGGGCCATGCCTCTATCTAATGAGTCCATCACATAGTCTCGGTTGTCTTTCGTGATGATGAGCTTAGTAGGGAACCCCCACTTGTACACCAAGTTGTGGTTCCTGAGAGCTTTTGTTATGGTGGCGAGATTCCTGCGTTTTTGCAGAGTAAACTGTGACATATCCGCATAAAACTGGAGATTCACGTACTCTGGTGGGAAGCTGTCCCTCTTTCTAGATGCTTCCATTAATTTTTCCTTTGCATGATAAAAGTGTAGGCGTAAGATTACATCCCTAGGGACATCATCAGCTAGAAATGCAGGTTTGGGAAGCCTGTGAATTCTATCAATAGTGCAGTCCAGCTCAGATAGGTCAGGCAGTATGGCAGAGAATAGCTGGGAGGCATATGTACGCAGTTCTTGAGGCCTAACAGATTCTGGTACTCCTCTCACTTTCACATTATTCCTTCTTGACCTATCCTCGATTTCTGCCATCTTAGTTTTCATAGCCTCAATATCATCCTCTTTGCCATCATTTGCGTCTACTAAATCATTAATGGTGGAGGCGAATTCTCCCATTTTGTCCTCTATATGAGATACTCTGTCAGCCACCCCTCTGAGTTCTGTACTAAACTTGTGAACACAGGATATCATGTCTGAGTGCAATGAACCCCGCAACGAGACCAGCATCTCTTTCAATACAGTGTCCAGGACTGGTTTATTAGCTGTGGGGAATCCTTCTATGGAGTCTGGTAGCTCCCTTGTATCTTCCCCTGATTCTAACAGAGAGCTCACCTCGTGTGCGGCCTCCATCGCATCCATCCTGAACCTGGTCTTCTCAGGGCTCCCAGAGGATGGTGTAGCTGGTGGGGATGTCAGGCTCCTGGGAGGACTGCTCCTCTTGTTCGGGTTCCCCTCGGTGGCTGTGCGCTTCTGGGGGCCTGGAAGCGGCGTGGAAGAAGTCCCGGCGCCATCTTGCCTGCGCTCCATAGGGAAGAACTCGGTAAGTTTGGAGGGCCGGTTCCCCGCAGACTTGCACCGAGTCATGTCCAGGGTAGGGTCTGGAGGGTGTCCGGAGCTGGATCGCCGCTATTGTGCAGGATTTTTCCCTCTCGGAGGTCTGCTGTAGGCCGTTTTAGTGCCACTGGTGCCGGAGCTCTGCTAGCACGCGTGCATCACCGTCCTAGGCTAGCTCCGCCCCCGCAAATTGCTCTGCTCTTGTTCAGGGGCTTTGCCAGTTTGGAGACCCCTTGCCGTGTGTTGGCGTTTTTGTGGTTGCTATCTGACTAATATGTGGCCACTGCTGGCATAGCTAATGTGTGCTGTTTCCACCTGAGCCAATTGCGATGCCTCTGCAGACCATCGGGTGGAGACATTTCCTATGTCTCCTTCCTGTTTTTTGGCCTGCATACTGCTGACGCAGCACACCTGAAGTGTTCTGCCTGTCATGGGCTCCACGGTTGGGCGGTGCATGCGCAGTAGTTTCAGCGGCCAGTTCGGATGACGTCACAGACTGGCACCACTGGTAGGCATTGATAGGTGGCAGTAATTGGCACTGATAGGTGACACTTTATTTTACTGGTGGTCACTGGCGGGGCACTGGCAAGCGGTACTGATCGGCACTAATGAGGCTGATGTGCCTCTTCCACTGGGAATCATGTCCCTTACACAAGAGCCGGTGATCGGTGTCATCGTGAGGAGAAAATAAATGATTATCAAGCTTTGTTTACATTACGTGACCAGCTGTCTTTGGCTGACAGCTAATCATGAGGTAAGGGGCCGGGACCGGACCCTTACTCGGTTCTGTGATCACCCAAGTCTCAGTGACTGCAAAGGGGAGGAGGTCTATTGCTTCCCGGCAATTGTGGTTCGCTCTGTGGCTGTCTTTCGGCTACAGCACGGACGCAAAATGGTTACAGAACCACTTTATTTTTGTAAAATTGACTACCTGGTTGACAATGAAAAGCAATTTGCAGTATTAAAATCATTCCTTTGATACTCCATGATGGCTACAGCACAGCTCTCTTGTTCTGGGAGGGTGTCCATGGACACCCTCCAGAACGTGCCTTCCGCGCACCCCCTGGCGTGCGCACTTGGAACACTCTGTGATTGCTGTGCCCTTTGCACACAGTTGATTACAGATCAAAGTAAAGGATCAATCACAGTGGCCATTTACCTTATGATCAGCTGTATCCAATCAAAGCTGATCACATGTAAACAAACTTGCCGGTTTTTGTCCTTCCTTTCCTCATGCATTGTCACTGTGTGAAGGAAAGGTGAACTGATTAAGGGCAAGGCTGACAAGGCACATTTACACTGATACTCAGGTCACTGATCATGAGTGCCCTGATTATCAGTGCAGCTCCATCAGTGGCAGTCAGTGCAGCCTCATCAGTGGCTCCTCATCCATGCCCATTAGTGCTGCCTAATCATTGCCCATCGCTGAAGCCTCATCAGTGCCAATCAGTGCAGTTCAGCAGTGCCCATTAGTACTGTCTTGTCGGTGCCTCCCCATCAGTGCCGCCTATTCAGTGCCTCCTTATCAGTGAAGCCTCATCAGTACAAATCAGCGCAGCCTTATCAGTGTCCATCTGTGCAGCCTAATCAGTACCCATCAGTGCAGCTTCATTAGTGCCCATCATATAGAAAAATTACCTATTTGCAACATTTAAAACAAAAGCTAAGAGACACATTTTGTTTAGCAAAAAATAAAACAATGATTAAATATCACCAAAAGAAAGCTCTATCTGTTAATAAACATTTCATTTGGGTACAGTTTTGCATGACCACAAAATTGTCTTTTAACCTCCATGTCGGTGTTCCCGAGTCTGACTCGGGGTTAGATTTCTGTGCTACGATCGGTAACCCCGAGTCAGACTCGGGCTCGCCTCGCAGCATCCACAGAGACTGTTTACTTACCTTCTCCGTGGATCCAGCGATGCATCCGTGCTATGTGAGCGAGCGGGTGCTCGCTCGATTCACACAGCGTCCCCGCGCGTCGCCGATCTCCGTTCCCTGCGACGTTACGACACACGGGGACGGAGAAGGGCGCCAAATTCAAAAATGTAAACAAACACTATACATACAGTACACTGTAATCTTATAGATTACAGTACTGTATGTAAAAAATACACACCCCCCATGTCTCTAGTGGTCTGCCCTGTGCACTACATGTCCTTTTATATAATAAAAACTGTTCTTTCTCCCTGCAAACTGTAGATTGCCCATAGCAACCAAAAGTGTCCCTTTATGGCAAAAATTGTTTTAGAGCAGCTAAAAAACAGCGATAATAAATCAGAATTACTTGCAGAATTTAGCGATATCGATTTGTGGGGAAATTCGTCATAAAAAAAAAAAAATGACAGCAAAAATTCTGCAACTGAGCAAATTTCAGTGATTTTGATTTGTTTACATTATTGAATAATTTTTACTATAATTATATTATTATTTGTTATAATTTTTTATAATTATTTATTATATTATCATTTTTAATAAAAAAAATCATACCCGGGATGCCTATTAGACTCTCGTTTGGATAGATTTAAGTGAGTTATTCCTAAGAATTACAAGCCTACAGTATAACACGCCAAATTCCCTTGCAAATAATGGTACCGCTTTCAGCACCTAAAATCTGAAAGAATCATACCGCCAGGGAGGTTAAAGTGTAACAGCTCTAAAAAGCTGAAAATTAGCCTGGGATGGAAAAAGTGAAAAGTGCCTGGTATTAAAGAGAGACTCAAGATGGATTTCAGTCCATTTCCAACACTTTACACTATCTGTCATGTATTTACATTAGAAGGCTGGTAGGCTGCAAGTCTCTGTTTTAACACAAAGAAAGGTCTGAGTTTGTGGGGTAATCAATAGTGAGCATTACGATCTAAAAAGCTTTAAGAAATCTAAAAGATCATGAGACTACAGAAAAAAGGAAAGCCACTGATTAATGACAGTGTCACAGTAATCTAATTTTAGATTACAGATGCCCAGAATAACAGTCTCTATCTACTGACGTTCAATCAATATGGTATAATGGCTTTTTTTTTATTATGATCCATTAGGTGAAACACATCAGTGGGGGCAGTCTATAGGTAGATACTGTTCCTTTAGCTATATGTGCAATACATTTGTATTTCAGTGATGTCATTGGTTTGCTGTCTCCTTTTTTCTCTTTGGTATTTCTGGAGCGTGGGTGTCTTCATTTATCCCAGCAACCAGTATTTAGAGTACAGCAGGAAGGTCCAACTTGAAAGCGGAGAAAGAAGTTTTATTTTCATCATAAGACTGCATTAGCAACTCAGTTGATTTATTTTCAGGGGCTTTTATCTGAGCATTGTCAAGTGTATTTGCGCAATTTAGAAGCTTTTTTAGAGCATTTAACATTTGTACTTGAGCTTCAGGCATTTTTGTTTTAGCCAATGGAAAGCCCTAGCAGGAGGAGACCAGTTCTTATGTACTGAAAAAAAAAAAAAACACTCAATAATGCTTAATTTGATCAATTTACATGCATTCTCATTGAAGTCTATGGAAACTAAAGTGCTCAAATCTGCCTCAAAAGTAAGTCATGTAGCTTTGGAGTGTTAGGCCTCGTACACACGACCGTTTTCCTCAACAAAATCCATCAAGAAACTTGGTGGCAGAGCTTTTTTGCTGAGGAAAAATGTTGTGTGTGTGCTTTTCATCGAGAAAACTGACGTGTACCTCGTCGGGAGTCTCAATTTCCTCGTCGTGTTCCTCGTCAGGCTGGTTTTCGATGAAAAAAACACATTCGTGTGTATGCTTAGAAACCCGCGCATGCTCAGAATAAAGTATGAGACAGGAGCGCACCTTCGGTAAAAGTAGCGTTTGTAATCGAGATAGCACATTTCTCACGCTGTAACAGACTTAAAAGTGCAAATGTCTCTTAGGCCGTGTACACACGGCAGAGAACCTCGACGGGCAGAACACATCGTTCCGCCCATCGAGGTTCCCTGCCGGCCGTCGAAATCGGCGACCCGCCCGTCGGGAATGGCAACCAGCCATTCATCCAGGCGGGCCGTCGAGCAAATAGAGAGCGTGCTCTCTATTTCTGCTCGACGGGATTCCCGACGGGAGGCTCGCCGAGAGCGTACACATGGCCGAGGTCCTCGCTGGAATGCAGCTTCCAGCGAGGTTCTCGCTGGTTTCCAGCGAGAACCTCGGTCGTGTGTACGCCGCTTTACCAAACTTTAACTTAACACGCAGTAACATGAGATTAGCAAAAGCAGCCCCAAGGGTTGTGCCAGTGGAATCGAACTTTCCCAGCCGTTGTATGTGTTGTACGTCACCGTGTTTGAGAACAAGGAGATTTGGTCTTGACTGTGTGTACGCAAAGAAAGCTTGTCAAGTTTCTCGACAAGCGGGGGGCGTGGCCGGCCAGAGACAGCGATGGACGCTTAAGCACTTTGCTCTGCAGAACAGGGGACACAATCCAACGACTACGGCCGCAATCCTAGCTCCATCCACGGCCATCCACAGAGAGTACACACCGGGGAACACCATGAGCGCATCCCGGAAGAGATTGACGGAGTACAAGCCCCAGAAACTCACTGAGTTTGCCTACAAGCCAGCGGGGAGGAACGGAGGGATCCAAGATGGCGCCGTCCCGTCCACGCAGCGCGGCTCCTATACAGACCTCCCGGATGAATACCCGGAGGACTCGCCTGATACAGGTACCTCAGATCGAGCCCCCTACCCCCTGGGCAGTGACACCCTCCCTAGCAGCCCAGCGAAGGCAAAAATGCGGCTTGACGCGCCGCTACAGCAGCCGCTGCACTCACAAATCGAGGCCCAGGCTTTCAATCCCCTTCTCTCTAACCAGGCCCTACACTCATCCATGGCGTCCTTCCCCACCTCAGGCCAACCTGTGATGGACACAACTCTAAAGGACATGTTACTCTCCCTACAAACATCCCTTATGACAGATCTCTCCTCATTGTTCACTAAAATCACATCTGATATACACTCTCTTGATGACAGAGTGTCTAATGTAGAGAGAGGCCTTAATGAATGTACATCCACTGTTAATGATGTTATTGATTGCTATGAAGAGGTTAAGGAAGAACAATCCTGGCTCCGCGCCAAGCTGGCAGATTTAGAAGACAGATCTCGCCGCAATAACGTTAAATTACGCGGGGTCCCTGAGTCTGTACTGCCCACAGATCTGAATAAGTATGCCAAAGAGCTAATGCATATTATTATCCCTGATGCTTCCCCAAGAGATGTTATCATTGACAGGATCCATAGGATCGCAAAGCCTGCTCACCTGGCTGCATCGGTGCCTAGAGACATATTAATGAGGGTCCATTTCTACCACACTAAAGAACAACTGTTAATGGGTGCCAAGGCGAAAACACCGCTACCGGCTCCTTTCACAGGAGTCCAATTCTTTCCTGATCTCTCTAAGTTCACACTCCAACAACGCCGCCAACTAAACCCTATCACCGAAACTTCCGGTTCCGGCGCCACATGAGGAGGAGGTAAGCAGATATCGCTCCCGCTACTCTCCTCTCTGAATCCTGCTTTAAAGCCTGCTGCTGCCTCTGGGGGACCCCCGCAGCCTCAGCTTACTGTCCGGACCCTGATGGATCGTTTCGTGGAGCGATCCAACATCCGATCGCTCTCCTCTGCACAAAGCGCGGCTGACACAGTGTTAGCCGCGGGCAAGATGGCCGCCGCTCCCAGCGCGACGGAACAGAGCCATCCACACACAGGCACCGCGGCTAGTGACCCCATGTCCCCCGCTGACATAGCCCAAGCAGTAGTGGCATTGCTGACACCCACCCTGGCTGCTACGGTGGATGCTGCAGTACAGAAGGGGATGGAGCAGCTGCATGTCGAGCTTAGAGCTCAGGCTGACAGGATCACGCATGCTGAGGAAAGGATTTCAATGCTGGATGATGACAATGCTGCCCACTCTGCTGTCCTTGCTCGTCTCTCTCACTCCAATAAGGACCTGTGGGACAAATTGGATGATTTGGAAAATCGCGGAAGACGCAATAATTTAAGGGTAATTGGCCTGCCTGAATCGCTCTCCAATATGCAGCTCGCAGATATCTGCACCACTGTCATTCCTGCCCAACTAGGTGTTCGCACCCCCTGTGTTATTGAACGTGTGCATCGCATTGGCCAGCGTACAGAACAACGTACCAAACCTAGACCAGTTATTGTCAGATACCTTAACTACGCTGACAAGAATGCTATTTTGCAAAAATTTCGGCGCTCGCGCACGCTCACTGTTGAAGGCACGGATCTGCTGTTATTTGCAGACTATTCAGTAGAGGTAATGAAGCAACGTAAGGCGTTTTCACTAATCTGCTCAACCCTGCACAGCAATAATGTCAAATTCACCCTTGCCTACCCTGCTATTCTGCACATGCAGTCTCCCACAGGGGAAAATCTCACCTTCTCGTCACCAGCAGATGCGGAGCACTACATCAATAATCCCTCTGACATGGACACGGAGCTCAATCATCCAGCCGACAACTCTCCCTCATCTGGGAGTAAATTGTCTCGACCCTCTAATGGAAATCAGCTCAGTCCTGCAAAGCCGCCATACAAGCGTGGTCGCTTTGCTAATCAGGCTAAGGGCTCTGAAAATCGCTGAACTCTCTACCATGCCATGCTGCTCCCCGTATTCTGTTGGGAACTGGTAACTTTGATCTTTGCCCGCTATGTGCCCTCCAGCCTGCTGTATATTATAGAGCCACGGTAATGTTTTACTAGTGTGTTATATCTGACATGGTTTGTTTTAACTTTTTGTATGCCTGTTATTTTCTGCCGACTTATTGTTCCATCGGTGGGCTGATAACTTGAACCTATACTCCATTATTCTTGTGCTGCTTATTATAGCCTGATGACAGATGATCCCCTCCCCCTCACCACACCTGATTCCTCTTCCTCTCCCTCTTATTGTGGGGTATGTCATCACTTGCCCTTTCACCCTTCTTCCTCCCCCGGGCTTGATCTCCGACCTTAGAGGAGGAGCAGACAATTAGCGGGAGCTCTGCATGAGAGTTGGTCCCCATGTGGAAAAAAGTGGAGTCAGCGATGTACACCAGGTGTTTTTTTTACCTGGTTTCATTATTTTTTATGTGTTGTGTTTTTTTTTGTTCTTTATCTTCCCCCTATTACCTGATTAAGCTACCTGAATCTTATGCACCTCTTCCCCCAGCAGTACCCCACTATGTATTTGCCCTCCACGTTGATGTTTATATGACTGTCATGAGGTTCTATATTGTGGTGTCATTTTTCAAATCCCTCCCTCAACAGCTATGGCCCATTTAAGTGACAAGGGTGACCTGAAGGTGGTATCTTGGAATGTTAAGGGACTTCGTTCCCCCAATAAGCGTATGCAAGTTCTCAGACATTTAAAGCGTCTCCGGGCTGATGTGGCTCTCCTACAGGAGACCCATCTGTCCGCTGATGATTTACCACGTCTTCGCAAGTTATGGGTGGGGGATGTTTATGGCTCTCCGGCGATAGGCCGCAAAGCTGGGGTGGCTATTCTGCTACATAAAAATCTGAGACATTCCGTTCGTGATCTCCGGACTGACTCGACTGGCCGCAAGGTGACTCTGCATTTATCACTAAACTCTAGGGAATTTGCCATCACCAACATATACGCTCCCAACTCTCCTGATATTCCTTTTTTTCAAGACATGGTGTCCTGGGTTCTCACTGCTCCCGAGGCTATGCACCTGGTTGGGGGAGATTTTAATTCTGTTATGCATGCACTGGAAGACAGAGAAGGTACTCGATCTCGGAAAACGCAGAGTCCGAGTGCTCTAACTGTAGGCCAGTCCCTCTTAGATCAAGCCGTCTCTTCACTGCGCTTTATTGATTTCTGGCGTCTAACCCACCCGACTGACCGGGATTTTACTTTTTTTTCGCCCCCCCCACAACTCTTTTTCTCGAATTGACTATTTTTTTGCGTCCCCAGCTTTATTGCCATCGCTCCGCGACGCTGACATCGGCGACACAGTAATCTCAGATCACAGTCCAATTTCTGTACATTTCACTGGTATCAATTTTTCATCGCCCTCGCCTACATGGCGTTTCCCCTCTTATCTAGCGGAACATGAAGATTTTCGCCACATGCTTTCTGGCGCCTGGACTGACTACGTCTCCACTAACAGTGCACACATATCTGACCCCAACCTCTTTTGGGAAGCGGGTAAAGCCTTCCTTAGAGGGAAGATTATTTCGTATACTGCCCAATTCAAGCGTCACTCCCGACGACAGTATATGCAAGCTAGCGAAATGTTACGCTCAGCGCATGCAACATTAGCACATACTCGCACCTTGGAGACCATTAAGGCCTGGAAGCTTGCTAAACGGAACTTTGATCTCTGGGCTGAACAGCAGGAAGCAGCTAAATCATCGTTTTCCACCCTTCGCTTCCACAGGTTTGGCAACAAGGCAGGCAAACTTTTGGCCAGACTATGTGCAGGTCCTAAACGACCGACTTATATTTCTGCTTTAAGGAATAGTGCTGGCTCCCTTGTTACCTCTCCTGCGGAAATAAGTAAGCTGCTTGCAGACTACTATACTGCCCTGTATTCAGAGGACCCGACTGATCAAACTGTGGCGGAAGAGCTTCTATCCAAGGTCCGACTGCCTCAACTCACCTCTGCACACTTAGAAGCCCTTAATGCACCTATCACATTGGAAGACACTCAGTTGACAATTAAATCTCTAGCTTCATCTAAAGCGCCAGGTCCTGATGGCTACACTGCCGAATTTTACAAACTGACTACCGAATTCATTCCCGACACTTTGAGACATGTCTTTACTGCCATGTGGGAAGGGGGCTCATACCTCCCCACAGGGGCCCAGGCTCACATTAAATTGATTTCCAAAAAAGGGAAAGACCCATTGCAACCAGGGTCTTATAGGCCAATTTCGTTGATCAACGTAGATGTAAAAATTCTTTCTAAGATAATTGCCTCTCGCCTAGCTAACATTCTCCCCTCCCTACTTCACCCGGCCCAATCGGGCTTTGTTACAGGGCGCTCAGCGACTTTGAATATTTGAAAAGTCCTGTTAGCGCTGGAACATGCCAAATCACATCCAAATCATGATACCGCCATTATCTCTTTAGACGCCGAAAAGGCTTTTGATAACATCAGTCTTTCATGGTTATTTCAGGTTATGACTGCATTCGGTTTTTCGGGCTCCATTATTAGTTTCTTATACCAAATGTATGCATCCCCGACGGCTCGCCTTGTTACCCCGGATTTTATTTCAGACACTATACCTCTAACTAAGGGAACCAGGCAGGGTTGCCCCCTTTCCCCTTTGCTCTTCAATATAGCTATTGAACCGCTATCCAGAATCCTTAACTCATCAGATGGTATTAGTGGTATCACTGTTGGAGACCAAACCCTTCGATCCGCTTTGTTTGCGGATGATATTCTGCTTTTCTCTTCCAATCCCCTCTCAGATTTTGCTATGTTACGTGACATATTTGCGGCCTTTCGAGTCAGTTCGGGCTTCAGAATAAATTATGATAAAAGTGAAGTTCTCGCATTAAACCCCCGGCTGTCTGCCAAATGGCGATTATCCTCCCCATTTTCTTTAGCCACCCATTCTATCACATACCTGGGCATTCATATAGGTCGGGAGCCTTCATCCTTGTACACTCTTAATTACCCACCTTTGATAACGAAAATTGTGAAGGAGTTGGAAGCTTGGGCGGCCCTGCCCCTCTCGCTCTTTGGGAGATGTCATCTTTTTAAAATGGTTTCATTTGCACGATTGCTCTATCCATTGCAGACCATACCTCTTTTACTAAAACACTCGGATGTGCAAAAATTGCACAAGGCTTTAAATGCCTTCTTATGGTCACGCAAAAAACCACGCATAGCTCTCCAGAAACTTTGTCTCCCCAAGTCCGAGGGTGGTGCGGGCTTGCCCAACATACGTTTTTACAATCTCTCATGTCTACTTAGGCAGGCTCTAGATTGGCTAGCTGGTAAATCCCGGTACTCCAATCGTGTACTTGAGGGGGCTCTAGTTTTCCCGCATACCCTCCCGGCCATCCTCCATTCTACTCTTAAGGCTTTGCCTTTACACCTTCGAACGAATGTCCTTATCAGGGACACGGTGATTGCCTGGAGGGAGGTGCGGAGGCTGCTGGGGCTGCCCTCAAGTATATCTAACCACCTTGTTATTCAGGGTAATCCGATGTTTCCCCCTTCCACTATCCATGCTGCCTTTGATTTTTGGAAGTCTCGTGGCCTCATTTTGGCCAATCATGCCTATGGTGAAAGACCGGGTGAATTTAAATCTTTCCAGGATCTAGCGCATAAATTCTCTCTACCACCTTCTCATGCCTTTCACTACCATCAACTGCGATCATATCTGCGAAGCTGTCATGGGCCCCAAATGGATCCTCTTCGAAAATCCTACATTGATGTAGTGCTCCAGAAAGACGATTATTCTATTTCCAATCTCTACTCACATCTTATCACGCATCAGTCGGATAAATATCATCTTACCCCATTTCAGAAGTGGTCCTCGATCTTCAATGACTCTGAACTCCCGGAAAAAATCCTGCAAAGCTATCGCCACATTCGTAAACTCATTGTTGCAGAAGCCTGGCGGGAAACCCACTTTAAAATCATACATAGAGCTTATTATCCATTTCGGACCAACGTTTCGGAACCTTCTCAAGCTCAATGCCCTTGGTGCTCTTCACCCCGCCCTACACTTGTACACCGCTTGTGGGAATGTTCAAAAATCTCCAAGTTCTGGGACTCAGTACTCAGTTATATATTCAAAGTCAGTAAGACGCGGTTATCTAAAAGTCCACTTTTGTGTCTGTTCGGTTGCGACCCACCGACCTGTTCTACCTCATCAGCTGATCCACCCAAACTCTCACACTGGAATCACATCTGCCTACTTGCGGCTCGCAGAACGATCATGTGCCACTGGATTATGACATCTCCTCCTTCCCTTCAAGCTGTTAAGCGGGCACTACTGTCGCTTTTTCACATTGAGAGACTAGACACTATAGTATTAAATTTCTCCTCTACCACCCGTTTTTTCTCCAGATGGCGAAACTACATGGAATCCACGTTTACTACTGAAGAACTATCTTCCATTGTACATCCATTCCGTTATACCGATTGGTACCTGAAGCAAGACCTTACCAACAGCTTGGGCAAACTCAAAATAACTGATCTATCCAATCCTTCTGACACCCATAGTCCCTAACTGGAAATCTGTCTAACAAAGTTTCACATTTATAGCTCATGGTAGTCCTTCCCTTAGTTTAGAAAATACTGCTTCCACTCCTGAGGGTTTTCTATTTTGTCATACTGTACTGTTTTTGTTGTTTTCATGCTCAGTACTATTCAGTGTATTATGGTGCTCAGGTAAATACACCTTCCCCCTCACCACCCCCCCTTCCCCCCTTGTTTCTTTTTTTTTTCCCTCTCCCACCCTTCCCCATGTTTGTGGAATCCGCTGCTATGTTACCATGTTTTCGAGCCTCTTAGCTCTATATCTCCCTACCATTTGTCGTTTGTTTCTTTTGTTTTTTATTGTATGTACCATTTGTATGGTAATAACCCAATAAACATTTAACATAAAAAAAAAAACCCTATCACCAAGGGGCTCCAGAACCACAAGCTCCCATACAAATGGCGCTACCCTGCCACCCTCCTCATCACAAGAAGTGGCCAAACTCACGTCATCAACGACCTTGGAAAAGGCTTGCACCTATTGCATACTTGGGGTATACTACTGGAACCCCCCAAACCTGCGCCTCTTGAAAAGAGGTCAAATACATCCCGCAGGCCCACGGATGGAGGCCACACCTGAAGAAGCAATTTCAACGCTATATATGGCCGACTACTACATCACTCTGAAGTTCCCCTGAGCTCTGCACCAGCTGTTATTCTTGTTTCTTGTTTGACCTTTGGTGCCTACTAACTGTTTTTACCCCCACCTAGAGGTTTGCACGGTGCTAGACACCCCCTCTTCACTTCACCTTACCTGCCCACTGAGAACGCAGGTCATCTGTGATAGCCCACTGCTGACCACATTGCAGTTTTCTCTCTCAGTTGTTACTAATTATTTTTTTATTTTTTCTCTCTTTTCTTTTTGTATACCCCTGGTTACATTTGATGTTTGTTTTTTTTTCTTCTTGAATAACGTATCGCTCTATCTGCAGCCTAAAGACTCTTCTTATTGCCAGATCCTTGGTCCGCCACCAACCTACCGCTTACCATCGCCATTGAACAGACTTTCACTGAGATCTACAACATCTGACTGTAAGTGCTTCTTTTTATCCTTGCCACCTACACGATCTCAAGATGCCGCTCACCATTCTTTCCCTAAATGCCAATGGACTAAATCATCCAACCAAACGTCACTCACTGTGGAGGACTGCTGTGAATCTCCACAGTGACGTCCTATGTGTACAAGAAACTCACCTGCTACCTACATCCATCTCCCTGTGCAAGTATAACAAATTCCCCCACATATTCCATGCTTCCCACTCCACTAAGACTAGGGGAGTCATGATCGCCATTGGAGACACAGTGGACTTTCAACTCATAGATTTCATCCCCGACCCGGAAGGGCGTTTTGTAATTCTTATTTCTAACATTAACCGAACCCTGTACACCCTAGTTAACCTATATGCTCCGAACTCCCACCAGATGCCATTCTTAAGGAAACTGATACGCAAGGTCAATACGGTCCGCAAGGGTCGTTTAGTCCTATGTGGTGACTTCAACCTGGTCCCAGACATTTCAATGGACTCCACCTCGGCAGCAAAGAGATGTGACTCCCCTCTTAAACGTTTTATCCCCACAAATGATCTGTATGATGTGTGGCGCTGCCACCATGGTTCTGAACGGGACTACACATTTTTCTCTTCTAGGCATACCACGTACTCTAGGATTGATATGTTTCTAACAGATAAATGGTCGTTACAGATGATCTGTAATTCCGAAATCCACACCACGACATGGTCGGATCATGCCCCAATATCTGTCACGTTTGAGGACTCCTGTCCACAGCGTGGCTCTTTTGTGTGGCGAGCAAACAACTACATTATTCAACAAAACGCCTATGCAGCAGAGATCTCTGCTTCTCTCAATGATTATTTCACCGTAAACAAGGGCTCCGTTCCCGACCCTGCCGTGGTGTGGAGTGCACATAAAGCTTATGTGTGAGGTGTACTGATCAAACTTAGCTCCTACCACAAAAAAAAGAGGACGCAACGACTTGATAACCTGACTGCCCAAATAGCTGACCTGGAACTGAGACACAAAACTGATCCTCGCGACCCCAAAACAAATCAATTATTCTCTCTTAGACAAGAGCTTAGGAATCTATTACTACACTCCTATGAATTCCTCCACAAGAAACTGAAGGCCTCTAGCTACTCCACGTCTAACAAAGCAGGGAAGCAACTAGCTCAACACCTTAAGGGCAGACGAGTAAAATCCAAAATTAATCGGCTATTCCATCCTCACTCACACCAACCCCTGGCCAATCCCCAAGACATTGCCGACGCATTTAGCGCCTACTACGGTGACCTGTATAATCTGAAAAATGATTCCCTCACCGCACAACCCACACAGGAAGGAATCGAGCGATTCCTATGCAACCTCAATCTACCTACGCTGACACAGTCCCAACTTGACACGCTTAATGCTCCATTCACTGACCAAGAAATTAGAACTGCCATTGACTCCTTACCAACCGGTAAAGCCCCCGGTCCAGACGGACTGACGGGGGAATATTATAAACAATTCTCTGACATCCTAACTCCATCCCTCACTGAGGTATTTAACTGCGCTGCCTCCTCCTCTTCTTTCCCGAGTGAATATTTAAAAGCATTGATTATAACAATACCGAAACCAGGGAAGGAGTCGGACCTCCCCCAAAACTTCCGCCCAATATCCCTCCTTAACCTCGACCTTAAAGTTTATGCCAAAGCGATAGCAACACGTCTGCTAGGAATTATGCCCACACTGATTCATAAAGACCAGACTGGCTTCACAAAGGGCAGGCAAGCGTCTGATGCCACCATATTGGATGATTGATCTCATCCACCACGCCGAGACTAGCGGAACGCCTTCTCTGCTCCTATCCTTGGACGCAGAGAAGGCGTTCGACAGAGTCCACTGGTCATACCTCGAAGCGGTGCTCAGGAAATTCGGTTTCCAAGGCCATATATTGAACGCCATCATGGCACTTTATTCTAAACCCCTTGCCCAAGTGTTTACTGAAGGCATGCTATCACGCCTATTCGACATCACTAACGGCACGCGCCAGGGATGTCCGTTATCCCCACTCATTTTCAACATGGTTATGGAACCATTGGCAGAACATGTCCGTTCTCATCCTGGCATCTCGGGAATACAAATTGGCTCAACATCACACAAAATCAGCCTATTTGCGGATGATGTCATCCTGATCCTTACCAATTTGACTCCTTCCCTGGCAAACGTTCAAAATTTGCTTGATTGGTTCAGCGCAGTGTCATACTACAAGGTAAATGCATCTAAATCCTTCATTCTTGACATTAACGTAGACGCTGTCACGCGAAATCTACTTCAACTACAATATCCCTTCAAGTGGGCAAACACTGATATATCCTATCTAGGCATCCAACTTCCGAAATCACTTAAAAACCTCTATTCCTGTAACTTCCTACCACTCCTCAATAAAATACAGACAGTCACCTCCCAACTAACGAAAACGAACTATACTGGTCAGGCAGACAAGCAGCCTTCAAAATGATATGCCTCCCCCAGATACTGTACTTTTTTAGAACCCTCCCAATTCCACTACCTACATCTTTTTTTAGAGCCCTTCAAACGATATACAACAGATATCTTTGGAAGGACAAGCGCCCCAGATGCGCCCATACAACACTGATCAAGCACAAACTAGCGGGGGGCGCGGGATCCATACACTTTGAAGACTACTATCTAGCGGCAGTCCTAGCACAGCTACCCAACTGGTTTCAACCTCAACCAAACACGTCCTGGGCCCAAATAGAACATTTCACTCTCTCACGCTCGCGTCCTACCTTGGGAACCTGGCTCTTGAGCACCCCATTGGGTGCCCCTTTTCCATCGGCTATACCTCCGACCATGAAAGCATCCTCTCTCCATCTAAAGAAATCCCCCCCCCCTAGACCCCGACCCCCCACGCTCCTAGATATCCCCCCCCAATTATCCATATAATAACCCCCATTAGAATTCCCTCAATACCTATCCCCACAACCTTTATTTGCATTTTATGGTGGAAACTTAAAGGGATTCCGTCCCTCCAACACATAAATTTAGCTCTTCAAGTCCTTCTCCTCCCAATCAACCTCTCATCTATACCACTGACCAACTTCACACACCTACGTATACAACACTGCTTGCACACTTTACCTTCCCCCCTGTACGGTATTCCCTCTAAGACCTTGGACTATCTCACCAACCCCACATCAGGGACAAAGGGCATCTCCCATTTCTACAATACCCTCCACCAAAAACGCACCTTCACCAAGACACGCTCTCATCATCTGTGGGAAGCTGACTTAGAGCTCACCTTTGACGACACAATGGCAAACTGCACTCAAAACCATCTACAAATCCACCAAGTGTTTCGACCCTGGGAACTTACACAAAAGATCTCACTACGATGGTACATGACTCCGTCCAGAATGTCCTCCTTCGGTCCACCGTATCCAGCTCTTGCTGTAGATGCGGGGACCGACGTGGGAAATATTGCATATTTTTCTGGACATGCCCTGCCATGAGAAGTACTGGACTGACATCTTTGGGTTCATATCGCGAGTCACTAAAACTTCCATCCCCCCATCCCCTGCACTGGCGATTTTGAACCTGCATCGAAAACATACCCCACCCCACTCCATGTCACTACCCACATATTGCTTGCAGCCAGACTTACTACCACACCTGGAAATCCACCACCAACCCGACTTTGCCCAAACTAGGGAGCTAGTAACCTTGCACTACAGCTATGAGACAATAACTGCCTCTGGCAGCAATAAGGTGGAGAAAAACGATATCTTTCTGGCGACCTTGGACCGACTGGACTAGTGCTGCGATTAACCCCTGACAAATTTGATACACCATATGAACACTATTTTGCTCATGACCGAGCCATACGTTTGACCAACATGTTGGTATTTATTCTAAACCTTGATGTCTTCGACAGATGATTCTATAGAGGAAAAACTTGTTGAAAGATGAACCGCCGTATGAGCAGGTCCCTCCCGCTTGAGTGACACTAGTGCTCCCATTTGGGGTGCCGCTCTCGAGAGGGGGACCATTTTTGCTCCAATTACTAAGAATGTGGTTCAGTTATGTTTGTTCCTATCTTAGTTACATTTGACTGTCAAGTTAGTGAACACGCAGACGTACTCTCTGCTATTATGAACAACGTCGTTGCACGACGTACAATATTTAATTGTACACTGTATTCTGTACTCTGTTTTCTGTGAAACCTTAATAAAATATTTGATGAAAAAAAAAAGTTTCTCGACAAGCCTAACAAGGAACTCGTAGAGGAAAATGATGTTTCTCTTACGACAAGTTCCTCGGTCGTGTGTAGAGGCATCAGGCTTTGAGCTACAAGTTGTGAATAGGCATATGTGAACAGCTACCATTGAAAAACATGGTATTTCAGATGTTAAGCGTTTTGGAGCTTCAAGCTACTAAACCCTCAGGTGTGAATGGGGCCAAAGTGGGGTGAAAGTGTCAGCTGAACCAAATATAATAGCCCCCACAATTTTTAGATTTGCCTCCAAAAAATGTCACTCCTTTGAGATTTTAGAAACTTGATGAAAAACATCTTGCCTTTTACTGGTATATTCAGCGTGTAGTCCAAATGCGGGTTACCTACTTTTGGCATAATATTTATTTTTAAAAAGCATAACTGAATGCTAAGTTAATGTTTTATTATAAATTATTATTTATACTGTGAGTAGGAATTGTGCACACATGAAGGAACCCTAGAGATGCTTCCTCTGACATAATTGCATATGCACAGTCCAAAGACATAGCAACCGTTTTAAATACAACAACATTAACTAGGAGTTGGAATTGGCAAATTCATTGAAGATTCCAGTACAATTTTTTAGAAGGACAGTTGGGATGAGGTAAAAGGTTATATTTGCAAATTGTCTGTATTTGCCTAGATGTGTCAAAGGAGCTAAGCTGCTAACAAGTGCTGTTGGTATTTAAATTGGATTATGACACTTAGCCTTTTTTTTTTTTACAAAAAAGCTAAGTGGAATGTTTATACATTTCTAGTTTTCTCAGTGCTGCACAACAGATCCACTTAACTAATAGTAAAAATAGAATATAAATAAATCTTTGTCAGACATTCTACACTTTAAAAACATTTCCAACTATTTTATGGACACCCAAAGCACCATTTCATAGTGAGAATGAAAAGACAAAACGCATCACGACCGTAAACTTTATAACTGCAGCTTTCAAGGACTATTCAACAGTTTTGTTACTTTACACAATTGCTTGGTTCACCTTGTTGTCTTACTGAGAAAAATATAAATGCATTTGCCCTTGGCCATCAATGGCTACAGAACATTAGTGTGATGAATGGTTTTAATTTCAATAAGTTTATTCAGACACAGAATAATTTAGTTCTCATTTATTACTCTCATTTAGAAAAAAACTCCAGCAAGGAAGGAAATAATGTCAAATGTTCATCTGTTATGTTACAAGATCTTTATAAACACATTATCAAAACTAATTAGTAAGGAAACTGGAATGAATTATGTGAATTAACAGACTGTGCAACCATGTGAGAAGTTTACTTAAAAATTAAAAAAAAAAGTTTGAAAATATAATATTTCAGATTATTTAACTGTGAATGATTATGAAAAGGCTATTTGCTGGACTGGAAGGATTAAATGATAATAACAATTATAAATATTATTATTATTATTATTTGGTGGTAGTAGTAGTAGTAGTAGTAGTAATTGGGGTTGAGCGAACCCGAACTGTACAGGGTTCGCTCCGAACTTTAGTTTTTTTTTACCCGAACCCGAACAATTTTCTGAAAGTTCGGGTTCGGTGTTCGGCTATGAAACAGCGCGCTGCAGGGCAGCCAATCAGCATTTCTTTTACTTGTGTGACTTGGAAGCCATCACAGCCATGCCTACTAATGGCATGGCTGTGATTGGCCAGTGCAGCATGTGACCGAGCAGCCTCTATATAAGTTAGAGGCACACAGCACAACTCGTCACTCTGCTTTAGCTAATGTAGGGAAGGCTGCTGCTGCTCTCAGGGACAGATTTAGATAGGATTGTCCTGCTTCAGAAATCGAATTACAATACTCAGCGATCTACATAGCATTAGCTACATTAGGGAAAGGTTCCTGATTGTGCTTATAGGGAGAGAATTAGTTAGGAGTCAGTCCTACTTCACAAATCTAATAGCAGCAGCACTGCATATGTTCCTGTGAGATACTCTGCATATTGCACCAGCAATGCATATGTTCCTGTGAGATACTCTCCATATTGCACCAGCACTGCATATGTTCCTGTAACATACTCTGCATTAGCTACTGTAGGGAAAGGTTCCTGATTGTGCTTATAGGGAGACAATTAGTTGGGAGTCAGTCCAACTTCACAAATCTAATTGCACCAGAATAGTGTCCCATCATTAGTATCATTGGCAGGAATAGTGTCCCATCATTAGTGTCAGTGGGAGAAATAGTGCCGCATCATTGGTATCAGTGGGAGAAATATTCTCCCATCATTTGTGTCAGTGGGAGAAATAGTGCCCCATCATTGGTATCAGTGGGAGTAATAGTGTCCCATCATTGGGGAAGGTTCCTGCTTGTCAAGATTATTTATTTAAAGAGAGATACACTTATACAAGCATATAATCTATAAAAAATAAGGTCAGAATAGAAGGTAAATGACTAACCTATGCTTTTCATCTTACTTTGCAACTTCTGAAGCCATGGAATATGTTTGTTTGAGAAGATGAGTTTTAGGGTATATTTTATGATGTGAAGAGTTAAATGGTACTACTGGTATGTGACATGGAATTCCAGATAAGAAGAAAGGGTTGTTGTGAGATGTTCTGAATGTATAAGTAGAAGAAATGACTAGAGTGAGGTTGAAAGGGAAGATTATATGTGCAAAAAATCAGTAAGAAAATACATTGAGAAGTAAAATCAGAGAGAGCTTTGTGGTTGTGACATCCAGTGCAGATATGCAGACCACCGGCATAGAGGTACAGAAGAGATACATACAAACCTCCTCACCCATATTACTTCCTCTGACAGTACCCATCAGCACTGGCCTTTGGGTCTAAAGCTCCTTTTTGTTTATGCACTTCTCTTAAAGGACCTACCCAGGGCTGCACTTCTTATGTTTTACACTCCACTTTGCACTAAGGATACTTGCATCTATGCCTGATTACCCTAGCTTATATTCTTTAGAGCTGTGGTTCTCAACCTTACTAGTGCCGTGACTAGGAGTTCTGATCAGCCAAATTAGGTGTGCTTGATCAAGGTCATCTGCTGATCTGAGAACTGTAGTGAGGACTTTTAATGGCAAATATAATCACAGGCAGTGTTACTCACTGTGTCTTTGGCTTAGTGATGTCTTACAGCAGTGACCCCTATGCTGTAAACGGGAAATAGTCTCTCCTTCAGCCCTCCCACTTCACATTCCTCACCAGTTAGCTGATCTTTAGTCTCCGCCCCCCATCCATGCTGTTAACTGGGCAGCTCCGAATAGGCTGAGTGGGCGGCCACGGGCTCCAGGAACAGCCCTGCTGGGCAGTCGTGAAAAGGCTGGGAGAGTGATGCATGCTTCAGGAACAGCCCGGGATTCGGTGACCCCTGGCAAATCGTAATTCGACCCCGAGGTTGAAAACACTGCTTTAGAGGAAAAACTAAATACTAGTTGACTTTAAAACTATTTGCAAATATCCACTGGCTACCAATCACTCCCATCCACCACTACTCCAGGGTTAATTTTCTTGTGCATCTCTAGCTAAAAGGTATGTTATATGGTAAATATGTATTTGAACAATATCATTCTTGTCTGAACCTTTTTATTAAACTAGTGCAGAATGTACATGTATTTCCATAAAAAATAATTAACTATGTAACATTTATAACTTTTAACATGCATGAACAGATAGTAACATCAATATATAAATAAAGCTATTTAGATTTGACACAGCTAGACACCGCACAGCTAGACACCCTACATACTGCAGAGTGCCTGGCTGATTTTAGCACAAGCTGCTCTAGATACTAGACATGTGCATTCGTTTTCGTTAAACGATAACAAAAGTGCAAGAAACAAAAACCGAAAGATCCGACATAAAAAATGCTTTATTTTTGCTTTTGTTGCGGTAAAAATTTGATATAGAGAGATTCGACATTATAGGGAAAAGATTCGACATTTTAGGGAAAAGATTTGACAGTATAGGGAAAAGATTCGACATTATAGGGAAAAGATTCAACATTATAGGGAAAAGATTCAACACTATAGAAATAATAGATTCGACATTACAGAGATTAGATTTCGATTTATGAGAAAATAGATTCGACATTATTACTAGTCATACAACATTAGAATTCTTGTAGGCGGAATATTCGAACGGAAATGTACGATTCAACGTAAAGATTCGACGTTCTGTCGAATATTCTTTTGACCAATCAACAGAAACCAAGTATTATTGGATTTTCGGACGAAAGCTATTCCCCAACGAAAAACAAAATAAATCAAAACGATTTTCGGGAGTAACTAAATAAATGTATTTTCCAAACGAAAACGAAAAAACGAAACAAAATATTCCAGTCTGCACATGTCTACTAGATATTAGACATGTGCATTCATTTTCGTCCGAATGCATTTTCGTCCGAATTTCGGTTATTTTCGTTATCGTTTTAACAAACGAAAAACTAACGTGCAGAATCCGAAATCCGAAAGATCAGACATAAAAAATGTGTTATTTTCGTTTTCGTTCTACAACAGTTCGATATAAATTGGAGATTCGACATGATGCTGACAATAACAATCTGTGTTGTATGGAAGCTGTGGTCGAATGTGCCTAACCTTAACTCTATTAGTTCAAGATTATTCTACATAGAGAGGAAAGATTTGACATTATAGAGACAATGTTGTGTTACACCATTCGACATGAACAACAAAGATTCGACAAAGCAGAGAAAAAACATTCAAACGTTGAATCTGTCATTGAAGGCTTATGGTGTCTGTCGAAAGTTCTAAGAAGATTAGACAAGCAGCTAAACTGTATGACGCCAAATTCATACATTTCCGGTCAAATGCTCAGCCCATAAGCTATAGAAGAATTTGTTGGTTGACAAGTAATTAAAATAATTTATAAACATAATTATTACTAGTGTCATACAACATTAGAACTGTTCTATAGCTTGTAGGCATTTGACCGGAAATGTACGATTGCAGCGTCGTACAGTTTAGCTGTTCCGCCAAATCTTCTTAGAACATTTGACTGACTAATGTAAATTTTGTTACCTACAACGTGAGGGGACTTAATTCGCCATGGAAAAGACACATGACCTTAAAGGAGATTGAGAGACTTTCTGCAGATGTAGTATTCCTCCAGGAGACGCATATAACTCTAGACTCGAGAGTCAGGCTGTACTCTCGGGCAGTCCCAACATGGTACTATGGGGATTCCCCCCAGAAAGGATCCAGAGGGGTAGCTTTAGGGATAGGGAAAAACGTAAGCTTCAAAGTAGAAGATAGGATAGTGGATGCAGACGGGCGATATCTTTTCCTCAGAGGGGTTTTACACGGTAAACCGGAGACTTAAATTTTACTTTAGATCTACAGTTAGATAGAGTATCAATGGTAGGTAAAGGGAACAGTAAGCAACAACAATTAGTGGAAAAAAAACTCTCTAAAAATCATCTAATAGACGCGTGGAGAATCACATACCCAAACAAAAGAGACTATACATTCTACTCCCCGGTACACAAAATGTATTCGAGATTAGACCATACAATGGTAGATCATGAAATTCTAGAGTATGTAAGCAATGCCGCGATAGGGGTGATGTCAATCTCAGACCATGCCCCCGTCTCGGTGAAAATGCACTTCACAGAAGTTGAAGAGAGGAAGGGGTCCTGGAATCTGAATGAGGAGTTAATAGATGACTTAGAAGTTTGCGATATAATAAGAACAGATATAGATGAATACTTCACAGCCAATAAAACACCGGATGTGAGTATATCAACTATATGGGAAGCTCACAAGGCCTACATCCGAGGAAAACTTATTTCCTTAGGTGCAGGAAAAAAGAAGAGAATAGAAGCGAACAGAAACAGGATAATTAGAGAACTACAAGAATTAGAAGTCAAACATAAAAATCAAAAAGATAACAAAGTTTACCAGGAAATCATAATAAAGAGGACTCAACTAAGAGATCTAATGGAAATGGAAACTAGGAAAATATTTAAAAATGTCTCGAAAGAAAGGTACATATGGGGAAATAAACCAGGGAAATACTTAGCTAGGATCTCAAAAGAAAAAAGAAGTATAAATTATATAGAAAAAATAAAGGATCAGGAAGGCCAGATGAGGTACAGGACGTCCGAAATCGCAGAAGCCTTTCGGACATTCTATACCAACCTATATACAATCAGGAAGGGGGAGAAGCGAGAAGAGAAGGAGGTAAGGGAAAGGAAAATTAGGGAATACCTAAAGGAAGCAAATTTACCAAAATTAATGCAAGAAACAGTTGAAACTCTGGAAGACCCAATTACACAGGAAGAAATCAACCAAGCGATTCAAGAAACACCCGGGGGAAAAAGTCCAGGCCCAGATGGACTGCCAATTAAATACTATAAAAAATTTAAAGAGCAATTTACCCCAGAGATGTGTATCTATTTTAATAAAATAGGTGAAACAGAAGAGGTAAGGAAAGAATCACTTCTTGCCAATATTTCAATCATAGCCAAAACAGGAAAGGATAACACCCTTTGCTCTAGTTACCGTCCAATTGCACTACTGAATGCCGACATAAAATTTTTTGCAAAGATACTGGCAACAAGGATAAAACAGTTTATGCCGGAATTAATAAACCCTGACCAGACAGGATTTGTAACAGGCAGGGAAGGACGCGACAATAGTCTAAGAACGATCCTATTACTACAGGAAGGAAACAAGAAGAAACCCCCAGTCGTACTCATGTCATTAGATGCTGAAAAAGCGTTTGACAGAGTCGACTGGGGGTTTATGATGGATGCCCTGAGAAGCATAGGACTGAGTCCCAGATATATGAAATGTGTGGGTAACCTATATAAATCCCCAACGGCAAGGGTAAAGATCAATGGGAGCGTATCGTCTGTGCTAGATATGATGAACGGAACAAGGCAGGGCTGCCCGCTCTCACCTCTCCTATATGTAATAGCCCTGGAACCATTACTGTGTAAGATAAGGAATAACCCAGACATAGGGGGGGTGGGAGTGGGAGAGGAGGAACACAAGGTGGCAGCATATGCTGACGATGTGCTCCTATACGTGACCAAACCAAAAATATCTATACCTAAAATATTGGAGGAAATAAAAAGACACAGGGATTTGTCAAATTTAAAATAAATCCAGTAAAAAACGTAATTATGAATATAGGAATAAAGACAGAGGAAGAGGTGGCCTTACAAAAAGCATTCCCCTTTACGTGGGAACAAAAATCATTTACTTACTTAGGTATAAAAATAACCCCAAAGTAGAAGACCTCTATGAGGCCAACTATATCCCTGTATTAAACGAAATAAGACGAGACGTAAAAAACTTAAATAAAAGACAGATTTCCTGGATGGGGAGGATTAATGCGTTTAAAATGATGCTGTTACCTAAGATTATATATAAATTCCAAATGCTCCCAATCAACATCCCACAAAGCTTTTTTAAGATGCTAAAAACCATAATAATAAAATATATTTGGCAAGATAAAAACCAAGAGTAAGTCACACAATCCTCACCCGAGAAAAAAAAAGAAGAATTAGCCCTTCCCGATACAAAAAGATATTATCAAGCTGTAATTCTAGCAAGACTTGTGGAATGGACAAATAGGAACATGAAAAAAAAATGGGCACAGATGGAAAAAAAATAAGTAAGCAACAATTAAACACAATAGTTTGGATTCCACCAAAATTTAGGACAAGTAACATAGACACTCATAGTATCACAAAGCAGGTCATAAAGATATGGGATTTAATACATAAACAGGAAAAATGGGAATATAATTCCCCATTAATTCCATTAGCTAACACAGAATTCTTGCTTGCACCAGGAAATAGGACTAAATTTGGAAATAAATTAGGTAGTATAAGGTTGGGGGAAATAGTCACACAAGGGAAAAAAAAAAAAAGGAGGATATACCCACAGTTGAAGGGGTTCAAAACATAACGGATTGGAATACCTACAATTGAAGCACTTTGTTAGCACATTGCCAGCACCAATAAGAGATGACACAGCACTGAACCCAATAGAAAAACTTTGCTCCACCGGAAAAACACTACAGCATGAATTGCGGCGATTTATAAAATATTGACAGAATTAGGATCAAAGGGAACAATACGAAGCATAGAGGAAAATGGGAAAGACATCAGGGAAAAGAACAAAGACATACACATGATTAAAGCCTCTTATAGTTATGCCAAAGATATTACAACAATAGAAGCTAATTATAAATGCTTGATGAGATGGCACCTGACCCCGGTTAAATTAAACAAAATACATCCGACTAATTCCCCTTTGTGTTGCCCGAGGAAGTGTAACCAGGAAGGGACTACATTCCATATTTGGTGGGATTGCCCGAGAGTCCAGGAATATTGGAAGGAAGTGCTCGACCTAATAGAAGAAATCACAAAAGAAAGGATTCCTCTAGACCCTCAGACTTGTCTGTTCCACGGACAAGGGATAGTAAAAGGAGAAAAAAAAATAGTTCGACATTGGTACTGCTAAACGCAGCAAAGGGGTTAATCCCGAAATTTTGGTTATACCCTCAGAAGCCCCCCTTAAAAGAACTAATACACCGGGTCGACTATATCTCGGAGATGGAATATCTGAGAAGGGTAGACTTGGGGGAAGAAGAGGGAGGAAGGGGAGGAAAGATCTGGGACCATTGGAGATCCTTTAAAACAACAGAAAGTTTTGTTAGGGTAATATTAGAGACGGACAAGTAAACTTTAAAAAAAAAAAAAAAAGCGGCCTGACCCGAAAAGGTAAACGTTCGAGAAGCAGGGAGGGGGGGTGTGAACAACAGGGGGGGCAGAGAGGGAAAAAAAAAAGCCGGGGGGAAGAAAATAATCTAAAAAAGGGGAAGCTAGGGATATTGAGATAGAGGGGAGTAACGAGAAATGGTTATTGTATGAGTAAGGTTTAATAATAGTAAAGTAACCCCTCTCAATGTGTAATCTGTAACCTGTAACCTTGTATCCCTTCCCCACGATAATTATATAAATAAAAAAAAAAATAAAAAAAAAAGAGAGACAGTGGGAAAGAAAGAATAAAGAAAAGATAATATAAAAAAAAAAATCATAAGTCACAAGTGATGCGAAACCGAAGAGGAAATACAAAGGGAAGAAGGGCGGACGAAAATGAATTTTTTTTAAGCCTCTAAACCTTCCGGTTAAGTCTGATGTGAAAAAAAATAAAATAAAAAAAAAAGAACATTTGACTGACACCATAAGCCTTCAATGACAGGTTCTCATAGCAAGTCGGAAGGACGAAACCTCAGGGCGTGACCTCACGACACACAGGAAGCATTACACTGTGCGCTGCGTTCCATCTGTGCTCCAGTGTGTGGTAACAGAGCGGTGTCTATTCACGGTGGACATGTTTGACACATGTAAAGAAACCCCACTGTGAGCCTGGAACTAGCCGGGTGGTCTTGCGAGTTATTTTAAACAACTTTTTTTAATTGATGCTGTGAACTATATTTATATGCGGCTTGACACAGCTTGTGGAATAAAGATTTAAAACGGTATTACACCATATCCAGTCTTTTTTGTGCCCTTACATCTGGTGGATATGAGGAACAAAGCACGCTGATCAAACTGGGGTTCCCTGGAGTTGAGGGTAGATCGACATGAGAGACGTTTGAAGGGTGGAGGGTGCACATTTTCACCTGCAGCAGAGAGCTCACCTTACTTCTGAGAAACATTTCTTTCATTGGACTCTTGCTTACAATCTGACTTCTAGAGAACTTTTTCTTTTATGTATGGATATATATAAAAAAGAGTGGTCACACACATTCTAAGTGACTACTAACTGTGATAGTATTTGATAAGGATCTATTAATTTCCTGATTTCTAATTTCCTATTTAAATATAGATGGATGTGGCTGTTGGTATGTTTAACAGGGGTATAGTGATATAGTTACATGATGTCTATTTCACCTAAACTAACTCCATCTTTTATAATCAATTTATAAATAATTTGTTTGTAATAGTAAATTATTTTACTGTTGGTTTAACCACGTAACAGGACTAATTAGTAGATTTATGACTTGAAGGTCACTTTGCAAAGATTTAACTGTAAAACTTTCCTTGAACTTTCAATACATGACAAGCCATTCCAAGTTTTGCCTTTGCACCAGTCACCAAGTAACAAAAGATCAGTTCTAATTCTAAAATTATTTTTACTGGACTATTTTTCTGAATAAACAATATAAATAATCCAAACATTCACAATGTTTTGTCAACCTTGCTTTGTGCATAAATGCTTATAAATAGCAATAGAAGATCTGATCAATTCAATCCCTTGAATAAATTGTATAGCATAACAGTTCATCACTGAAACAAGAGAGGACTTCAAACATAGTGGCAATATATGGAATACAAAATCTTCTTGGTGACAGAATCTTTAGAACAAGATGAATTTGTATCTAAGGTCAGTGACATCTAGATACATCTACAGACATCCTGTTGGAAATATATCTCAATAAAAATGTTCACTGTCAAATCAACTATTAGGCCGCGTACACACGAGGGGATATGTCCGCTGAAAACGGTCCGATGGACCGTTTCAGCAGACATCTCCGCTCGTGTGTATGGGCTAGCGGACAGATTTCTCCACCCGACAGATTTCAAAGCAAGCTTTGAAATCTATCCGGTGGGAATCTGTCCGCCCGACATGTCTGCTGGTTAGTACACTTACCAGCAGACATGTCGGCTCCCACCACCGCCGCGCCGCTGCCGAATGGATTCGGCGCATGCGCGGAAGTGTTTTACTTCCTGGTGCGGTGACGTGGCGGTGACGCGGCGGCGTCAACGTCACCGCCGCGTCACCACTACATCACCGCGCCGTCCGGCGGCGGGGAATTTGATCCGATGGTGTGTACACGCCATCGGATCAAACTCCCGATCGGACATATCCGATGGAAATGGTCCGCGGACCGTTTTCATCGGATATATCCGATCGTGTGTACGCGGCCTTAGTGTTTGGGTTTTGTTTGTCATGCATTATGTTCTGCATGCTGGTGAACTGTGCTCTGGTACTATGATGATTTAGCTTCGAAATCAGCCTCTTTGTAACAAAATATAGTCATCTAGGCTTCTCTTGAAAAATTCATGGAATTTTTTAAGGGATTGTACTTTGGGGTTTTCACTTCTTTAGTGTTTTATTTTTTTATTTTTTTTATACAACCTGTGGGATATTTGTTGTTCTTGGAGCTGCCCCAGTAAATAGCATTGTTTGAAAGAAAGAAAAAAAATACAAATAAGTGCAATAACAGTGTTCACCTAAACCACCTCACACTGAGATGTATTAGATTAGGGTGTTGCTACTTTATGTAGTCCAAGCTAATTGTAAAATACAATTTGTAAAATAAATCAATTATGCAGCCATACATGTATGTTGTCAGTGTATGCTGTTGCTGTGGTTTTCCTTGATAATTGTACTATTCTTTAACACTATATACAAAATAAATGCATACTCCAATAATGTTATTTAAAGGCCACTGGCACCTGTACTATGTACAGGAGGCATTTGTTTTGGTGTCTGCATCCACCCCTAGCTGTGTACAAGCAGCATATGGAAGTGAATGCAAATGTAGCTGCTGCATGGACACATCTGTATGTAAAAATTTGAAAGCCACCCATGATTGGGTGTTTAGATCCAACTGCATACTGTCTGCATTTGGGGCTATACATCCACCCCTGCGTTGCTTTAAATTTTTGACACAATGCTGTGTTTGTGTAGCTGTATCTCTATCCTGTTTCAGGAGAAGATGCAGAAACCAAAACATAAGCCTTCTGTATGCAGTACAATTGTCAGTGCCTGAAATTAGAGCTGATAGCTGTAAAAAAGTATAATCTATCTATAGAAAGTAGAACTGAAGCCAAGAACAACAAGATAAAAATAGGGGCCCAGATTCACAGAGCGATTACGCCTGCGCAACAGGAGATGCGCGTGCGTAAGTCGAAATGTGCGCATGCGTTTAGATGCACGGCATCCCCAGAACGAGATACGCAAAAAATCTATTTTTTTTTGTCCCTCGTAATTTCGTTAGACTGGTGCATCCGTCCGCGCAAAAGTGCGCTAGACAGACCATTGATTTGCTAGTCAAATATGCTAATGAGGGACTTACGGGGATCCACAAAAGAACGTTGGGGCAGCGCAGGCTACGCAGTGTGCGCAACAGCAAAATGTCCTGTCTAAAATTAGAGCATATAAAAGCTGGTCTAAAAAGAGAAAAAAAGTCTACTTGTTAGATAAAGCAACACTGTTAGTGAGGAGCTCAGCAGTCACACGTGTTGCACAACAATCTGTACGCCAACATGCCAGGGGCATCATCGCACATAGCTATACTACTGACTTTAGATGAACAAAGAAAGATGAGGGCACGGAGGATGGCACGGAGGATGGCACGGGAGAGGATATACCGCACCCGCATAGACCTGTTTGGCATGAGTGATTCTGAGGTGTATTGCATCTTCAGATTCCCCCCTCATGTCATCCTGGAATTAACCACAACCCTGTAGGAGGACATCACCAGCCCAACACACCGCTCACATGCAGTGCAGCCACTGGTCAAGGTCATGGCAACACTCCATGTCCTTGCCAGTGGCTCTTTTCAGCGTACAAGTGGAGTGGTGGCTGGGATGTCACAATCCTCCATGAGCAGATGTGTGCACCAGGTTGTCCCTGCAATCCTCAGACGCATGGCCAACCAAATCATCAAACCCACCACTGAGGACCTGCGGCTGAAGGCAATGACAGATTTCTACAGAATTGCCAGATTCCCACGCACTGTGGGGGCCATTGATTGCACACATGTGGCACTCCAGCCCCCCCAGGAGACAGAGCACATGTACCGCAATCGGAAGCATTGGCATTCCATCAACGTACAGGTGATAGTCGATGCCCAAGGCCTCATATGGCACGTCCGTGCCAAACACCCAGGGTCCAGCCATGACAGCTACATATACAATCAATGCCACATCCGAATGGAATTCGATCAGAACGTGTATGGGGACACCTGGCTGGTTGGTGAGTGACATGGGAGTCAGGCATGACTATCCCCTCCCATGATGCACACATCACAAGGGGCACATGCATGACTAACATCCTCCTGTCTTTTGCCTTACAGGTGACTCTGCATATCCACTGGGACCCCATCTCATGACTCCTATCCGGAACCCCCAAACCCCAGGAGAGGAAAGATACAATCAAGCACATGCCCAAACACGAGCAGTGGTGGTGCGCACCTTTGGCCTCCTAAAGTCACGTTTCCGATGCCTGGATAAGTCTGGGGGTACCCTCTTGTATTCCCCAAACTTTGTGTGCCAGATTATCGGTGCATGTTGCATGCTGCACAACTTCGCAGTAAGAAAGGGCCTGCAGATTGGCCTACGTGATGACCTGACCCCTGAACCAGACAATCCCCCCCTAACCGAGGCTACCCCGTCTTCTGAGGGAAGAGCAGCCAGAAGACAACTCACATTGGGCATCTTTGCACGTTAAACACACACATTAATCATGGCACAATGAGAATGCATGCATGCACAACACTGTGGTCCCTAGCACACACACCCCACATCCACATCAAATTGGATTGGCACCAGTCCACCATGCAGGACTTGTGAGCAGCAACGCCACGCCAAGGCTCCAATTATGTCACTGTACATTCATACACCATTCACACGGACCTGGGGATCACTTCTCCCTGGTCCTGGGGAACCCTTCTCCACCAAAATTGAGGATGACACCCCTTTTCCGGCAGGAATGTCACCCCCATACTCAAACAGCATTCACAACCCAAAAAAAAAAAAATTACCTGCAAAAGCAAAAATTTTCCAGCAAAAAAAAAAAAAGAGGGAAAAAATAATTATTGTCCTTTACATGAGCCACGCCTGGGGCGCCCCTGGCCACGGCCCCGGCTCCTCAGGGAAGACTCATGGGGGAGGGGTAAAACCGGGGAAGGAGGAGCAGCCCCTGATCTCTGCCCACCTGGCGGCCTGCCCTCCAAGGCCACGGCTATTCTGTCCAGGGCAGCACCAAGTGTTTTGCCGTGTTGGCCTGGATAGCCTGGGTAAGGGCCCTCACATCCTGCCCAACGCCTGCTGATGTAGTCTGCAGGTCGTTTAGGCAGGTTGTGAAAGCCCGGGAGTGGGAGTCCAGGTTCCCCAGCGTATCCTTGATGGAGAACAGGCTCTCCTCCATCCGCACCAATGTCTGGCTGACCTGTCCCAGATGGCGGGTCTGGAGGAACTGGTCCCTTCTCAGAGTAGCGGGCAGGAGATCGGCCAACCCCCTGGTGTTCTGGGATGAAATCCTGCCTCCAGCTGATGCTTGTGGCCGGGGAGAAGGGGAGGCCCTTGGGAGGGGAGCCATGTTGGGGGAGGAGGGGCGGGGCTTCCCCTTAGGGGGGGCTGCCTGCTGCCAGCCAGAGGGGAAGAGTCCTCAAAAACCAAATGTCCAGTGCCTGACATGGACTCCTCCTCCTCATGATTCTCCTCCTCATGATTCTCCTCCTCCTCTTGAACCTCCTCCGCGGACTCCGGCCTTGTTGGGGGGGCCTCATTAGGCTGCTGTCCTGGGGATGGTGCGGTCAGGCCAGATGGCCCTGCACCCTCCTGCACATCTGTGGATGACACAAAACATTCACAGGTTGGAGGATCCACACACTTGCCACATATTCCCTTTCACCCCCTCCCCCACACATGCTACACACCTGATATTAAAAAAAAAAAACGTACCTGGCACCACGGGCTCCGGACTTGAGTCAAAGCCGGGCAGGCCCTCAACTTCATGCCGATGAAAGGTTAGAGCCACCGCACCGCTCCTCCGCTGTCAGCCTAATACGGCATGGTGGGCCCACTCCTGTGCCCCTGGCATGGGCATGCATTCTGGCCAGCTTCTGTTTGACCAGACGCCGGAGGTCATTGATTTTTTTGTCAATCCCAGAGAGGGTCCGTGTCTCCCCCTCCCCCGCTGAATTAACCTGCTCAGTGATCATATCCAAAATCTCCCTCCTCCTGGCCATGTTGGTGTTGGCACTGTCCGGGCCGTGGAGGAAACGCCCATAATCGCTAATGGCCCGGGTAAGAATTTGTTTTTCCCCCACTGTAAAATTGAGCTTTCTCTTTCTCTCTGTCATACTTCCAAAAAAAACTCACTCCCAATCAACAAAAATCACTCACAAAAACAAGCACAACCAATCAAGCAAGAACACACACAAAGAGAAAACTACTCAGCAAGAAACAGTCACAAAAACAAACAGCAAAAAAACAGCAAGAAAACAAACGAACAGAAATATATCAATCAAACAAACAGTCTCTCAAACACTTATCAAAAAACACTTTCAAAGATCTACTAACAAACACTTGATCACACGAACACTAATCTGACAACTACAAAACACACCGCAATGAACAACAGGACAAAAGCACTTGGTTAAATGGGAAGGGACAAAGGGATGTACTTTTGCAATGCAAGTGCGTTTGTGTGTGTCTATTTATGCTGTTTGCGTAGTTCACAATGTTGCCCTAGTCCATTTCCAATTTCAATGATTGCGCCGCTCCCGAGTTGTGAGCATGCGCACAGCGGAGCTGACCATGGTCTCCTTCAAGCGCGCATGCGCGAGCCGGCCGGCCCTTCATTTGCATGGGGTCACGGCTCATTTCAATGTAACACGCCCACGTCCTTCCCAATTTGTATTACTCCGCCTTACGCCTCTGAAAAAACGTTACGCATGCGCAATTTTCTGTGCAAAAGCTGCGAGAATAGGGTGATTACGCGGCAAAATTGCGCAAGTCTAACGTAAAGGCGGTGCGCTACGCCGGTCCAATAATGCGCAGATGTACCTGAATCTGGGCCAGGGTATTTTTAATGGCGTACCTAAAGTAACATGATAATATGTTTTCTTCTGCATTGGTGTATGCCTTCAAGGCAGTTACTAGTTTCCAGTGTCTTTTCTTTACAATAGTTTTTCTTTACCTAAACCCTTGGTGAATTGAACCCAGGCAGGTTTTCTCAATCTATGTCCTCATTTATTGAAGTTAGGGATAGTATGAATATTTGGAAACTCGGGTATGCTTTCAACTATGTACTTTTAAACCACACCAATTATGTGCACCCTTGATTTTCTGTTTGTGGGTGCCCTAGATACTAGACCTGACTAACCCTAAGAATTCCTATGCCCTCTCTCTCTCTCTTTATTGTCATTGGAAATGTTACCCCTCTATGTTTTATACTGTATTAATCTAAGGCCGCATACACACGATCGAATCTATCTGCTGAAAACGGTCCGACGGACTGTTTCAGCAGACAAATTCGATCGTGTGTACGGGCAGACAGACAGATATAGCCATCAGACAGATTTTAAAGCATGCTTTGAAATCTGTCTGCTGGGAACCCGTCCATCCGACATGTCTGCTGGTTAGTATGCTAACCAGCAGACATATCTGCCCGCACATGCGTCAAATGGATTTGATGCGTGCGCGGAAGTGTTTTACTTCCTGGTGCGGTGACGTGGCGGCCTCAACGTCACCGCGCTGTCTGCCAGCGGGGATTTTGGTTTGATCGTGTGTACAGCGATTAAACCAAAATAGCCCAGCAGACAAATCCGATCAAATCTGTCTGTCAGACCGATTTGAACGGATTTATTTGGTCGTGTGTACACGGCCTAAATTGCAGATCCAGTGGGTCATTTGTTCTACACTACAAGATTATCAACTAGAAGCTACATTGAGTTGTCATTTCCTCACAGTGATAGAAAGTCCCTGGCCCTCTATCACCAACTAGGGTTTCAGTATATTACACCCTGACATATCATTTAGTCATTTCAAAAATCGTACATTTCCGGTCGAATATTCCGCCAACAAGCATTCTAATGTTGTATGACTAGTAATAATACATACCGTATTTATCGGTGTATATCGCGCACTTTTTTGCCCTGAAAATCAGGGCAAAATCGTGGGTGCGCGATATACGCCGATACCCGCTTTCCCGCGCCGAGTTTTGAATACTGCGCCGACATATACCGAGCGCAGTACACTCGGGTATATTCGGTCAGTCTCGGCTTCTTCCGCGGTCACGTCCTGGACGTACAGGACGTGAGCGCGACAGTTGCCGAGCCTGCCCGAGTGTACTGCGCTCGGTATATGCTGGCGCAGAATTCAAAACTCAGCGCGGGAAACGAGCGGGGAGGACACGAGGACGCCGCAGAAGGATGCCGGACCTGCCGAAGAGGACACCGGACCCGCCGAAGAGGACCCTGGACCCGCCGATGAGGACACCGGACCCGCCGAAGAGGACACCGGACCCGCCGCAGAAGGACAACCGAAGCCGCAGAAGAGGACACCGGAAGCCGCAGAAGGACGCCGGACCCGACGAGGCAAAACTGTAAGTACAAAAATAACTTTTTTTCCACAGGATTGGGGGGTCACTTTAGGGGTGCGCGGTTTACGCGGAAGCTCGTTATACCGCGATAAATACGGTAATTATATTATTATTACTAGTCATAGTCAACCAACATTAGAATTTTCTATAGCTTATGGGCGGAGCATTAAAATGTACGAGTGCAGTATATCTTCTCGGTCTAATCTGCTTAGCACTTTTGATATACACCATAATCCTTCAATGACAGATCAGATTCAGTGATTTTCGATGCTTTGTCGAATTTTCGTCGTTCAATTCCTAACCTAGCCGACTTAGTTTCACATTTGTTTCTCCATCTCCGGCTCCAATATGGCGGCATCCAACGGCAACCATTGACATTGCCATTTTGACTATTCAGTCAGCGTCATGTCGAATCTCTCTATATCTAATTGTTATCGCAACGAAAACGAAAATAAAGCATTTTTTCGGTTTTCGTTTTCTGCGCTTTTGTTATCGTTTGTTAAAACGATAACAAAAATACCCGATTTTCGGACGAAAATGCATTCGAACTAAAACGAATGCACATGTCTAATGTTAACTAATTTTAATTCATGTCAGAAAACATTTGTTTTCATAGGTAGACTTTAAGCATACAAATGAGGCATAACTTACATTAAAGATTTTACTCCTGTCATTAGTAAAAAAAAAAAACACACTATATATAACATTCCTGTTCTCACGCTGAAATATAATTGAAGGATAAATTACCTAAATTTAAACTAAGAAAAATGACTGTTATGTTTCAGAATTCAATAAACATCTGTTTTCTATTAACAGCACAATGAGCCTATAAGAACATAATGACATCTGCCTGCATCCCTGAAGTCAGATAATGTATCCCCCACATACTAGTTCCGGCGGTGTTGCTGCAGAGTGTATACAATACAATTATGAGACTGAATGACACATAACAATGGTAAAAACTAATCGCTTCCCTCTAGAGGTTAAACGAACATAAGGTAACTTGTATCTTACTTCTGGTCATAGGCACAAAATAACATTCCCATATGTCACACACATTCAGTGTCAGGCACCTAGAATTGGTTCAATGATTCTGCTTGACAGTTAACCCACACTTCTGTATACTATACTCTTATGCCGCGTACACACGATCATTTTTTGTGATGAAAAAAAACGACGTTTTCTGTGAAGTAAAAAACGACGTGTTTGAAACGTCACTTTCAAAGACGATGTTGCATACACACCATCGTTTTTTTCACAAAAAGCGAGGTTACGTTCACCACTCTTTTCCATTGAAGCTCGCTTCGTAACTAGCTTCTGGGCATGCGCGGGTTGAAAAACGTCGTTTTAAACAACGTTTTTGCTACACGCGGTGACTTTTTGTGAAACAAAAAACGACGTTTTGAAAAACGACACAAAAAATTCAAGCATGTTGGAATTTTTTTTTTGGTCGTTTTTTGGAAGACAAAAAATTACGTTTTGCCCACACACGATCAATTTAAATGACGTTTTAAAAAAGAACGTTTTTTTCCATCGCAAAAAACGACCGTGTGTACGCGGCATTATATTTTCCAATAACTTGTAGTACAAAAATTAGTGTCTTCTTATTAAAAGTATCTGAAAGAATTTAATATAATACATATGCATATTACTGTTTGTTTAGGGTATGCATTTCCCATTGCATCAACATATATTTATGTTTAAGTATAAAACAATATAACAAAAAAAAATGTGTATTACTGTGTACAGCATGACCTCATTATAATGTATAAACCTTGCAAACTTAAGCTGTAAGACTTTTTTTGCTTGATTTAGTAATGACTGGGATCCATCACTAAATCATCTGGCAACATTTTGGGCCAGATTCTCAGCGGCGTTACGACGGAGTATCTCAGATACCCCGTCGTATCGCCTTTTTTTTTGTCTCGTATCTATGCGCGTGATGCTTAGCATCACTTTTGCATAGATACGCTTCTACATCCGACAAGTGTAAAACCATTACACTTGCGGATCGTAGGTGTAATGACAACTCCGGCCACTAGGTGGCCTTTACGTTGTTTTCGCATTTGCATATGCAAATGAGGTAGTACGCCGATTCTCGATCGCTTTTACGCCCCCCGTCGTCGCGTACGTCGTTTTCGTTCGCGTAAGGTTACCCCAGCTTCTATGTGGAGTAACCTTACGAAGTACCGTCGGATGCCATGTTAAGTATGGCGTCGGGTCAGCGTCGGCTTTTTCCGTCGCTTACGTCGTTTTACTAACTCGTTCGCGAATAGGGAGTTGCGTAAATGACGCTCACGTTTTGACGTCGGTTTCAACGACGCTTTCCGACGTGAGCTGGAGCATGCGCACTGGGCTTTTTCCCCGGCCGGCGCATGCGCAGTTCGTTTGACGCGGGGGCGCGCTTCATTTAAATACAAGCCGCCTCATTTTAATTACGCGGGCTTACGCTGGGCCATTTTCGCTACGCCAACGCAAACGACGGAGCAAATGCTTAGGGAATATGGCACTTGCTCTAGTACGATGCGGCGGCGGCGTAGTGTAAATGGCTTACGCTACGCCGGTGAATTTCTTAGAGAATCTGGCCCATAGATTTTAAATAAGTGTAAATTATAATAGTGAACAACATTGCAAATGGTGTGCAAAGCATTGCTATCTAAAGCAATCAGTAATGTCCGTTCATTGTACTGTGATGCTAAAAAGGGTGAAACCTGATGGGATTTTATAAATTAAAGATTAACACCAAGTGAACTGTATACATTTTGAGGATTGTATGAAATATATTTGTAGGTCCATACCTTACTGTGTCTGGAAATTGCTGTTTGTTTTACCTTGTGCTTTATATGGTGATTAGTAAATGGTAGGTCTATCTTTATTATTCTATTATTATTATTATAATTATTATTATACAGGATGTATATAGCGCAACAGTTTATCTAGTGCTTTACAACTTGAGGGTAGACAGTACAATGATAATACACTTTTTTTTTTTTTTTTTTACAGTAGGAATCAGAGGGTTCTGCTCCTTAGAGCAAAATCATAGCTGTTCATTTAGTGAATTTACATGGGAACTACATGGAAAGTACAATTGTTCTGTGCAATTTTGGGTAAAACAAGTATTCTTTAGGCTAGTTTTGAATGAATGTTTTATTATGTTTAAGGTAGTAAAATCTTGCACATTTAATATATAACAGCGGTATTTATATAGGGCTTACAATTTACACAGGACTTTACCTTTATATATATATTGTAGGAAAGTCACTGGGGCCAGATTCTCAGCTGCGATACGACGGTGTATCTCAGATACACCGTCGTATCCCAGTTTTTTTCAATGGGTATCTATGCGTGTGATTCCTAGAATCACTTACGCATAGATATACTAAAGTTCCGACAGGTGTAAAACAATTACACCGTCGGATCGGAGATGTAATGACAATGCCGGGCGCTAGGTGGCCTTTACATTGTTTTCTCATTTGCCTATGCAAATGAGCCTAATACGCCGATTCCCGAACGTTTTTACACCGCCCCGTCGTTGTTTACGTTGTTTCCGTAAACGTCAGGTTACCCCTGCTATAATGAGGGGTAACCTTACGAAGTTCCGTCGTTGCCATGTTAAGTATGGCGTCGGGTCAGCGTTGTTTTTTTCCGTCGGTTACGTCGTTTTACTAAGTCGTTCACGAATAGGGCATTGCGTAAATGACGATCACGTCGTTTTGACGTTGGTTTCAACAACGCTTTCCGACGTGCTGCTGGAGCATGCGCACTGGGCTTTTTCCCCGGCCGGCGCATGCGCAGTTCGATCAAAGTGGGGGCGCGCTTAATTTAAATACAAGCCGCCCCCTTTGAATTACGCGTCCTTACGCTGGGAAATTTACACAACACCGCCGCAACTTACAGAGCAAGTGCGTTGAGAATACGGCACTTGCTCTGTTAAGTTGTGGCGGTGTAGTGTAAATGGCTTACGCTACGCCGCCACATTTATCTAGCCCATGTCTTTAAACAGAAATGGTGATAAATGCAGCTTTATTGCATCCAACGAAAAAGTAACACAATTAAAAAGGCCTACTCCACCTTAGGAGGCTAACTAAACAGGAGTGTCCCTCACTACGCTTTAATAGAGTGGCTATTCCGGCTTCCAGTATAACCAACAAAAAAAAACACAATCCGATATAAGCAATTGTTCTAACAGACCTGGGCCCAGATTCAGGTATATCTGCGCATTATTGGACCGGCGTAGCGCACCTCCTTTACGTTAGACTTGCGCAATTTTGCCGCGTAATCACCCTATTCTCGTAGCTTTTGCGCAGGAAATTGCGCATGCGGAACGTTTTTTTAGAGGCGTAAGGAGGAGTAATACAAATTAGGAAGGACGTGGGCGTGTTACATTGAAATGAGCCGTGACCCCATGCAAATGAAGGGCCGGCCGGCTCGCGCATGCGCGCTTGAAGGAGACGATGTCAGCTCCGCTGTGCGCATGCTCACAACTCGGGAGCGGCGCAATCAGTGAAATAGGAAATGGACTAGGGCAACGTTGTGAACTACGCAAACAGCATAAATAGACACACACAAACGCACTTGCATTGCAAAAGTGCATCCCTTTGTCCCTTCCCATTTAACCAAGTGCTTTTGTCCTGTTGTTCGTTGCGTTGTGTTTTGTAGTTGTCAGATTAGTGTTCTGTGTGATCAAGTGTTTGTTAGTAGATCTTTGAAAGTGTTTTTTGATAAGTGTTTGAGAGACTGTTTGTTTGATTGATATATTTCTGTTTGTTTGTTTTCCTGCTGTTTTTTTTTTTTTGTTTTTTTGTGACTGTTTCTTGCTGAGTAGTTTTCTCTTTGTGTGTGTTCTTGCTTGATTGGTTGTGCTTGTTTTTGTGAGTGAATTTTGTTGACTGGGAGTGAGTTTTTTTGGAAGTATGACAGAGAGAAAACGAAAGCTCAATTTTACAGTTGGGGAAAAACAAATTCTTGCCCGGGCCATTAGCGAGTATGGGCGTTTCCTCCACGGCCCAGACAGTGCCAACACCACCCCGGCCAGGAGGAGGGAGATTTTGGATAGGATCACTGAGCAGGTCAATTCAGCGGGGCAGGGGGAGACATGGACCCGGTCTGGGATTGACAAAAAAATCAATGACCTCCGGCGTCTGGTCAAACAGAAGCTGGCCAGAATGCATGCCCATGCCAGGGGCACAGGAGGGGGCCCACCATGCCGTATTAGGCTGACAGCGGAGGAGCGTGCGGTGGCCCTGACCTTTCATCGGCATGAAGTTGAGGGCCTGCCCGGCTTTGACTCAAGTCCGGAGCCCATGGTGCCAGGTAAGTTTTTTTTTTAATATCAGGTGTGTAGCATGTGTGGGGGAGGGGGTGAAAGGGAATATGTGGCAAGTGTGTGGATCCTCCAACCTGTGAATGTTTTGTGTCATCCACAGATGTGCAGGAGGGTGCAGGGCCATCTGGCCTGACCGCACCAACCCCAGGACAGCAGCCTAATGAGGCCCCCCCAACAAGGCCGGAGTCCGCGGAGGAGGTTCAAGAGGAGGAGAATCATGAGGAGGAGGAGAATCATGAGGAGGAGGAGTCCATGTCAGGCACTGGACGTTTGGTTTTTGAGGACTCTTCCCCTCTGGCTGGCAGCAGGCAGCCCTCCCTAAGGGGGACCCCCCCTCCTCCCCCAACATGGCTCCCCTCACAAGGGCCTCCCCTTCTCCCCGGCCACAAGCATCAGCTGGAGGCAGGATTTCACCCCAGAACACCAGGGGGGTGGCCGATCTCCTGCCCTGCCACTCTGAGAAGGGACCAGTTCCTCCAGACCCGCCATCTGGAACAGGTCAGCCAGACATTGGTGCGGATGGAGGAGAGCCTGTCCTCCATCAAGGATACGCTGGGGAACCTGGACTCCCACTCCCGGGCTTTCACAACCTGCCTAAACGAACTGCAGACGACATCAGCAGGCGTTGGGCAGGATGTGAGGGCCCTTACCCTGGCTATCCAGGCCAACACGGCAACACTTGGTGCTGCCCTGGACAGAATAGCTGTGGCCTTGGAGGGCAGGCCGCCAGGTGGGCAGAGATCAGGGGCTGCTCCTCCTTCCCCGGTTTTACTCCTCCCCCATGAGTCTCCCCTGAGAAGCTGGGGCCGTGGCCGGGGGCGCCCCAGGCGTGGTTTACGCAAAGGGCATTAATTTTTTTTTTCCCCTTTTTTTTAAAAATTTTATTTTTTTGCTGGAAAATTTTTGCTTTTGCAGGTAATTTTTTTTTTTTTTTTTGGGTTGTGAATGCTGTTTGAATGTGGGGGTGACATTCCTGCCGGCAATGGGGTGTCACCCTCAATTTTGGTGGAGAAGGGTTCCCCAGGACCAGGGAGAAGTGATCCCCAGGTCCGTGTGAATGGTGTATGAATGTACAGTGACATAATTGGAGCCTTGGCGTGGCATTGCTGCTCACAAGTCCTGCATGGTGGACTGGTGCCAATCCAATTTGATGTGGATGTGGGGTGTGTGTGCTAGGGACCACAGTGATGTGCATGCATGCATTCTCATTGTGCCATGATTAATGTGTGTGTTTAACGTGCAAAGATGCCCAATGTGGGTTGTCTCCTGGCTAGACGGGGTAGCCTCGGTTAGGGGGGGATTGTCTGGTTCAGGGGTCAGGTCATCACGTAGGTCAATCTGCAGGCCCTTTCTTACTGCAAAGTTGTGCAGCATGCAACATGCACCGATGATCTGGCACACGAAGTTTGGGGAATACAAGAGGGTACCCCCAGACTTATCCAGGCATCGGAAACGTGACTTTAGTAGGCCAAAGGTGCGCTCCACCACTGCTCGTGTTTGGGCATGTGCTTGATTGTATCTTTCCTCTCCTGGGGTTTGGGGGTTCCGGATAGGAGTCATGAGATGGGGTCCCAGTGGATATGCAGAGTCACCTGTAAGGGAAAAGACAGGAGGATGTTAGTCATGCATGTGGCCCTTGTGATGTGTGCATCATGGGAGGGGATAGTCATGCCTGACTCCCATGTCACTCACCAACCAGCCAGGTGTCCCCATACACATTCTGTTCGAATTCCATTCGGATGTGGCATTGATTATATATGTAGCTGTCATGGCTGGACCCTGGGTGTTTGGCACGGATGTGCCATATGAGGCCTTGGGCATCGACTATCACCTGTACGTTGATGGAATGCCAATGCTTCCGATTGCGGTACATGTGCTCTGTCTCCTGGGGGGGCTGGAGTGCCACATGTGTGCAATCAATGGCCCCCACAGTGCGTGGGAATCTGGCAATTCTGTAGAAATCTGTCTTTGCCTTCAGTCGCAGCTCCTCAGTGGTGGGTTTGATGATTTGGTTGGCCATGCGTCTGAGGATTGCAGGGACAACCTGGTGCACACATCTGCTCATGGAGGATTGTGACATCCCAGCCACCACTCCACTTGTTCTTTGAAAAGAGCCACTGGCAAGGACATGGAGTGTTGCCATGACCTTGACCAGTGGCTGCACTGCATGTGAGCGGTGTGTTGGGCTGGTGATGTCCTCCTGCAGGGTTGTGGTTAATTCCAGGATGACATGAGGGGTGAATCTGAAGATGCGAAACACCTCAGAATCACTCATGCCAAACAGGTCTATGCGGGTGCGGTATATCCTCTCCCGTGCCATCCTCCGTGCCATCCTCCGTGCCCTCATCCTTCTTTGTTCATCTAAAGTCAGTAGTATAGCTATGTGCGACGATGCCCCTGGCATGTTGGCATACAGATTGTTGTGCAATACGTGTGACTGGTGAGCTCCTCACTAACAGTGTTGCTTTATCTAACAAGTAGACTTTTTTTCTCTTTTTAGACCAGCTTTTATATGGTCTAATTTTAGACAGGACATTTTGCTGTTGCGCACACTGCGTCGCCTGCGCTGCCCCAACGTTCTTTTGTGGATCCCCGTAAGTCCCTCATTAGCATATTTGACTAGCAAATCAATGGTCTGTCTAACGCACTTTTGCGCGGACGAATGCGCCAGTCTAACGAAATTACGCGGAACAAAAAAAGTAGATTTTTTGCGTATCTCGTTCTGGGGATGCCGTGCATCGAAACGCACGCGCACATTTTTGACTTACGCACGCGCATCTCCTGTTGCACAGGCGTAATCGCTCTGTGAATCTGGGCCCTTATTCCCAGGATACGCAATCACTCTCCAGTCTGTATTCATCCAGTGCATTCCAGTGCAGTCTGGATCTCGCTCTGAGCTCTCACTCTCCTCTGTCACTATCAGGTGCAGGCTAATTAATAGAGAGAGGAGGTAGGTCCAGACTTAACCCTTTCCAAGACAGGGAAAGCTGCCCTTTCCAACCTCTCGCTGACATACACAGAGTCGTGATACATATACACACTAGGGCCAATTTAGACAGGAGTCAATTGACCTACATTATGACCATAGTTGAGGAGCATTGGAAATAGAGTACACATGTCCTTGTAACAAGAGATACAATGAAACTATCCTAGAGAACTCCAGACGGAATTAGAAAACAAATATATATACTATATACTTTTATTCGCCAATGAAGTCCTTACCCACGGACGATACGCATGCGGGGGGCTTTGTGATGTCAGGACAGCTACCTACCTGGTTATTCTTATTTGTATGCTACATGACTTGAATCTGAGCACTGGGACACAGTGCCGCTCTTAGTAACTTCTGAGGCTACTGAATGATTGAGGAGACTGTTTGAAGGATGAAATAGGAAGACAGCCCTCTCAACTTTACAATTACACTTGTTAAGGGACTGCTTGAATGACCTTTCTATTTACTCAGAGGTCTATTCCTTAAGGTAAGCAGCCTGTACCTCTGGTGGTGGAAACACTAAAGTGGTTTCATAGTGATTTTTTTCATGCACCCGGTTTACTGCCAAAGGAGTCTTTCCCTTCTTTCTGTTGGTATATTAACTGTCGACACATTTTAAGTTCAGAATTCTACACCTTTGGACTTGTTTATGCGATTTTAGTTTATCTTGCACTGCTTTTTATATACCGTTTGTTTTACTTAAGGACTGTTTTTATATTGACCTCCAGTGTCCAGCTGCATTGTGTTAGGATTGGGTTTTGCGCTGATGATTCTCTTTACTATAAAATGAATATAACCATGTGTTTTGTCCAATTTGCACAGAACTAATCTACATGCATATGCACTGGAAAAATGGTTATGCAATATATATTTTTTTTAAATAGACAGTGTAGTGCTGTAATTAGAAAATCTGTATTTAAATGCATTTGTTTACAAAGTGGATACGCTTTACACTCACTGAAATGTAATTCCAAATGTTGGGATGCCAGAAATAACATTGTTAAATTGTAATGCAAACACTGACAAACACATGGTAAATCTATGCATCTCAAAAGTCAGACTACACTAGTTTATAGAAAACAGACATTTGGCAAGCATGTCTTTTTTTAACCTTCCTCCCCTTTCTCTTACAGTCATTAAAAAAGGAGCAGTACAAAGTCAGGTTGTGTGCACACTATGGCTAGCTCATAGCTGATGACATTTCAAAAGGGGAAATTTTCCTACACTGACGACATAATATCTAACAATCTCAGGCAGGCAGTACAGCCAGCCCTTCTGTATACTGGGCCCCGGCCCCATCAGTTCAAATGGGGGGTCCGGGCATCTGCTAAGCAGGAGGGCCAGTCGTACTGTCTTATTGCAGACACCGATCCTACTCTGTTTCCTACTGCAGTGCTACCAGTTGTTGCTCCTCCTCATCCTCCCTCCGGCTACTCTGCAAGGGGATTGGTTCTAGCACTTGCGCCCCTTCCATCCGCTGTCTGGGCCCCCCTGTGTGCCCCTTTTTCTCACAGCTGGGTGATTTCCATCCTCTCCTGCTGGCAGCTGCTGCGTGCACACAGGATGATACCATTTACCGCCCTATCTTTCCTAAATGAACACAGTGAGCGATAGGTACCAATCACCCATGTGTCCATTCATCACAAAAGCATATTAAACTGTATTTACTATGCTTTGGTTTGTGAATGAGTAGGAAGCATCAGAGTGCTTTCTATTAACTCATCTGTGCAGCTGAGCCTGTAGAGAAAAGGACCAATTAATGTCCTCAGTCACTCTTGGCCCAGTGGAGAAGGAGGTCTGTCAGGTAGCCCTGTGATTTATGACAGCAGTCCTGAATCTAACATAAAATAACATTAAAGGGAACCTGACAAATTAAATAAAAATATTAAAAAATATACCCAAATGTTGGATACTCATTGGTGGTACATGAGTTTAAAACACTAAGGCCGCATACACACGATCAGACATGTCTGATGGACCGTTTTCATCAGACAACTCTGAACTTGTCTGATGGTCTGATGTGCGTACACACCATCGGACCAAAATCCGATCAGACCAGAACGCGGTGACGTAGAACACAACGACGTGATGAAAAAACGAAGTTCAATACTTCCAAGCATGTGTTGACTTGATTCTAAGCATGCACAGGTTTTAGTCCAATGCTTTTGTGTACTAACCATCTAACCTGTCCAATGGACATGTTCCATCAGACAACAGTCCGATAGGCCGTACACACCATCGAACTGGTCCGATGAAACTGGTCTGCAGACCAGTTTCATCGGACATGTTCGATCGTGTGTACACGGCCTAAGAATCAAACAACTGGTAGGTCTCTAACATTTCTGAATTCCTAAATTTGATTGTGAACTTTAGCCTATGCCTTTTAAAAACCTAACCAATCGGCTATAAAGTATATTAAAGCATATTTATATTCAAAATATAAAATCTGTTATTTAATTTCCACACTGTATTTCAATCATGTATAGCTTATTCCTATTCATTTGAATGATCTTGAAGTTTTGTTAAAATCCCCACACATTTATTTTCCTGAATTCTCTGAAACATATTCACTATGCCCTGTGAGTATACACACTGCAGTGTCACACATTTCACAGAGCCTGCCTTCTGAGGAGCTAACACGAGGGGTTTCAGGAGGTGTAGTCAGTACAAGAATCACTGCTTTCAGGCAGCAAGGTCCCATGACATATGTAATCATTAGTGCTTCACCCTAACCTAAACCTTGAAATGAGCCCTGAACCCTAAACAAAGTCTAACCCACATTGCGCTTAAACATGCACCTAACCAAAACCATAAACAGGAATTCCAGTTAAAAAATAAAATCTGCCCTTGCCATGTACAATAAATCAAACTGTTATATTATGCATAAATGTATATATTGATTGATAAGGAAACAAACGTTTTAACTGCTTCCCGACCGCCCGCCGTCATATTACTGCGGGACGATGGCTCTGTCTCGTGGGAGCACGTAGCTCTACGTCCTCTCCAGCACGCCCCCGAGTCCCGCGCGCATCCCGCTGGGCACCCGCGATTCCTCGTTACAGAGCGGGGAATGGGAGGTATGTGTGTAAACGCATACCTCTCGTTCCTGTCAGCGGGGGAAACGCTGATTTTCTGTTCATAGTAATGTGATCAGTGATTTCCCTTAGTAAGGCCACCCCCCATACAGTTAAAACACAAATAGGAACACACTTAACCACTTCCCTGTCCCCTAGTGTTAACCCCTTCACTGCCAATGGCATTTTTATAGTAATCCAATGCATTTTTATAGCATTGATCGCTATAAAAATGCCAATGGTCCCAAAAATGTGTCAAAAGTGTCCGATGTGTCCGCCATAATATCGCAGTACCGAAAAAAATCGCTGAACGCCGCCATTACTAGTAAAAAAAAAATATTAATAAAAATCCCATAAAACTACCCCCTTTTTTGTAAACGCTATAAATTTTGCGCTAACCAATCAATAAACGCTAATTGCAATTTTTTTTAATGAAAAATATGTAGAAGAATACGTATCGGCCTAAACTGAGGAAAAAAAAAAATGTTATATCTTTTTTGGGGATATTTATTATAGCAACATGTAAAAAATATTGCATTTTTTTCAAAATAGTCGCTCTATTTTTGTTTATAGGGCAAAAAATAAAAACCGCAGAGATGATTAAATACCACCAAAAGAAAGCTCTATTTGTGGGAAAAAAAGGACTCCAATTTTGTTTGGGAGCCACGTCGCACGACCGCGCAATTGTCAGTTAAAGCGACGCAGTGCCGAATCACAAAAAGTGCTCTGGTCTTTGGACAGCAATATGGCCCGGGGCTAAAGTGGTTATTATACACAATCAGCAATCCTCCTGATCTTCACCGATGACGGTATGCCTGTGTAGCCAAATATGGCTGATCACAGGCACCCATTGTCAGTGTCCGTGTAATCATTTCAGCACAGCTCCCCCCGATCCCATCCAGCCTGGCTATAACTATACCCCCCATTCTAATTAGCATCCTGTAACCATAGATACAACCCCTAATGACACCCCCCTCCCCCCCAGCTAAGCATGTCACTTCTGGAAATGACAACACATTAGATATGCCCAACAACCACTAGATTTGTATAACTTCATAGTCAATGTGATCATGTGATGGGGATGTGTTTTAAAGAAGAAAAAGTAAAAAAATTGATTACACATTTAAACCTATTAATGACTGCAAATCAAGGCCCAGATTCATAAAGCAATTACGCCTGTCTAACTGGTGTTAGACAGGAGTAATTTCAAATTTCGCGCGCCGTATCACTAGTTTGAATCCTCAAACCATGATACGGCGGCTTCGGGCTTCGATCCGAGAGGCTTACGTCTTCGTAAGCCTTCGGATCTACGCTGCGATATTTTTGCGGCCGCTGGGAGGAGTTTGCGTCGTTTTCATGCGTCGGGATATGCAAATGTGTTTTTACGGCGATCCACGAAGATACGAGCGGTCTTCGCAATCACTTACGTCTGTTTTTTTTTACGTACTGTTAGACCAGCTTTTTGCTGGTCTGACGGTGCGTAGCCCATGTTAAGTATGGCCGTCGTTCCCGCATCAAATTTATTTATTTTTTTTTTTTTTTGCGTAACTCGTTCGGGAATAGAAATGTCCGTAAACGACGCTACTCAAACAACGAATGACGTAACAACGTGATTTCACGCAATGCACGGCGGGAAATTTGCGAACGGAGCATGCGCAGTTCGCTCGCCGCGGGAACGCGCCTATTTTAAATCCTTCACGCCCCCTACTCGTCTAGATGGATTGCGACGGGAGAAATACACTACGCCACCATCGTTTACTGGACAAAATCTACCTGGATTCCACGTAGAGCCAGGTAAAAAACGGCGGCGTAGTGTATTTCTGATACGCTACGAGAATCCAATTCTCTCTGAATCTGGGCCCATGTCTTTAACTGTTAAATTGTTTTGTGTACCCCTGGAGATCATACTTATACCACGTTCACTGTATGTTGTATACACAGGTACTGTATTAACATTTTTTTTCTTGAATACAGTCTGGTACAGGTCAGCCTGACCTTTGTAAAACTTTATGAAGCCTTATGCCTCAAATATCACGATCAGTTTTCCTGACAAAAGTGCAATGTGATTAAAAATCCTATCGCGAATCGCGTTCATCTGCATGCAATTACGGCACGCAAAAAAATTGTGCATGCTCAGAATCAAGTACGAGATGGAAGCGCCCGCTCTGGTAAAACTAGCGTTCTTAATGGAGATAGCACATTCGTCACGCTGCAAATTATTGGATCTTTAAATGCAGTTCATTGTTTTGTTCTTTATAATGCTAGAATAATGAAGTTGTTTTGCTGCTGATATTCATAGAGAGTTTTGACGAACCTATTTCTTTATTATTTCTTGTGATCTCATGAATAATCTCTTTCATTTTTAAAGCCAGTAGAGTTGAGTGGACACCTGGATGTTCGGGTTCGGCCAAACTTCGGAAAAAAGTCAGGGTTCAGGACCCGAACTTGACCCCGAACCCGAACCCCATTGAAGTCAATGGGGAACCAGACTTTTGACTACTAAAATGTCTCTAAAAGACTAAGGGAAAGGGCTACAAATGGCAGCAAAATATCGGTATGAGCATGGCAAGTACTCTGAAAATAAATGTGGATAGGGAAATAACTTAAAATAACATAATTTTGACAAGCAGGAACCTTCCCCTAAAGCATTGGTCTCCAAACTGCAGGCCCCTAGGGCCGGATGCGGACCTTTGCATGCCTTTATCCGGCCCTTGGGAATTCCTCCTACAGATATGAAGTGCTATTTCTCCCAATGATATGGGCGATGAGGCACTTTTTCTCCAACTAATGCCAATGATGGTTTACTATTCCTCCCACTGACACCAATGATGGGACACTATTCCACCACTGATACCAATGATGGGACACTATTTCTCCCACTGACACAAATGATGGGACACTATTCCTCCCACAGATACCATTGATGGGACACTATTCCTCCCACTGATACCAATGATGGGACACTATTCCTTCCACTGATACCAATGATGGGACACTATTCCTCCCACTGATACCAATGATGGTGTAGTATTCCTCCCACTGACACCAATGATGGGACACTATTCATCCCACTGATACCAATGATGGGACACTATTTCTACCACTTACACTAATGATGGGACACTATTCCTCCCACTGACACCAATGATGGTGTATTTTTAGATTTTAGAAACAGGACAGACTTCTTTATATTTCTATTTCCTACAAGCACAAACAGGAAGCTTCCCGTAAACTATCTTGCAGAGTATCTCATGGTGACATATGCAGTGCTGGTGTTTCTGAAGCAGGATAAGACAGTCTGACTCCTATCTAAATCTCTCCCTACAAATTCAATCGGGAACCTTTCCCTAACCTATCTTGCAGAGTATCTCAGAGTAACATATGCAGTGCTGGTGATTCTGAAGCAGGACAGTCTGACTCCTATCTAAATATCTCCCTGAGAGCAGCAGCAACCTTTCCTAAGATAACTAAAGCAGAGTGCAGAGTGATGAGCTGTGCTGTGTGCCTCTAGCTTATATAGAGGCTAGGTCACATGCTGGGTCACATGCTGCACTGGCCAATCATAGCCATGCCATTAGTAGGCATGGCTGTGATGGCTTTTAGGTCACACGAGTAAAACAAATGGCGATTGGCTGCCGTGCAGAGCGCTATTACATTGCCGAACCCGAACTTTCAGCAAATTATTTGGGTTTGGGTTCGGGTCCAAAAAAAACAAAAGTTTGGTACAAACCCGAACTTTACAGTTCGGGTTCGCTCAGCCCTAAAAGCCAAAGCTCCATAATAATGTTTATAAATTATTTTTATAGTCATCTATTTCCCTTTTTTTAATCCTGATCTCAATTGTTTGGGGATTAAAATAAATTTCTAGTGCAGAAATAATGGATGTCTAATATAACAACACTAGAAAATGGTATGAGGTGCTGGAGGGATAGAGAAAGTGGAAAGCCTGGTTAGCAGGGAAGAGAGAGGTCGGGAAGGGATGGGAAAGGGAGGGGGGAGGATATTAATTTTCACTGTGACATAGATGTATTAGTAACTCTTTAAGGAAATGATTAATAAAAAAGAAAATAAAGAAAACAAATCTTAGAAATAAATATTATTAAGAAGAATTAATAAAAAAAAACACAAATGATGTGAAACCATAGCTGAGGCCCCGTACACACCATTAAATAAATCTGTTCAAATCGGTCTGACAGACCGATTTGATCAGATTTGTCTAATGGGCTATTTTGGTTTGATCGCTGTACACACGATCAAACCAAAATCCCTGCCGGCAGACAGCGCGGTGACGTGGCGATGACGTTGACGCCACCACGTCACTGCACCAGGAAGTAAAACACTTCCGTGCATGCGTCGAATCCATTTGATGCATGTGCGGGCAGATATGTCTGCTGGTTAGCGTACTAACCAGCAGACATATCGGACAGACGGATTCCAAGCAGACAGATTTTAAAGCATGCTTTAAAATCTGTCTGCTGGAAAAATCTGTCTGTCCGCCCGTACACACGATCGAATTTGTCTGCTGAAACGGTCTGTCAGACCTTTTCCAGCAGATAGATACGATCGTGTGTACGCGGCCTGAGACGTTATAAGCAAGTCTCGTGTTAGCTGGTGGAGTTTGAAGTGGTTAAAAAAAAAATTCTAGTGATCTCCATAATACCTTTATTTTTGTGTGTCAAGTTACCATAACCATGACAACATTTTAAACGTATTAGTTAATTAATTATTAACCTCAAGGAGGTTGTTTGGTGCCCCTTGTTAATTTGATATTGTATTTTTGAAATGTACCTGCCTACTCACAAACAAACTGTAATTTCTTTAAGAAAGAACACATAGGCAAGTATTTACTGAAATAAAAATAACAATTTATTCTGGGTCATAAAGAAAAAAAAGAGGAAGGCAACGATGAATAAACTGCTGGAATTTGTGAAGTCATTGGACCCTAAGGCAGACATCACATTTTTTTGAAAAGCAAATTGGTAGCTTGAGAAGCCCATACAATAGGGAGCAGAATCTTGTCATGGACTCCCAGAGATCAGGAACAGCAGCAGATGTCATGTATGTCCCCAGTCTGTGGTACTACAACAGCCTGTCTCTTCTGTCAGACCAGAATGAACCCAGGCCATCACTTTCTTGACTTCCTTCCACACTTGCTTCCACGCTGTGGCATTGTGGCAGGAGGTGAAGGAGGAGGTGGAGGGGGAGGATGGCGGAGCTCACAAAGGTGGCTATCCATAGTCAGTAGGCCCATCTTACCCTTATATAGGGTTTGGACAATGATATCCTCACTGATGAGGAATTTGCTTCCACTAGGCAGGCATAGGCCTCATGAGCTTTGGGGGCAGCTCTCAGGGCCTCACTAGCTTAATGAGGCCAAGTGCTGCCACCTCCATGTTCCTCCCCCTCCTGAGCCTTTTTTTTGGGGTGTGGTGACTGGGCCCAGCCACCTTCTGGCTGGCACTCGCCCCTGCCACCTCCTGGCTGGCACTTGCCTCCGCCACCTCCTGGCTGGCACTTGCCCCCACTACCTCCTGGCTGGCACCTTCCCCCGCCACCTCCTGGCTGGCACCTCCCCCTGCCTTCTACTGGCTGCCACCTTCCATATCTTCATCCAGGCTGATGTCTTCCTGTGTATAAAAAAGGGACAAAGTTTTAGTTTTTTGTCCATCAATCACACACAATTTTAAGCTCATGACTGTTGCAAATTGAATGTTAATAAATATAAAAGACTATTATTCTGACCCCAGCATTTTTCATTTTTGTCCCAATCTTTTTGGCCACTACTGTCTATTGATATGTAAATCACTTTTTGTTAAATCATTAATTTGTTATCAATAATCAAATCTAGTTTACATCATTTATATTAGGACAATAAATATATTTTTTTTAAATACTATACCTGGCTCCAGCTTGGATCCTCCTCTTCTTCCATGTTGGAAGGCCCAAGTTGGTCCTGGGAATGGAAAAAATTGTGGTGTAAAACTGCGCTAATAGAATAAGACCGTAAACATGGCTGTGATGCAAAATGTTAAGCTGCAATTCGCTGTGTAATATAAACAGTGAACAAAATTGGAAAAGAAAAGAATCGCGCTAAAACCTCATAAACAATGTGCATAAATAATATGACAATTGGCAAATAAACATTCTCATGTGTAAGTAAGCCTCAGCTGGGGTGGAAGGAAGAGTAGAAAGTGATGGCCTCACTTCAGTCTGGTCGTCCAGAAAACTCATCCTGCTGTAGTACCACAGACTGGGTACATAAAAATCCGCTAGCTCCTGATTTCTGGGAATCCATGACTTTAATCCACTCCTTTTTGTATGTGCCCCTCAATTTTACTTTTCTAAAAAAGGGAAGTCTGCCTCAGGGACATGCAGCTTTACAGACTCCAACAGTTTTTTCCATTGCTGCCTTTCTAGCTACTTTGTTTTTAACAGAGTTTTTTTTTTTTTTATGTCCCACAAACAGGGTTAATCTCCCAAGAACACAGGGTCCTTAAAGATATTGGCCCAGATTCAGAGAGAATTGGATTCTCGTAGCGTATCAGAAATACACTACGCCGCCGTTTCTTACCTGGCTCTACGTGGAATCCAGGTAGATTTTGTCCAGTAAACGACGGCGGCGTAGTGTATTTCTCCCGTCGCAATCCATATAGACGAGTAGGGGGCGTGAAGGATTTAAAATAGGCGCGTTCCCGCGGTGATCGAACTGCGCATGCTCCGTTCGCAAATTTCCCGCCGTGCATTGCGCGAAATCACGTTGTTACGTCATTCGTTGTTTGAGTAGCGTCGTTTACGGACATTTCTATTCCCGAACGAGTTATGCAAAAAAAAAAAAAATATTTAATTTGACGCGGGAACGACGGCCATACTTAACATGGGCTACGCACCGTTAGACCAGCAAAAAGCTGGTCTAACAGTACGTAAAAAAAAACAGACGTAAGCGATTGCGAAGACCGCTCGTATCTTCGTGGATCGCCGTAAAAACACATTTGCATATCCCGACGCATGAAAACGATGCAAACTCCTCCCAGCGGCCGCAAAAATATCGCAGCGTAGAACCGAAGGCTTACAAAGACGTAAGCCTCTCGGATCGAAGCCCGAAGCCGCCGTATCATGGTTTGAGGATTCAAACTAGTGATACGGCGCGCAAAATTTGAAATTACTCCTGTCTAACACCAGTTAGACAGGCGTAATTGCTTTATGAATCTGGGCCAGTCATTTTATCTGCAAGACAAAACACAAGAGAAACACTAATGTCAGTCTAAACTGTCTTATCCCAATATAGGCCTGAATTTTAAAGCAGTATAGGCCAGTGATGCACCAAGTAAAAAATGTACCTTTGTTCTCTCGAACGGCACTTCCTCCACTCACAGATCGTACGTACTAGGCATACGCATTACGCTTTATATACACTGTGCTTGTGTGAAACTCCGCCCACGTCGCCCGCCCCTGGCGTTCATTCTAGTATATTTTCCACCCCTTCTCTTTCACTGCGCAGTGGGAGACGACATGGCAGAGACACAGCAGGTGGCTGATAATTCCACTAATGACGAGGAAAGCCCAGAAATGTCACGATCCAGGAGGAGATATAAGGCCTCAAATATGTCCTTTGTAGAGATGGTGGAGTTGGTGGACATCTTGAGGAGGACTGACTATGATGGGAAGCATGGGCCGTACAAGAACCCTAATGTGAGAAAGGCCAAGATCATGTCTAAAGTTGTAAGGAGTCTGCACAGGAATTTCGGGGTCCGACGATCCAAGGAGCAGCTGAGGAAACGCTGGTCAGACCTGAAACTGAGGGAGCAAGTCCAGTACAGAAAGATCAAGAGAATGCTTCAAAATAGTAAGTATTTGTCCTGTGTTCCTATTATTATTATTATTACTTGCATGTTGCTCCATGTGCTTTTCTTTACTATTGTACAGTTTAAAATGGAAACTTGCAGGCTTGTGGGCACAGCAAAAGATCATAGTAAACATTGTTAGTTCGCCCACTAATAATATAATGTTTTTGTCAGATACATGGTTGACTATATTTGGGCATGCCTATTTTTATTAAAACAATTTTATTACATTGTTGTCTAGATGTGTTTGCAACTAGAATGAAATGCAAACTTGATTCAGTGTAAAGTAGAGGACACTCAGCAGTAGGGATGAGCCGAACACCCCCGCATTCGGTTCGCACCAGAACAGTCGAACAGTCCGATCGTTCTCACGAACATTTAGAACCCCATTGAAGTCTATGGGACTCGAACGTTCAAATTCAAAAACGATCATTTTAAAGACTCAATATTCAAGTTATTGTTGGAAAACGTCTTTGAAAACCCGGGTCATGCCCCAGGGAACATGTATCAATGGAAAAACGTTTTAAAAACGGTCGTTTTTTCAGGAGAAGGACTCCTGAAAAAACAACCGTTTTTAAAACTTTTTTTCCATTGATAGTAGTATCAATGGAAAAAAAGTTTTAAAAACGGTTGTTTTTTCAGGAGTCCTGCTCCTGAAAAAACAACCGTTTTAAAAACTTTTTTCCATTGATGCATGTTCCCTCGGGCAAGACCCATGTTCTCAAAGACGTTTTCACAGGCAAACTATAGACACCCAGCAGGTACAATATTTAAAGGATTTTTTTTTTTTAAGCATCATTAAAATCACTGCTATTGTACCTGCTGGGTGTCTATACCTGTGATAACGTCTTTAAATAGCACAATCACCTGCCTGCCAGTAAATTAGGAAGAACTGATCTAGCTAAGCTATACAGTGTATAAATATACGTACAACTCCTAAGGATGTATATATATTCTCTACACACTGTAATAAAGCTAAACTAACTAGCCTGCCTGCCTGCTCTATCTAGCTAGCTAAAAAGACAATCTCTCTGTCTCTCTAAATGCTCTCATTAACAAGCCGGTGATCTGCCAGTCTGGTTCCACCTATCTGTTTTGTTCCAGCTGAGTACGCCCATCCGACGGAAACTGCCGAGCGCGAACAGCTGTGTGTTAGCTGCCAGATGCCGATCGTGCGGATGGCAGGTAATGCACGCTGCCGCTCGGCAGAAAGGGGAGGAATGAGGGGAGGAATGTATTTTTTTTTTTTTTGATTGCTAACTTATCTGTTAAACAGCCCCCGTGGCCGAGCGCATAGACAGCTGACGATCAGCTGTTGCGTTCGGCTATTTCCGTAGACTAATACTGCGCATGCGCAGTTGGTAACTGCGCATGCGCAGTTAGTTCTGGAACAAATCTCATAGTGGAACAAGGCTGACAAGTCACCGGAACACACTACACGAGGCCGCCCAGCAGGCGGCCTTATATAGTGTGGGGCGTGTGCTAAAGCCCTGAGCCATAATTGGCCAAAGCACCCAGGCTTTGGCCAATTATGGCTCTCCTTTTTTTGCGTGCTGTGATTGGCCAAGCATGCAGGGTCATAGTGCATGTTTGGCCAATCATCAGGGCGCAATGCTGCAGTGAATTATGGGACGTTTTGTTTCACTCGAATTTGCCGAGAACGATCGTTTTTGTTCTATATTCGTCGAACGATCAAACGGCCGATGTTCGATTCGAACATACCTTCGTATGCTCATCCTTACTCAGCAGCTGTTTACACATCTGGACTCTAGTGTGGGACAACAGAACAACCTTTTTAGGGTGTCCCACACAGGTGCTCCAGTGGATACTTGGGGTGTTCATGTGTGAAAATTGTCCAAAAAATGAAATTATTCCAGCTTCAGTAAGGGAAAATATAATTTCTTCAGCTTGGAACTAAATAATAATAAAATAATTATGTTTTGATTTTTTAAATATTCTATCCGCTGACTCAGTGAGGAATAGATCAAATTCCAGCTTGGCTTTGTCTAGTCGCAAGCTGGATGATGTAGAGGTATTTTTCTGGAAAGGCATATGACAGGAGTTGAAATTTGTTTCCAGGGTATGGTATATGGTTTTTTTTTCGTTCTCTATTACATAAATTAGCTTGGTGTAAACATATACCCCGGAGAACAGGTTTATGGGCTTCCCATAAAGTAGTTAGGGAAATATCCGGAGTGGATTTGAATTTCAGGTACTCCCGCAGGGCAGTTTCAATATTCTGTTTATATATTGGGTTTTTGAGCAAAAAGTCTTTAACCACTTCCCGCCCGGCCAATAGCCGATTTACGGCCGGGAAGTGGTTATGAAATCGTGACTGGACGTTCTCAAACGTCTAGCACGATTTCATGCCGTGCGGGCGCGCAGCGCGGCGGTCGGTGATGCGGGGTGTCAGTCTGACCCTGCACCTCCGATCTCGGTAACGAGTCTCCGGCGGAGCCTCGTTACCACGTGATAAGCTGTGTCCAATCACGGCTGATCACGATGTAAACAGGAAGAGCCGCCAACGGCTCTTCCTCACTCGCGTCTGACAGACGCGAGTACAGGAGAGCCGATCAGCGGCTCTCCTGACAGGGGGGGTTCGCGCTGATTGTTTATCAGCGCAGCCCCCCCTCGGATCGCCACACGGACCACCAGGGAGTGCCCACACTAACCCACCAGGGAACTTAAAAAAAGGACAAAAATAAAGGACAAAAAAAAAAAAAAAGGACAAAAAAAAAAGTCAGCAAGAAAAAAAAAAGGGTCAGTAAAAAAAAATGATGCTAATCAGTGCCCACACATGGGCACTGATTGGCAACATTGATCCATCAGTGCCACCCCTCAGTGATCATCAGTGCCACCCCAGTGTCTGTCAGTGCCACCCCACAGTGCCAATCCATGCCCAGTGCCCACCTATCAGTGCCCACCTGTGCCACCTATCAGTGCCCACATGTGCCACCTATCAGTGCCCACCTGTGCCACCTATGAGTGCCCATCTGTGCCGCCTATGAGTGCCCATCTGTGCCGCCTATGAGTGCCCAGTGCTGCCTATGAGTGCCCATCAGTGCCGCCCATGAGTGCCCATCAGTGCTGCCCATAAGTGCCCATCAGTGCCGCCCATGAGTGCCCATCAGTGCCGCCCATGAGTGCCCATCAGTGCCCCATACCAGCGCCGCCTATCAGTGCCCATCAGTGCTACCTAATCGGTGCCCATCAGAACTACCTCATCGGTGCCCATCAGTGCCACCTAATCGGTGCCCATCAGTGCCACCATATCAGTGCCCGTAATTGAAAGAGAAAACATACTCATTTACAAAAAAATTAACAGAAAAAAATAAAAACTTTATTTTTTTTTCAAAATCTTCGCTCTATTTTTAGTTGTTGCGCAAAAAAAAAATCGCAGAGGTGATCAAATACCACCAAAAGAAAGCTCTATTTGTGGGGGGAAAAGGACGCCAATTTTGTTTGGGCGCAGTGTAGCATGACCGCGCAATTGTCATTCAAATTGCGACAGTGCTGAAAGCTGAAAATTGGCTTGGGCGGGAAGATGCGTAAGTGCCTGGTATGGAAGTAGTTAAGCAGCCATGTGGCGTCACGCGCTTTCGGTATTGTAGATGCTATGGTTTTGAAGACTGCACTATGGTCAGACCATGGGATGGGTAAAATTTTGTAGTTTAATATTTCCGGCGTCATACCTATGGGCATTAACATGTGGTCTATTCTTGAGAATGACCGATAGGGATAGGAATAGTGCGTATATTGCCTTTTAGTTGGATTTACTTCGCGCCAGGAGTCCACTAGGTTGTACTTTGCGATTCGTTTTGAAAAGGATTGTTTATCAGCTTTTTGGGTTTGTGGGATTGGCAACTTGTCTAGAAAAAGGAAGATGGTCTGATTGGAGTCTCCACCCAATATCACAGTACCTATTTTATGCGAATCGATGACCTGTAGCAGGTGAGATAGGAAAGAGTTTTTTATTTGGCGCATAATATGACACAATGGTGATATCAGAGTCCAATAAATGCCCTGTTAGGATCAAGTATCTGCCTTCTGGATCCTTGATCTCTTTAGTTATTGAAAATGGGGTACTACTGTGAAATGCTATAAGCACACCCCTTTTCTTTGTGGAGGCCGAGGCTGTATAAACTTGTGGGTAGGACCTACTAAAGAATTTGGGAGTGGATAATGGTGTGAAATGCGTTTCTTTTTTTTTCAACAATAGTTTTTATTGAAATTTACACATTACAGAGTATATAAGTAGAGTATATACCAGTTCTTCTTTAAGAGTGAGTGTAGAAAGCCATAGACAGCAAACAAGTTATATTTAATCGCTTCATTCAAACATGTTGTATGGTGACAGCTAAAGCTAGAACCCTGTCAACCCGGGTGCATTGTGCGACCTCCGGATTCCACGAAATGCTGCTGCATTGGGCCAACATGCCCATGAACGCCACACCTTGTGGGCCTATTCTTTGCGACCTTTGCTAGAAGCCAGTGTCAGCTCATAGTTGTAGTGCAGATTGACTAGCTCAATAGTGCTTTCTATCGTCGGGGGTTTGGTAGCTTTCCAGAGTCTGGTAATGCTCAGCCGAGCTGCCAGAAGGACATTGGTGGCTACTAGACATGTATCAATAGGTATCTGTTCCATAATTATGTTCAGTAATGCCAGAGCTGATGATGGAAGTACAGGACTACCCGTTAGATCTGACAGTATACTGAAGATGGCGGTCCAATATGAGCTAATCGGACAAGACCAGAATATGTGTATCATATTGCCTTTAGCTTGGCGCATCTCCAACACGTGTCGGGGCTGTTCATGCCAAATTTAGCTATTTTAGCTGGCGTGAGGTACCAACGTAGGGAGATTTTTAATGTGAGTTCCCACAACGCCGCGTTTCGGGTCGCTTTGTAGATGGACCTAAGTGCAGATTGCCATTGGTCTTCAGTAAAAGTTTGGCCCATGTCTACATCCCATTGAAAGAGTGGTTTAGCTTTGGAGAAGACCTGCTTTTGGCGAAAAATATTGTAGAAAAGGGAAATTCCTTTCTTTTTCGAGGGGGAGGCAGTCAAGAAAGACCACGTTGAGGGGGGAAATAGGGTATCACGGCCTGGACATCTGAGACATACAGTGTCTGATTCTAAGGTAGGTAAAGAATTCCGAATGGGCCAGGTGGAACTTAGTTTGTATCTGAGGGAATGTAAGTAATGTTTCTCCGCAAGATATATCTTGAATGTAGGATATACCGCTGGCTATCCAGCGTTTTAGGTCAAGGTCTTCAGTGCAGTGTTGAAGGCAGTTCAGTGGGATAGGAGGATGAAATGGGTGGGGGTGGAGTTCACCTTGCTGGACAAGAAATTTTCAGGCTAAGGCTGATGCTCTCATCGTGGGAGGGAGTGAGCTAGAGACCAGTGTGCCATGTGGTACCCCCAGAATCCAGTCCCCAAGGTTGTTATGTTTAACCAAAATGAATTCTAGCTGCCCCCACAGTGTAAGAGGGAACGGCTGGAACCAGTCTTTAAGCTGAGTGAGAATTGTAGCCCAATAGTACTCTTTAAAATCTATGGAGCTTGCCCCCCCCCCCCCCCCGCACATTTATGTTTGGTGAGCATTTGTTTTGCGCAGCAAGGTTTCTTAACCTGCCACAACAGTGTGTTCAGGGTAGTTTGTAGGGACTGGAAGTAGGATTCTGAGATAGGGATGGGGAGTGCTCGGAACAAGTACAGTAGCTGCGGCAGGTGCATCATCTTAAATTCTGCGAGTCTGCCGGATCAGGAGAGTTCATGTTTGGCCAGACCAATAGTGTCTTTCTGGAGTGTGTTGAGGAAGAGTTTAAAGTTACCTTTAAATACATTTTTGGTGGAGCTTGTCAATTGGATTCCCAGGTAGGAAATCTTGTGGTCCGCCCAAGTAAAGGGAAACTGTGTTTGCAACAGGTTTTTGGAAGTGGCGTCAAGGCCCAGGTCTAGTATATAGGATTTATTGGCATTTACTTTATAGTATGACACCTCACTGAACCATTGGAGGGTCTTATACGCTTCTAGAAGTGACGTTGTTGGGTCAGTCAACATAAGTATGACGTCGTCTGCGAACAGACTGATCTTGTGAGAGGTAGGGCCTATTCGAAATCCAGAGATTCGTGGGTTTTGCCTAATGTGTTCAGCTAATGGTTCTATGAGTAGATTAAAGATCAGCGGCGACAACGGGCAGCCCTGTCTGGTACCGTTTGTTATGTTGAATGGTTGGGAAATCATGTCGGCTGAAAACACTCGTGCAGATGGGGATGTATAAAGAACAAGTAAAGCGGTAAGTATGTGTCCTTGAAATCCAAATTTTTCGAGCACTCGCCGCAGGTAACCCCAGTGGATTCTGTCGAACGCCTTCTCTGCATTCAAAGCTAGGAGCAGAGAAGGCGTTCCACTGGACTCAGCGTAGTGAAGAATGTCGATCACTCGCCTCGTGGCGTCTGAAGCCTGTCTTCCAGTTGTAAATCCAGATTGGTCCCTATGGATCAGTGTGGGCATGATTTTGACAAGTCTTGTGGCAATTGTTTTTGCGTATATTTTTAGGTCTAGGTTGAGGAGCGATATTGGGCGGAAATTTTGGGGTATTACCGGGTCTTTACCCGGTTTGGGCAATGTGACTACCAATGCTTGTAGAGACTCTTTAGGGAATTTGGAGGAGGCGGCCACGGTATTGAATACCGCAGTTAGGGTGGGCGCTAAGTGTTGGGCGAATTGTTTGAAATATTCCCCGGTGAGTTCATCTGGACCAGGGGACTTGCCCAGGGGCAAAGATTTAATGGTTGCTAAAATTTACGGCGTGGTGAAGGGTTCATTTAGTCGGGCTAATTGGTCTGCTCAAAGGGATGGGAGATTGACATGGTTAAGGAAGTTGTCTATGTCGGTCGGGGAAGGTTGATATGTGTCACGGTCATTACATAGGTTGTAAAGGTCTCTAATATGTGCTGAATGCATCAGCTATTTCCTGGGGGTTTATGAGTTTTGCATTAGTGTGTGGATGAAATAGGTGGTCTATCTTACTTTTGGCCTTCCTACCTTTAATGCGCTGTGCTAGAGCCTTGCCTGCCTTATTGGATGTGGAGTAGGTGATTGCCTTCCATTTCCTTTGATGATGTTCAAAAGATTGCAGGAGAAGGAGTCTCAGCTCCTTACGAAGGGAGAGAATATGAGCGGCCCTAGCCGGGTCTGGAGTAGACTTATTAAGTCGCTCGGAAGTGTCTATTTGCAATATAAGAGTGTCTATCCTTATTGATCTATGCTTTTTATGAGAGGAGCTTAGTTTAATCAGAATCCCTATAGTAAACGCTTTATGCGCGTTCCACACCACGCCTGGATCAGGCACAGATACTGTATTCTGACAGGTGTTCAGAAATTGTTGGTGAGAAAGAAGGATGTTGCAAGATGTAGTTGTTAGCTCGCCATAGAAACACGGGCCTAGTAGTAGGAGAATCAGAAATGGTGATGGTGATTGGGACATGGTCGGACCAGGTCGTGGTGTGGTTTACAGATGCGCTGATAAATTGCAAAAGCCATTTGTCAGTGAGGAACATGTCTATGCGTGAATACGTTTTGTGAAGAGGAGAGAGGTATGTGTATTCACGTTCAGAGCCGTGGTAGCACCTCCAAACGTCAAACAGGTCATGTGAAGCGATGAAGTATTTTACAGGGGACTCTCTGCGTTTTGAGGCAGTGGTGGAGTCCAGGGATACATCCAAAACTAAGTTAAAATCTCCACATACAATCAGGCATCCCTGTTTTATGGGGTGTACAATTTTTTATAACCTTTCGGAGGAAACTGATCTGTTTGACGTTGGGAGCATAAATGTTAACCAGGGTACACTCCATACCATTTACATTACATACAAGTATAACATAACGCCCATCTGGGTCTATCTCAACACACTTCAGAAGGAATTTTGGAGGTGAAGGGGGCCGCAAAGACGTGGGGGAAGTGCCTGTTGGTACAAGCAGGTGCACCGGTTGACATAAGGTGTGTTTCTTGGACACACAGTATGTCGCATTGTAGGTCTAAAGCAGTCTTCCATAGGGAATGTCTTTTCGCCGAGTGGTTTAACCCGTTAGCGTTAAGAGATAAGATTTTATTCGCCATTGGGGATCAAGGTTCAGGCGAAACTTGGGATAGAAAGCAACTTACAGTTTGGAGAGAAGGATGAGCTTGTCTGCGTGAGGGAGATGAGGGCGCCTATAGTGAAGACGTTAATCGTAGATCGGTATCGTGCAGGTCCCTGCACTGGTGTCGGATTTGCTGTAACAGTAATTCAAATGATAAGAAACTAAACAAGCAAGAAAAACTGGTAATAACAATGGTTACGGTTTACAATGGCGGTGCCACCGAGAGAGTCAGGAAGCGGAGTGCAGGGACATAGTGTCCAACTAAACCGCTGAATCGGGGAATGAATGTCACAAGGCTGATGCTTCAAAACCTAAATTATAAAAAAAGAGAGAAAAAAAAGAGAACAGTTAGAGAGCTGGATGCCAGGGAGAGCATCTGTCTCGTAGATATAGAAAGGGATGCCCGAGATCTTCAGGTCATCTGCTCCGGACCATCATCTTGGGTAGCGGGCTGTGGCGAGTGGTTCTGGATCCGCGTTGAGCTTTCGGGGCTGAAGAGTCTTGAGGTAGTTCAGGAAGGATTCCCCATGAATGAAGTATTTGCAATCCCTTCTGCAGATCTTGGATCACGTGTGAGGAGCCATTTTTCGTCACAATTAGAGTGGCCGGGTATCGCCATTTGTACTGGACTTTGTTGTTGTGGAGGCCCTTGGTAATCGGGCTAAGTTGTCGTCTGAGTTGTAGTGTGTACTTTGAAAGGTCAGGAAAGAGCAGGACCCCCTCGAATGGATGTTGTAGCGGTGGTCCCCCTCTGGCGGCCATCTGTAGCTGTTCCTTGACGTGAAAAAAGTGAATTCTTATCAGGACGTCTCTCGGGACCGAAGCAGCTAGATGTGAGGGTTTGGCTCTGCGGTGGGTCCGATCGATTATAAGATCTCTAGGCGAGGTGTCAGGTAGTATTGTATGTAGAAGTTCCTTGGCATATTTGGGAAGGTCAGCCGGCAGTATAGATTCCGGGACCTCCCTAAGTTTCAGGTTGTTTCTTCTGGATCTGTCCTCTAAATCGGCCAGCTTGGCCCTTACCCATTTCTGCTCCGTCTGTATGTCATCATAGGAGTCTACCAGTTCATTTACTGTGGTTGTGCATTCCACCATGCTGTTTTGCAGGTGTGTGACCCTGTCATCCATCACATGCAGGTCTGTGGTAATTTTAGAGAAGACAGAGGACAGGTCTGTCATTAGGGAGGACTGGAGGGATAGCAGCATGTCCTTTAGGCCGCGTACACACGATCGAATCTATCTGCTGGAAATGGTCTGACAGACCATCTCAGCAGACAGATTTGATCGTGTGTACGGGCGAGCATACGGATTTGTCCAGCAGACAGATTTTAAAGCCTGCTAACGCTAACCAGCAGACATATCTGCCCGCACATGCGTCGAATGGATTCGACGCATGCGTGGAAGTGTTTTACTTCCTGGTGCGGTGACTTGGCGGTGTCAACGTCACGTCACCGCGCTGTCTGCCGGCGGGGATTTTGGTTTGATCGTGTGTACAGCGATCAAACCAAAACAGCCAGCAGACAAATCTGATCAAATCGGTCTGTCCGACCGATTTGAGCAGATTTATTTGGTCGTGTGTCCACCACTGGTTGTCCTGTTGTGGGGAAGGAGGACATGGATGAGTGTAGGGCCTGGTTCGCCAGGAGTAGGCCGCAAGCCGGGGCCTCGATTTGCGGGGACGTCCGCGGCGGGCCACGATCGGTGCGGAGTCGCGCTTTCGCCGGGCTTCTGGGTTACTGGGTTCTCCCCCGTTTTAGGTGTGGGAGGAGAAGGAGAGCAGAGAGAGTCCTGTGTGCCCAGGATGGAATCAGACAAGTCCGAACGGGCCCCCAGCACCGCGTTGCTGGCGGCGCCATTTTGTGACTGACTGACCTGGGTTGTGTACTGGAAGAAGGCCGTCAGCTTTTGTGGATGGTGCTCCGTTTTCCTCTTACCGGACATCACTGGTAAGTGTCCCCTGGGTCTCAGGAGGCTAGATGGATGCAGATTGCCTTCCAAAATGGGCTCCTATCACTCCAGTTCTCTCCCTGGCAGACAAGCTCAGGCACTAAGCAGCCATCTCCATCGCTGGCCAGCCACGCCCCCTGAAATGCGTTTCTTGAAGACATATGACATGTGCTTTTTTGGAACCAAAGGTACAAAAGGCTTTAGTGTGTTTTTGCGGGATATTTAAACCCTGGACATTAAGGGAAAGTATATTCAATGGGATCATAATATTAAAAAAATTGTCAGATCTAATGTTGCCCAGACATGGAATAACAAAGAAAGAGACCACCTTCGAGACACAAGGGGAAATTGGGAGTGGGGGTGAAAAAAAAAAGGGACTCAGGGAAGAAGTACAATTTAGATATATTCCCCCAAAAAAAGCAGAATGAATATAAGTTCATGACATTTCCGTTGAGGGGAGAAAAAGTCTCCCTCCAAGGGCACATGTGCTATTGTCGACCGTCCACTAAGTCGCAGGTGGATGAGGGTAGCAAAGGGAGGGGCACAGAACAGTCCCACGGAACCCGGGGAGCCAACCAATTAATATACATTCTAAACGAACATTGAGTAAAATTAAAAACAGTAGTAGACCAAATAGTAATGAACACTTACTAATTGGGGGTTAATGGAGTACATACCATACTCATGAAGCAGAAAATCAGGGAAAGGCGAGCCTGGAGAATTAGAGATGTCTGCTAGTCATCCTCTAAGTTTAATAGTAACCTATATGTAAAGATAGACCCGACCAAAACCTGGAAATAAGATATTGGTTATTAACAGTATACGAATTACTATATATTCTATATTGCAAGGAATAACAGGTCAGGCCTGGTAAGAGGAGAGAAATGAAAAGGGGGGAAAAAAGAGGATAACTTGAAAAAAGTCACTGCAACAATAACTTATGCTCTACTGAAATGAAGAAGTTACCAGGCAGTCATATGGTGGCCAAAATAAGACCAAGACCTACAGGGTCAAGCAGATTCCCAGAGAAAGGGAGTAAAAGGAATAAGCACAGTTTGTGGCCCTATTCAGTCCATAGAGTCACAGGGATCGGGAACAGGTGACAACTTGCAAAGTCTTTTGTTGGGACTATGTTCCTTTCTCTGGAGGCAGAAGAGGAATTATATTTGTCGGGATGCGAGGAGAACTTTCGGCGAGAGTCTGTGACATCATGGACGGCGTTCATCAGCCATACATTTTGCAGAGTAGTTTGCAAATCCATTGCGCTACGGCAAGTATATTTGTGGTTTTGGTATGAAAATCTCACAGAAAAGTGGAAGCCCCACTGGTAAATGATGTTGTTGCATTGCAGTATCTGGAGGAGTGGTTTCAGAGCCCTTCTTTTATGATGGTTAGCTGCGACAGATCGGCGAAAAGTTGGTAATTATATGCTTGAAATTGCAACTTATTTTTATGCCTTGCTGCATTTAGTAGTAGTTCTTTGGTCCGGTAGTAATGACATTTTCCGATAATATCGCGTGGCAGGCCATCTGTTTTTTTTTGGAGCGAGGACTCTGTGTACCCTATCCATTTCAATTCGCTCCACCGGTATTCCAGGTTGCAGTTCCTGGAAAAGTGCAGTCATTGTGGCCTGAAGATCAATCACTGTTTATGGGATTCCTCTAATGCAAATGTAGCACTGGTATTTTTGCCATGTAATGCTAAAGATGGCATACCACTAGAGGGAGCCAAATACCAATGTGAACGAGATATGTTTTAACTTACACATGCAGAGCAGAAAAATGTTTATCTTGTGAAAAGACTCACTTACCCATGAACACTAGGTGGCTGAACTGCATGCTGGGTGGATAAAAAAGGCAGAGTGCAGCCATTTTTCTTGGGTTCTGGACACATGGCCTGCCTGCAAGGATCTGTGAAGGAGTGTTCAGAAGAGGGCCTACATCGTGCAGAGCAGAACAACATCCATTGACTCTGCCTTACCACAGTGTGCTGGAGAAGCAGTGTGATCGGGTCTGAGGATCCAGGACCCTTGACAGAGCCAAGTGGATGTCCAGTTTGCTTGCGGAGCGGAGCAGCGTGACAGTGCTGATTGGCAGCAGGACTGAGGCAGCCAGAGCAGAGGTTCACAACTTTCCAGGCTTGGTGTGGTGAGAGGGCTGTTGCCCAGAAGTTTTTTTAACACCCTTAACACACTTAGACTCATTTTACAAAGTTGCTGGGACCTGTAGTCCTACAGGGAGGTCTCATTCAAATAGACTGAGTTCAATCAGGCCTAAAAGCCTATGCTTCATTGAGGGCTGACTGACAGTTAAGGTATACCTACACCAGAGGCATCTACAAGTGTGTTTTACAGCAGGAACTGTTATAACTCTTCAGTTGTGTTACTTCATTACTTGTTAAACCTTTGGATTACAAACACTGCAGTATAATAGCTAGCTGAAGAAAAGAAGACCGGAGACTACACTTCTTCACAGGGAGGGTTTGTGCTTTGGATGCAGTAAGACAAAAGGCTGCCTTATACCTCAGGGGAAGCTCTTGAAAAATCATATTGTGCTGTGTTGATATCTTTGCATTATTATAGTAAGTTTGTATGTTGATACAGTTAATATAAAACTACTGTCTTTATACCAGTTCCAGTAAACTTGCATTCTGGTTGATCATAATTGGTGTGAGACTTGTTCGTTATTCTAACAGGCGGAACAACGGATGCCCAGATAACGGTAAAGGTACACTATATACACATTGTTTTGTGGGGTTGTTCCGTTTAGTAAAAGTTTCACATCCACACTGTTACACAGCTGTGTCAAGCGGGTTGAGACAAATTATTTGGGGGTAGTAGAGCAGAGTGCAGGCCCAATCAATTACCAGCAGCTCCTTCGGGGGTAAGTGCTACACAAATATTTGACCTTCTCGCACAATTTTCGTAATCTTCCAATCTGGTTTGTAGAGTTAAATTTTCCTCTTTAAGGTTATCGATTTCTGAAGAGAAATCAGCTGTACATTTTTCCAAAACATCAGTCCTTAGTTCTAGTGCTGAAGTTTGCTGCCCTATTTCCCTAATCTCCTTAGTAAGGCTTGTAGTGAAATAGTCTGAAGTAACCTTTAATGATTTTTGCAGCAGCAGCTCTATTTGTTCCAATGTTATTTGTGGTGGCAAGTCCTTCTGTAATGTTTTATCACGGTTCTCCATTATTTTCCCTGGAGGGTATTGATTCTGGCTTTGTTCCTTTAATGGGGCCGGAGCTTCACTGGGTGACACAGCAGGAGGGGCTGTCTGTTGATTCAGCTCCCTCCCTGCTATGTCTGCAAAGGATGGCTTCAGTGCCATGACAGAAGCATTGAGGCCCTGTGAGGCTGTGAGGCAGCTCTCTCACGCTGATTTTCGGCACAAAATTCGCTCCAAAACCCCCCGAAAAGGGTACCTTTGTGGGGTAGGTGGCTGTGGGGTCCCTTTGGGTAGCTTTTTAAGCAGATTTGGGGGTTACCTCTGCCGTTGTGTGTCCGTGGTGTGTGGAGCTCTAGGCTAGGCATTACCTCACTGCTGAGCTCTCAAGCTCCACCCCCTCCTGATTTTTTTGTTCATGCCTATACCAGTTTATACTAATTTTATTTATAAGGGGCAGTTATACCTTTTCTTTTACTGGATCTCTATGGCATAATACATGCAGATTAATGTTGCTAAAGGCTTTTTTTGATCTTTTCCTCCCTGAATTACTATTATTGTAAATGTGACTTCCCAAAGTCAATATGATTTAGTTCATTGATTTAATTGAATTGTACCCTTTAATTTATTGTCAGTGTAAATTTGAGTAGTAAATGTTTTATATTTCACTAGATATTGAGATACTTTGATTTTGTCAGTGGAATTACTTTATGTAAAAATGCTTGTCAGATTTTGAAGTGATGAAACTGACTGTGAAATTCGGGCTGTCCAACCTGTCAGAGGCACACAGTCATATATACAGTATAAACAGCAGCTAGCACCACTTTGTTCTTGTCCTTTTCTGTGTGACATTGGTACTGTTGGTGCACCTTAATCTCAGAAACACTGTCTTTGTTAAACAGTACAAAACAGTTGTAACCGTTGACATCTTTGATATTATAATTCTCAATAGTGAAATAATCCACTTTGTAAATATTATTTGCTACCCTTTCTTGGTCCAGTGTTACAAGTTGAATTTCTGTATAAGGGGCTGTAGGTTTGAAGAAATATAATCAGTATTGGAAGACCTGGATGCCCAAATACTTAAATATATCTGCTAATTTAACGTGTTCTAGAGAAAGGAGAGTGAGTTTATCCCAACTGATACTGGTAAAATGTGCAGATGCAATACTGGTGCCTGTGGCAGTAGACTTCAAAGAGCAGAGAGTAAATTTGTGAATAAAAAATGTAGACCTACATAGGTGAGGAGGACAGGAGTTATGGATACAAATAGCTCTTAAAAGGCCAAGCATCATAGTCTGAGCCTGTGAGAGAGGAGAGGAAGTTGATTGGGGCTGCTCTGTGCAAAACCATTTCACAAAGCAGGTAAGTATGACATGTTTTTTATTTTTATTTTTTAAACCAGAACCTTTAATACCACAGTATTACACAGTATATACCATGGAACCTTGATGTTAGAGTAGCGTTGGTTGAAGGGTGCAAAACCTATATAACATAGGTAGGTTTGCTTGGGGGGATGGTGAGACTATAGCTGTCAGGCATGGTGCAAATATTAAGACTAACAAACTGTGAAGTGGTAAACTGTAATAGTAACTGATCGTCCTCAAGAGTGTAGAGCGTAGAATAGTTCTCAAATCAAGATTGCAACAACTGAGTTTCAGGGTCTTTAACCACCTACTGTACCCACTGGGCACTTAAACCCCCTTCCTAACCAGACCAATGTTCAGCTTTTATCACTCTCATATTGTGAATGACAATTGCTCAGTCACAGTGGCGGTGCATCCATAGGGACCCCGGAGCGCCGACACCTCTGGATCGCTCACAGCCAGTAAAATATACAGATTCATACACTGAATCATGGCATAGTGGCTGCGTTTTGATGGCATGGCACAGTGGCTGCATTTTTATGGCACAGTGGCAGCGTTTTGATGGCACAGTGGCTTCGTTTTGATGGCATGGCACAGTGGCTGCATTTGATATCATGGCACAGTTGCTGCGTTTGATGGCATGGCACAGTGGCTGCGTTTGATGGCACAGTTGCTGCATTTGATAGGTACAGTGAGGCTGCAATTGTTTTTTTTTTCGTTTGCGCCCCCCCAAAATTTTGAGCACCAGCCGCCACTGCTCAGTCATGCAACACTGTACCCAGATGTTTTTTTTTTTTTTTCACACAAATAAAACTTTCTTTTAATGATATTTAATCAACATGTTTTTTTTTTTTTGTTGCACTATACATTAAAAAAAAAGTAAAATTCTGTAAAAAAAACGTAATTTTCAAAGAATTGTGGGAAAAAATGACATCCTAAAAAAACTCACCATGCCACTTACTAAATACCTTGGATTGTCTACTTTCCAAACAAGGGCATTTGGGGGTATTTGTATTGTCCTGGCTTGTTAGGGTCTCAAGAAATTAGATAGGCCATCAGTACATCAGGTATGACCAATGAGTGACTGAGTGACTGGCACCACAGCTTGTAGACTCTATAACTTCACAAAGACCAAATAATATACACTGATTTGGGCTATTTTTAACAAAGACATGTAGCAGTATACATTTTAGCCAAACTAAAACAGAAACTTGGAAAAATGCATTTTATACAGCATTGCCACATACAGAACCCCAACATGCAGGAAGCACAATCAGGTGTTTTAGGGACATACAATACACATTTAATTTCTTGACTACCTCTTGGACCTGGAGCACCCGGACAATTAACACGCCCCATAAAAATACCCCATTTTGGAAATAAAAAACTCCAACGTATAATCAATGAGGCATATTGAGTCTTTTGAAAATTTCATTTTTCCCAGAAGTTTTTGGAAAATGTGGAAAGAAAATGAAAACACATTTTTTTTTTTTTTTTTACACAAAGTTTTCCATTTATACAATATTTCTAACACATAGCATGTACATACCAAAAATTACTCTCCAACATAGATTCTGCTACTCCTGAGTATGGCGATACCACATGTGTGACACTTTTTTCACAGCCTGGCCACATACAGAGGCCCGAAATCCAAGTAGCACCGTCAGGCACTGATGGGCACTGTAGTGGCATGGATGTGGCATAGATGAGAACTGTAGAAAAAATATACCAGGATATATCCTAAGATAAAGGCTGGTCCTAGCGCTCAGTGGACAGGTCTTCTAATGTAATAGGTTAAAGAAATGTATATGCAGAAAAGCAGCTATTATAATAAGAAAAGTATGTGTAAAAAAGTATGTCTCTGTGACTGTGAGGCATTAACAGCGCTATATGATTTAACATCAATTGAACTCAGAAGTTCAAACTCTGCTTTTGTGAGGTGCAAACATCCACCAGGACCTCCTATCCTTAAATGGTAGCTAACCTCAAATGGTAAGAACAATATTAAAACTGCTATTACACATAAAATAAAATTAAAAGGTAGTAGAATATAGGTTATGTATATGTATATATGACATAATAGTCCACAAGTGATGTCACGTGGGTGCTTTTTTTAAAACACAGTCTATAATATTCTTTATAGTGAAGAGATCTTGAAATTGATTGAACAAAACAAATCCAGGTTTTCCTTCACTTGTAGTCCCCCTCAAGGTTTTGTACTCACCAGATTGACATGGTGTTAAGTGCCTTCAGGTGTTTGAGTCTCCCTCCTATGAAGTTCAGGTCAGCTCAGCAGCAGTGTTTCTCCTCCCAATGGATGTGGATGGGATTAGGTGCGTGTGTGCAGCATGAGCGGTCTTTTGGATGGTCTCCTCAGTCCCATGAGCTCAACAATGGGCTCCGGGGTGCTGTGGCGGCAGCCCAGCCATCCAGGGCGGATGAGGAGGATGAGGAGGATGAGGATGATGGAGCCCACAGATGCAAGACTAAGCGATCCCAATGATAATCAAGGCGATGTAAAGGAGACAGGCCCCAAGGATGGCCGCGATAGATTCCCCACAAATGCTGCACCTGTTACAAGGCTGCAGCTTCGGCTGTCAGTGCTAGGGAACGGGGAAGACTTCCCCGTTCCCTAGCACTGACAGCCGAAGCTGCAGCCTTGTAACAGGTGCAGCCTATCGCGGCCATCCTTGGGGCCTGTCTCCTTTACATCGCCTTGATTATCATCCGCCCTGGATGGCTGGGCTGCCGCCACAGCACCCCGGAGCCCATTGTTGAGCTCATGGGACTGAGGAGACCATCCAAAAGACCGCTCATGCTGCACACAGCACCTAATCCCATCCAAATCCAGGAGAAACACTGCTGCTGAGCTGACCTGAACTTCATAGGAGGGAGACCTGAAGGCACTTAACACCATGTCAATCTGGTGAGTACAAAACCTTGAGGGGGACTACAAGTGAAGGAAAACCTGGAGTTCAATCAATTTCAAGATCTCTTCACATAGACTGTGTTTTAAGCACCCACGTGACATCACTTGTGGACTAATGCTACTACCATAGCAGCATTTGAGGTTAGCTACCATTTTAAGGATAGGAGGTCCTGGTGGATGTTTGCACCTCACAAAAGCAGAGTTTGAACTTCTGAGTTCAATTGATGTTAAATCATATAGCGCTGTTAATGCCTCACAGAGACATACTTTTTTACACATAGATGAGAACTGATGTGGCATGGATGAGCATTAATAAGGCATAAATGAGCCATGAATGGGGATGGATAAATCATGGATGGGGATGGATGAGCATGGATGGGGATGGATGAGCGGTGGATGGGTATGGATGAGCTGTGGATAGGGATGCATTAGCATGAATGAACCATGGATGGGGATAGATGAGCCATGGATGAGCATGATTGAGCCATGGATGGGGATGAATGAGCCATGGCTGGGGGTGACTGAGCATGAATCAGGGTGGCTGAGTATGGATGGGGATGACTGAGCATGGCTGAGTATGGCTGATGGATTACCATGATCCGTGATGTCATGGATATTCCCTGGTGCGCGCCCCAGGGGGCACACGGTAGCAAGTTTCTGGGAGGACATCATACCATGCCCTCCCAAAGTTATAGAGCCATGCTGTAGCCATCATTCGTCTATGGCACAATTGTTAAGTGGTTAAAATGTTATCCAGAATGCATAGTGTGTTCCAACACAGGTTTTCCCTTCCAGGAGGGATAGCCTATATAGGCAACGTTGAAGGTAAATCCACTATAAACAATTGCTGTATTAATTATGGCTATTGTCATGTACCAGGTCTGACCAGACTGTGTGAACTGCACAGAGGGAGTCAAAACGCATGTAAGTGAATATAAATGTAGCGTCCCTGTACTTCTAAGTACGGACTCAGTTCAAATTTAGAGGGGGATGAGAGAGTTACACAGCTCTCATCCATGTGATTTATGTTAGTTTAGTGCTGTGCTGTTGTTGTATTCTGTGTTCCAAAGATACCTTTCCATCTTGGAACGACAGGTGGCAGCAGTGGAGACCAGCGAGAGCGCCTTCCCACCAGCAACCAATCAGAGAAGGTTTTCCCTTGTGGGGCATGCTGGGAGAGGGTACTTCGTGAGGACGCCATCTTGGTGTCGAGAGTTCGAGGTTGGATCCGGGTGCGGCACCCACCTTTGGGGTGCGCACATCATGGGGCCCGGCGTTATGGCCTACCAGGCCGGGGCGTACGTGCTACGTGGAGTTCCTGACTCTGGGCCCTCATGGCCCGGAGCAACTAAAGCTGCAGAGAGGCCCCAGTGACTTACTGGGTCCTCGCTTCTATGAGAAGATCCCAAGCGAGTTGTTCTGTTCGGTGGGGAGTCAGTCTGAGGAGAGCCCAGAGGCAGGTGATTCAATAAGGCCCAGACGAAACATCGAGGATCACTCCTATTTCCATTGAGCTAAGTCTGTGGCAGAGGTTTGTTTTCCTTCTCAGGGGTCCGAGCGACACCCCGGCTGCCAGTTCTGTGAGAGAGACTGTCCGGGTGTGCTATACCCACTCCGGTTGGAGTGGCGACGAATAAAAAGGTACTGTTTGAAGCAGGACTGCTTCTATAAAGAGTTAAGGCCTATGTCTGCAACTTCCTTATTCTTTCACCATGTTTCTCTATCCACCTGAAGTTGACTGTTGGCTATGTTGGGCCAAGAAAACAAGCACAGAAAATGACATCTCGATGTTTGGACATTCTATTACTGCTAACATCATCTACTTTCATCATACCCCTAGACATGCTACAAAAGGTAACATGCTGATCCCAAAACAAACCAGCGGCTCCTTCTTGGGTAGCGCTACACAAGGGGGGTCATCTGGGATTCAGCTGTTGCCATTAGCAACTGAACTGTGAGTTTACTTTATTGAGAAAAAGAACTATTGCGGTGTTGAACTGTGCAGTGGAGAAAGAGTTAATTTCAGGTGTCGGGAGCCTTTGCACACGTGCTGTGGCGCTGCGTGTGCCTGCAACGTGTCTGGACAAGTTCTTCAAGTGGGAGGAGTCACCCACCCCCTGCATGAAACGTGGGGTAAATTTTCGTGCCAAACAAGCAAAGAAATGCCCATCTTTCATGCCAAACAGCAGACCAACCTTTTTTTCCCGCGAGAGAGAGAGAGACGTGAGAGATGTCTGTTCCTTTGGAGAAATCTACTGCTTTTGCCAGATTGAGACCCCCGATGACCACTCTGGGAGTCTCCACCATGTCTGTCCCAGCCGGGATACCCCTTGCTGATATGGGTATCCGGATGGACGGTTTGTGTTGTACACGAGAGGAGGATCGGAGGCCCTTGTACTGTCCTGCCCTCGCTGTAAGGAGTTGGTCGTCTGACTCCTGCCTTTTGCCTGATGCCATCGATTCTGGGCCTGTTAAGCCGCCTGCTGAATCTCCTCGGGAGTATCAGGTGGACTGGTTCTTCGGGACTGTTACTGGGGAGGTGGAGGCCCCAAGGCCGAAACCCTCCGTTCGTGGAGATTGTGGAACCGGAGGCCGTGGACGTTGAAGTCATCACCATCTCGTCCACAAAGACTCTGCTATCGGCTACCTCGCCATCTGGACGAGATGGAGAAAACTGACTGTGTGGCCAGCAGGCCGAAACTATTCCAGAAACTGTTACGAAGACCGCCCCTGTTAATGCGGTCTCTGTCTGGCGTGGTGTTATCGGAGAGGGCTCTCTCCAACGACCAAGTTGTAGCGACTGGAAGCTACTTGCCCGTCTGCATTTGTCTGATGCCCCAGCTGGGGCCCGCAACTATCTGCCTGTGGAGGAATACAATTCCTCGGACCTGGAATCCCTGTCGGACGATGGAGGGATTGAGCAGTACTTTGAACCGATGTTCCCAGAACAACAGGGCTTTGGAGGATTTCGGGCCTTCGGGTCACGTCGGCGGAAGAAACGCTCCGGCTGGAGCGCACCTGATGCATCCCGCTCTACGTACTCAAGCATCCCGCAGCTGACCTGGGGAGTTGGCGAGTCTGTTCCTATTTCTAATACCACTGCTCCCCTACCCACTGCTGTACATGCACTTAAATGGGCACTGGACGCTGTTGTGCTGCCGGGATACAGGGATCCTCACATATTGCCCAAGCTGGCCCGTCTTCAGCAGGCTGTGATGCAGAGAGTTGCCTCCGCTTACGGGTATGAGTACCCATATTTGCCCCCCGCCCTTCTTCTGGAAGTTGATCGAGAGCGAGAAAGTTGGTGCCATGATGAGATATGGACCCACCTGAAGGTACCTAGAGTTGTCAAAAGCACGAACCTAAATCTTTCTAATTTAAACCCCAGGTTCGAATGTTGTCTCAGAAATTGGAGCCCTGGGAGATACATTTTCTCTGATCGTGTGGTCCTGGGAAAGTGGACCAAGTGTTCTTCATTACTACCACTGACTCCCACAGGGACACCCTTAGATTGCCAGACCCATGTTTCTATCGCTAAGGCCTCATGCCTATGCTCTCAAGTCTGTTGCTTTTGAAGAAGACCTGGACAATAACTTTCACCCCTATTCACATTTTGTTTGTTTATCCCTTTTTCCGGATCCACAGTTCGCTGTGTGTGAAGAACTTCGGGGGGGATTTGTCTCAGTTAGCCAGAATGGGTTTTTGCGGGTATCTTTACAACACTGAAAGACTTTTCAGCAGAGGTGATACTCTGTTTTATATTTCCCTCTTGCTGCTGTGTATTTTGAACTGAACAATAGACTGCCTTGCAGTACCAGCGTACTGACCACTGTGGGCAGTGTCCTTTGCAAGCCGAAAAAAAAATGTATATATTTGTTTCTCTCTTCCTAGGTTCAATAACTTAGGAAATGCCTAGCATTTATTTTGGGTTTTTTCTTGAACTCCTTGGGAGGAAAATAAAATTTCATTCTCTGGCTAGACGGTGCAGTCTCAGGTTCTCCCACTGAGTTGATGAGTATACACGGCTATGTGTGCTCATGTGTGCATATTGTATATTTTGTGTGTTTCTCTTCTTTTATATTTCAGGATTTGTGGACCCACTATCAACATTGCCAGAGAATGGGGCAGTTTAGATAGATAGGATTATTTTATTTTTTTTTGTGTGTAATTCCATAGTTCTTTCTGTAATATTCAATGAAGCTAATATTTGTACATCTAAAAGTTGTTAATTTTTATGTCATTTCTTTCTTTTCTTGCTGTCATGCAGACCAGGCCGGCATTCAGGCTTGAATGCCTTGTTAGGACACTGGGGACAGTGTCATTTCAAGTGGGGGAGTATGTAGCACCCCTGTACTTCTAAGTTCGGACAGAGTTCAAATTTAGAGGGGGATGGGAGAGTTATACAGCTCTCATTCATGTGATTTATGTTAGTTTAGTGCTGTGCTGTGCTGTTGTTGGATTTTGACTGGATGTTAGTGATCATAGCAGAATTTAGTGTAAGGAATACACAGGAGAAAATGCATGTTGACAAGGGGAGTGTAGAGATGGGCGGGAGTCTACTGACATCACAACTCCACCCACCGAGCTCCAGACAACAGATCCACCCACAGAATCTGCAGTTTTTTAGTTCTAATCACAGACAGAGGGGAGACATTTGACAGGCAAGGATACATGCAGGAGGTATGCATATCCTTATAGAACAGCACTATGGCAGTATTTTAGAAAGGATGAGAGTGCTTTTACATCAATTTTAACACTTTATATCCCTTACCTTGGAGATCTTTTGAGCAGCCAGGTGGGCTGGTAGATACTGCAGGCAGTGGAGCTGGGAGCAGATCACAAAGGATAAGAGATGGTCCTGTATGCAGTTTATAACATACTGTGCTTTTTTTCTATTACCTTTGCAAGACTCTCTAGTTGAATGAAAAAAATCCCTGGTCCTTTCTCTATTTGGCTTGCAGGACAACTGTGGAGGATGATATGCTTAATTCAGAGTTCCTACCACTCTCACTTCATCTTTCCTCTTGTCCAAGACTGCAACAGCTTTGACAGCATTGGAAGGACAGGAAAATAATCTCCAGAGAGTGGAGGGGTAGGGGGGCCTGAGATAAGAACTGGAATAAGCAGGAATAAAGCTGTTTAGTTGATTGGAGCATACCTCTGCACAAAAGCCACTAATTGTACTTTAAAGAGGTCGCAAACCGTGTTTGTTGTTTGTTTTGTGTGTTTTATCACCTTGCAGTGTCCGGCCCCCCAGCCGTGGGCGCGATCCCGTGTTGCTCTCTCCACAGCTTCTCGGCTCTTTATTGGATAGATTGATATCAGCACAGCCATTGGCTCCTGCGGTTGTCAATCAAATCCAATGAGATGGGCTCTGGGGGGCGAAGCCGAGTCATACAATCAGCGGCTATGGACGCCAAGGTATCACACAGGAGCATGCCGCAAGGTAACCCCTCGGGAGAGATCTTCCCAGAGGGGGTTATCTATTGCAGGGAGGAACCGCAAGAGCCGCCGTGGGACCCCAGAACAGGAGAATTGGGTCCACTCTGTGCAAAACTAACTGCACAGTGGAGGTATGTAATGTTTGTTATTTTTTTTTTTTTTTAAAGGGAACCTTTTTGTGTCACTTTAAAGCAATATTATACCCAAAACCCCAAATTTAATATATTGCAGATTACCAATCATTAGATGCAGTGGCTACATTAGTTTTCTTTTTGTTGGCTTTCTCCTCCGTTTTTACCTGGTCACCTGGCCAGTAACACATCTCCTGTACTAGGGTGCCTACATCTAGATGAAGCGTTGTCGGTCTGGGGGAAGGGTGTTAGATGTTCTAGCAGATTTAGACACATTTAAGCATTTAACATTTTTTTTTAAAATTTTAGGTTTTACATGAATAAATAAAAGTGGATCATTGTAAACACCCCTGTTAGTGGTAAATAGTGTGTCTCAAAACTAACTGCTACATTTGCAGAACAGCTTGTTCTGTTAAAAACAAATATAGACTTAGGGCCAGATTCAGGAACAGTTAGGCTGGCGGATCCAGTGATCCGCCAGCCTAACTGTGACTTTGAGCCGGCGTTTCTGTTTTCTGTAACCAGAAAACAAGAAACGCCGGGTTGAAGCTCCAATGCGAGCAGCGTAACTGAGTTTCGCCATCGCATCGTTACTTCAACTTAAAAATGGCGCCGGGGGCGTTCCCGTCGATTTACGCTCAAAAAATATGTTAATGAGCGGAAATCGGCAATTCACGATCGAATTCCGGCGCGACGCTATGACGGTACAACGTTTCCGGACGGGATACGCGGCGCATAGATATACCTACATGGGGTTGGAGTATCCTATGTTAGGTATAGGCGTCGTCATCGCGTCGGGAAAAAAAAAATCACGTCGCTTGCGTAAAAAGTTCATGAATGGGAATGTGACGTCATTGACGTTCATTCACAGAATTTGGAGCATGCGCATGGGGATGTTTGGACACTCGACGCATGCGCAGTACGTTGGCGGCGGGATCACGCTTAGTTAGAATACTACACGCCCCGTACCCGCCCAATTTGAATTCCGCCGGCTCATTTGCGATGCGCTGCCGCAACTTTAGGAGCAAGTGCTTCCTGAATAACAGCACTTGCTCCTAAAATTTCAGCAGCGTAACGCAAATGAGATGCGTTACTCCAGAGCAAAGATGCTCTGCTCTACCTGAATCTGGCCCTTACTGTCTGGATCACCAGGTGAAAATAAGGTAAATAAAGCCTAATAAAGAAAACGAATGCAGCCATTAAATCTAAGAATTGGTAAGCTGCAATTTAAAGCAGAGGTTCACCCTAAAATCAACTTTCTGACATTAGATCCAGCATACTGCTAACATCTGCAGTATGCTGTTTTTTTTTTTGTACTTATCGTTTTATGAGCTGTTGTTATCCGGCTCCGAGCGGGGAATCCTGCGGGGAATGGGTGTTCCTAAGCCAAGAGGAGTTGATTGACGGGCTGCTAAGGCATGTCACGCCTTCCAAAAATACCCGAAGTGACACTCCGGTGTTTACAGAAGGCGTGACATGCCGGAGACGGATAACAACGGATCATAAAATGATAAGTACAAAAAAAAAACAGCATACTGCAGATGTTAGCAGTATGCTGGATCTAATGTCAGAAAGTTGATTTTTGGGTGAACCTCCGCTTTAATAAATGTTAGCTGTAAGCAAATCTCCTTTATATAATTGATTTAAATAACCCACTTCCTGTGATAATTGTATTCCATCAACACAGTAGTATGAAGATATGTCTGCAGCTTCCTGGCTTTTAGTGAACCAATAGCTACTCTTTTGAATACAAATAAAAACCATGGTGATATAAATATAGGAATACTTAAAAATTTAAAAAATACAGTCATGTTTATTTTGTATTCTACCTAGTGAACTACTTGCCTTGAACAAGTATCTCACCAATAAAGTGTGATAAGCCAGAACTCCATGCTTATGCCTTGTCAGTAACTAACTCGGCAGTGAAAACAGGATCAGCATTACAGGCTCAGAACCTAAAGATTAATTAGAAGTTATTGCTTTCATATTTGCATGTTCATGTGTTTGTTTAACAATATGAGCTATAACAGGGGAAGGCAACCATTGAGAGATGGAGATATACCTGGACCACATTGAAGAGATTAAAGATCACCAGTGTGCGGTGCCCCACTCCTTTTCTTCCTTTTTTTTTAGCACGCCCCCCAAATTAAAAGTTAATACGGCACAAAGAAAACCTATAAAAAAAAAATTACTAAAACTAATGTCACTTTAAAAATGTAAACTTGGCCTACTTTAAAAGATTCAGTGAGAAACTCTGCATTCAGTTTCATTCACACTTTTTTTCATGCCTGGGGAGTTGGTCATCCTCACAAATCTGATGCCGGGGTAGGATGCAGGACAGTGTACAGAGGTCAGTAGGATGCAAGGCAGTGTACAGAGGTCAGTAGGATGCAAGGCAGTGTACAGAGTTCAGTAGGATGCAAGGCAGTGTACAGAGTTCAGTAGGATGCAAGGCAGTGTACAGAGTTCAGTAGGATGCAAGGCAGTGTACAGAGTTCAGTAGGATGCAAGGCAGTGTACAGAGTTCAGTAGGATGCAAGGCAGTGTACAGAGTTCAGTAGGATGCAAGGCAGTGTACAGAGTTCAGTAGGATGCAGGGCAGTGTACAGAGTTCAGTAGGATGCAGGGCAGTGTACAGAGTTCAGTAGGATGAAAGGCAGTGTACAGAGGTCAGTAGGATGCAGGGCAGTGTACAGAGTTCAGTAGGATGCAAGGCAGTGTACAGAGTTCAGTAGGATGCAGGGTAGTGTACAGAGTTCAGTAGGATGAAAGGCAGTGTACAGAGGTCAGTAGGGTGCAGGGCAGTGTATAGAGGTCAGTAGGATGCAGGGCAGTGAACAGAATTCAGTAGGATGCAGGGGAGTTTACAGAAGTCAGTAGGACACAGGGCAGTGTTTAGAGGTCAGTAGGATGCAGGGAAGTGTACAGAAGTCAGTAGGTTGCAAGGTAGTGTACAGAGGTCGTTAGGATGTAAGACAGTGTACAGAGGTCAGTGGGATGCAGGGGAGTGTACAGGGGGTGGGTGTCAGGAGAGCATCAGGGGGGTAGGTGTGAGGAGGGCATCAGGGGTGTGGATGTCAGGGGGGCATCAGGGGGGGTGGTTGTCAGAAGGGTTGAGGTGTCAAGGGACTGGGGACTGGGGTGGACAACACAGATGTTTTTTCAATGCAGAGTGGTGCAGGGAAGGTACAGTTGAAAACATACATGTTCTGCCTATTTGATCGGGGAGGAGAGGTGGGGATGACCGCGGAAAATAAAGAGTTTGGGCGTGCCTGCCTGAGCTATTCTTGGGGGCCTTCTACACCCTGCAGCTGCACATATGCAAGGGGCGGGAATACAGGGAAGTGGATAGAAAAATGTGTAGCGCTGAGTGAATAAAATATAAATGAATATATCTAAGTGCTGAAAAATAGATGTGATTGGAAGGTATGATCATAGAAAAAATATTTTAAAAAATATCCAACTAATACACAATAAAAATAAATAAATGTCAATAACATGAACGAAATTGAGTAGTCACAAATGTGAGAAAATAAATATCCTGAACAGAAAAAATTTTGCAATCAATGTCCAAATCCAAAGGCTAAAAAGTGCTCAATGTAAACAAGGATGTCCTCTGTGCGAACTCTTGATGGTGATATAAGAAAAAGGAAGGGACCTTCACCCAATAAAGCATGGAGGCTTACCGAATCAAGTGGACTCTACCAGCTAACAACTAGAGAGTCACATAAGCTTTGGAACATCCAGCATGGATCGAGGCCTCGTGGAACTGCCGGTGACAGGGATGTACATCAGTATTGTAATCCGGGAGGGAGACTTCTGTTATCCAGGGCTTGATGCTCAGTAGGTATACGTTGAGAATGGTGTGCAGGAGAAAAGAAGGAGCAATAGTGTGATACCGTCACGGTATTTAAAAGATTTAATAAGTAATAAACTTACATGAATCAGGATAAAAAAAGCGCGCTTGTAGTCATAATGTGGCGACAGTAGAGTCTTCCCTGACGCGTTTCGTGTACAAACACGTTGTCAAAGGGAATACAGGGAAGACCGGGCAGCAACATTGATGTGTTTGCACGCTACCTAGCAATTGTGTGTACAAGGCTTTATGCCGCGTACACACGATCATTTTTTGTGATGAAAAAAAACGACGTTTTCTGTGAAGTAAAAAACGACGTTTTTGAAACGTCACTTTCAAAGACGATGTTGCATACACACCATCGTTTTTTTCACAAAAAGCGAGGTTACCTTCACCACTCTTAGAAGTGGTGAACTATATTAGAACTATATTTTATGGCATTTTGTTTTCTGTTTGTCTGGAGCTTAGCTTTAGGAAAGGGAAAAGTAATGACATCTTTGTATACTATATTCTCAGACTCCAGTCTAATGCCGCGTACACACGGTCGTTTTTTGCGATGAAAAAAAAAACGACGTTTTCTGTGAAGTAAAAAAACGACGTTTTTGAAACGTCACTTTTCAAAGACAATTTTGCATACACACCATCGTTTTTTCACAAAAAGCGAGGTTATGTTCACCACTCTTTTCCATTGAAGCTCGCTTCATAACTAGCTTCTGGGTCATGCGCGGGTTGAAAAATATCGTTTTAAACGACGTTTTTGCTACACACGGTGACTTTTTGTGAAACAAAAAACAACGTTTTGAAAAACGACACAAAAAATTCAAGCATGTTGGAATTTTTTTTTGGTCGTTTTTTTGAAGACAAAAAACGACGTTTTGCCCACACACCATCAATTTAAATGACGTTTTAAAAAACGTCGTTTTTTTTCATCGCAAAAAACGACCGTGTGTACGCGGCATAAGAGTTCTTCTTTGGGTAGCTCATTAGGGGAGGCTGCAACCTTAATATTTATCCTAAGCGCAGAATTCCCATTTTTATAGTAAACAAGAAATTGTTTATATTGGGTTAGAGATGTTTTATACAGTAACTGTCTTTGTGTTTTCTGTTTTAGTTAAAAAGGTATCAGACGCTGTTGACACAAACACACATCGTTATCTCACAAAGGTAAGAGGTTTATAAACAACATCTCTAGCTTTCATTGTTCTAGCATGTTACATCATGACAGTTGGTCTGTAGCTTGTGTTAAATCACTAAGAATATAATATTGTAGACTACCATGTTTCAGCACAAAATAATGCATAATGATACAGATGTAGGCAATGGATCTGAGAGCCTATGATTAAGGCTGTATTTTCCCTTGGTATTTTTATTTTATTTATTATTTCAAGCTCCATCATGTTTGATTTATGTAATGTTTATAGTAAACACTCAGTATTTGAAGTAAACCTTCCCAAAGGAAAGAATATTTTAAACTGTCCTTGCTCCTGTATCACTTTGTTTGGCCTTTTATGCTGGGAAGGTACTTGGCACTTTCCAGTATGGGTTAAAATGTGGCTTACTCCCTTTCTCCCATGTAAAAAAGTACAGAGCCTTCTGATTGGCCTAATGCCCCATACACACAAGCATAATTTCCGTAAGCAAAAGTCTGATGTGAGCTTCTGATCGGAAATTCCGACCGCGTATATGCTCCATCAGACTTTTGCTGTCGGAATTTCTGCCAGAAAAAGCTTGAGAGCAGGTTCTCAATTTTTCCAACAAAAATAAAAACCTAACGGAAAATCCATCTGTCTGTAATGGAATTCCGACAGGGAAAAAAAACATGCATGTTTGGAAACAATTTGACGCATGCTCGGAAGCATTGAATGTCTTTTTCTCGCCTCATCGTAGTGTTGTACATCACTGCGTTCTTAATGCTCGGAAGTTCAGAGAACTTTTGTGTGAGCGTGTGTATGCAAGCCAAGCTTGAGCGTAATTCCATCGGGAAAAACCATCCAACTTTTTTCCAATGGAAATTTTGCTCGTGTGTACAGGGCATAACACTCTCACATGGACTAGTGGAAGAAGCACATAACCCTTACCTGCATAAGCGCCAGAAAGCCAGAGCTCATACATTTTTTCCCTTGCCCCAGGGGCTGAACATAGCACCACAGGAGTGAGAGTAAATAGGGGGAACTTTTAGTGTACATCAAAACAAAAAAAAAAAGGGACTTTTGCATTACATGCACATTTCCGCATATTTTATTCAGTTAAACAATGGAAGGACATTCATAAATAACTGTTGATCTGTTAGAAATTTAGTATGTTCCCAACTTCCTGTGTTGGCTAACAATATTGCAGCTTGGTGTTGAGAGAAAAGGTTTTATGGGGGATGAGACTTACTGTAGTTCTAAGGGGACATGCCATGCTAATTTAGGCCTATGGAACCCTGCTGATGTTCCATCTAGAGGAATATTACAATCCCGTTGATAATATCACAGGGAATAATACAATTATTCTACAGGAACAAGTTACAATAAAAAATAAATAGTTGGGAAATACTCTAGGAAGAGAGGGCGGATTGGGGGTAAATATGAGTAATGGCTGGACATACATGTACACTTTAAGTGAACCTTTTAGTGTACCTTGCAGAAGTAAAGAAAAGGGTCACATTAGGAAAGAAATATGTCACATGGGCATTTTTTTTCCAGTCATTAAAAGAAGAAGGTGTAAGTTAAAACAACAATTTAATTTAATTTTAAAACCTTCCTATCTCAGTGTACTGTCAGAATTTTATAATTGCATTTTATTGGTCTTTGCAAAGCTGGGGAAGACAGATTGAGACCAAAAACATATTTTTTTTTTTTGCAGAGTGACACAGGTTTTTGCTTTCTGTGTCCCTACTGATATCTCTCCTCACTACCTTTAAAGAAAGGAAGTAATGACAAATCTCTTCAACAAGGACACAGACAACAGCAAAATCATTTTTAGTGGAATGGAAAAAGAATTGAACTTCTGACAGTATGTTTTGTTGTTCTCCGTGCCTTTCTTTCCTGGTGATAACTGAAACTCTCAGCCTCCATTTCTTGTCATGGTACAGAAAGTTATGCAAAAAAAAAAAAGACCAGAAACAGAAATTGTAAATCAAAAAGTTTCCATTGTGCCTCTGTTCCTCATTGACTGAAAAAAAATGGAGACCAAAATTGTCAACCCTGTGGCAAAAGAGAAAACATTAAAAAAAAAAAACAGAATACGTAAAAAATATATATATTTTCATTTTCTGGGCAAACAAATCCCATTTTTCTATATGCAAATATATCTATAATCAGTTTCAAACTACTTTCCATAGCATAGAATTTCAGCCTAAAAGACCAGTTAAATTGATATGTTTTCTATTTTACCTGCTGCAAGATTTGTAATTCCAAACAGCAAATATAGTGTATTTTCTCGATTTGAAGAGAGGCAGTGAGTGACTGAGAGAAAACATGAATTTGGGAACCTTCTCACCTCTCCTTCTACCACAATACCACTAAAAACTTGGTCCTTAAGGAGTTGAAGTACAGTGAGCTTGAGACTGCTTGGGGCTTTTTTTTTTTTTGTACAAAGTGATTAACATCCAAGTTGTTTTCATTTACAACCCAGAAAAACAACCAGCCTTAAAGGGGTTGTAAAGACAAAAATATTTTCCTCTTAAATTAAAGTCTGACAGTAGCTTATAAAGTAAAAAGTAATGTTTTGCATTATAACTAGTTTGATACCTGTTGAAATCGAGCCGTTTTATTCACCTCTGTCACTCCTGAATCGTTATTCTGACTGACTTCCTGGTTTGCGGTGCGCATTCATTCTTGCTACATCACGGCCTAATGGGAACTACAGTTCCAATTAGGCTTAGCCTAGATGCCTGTGAGGGTTAAGAGAGCATCTTCACGCAGGGCTGTAGTCATAGGGAGAGGGTGAGCACATTCTGCTTTCCACCATGCAGATGCTGGTGGAAAGCAAGAAGAGGAGAGACAGGAAATGGCATTTTCAAACCTGGATTACTGTATTTTGGAAGTCAAAAGGAAAAATGAGGTAAGTGATATTAAAATGCTCTAGTTTACAGCAATCAATTGATCTAATAAAAAACGAACATTTAGTGTTCCTTTAAGGTAGACCAACCATGTAAGTGGACAGGGACTTTTCAACATGGCTATCTGGAGCCCATCTGCTATGATCTCAGATTAATAGTGTTACAATAACAAATATGTATTTCTCAAATTCTTTCCATTCTATTTGGCATGACAGTCAACCACAACTGAACACTTTAGAAGCATTTTAACCAGGGTTTAGTAATCAAAGACAACAGACAGGAGGGCCATTCTAACTTTCTTGGTCAGGTAGACCATGTAGAACTTGGATGCTCACAAATACCTTTATACCACTAACCTAGACACATTAGATTGCTTTGAATAGATATACAAGTCCCCATTATCAGGAATGCTTACAACTCAGACACATCAAAATTATTTATGGCTCAGTTTCTGCTCCTGTCTACATGAATGTGTGAAAAAGTGCAATCTCTGCTAACATAATTACACTATGCTCTTTATTTTTAATGAAGTGCGGTCACTTTATGGCAAACATGATGACTGCATTTTCTAATTAGCGTTCATGCAACCTTGATTATCTGTGAAGATGTATTATGACACACAGAACAGTATGAATTATATTTATTTTTAAGAGACTAAAAAGAAAAAAAGATGAAGGCTGAAACAATAATTCCTTCCACATAAATTAATTGACATTACAGAATTAAGAGCAATCAAGTAGTATACCTGTGATGCCATAGCTGCATTTTATTTGAATAATAATATATGAAATGACAGCTGAGTGTACCGATTCCTTTAGTTAATGGCTCTGACTGCACTCAAACCCTATTAACCTTTACATGGTGACAGTGAATTCTCCAGAATTGTTATTATGAACTCATAGAAATTCATAAGTTGTCCTATTTCTGTTACTATCTAAACAGAATTATATTAATTCAGTGTTCTGCACAAAAAGCAAATGTTCTATTCCTTTTTCTGTGTACTCAATCATAAAACAAGATACAGGGTTTAATAACATTCTCTAACTATGTTGTGCTTTCTTCACTGACTTCATTACTTAACCACATGTACTCAGAGAGAGTTTCTGTATAGAACATTATGACCTAATATACCTTATAAATGCAATGCAATGCTGTATTAGCAGTTTATATTAGCAACTTGTAATAATAAGTTAAGTTGTTATTTCCACTAATCACAACAAATTAACCATATACTGTATACTAAGGACATAATGTGCATTTTAATATAAATTATACTTTAGCTAATACATAACCAAGAACAGAGAGATATACAAATTAAGATACATTGGCCCAGATTCACAGAGCGATTACGCCTGCGCAACTAGTGTTGCGCGTGCGTAAGTCTAAATGTGCGCGTGCGATTAGATGCGCGCGATTCAGAAAACGATTTACGCCAGAAATCTAATTTTTTTTGTCCGGTGTAATTTCGTTAGACAGACGCATCCGTCCGCGCAAAAATGCGCTAGGCACACCATTGATATGCTAATGAGGGAATTGCGGGGATCCACAAAAAAACGCAGTTGCTGCGCAGGCTACGCGATGTGCGCAACAGCAAAATGTCCTGTCTAAAGTTAGAGCACATAAAAGCTGGTCTAAATTTTGAAAAAACATCTACATCTCACAGAAAGCAACACCGTTACTGAGGAGCAGACCACACACACGTGTTGCACTACAATTTGACTGCCAACATGCCAGGGGCATCGTCGCTCATAGCTGCACTAGTGAATTTAGATGACCAAAGAAGGAGGAGGGCACGGAGGATGGCACGGGAGAGGGTATACCGCACACGCATAGACCTCTTTGGCATGAGTGATTCTGAGGTGTATCGCATCTTCAGATTCCCCCCTCATGCCATCCTGGAATTAACCACAACCCTGCAGGAGGACATCACCAGCCCAACACAACGCTCACAAGCAGTGCAGCCACTGGTCAAGGTACTGGCAACACTCCATTTCCTTGCCAGTGGCTCTTTTCAGCGTACAAGTGGAGTGGTGGCTGGGATGTCACAGTCCTCCATGAGCAGATGTGTGCACCAGGTTGTCCCAGCAATCCTCACACGCTTGGCCAACCAAATCATCAAACCCACCACTGAGGACCTGCGGCTGAAGGCAATGACAGATTTCTACAGAATTGCCAGATTCCCACGCACTGTGGGGGCCATTGATTGCACACATGTGGCACTCCAGCCCCCCCATGAGACAGAGCACATGTACCGCAATCGGAAGAATTGGCACTCCATCAACGTACAGGTGACAGTTGATGCCCAAGGCCTCATATGGCACGTCCGTGCCAAACACCCCGGATCCACCCATGACAGCTACATCTACAATCAATGCCACATCCTGAATGGAATTCTATCAGAAAACAAACGTGTATGGGAACACCTGGCTGGTTGGTGAGTGCACAAACCAGTCCAGGCCATGACTATCCTCCTCCCCGCATGATGCACACCTCACAATGTGGCACATGCATGACTAACATGCGGCCAGTTCTTTTCCCTTCCAGGTGACTGGGCCGGAGCATTTATTTTTTTGCACTGGGACCCCATCTCATGACGGGTCCTACTTTTTTTTGTCCGGAACCCCCAAACCCCAGGGGAGGAAAGATACAATCAAGCTCCATACTATCAAAACTCCGAGCACGTGTTGTGGTGGAGCGCACTCTTTGGCATCCTGGAAATCACGCCCATGATGCCTGGATAAGTCTGGCCCGGGTAGCCACTGTTGTATTCCCCAAACTTTGTGTGCCATATCATCGTTGCATGTTGCATGCTGCACAAATCTCGCAGTGAGGAAGGGCCTGCAGGTTGAGCTACAGGTGATAGTGATGACCTGACCAAACCCCAACCAGACAATCAACACACCTAACCGAGGATACCCCAAAAATCACTTCTGAGGGAAGAGCACTCAGGAGACAGCTCACCCAAACCCAGGAGAGGAAAGATACAATCAAACAAGCAAACACATCAAAAAAAACCAAGCAAGCGCACCTTTGCATCCTGAAATCACGTTTCCGATGCCTGGATAATGGGGGTACACTGTTGTATTCCCCAAACTTTGTGTGCCATATCATCGTTGTGTTGCATGCTGCACAATCTCGCAGTGAGGAAGGGCCTGCAGGTTGAGCTACGTGATGACCTGTCCAACCAGACAATCAACCCCTAACCGAGGATACCCCGTCTTCTGAGGGAAGAGCAGTCAGGGACAGCTCACATGGGCATCTTTGCACGTTAACCACTTCATTACCGAGCCTGTTTTTCAGATTCGGTGCTTACGAGACTAAAACAGTTTTTTTTGCTAGAAAAAAAATTATTTAAAACCCCCAAACATTATATATATTTTTTTTCTAACACCCTAGAGAATAAAATGGCGGTCATTGCTACTTTTTCTCACACCGTATTTGCGCAGCGGTCTTAGCGCACTTTTTTGGAAAAAATTCACTTTCTTGAATTAAAAAATAAGACAACAATAAATTTGGCCCAATTTTTTTATATATTGTGAAATATAATGTTACGCCGAGTAAAATGATACCCAACATGTCACGCATAAAAATTGCGCCCGCTCGTGGCATGGCGTCAAACTTTTACCCTTAAAAATCTCGATATGCGACGTTTAAAAAATTCTACAGGTTGCATTTTTTGAGATGACGAGGAGGTCTAGGGCTAGAATTATTGCTCTCGCTCTAACGATCGTCGATACCTCACTTGTGTGGTTTGAACACCGTTTTCATATGCGGGCGCTACTCGCGTATGCTTGCTTCTGCGCGCGAGCTCGTCGGGACGGGGCACTTTAAAAAAATTTTTTTTTGGTTTTGGTTTTTATCTTAACACTGATTATCACTTTTATTCCTATTGGAATGTAAACATCCCTTGTAATAGAAAAAAGCATGACAGGTCCCCTTATATATGAGATCTGGGGTCAAAAAGACCTCAGATCTCAATTCAGGCATGCAAAAAAAAAAAAAAAAAAAAAAAAAATAAGTCAATGTAAACATATTAAATGTCCTTTAAGACGCTGGGCGGAAATGACGTTTTGACGTCACTTCCGCCCAGCAGAGAGAGACGGCACTGAGGGACATTTTTTTCCCTCAGTCACATCCCCGGACAGACAACGAGCGGACCCGATCGCCTCCGCCGCTACCGACGGCTACGGTAAGCGGCGGAGGGCGTGGGAGAGCGGCGGGAGGGGGGGGGCACCCTCTCCGCCGCCGGTAACGGCGATCTCGCGGCGAATCCGCCGCGATGACCGCCGTTATCGTTAACAGGACCGCCCCACGAAGAGATGGATATCTCGGTTGTGGCAGCAGCTGCTGCCGTTACCGAGATATCCATCTTCAAAAACGTGACGTCTTTGGACGTGGGGCCGGTCACAAGTGGTTAAACACACACATTAATCATGGCACAATGAGAATGCATGCATGCACACCACTGTGGTCCCTAGCACAGACACATCACATCCTCATCAAATTGGATTGGCACCAGTCCACCATGCTGGACTTGTGAGCAGCAACGCCACGCCAAGGCTCCAATTATGTCACTGTACATTCATACACCATTCACACGGACCTGGGGATCACTTCTCCCTGGTCCTGGGGAACCCTTCTCCACCAAAATTGAGGGTGACACCCCTTTTCCGGCATTAATGTCACCCCCACATTCAAACAGCATTCACAACCCAAAAAAAAAAATTACCAGCAAAATCAAAATTTTCCAGCAAAAAAAAAAGGGGAAAAAAAAAATATTGCCCTTGACGTGAGCCACGCCTGGGGCGCCCCCGGCCACGGCCCCGGCTCCTCAGGGGAGACTCATGGGGGAGGGGCAAAACCGGGGAAGGAGGAGCAGCCCCTGATCTCTGCCCACCTGGCGGCCTGCCCTCCAAGGCCACGGCTATTCTGTCCAGGGCAGCACCAAGTGTTGCCGTGTTGGCCTGGATAGCCTGGGTAAGGGCCCTCACATCCTGCCCAATGCCTGCTGATGTAGTCTGCAGGTCGTTTAGGCAGGTTGTGAAAGCCCGGGAGTGGGAGTCCAGGTTCCCCAGCGTATCCTTGATGGAGGACAGGCTCTCCTCCATCCGCACCAATGTCTGGCTGACCTGTCCCAGATGGCAGGTCTGGAGGAACTGGTCCCTTCTCAGAGTGGCGGGCAGGAGATCGGCCAACCCCCTGGTGTTCTGGGATGAAATCCTGCCTCCAGCTGATGCTTGTGGCCGGGGAGAAGGGGAGGCCCTTGGGAGGGGAGCCATGTTGGGGGAGGAGGGGGGGGGGCTCCCCCTTAGGGAGGGCTGCCTGCTGCCAGCCAGAGGGGAAGAGTCCTCAAAAACCAAACGTCCAGTGCCTGACATGGACTCCTCCTCCTCATGATTCTCCTCCTCATGATTCTCCTCCTCCTCTTGAACCTCCTCCGCGGACTCCGGCCTTGTTGGGGGGGCCTCATTAGGCTGCTGTCCTGGGGATGGTGCGGTCAGGCCAGATGGCCCTGCACCCTCCTGCACATCTGTGGATGACACAAAACATTCACAGGTTGGAGGATCCACACACTTGCCACATATTCCCTTTCACCCCCTCCCCCACACATGCTACACACCTGATATTAAAAAAATACTTACCTGGCATCACGGGCTCCGGACTTGAGTCAAAGCCGGGCAGGCCCTCAACTTCATGCCGATGAAAGGTCAGAGCCACCGCACGCTCCTCCGCTGTCAGCCTAATACGGCATGGTGGGCCCCCTCCTGTGCCCCTGGCATGGGCATGCATTCTGGCCAGCTTCTGTTTGACCAGACGCCGGAGGTCATTGATTTTTCTGTCAATCCCAGACCGGGTCCGTGTCTCCCCCTCCCCCGCTGAATTGACCTGCTCAGTGATCATATCCAAAATCTCCCTCCTCCTGGCCAGGTTGGTGTTGGCACTGTCCGGGCCGTGGAGGAAACGCCCATAATCGCTAATGGCCCGGGCAAGAATTCTTTTTTTCCCCACAGTAAAATTGAGCTTTCACTTTCTCTCTGTCATACTTCCAAAAAAACTCACTCCCAGTCAACAAAAATCACTCACAAAAACAAGCACAACCAATCAAGCAAGAACACACACAAAGAGAAAACTAACACCCAAAAAATCACACTAGCACTCAGCAAGAAACAGTCACAAAAACAAACAGCAAAAAAACAGCAAGAAAACAAACGAACAGAAATATATCAAACAAACAGTCACTCAAACACTTATCAACAAACACTTTCAAAGATCTACTAACAAAGACTTGATCACACAGAACACTAATCTGACAACTACAAAACACAACGCAACGAACAACAGGACAAAAGCACTTGGTTAAATGGGAAGGGACAAAGGGATGTACTTTTGCAATGCAAGTGCGTTTGTGTCTGTCTGTCTGTCTATTTATGCTGTTCACAACGTTGCCCTATTTTTTTTTAAATAATACTGCATCTTTGTCTTCTATTTAAAATTGAGATGCAAAATTAACAAGAATTTTTTAGGAATTTTTACTACTATTCATTTTGGACCACCTCATGTCTTAATTTTTATAAAATACAAAGGAGTGCAGCGCTAATAGTGAAATAATGAACTAAATCAATTATGATCCTGAATACAGTAAAACAAACACAGTGATAATATTAAACTGATGTGAATAGCTAATGATAAACTCTCTGCCATTCGAGTCCTATTGAGGCGAAACGTGCGTAGGGTGCCGGTGACGTCATCGCGTTTTTGTCTATCAAGATGGTGTTACAGACACATAGGAAGTGAGAGCTGGCAGATGGAGAAGCCGCGGATTTACATTTATTGACATGCTGGATTACTCATCGTTGATGTAAGTGCAATACTTCTTTCATTAAACGCTTTAATATCAACTTATTGCTCTATGAGAGATCTTGTTGTTTTTTTATCCTTTGAGCCATCCCTGGATCTAGTAGCTGCTGACCTGATTGGTTTTTGGGAAACCCAGATCCCTGTGTTTGATGAGACTGATTACAGTAGCTTTTTCTGGTAAGCAGACAACCCCATTCACGGGTGTTTGAAGATACCTTGGTTCTTTTTGGGAAGATTGGTGTTCATTCATTGTCTCTCCTTTGGAATCACTCTACCTCTGAAGTTAACTCCTCACATTTTTTTTTCAAGTGTGTCTTTTTTTTTCTAAGAGCTTGGTCTCACCTCTGCACGGCTACCAACTGGCTGGGTCCCACTCTCCCTTTTAACACCCCCTTGAGTGCGATCCAAAACTTAATTCCCGACCTAAATCTTACATCTTGGGGGGAAAAAGGTATATATAACCTTGAGGACATTCTTACAGGCCCACACATGGCAACGTTTGACACCCTACAACAGAGATTTGCTATACCAACTACTGACCGATTCAAATACCTGCAGATATCCCGATGGTTTAAAAAGGAACCCAAGATCCTTACCTTTCTACCGGTAAAGATAGTCCATTTCTATCAAAGACCCTCTGGTGAACGCAGAGGTATGTCAGTCCTTTACAAGGGGCTCCAGGAAAAGGACATCCTGGTTAAATCCCATAACATCTTGGCATGGGAGAGGGACCTAGGAGTAGAATATACAACTAAACAATGGGAGAGTGCAATTAAAATCCAGTTGGCTTCCACCAGAAGCACCAACTTGATAGAAACTGTTTGGCAACAAAAGTTGGCTTCTCAGATGGTATCTTACCCCCCACCGCCTGGCTGGAATCTTCAGATTCAGGCCCCTCATGCCAGGATGCTGGAGGGGACCTTGCGGGGAGAGAGGGACGCTGATCCATATAATGTGGGGGTGCCCAAAAATTAAACCTATGTGGTTACGGGTGGGGGACTTGTTAACTACATTGTTGCCTACCTGCCCTACACTGGGACCTCAAGGTCCTGGCAACACTCCATGTCCTGTGCCTGTGGGGCTGGACTTAATCAGCCCGCCTCCCACAAGTGGACAGTGGTGGTGGATGTCCCACATTCGTATGGCCTCAAGGTTAGTTGTTCTCAGATATTGTGCACCAGGTTGTAACATTGCTCCTCCTTCTTTCGTAGAAATCATATCCACTGTACAAACTCACAGTACCTATGAACTCTTACACGCATCGGCAACAGACAGGCATGAAAGGGTGGTAGCACTATGGAAACCTTGGCGGGACTGGTATCTCGGTTGATGACTTTAATTACTGACTATAGGAGACAGCCGACTTGATGAGAAGGGGGCATTGATTAACCACTTGATTACCGAGCCTGTTTTTCGGATTCGGTGTTTACGAGACTAAAACAGTTTTTTTTGGTAGAAAATTACTTAAAACCCCCAAACATTATATATATTTTTTTCTAACACCCTAGAGAATAAAATGGCAGTCATTGCAATACTTTTTCTCACACTCTATTTGCGCAGCGGTCTTACAAGCGCACTTTTTTGGGAAAAAATTCACTTTCTTGAATTAAAAAATAAGACAACAATAAATTTGGCCCAATTTTTTTTATATATTGTGAAAGAAAATGTTACGCCGAGTAAAATGATACCCAACATGTCACGCTTAAAAATTGCGCCCGCTCGTGGCATGGCGTCAAACTTTTACCCTTAAAAATCTCCATAGGCGATGTTTAAAAAATTCTACAGGTTGCATTTTTTGAGATACAGAGGAGGTCTAGGGCTAGAATTATTGCTCTCGCTCTAACGATCGCGGCGATACCTCACTTGTGCGGTTTGAACACCGTTTTCATATGCGGGCGATACTCGCATATGCGTTCGCTTCTGCGCGCGAGCTCGTCGGGACGGGGCGTTTTAAAACATTTTTTGTTTTGTTTTCTTATTTGTTTTAATTTGTTTTTACGTTTTTTACACTGAAATAAAAAAAAAAAGAATTGATCACTTTTATTCCTATTACAAGGAATGTAAACATCTCTTGTAATAGAAAAAAGCATGACAGGTCCTCTTAAATATGAGATCTGGGGTCAAAAAGACCTCAGATCTCATATTTAGACTTGAATGCAAAATAAAAGAAAAAAAAAAGTAAACAAAAAAATATGTCTCTTTAAGACGCTGTGCGGGACTGACGTTTTGAGGTCACTTCCGCCCAGCAGTCGCATCCCCAGACAGACGACGAGCAGACCCGATCGCCTCCGCCGCTACCGACGGCAACGGTAAGCGGCGGAGGGCGCGGGAGAGCGGCGGGAGGGGGGGGGCACCCTCTGCCGCCACCGATAACGGCGATCTTGCGGCGAATCCGCCACGGAGACCGCCATTATCGTGTACAGATCCGCCCCATGAAGAGATGCCGTTACCGAGATATCCATCTTTAAAAAAATGACGTATTTTGACGATGGGGCGGATCTGAAGTGGTTAACTGTTAATTCTGTTCAGCTGCTTTTACACAGTTTCTGTTTGTACTATTATTTCTTATAATTTCTCTCTAGTTTCTTTCTTTTCTTTTTTTCTTCTACTTTTACCTCCCTTCGCTACTACTACCTCTTGTTTATCCCACCGATATACCTTGGGTGGAATTTAGGATATGCCACTAGGGCAGACCTTAGACAGTGGTCGAGATGTGAGGGGACACGATGCATTGTATTTAGACCTGACTAAGGCTGGCTACCACGACCGTATAGAGAGAACGTGGGTGGCTGGCTATAGCTACTTTCTAGTAGGAGACATGTACTGCTTTCCCAACAGTGTGCTTACTATACTTTTTGAGATTCTTGAACCCTGCAACAAGTATATTGTGACTAAATGCACTGTCTACTACGTGCCCTGCTGCCCGGCACCATCCACTGTATATGTCTGGTGCTTTGTTATCACATCTTTACACTTGTATGTTGAAAATTTTAATAAAAATCATTGAACATAAAATGGCAACGTTCAGGTTAGTGGGCACAGTAATCGATCGTAGTAAACATTGTTCGCCCACTAAATATGAGGTTTTGGGCAGATACAGGTTAACTACATTTGGTCATGCCTATTTGTATAAAAAGAAATTTAGTACATTATTGTCTAGATGTGTTTCAAACTATAATGAAATGCAATCTTGATTCAGTGTGAGGAGAGGACACTCAGCAGCTGTTTACACATCTGGACTCAGGAGCACTAGTGTGGGACACCAGAACAACCTTTTTAGTAGGATTTGTGGGGTGTCTCCAAGTGTTAAACTTGGACAAAAAGGGTAAGTATCCCAGCTTTGGTAAGGGGAAAATCATGTCTTCAGCTTGAGCCAACACACACTTGTACCCCACTTCCAAGCAATGTTTCATATTCCTATTTCTGTGTGCTAAGTATACCTTTTGTTTCATTCACATAGGGGAGAAAAGTCTTGGGACATCTGGGGACACCAGGAACCCCACACCTCATGAAGAAGGGGAGCAGAGAACACCAGAACCTGAGGATGTGGAGGGAGTACAGGTGGAGGAAGTGGTTGAAATCATCACCACAAAAGGTTAGTGTCTGTCACCACAGCTTCAGCTAATAGATATATGCCTGCATATTTATAATACAGTGATGTTACCCCTGTAAAAGCCACATTTTGAATTTACACTAAAATTAGGATTTTCCTTCCTGATCCCATGCCTAATGTCAACATGTGCTATCTCCCATCAGGGGATATCAATGGACGTGTTTTGTGGGTGCAACCCCTTCCTCGCAACTCAAGTAGATGAAAGGAAGGGGTTGTACCCCAAAAATACGTCCAGTGTTTCCCCATGATGGGAGATAGAACATGTTAACATTAGGCATGGGATCAGGAAGGAAATACCCATTTTTAATCCTAATTTTAGTGTATCTTCAAAATGTTGCTTTTACAGGGTTGACATCACCCCATCTGCTGAAGGCAAGATAAACACAGTTTTGACATACTATAATGTCTGATATTGCCTAAGTCCCAGAGTTGTGTATGTTATGTTTTGAAACATGCCTGTTTATACAAAAAATATTTAAATTGTAAAAAAAAAAAAAAATGTTTTTTATTTACTCAAATTTTTTATAATGCATGTGAATGTGCACAAGGTAAACAAATATATATACTCAACAATGTGTGGCTTCTTCTTTCAATGCTCAATACCATTTGTTGTATTAAGCTAGTGTTTACAGTGACAATGGGGGTTATTTACTAAAGGAAAATTCACTTGGCACTACAAGTGCACTAGGAGAGAGCTAAAAGAAACACAAGCAATAAATAAAAATCAAGATTTTATCAGATACATTTTTTTTTTTAATGTAAAAAATATTCATACATTGTCTGGCATAGCAATGCCCCCCCCCCATAAAATAATCAACATATTTTTGGCACACTTCACAGGCGCTTTGGGGGGGGGCAAGCCAGGATGGCCAGAATCCAGGCCCGCCAGGGGATTCCCAGCAAGTCTGGCCTCAGGCCCAACTGAGGCAAGATAAGTTGGTGCATTTTTCCTTGAAAAGTTGTGCAGTATGCAGCATAATAAAACTATGTGGTTCAGTTTGTAGTCCGCCATGTGTATTGCTGTCAGAAATAGGTGGAACCGGCTGGCCATTATCCCGAAGGCATTCACAATGACTCTTCTGGCACTGCCAGACGGTAGTTAAAAACCCTCTTCTCCGGGATGCGGGTCCTCTTGGGAAATGGCCTCATCAGATGTTCTCCCAGACCAAAAGCTTCATCTGCAACAAACGCAAATGGGAGTCCTTCCACGTTGTCTTCATCAGATGGCAATGCCATGCCACCCCTCTGGAGACATCGGGAAAGCCCTATCTGGGTGAAGACTTCACCATCCAACATCCAGCCATTCTTTCCCACCTCCACATATAAAAATATTGTGCCGACACCACCACTATCAACACTATACTATTAAACCCCTTACAGTTGTCCGCAAACAGGGATAGCTTATACTCATTTTGGTATAGCGAGACCACACAGATATCAGGATGGATGTGAATAGCTGCGGCTAGGGGTTCCAGACAAAGAATAAAAAGAAGGGGGATAATGGACAGCCTTGTCTGGTCCCATTACTCAATGAGAAAGATGATGATAAAGAAGAGGCTAATTGGACTTGGGAAAAAGGACAGGAATATAGGGCATGTAGGTCTGTCACGAAAGTCCATAATTGGAGAGGGTAGCAAACAAATAAGGCCAAGTAAGCCAGTCAAAGGCTTTTTTGTATAATTACATTTTTATTGAGAATTTTTCAACAATAGACAAATAGAAGCCATAAACCACATAGGAATCAGGAACAAAGCCAGATTAAACGATAAAGGCAAAGGTATACAATTTCCACACAGCGTAGTGACCAAATAAATGCATAATAAATCATAATGCACAGGCTGTCACATTGTAAGCCCTTCTAACAACTAGTCCCGTACTTCCCAACTTAATCAAACGTAGTAGAACACGTTTAACAAATGACGACTCCTGACATAGAAGAGGGTGGGGATCAGATAGTACACATAGGGAGAAAATATTAAAAAAAAAAAAAAAAAAGGTACAAAGGGATGGGAATAGGATCGTGGACGAGATGGACTTCAATTGGTGAACAATATACATTAATAATCAATAGTCATACCAGGGCGTTGCAAGAACCTCTGCTGGCACTGCGCTATCATTAAAGAGTCAGTCAGTCAACCAAGGCAAGCTCACTTCTTATCCCACTCGCTCCAAGACTGCCATCTTCTATCAAAGCTTATTCTCTGGCCAGCTCTAGAGGCTATAAGTGATTCATACACGTGAGAGTCACGAGTGAGCGTGAGCACCTCAGAGAGGTTGGGGGCTACATTGGATCTCCAGTTCCGAGTGATGAGTGTTCTCGCTACTAGTAGGAGATGTGTCACCACAGTTCGGACCTGTGAGGGGAAAGAGTCGATATTCAAACTCAACAGGGCCAACGCGGGCTCGGGCCGAGTGAATACACCTGTAATCAATGAGATAGATTTAAATACGCTGTTCCAGAAGCTTGTTAGGTGCTTACATTTCCAGAAGATATGCATGATGTTACCCACTTCTCCGCAACCCCTCCAGCACAGAGGAGAATTATCCTGAGAGAACTTGGACATCCTGTATGGCGTAAGGTACCATCTCAGGGATATCTTCTGGGCTAGTTCCCAGTGGTTGGTACATTTAGAGGCCTTGTATACAGAATTGAGAGCAATTCGCCACTGCGATTCTGTGAAAGTGTGGCCTAAATCCTCCTCCCATTTTAGGAATGGGGGGACTTGACAAAGGTACGTCTGTGCTGGAGGAGGTTGTAGAACAGGGGGATCCCTTTGGTGGTGGGGTTGGAGGATGTGAAGAATTTCCAGACGGGGTTTGGAAGAAAAATTTTGTGGTTCCTGACAGAGTTTAGGAAGTGAGATACTTGGCGGAATTTATATTCATCTACCGAGGGGAGGTTATACTCAGATTGAAGGGACTGGAAGGAGGACATACGGTTGTCGCTGTATAAGCGAGAGATATGGGTAATACCCTTGTACCTCCAGCTCCTAAGCCCAATGTTGGGAATGGCGCTCTCCAGGGTCTCAATGGGAACTGGCACTTCTACCAGAGCGTCCCGGGGATTATTTAAGCCACCCAGAACCCTCCAGGCCTCCAAAGAGGCCCGAATGGACAGGGGAAGCTGGTGCAGAGGAAGAGGTCTCATCCTGTCTAGGAACAGCAAGGAGATCAAGTCCTTGTTAGGGCTAAATGACTTTTCAATACTGCACCAGGGGGTCACCTGGGGATTTGTAAACCATGACTTAAGTTGGCTTAATAGGGAAGCCCGGTGATAGTCGCGAATATCCGTAAAACCCATACCACCCACCGACCTGTGTCTAGTTAACAATGTCTTTGAGCATCGGGGTTTACGTGCACTCCATACATAGGTCCTAAGGATGGCATTAAGGGACCAAAGGTGGGGGGTTTAACAGGTATAGGGAGCGTACGGAAGATATACAATATCTGGGGTAGCAAAAGCATCTTAAAAGAAGCAAGGCGGCCAGACCAGGAGAGTTCAATTTTGGACAAGCGCAGTGTCTCCTTAGTGAGTTTCTCTATTAGTAGTGGGTAGTTGGCATCAGCCAATCTGTGGGGGTCTGCAGTGATTTGAAGACCAAGGTAAGATATGCTCTCCTTGGCCCATGCATAGGGAAATGAGCCTTCTAGATGGGCCTGGGCAGCGGGCGGGAGATGTAGAGGCAGAATAGTGGACTTAAAGGAGTTGACTTTATAATAGGAGATATTGCTGAAGGACTGCAGAACTTTCTGGACGTGGGGAAGCGATTTAGACGGGGATGTTATGGATAGGATAATATCATCGGCGAACAGGTTAATCTTATGTGAAGTACTGTGTATAGGGAAACCTGTGATATGGGGGTGGGCTCTAATTTTTTCGGCCAGTGGTTCAATAAGAAGGTTGAAAATTGACGGGGACAAGGGGCACCCCTGACGTGTCCCATTCGAGATAAGAAAGGGTCTAGAGAGGTAATTAGAGGTAAAGACCTGGGCGGAAGGGTGGGAATAGAGGGCTAGGATCGCCGAGACAATAGGGCCCCGAAAACCAAATTTGGATAGGGTGTGCGACATGTAGGTCCAATGGACCCTGTCGAACGCCTTCTCCGCATCCAAAGAGAGGAGCAGAGAAGGCGTTCGAGAGGCCCAGGTGTGCTGCACCACGCCAATAATCCGGCGAGTGGCGTCTGACGCCTGTCGACCCGCGGTAAAGCCGGATTGGTCAGGATTTATTAGGGAAGGGATAACAGTGAGAAGCCTTTGAGTCAGAATCTTGGCATATAGCTTAACGTCAGTGTTCAAGAGTGAAATGGGGCGAAAGTTGGCGGGGATATCAGGAGATTTGCCAGGCTTAGGGATAGTGACAATATAAGCTGATAGCATCTCAGGTGGGAAACCCATAGAAGACACAGCTTGTGAGAAAACTGAGCACAGTGCGGGGGCCAGAGTCTCACCAAATGTTCTGTAATAGTCGTTTGGAAGGCCATCAGGGCCGGGGGACTTACCCAAGGGCATCTTGGAAATCATTTTATGAATTTCTGCAACTGTGATGGGGGCGTTTAGGGTTTGCAGTTGAGAGGGGGACAGGGTTGGGAGGGACAGGTCTGCCAGAAAAGCCTGGATATCGTGGTCTGAGGGCTGTGGGGTGTTGCTATCGTCTTTTATGTTGTATAGGGACGAATAATAATCAGCAAAGGAATTGGCAATATCCCTAGGGTCGTACAGCTTACCATTATCGGTCAGGTTATGGATGAAGGGAATTTTCGTACGAGTCCTCTGTGTCTATTAGAGTGAAAAGAATAATCCCGTTCACTAGAGTGCTGACACCTCCAAACATCATAAAAGTCCTCTCTGATAAGAGTTGGGTGCAGCGAGGGAAGAGGACGTTTGGATTTTGAGGTTGTGTCAATACTGTAATCAACTGTCATATTGAAATCACCACAAATAATAACAGCAGTTATTTTTTTTAAAACTTTGTTCATAAACCTGACATGATTGGTATTCGGGGCGTATAGATTTACAATAGTATAAGTACGATTGTTAAATTCCCCCACAAGAATCACAAATCTACCAGCAGGATCAGATAACACCTCTCCCTGTTTGAATGACACAGAGTCTCTAATAATCGTAACAACCCCGTTATGCTTCTTATTGGGGGCAGAAGCAAAAAACAGATGGGGATAGTTCTTGTGCTTAAAGTGAGGGAGTTTAGAGGAGAGGAAATGGGATTCCTGAACACACAGGATGTCCGCCTGCACCTTCTGGGCCTCCTTCCACAGTGCCGATCTTTTTGCAGGGTGATTTAGTCCATGGACGTTGAATGAGACTATGTTAAGCACCATGGTGGAGGGGGGTAATGAAGAAACAGTACCTCAAGTCGGAGAAACTGACGAAGCTCAGATGAAATCCAAGGCGTCACTTCCGGGGGCCGAGGTTTCGCCACTCCCTGGGTAGTGGGGGAAGTCCATCTCTTGACGTGGGGTGAGAAAAAACAAAGGGAGAAGAAAAAAGAAAAAAGAAAAAAAAGAGCACAAAGCCACCTGGTTCAGTGGCATTCAAACAGCGAAACAGTTCAAGCATAGCAAACAAGGTAAGTAAAAAGGGAGATTCAATGTAGAATCTGGGAGCAGAGAAACTGCTCATGTAACACAGAGGGGGAAATAACAACGTTAGTAGGTAACAAGTAGTACAACATTTCGATCGTAACCGAGGCACTTAGGAGGACTTTTTCTTGTCCTTTTTCTTGTGGGACACCAGGTGCCATGAATCCTGAGTGGTGACTTTGGAGGCTGCAGGTTGATCACCATCCACTTGTTCTGGGACAATGTTCCATGCACGAAGGAGGGCCAGGCCCTCTGTTAGGTTGTTGATCACAGAGGAATGATTAACTCTCGTGACGGTGAGCTTGGCTGGATAGCCCCACCTGTACACAATGTCATGATTGCGCAAAGCCTTAGTGACTGGCAGAAGGGCCCTGCGCCTCTGGATAGTGAATTGGGATAAGTCTGCGAACAGCTGGATAGAGGCGTACTGGGCAGGTGGGCTCTTATTCTTCCTGAAGGACATCATGAAACGTTCTTTTATTTGAAAGAAATGTACCCGCATCAGGACATCTCTGGGGATGCTATCTGGGAGATGTGACGGCTTGGGCAGACGATGTATTCTGTCTATTGCCAGGTCTGCGTCTGATAAGTCAGGGATAAGTGACCTCATGAGATCCTGTGCATATTGCTGCAGTTGGTGTGGGAGGACAGATTCAGAGACCCCACGGACCTTAACGTTGTTCCTCCTGGATCTGTCCTCGAGGTCCGAGACCTTAGCTTTGAGCCATGTTATTTCATCAGCCTGATCATTATGGGCATCCACTAAGGAGTTGTGGGAAGTGGCAAACTCCCCCATCTTCTGTTCAACATGATCCACTCTTCCCCCCAGCTCCTGAACATCTGCCTTGAACCCTCTCATGCAGTCCATCATGTCAGCGTGGAGGGAGCTGCGGAGGGACACTAGCATATCCCTCAACACGGTGTCAGACAGGGGTTTGTCAGCGGTGGGGAATGAATTGATCGCCTCTGCAAGCTCCCTAGTGTCATTTAGGGAATCCTGTGCACTGACCTGTTTGCTGCCCGAGCACTCGGGGGACAGCCGCGGCTTTGATTTAGCTGGGCTGCGTGTCAGTGGCGTGGAAGCCTCCGGGGATCCGTGCGCCGCCCCCTGTTGTGGATCCAGGCTGTTAGGGGATGAGCTGGAGCCGCTGGAAGAGGACGGCGAGGCGCCGCCGGCGCCATCTTGGATTAGGCCGCGAGGAGTCGGCGGGAAGAAGTGGGAAAGCTTCTGGATTTGGGGTGCAGTCTTCCTTTTACGGGCCATCCCGGGGGTCTAGGCAGTCCGGAGGATCAATCCAGGTACGTTTGAGTGGCGGATGGTGCCTCGGCACGTTGATTTACCCACTATTGGCACGGAGCTCACTGCTTAGGCGACCATGCAGGAGCTCGGTAGCCACGCCCCCACCCAGTCAAAGGCTTTTTGTGCATCAAGACTTAAAATCAGGGCTGGACGGGATGTTTTGTTTAATAGATTTATGAGGTCAACGGCACGTCTCGTTTGCCGCCTGCATGTCTGGCCCGCACAAAGCCAACCTGATCCTTATGTATAAGTCTGGGTATTATATGGGATAGTCGATTAGCCAGTATTTTTGTAAATATCTTGTAGTCTAAGTTAAGTATTGCAATGGGCATGGAGAAATTGAGGGTGTGGAACAGTACCCTTAAATAATGAAGCAAATAGGGAGATCATATGTGGGCTCAAGATCGCTAGGAAGGTCCTGTAATAGGAATAAGGTAAACCATCCGGGCCAGGAGATTTTTGGGTGGGGAGATGTTTAACTATGTCTTCTAATTCCTCGGGTGTAAACACAGAACTCAGGGATGTAAGGGGCTCTGGTGAAAGTTTGGGTAATTGTAGGGATTCAAAGAATGAATCAAATTTCTCTTGTGTAAAACTGTAGTTGGGGTATGTCCATAAGCAATTTTATAATTGATAATAAAATTCTCCAAAGAGTTTGGACATGGTGAAAGGGCAATAGGTCAGTGTTCCATCCGTTTGTCTGATACAATCAGGGGTGGATTGAAAGGGATGAGGCTTCATTTTATTTACCAACATTTTATGGGGTTTATTTGAATATTCATAGAATTTCTGTTTGGACCATAAAAGAGATTCATTAATGTTGTTAATTTTATTGTTTATTGCTTGTATAGCGTAGAATCATCCGAAGGTATCGAAACGCTTCCAGACCTTAACAATTCACAACGCGACCGGGTGTTACAGGCATAAATTAACATAGTAACAATATACAATATGTACCACAAATAAAATCACCTAATAAAACAACAATATAGCACCATAAAACCAATACAATACAATATAAAACCAAAAAAAATCACATAAGACCAAAGGAGGGACAACACACAATTACCCATAAAACAGATCCAGCAGTACTTCCCTCCAAAATGACCCTAACCTCAATCCTCCTATCATTCTGCCTCTGCCCACAGGCAGGTTTTAAGATCCCTCCTAAATGTGGGTAGGTCCGGACTCTGTCTAAGACTTAGAGGAAGTAAATTCCATTCTCTCGGGCCGAGCACAGAAAAAGCCCGGCCCCCCCATTTTTTCAGCCGACTCTTTGGCTGTTCAAGGCGGAATTGACAGCTCCATCTAAGGGAGCGGCCAGTAACATGTCTATTCAATTTCGCACAGAGATAGGCAGGTCCTAGCCCGTGAAACGCTTTAAAAACAAGTGTTAAAATTTTAAAACGCACCCTCTGACCAACTGGCAGCCAATGCAGGGCAGCCTGATGTCTCGAGGTGGGGCAGTGGCCTCTGAGGTTTAATGCAAGCCTTACCGCCTGATTCTGGACCTTTTGAAGTCTCCTAATCTGGACTTGAGGCAGTCCAGCCAGGAGACCATTACAATAGTCCAGATGCGGAAGGACCAGAGTGCGCACCACCAAAATCCTTTCCAGATCTGATAGAAAAGGCAAAATGCGGTAAAGAAGCCGCATCTTAAAATGGCAGGTCTTGACAACCTGACCGACATAGGGGATTAACGTCAAGTTGCTGTCAATCAGGACCCCTAGTGTCCCCACCGTGTCAGCCGGCCAGGGGCACACCCCTGCCTCATCGGGCCACGGTAACACCCAGTGTCCCTCAGGAATATTCTTTGATCTTAGAACCTCGGTTTTGGCCTGGTTTAGCTGCAGGTAATTAGCTGCCATCCAGTTTTTTATGATCTCTAAACCTGCAACCAACTTGGCCTCTGCCTCTGGCTCATTGGTCGAGATTCTGGAGAACAACTGGGTGTCATCCGCATAGGACTGAAATCGAAGTCCCAGATTTGCGATCACCGCCAGCAGAGGGCAAAGATAGATGTTAAAGAGAAGAGGGGATAGCGGGGACCCTTGTGGGACCCCACAGGTCACCTTGATAGGCTCCGAGTAGAAGTCCCCCAGTTTCACCCTATACTCCCTCTCCTCTAAGAATGACTTAAAGGATTTCAAGGCCTGGTCACTCACTTTCGCCACCTCCTGAAGCTGTGTCAGCAAAATCTGGTGATTTACTGTGTCGAATGCGGCTGACAAATCCAAGAGAATGAGGATTGAGTGGGCCCCACGGTCCGCGTCGACCAGTAGATGGTCCATGACATCCAGCAACACCGTCTCCGTCCCATGTTTGGGTCGGAAACCGGACTGCCATTTGTCGAACAGATTGCCCTCCTCCATGAAAAGCTGCAGCTGACCACAGACTACCTTCTCTGTTATCTTGGCTGGAAAGGATAGCCCTGTAATAGGCATGGACTTCTCTGGGTCAGAGGGATCGGTACCACTTTTTTTTTAAATAGGAGTAACAATTGCCTGCTTAAAAAATCTAGGGACGGTACCATCCACTAGGGAGCAATTGATAAGATCAGTTAAAACTGGGGCTAAAATAACATGGTCTTCTTTAAACACCTGGCCCGGACACGGGTCGGAGGGAGGTGCTGAAGCCTTAGATTTAGCAATTAAATCCAAGACTTCTATGGCTGAAACTGTCCTAAAATCAAATTCTGAAACCAGAGTTTCAGGTATCCTTACCGCCGACAAGGGTGACCTCGTCCCCTCCAGTTCGGCACTCACCTGGCCTTCAAGGCCCTTATATATTTTAATTATTTTATTCACAAAAAAGTCTGCAAACTCTTGGGCTTTCTCTTTAGAAGCCTTCACCTCCAGCTGGGTTGCCTGTGGACTGACAAAATTCCTCACTATCCTAAACAACTCCTGAGAGTTGTTGCCTGCAGCCTCAATCCTGGATGATATATAAGATCTTTTTGCACGTACAATTGCCGATTTATAGCCGTGCATAAAGATTCTCCATTTTAGGATATTAGGTTTGGACTGGTTTTTCCGCCACGTTCTTTCCAGGGCTCGTCCCTTTTTCCTTAAGTCAGCCAGATCAGGAGAGAACCATTCTGCTGAGCCCAGTTTTCTACCTTTTTTTGCTTTTCGGGACTGTACTGGAGCTACTTTATCCAGGGCTGCTGCAGCATCTGCCTCAGTTCTAATGCCGCGTACGGTCGTTTTTTGCGATGACGTTTTCTGTGAAGTCGTTTTTGGTCACTTTTCAAAGACAATTTTGCATACACACCATCTGGAGTTACGTTCACCACTTTTTTGAAGCTTGCTTCATAACTAGCTTCTGGGCATGCGCTGAAAAACGTCGTTTTATACACACGGTGACTTTTTGTAACGTTTTGAAAAACGCAGCATGTTGGAATTTTTTTTTGGTCTAAGACAAAAAACGACGTTTTGCCCACACACGATCAATTTAAATGACGTTTTTCGTTTCATCGCAAAAAACGACCGTGTGTACGCGGCATAAGTTATGAGCTAACTTTGTTGCTAAGTGTTGATTAAATAGCTCTTGGGAGAAGTCTTTAAAACTTCGGAAGGTAGCATCTTTATGCTGAGCTCCTTCATTATCGCCCCCACCTGGAAGATCTATATCAAACAATAAAATTGCATGATCAGACCAAGCGTAGGGGGCCATATTCCGCAGGGATATAGCTATATTCCTGGAAAGTATTACATCCAGAGTGTGTTCCAACATATGAGTAGGTTCCGTCTTCAGGATGGATAGGTCCAGCTCATCTCCTCTTTGACGGAAAAGACAAGCTTCAGCTGAATCTTGTTTGTCTAACCACACATTAAAATCACCCAACAGACTTACAAAGGGCATTATCCGCCCAGGTCCAGAAAAACTCTAGTGCCAAACTTTTTTTGGCAGGGGAAATGTACAGTATATAATATGTATATCATAAAAAATATTAGCTGCACATTCTAATTGCAGGGACAGGATTTCACAACCCATTCCCTGAGTCTCATTCCTTTTTTTAATAGTAAAAACATCCTTAAAGATAATAGCAGTCCCACCTCCCCGCCCATTAACCCTATTTTGAGTAAATATCTTGTACCCCGACGGTACTGCTGTAGATAAAGCGGGGATACTTGCATCCGTCAGCCATGTTTTGGTTATACATAAGAAATCACAATCATGTTCATTAATTACATCAAAAATATTGTTTGCATGGGCCACTAAGGAGCAAACATTCATTAAGGCCCACTTACTATTGCCCACCGGTCTCCCTGCCAAATATTTATAGGGGGCTTTATCAAGGCCACGCTGAGCGCTCCCCTCCACACGTGCTTCCTTCCATACGCTTTTTAAATAGGTTCTAAGCCCTCGACAGGGACCATGGGCCCCATCGGTATGTTGGTGTCCCTTGTTAATGCAATTCAGAAACATAGCTTTTAATCCATCTGGCTCCACTGAGCCATTGTTGTCAAACTGTAACAAGTCCATTTCTGATATTTGTATCCTAGGTGCCATAAGAATGCTATGTAACAACACCAGATATACTTTAAAGAGCCAAGATAAATGTATCGGAGTGTCACTTACAATTTTAATACTGTCTGTAATGTCCTAGATTCTTTTCCAGTTTTGGGAACCATCCACTTGGTGTGCACCCTCGCCGGTCACAGATAACGAGCTGTGTTCCCAGTTTCCTTCTGCTTTGAAAAATCAGTCTGGCAGCGTTTTGCGCCCTCGCCGGTCGCGAACGGCCGCAGACGCCTGCAGACGCCGCACCCTTTGTCACGGCCTTAGGTTTTAAAAGCACACTGAAAAGTAAATGTCCTATCTGGCCAGGCAGGGTGGTTTCTAAGGTGGTTTCGTAATGATACCACAGTCTGGAGTCCAGCCACCATGGGGGAACATAGCAAGAGTTTCTCCGCTGAACGGAGTTCAGATATATTAGACAAATATTGGAATGCTGCATCTTTTTTTCAAACGAGAACCTGTAGCAATACAGTGTCCCCGGAAGACGGCTTTATGCGCTTTGCAAAAAGTGGAGGGCAACGAGACTGTACCTGTGTTTAAATTGAAAATATTCAGCCAGTCCGTTAGATAGGAGGTCTCTGGTTTCGGGGTGCGGAGAAATGTCTCATTAAGTCTCCAATGACAGGTTTTAGGGGAAGCAGAAGAAAGGTGAACGTCAAGATGTACAGAGGAATGATCTGACCATGTTATGAGGTTTATTTCAGAGGAAACTGCAGATGTCTTTTGAACACAAGTGGAAGAGTTAAAAAAACAGGAGTTGAAAACAGGAGTTAAGACAGGAGTCTTCTATACTGTAAGTAACCTCTTAAACTTCCTACAATTAATTATATTGTAACTGGGAAATGTGTGCTAGCAGGGTTGAAGGTTTTTCTCAGTGCACAGTGTGCCACATGTATGCAAAATTGGTGCAACAGCTCCAGGATGGATACCGCTGTGACAGATGTGAGCAGGTTGCCCTTCTGGAAGCTCGCATTAGAGATCTGGAGGAGCAAGTTGCAACACTGGGCAGAAAGGACAACCTTATAAGGGGTCCTCTGCTCGCTGAGCAGGTGGTCAGTAGGGTTGATGTGCAGGGTGGAGGGGGAAGTCAGGATTATCAGATAGAAAGATGGGTTAATGTAGTTAGAGGGAGTGGAAGGGGCTTGCAGAAAAGAAAAGGAAGGCCAATCCTGTATTTGTGCATCAAAACAAATTTGCCAAGTTGGGTGAGGATGTGGAGGTGGCAAACACAGAGGTGGCAGCCCTAGATGTTACTGCTACCCCTAACAGCCGGGAGAGCAACCCATCTAGTAGAAGAGGTGAGGGGAGTGCAGGTAGGCCTAGACAGTTGGTGGTTATAGGGGATTCTATAATCAGAAGGACTGATAGAATAATTTGTGGCCAGGATTGCCTCAACAAAAAGGTTTAGTGCCATGCGCAACACAGGAAAGGCAGGGGGAGATTAGAGAGCTGAATGCATGGCTAAACACCTGGTGTAGGAAGGAGGGATTTGGGTTTCTAGAACACTGGGCTGACTTTTCATTGGGGTGCAACCTATATGCTAAAGATGGTTTACACTTGAATGGAAGGGGGTCTGCTGTGCTGGGGGAGAGGTTTAAGGGAATGCTGGAGGTGTATTTAAACTAGACTTAAGGGGGAGGGTGAACTAGAATTACATTGGGCACACAGGTCAGTCAGGGGTCAGACATTAATGGAGAGTGGAATGGGGATAGATGGAGGTGGGGTTATGGCAGGTGACAAGAAAGTTCCCATGTTGCAAACATCCATTGGAAATTATAGTGCCATTTGCACTACTAAAAATTATATGAATTATATGAAAAACACCAGCAAAAAATGTAACGATACATTTAAGTGTTTGTTCACCAATGCCAGAAGCCTTCCAAGCAAAACAGATGAGTTGGAAGCTCTGGTGCATGAGGAGAGCTATGATGTAATTGGTATTGCTGAAACTTGGCTTCAATCTCCACATGACTGGGCTATTAATATTCCTGGCTATGCTCTCTTTCAGAAAGACAGGGTAAAAAGGAAAGGTGGAGGGGTCTGTCTCTATGTGAGAAGAGACCTCAAAGCAAGCGTGAAAGAGGACCTGGTTGATGGAGAGCGTGATGAAGTTGAAGCATTATGGGTGGAACTGCATACAGATGTGCATAGTTCAAAGTTAATCATTGGAGTTTGTTATAGACCACCCAATGTTAATGAGGAGGTGGAGACTCGGCTCCTTGCACAGATGGAAAGGGCTGCAAGGGCTGGGACGGTGATAATAATGGGGGATTTTAACTAACCAGAAATTGACTGGAATAATGGAATTTATGGGACAGTTAAAGGACAAAAATTTAAAAACCTGTTGCAGGACAATTTTATGGTCCAGTTTATTGAGGCCCCAACTAGGAATGATGCTCTGTTGGACCTGGTAATCTCAAACCATGCAGAGCTTATTACTAATGTTCAGATAAAGGAACACCTGGGTAGCAGTGATCATAACATGATTTCATTTAATGTTAACTATAAGCAGGAAATACATACAGGAAAGATAAAAACACTTAAAGGGACACTAAAGTCAGGGCTTTAAAAAAAAAAAAATAACAAACATGTTATACTTACCTCCACTGTGCAGTTAGTTTTGCACAGAGTGGCCCGGAAAGCTGTCTTCTGGGATCCCTCGGCGGCTGTCTGGGCTCCTCCTCCATCTTCATGCGAGGGCGCTCGCACGGTGGAAAGCTTTTGCGAGCACGCTCCCGTGACACAGCGGCGGCCATAGCCGCCGACTGTATCACTCGACTTCCCCCCCCGGCGTGCCGCGTCACCCGCTCTGATTGACAGCAGCGCTAGCCAATGGCTGTGCTGCTATCAATCCGCCCAGCCTAGCTAATCAACGGCCAGGCTGGGAACCGAAGAGGACGACGTGGACGCGCCCGAGAGATTCAAACGGTCAGGTAAGTACAACGGGGGCTCGGGGGGGGGGGCGGTGCTGTGAGATGTTTTTTTACCTTAATGCATAGGATGCATTAAGGTAAAAAAACTTGTACCTTTACAACCCCTTTAATTTCAAGAGAGCAAATTTTCAAAGGATTATGCCGCGTACACACGGTCGTTTTTTGCGATGAAAAAAAACGATGTTTTCAATCATGAAAAAAAACGACGTTTTTCAAACTTTATTTTCCAAAACGACGTTGCGTACACACCATTGTTTTTCTACAAAGTTCTAGCAAAGCGTGATGACGTACACCACGTTCGACGGCACTCTTTTTCCATTGAAGCTCCGTCTCATAACTTGCTTCTGAGCATGCGCGGGTTTAAAAACGTCGTTTTCAACGTAGTTTTGCCCACACACCATCACTTTTTATGACACAAAAAACAACGTTTTGAAAAACGGCACAAAAAATTCAAGCATGTATGAATTTTTTTTGGGTCGTTTTTTTGAAGACAAAAAACTATGTTTTGCCCACACACGATCAATTTAAATGACGTTTTAAAAAACGTCATTTTTTTTCATCGCAAAAAACGACCGTGTGTACGCGGCATAAGGACTGCTCTCCAGGGCTTGGACTGGGAGGGAATATTGGCACCGATGAACACAGAACACAGAACACTCTTTGGAACCTCACTGCAAAGTTTATTCCCATGGGAAATAAGTTTAAAAGGCTAAAGATAAAACCTATGTGGCTCACAGTCAAAGTTAAAAAAGCTATAAACAATAAGAAAATGGCTTTTTAAAAATATAAAAAATGAGGGAACACTAGTGTCGTTTAAATGTTACAAAGAATATAATAAAATATGTAAAAAGGAAATCAAGGGTGCAAAAATTCAAAATGAACGATAGATTGCAAAAGATAGTAGGACAAACCCCAAAAAAGTATTTACATATATTAATAGTAAAAAGTTCAAGTCTGAGCATGTAGGCCCTTTACAAAATAACCTAGAGTTGGTGACTGAGGACGAAGAGAAGGCAAATTTATTAAATGCTTTCTTCAGCTCTGTGTATACAATGGAGCATGGGGGAGATCATGTCCATAATGGGGGTGGGAGTGACACAGCCCCAAATCCACAATGGCTCAAAAGTGATATGGTCCTGAAATATTTAGACAGAATAAAGGTGGATAAAGCACCTGGACCAGATGGCATCCACCCACAGATCCTAAAAGAATTGAGCTCTGAAATTTCAAAGCCACTGTATCTAATATTTAGGGACTCATTAATGACAGGAATAGTACCACTGGATTGGCGTAGAGCCAATGTGGTGCCTATATTTAAAAAGGGAACAAAGTCTTCACCAAGTACTGTAACTAAAGACCTGTTTAACTTCTATAGTTGGGAAGATACTGGAATGTTTAATAAAAGACCACATGGATGAGTTCTTGCTGGAAACAAACTATTTAAGCAGCAGACAGAATGGATTCATGAAGGACATAAGTTGTCAGACAAACCTGATTTCCTTTTATGAAGAGGTAAGCAAAACCCTAGACAGAGGCGTGGCTGTGGAAGTGGTATACTTGGATTTTGCAAAAGCGTTCGATACAGTTCCTCCACACACAGCTCATGTGTAAGATAAGGTCTACAGGATTGGATATATCAGTTTGTAAATGGATAGAAAACTGGCTGAAAGACAGAATTCAGAGAGTTGTGGTTAATGATTCATACTCTGAATGGTCCAAGGTTATCAGTGGTGTACCCCAAGGTTCGGTGTTGGGTCCCTTACTTTTCAATATATTTATAAATGATATTGGGTCTGAGATCAAAAGTAAAATTTCTGTCTTTGCAGATGACACAAAGCTATGCAGTGGAATAACGTCCTTGCAGGATGTCTCCAATTTACAAGCCAACCTCAATGCTCTGTCTAATTGGGCGACTATTAGTGTTGCTCACGAATATTCGCATTGCGAATATTCGCTACGAATATTGCATATTCGAGTATTCGCGAATAACTCGAATATCGCGGCGAATATTCGCTATTTCGAATATTCGTATTTTTCAAATTTCGCAATAAATTTCGCAATAAATTTTCGCACTAGCCAAATTTCGCATTTTTTTTTTTTTTTTTATAAAATATAGCGAATATTCGTAAATATCGAAAATTCGTGATATTTTATCCAAAAAAAAATAGCGAAATTTTGCAATCATTTTAGCTTTCGCATATGCGAAATTTCGCTATTTTTTTTTTTTATAAAATATAGCGAATATTCGTAAATATCAAATATTCGTGATATTTTAGCCAAAAAAAAAAAATAGCGAAATTTTGCATTATAAAATATCACGAATATTCGATATTAACGAATATTCGTGAATATTCTTCGAAATATTCGCGAAATATCGCAAAATCGAATATGGTGTATTCCGCTCATCACTAGCAACTATGTGGCAGATGAGGTTTAATGTTGATAAATGTAAAGTTATGCACTTAGGGGCTAAGAATATGCATGCATCATACATGCTAGGGGGAGTACAACTGGGGGGATCTGTAGTGGAGAAGGATCTGGGGGTTTTAGTTGATCATAAGCTCAATAATGGCATGCAATGTCAAGCTGGGTTTCCAAAGCGAGCAAAGTCCTTTCTTGTATTAAGAGAGGTATGGACTCCAGAGATAGAGATATCATTTTGCCCCTGTACAAATCATTAGTAAGACCTCATCTGGAATATGCAGTCCAGTTTTGGGCACCTGTTCTCAAAAAGGATATCGAAGAACTGGAGAAAGTGCAGAGAAGGGCAACCAAACTGATAAGAGGCATGGAAGAGCTCAGCTATGAGGAAAGATTAGAGGAACTGAATTTATTCACTCTTGAGAAGAGGAGAATAAGGGGGGATATGATCAACATGTACAAATATATAAGAGGTCCATATAGTGAACTTGGTGTTGAGTTTTTCACTTTAAGGTCAACACTGAGGACAGGGGGGAACTCTTTATGTCTAGAGGAAAAGAGATTTCACCTCCAAATACGGAAAGGTTTCTTCACAGTAAGAGGTGTGAAAATGTGGAACAGACTCCCTCAAGAGGTGGTTCTGGCCAGCTCAGTAGATTGCTTTAAGAAGGGCCTGGATTCTTTCCTAAATGCACGTAATATAACTGAGTACTAAGTTGTGTAGGTAAAGTTGATCCGGGGTAAATCCGATTGCCTCTCGGGGAATCAGGAAGGAATTTTTTCCCCTCCTGTAGCGAATTGGATCATGCTCCGCTGTTTTTTTTTGCCTTCCTCTGGATCAACTGTGGGTATGGAGTTGGGGGTATGGGATTGTACTGTGTTTTATTTTGTTTGTTTATTTTTTTATGGTTGAACTGGATGGACTTGTGTCTTTTTTCAACCTGACTAACTATGTAACTATGTCGGGAGAGGTGTAGAGATAAAAAAACGATCTAACCTAGAGTAGAGTTTGTGGCAGTGTGAATAAAATGTGTATTGTTTATGTATGGGGTGTTTAATCCTCCAAATGTCTAAAAGATCTTTGGCTCTTATTAGTTTACAGAATGATTTAGAAAGGTGGTCAGTTTTGAAAGGTGAAGTTGATGGAAACAATATGCGTCTGTCCCTCGGCAGGACAATCCCCACCAATCACCATAAAGGGTATATATAATATGCAGGACAGGAAGAAGGGAGATCAACAATAGAAAAATGGGAAAATAATCATGATTGATCTATGAAATTAGTATATGGGCATACACTGAACCCTATCCTGCATCCTTTCCAGCTGCCATCAGAGTTACCCAGTGAGCCATAAAGGAAAGGTAACATCCCTGCTCATGCCTGCTGGACCATGAGTCAGCTGTAATATGAACCTTACTTCTGACCGCCCTGTCCAACGAAGCCAAAACATTGCCTTCTATGTGCCGGTAGAGAGACGGAATTGCCTTCCGTGAAAATAAATGGCATTTTGGAACCTGCCACTGAGGTACAGCACATTCTACAAATTTACAAAAGAGGGCAGGGTCTACCAGCTGAAAATGCAGCAGTTGCAGTGCTAGCAATTTGGCCAAGCTAGCATTTAGACGCTGAGCATGTGAATGGGTGGGACCAAATTTATTTTTACGGTTCAGCAACTGAGGTAGGGAAATATGCCTGCTAAAATCAATTGGTGGTGTACTGCTAGCAGATTGGCTGCAAGTACTTGGGACACCTATTGCTATACACAAAAAGGGGGAGAGTGGGATCCGCTTGGTCTAATTAATTTAACAAATATTTATCGCATCTCATCCCATATAATAGTAGATTGTATAGTATGGACGGTAAGGGACTATATCAGTGCTTATTCACAACATACAATAATAAGTAATTTTTAATGATTTATTAAAAAAGATTATCAAAAAGCCTAGTACAGTATATACATTTTAACAATTACACAGATCTATCTAACAGTTAAACCAGGCAGCTGTAAATCCCGATTTGGTATATGGAGCGTATTGCGAACGGTCACAACCAGAATGATGTTATGCCCAATATATTTTGCCTAGATTCCGGCTTCATCAGGGGCTAGGTTGGGATCGATTTTTTTTTTAAAACAGCTCTTATACGTCGAGATGGATGTCCGGACCTGGAGGCAAAAGGGGGGGGATGACAATCAAGACAGGGAAGGGAGGGAAAAGGAGAGGTTACGGAGTGGGAGAGGAGGAGAGGCTAGACCTCACAATCCAGATGGGTAGACAGCTCGCCCTGTAGTGCACTGAATTGGAGATTAGGGTAAGAGGTGCGTCTCCATAGGAGAGGAGAAAGAAAACGGGAGAAATTTTAATAAATCGATGCACTCCTGGGAGCAGCCACAAGAGTCCACCCAGATAGTGCTGACAACATCCAGGGACAGAGGGTATCAGGTTACGCTCTTTGGTTCTGTGGTAAGAATGTCATGGAGTGGCTCCCTTTGCAAGTGCAGTGCTCCCTTTGCACTGCACTTGCAAAGGGAGCCACTCCATGACATTCTTACCACAGATTGTGTGTACGCGGAATAAAGGTATCAGAGGCACTCCCTCCCTAAGATTCTTCCAAGGCTGTTATATTTAGTTAGAATTTCACAGCAATGGTTACCCATTTTTTTTTTTTTTTTTTTACACAGCTGTATGGTATGTTATTATCATTTATATGGCAAAATAATTCAGCTAGAATAAAATTAAGTACACTTATGCACCCGGTGGCACAGGGGGGGGGGGTTAGCCTTCCCAGACCTTCATAAATATTATTTAGCAGCACAGCTGGTGACAATAGAAATGTGGTTGAACCCTGATGGATATGACCCCGCTACAATCGTGGAGGCCGCAGTGGTCCAATCTGTGGAGGCACTGCAGGCATTGCCATTCTGCGGGTTAAAAAATAGGTGAGATCTAACTCCATCAATGATAATGACAGTAAAAGCATGGAAAGCTGGTATGGCAAGGGAGAGTAACTCAAAAACAGATATATCTCCAAATACTCCACTATGGAGAAATCCAGAGTTTACACATTTAGCCTCCATTCAAGATCCTAGAGCAGGGATCCTCAAACTACGGCCCTCCAGCTGTTGTGGAACTACACATCCCATGAGGCATTGCAAAACTCTGACATTCACAGACATGACTAAGCATGATGGGAATTGTAGTTCCTGAACAGCTGGAGGGCCGTAGTTTGAGGACCCCTGTCCTAGAGCATGGACAAAATATTAAGTTAAAAAAATATCACAAGTAATACATGAAAGAAAAGTATCCTCATTTGCAGATATGAGACAAAACTGGAATGTCCCTGAGAGCTTTTTTTAGACATTTGCAGTTGGTACATGCCCTGTTGGCTCAGTTTTCTAAAGGTCTGTATACTAGGATTAGTGGAGGAAAATAAGGTCTCTATAGAAAAAGGAATACAGGTGGGCTTGCTGTTTTTTTTATGCAAGAAAACAATAGATTTGAATTGGAGGAAGGTGGAAGCCCATACAATGGATAACATGTGGTAAATAGCAATCTGTCACTTAATAGAGAGACATATTGAAACAGAGGAAATGAGGAGAAATATGGGATAATATGGGCTGATTGGATAGAGAATGTTACAATGGCTTCAGAGTAGGGGGATATGGAAGGAAGATGGAAATACACCACTTGATGAAAGAGATAAGGAAGAGGTTAAATGTACAAATTTATAAAGGCACAAGTGTATCCAATTGTGATGAAATTATTTATATGAATTTATAAGACATTTTTTGAGTAAGTTAATAAATCTAAGATGTGAAATGTATATAAAAAATAAATAAATAAAGAGATTTATAAAGATAGAAATGAGAGCTGGAGAATATTGGGCCGAGATCAAGCGCATTCTCGATGCAGGACATTCAAGGGCTCAGGTAAGTAAACCGGGGAGCCTGTAATCGACAGATGTTTTTTCACCTTAATACATAGGATGCATTAAGGTGAAAAAACACAAATATTTACAAGCAGACTAAGGATATGGATTACTGTAACCACATGTCCTGTGGTCTGATGAGACCAAGATAAACTTATTTGTTTCAGATGGTGTCAATAGTGTGTGGTGGCAACCAGGTGAGGAGTACAAAGACACATTTTTCTTTCCTCACAGTCAAGCATGGTGGTGGGAGTGTCATGGTCTGGGGCTGCATGAGTGCTGCTGGCACTAGGGAGCTACAGTTCATTGAGGGAACCATGAATGACAACATGTACTGTGACATACTGAAGCAGAGCATGATCCCCTCCCTTCAGAGACTGGGCCTCTGGGCAGTATTCCAACATGATAATGACCCCAAAAACACATCCAAGATGACCACTGCCTTGCTAAAGAAGCTGAGGGTAAAGCTGATTGACTGGCCAACCATGTCTCTAGATCTAAACCCTGTTGAGCATCTGTGGGGCATCCTCAAACGGAAGGTAGAGGAGTGCATGCTCTCTAACATCCACCAGCTCCGTGATGTCTTGATGGAGGAGTGGAAGAGGACTCCAGTGTCAACATGTGAATCTCTGGTGAACTCCATGCCCAAGAGGGTTAAGGCAGTGCTGGAAAATAATGGTGGCCACACAAAATATTGACACTTTGAGCTCAATTTGGAAATTTTCATTTAGGGGTGTACTCACTTTGGTTGCCAGCGGTTTAGACATTAATGGCTGTTTGTCGAGTTATTTTGAGGGAACAGCAAATTTACACTGTTATACAAGCTGTACACTCACTACTTTACATTGCAGCAAAATGTAATTTCTTCAGTGTTGTTACATGAAAAGATATAATAAACTTTTTACAAAAATGTGAGGGGTGTACTCACTTTTGTGAGATACTGTATGTCCCTGACGGTGCTCCCTGTATGTTGGACCTCTCCAGGCTGTGGAAAAGTCTCACACATGTGGTATCGCTATACTCAGGAGGAGTAGCAGAATGTATTTTGGGGTGTCATTTTTGCTATGTATATGCTATGTGTTAGAAATATGTTATAAATGGACAACTTTGTGTAAAAACAAATGTGTTTATGTGAAAAAAAAATTACATGTTCAAAAGACTAAGGCGGCGTACACACGGCCGAGGTTCTCGCTGAAAACCAGCGAGAACCTCGCTGGAATGCACATTCCAGCGAGGATCTCGGCCGTGTGTACGGTCTCAGCGAGCTTCCCGTCGGGAAGCCCGTCGAGCCGAAATAGAGAGCACGCTCTCTATTTCCTCAACGGCCCACCTGGAAGAATGGCTGGTTGCCATTCCCGACGGGCGGGTCGCCGAATTCGACGGCCGGGAGAGAACCTCGACGGGCGGAACGATGTGTTCTGCCCGTCGAGGTTCTCTGCCGTGTGTACGGCGCCTCATAGATTATACATTGGGGTGTTTACAAAATTAGGTCATTTTTTGGGCATTCCAATGTCTTGGTGCTCCACAACCTTCAAAGTGTGATAGGTAGTAAAGTAATTAAATATGTAATTTATGTCCCTAGAATGCCTGATGATGCCCCCTGCATGTTGGGCCTCTCTATGTGGTCAGGTTGTGTAATAGTCTCACACATGTGGTATCGCCATACTCGGGAGGAGTAGCAGAATGTGTTTTGGAGTGTAATTTGTGGTATGTATATGCTATGTAAGAGAAATAATATGACAATTTTGATAAAAATAAATAAAAATCCACTTAATTTTGCAAAGAATTGTGGAAAAAAATGATATCTTAAAAAAACTCCCCATGCATCTTACTAATATCTTGGTATGTCTACTTTATAAAAAGGGGTCATTTTGGGGGTATTTCTACTGTCCTGGCTTGTTAGGGTCTCAAGAAATGACATTCATTCAGTACATCGGTGTGATCAATTTTCAATGATTGGCAACCATAGCTTGTAGACTCTATAACTTTCACACAGACCAAATAATTTACACTGATTTTAGTTATTTTTACCAAAGATATGTAGCAGTATACATTTTGCCCAAAATTTAAGAAGAAAAATTACTAATTTGACAAAACGTAAACAAAGAAAAATATATTGGCCCAGATTCACAGAGCGATTACGCCTGTCTAACTGGTGTTAGACAGGAGTAATTTCAAATTTTGCGCGCCGTATCACTAGTTTGAATCCTCAAACCATGATACGGCAGCTTCGGGCTTCGATCCGAGAGGCTTACGTCTTCGTAAGCCTTCGGATCTACGATGCAATCTTTTTGCGGTCGCTGGGAGGAGTCCGCGTCGTTTTCAGCGTCGGGATATGCAAATGAGTTTTTACGGCGATCCACGAAGATACGAGCGGCCTTCGCAATCGCTTACGTCATTTTTTTGCTACGTACTGTTAGACCAACTATTTGCTGGTCTAACGGTGCGTAGCCCATGTTAAGTATGGCCGCCGTTCCCGCGTCTAATTTTTTTTTTTTACGTAACTCGTTCGGGAATAGGAATGTCCGTAAACGACGCTACTCAAAAAAAAAATTACGTTACACACGTGATTTCGCACAATGCACAGCGGGAAATTTCGGAACGGAGCATGCGCAGTTCGATCGCCGCGGGAACGCGCCTAATTTAAATGCTTCACGCCCCCTACTCACGTAGATGGATTGCGCCGGGAGAAATACACTACGCCGCCGTAGTTTACAGGACAAAATCTACCGGGATTCCACGTAGAGCCAGGTAAAAAACGGCGGCGTAGAGTATTTCTGATACTCTACGCTAATCTAATTCTATGTGAATCTACCCCATTGTTTTTTTACAAAATTTGTGGTCTTTTTAATTTATAGCGCAGAAAATAAAAATACCACCAAAAGAAAGCTCTATTTGTGTAAAAAAAAGGAAAATACATTCATATGGGTACAGTGTTGCATGACTGAGTAAGCACTGGAAGCTAAAAATGTGTCTGACTAGGAAGGGGGTTTATGTGCTCAGTGGGTACGTGGTTAAGGTGAACTAAAAACAATTACAGGCCATGTTTCTTTATCGTACATCACGGGACACAGAGCGCATAGCCATTACACTTGGGTTATATGGGTACCTTCAGGTGTGGACACTGGTGTAATCAATTTCACAGGAAGTTTCCTCCCTATATAACCCCCTCCCACTGGGAGTGCTTCAGTTTTTTCGCCAGTGTCTTAGGTGTTGGTCACGTCTAGCTGTCCCTCGGAGGTCTCGGGACCCAGGATAGCTAGCCGGATCCGTCCGAAGTGCTTCAAAGCCAAGGTGTACGGTACCCGGGCCCTGCTGGAGTGGGGTTTTGCCTATAATGCCTCTCCTCGGAGGGCTGGATTCTGGGCTCCAGTGCCTTAGTCTCTTCCAAGAACTAAACGCTACTGATGCCAGGATGCTATATAGGTCCAGGGGTGTGGGTTCCTTAACACAGGACCCCGGTCCCTGAAGGTCCAAGACAATACCCACGGAGATGGGGAAGGCTGGGCCTCTTGCATTTTGCAATACCCTGCGGCGTGGAGCAGGTAAGAGGGAACCTGCGGGACTTGGTTCGACAGTAGGTATCCCCCTGGAGGTTCTGGGTTGGCTAATGGTATGCTTGTGCATCAGCCACTATCTCCACTATGTCTTTTGAGGCAGGATGGGATGTACTAATGTTTACCCAGATAACATGTAGATATATATATGCTTTTAAAGATATGTATTTTGCTACTCCCCCCAGATTTGCCTGTTAGCATGATACTGCAGCCCCACGTGTATAGAGAGGAAGTGCTGACAAAACTCCTGTTTCCTAGGAAGCCTAGGGGGACAGCTTCCTCTATGTGTGCACTACAAAGATTAGTGGCTTACCGGGTGTCTGTGTTTCTAGCGCTGGTCCAGGCTTCTCCTCTGCTCTCTGCTTCCTCCATGTTGGTTTAAGCGTGGGGGGGGCGGGGGTGCGCGCCGCCTTTTACAGCGTCAGCGTGCGTGGGGGGGGGGCGGGCCAGCAGCGTCAGGTCTTAGATAAAGCAAAAAAGCATTTCCTGGCTGGTCATTCCCTCCTGAGAGCAGTGGAGAGTGAGGACATAGAGCGCGCAGCTGAGCCAGGCTAACAGTGACACCCAGTGGTGGTTTGTGGATCTTCAGGTCTGGACTTAAGTCCACACTGACCAAAAAAAAAAAAAAAAATTTTCTTAAAGGGACTCAGCCTTAGATCTGGCAGTATCTGAGTCGGTGCAACCTTGGACTCTAGCTAACGGGCATTGGTGTGGCAATACTCACAGGACTTTCCTCGGTATTGCCGCCTTCTCAGGCATATGAAAATTTAGATTTTTTTTTTACCATAGCCTGTCCTTATTAATGTTTCACTTCTAGCTACAACAGTTGGGTGTTGGCTGTAGGGGTGTCTCAAGGTTGTGCAATGGCTCCCAAGGGATCAGGACCAGCTAAGGCTGCAAAAGGTGCCAAAAAAGTAAAGGGGTCTCCAACGGGGTCAGAGGATTTGGGCCAGGCTCCAGTGGTCCCACCCTCACCAGATAGACCACCGAACAGCATCGTTCAGGAGCCATTGAGGGTGCTAGGGGCAGAGGCGGCCCCCAATCAACCCATTCCCGTTTATGTTACGGAAGAAATGCTAGAATCCACCCTGGGTGGGCTAGAGAAAAGGTTAACTGCTTTAATTGCCCGCTCTTTGCCGGGTGGCAAACGGGCTAGATCCCCGTCACCTAGAACGGTGTGTTCGGATGCAGAGGTCCTCTCTTCGGAGGAATTGGACCCACAGGGGGATCAAGCGGACCTGAGTCCTGACGGGTCAGACATTGAAGATTCCACTATAGATGAAATTTTTTCGGCTTCTCAAGCAGAGAGTCTGTGGATCCAGTCTCTGACGGATATGGTTCGCACTGCTTTTAAACTTCCAGTGTCAGAACAATTAGCCCCCGCGGTATCCTCTTTAGGTTCCTTGAAGGCACCATTGAGTGGTGCGTCTTTCCCGGTTCACCTCCTTCTGGAGAGCGTGATTTTTCAGGATTGGGCTCGACCTGATAGAATTTTTATCCCTCCTAAAAGGTTCACCATTCTCTATCCTATGGAAGAAGAATTTGCAAAGAAATGGGCACTCCCTACCGTGGACGCAGCCATTTCCTGCGTAAATAAATCCCTGACATGTCCAGGTGTTTAAAGATCCAGTCGACAAAAAATTGGAGACCCTACTGAAGGCTTCTTTTACCACAGTAGGTGCCGTGGTTCAGCCAGCAGTGGCAGCCATTGGCGTTTTGTCAGGCTTTAAAGGATCAGACTAAACAGATATTAAGGGACATACCGGCTCAGCAAGCTCGTGAATTGGCTGACCTCCCAAGAGCTCTCTGCTTTGCAGTAGATGCTATTAAGGACTCCGTTCAACAGGCGTCCCGTTTATCTCTGCTGTTGGTTCATATGCGTCGCCTTTTGTGGCTAAAAAACTGGTCAGCAGAGGCACCCTGCAAAAAGCTTTTAGCAGGATTTCCCTTTCATGGTGAGAGACTATTCGGTGAAGACCTAGATAAATATATCCAGACCATATCAAGTGGTAAAAGTTCTTTCTTGCCTGTCAAGAAAAGATCGCGTGGGCCCGCATTTAAGCGACAGGCCTTCGCAGGCTCGGCCCCTTCAACTTCCCGTCAGTATCGACGGCCTCCCGGGCGTTCAGCATTTATTAGCCGCCCACAAGGACAAGCCACGACAGGCAAGAGGCCATGGTCTCGCAAGCCGGTTAAACCAGTCCTCAAGTCAGATTCATGAAGGGACACCCCCACTCTCTTGGGTGGGGGGAAGGCTTCGGTTTTTCTCCGAAGTGTGGAAGGCCAGAATTCGCGACTCTTGGGTAAGATCCGTGGTAACCACGGGCTACAAGCTAGAGTTTCGGGAAGTCCCCCCTCCTCATTTTCAGGGGTCAAGTCTTCCAAGCGACCCATTAAAGAGGGCCTCTCTTGTAAAAGCATTGGATCGTCTCTTGCTCCAAGGAGTAATTGTGGAAGTACCAACCCAGGAATGGGGTCTGGGATTCTACTCCAACCTTTTCATAATACCAAAGCCCAATGGCGACGTCAGGCCTATCTTGGACCTCAAACGCCTAAATCGCTTTTTAAACATTCAGACCTTTCGTATGGAGTCCATACGTTCGGTGGCAGCCAGCCTACATCAAGACGACTTGCTAGCATCTATAGACATAAAAGATGCGTATCTGCACGTGCCGATCTACCCGGCACATCACAGGTTTCTTTGTTTTATGATAGATCACCGCCATTACCAGTTCGTAGCCCTCCCTTTCGGGTTGGCAACAGCTCCGCGGGTATTCACAAAGGTGTTAGCCCCGGTGCTAGCCGTCCTAAGGACAGAAGGCATTTTAGTCTTGGCATACTTGGACGATCTTCTGGTTATCGACAGCTCAGCTTCCAACCTCAATCAGGCAGTAGGTCGCACAGTTCAGCATCTAGAGGAATTCGGGTGGATTGTAAACCTAGAAAAATCGGTATTGAAACCCACAAAGCAGTTGGAATATCTAGGCCTTCGGCTAGATACAGACTGCCAGAGGATAATTTTACCTCAAGCAAAGATCAGATCAATAGCTCAAGCAGTTCAAGTGATCTTAGGCAAGAAGAGGCCGACTATTCGCCTATGTATGCGACTGCTGGGGAAGATGGTGGCCGCCTTCGAGGCTGTGCCCTACGCCCAGATCCATACCAGATATCTTCAGGCAGACATTCTCTCTGCTTGGAACAAGTCCATTCAGGCGTTAGATCGTCCGTTAGTGCTCTCCCCGAAGGTCCGGCGCAGCCTGTCTTGGTGGCTGGTCTCTCAAAATTTGTCAAAAGGGAAATCCTTTTGCCCCATCACGTGGAAGATAGTATCCACGGATGCCAGCCTGTCAGGTTGGGGGGCAGTTCTAGAAGAACAGACCCAGCAAGGGCAGTGGTCGGAGGCAGAAAAACTGCTTCCCATCAATATCTTGGAGATCAGAGCTGCTCGGCTGGCCCTGATCACCTGGACTCTCCCCCTTCAGGGTCTGCCAGTAAGGATACAGTCCGACAACGCCACTGCGGTGGCATACATAAACCACCAGGGGGGCACGAAGAGCCCAGCAGCCCAAAGAGAAGTAAACCTGATTTTCTCATGGGCCGAAGCCCATGTACCCTGCATCTCGGCGGTGTTCATTCCAGGGATGGACAATTCTCAAGCAGATTTTTTGAGTCGTCAACAGTTGCTCCCGGGGGAATGGTCTCTTCACCCCCAGGTATTCCAAGAGATTTGCCAAAGATTCGGAGTCCCAGATGTGGACATTATGGCAACGAGATCCAACAAAAAGTTGGACAAATTCATATCCCGAGCCAGGGATCCCTCGGCCTACGGGACCGATGCCTTGGTTTGTCCTTGGCACCAGTTTTCTCTTCTGTATGCGTTCCCTCCACTGCAGATGATTCCCCGCCTTCTACGGAGGATCCGGGTGGAGCGCAGGCCTGTGATCCTGGTGGCCCCAGCCTGGCCCAGGAGGGCTTGCGGCTGAATCCCTAATTCTTAAGGGCAGAGGCCTCTCAGATCAGGTCATATCAAACGTTGATTCAGGCTAGGAAACCGGTCTCCAGAAATATTTATTACAGAGTCTGGAGAACCTATGTGGAGTGGTGCGAGTCTCAAAAATGGCATCCTCGAAAGTTTTTTATTGACAGGATCTTGCGATTCCTCCAGGTTGGCGTTGACAAAGGGTTGGCTCTTAGTACTCTAAAGGGGCAGGTGTCGGCTTTATCAATATGGTTTCAAAGACCCTTGGCCACCCATTCGCTTATGAAAACCTTCTTGCAGGGGGTCGTGTATGTGAATCCCCCTATTAGAGCTCCCCTCTGCCCCTGGAATTTAAATCTGGTCTTGTCAGCTTTACAAAGGCAGCCGTTTGAACCTCTGACAGAAATCCCTCTTGTGCTACTAACCCGAAAGTTGGTTTTCTTGGTGGCTATGGCTTCAGCCAGAAGGGTTTCCGAGCTGGCAGCCTTGTCATGCAGGGAGCCATACCTTATTCTGCATGAGGACAGAGTGGTTCTGCGGCCTCAACCTTCTTTCCTTCCTAAGGTCATATCCAGTTTTCACTTGAATCAGGACCTAGTCCTACCATCCTTCTTTCCTACTCCCCAGTCCAGAGAGGAAAGACGGCTTCATACTTTGGACGTGGTTCGAGCCATGAGGGTCTATCTCAAGGCTACAGAGAAGATTCGGAAAACAGATGTGCTTTTTGTTCTTCCGGATGTCCCCAAGAAGGGTCAGCCGGCTGCCAAGTCTTCCTTGGCTAGGTGGATTAAGCAGCTGATTTTTCAGGCATATGGTCTGAAGCGCATTCCACCTCCCTTATCAGTTAAAGCCCATTCTACGAGGGCCATGAGTGCCTCCTGGGCGGCACACCATCAGATCTCTATGGCACAGGTTTGCAAGGCGGCAACCTGGTCTTCCATACATACGTTTACTAAATTTTATAAGTTGGACGTTGCAAAGGGTACGGACGCAGCTTTTGGGCAGGCGGTCCTACGGGCAGCAGTATAGAATCCTCTGGCCCGGTTCACGCCCCCTTGTTTTTCTGTTGGTGGAGCCATGTTTTCTCCTGACAATGTTTTTATTTGGCTATTCTTGGCCTTACGGTCTCCCTCCCTTCATAGAGCATTGCTTTAGGACATCCCAAGTGTAATGGCTATGCGCTCTGTGTCCCGTGATGTACGATAAAGAAAAAAGGATTTTTAATAAACAGCTTACCTGTAAAATCCTTTTCTTGAAGTACATCACGGGACACAGAGCTCCCACCCCTCTTTTGGGGAACATTGTGTAACCTCGGGAGAATTGCTTGCTACAAAACTGAAGCACTCCCAGTGGGAGGGGGTTATATAGGGAGGAAACTTCCTGTGAAATTGATTACACCAGTGTCCACACCTGAAGGTACCCATATAACCCAAGTGTAATGGCTATGCGCTCTGTGTCCCGTGATGTACTTCAAGAAAAGGATTTTACAGGTAAGCTGTTTATTAAAAATCCTTTTTTTAGAGACAACAGCCAGGGGGAGAGATACTTTTAAAGCGGTATCCCAGCCAATTTTAATGTTTATTAAAAGTCAGCAGCTAGCAAGTGTAGCTGTTGGCTTTTAATAAACATACACTCGCCTGCTCCACGTTCCAGCGACGTGCCGGCCGGGGCTCTGCTCCTCTCTCCCCCTCCCCGGCCGGCGTCTTCATCCTAAGTGTGGGAACCCGGCCGTGACAGCTTTCGGCTTCATGGCCAGGCACCCACTGCGCATGCGCGAGCTTAGCTGCGTTTTCTGATTGGACAGGCGATCGCCAGGACCTGTCATGTGTCCCAGGCGATCGCCTACAGGGAGGGGCTGCCAAAAGGCGAATTGCCTATTCGCCTTAGCAGCCCCTCGGCGGAAGGAGGAAGTGGGACAGGAAGTCCCACTCCTCCTGAAGCCCCCACTCCCCCCCCAAAAAAAATACATGCCAAATGTGGCATGTAAGGGGGCAAGGAGTGGATTAAGCGGACGTTCCACTTAAATTTTTTTTTAAATAAACCAGAGTATAATAATTCAAAGAAAGCTGCAATGCATTATGTATAGTGTTGCTGCACATTTTGCAAGCATATGAGGCTTAATTTACAAAAAAAAAAATCTGTTTAACCAATTAAGCTCTTTGGATGTACATCGCACATCCAAAGAATGAATCATCAGCCATCAGCCTTTGTGGGTTTTGTAGGGCAGACAACTGCCTTCAAAGTGAAGTGATGCAGCAGCTCGATAGCTGCCAACCACTTCCACACAGAGTGGTGCTTTCTCCCCCTCCCACCAGTGGACCTCCCTCCTCCTGTGTTTCTCGGGCTGTGCTGCACTCACCAGTGCCTGGAACACATCCATCGGAGGTGAAAGAGAGATTGCACTTAGACCGAGGCAAATCCATGCCTGAATCTCACTTGCAAGCGGTGAAACTGGATGTGATATCACATCCGGTTTCAGATGCACACTTTCCTGGCCAGCACAATAAGGGAACACTTCTAACCAAGCCAATTTGTGCTTGTTTTGATGTTGTGAAGGGCATGGGAGACACTGGGGTCTTATTAGACCCCTGATGTCCCCATAAAGAGTACCTGTCACCTGCCTAAAGCTATCGCCGCCATTAACCCCTTGTGATAATAATCAAGTAAAATACATATATAAAGAAAAAAAAAAGTTTTTAAATAAATAAATAAATATATATAAATATATATATATATATATATATATATATATATATATATATATAGTATATATATATATATATATATATATATATATATGTTGAAAGTCCCTATAGCCCCACACACCTTGGCAAATGCAAACCCAAGCCCAAGGTTGGAAACATGCATGCACACCGCAGTCACACCATACAAGTGACATATTGCTGCAAACATCAGAGTAAGAACAATGGGCCAGATTCACAGAGCCATTACGCCGGCGTTCTAGGAGATGCGCGGCGTAAGTCTAAATCTGCGCATGCGTATCGATGCGCCGCATCCCCAAAACGATATACGCATGAAATCTACTTTTTTTGGACCGGCGTAATTTCGATAGACCGGCGTATCCGTCCGCGCAAAACTGTGCTAGACACGCCATTGATTTGCTATTCAAATATGCAAATGAGGGAGTTACGGGGATCCACAAAAGTAAGTTGGTGCAGCGCAGGCTGGGAGAGGATATACCGCACACGCATAGACATCTTTGGCATGAGTGATTCTGAGGTGTATCACATCTTCAGATTCACCCCTGCTGCCATCATGGAATTAACCACAACCCTGCAGGAGGACATCACCAGCCCAACACACTGCTCACATGCAGTGCAGCCACTGGTCAAGGTCCTGGCAACACTCCATTTCCTTACCAATGGCTCTTTTCAAAGAACAAGTGGAGTGGTGGCTGGGGTGTCACAATCCTCCATGAGCAGATGTGTGCACCAGGTTATCCCTGCAATCCTCAGACGCATGGCCAACCAAATCATCAAACCAACCACTGAGGACCTGCGGCTGAAGCAATGCAATTTCTGATTGCCAGATTTCCGCTACCATGGGGGCCATTGATTGCCATGTGGCATCCAGCCCCCCCAGGAGACAGAGCACATAAACCGCAATCGGAAGCATTGGCATTCCATCAACGTACAGGTGATGGATGCCCAAGGCCTCATATGACGTCTTGCCAAACACACATCCAGCCATGACAGCACATATACAATCATAGCCCCATTCCAATGGAATTCGAACAGAATGTGTATGGGGACACCTGGCTGGTTGGTGAGTGACATGGGTGGCAGGCATGACTGCCCCCCCCCATGATGCACACATCACAAGGGGCACATGCATGACTAACATCCTCCTGTCTTTTCCCTTACAGGTGACTCTGCATATGCACTGGGACCCCATCTCATGACTCCTATCCGGAAACCCCCAAACCCCAGAAGAGGAGAGATACAATGAAGCCCACGCCCAAACACGTGCAGTGGTGGAGCGCACCTTTGGCCTCCTGAAGTCACGTTTCCGATGCCTGGATAAGTCTGGGGGTACCCTGTTGTATTCCCCAAACTTTGTGAATGAATGAAAACTTATATAGCGCGGCACATGCGAACTGAATCGCCTCTGGGCGCTTGTTGTTCCTGTCTCCTTTGGTATCAAAAGAGATGAGTCTTGATCTTTCTCCTGAATGCTAGGTAGTTCTCCTCCAACCGAATACTGGTTGGCAATGCGTTCCATAGTCTGGGACCTTGGACCGCGAATCTTCTATCTCCTTTGGATTTGTATCCGGCTTTCGGTATCTGCAGGAGGTTTTGATCAGTGGATCGCAGAACGCGATTGGGGTTGTGGGCTTTTATTTTATCGCATAGATATTGGGGGGCGTTCCCATGGACACATCTATGCGTTAGACAGAGTGCTTTAAAAGTGATTCTGTCTTTTACTGGCAGCCAGTGAAGGGATCTCAGTGAAGGTGAGATTGATTCCCAGGGTTTTTTCCCAGTCACAAGTCTAGCGGCCGTATTTTGAACGACTTGTAGACGAGCGATTTGGTACTTAGGGGTCCGAGGTAAAGGGCATTTGCGTAGTCCAATCTGGAGTTAACAACTGCTCCCACCACGACCGCTATGTCTTCTTTGGGATAAAAGGGATAAGCCTGCGTAGTAGGCGCAGCAGATGGTGAGATCCGCTGACTACTGACCCTATTTGTGCGTCCATAGTCATGTAGGAGTCGAAAATGACCCCGAGGCTTTTGACTTTGGCGCTAGGGGTGATGATTTTGCCCAGAATGGGCGGGGGTGTCCAAGTTGTTGCAGGTAGATTCTTACGCTTGGCTTGAAACAGAAGGAGTTCTGTTTTCGCTCCGTTGAGTTTAAGATAACTCTTTGTCATCCAGTCCTCTATCAAAGAGAGGCATGTCTCTAGATTGAGGTGGTGATCCTTTTTATTGCAAATGCGGAAATACAGTTGCGTGTCGTCTGCATATGAGTGATAGAGCAGTTTTTGACTGCTGATGATCTCAAAAAGCGGACGAAGATAGATGTTGAATAACACCGGCGACAGCGGGGATCCCTGAGGGACTCCGTATGATACCGTGCGTTTTTCCGAAAAGAAAGGTCCTAACTTCACTATTTGCGATCTGTTTTCCAAAAAAGAGGAGAACCAAGATAAATCGCCTTCTGCGACTCTGGCTACTTCAGCTAGCGGGTCAATAGAAGCTTGTGGTCTACTGTGTCGAAAGCTGCGCTCAGGTCTAACAGAACCAGAAGACAAGATTCTCCTTCGTCTGCAGCCTCGAGAGCGTCGTCCCATATCTTGAGCAATGCTGTTTCTGTCCCATGTCCAGGGCGGAAACCTGATTGAAATGGGTCGAGTAGGTTGTGGGTGTCTAGATGCTGTTGCAGCTGTTGCACCACTGCTTTCTCCATAATCTTGGAAAAAGTGTTTAAGCTTGTTATAGGGCGGCGGTGGAGTGGATCCTTGGGGTCCAGGGTAGATTTCTTCAAGATGGGTCTAATTATACCCTCCTTCAACTGGGAGGGCACTATGCCCTCCATGAAAGATTGGTTAATGAGCTGTGTGATAGGAGGTGCCAGGATGTCGGCACACTCCTTCAACAGTTTGGTGGGGATGATATCATTTGGTGCAGTGCTGTTACGCAGAGCACCGATGATATATTTTGTGGCTTGGATAGTGATGGGTTCCAGCGTGAACTTACCTGGTTGGGGTGAATTACTACAGGTGTTGTGTAACTTGTTACAGGGGGGGCTATGGGGGGAATTTTTCTGCTGAACGCTTTGCCGGATTCCCTCAATTTTATTAATGAAGTAATCCGACAATTCACCGCAAAATTCTTGTGAGTCTAAATTGGGGGCTTCAAGACATCCTGGATTCATGGTCGCAGTGACCAGCTTGAAGAGTTCGCGGGGGCGATTCAAGGCGCTGTTGATGGCCTCAGAAAAATAATTTTTCTTGGCCTTGAAGGTTTCTTTGTGATATTTCTTAGTTATTGCCTTGTAGATAGAGAGGTTCTCATCCAAAGGACTTCTCTCTTCTTGTGTACCAGATCATCGGTGCATGTTGCATGATGCACAACTTCGCAGTAAGAAAGGGCCTGCAGATTGACATACGTGATGACCTGACCCCTGAACCAGACAATCCCCCCCTAACTGAGGCTACCCCGTCTTCTGAGGGAAGAGCAGCCAGGAGACAGCTCACATTAGGCATCTTTGCACGTTAAACACACACATTAATCATGGCACAATGAGAATGCATGCATGCACACCACTGTCGTCCCTAGCATAGACACACCACATCCTCATCAAATTGGATTAGCACAAGGCCACCATGCAGGACTTGTGAGCAGCAACGCCACGCCACGGCTCCAATTATGTCACTGTACATTCATACACAATTTACACGGACCTGGGGATCACTTCTCCCTGGTCTTGGGGAACCCTTCTCCACTACAAATGAGGGTGACACCCCTTTTCCGGCAGGAATGTCACCCCCACATTCCAAAATCATTCACAACCCAAAAAAAAAAATTGTCCAGCAAAAAGAAAAAAGTCCAGCACCAAAAAAAAAAAAGGGGGGGAAACCAAATGAACGCCGCTGGCGTGACCCACGGCCACAGCCCCGGCTCCTCAGGGAAGATTCATGAGGGGGGTAATCCGGGGAAGGAGGAGCAGACCCTGGTCTCTGCCCACCTGGCGCCTGCCCTCCAAGGCCACGGCTATTCTGTTTAGGCCAGCATTTAGTGTTGCCATATTGGCCTGGATAGCCTGGGTGAGGGCCCTCACATCCTGCCCAACGTCTGCTGTAGTAGTCTGCAGTTCGTTTAGGCAGTTTGTAAGAGCCCGGGAGTGGCAGTCCAGGTCCCCAAGCGTATCCTTTATGGAGGACAGGCTCTCCTCCATCCGCCCCAAAGTCTGGCTGACCTGTCCCAGATGGTGGGTCTGAAGGGCCTGGTCCCTTCTGAGATTGGCGGGCAGAACCTCGGCCACTCCCCTGGTCTTCTGGGATGACTTTCTGCCTCCAGATGATGCTTGTGGCTGGGGAGAAGGGGAGGCCCTTGGGAGGGGAGCCCTGTTGGGGGAGGAGTGGGAGGGGCTACCCCTTATGGAGGGCTGGCTGCTGCCAGCCAGAGGGGAAGACTCCTCCAAAAACAACAAGCCACTGCCTGACATGACCTCCAACTCAAACTCCTCCTACTCAAACTCCTCAGAGGACTCCGGCCTTGTCTGGGGGTCCTCATCAGGCTGGTGTCCCGGGGGAGGGTGCAGTCAGGCCAGATGGCCCAGCACCCTCCTGCACATCTGTGGATGACACAAAACATTCACAGGTTGGAGGATCCACACACTTGCCACATATTCCCTTCCCCACCCCCCCACACATGCTACACACCAGATCGGGAAAAAAAACCTTACCTGTCATCAGGGCCTCCTCAATGGAGTCATAGCCAGGCAGGCCCTCCACTTGCTGCCTATTAAAGGTCTGGGCCACCACACGCTCCTCCGCTGTCAGCCTAACAGGGCATGGTGGGCCCCCTCCAGTGCCCCTGGCATGTGCTGCCATCTGCCCCAGCTTCTTATGGACCAGACGCCAGAGATCATTGATCCTCTTGACGATCCCCTTGCGTGTCCGGGTCCCCCCCCCAATGAATTTACCTGGTCGGTAATGTTCTGCAAGATCTCCTTCTTCCTGGCCGGGGGGGTGTTAGCACTCTCCAGGCCGTGCAGGAAACACCCATATTGGGTAAGGGCCCCGGCAATAATTTGTTTCTCCCCAAAGTAAAATTGGTCTTGCGCTTCCTCTCAGTCATATTCATACAACAACTCTCTCCCAAACAATCACCAAAAATCACTCACAAAAACAAGCAGGAAAAATCAAGCAACAAAACAAACAAACAAAATCTATCAACCAAAAAGTCGCACAACCAGTCACCAAAAGACACTATCAAATATATTCTATAAAACACTAGCTCAAACAGTCAACAAATATCACAACAGACATGTCACAAAGCAACAAACACGAACACACAACAGAACAAAAGCACCTTGCTGTATAGGAAGGGATACAAAGGGATGTACTTTTGCAAAGGAAGGGCGTTTGTGTCTGTCTATTTAAGCTCTCTGCGTAGTTCACTAAGTTGCCCGGGTCCACTTCCATTTTCACTGATTGCGCCGTTCCCGAGTTGTGAGCATGCGCAGAGAGGTGCTGACCATGGTCTGCTTCATGTGCGCATGCGCGATCCGGCCGGCCCTTCATTTGCATGGGGTCACGGCTCATTTCAATGTAACACGCCCACGTCCTTCCCAATTTGAATTACTCCGCCTTACGCCACGGGAATTACGTTGCACCGGCGCAAATTTCTGCGCAAATACTACGAGGATACATTGTGCCGGTCTAACGTAAAGGAGGTGCTCTACACCGGTCAAAATATGCACCAATGTACCTGAATCTGGCCCAATGATTCTAGCACAAGAGCTACTAGCTAAATCTAAACCGATGAGCTGTAAAGGCTTTTAAGGCGTCTCCTATGGGAAATTTTAGGCACCATCCTTTTTACAAATATTGCGGGCGCACACAATTTTAACACATGTATGGTATCTATTTACTTAATGCAACCTCATCTTTTATATTTTAACAAAAAATGGGTATTATATGATGTGGTTTTGCATTAAAATTAATTTTATTATATTTTGTTTCTGAAAAATTGCATTTAATAAACAGTTGCGCAAATATCATGTACATTTTTTTTAAACTATCACCATTTAATTCTACAGGGCCTCTGCTTTCAAAAAATATATATAATCTTCTTGGGTTTGAATAAAGTTTATTGCCAAAATGAAGATTCTTACATGTATGTGGAAAAAAAAATGCCCTGGAGCCAAACTGGTTAATTTGTCACAAGGGGGCAGCACAGCATCAGGCACCAGATGATTGGTCACAGTTTGAAATTTGGGACAGCGTGAGACTAATTACTGCACCCCTCTAAATGTTACACCCGGGGAAATTTCCCATGATACCCCCCATGCTACACCACTGCTAATGTTCAATATAGTTTTAACTTCCATAATAACTTACAGTGGAGTACGTTTTAACATCTCCATTTTGTATTTTGGATTCATATTTAAATTCACATTTATGCTTAACCTAACACAAAAGTTAATTTAAAAAAATAACTCCACTTTTGTTGAGGAAAAAAATGTATGGGCCAGATTCAGGAAAGGTTACGCTGGCGGATCGAGTGATCCGCCAGCCTAACTGTGGCTTTGAGCCGGCGTTTCTGTTTTCTGTAACCAGAAAACAAGAAACGCCGGGTTGAAGTCTGATGCGTGCAGCGTACTGGAGTTTCGCCATCGCATCGTTACTTCAACTTAAAAATGGCGCCGGGGGCGTTCCGCCGATTTACGCTCAAAAAATATGTTAATGAGCGGAAATCGGCAATTCACGATCGAAATCCGGCGCGACGCAAGACGATACGACGTTTCCGGACGGGAACGCGGCGCATAGATATACCTACATGGGGTTGGAGTATCCTATGTTAGGTATAGGCGTCGTTATCGCGTCGGGAAAAAAAAAAAATAAGTCACACGGTCATAACAGCCACCAAGACTAATCCACAGGACCCAGGAAGTGACACGTTTCACTTTACCTTTAGTGCTTCTTCAAACCTAAAGCCCCACTGAAGCATTGAGCCTTTATTGCTTACTCCCCCTAAACAGGTGGCAAATAATGCAATCAGTGTGCTGAGTGTTCGACAAGCGTATCCTCATTTCACATAGATTAGTACACTCAATGTTAATGTAAATTGCAAGGATTTAACAACTGATGTTACAGATGTTACACAATTACAGACACCAACAGAATGTACAGAATATACTCAAATTTTTCCTGAAATCTCTGCATATTAACATTGGTAACCACTTAAGGACCGTCGCATGACTATATACATCGGCAGAATGGCACGGCTGGGCACATGGACGTATATATACGTCCCCATTAAGAGCCCAGCCAAAGCTCCGTGACCATGCCCGCGTGTCCCACGATCGTGTCAGAGGAGCTGAAGAACAGGGAGAGGTGAGTGTAAACAAACCTTCCCCGTTCTTCTCTGTGGCAATGTCAGTGATCATCTGTTCCCTAATATAAGGAACAACGATCACTGACATCACACGTCCAGTCCCACCCCCCTACAGTTAGAAACACACATGAGGTCACACTTAACCCCTAAAGGGCCCTCTAGAGGTTATCCCCTTCACCGCCATTTTCACAGTATCAATGCATTTTTATAGCACTTTTCGCTGTGAAAATGACAATGGTCCTAAAAATGTGTCAAAAGTGTCTGATGTGTCCGCCATAATGTCACAGTCATGAAAAAAATGCTAATCACCGCCATAAGTAGTAAAACCTAATTATTAATAAAAATGCCATAAAACTATCCCCTATTTTGTAAACGCTATAAATTTTGCGCAAACCAATCGATAAACGCTTATTACCAAAAATAGGCAGAAGAATACATATTGGCCTAAACTAAGGAAAACAAAAGTTTTTTTTATATCTTTTTTGGGGATATTTATTATAGGAAAAAGTAAAAAATATTGGGCCAGATTCAGGTACATCTGCGCATTATTGGACCGGCGTAGCGCACTGCCTTTACGTTAGACTTGCGCAATGTAGCCGCGCAATCACCCTATTCTCGTCGCTTTTACGCAGAAATTTGCGCATGCGTAACGTTATTTCAGAGGCGTAAGGCGGAGTAATACAAATTGGGAAGGACGTGGGCGTGTTACATTGAAATGAGCCGTGACCCCATGCAAATGAAGGGCCGGCCGGCTCGCGCATGCGCGCTTGAAGGAAACCATGGTCAGCACCTCTGTGCGCATGCTCACAACTCGGGAACGGCGCAATCAGTGAAATTGGAAGTGGACTAGGGCAAATTAGAGAACTACGCAGACAGCATAAATAGACAGACACAAACGCACTTCCTTTGCAAAAGTACATGCCTTTGTATCACTCCCTATACAGCAAGGTGCTTTTGTTCTGTTGTTTGTTAGCGTTTATTTGTTTATTTGTGACGTGTCTTTGAGATATTTGGGGACTGTTTTGCAGAGTGATTTTTGTCTTTTATGTGTTTTCTTTGTTGTTTTTTTTGTAAAATTATATTTTTGCTGGGCTTATTTTTTTTTTGCTGGTCATTTATTTTTTTTGTTCTGTGTGTGTATGATTTGGGAATGCGGGGGTGACATTCCTGCGGGAAAAGGGGTGTCACCCTCATTTGTGGTGGCCTGTGCCAATCCAATGTGATGAGGATGTGGGGTGTGTGTGCTAGGGACCACAGTGGTGTGCATGCATGCATTCTCATTGTGCCATGATTAATGTGTGTGTTTAACGTGCAAAGATGCATAATGTGAGCTGGCATGAGATGGGGTCATGAGATGGGGTCCCAGTGCATATGCAGAGTCACCTTGAAGGGAAAAGACAGGAGGATGTTAGTAGTGCATGTGTCCCTTGTGATGTGTGTATCATGGGGGGGGGGGCAGTCATGCCTGCCACCCATGTTACTCACCAACCAGCCAGCTGTCCCCATACATGTTCTGTTCGAAATCTGTGGGGATGGGGCTCTGATTGTATATGTAGCTGCCATGGGTAGTGTCATGTGTTGGGCTGGTGATGTCCTCCTGCAAGCTTGTGGTTAATTCCATGATGGCATGAGGGGTGAATCTGAAGATGCGAGACACCTCAGAATCACTCATGCCATAGATGTCTATGCGTGTGCAGTATTTCCTCTCCCGTGAAGAGTGAAGATTGAGGGGCTTGTATCAGATAAGAATATTGTATTAGATTAGATTAAATTGTAAAGTTTATATAAGCAAATAAAAAGTAAAAAAAAAAAATCCCCTGCCCTCCTCAGTGCCCTCCTCAGTGCCCTCCTCAGTGCCCTCCTCCTTCTTTGCTCATCTAAAGTTAGTAGTATAGCTATGAGCATGGATGCCACTGGCATGTTGGCATACAGATTGTTGTGCAACACGTGTGACTGCTCAGCTCCTCACTAACAGTGTTGCTTTCTCTGACATGTAGACGATTTTTCAAATTTTAGACCAGCTTTTATATGGTCTAATTTTAGACAGGACGTTTTGCTGTTGCGCACACTGCGTAGCCTGCGCTGCCCCAACGTTCTTTTGTGGATCCCCGTAAGTCCCTCATTAGCATATTTGACTGGCAAATCAATGGTCTGTCTAGCGCAGTTTTGCGCGGACGGATGCGCCTGTCTAACGAAATTACGCTGGACAAAAAAAAGTAGATTTCTTGCGTATCTCGTTCTGGGGATGCCGTGCATCGAAACGCACGCGCACATTTAGACTTACGCCGCGCATCTCCTGTTACGCAGGCGTAATCGCTCTGTGAATCTGGCCCATTGTTTTTTTTTTTTAAATTGTCGCTTTTTTTTTTTTTATAGCGCAAAAAATAAAAACCGCAGAGGTGATCAAATACCACCAAAAGAAATCTCTATTTGTGGGAAAAAAGGACGCCAATTTTGTTTGGTAGCCACGTTGCACAACCGCGCAATTGTAAGTTAAAGCGACGCTGTGGCGAATCGCAAAAAGGGGCAAGGTCCTTAACCTGCATATTGGTCCGGGTCTTAACCGGTTAAAGACTAATATACAATATACTCATAACCTGTGCTTTGTGTGTTCTAGTCCCTCGGTTGGTAAATATTTGTCATGTTAACTTTGCATAAAACTAAGTTTATCTATTTTCTAGGAATTCACTACAAAATGCAAGTAGAAATTCATAGTGTTTCTGAGAAAATATATGCAAAATGTACACATGGTATTTATCTTCCGTAGGCATTGTTGTCATGTATCATATTGAGTATTGGATAGCTTTGGGCAGAATGCGTAACAAGGACATTATGGAGCTAGAAAGAGTTCAGTGACATGTAACCAACTCAATAAAGAAGCTAGGAGATTTTAGTTAGGAAGAAAGAATTCATAGCCATAAAATGCAAATGAAACAGCTAAGAGAATATTCTCCTAACCCCTTTTTTATAAAAATAGATTTTTCTTAACTAGAAATTATGGATAAATGAAAGTCCGGATTGGTGGATAAGAAAATCTGCATACCCACCTGAACCTTTTAAAGCTGTAGTTAATTAGCTCACCTGTTTTCTGCTAAGGGATGAATTGACACTCAGAATAATGTGTATTGGTGGCTCGTTGTGTAAACATTGGGTGATGTTGTGGGTGGAGTTTGGTCATTGTTAATTTGGATACTGCAGTATTCTTTTGGTGTATATAAGAGCCTGCTTTCTCAATAAAGATTGTCAGACCTGGTTGAACTACATACAGAGCTGTATCTTGTATTATTCCTATGGGTCGCTGTAATAGTGAGGGTCCCTGTCACCATGGAGACGCAGGAAAAATGGACACAGAGTCTGCATGTCAGCAGACGGCAGAACTACACAGCACAGTTTTTAAATGGAGAAAACTGCTCTGTCAGTTTTCTCCAGGTTTTGATAGTTTTGAATGGGGCTGTGTAGTTGGAGATCCTGCAGAGACTTGGGCGGGATGAGATATCCAACCCTGTGTCCAGATCTTACAGACAGCCAGCAGGTTGGGTTCCCAGCTGAACGCTGACAATTTAATCAGGGACTGGTCAGAACAGAGAGAGAGAGGGAGGTGGAAGGTGTGCAGCTGGCTGTTGCTGCAAGACAGACCTGTGTGTGGGGATCTGTCTGTCTGTCTGCCCTGGAGACTACATCCCTGGTGTGGGGGGACTTTGTGCCTGAGGGACTGGTAGACCTGAGGTGACTAGCGAGTCCAAGAGAGGCTAAAGGAAGTCTGGAAGTCTGGGAGACAGTGGGCTGGAGAACCTGTTGAGGCCAGGAGTGTGCCAGGTTAGCAGGTACAGCAAGGCTAAGTAAGCCTAGGAGCCAGGAGGCTTGGTATGTTGAGTTCTGTGAACATTACTGGAGAAGAACCCCTGCGTGAGAAATCCTGTATGTGAACTGTTCTTTTTGTTTCCTTCAATAAAAATGGGCTGCCATGCCCTCAAACATAACATCTGACTGCTGTGGACTCGCTAAAAAAATGCATTTACCATTGAGTTAAACCCCCAATGTTTACAGTGGTGGATTCAGCGGGCATCTAGATGGTGAAATCCGAGTCCTTGCTCTGTGATGAGTCGCAGCAGGAGCTACTGCTAGCTGTGTGTGGCAGCCAGGCAAACTGCATTGTGCAGAAGTTTATTTTGAACTGTGTTGCATACAGGTGGTGCATCTGTGAGAAGATTTTTTTCCCCTTTTTACTGTGCGTGCAACTGCAAGGATGCGACAGTCAAAACACAAGAAGTTCATGTTGAATCAAGTTAAAGGGGAAGTGAGCTCAGCGTGGCCTGAGATGTCTCCACCTAGGAGGGCCAGTCAAAAGGGGCCAGTGGTGTATGAGACTGTGAATGAGTGGTTCAAGTGGAACCAGACTAAAGAATCGGATGAGGTACAAAGGGCTGAGATAGTGGCATCTGATTACATGCAACCCATGCTACCTACAGAGGAGGTTGGAGACTTCCTGGAAAAGTTTGAAAAAGTCGCTGTAAGGAGGAAATGGCCTAGAGACCGGTGGCCAAAATTGCTGCAAACCTTATTGCTGGTAGAGTACCGGTCGGTTTACCATTTGATGGACGGTGACCAGGATGACTATCGCAAGTTTAAAGAGGAAATCCTTCTTAGAGGAGAGTTCCATCGCATCATGGGCCACCAGCAACGCTCCAGCAAAGAGAGGTCGTCACCCATAGCAACGGGAGAGGCATCACTGCAACAACAAAGCAACAATCGAGCAATGGCTCAGGAGAGCATGAGTGTGCATCAGTGTACCAGCCGTGCGTTTTCTGCAAACATATCGGTTGTCACATCTGGCAACAGTGGTAAGAAGTTTGTGTGGCCTGCAGGGGGTACCGATGAGGAAAGTAAAAATGTGTATTATGGCCACTTATGTGAAGTGGTCAGTCCAGAAAGGACACAACAGTCTGTAACCACCATGAGGTGTAGCCAACCATCTTTGGAGTGCTGGTCTGCTGTTACCCCTAGCAACAGGGATACTGTGTTACATGCAGGGGGTGTTGGTGGGTCTGGAAAGGCTGCAGTGTTTCTCCATGACCACATGAAAAATTCAGCCTATGGAGACACCACAGATGAGAGACAATGCACTCAAATGAAGGTTATGACAACGGCTACAGGAAGTGGTAAGACTGTTTCAGTTTATGGGACAGAACCCAATGAAGTAGAAGTGTGTTCAGCGGGGAGATTCGCAGTACAGGTGGACTCGTTACAGTGCGCTACTCAGAATAGGGGGGAGGCACAGGGTAAAGCCCAACTGTCAGCAGGACTAAAGACTGAAAAGGACATGGGGACTCTGTATGTACCTGGTGGAATCCAGCAGAGTGCTGGAAGAGCTGTACTAGGGGTGACCAAAGAAATAAGTATACCATGTTCCCTAGTGACAGATATAGGTGCTGTGGGGTTGCCCAGAGAAACCTCCCAGGAGCCCACAGTGTTGGAGCGGAGGGTTTCCCAGGTCAGCTGTAGAGCGTCTCTAGTGGGTAAGGGGCCACCCACAATAGCTACAGCTATGTTTAAGTATCATGATGATCCTCTAAAGGTTGAGAAATGTATTTCTGGAAATGTCATATTTGAGAATATTGTTGGTGATATGTTTACTAAAAAGGATGGGAGTAGGATGTCTTCCTTGACCACCAGAGGCAGAGCTGCAGGGTTGTCCATGGAAACCTCCCGGGATCTCCCTGTGTTGGAACTGGAGGTTGTTCAGGATCGCTCTGGCACTACTCTGGGGGAACAAGGAGAGACTGCACCACACAATGAGAGTGTGTGGGTGCAGACCACCCGCCTGGTATGTGATCAGTTTGGTAAAAAATTTATTCATACTGTAAAAACTAGTAGTGTAAAGCGGGATGTGATGGTAGCGCCACCAGAACAATCTGGTCAAAATGGGGTATTGCATCCTGTGGTATATATTTTTAACTCTCAGCCAAATGATATAACAAGGATTCAGTTATGCATTTGGCAGCTCATTGAGACTCATGAATAAAAAACAGAGAATTGGAAAAAATTTCCACTCTGTCACTGATGAACTTCTATAGACATACTGGGGGTTGATTTACTAAAGGCAAACTTCACTTACAAACTGTGTAGTAACTTCCCCAGCTAGTGGATTGTACTGCTTGTGGATCCTATTCTGAGTATTTATAGAATTTTTTTCCCTCAAATTGGGATTTTGAATGGACCACATAAGATATAAAAAAATGGGGTGCCCTCTCTCGCCCCTACTATTTATCCTATTGCTTGAGCCCTTTATCCGGACGGTTAAACTAAATTCGGCAATTAGCGGGTTTCGGGTGGGGGACAACGAGTTCAAGATAGCAGCATTTGCCGACGACCTCTTGTTCTTTTTGACAGACCCACATATCTCCCTCCCGGGGCTGATGCTCGAGTTCTCGCAATATGGATACATTTCTAACTTGAAAATAAATTACACCAAATCTGAGGCTCTCAACATCTCTCTCCCAGATAGGGTGCTGGCACAGGCTAAGGCTAATTCCTCCTTTCGTTGGGAGCCCAGGGCTCTTAGGTACCTGGGTGTTTGGCTCACTCCCCAACTTTCGGATGTTTTTAGGACTAACTTCCCTCCCCTCCTGAAGGCCTGTGAGAAAGATCTTACCCAATGGGACCAGGGGTATTTTTCCTGGCTGGGTCGGGCCTCCATAATTAAAATGGTCATTCTACCAAAATTCCTATACCTGATGCGCACGCTTCCAGTGTCCATCCCCAGAAGCTTCTTTGTTTCCCTAAATGCTATCTTACTGCGCTTCCTTATGGAATCGCAAGAAACCAAAAATCAGGCTTACGAGCCTGATGAAGTCTAAGGACGTAGGGGGCCTGGGCCTGCCGGACTTTAGGTCATACTACCACACAACACACCTGGCCCGAATAGTGGATTGGCACTGTCACAAGACCACGAAGGGGTGGGTTGACCTGGAGCGGGAGATCTGTCCGTTGACCCTTGGGTTCCTACCCTGGGTTCCTAAATCAGCTTACTCAATCGCCATACGCAGGAACCCCATTACGGGACCTACTCTGGAGATATTTCATGCGCTGACGAAACAGAAGGGCATTTCTTCCACTCCGGGCCCCCTCACGCCCTTGGCAGGTAATCCAGGCTTCATACCAGGATTAGACAATGCTTCACTTAGGCCATCCCCCCAGTCGGATCCTCTTCTGGTAGGTGACTGTTTTGAGGGCAATAAACTGAAAGACTGGTCGGCTATTAAGGGCGGTAACAACCTCCCCCGCCTGTGACTTTAGATGTATTTCCAGTTGCGCAGCTATGTTAACTCACTTAAAGTATCCTCGAACCTCACGCGGCCGTTGACCGAGTTGGAGTTGGTCTGCCGCGCACGGTCCCCTTTGGCTAGGGCAGTTTCTGTAGCTTATTCTTGGCTGCAGCAGCACGGGGAGGCGGGGCAGATTGGACACAGGGAGAGATGGTCGGAGGAACTGGGTACAGACATTTCTGTGAATCAATGGCGGTATGCATGTATAATGGCACACAAATTCTCTATTAGCTCACGGTTACAGGAAACCAGCTACAAGCTACTGATTCGCTGGTACAACACACCTGATAGACTGCACAGATGGGATCCTCAGATATCTCAAGCTTGCTGGAGGTGCTTGGGCGATAGGGGCACATTGCTCCACATCTGGTGGGACTGCCCCATGATCTCCTCCTACTGGTCGGAGGTAAGACGGGTCATTAAATTGATCACCGACACTAAGCTATTTTTGGATGCACCATGTTGCCTGCTACACCTGACCTCCTTCTCTCTAACACGGTACAAAAAATCCTTGACCAAGCATTTATTGAATGCAGCTAAATCATTGATTCCCTTGCACTGAAAATCCTCCAGAGCTCCAACCATACGAGAATGGCTCCATAGGGTGAGCGAAGTGTACGAGATGGAGGACACGTTGGCACAAGACAGGGGCACAGCCGAGGGCTTCCACACAACCTGGCAGACTTGGATTGTTTTCAGATACTCCAAAGACTTTGACAACATAATGGATGGATCCATTTCCGGGGGCCCGTTTAGAGAATCTATCCTTACATATTGGACCCCGGACCCTAAGGGTGCGATTGACCTAGATTGACTCACCTACACACCATTGGTGACCTTTTCCCATACCCCAGGGGCTTTGTGACTGCTCTATAAATACCTTATCCCCTTACTTTTACTTTTACTTTTACTTTCATTCTCATTCTTCTATTCTTCTCATTCTTCTTTTCTTCTTCTCTTCTCCTCCCCGCTATAATTGCTTCCTTAAGGTGACAAGTTAGAAGTTAAACGTCGCAGAGACCTATCGATCTCTGTGAAGTAGATGATGCTTCTGTAGTTGGAGTTGAACTTGGCATAGATGTTTGTGGATCTCATTATGCTTGTATATGTGGTTCACGGATGCTCTTCATGGACATGGGGACCCTCTTATGCCTTTTTACTCTTCACATATGTATACCATTGTTATGCTGTGTGCTGCTTGTTATTAAGTCATTGTGTCTTGGTTATACTACAATTGTACTTGTCTCAGTTTATGATTGCTGTACTTGTCTTGATCTGTTGTTTTCAATAAAGCTTCTTTAAATATAAAAGATATAAAAAAAATTACAAATTTATTAACATACTGTATATAAATTTTTGCCACAAAATCAATCACAAAAAGGAAGGGGTTGGATAAAAATAGACACAGAAAGTTGGGGACAGGTATAAAACCAGCTGGGGAGAAAGCCTGGAAGCTGTCATACGACAGAGCAACCAAAGCGTTTAAAAAACACATGGTTACGATCTTCTTCAGGGACTAAACAGGCTTGAAGCTTCCAAAGCTGCGACTTGGATCCTTAACGTAATCGTTTCACTGACCAGTAAACCATAAGTCAAAAAATATAGAGTATGTAATCCGTCAATAACAAGCATATGCAGGCCAAGGTATCATGGACCAAGATAGTTCTCATATGTCAGAGTAAGCATTTTGTATAATGTATGTTGGGCCAATAGGTTGGACTAAAGCGTATCTTACAACAGCATGGACTCTTATGGTAAAGAGTATATTAATCCAAGAATATGTTGAGTAAGTATTGAGCATTTATTATTGCATTTTTTTGTCTATCCAAGTAACATCAAACACATGCAGGAGGCAGCAGGTCTGTCCTGTAAATACAGTTCCTCCTATACTCTTATGCATTTAAAGTAGTAGTGTGGCTATTATCATCCATCAGATGAAAGCAAAACAAGCACAAAACCATCCAACACCAAAAACAGTATACAGACAATAGTGAAACACATGTTACGTACACACGGTCGGACTTCAAACAAACTTTTCCGTGGATTTTTGTCTCCGAAGGGAGTTGGCCGGCACACCCATAGCATACACACGCTCAGGCGGCGTACACACGAGGGGATATGTCCGCTGAAAACGGTCCGATGGACCGTTTCAGGAGACATCTCCGCTCGTGTGTATGGGCTAGCGGACAGATTTTCCACCCGACAGATTTCAAAGCAACTTTGAAATCATCCGGTGGAATCTGTCCGCCCGACATGTCTGCTGGTTAGTACACTTACCAGCAGACATGTCGGCCCCCACCGCCGCCGCGCCGCTGCAAATGGATTCCGTGCGCGGAAGGTTTTACTTTGGTGCGGTGACGTGGCGGTGACGCGCGCAACTCCGTCACCGCCGCGTCACCGCGCCGTCCGGCGGCGGGGAATTTGATCCGATTGTGTGTACACGCATCGGATCAAACTCCCGATCGGACATATCCGATGGAAATGGTCCGCGGACCGTTTTCATCGGATATGTCCGATCGTCTGTACGCTGCCTCAGACTTTTCTGCAAACTTTCCTAAAACTTTCCCAACATCAAGTGTTTTTTCTGATCTTTTCTGCTCTTTACTGCCACCCTTTGGTCAAATTCTGCTATTGTTGGTTGATTTTAACATTGGTTCTGGGCATACACGTTTGTACTTTGTACTAGGCACCATCGGACTTTTGTCTGTTTGCAGAGCAAACTTTTGTCCGAAGAAAAACGAAAACGTTTTTCCGATGGAGCGTACACACGATCAGATCAGATTCTTTTTAAAAACTTGCTTATTTTGAAGTTTGTTGGCAAAAAGTCTGACCGTGTGTATGGACCTTAAGGCTATTTTCCCACTGTTCTGTTATTTTTCAGTTAAAAAAAAAAGAGAAAAGAAAGCGGAAGAAAACTGCATCTCTTCAAATCCTATGTAGCTCACACTGGTCTTTTGCACTTCAGTTGCAGTTAAAAAAAATCCTGTTTGCTACATTTTGGTGCATGTTTTTGAAATGAATGGGAACCACATATAAAACACATGAAAAATGCATCAAAATCGCAATGTGCCTGTGGGAAATTCTGAAGCTGACAGAATCACATGACTAGGGAACTCACATTATATTAAATTATAGGACAAAAATCTGCAGAAAAGTTTGTTTGAGGTCCGAGTAGAGAGTGTCCTGACTTGCCTGCTCGCCCCCTCCCCCCTTAAGAGGCTTTCTCCACACCAGGAAGAAAGCCTCGCATTACGGTGGTGAGTTACAGACAGAAGAACAGGAGGTGAGCATTTCTCAGCAGAAATAAGGACATTTAAAAGCAAAAAAGGGATTTTTAAATACAGCTTACCTGTAAAATCCTTTTCTTGGAGTACATCACGGGACACAGAGCGGCATATTCATTACTATATGGGTTATATGGAGTACCTTCAGGTGTGGACACTGGCAATCTCAAACAAACAGGAAGTCCCTCCCTATATAACCCCCTCCCCTAGAGGGAGTCCCTCAGTTTTGTAGCAAGCAGTATGCCTCCCAAAATGTTCCCAAAAAGAGGGGTGGGAGCTCTGTGTCCCGTGATGTACTCCAAGAAAAGGATTTTACAGGTAAGCTGTATTTAAAAATCCCTTTTTCTTTCTCGTACATCACGGGACACAGAGCGGCATATTCATTACTATATGGGATGTCCGAAAGCAATGCTTTAATGAGGGGAGGGAGACATCTTCCAAAGAAGGATTTAATTTAGAGGTATACTCAAATACTAGTAAATCCAACTTAAACAAGAAATGTAAATCTCAAATCAAATCAAGGGAGCCCCCTCAGATCCTGAGGAGCTTGAATCACGGCCTGTAGTACTGACTGCCCAAAGGCTGTATCCGCATTCCTTCTTACGTCCAATTGATAACATTTTGTAAACATGTGGACTGACGACCACGTTGCTGCCTTGCATATTCGAGCCATAGAGATCTGATGATGTGCTGCCCAGGAGGTGCCCATGGCCCTGGTAGAATGGGCCTTTGCCGACAAAGGAGGAGGCAACCTCTTCAAACCGCAGGCCTGAACGATTAATTGTTTAATCCATCTTGCGATGGTGGATCAAGCAGCTGCCTGACCCATCTTGGGCCCTTCCGGTAAAACGAACACCACATCTGTTTTCCGAACTTTCTCTGTAGCTTTAAGATAGGCCTTTATGGCCCTGACAATATCCAACGTATGCAGCAACCCCTCCTTTCTAGAGGTGGGTTTTGGAAGAAGGATGGAAGTACCACATCCTGGTTCAGGTGGAAACTGGATATAACCTTTGGTAGAAAGGAAGAATGAGGACGGAACCCCGCCCTATCCTTATGTAAAATGAGATATGGTTCCTTACAAGATAAGGCTGCCAATTCCGATACTCTCCTGGCCGAAACTATGGTGATCAGAAATACCGACTTTCTAGTCAGTAAACCCAAAGGTACCTCAGCCAACGGCTCAAGGGGTTGTTTCTGTAGAGTTGACAGAACAAGATTTAAGTCCCATGGACAAAGTGGTGATTTGACCGGAGGATTAACACGTAAGACTCCCTGTACGAAGATCTTAACCAGCGAGTGGGCGGCCAGCGGCCTCTGAAACCACACTGATAAGGCGGAAATCTGTCCCTAGATCGTGCTTAATGCCAGGCCTTTATCCACTCCTAGCTGGAGGAAACGTAATACTCTATCAATGGTATACTTGCGGGAAACCCATCTCTTAGCCTCACACCAGCCTACTACGTAGCCCTCCAAACCCTGTAACAAAATTACCCTGGAGGCCGGCTTTCTAGCCTCAATGAGGGTAGGGATTACCTGCCTAGACAGACCTCTACCCCTGAGAATCAGGGATTCAGCCGCCAGGCCGTCAAATTTAGACGCCGTAATGCAGGGTGGAGGATCGGGCCTTGTGAGAGTAGGTCTGGCCCTAGAGGAAGAGTCCAAGGGCCTCCCGCTGCCAATTTCAGGACTAGTGAGTACCATGCCCTCCGGTACCAAGCTGGGGCTACCAGGATACCAGCCTGTGCTATGATCCTGCGCCGCAGGCGGGGTAGTAACTGCAGTGGGGAAAATGCATATAGAAGTTATGATTGATGCCAAGGGCAAACCAACACATCGGTTCCGCAGGCCATAGGGTCCCTCGTTCGAGACATGAACCTGTCTAGCTTCTTGTTGAATCCTGATGCCATGACCTCCACGTCTGGCACTCCCCACTTCTGGCAGATTGTCTGAAAAAAAACTTGTGGATGCAGAGACTACTCCCCCGGCGACAGGGTTTGGCGACTTAGGAAGTACGCCTGCAGGTTGTCCACCTCGGGAATGAATGTCGCCGATATGCAGGGTACATAAACCTCTGCCCACCGAAAAACCAAGCTCCTCTCACTCTGAGTGGCTTGATTCTTGGTTCCCCCTTGGTGGTTCACCTATATGCCACCGCTGTGGCCTTGTCTGAATGACTTCTCACCGAGGACCCCTGTAATCTGGATGTCTATGCCAGGAGGGCTAGCTGAGCCGCTCAGAACTCCCAGACCTTGATGGGCAGCTGCCTCTCCGCCTCTGCCCAAGTTCCTTGGCGAGTGAACTTGTTCAAGACCGCTCTCCAGCCTTCCAGACCACTGGGCAGAACCAAGCTGCTAGAATTGCTGCCTGTAGGACACGAGTGTGGAAGCGTGTGGTATTGCCTCGAACATGGCCATCGCATACATAGGCGAATAGTTGGCTCTTTTTTGCTTAGAACCAACTGAATCAATCTTTTGATAGCCTCGACCTTTACCAGGGGCAGGAACATCCATCTTCTGTTCTGTGTCTGATCTCGTGCCGAGATATTCCAACTGCTTTGTAGATTGAAATGCTGATCTTTCCCCGGTTTAGGACTCAGCCGAACCTCTCGAGGTACTGAACCATGAGGGCTACTACGCATTCCACCAAGGAAGCGAGTGATCTTATGATTAAGAGGTCGTCCAGGTATGCTAGGACCGAGATCCCTTGGATCCTTTGGACTGACTAGAATAGGAGCTAGGACCTTCGTGAATACCCGGGGGCCGTAGCCAGCCCGAAGGGGGCGCCACAAATTGGAAGTGACGCTGTATCACTGCGAAGCGTAAAAACAAAAATATTTGATGTGGCTGAAAGACCTGGTACATGAAGGTAACCCTCCTTTATGTCTATAGAAGCCCGATCCTTCTGGAGTGTGGCGGCTGCTGGCCAAACGGATTCTATCCGGAAAGAGCGAACCCTTAGGTAAGCATTTAAACCTTTTAGGTCCAAAATTGGTCTGACATTGCCGATGAGCCTTGGTATGACAAACAGATTGGAATAGAAACCTAGCCCCTGTTCTTGGGCTGGTACCTCTACCATTATGCCCTGGTAAAGCAGGTGATCCAATGCTGCCCGCATTGAGGCCTTCCTTGTGGAGGAAATTTTAGAAATTCTAATCTGTAGCCTGCGGCCACAGATGATCGGACCCCCTCTGTCGGGGACCGATCCCCAGAGGCCTGTCCTTGCGATCCATTGTTAAAAGTTTGATCGCGCAGGAGGACCGTACTGCCTGAAATTTGAGGGCCCTGGAACCGGGGGGAGCTGCCCTTTTAAACGCAGGACCCCGCAGGACCCCGGAACTTCCTTTGACTGGTAAAAGGGTACTTTTGCCACTTGAAACAGTCTGAATGTATTTATCCAGATCTTTCCATGGAAGGGCAAACCTGCCAGCAGTCGTTTTAGGTTTGCCCTTAGTTGCTGTATGTAAACCTATGGGTATGCTTTCAGTGTTTCCAATGGTTAAGATGGCGGATATACGATCAACCGGGATTCGCCCTGGGGTTAGTTCCGCCCTGTTTTTTGTTTATATATGCGGTGACTCGGAGCGCCGCCTCATCCCGTGACCAAGTCCCTTTTGTGACGAAACGTTGGGAGGCGACGCGCTGACGTCACCGCATCACGTGTGAGGACCCGGAAGACGGGTAACACGCTCTGAACGCCGGCCGGCTTTTAAATTTTATGCTATTATTTGCTGTTTTTTATCGTGGATTGATGTAAGTGCGCACAATCTTTTTTTCTTATCCATTAAACCTACGGTTTTACACTATGTGGATTTCTTTTGATTTCTTTATGGGACCATTGGTTGATACTTGATCGCTATCTGAGCTGAATTACGTCTACTGGCTACATTGAATGGATGTCTCCTTTGCTCCTTGCTGAATATGAATGCCACATTTTGCTGATATTGATCTCGGTGAGATCATAGACTCTGGTAAGTGTCAGTGTTTCTTGTGCGGTGGAGGTCTTTGTCTGGTCACTACTCACACCTGTTCGTGGATCTTTCTACACGGGGAAACTTTTCTGCTAACCTAATCATATCCCTAGATGGACTGTATATTGATTATATGGACTTGTTATCACGTTAACTGTTCACTTTAATTGTGCTTTTTAAAAAAAGTTTGTTCATGTGATATATTATGTTGCACTTATGACACTATTCATTTTAGTTTTACTGTATATCATTTGTAGCGCGACTTCAATTTTTCTTCTATTTTGCTTGGTGTTGTATAACACTTTTGAGACGCTGCTTACTATCTGTTCACTATTTTGGTTTAGATTTGCGCAATTCTTTCCTGTTTAATTAGTTTTTAGTCTTTTACATGGGGCTCGGCCGCCCAGTTCTTCAACCATAAGAGCCTTCTCATATGCACTAAAAATAGTGACAACGAGACGCCTGCTGGATGGAGTCTTTTTATATAGCCTCTACCGCAAAGCACAGAGCTCTGGGAATGAATATCCAATAACTCCTCTGCCTATTGGGCAGGGATGTCTAAGCATCTGTTTTGTCTGGTTCCTTAATGCCTGAAAAAAAACTCCAATTGCAGCCACTGCTGGCTGTAGCCAGGGATGCTGGAAAAAGTGTCTCTAAACGTTTATCGACCGGGACCTTAAACATTTGTATGTTTCCCCTTAGGCCAGTTAATGATTTATTCACCCATGAGATGGCTGCGTCCACCGTTGGGAGCGCCCCCTTTCTTTAGAAAAATGTATTTTCCATAGGGTAAATAACAGAAAACCTTCCAGGTGGTCTCCCATCCAGGCACTAACCAGGCCCTACCCTGCTTAGCCTCCGAGATCAGACGAGATCGGGCGCTTTCCGGGAGATGCGGCCTCAAGGACCTCACGGGTAGTTGAAAAGCAGTGCCCGAACCGGGACCTGAACCCTGGACCCTCAGATCAAAAGTCCGATGCTCTACCAACTGAGCCATCCGGGCCCCTTTTAAAGAGCACTTGGTCAGGGGAAAGAGTGCCTGCAAGCACAAATATTTCCTGGCAGACGTGCATAAAGACTACCCTCTCGTCAGCTTTAGGCGGCAGAAAAAATTCTGTCCGGTCGTCCCAATCCTGGAAAAACCAATTCCTCTAACAGAGGATGGACCAGAAAAGCTGTGTTGCTTAAAGGCGCTTTTAAAAGAACCCAAAGAGGATACCGCAGGAACCTGAGGCTCTGGAAATGGCAAATTGAATGCCAAGCGGACCATGTCTGTCAAAGACTGGACCCACAGACTCTCCGCCTGGGAGGCTGAAAACGATTCCTCAGTGGTAGATCCTCTAGGTTCTGTCCCTTTTGGCGATGGGGATCTAGTCCGCTTCTTGCCAGAAAAAGAGCCAGCGATCATAGCTGTTAACCTCTTTTCTCTAGCCCCCCCTAGGGTGACGGCTAGCATCTCCTCTGTGATAACACAGGGTTGGGCCGACCTGGGCCAGCCTCAGCACCAGACCCCCTTAATGGCTTATCCGGGGTGACCCCTATAGGAATAACCTGTGGGGAAAGTATTGGCATATTATCAGAACCAGAGGAGGAACCCCTTTGTCTTTGCCTTTCTCTTTATTATTTTTTTTTTTTGTGTTTTGATCCTGAACCCTTGGAAGCCATAATACAAAACCGAGGGACTCCGCTTACAACAACAGACTGTTATAGCCAGGAGTACAAAAAAATAAGGTTTAGGGGACAATAGGATCACTAATGCCCCAAAAACGGTGGGGCTCAGTATGTTTTCTTTTATATATTATTCACCACATACAGCCCCACCCCCAACATGTTTGCCAGCATTCAACCTGTTGCCAAGGGGATTTTGGCTTAACAAAAAGTATTGGAGCTGACTCCAGCATGTAGTACCCCTTCTCGCCACCGGGAGTCACTGTGCTGCCAGCTCTACGTCCTCTCTCTCCAGCTCAGCTCTGAACTGAGCTAAGAACGCGCCTGCTGTGTATAACAGCAATTAAAGGCACGCCCACTCTACACTGCAGTCACACTCCCCGCCCCCTCCCGAACGGCGCAAAAATTTTCTATATGCATGCGCGCGTGCACGCGCGCGCGCGCGACTGTCGGGGGAGGAGAGCCCAGGAGGAGACGCTCTCTGGAGCCCAGGAATGCAGGTTGGAGGATGCATCAGGCGGCAGATTTGAATCCCGGCAAGGTAAGGCTAAAACAGGCCCCTAAGGAGTCCCTTTAGCCTAGAGACAGATCTGTTTTTTTTTTTTTTAAAAGGTCTTCAACCAGCGAGCAGCAGGTAGCTAGCAAACATACATAGATAGGTAGAGGGATCAAGTTATGGGGGGAAACATTTCAGGGCATCCTGTCTATCAGACATAGTGACCATGGTGCCAATGCAGAGCATACTCAGGCTACCCCCCTTAAGATCTCCCCTGGAGAGCCTGCTGTCGAACCAAGTCCCGCAGGCTCCCCTCTTACCTGCTCCATGCCGCAGGACGTTTTGCAAAACGGTCCAATCTTCTCCCATCTCCGTGGGTAGCGTAGTAGACCTTCAGGCCCTGGGGTCCTATGAAGGTACCCACTGTCCTGGACCTATATAGCACCCTGGCAAACAGGAACTTATGGTCTTTTACAAACTCCAAGTCCTGGGCCCAGCCCTCCAAAGAGGAGCATTATAGGCAAAACCCCACGGTTTGGGGCCCGGGTACTGTCCACTTTGGCACTGAGGCTCCTTGGACAGATCCGGTTAGCCCGCCCTTAATCCCAAGGATGTGGAGCAAAGCTATTCCGTGACCAACACCTAAGACACTGGCGAAAAAACTGAGGGACTCCCTCTAGGGGAGGGGGTTATATAGGGAGGGACTTCCTGTTTGTTTGAGATTGCCAGTGTCCACACCTGAAGGTACTCCATATAACCCATATAGTAATGAATATGCCGCTCTGTGTCCCGTGATGTACGAGAAAGAAATTGAAGGATGAGGTAAGTGAAGGATCACTGCACTAAGGTAAAGGAAGCTATTTAGGGAAAACATTTTTTTCCTTTACAACCCCTTTATTATATCTTGGCGTGTTATAATCTGAAAATTAGCATCTATAGTGTCCATGTAATTCCAGCAAATAGGACTGTTTGCACTGGAGTTTTGGTTTCACCAACCAGTGCAAAGTTGAAAATTGAACAATATGTATAATGTATGAAATTTTGTTTATGCATGGACACATAGGCCCAGATTCACATACATCGGCGCATATTTATGCCGCCATAGCATATCTTCTTTACGCTACGCCGGAGCAACCCAGAGAGGGAAGCATGTAATTCACAAAGAAAATGCTCCCAACAATGCGCCGGCGTAGTGTATAGTCGTTGGCGTAAGCCAGCGTAAGTCAAAGTAGGTGGAAGTGGGCTGGAATTGGGTGTGATACATTTAAATGAAGCGTGACCCAGTGCGCATGCTCACAATCACATCGAAACAACTGGCTAAGATACTTTGAATCACTGCCTACGACGTGAACGTAACCTATGCCCAGCCCTATTCACATACAACGTAAATTAGACGGCGTTACTTCCCTGGTCAATACCTTTGCATGGGTTGCGCCTCCAATATTAGGAATAACGTAAACCTTACGCAAATTGCTTAAAACATGCGACGGGCGCAAGTACGTTCGTGAATCGGCGTATCTCCCTTATTTGCATATTTGCATCGAAAACCAATGGGAGTGCCAAATGCATCCAGCGTAACTATGCGCCCACTATACACCGGCGTAGGCAAGTTATGTCGGTCGGATGAAGTAATATTTTAGGCATATCTTAGTTCTGTGGGCACGGCACACAGATACGACAGCGCATATTCACACTTACGCGGCGTATCTCGAGACGTAAGTGCTTTGTGAATCCGGGACTATGTATATGCTAATTTTCAGATTATTAACACGCCAATATATATTTAGGCAACGCTATTCACTTTTCTTTGCCAGTAATTTTTGTTTTGTTTTTAAAACTATATATAATTAGAATTTGATACAGCAGCACAGCACACATATTTATACTTATTTTTGGTGGGAAACATAGACTGGGTGTTTGCACCAGCTGAATGTGTTCAATCATGTTTATCTAAGTGGCAGCGCATACATTTTTTTTTTTTTTTTTTTAATAGAGAGCAGTAGCCAGGATTGTGACTCCCCTCCCCACTTTATTAGCCCTCCTTTTTTGATGATGTATAAAAATGTATTTATGGAAATATATATATATATATATATTGTACATGACACCGGGGTTGGGTCCTGGACGGACACTATGTTGCGCAAATATTTGGAGTGTGGTCCTTTTAAGGCAATAGTGTAGGGTTTAGGAGGTCACCCAGAGGGGGTGGGAAATTTTGGGCAATAAAAGTTGATCCAGAGAGGACTGGCCTACAGTCCTCTCTCTCTTTGTTAGTGTTTGGGGCCCGGAGTTTCAGAGGCTCTAAAGTGACGTTCAGGAGGAAAAGAGCCTCCTCTCCTGACCACTGTCAGTCAAGCACACAGAGGGTTTAGGCCCTGTACACACAATCAGACATGTCTGATGAGACTTGTCTGACGGACTGTTTTCATCAGACAACTCTGAACTTATCTGATGGTCTGATGTGCGTACACACCATGGGACCAAAATCCGATCAGACCAGAACAAGGTGACGTAGAACACAACGACGTGATGAAAAAATTAAGTTCAATGCTCCCAAGCATGCGTCGACTTGATTCTGAGCATGCGCAGTTTTTTGGTCCGATGCTTTTGTGTACTAACCATCGAACCTGTCCAAAGGACAGGTTCCATAAGACTTTGGTCTGGCAGACAATGATCTGATGGGCCGTACACACCATCAAACTGGTCTGATGAAACTGGTCTGCAGACCAGTTTCATCAGACATGTCTGATCGTGTGTACAGGGCCTAAGAACTTCCAGGAAACCAGCTTAAAAGACCTGAAGTGCTGATAGAGGGTGTTGAGGAGTATTGGAGTGCACCTGTCTGCAGAAGCTGTGTACTGCTGAGAAGCTAGTAAAGGGTCAGCAAGGACTGGAAGTTCTGCCTAAAACTGTATGTGCCTTTGTTTTTTGATTTATTGCTGTGCTGAAGAAAAACAGACTTTTTTGTTTATGCTGGAAACAAGCAAACTTTTGCTTTAATGTTTTTCCCTGTGTGCTGAAGAAAGCGTTATTTTTGGTTTGGTCACAAATAAAAACCCGTTTGTTCAATGTTAACGGTTTACGCACTTAATCCTGCAGAGCTAAACAACCCCCAATATTCACAATATATATATATATATATATATATATATATATACACACTGCTCAAAAAAAATAAAGGAACACTTTTGAATCAGAACTCCTTGGATATTGATCTGGTCAGTTAAGTAGCAGAGGGTGAGGGATGTATACAGAGGGGGTTGATAATCAATCAGTTTCAGCTGCTTTGCTGTTAATAGAAATTAACAACAGGTGCACTAAATGGGCAACAATGAGACGACCTCCAAAACAGGAATGTTTTTTCAGGTGGAGGTGTCTGACATTTTTTTTCCCTACTCATCTTTTCTGACTATTTTTCACTAGTTTTGCATTTGGCTAGGGTCAGTGTCACTACTGGTAGCACAAGGTGATACTTGGACCCTATAAAGGTTGCACAGGCAGTCCAACTCCTCCAGGATGGCACACCAAAATGTGTCATTGCCAGAAGGTTTGAAGTGTCTCCCAGCACAGTCTCAAGAGCATCGAGGAGATTCCAGGAGACATGCAGTTACTCTAGAAGAGCTGGACAGAGCTGTAGAAGGTCATTAACCTATCAGCAGGACTGGTATCTGCTCCTTTGTGCAAGTAGGAACATGATGAGCACTGTCAGAGCCCTACAAAATGACCTCCAGCAGGCCACTGGTGTGAATGTCTCTGACCAAACAATCAGAAACAGACTTCATGGGGGTGACCTGAGATCCCGACATCCTCTAGTGTGCTCTGTGCTCACTGCCAAACACTGTGGAGCTTGATTGGCATTTTCCATTAAACACCAGAATTAGCATCTGTGACAGACGTGAAAGGGTCAGGAGAAGCCGCAGAGAACTTTATGCTGGCTGTAACAACATTCAGCATGACAGGTTTGGTGGTGAGTCAGTGATGGTCTGGGGAGGCATATCCATGGCGGGACGCACAGACCTCTAAAGGCTACACAATGGCACCCTGACTGCCATTAGGTATCGGTATGAAATCCTTGGACCCATTGTCAGACCCTACGCTGGTGCAGTGGGTCCTGGGTCCTCCTGGTGCACGACAATGCCTGGCCTCATGTGGCGAGAGCATACAGCCAGTTCCTGGAGGATGAAGAAATTGATACCGTGTCCATCCGGTGCCGCCAGGTTGCACCGCAGTCTGTTCAGGAGCTCAGTGATGCCCTGGTCCAGATCTGGGAAGAAATACCCCAGGACACCATTCGTCGTCTCATTAGGAGCATGCCCTGATGTTGTCAGGCATGCATACAAGCACTTGGGGGCCATACAAACTACTGAGGACCATTATGAGTTGTTGCAATGAAATTTCAGCAAAATGGACTAGCTTGCTGAATCATTTTTTCAGTTTGATTTTCGGGTGATGTGCCATCCTTTTATTCTTAACACATTACCCAGTCCATATCAGTATAGATATCCAGCATGAGATTTTTGCCCGTTGAGATCTGATATGTTTTCAAAGTGTTCCTTGCATATATATATATATAAGTCCAAACAGAAATCCTTAATATATCTTCACAAAGAAAGTCCAATCACTGTGATCCATAGAAAAGTGCAAAGGCAAATGATATCCTTCAAATAGTGCTCCACCACAAATCCTGCATATAAAATGCAAACTCACCAGAACTTCAAATTAAAAAAGCCTTGCATAAATATTACATTTCTCTCAGCCAGCAGCATACATGGATACGATACCTCTTATGCCACAATGTATATCTTTTGGTAATAATCAAACAACCTTGCTTGGGAGAAACATATGGAGAATCACAGCGCAATATTTTTATTGCAGATGAATAAAAGTAGGTAGGAAATGCAATGTGTACTTATATTTGCATGTGCTATAAGTCAGCACCAACATGTACAGCTTTTTGGATAAATGTGCTCCCCGTTTCACCAAGCCGCGGCATTCGTTCCGAAGCACTGGGGTTAGGAACCAAAAAATTGATATGACATCATTACGAAGCTGACGAGCGGTAGATGAAGATACTTGAGCTTCCTGGTGCTGTTCAGCAGTCAGTGTACAGATTGACAGTCTAGGCTTAATGCCTTGTTGTTGGTAATTGCTGTTATTAGAAAATATCTGGAGATGCATTTTTGTCATTTTTTTGTGTGTCTTGTACTCCTGAGTATTCCTGAGTTTATTGTACCTACCCAGATATCAAGCAATTGTGCTGCATGTTTGCAAATTACTTGCTAAGCTGTTGCTAGGCTTGCCAGGCTTCACATGTTTGTTGTACAATTGCAGCAAGTCTGCATTGCATGACTCCAGATCAACTTTGTTTACCAACATTCTACAAGTCTGCTGCAAGGTCTTGTTTAGTTATGTTATTCAAAAGTCATCCCACTATAGGAGTCACTGTGGCTGAATTTTCATTCTGTAGACTTGCAGAGCTCTTGATGTAGATTCACCACTGCAACTTTGCTCTTGCTAGAGACTTTCCACTAGAGATGTGTAAATGGTTCAGCCTGAGCATGAGTTTGGGCTGAAAATTTGCCTGTTTGGCCATTCACTGAACACCCCAATTTTCAGGGTGTTCACCGGGTGTTATACCCAAGAAACTCTGCAATGCGCTGAGCGCTGTACGGTGCATTCTGTGCTCTGATTGGGCAAAGCTTTGCCTAATCAGGGTGCAGTGTAAGCTGTTTGTTAAAGGAGTTGTAAAGGAAAATGTTTTTTCACCTTAATGCAGAACACTGCACAGGGGTCACATGACCATCTGGGAAATACCCAATTAGCCTGTTCAACTTACTCCCGCCCCCATTCCTATTTGAAAACCTCTTAAAGGAGCCCTGTCCCTAATATATTAACCTGCACATAACTTGCTACCATTATCGTAATATTTAAATCTATCCTATGTTTTATAAAGGGAGGAGCGACCACATGCCCATGCTTGTCACGCTCAAAGCTTCCTAGTCCATTATTTGCAAGAAATTGGCCATAAAAGGAGTAATTAAAAAAAATGAGCAGTGATTTTAACCACATTAGCCCCAGACCATATTGCTGTCCAATGACCAGAGCACTTTTTGTGATTCGGCACTGCGTCGCTTTAACTGACAATTGCTCCCAAACAAAATTGGCGTACTTTTTTCCCCACAAATAGAGCTCTCTTTTGGTGGTATTTGATCATCACTGTGGTTTTTATTTTTTGCGCTATAAACAAAAATAGAGCGACTATTTTGAAAAAAATGCAATATTTTTTACTTTGTGCAATAATAAATATCCCCCAAAAATATATAAAAAAAACTTTTTTTTTCCTCAGTTTAGGCCGATACATATTCTTCTACATATTTTTCGTTAAAAAAAAATCACAATAAGCATTTATTGATTGGTTTGCGCAAAAGTTATAGCGTTTACAAAATAGGGGGATCGTTTTATGGCATTTTTATTAATATTTTTTTTTTTACTAGTAATGGCGGCGATCAGCATTTTTTTTCAGTACTACAACATTATGGCGGGCACTTCGGACACTTTTGACAAATTTTTGGGACCATTGGCATTTTTATAGCGATCAATGCTATAAAAATGCATTGTATTACTATAAAAATGCCATTGGCAGTGAAGGGGTTAACACTAGGGGGCAGGGAAGGGGTTAAGTGTGTTCCTGGGTGTGTTCTAACTGTATGGGGGGGATGGCCTCACTAGGGGAAATCACTGATCTTCTGTTCATACATTGTATGAACAGAAAATCAGCGTTTCCCCCCGCTGACAGGAACGAGAGCTTTGTGTTTACATACAAAGCTCCCGTTCCCCGCTCTGTAACGAGCGATCGCGTGTGCCCCGCGGCGATCGTACCCGCCGGGCACGCACACTCGGGGGCAAGCGGCCGCTAAAGAGCGGACGTATAGCTAGCTACGTGCTCTCGCATAGCAGTGCCACCGTCCCGCAGTAATATGACGGCGGGCGGTCGGCAAGTAGTTAACCACTTCAATATAGGGCACTTATACACCTTCCTGCTCAGACCAATTTTCAGCTTTTAGCGCTATCACATTTTGAATGACAATTTTCCTGTTTACACTGTGATGAGTTGTGATTGGATAGAGCTGAATATGTAATAGCCTATGTCATGCGGTCATGCGATCATGGCTTATCCTGCTGGATGACATATGACGCCCAGTCAGGATAACATAACCACTTTCTGATGGTCATTTTGCTATATGGCAGGCAGGAAGTGGTTAATGATGCTTTAAAGGCAACAAAGAAAATTAAAAATGCCTTTAAATATCATGCCTGGAGGCCCCCTTTAATGCGACTGCAAAGTTGCACATGTTTAGCATATACAGAACATGCTACATGCTACAGCAAGACTAACATTTAAAAAAAAAAAATCTAATTTAAAATGACTTGCGGTTACAATTGCCAGCACACGGCAATGAAAAAATAAAAAATGGTGTGGGGTCCCCACCCCCAGTTCATACCAGGCCATTCAAGTCTGGAATGGATTTTAAGGTAAACATATATATATATATATATATATTTTTATCGGCGTAGGGTCCCCCCCAAAATCCATCCCTGACCCTTATCCGAGCATGCAGCCTATATTTTGACAGCTCTTATATAGACAGGGGGTGGGGCCACCTGAGTTTGTCAACCAGTGGCACCGCCTGTTCCGACCTCACGTGAGTTCAGAAGGGGGTGATGCCACTGAGTGATATACCTGGGAGAACTCCCTAGAAGGCGGAAGCATTTTTATTTTCTATTTTTCGGGTCCGTCGGTCGTCATGATTGATGGCGAAGGGACACTTTTTCCTTTTTTTTAATAAGGGATTTGTCAAAAACTGTCTCCTGTTTTTCTTATTATTGGACACTTTCTTTGGTGAATAGGTAGGGTGACGATGGTAAGGTGCTTACTCCATACTCCTTTTATGGCCAATGACTTGCATATAATGGCCCATACACACGATCCGAATATCGGCCGACGGATCGTACGACTTTTTTCGCTTAATAATCGCAAGTAAAATAAAATAGGTTATTAAACTCACGAAACTTATCGTACGATAGAAAAAAATTATCGGAAGTGATGTCATGTGTTGTAATGTATTTGTATTGTATTGTCGGACGACGGCTGTACTGACTAAACGAAAATCGTACGATCTGACATCGTACGAGGAAAATTTTTGAGCTTGTCCGATCGAATAATATCGGATGAACGGTCGTGATCCGCTGTCGAAAGTAGTGTACACACGATCCGAAAATCGTACGATCCATCATTGGACGATCGTTTTCGTCCGATATTCGGATCGTGTGTATGGGCCATAAGCCTTCAAAATTTGCACTTTTGATTTTTCCTGTTTGGCTTCCATAGACTTCAATGGGGTTCGCTGTTCCAGTTAAAACATTTCCTCTTTTCTAGAGCTCTGCAACGAACAAGGGGGTATCCAGACCATCCCTACTTGCCACAAAAATGTGCTACAAATTGGAAGTGTCAACTAGAACTTCCCAGGGCTAAGAGGTGTGATATAGAGTGATACAGGGATCTTGTACTTATATATTTTGTCTAACTTTTAAGGCATCAAACTTGCTAACTGGTTTATTCTAGGCGAGTATACTATTACCATTGTTGCTCATCTTACTTTAAAAATAATTTGTTACAGTTACAAATTACTTCTCCGAAAAAGTAATTGCGTTAGTGACTCAGTTACTACATTGAAAAAGTAATTAATTACTCTGCAAAGTAACTGTGACTTTTTTTTTATTATTCTACAATGCAAGGTGGGTGGTATGTAAATAAGAGGGGTGCAGAGTGTATGAGGTGGGTGGTATGTACATGAGAGGAGTGCGGAGTGTATGGGAGTTGGGCAGTATGAAATACACCATTGGTCACTGATGCATTGGTGACCAGTGGCAGTTAACCCCTTTGGCCTTGTACACACGGCTGAATATATCCGCTGTGAACGGTCCCCGGACCGTTTACAGCGTATATTTACGCCGGGGTGTTTTGATCCGATGGCTGTACACACCATCGGATCAAATTCCCCGCCGGCGGACAGCGCGGTGACGCGGCGGTGACGTTGACGCCGCCACGTCACCGCACCAGGAAGTAAACACTTCCGCGCGCATGCGTCGGATCCATTCACAGGATACGACGCATGTGCGGCAAGATATGTCCGCTGGTTTGCCGTACTAACCAGCGGACATATCTGACGGCCAGCTATCCGGCGGAATTATTTCAAAGCATGCTTTGAAATTTTTCCGCCGGATGAATCCGGCAAAAAGCATCCGTTTGCCCATACAGACGAGGGGATTTTTCGGCTGAAATGGTCCGTCGGACCATGTTCAGCGGAAATATCCCCTCGTGTGTACAAGGCCTTTGTGCTGCATTAGTGACACCAGCATCAGTGTTTATGAACCCATTCATGCTGCACCATATAGGGGTTAATAAACACTGACACTGGTGTCACTAATGCAGCACAAAGGGGTTAATTACCCGCCACTGGTCACCAATGCATCAGTGACCAGTGGCAGTACATTAACCCCCTCCATGCTGCATAATAAAAAATATCATTGTAAACCCCCCCCCCCAAAGAGTTAATTACTTCAGGGCAGGCAGTTAACACAGCAAAGCCACTGCAAACTTACTTGCACTGTTGCATGGGGCATCACTGGCTCCTCGCAGGTCTTTGCAGGAGCACTCTCCTCTGCTTTTACATCCTGCCTCCCGCCCTGTGAATAACATCACACCGGGTGGGACTAGGAAGCTCCTGTCGGCAGAGATCACTCTGCCTGACAAGGAAGTGAATGCATCGGTTGGACTAAGCAGCATACTCACATGGTCGCACACAAGCAATTACTCTGCTGCCATCTAGTGGCGGTAGATGTAATTGCGGTAATGCCGCCTAAGTAATGGGAGCGGCGTTACCATGAGGGGAAGAGTAATCAGTTAGATTACTCAATATATAAAGAACTCCTGCGCTAATAAAAACGTCTTCCTAAATCAACAAAAAAATATTGCAGCAAACACTGTGCAGTGCATACACAACAACTAAAAAATGCTCAATAATAATTTGAAAGGTGATTGCACAAAAATTAAAACACAAATTCATATAAACACATGGAAACATAAAAAGTGACACGTGAAACCACTAGGTGAAATAAATCAAATATAAATTAAAATTGCAATGTGCCAAAGTCTATACAGGATAATAGCACCGCTGCTATTAATCAAATACTAAAGAAACAGTGAAAAGAGTGCCAAAGTCCATAGGTGCTAGTGGTAAGGCTGCTGAGAGAGATGCCCACTACTCACAGGGATAGGAACTCCACCACCGACACAGATTAGTCTCACAGAACTCTCACCAAAATGAGGAATGAATGGGCCATAAACTATTCCACCATACCGTCTCCTCTGAGTCCCCCGTAGGTCACCCTTTGGTCTGGTCCTTTAAGAAGTGTATTATCAATGGTAAAACAGCTTTTAATAGAAATAAATTGCACTTACAAGAAAAATGCCATAAACGAGTGTGTATACAAGAGCTGGTGTCGTGGGGTGACGTGGAACGGCGGTGGTGGAGTTCCTATCCCTGTGGATTAGTGGGCTTCTCTCTCAGCAGCCTTACCACTAACACCTATGGACTTTGGCACTCTTTTCACTGTTTCTTTAGTATTTGGTTAATAGCAGCGGTGCTATTATCCTGTATAGACTTTGGCACATTGCAATTTTACTTTATATTTGATTTATTTCACCTAGTGGTTTCACTTGTCACTTTTTATGTTTCTATGTGTTTATATGAATTTGTGTTTTAATTTTTGCACAATCACCTTTCAAATTATTATTCAGTTATATTACTCGTTACCCACAAAAGTAACTGCGTTAAGGAACGGCGTTTACTTTAACGCAGTTACTTACAACACTGACTATGACACCTTTCAAAGCATTCAAATTGTCAATAAAACTATATAGAGACATGCGCAGTGAATAATCCAATGTTGGGTGAAAGAATAAAGAGCAAGATTGAAATATTGCATTTTTTTTCTCAGAGTGGAGCTTATATACCATTTTGGTTGCCAGAGTATGTATGGATACTTTGTAAACTATGCAAATTTTGTAAAATCCTTTTTAATTATATGATCTTGTTAAGCAGTGATGTTTTAAAAACAAAACTGAAACCTTGCTGCTGTAAAACAACTTTGAAAATTACTTTCTATTGTTCAGTAATTGAAGAGATTTGCCTCAGTAAATGTTAACCACATACAAAAATGTTATCTACACTGACCAGATGGAGCAGATTGTTGTACAGCTGCATTGTCTTCAATGAAAAGTGCACAGCTTATGTGACTTTTCTGTGGGAGAGAATAAAAAATTACAACTTTTGAAAATTAGAAATTAGACCAGTAATTGTAGTGGGAATGATGAATAGTTGAAATGTAATTAACACATAATTTAATATTTTTAACTTGAGTGAGCATTTATAACAATGCTGTTTTCAAGAAGTGTAATCTACTTGATCAAAGTTTCTTGTTTAGGAAAAATTCATTTAAGCAATGTAACAAAAATCTTAATATACTAATTAAAAACAATTGTGTCCTAGCTAAACTAGTCTTTTTTATGACCATTGCTAATTAAAGATCCTTGTTTTCTTCATATCTTTTCTATTGCACCATATGGTATCTATTGTAACAAAATATTATTATTTAATTCACTGCACATAATTAGAGATCATGTCTAGAAAATGTAACTTCTAATGCGTTTAAGGAATCTAGTGAAGAGACCAACATAACCCCTTTACTGTAACCTAAAACAGGCATTAGAAGAGATTCACAGATATCTGCCATCTGAAAATTTGCATAGTACTGGAATAATTATGATTAAGGGGATCAACTTACACATCATTACTCTTCATCTTTTTCAAGTCTTCCAAGCCTTCATTTTCTGTATATATGTTTATCTAAATGTTTTAACAACTTTAGCCCTGGAAGGTTTTACCGCTCTTAATGACCAGAGCATTTTTAGCAATATGCCACTGCACAACTTTAACTGGTAATTGCGCGGTAATGCAATGCTGTACGCAAACAACATCTTTTGGTGGTATTTGATCAGCACTAAGATTTTTATTTTTTGTGAAATAAACGGAAATTTTGAACAAATTATATTATATTTTCTATCCAATAAACTAATTTGTTGTCATACATTTAGGTCAAAATGTATTTAGCTACATGTCTTAATCACCAATAAGCATTTTTTTTTTTTTTTTTTTAAGGTTTAAATATTTATTGAAATTTTGCAAAATTACAAAAAGATAAAAAGGTAATCAGTGAACATATCATAAAAAAGACATAAAAAACCTTGACCATGAGATCACAAGAAAGCGAGCAGAGCAGTTGTTAACTATAGACAAATAAAAAGTCAGGAGCCCCCGCTCAAGTCTTACCCCACACCCCATAAGGGATCAAGCTGTGTGGGGAGCTGACAGGCTGGGCACCCCCAAACCAACACATGCTCCAAAGAAAAGAAAAAACAATCATAGTGAGGTCAGGTACGTATAAGTTTGCTTATCTAAATTCAGGAACAGGGGTTGAAAAAACTTGTGGGTCACAATAGGGGAGATAAAGAAAAAGAGAAGGTCCAAGGGCCAGTAGAGGAGAAAGAACTCAAACCTCCCCTGGCTCTATCTTATACTGACCGGTAGACCCACAGTACTTAAGGCACATAACCAAACTGTAACTGGAAAACATTAACACTGGTACCATCAAGGGTATTGGTCTGCCTTATGTGCTGAAGTAGCTAATCAAAAATAAAGAACAAGAGAACAGGGAAAGAAAAGCAGAGAAAGAAGAGGTGGAAGGACAGAAAAGAGAGAGGGGGTCAGGAAGCAAGGAAGTACATGGAAGGCCAAGGACTAATCGGGAACGTAAGCCAGGAAGTTGAGAGAAAGCCTAAATTTCTGATGAGCAGCGGCGTGCGATCATAGTGGAATACCGGAATAGGAAGCCCAAGGTTCCCATATGAGCTTAAATTTTTCTTCAGTATCAAGGATAATGTTGGAGATCTTTTCATTCGACATTATCCAAGATATTTTTCTTTTGGCCATTTGATGAGAGACTGACGGAGACTTCCAGGCTCTGGCAATAGTCATCTTGGCTCCTAGAAGGATGAAGTGAATTAGAGCCTGGGTATTTTTGGGGATTTTCGGGACGGGTTTATTAAGTAAGGCCATAGCAGGGTCCTGAGCTACTCCCACCCCTGTGATCTTCCGAATCATGGTAAAAATGTTGTGCCAAAAGGATCTGATCCTAGGGCATTCCCAAAGAATGTTGAGGAGAGAGCCCGAGAGACCACAGCCCCGAAAACAGAGAGGGGAGGATTGTGGATAAAATTTAGCAAGGCGGGTGGGTACTAAGTACCAGCGAGTTATGACCTTAAGACTTGCTTCTACCAACGATACATTCAAGATGCCCTTAAAAGCTTGCGCACAATTCGAGTGCCATATATCTAACGTCCAATCAAGGTTTAGGTCCCGTTCCCAACTCTTCATGTAAAACGCTTTCTCCTCACGCTCAGCTTAAGCAGAGTAGATAAGAGAAATACCTCCTCTCATGTCCATGGCCGAGGAGCACCATTGTTCATAAGGGGTCACCGATGGTGTGCCCACACAAGTTCTTTTAATCTGATTTAAGAAGTTATAAAGTTGATGGAACCGAAAGTTCTCGGAGGGGGGCATTTTGAGTCTAGAAATGCAGTGTTCCCGGGTGAGAGGACCATTTGAGTTAAAAAAGTGGCCTATTCTGTAAAGGCCTTTATCCAGCCACCACTTAAAGGCAATGATGTCCATCCCTGGGGGAAACTGGGGGTTACGGAAGATGTGGGCCAAAGGGCACCAGTGGGTCTTAAGGGTTTTCAATTTGTGCAAGGAGTCACATAAAGTCATAGAGTAGGATAGTGTGGGAGCTAGGATCGGGGGACGCCATTTGGAGTGGCTCCAGCGTAAGAAGTCCAGGGTATAACCAGGAGTCGCCTCTCTTTCCATAGAGACCCAATCGGGTTTAGGTCCTTTCAAGTAAATAAAAGAGAATTGGCTAAGTTGGGCTGCCCGATAATACCACCAGAGATTGGGTATGCCTAAGCCTCCCTTCCTCCTGGGTCTAAAGAGGACGGTCTTCGAGGGCCGATGTCCCCCTTTATCCCAGATGAAACTGAGAATTGCTGATTGTAGGGTACAAATGTAGGATTTATTAACAGGAATAGGTAAGGATCAGAAGAGGTACAGGATTCTAGGGAGAAGGGTCATCTTTACTGCGTTAATGTGACCTATCCAGGATAATTTGTAAAGGGACCATTGGTGTAGGTCTTCCATAAGTTTCTTGACCATGGGGGATAGTTATGTTTGTGAAGCAGATCAATGCGTGAGGTGAGATTTATGCCTAAATAGGGTTTGGAAGTGGAGTTCCAGGAGAAGGGAAAGTGTTGTTTCAGATTATCTACCTGATCTTGGGGGGTCTAAATATTAAGGGCTACTGATTTAGTCATGTTAACCGTAAGGCCAGAGATGTTACTAAAGTCCTTAAGGAGTCGGACTACATTGGGGGTTGAGATAAGAGGGGACGTAATAAAAAGGAGGATGTCATCCGCAAACAAGGCGCCTTTATGCATTGATTGCCCACAACGTACTTCCTGGATGTCTGGGTGGATCCTGACTGCCGCGGCCAAAGTCTCGATGGCCACCGCAAACAGGAGAGGGGATAGGGGGCAACCCTGCCTCGTACCCTTCTCGATGGGGAATTGTTCTGATACATGGCCATGAAGTCTAACCTGTGCTTTAGGTTGGGAATAAAGGGCCTCTAGAATTTTTACAAAGTCAGGGCCAAAGCCCCATTTCTGGAGTATAGCGTAGAGGTAAGGCCAGGCCACCGAGTCAAACGCTTTTTGTAAATATATGGATAGTAAATAGCCTTCTTGGGGTGGCCCGCCGTCTCAGCCTGACCTCATAAGGGAGATAACATCAACTGCTCTCCGAATCTGATCCGGGCCCTGTCTTCCCGGGATGAACCCTACCTGGTCCTTATGGATATATGTGCCAATGAAAGAAGCCAATCTGTTCGCTAAAATCTTCGTCAAAATTTTCAAGTCATTATTAATTAGAGAGATTGGCCTGTAATTGCTTACTTCGCTAGGGTCCTTGCCAGGTTTAGGGATTACTGAAATATAGGCTAGGTTCGCAGTTGGGTCCAGGGTGGAATCTTTGCGTAAAAAGTTAAAAAAAACGGGCCAGATAGGGAGACAAACTGTCTGAGAAGGTCTTGTAATAATGGTTAGAAAAGCCGTCGGGGCCAGGGGCAGAATCTTTTTTAAGGTCTTTAATGACTGCACTGACCTCAGCCACTTGAAATGGGGAGTCTAAAATAGATCGGTGGAAGTCCGAGAGTTTAGGAAGTGGGACATTCTGCAGAAAAGTGTCAAGGTCAGCGGGGGAGGGTTGTTTGTCAGCCGAGTACAGATTGGAGTAGTAGGATTGAAAAGTTTGGAGTATCTTCTCCGGGTTGTGAGTTAGGGAGCCATTTGAGGCCTTAATCTTGGGGAGGGTAAATGTTCAGATTCTGGGAGTAAGTTTAGCCGCCAGCTGTGGGCCAAACTTGTCCGCCCGCATATAGTGTTTGCTATTCATCCATTGCAGGTGTACATCTGCCGAGGATGTGAGAGCCATGTTGAGCGCCACCTTGGCTGAATCAAGCTTGGCCAGGGATGCATGTGAGGGATTTCTTTTGTGGGACATACTAAGGCGTTTGAACTCTTTTTCAAGGTTTAAAATGTCTGCTTTACGTTCCCGTCTCAGCTGTGATGAAAGTTGAATGATTTTTCCCCTAACAACTGCTTTGTGGGCACCCCACAGGGAACTAGGTGAGATGTCATCCTTATCTTTATTCTTGAAGTATTCCTGAATCTCCCTTTCCAAAATAGTGCAATGCACCGGGTTGGATAGGAGCGTTGAATTTAGTCGCCATAGGCGGCGCCCTGGTGGGGACACAGCATCGGAAAGCTTCAGGATAACCAAGGAGTGATCTGACCAGGGAACCTCTTGGATGGAGGCATGGGAGGCAGAGTGAATGTCGGAGGAGGGTAAGAAGATATGGTCTATCCTGGCATAGGCTTTGTGGGGTGCTGAATAATACGTGTAATCCTTTGCTGAAGGATTGAGTTCTCTCCAGGTATCAATGAGGCCTAGAGAGTGGAGGAGGCGCGCAATGCGGAGGCTTCGCTTAGGTGGCCTTTTGAGGTGGGGTATGCCACGGGTAGATTTGTCTAGGATACTGTCGAACGTGATGTTAGAGTCACCGCCAAATACAACTCTGCCCTCAAAGAAAGGCGAGAGGGTGTGAAGCATGGTGGAAAAGAAGGCAGCCTGGCCTCGGTTAGGGGCATAATAAGAGACCAGTGTGAAAATCCTCCCTTCTATCAAGCCCTTGACTAGGATATAGCACCCGCCCTTATCTGCTACTGTCAGAGAATGTGTAAAATGTTTTTTTTTTTTCAAAAAAAGGATTGCTACCCCCCTTTTTTTAGCTTCTGCATTCGCTAGGTAAAAGGAAGGGTATCCTCGGTGGAGGAAGGAGGGTTTGTAGCTGCTGGGAAAGTGAGTCTCCTGGAGGAGAAGGACATCAAAACCCCTCGAGTAGTAACTCTGGAAGGCTTTACGTCTTTTGACGGGAGAGTTAAGGCCTTGGGTGTTGTGCGAGGCTATCCTAAGGGCAGCTTTTAGAGGTGATGCATCAGCCATGGACAAGAGAGTGTGAGTGCGAGAGATCTAGAGATGGGCCTACCTTGCACCTTGATTGGCTGGGCATGTGGTGTGAAGATCCGGGTAAGAAGCAAAATCGTATCCTAAGGTAGAGGGCAGCCTTCCGTGTAGGATCCTGGAAAAAAGGAAAAAAATAACAAGAAAAGTGAGATAAATAAGATGCAAACATAAAAAGAGAGAGTATAAAAATAGAACAGATGGAAGTGAGGAGAAAAGAGAAGAGATCTAGACTAGTACAATACAGTAGGTGAAAAAGCAGGACCCGGTAACCAAGTCCTGTGCTGAGACCCAATCAGAGATTGGGTTCAGAAAAACAGCAACCTCTAGGGGGTTGCTCTCCTGGAGTCACAAGGGGAGCGAGCTCCTGCCCGTAACAACAGGAACAGTGGCATGCATGACTGCCCCAGCCGTTCGGCCCCCAGTAAAACAAACAAGCAACAGGAGGGGGGCCCCGAGGCTTAAGAGCTGACAGTCGAGCAGAGCACTACAGTACTTGCTTAAAATGGTTAAAGAACAGCCTAAAGGGCGAACATTGATTACATCATCGAGTGAGCCTTGGTTCTGCCCTGGGAGAGAAAAGGGGTGGGGAAGGGATAGGGAATGGGTAGGGAAGGGGGGGGGGGACATAGGTATGGGAATACGGTTAATGGAGACATTCATACCACAACAGGTAGAAAAAATGACCTGCATGACAAAAGAACAAACAGTAAAAGCCATAAAGAAAAATACTTATTACGAGAAGTCCTTGAATTCTACAGGGGAGAATCTGGAGGGCAAAATGGAAAAAAAAAAAAATGAGCCCATCTGTATAGTCCCTAAAAAATAGAGGAAAAGGGAAAGGTCCGAAAAAAAATTCACATTACCGGAGCGTAGTAGGTATAGTCGACATCATTATGCCAGCGGGGGGTAAAATTCCAGAGAAAAAAAAATGTGAAGCCACCCCGGAGGGGTGGGAAGTGGGTGAGGAGTCATCTGGGGGGGGGGTGAGAGTCTCGATGTCTCTTTGGTTGTTGTTTGTTCCACAGCGGGGTGATGGGGCTGCCTGAAGGAGGCCTCTTGGAGGAGCTTGATCGAGGAGAAGGGTCGTGTGGAGGCAATTCCTGGGTTATGAAGCCTGTGAAGCCTGTGAAGCTGTGCGACCTGTTTTTGTACTCAAACTGAAGGCGAAACGGGAAGGACCACCTATATTTGATGGATTTCTAAACAAGGACTGCCAAGAGGGACTTCAGGGACCTGCGCTTTTGAATCGTGGTAGGGGAGATATCCGCAAAGATCTGTATTTTGTGTCCCTGTAAGGTGAGGTCTTCCAGATTGCGGGATCTTCGCATTATTTCCTCTTTAACATTATAATAGTGGGGCTTAACCACCACATCACTTGGGAGACCATCCTGACGAGGGGGCTGTAGAGCTCTATGGGCCCTATCCAGCTCCAGCTTGTGGTCCGGGATATCCGGGATTAAGTTTTTTATGAAAAGCTTCACTGTGTCCGGGACATTAGTGATGTCTTCAGGGATTCCCCTAATACGAAAATTATATCTCCTGCTGCGATTTTCCAAATCGTCAATTTTCGCTAGTGCGATTTCAAGTTGGTCTTGCAGGGATTGTATACAGTTTGTGTTTTAGTTGGTGCGGGCCACAGTGTTATCCACAGCCTGTTCAATGACATCTATGCGGGCCCCTATGCCTTGCAGTTCTGCCTTGATAGAGGAGGTGATCTGGGCTGCTGTTTGCGTTAGGCCTGCTGCTAGCATATTAGAGAAACAGTTCAAAATTTGGGCCATGTCATTTTGCTGAGGCTGAGGGAGGGGGAGGGCAGCTGGAGGCTCTGGTGTCCTAAGGGAGATTGCATCATGAGGGTGTTCAGAATGTCAGCCATTGTTCTGCTCAGTAGCGATTCGGTGGAGGCTGGGGAGGCTAGGTGAGGGGGAGCGTTACTCACAGGAGTTGCCAGCATTAGATCAGCGTGCTGGATTGGGGATGTGGGATCAGCGATGGAATCCTGGGCTGTTGTGTCGCCTCGAGGGAGAGCTGCGGTCGCCATCTTGGAGGCTGCGGGGGCCACTAGGCCGAAGTCGAGCTGCCTGCTGATCCCCTTTTTGTCCCCGGATCCCTGCATCCAGAAATGTGCTCCGTACCCTCCGCTCGCAAATTGTGCCGTCCTCTGCGCCGTTCCGTGTACTAGAGCTAGCCTGGAGGCCTCATTAGGCTGGGGCGGCACGGAGCTCACGGCTAGAGCGTCTCGCCGGAAGTCCCGCACATGCGCACTCTTATAAGCATTTTTTTTTGTTTCTGCAAACATTATAGCATCTACAAACTATGGGATATATACTGGAATTTACGCAGCTTTTACTTTCTGCCCATCTCATTTCTTGAGGTGCTATAATGGCAGGGCAGTACAACCCCCACATCAAATTCCCTTTTTTTGGAAAGGAGACACCCCAAGGAATTTCATGAGAGGCATGTTGAACCCATTGAATATAAAATAAAATAAATTGTCACAAGTATTTGAAAAATTACAAGAAAAAAGGAAATGTACAAAAAGCTTGGGGTGTCTAATTTCCAAAAGGGGTCATTTGGGAGGGGTTTGTGTCTGGCCCCATCATCTGGTCATTGAAGTCCACCCCTCCCATGTTAAGGTTGTAGTTATAGACACAGAGGGGCTTCTCCACAATACCAGTCGCCTTTCCTGTTTGGACAGTTGTATCTCCGTGAATGGAAAACAGAATGAAAACGTTCCGTTTGTCCTTCCACCTCTCTGCAAGCAATTACACTTCAGGCAGGCTCTCTCCCCCCATCTAAGTGTCAGGGCACCAATTCTGCGGACTTTGATCGCGCGCACATGCGTAGTAGAACGACGCGATCGCACGTCTCTATTCGGCGCATGCGCGCGCACGTACGCGGGCATGGTCCGGCGGCGCGACGTGTGCGGGAGCGCGCGTACGGCGCGAACTCACGTGATTCCGTCGGAGCCAATCACAGGGCTCACCACCCTATTTAAACCGGCCTCTGACACATGGCAGGTTGCTGGTTTGTACTGTCAGAGTCTAAAGAACTTACCGAGGCCAAGATGCTGCGGACGGCTCACCTTTGCGAACCGGTGCTGACCGCCCCCTGATGATGGAGACAGAGAGGTGACAGCACCGGAAGGCACCGGTACCGGAAACAGGAAGCTGGGTCAAGGTGAGGATCAAGGAAGGTACCGGATCTGCAGACAGGCCGGGGAGACAGTTCGTGGCGCCAAGCAGGGACAGCGGTTCCAACAGGCAAAACTAGTTCAAGGCCCTGGTTGCGGATCACGGGTCAAGAGATCAAGGAAAGTCCAGAAATGCAAGCCGGGGTCAAGGATGTATCTGCGTGAATGGAAAACAGGTTGGAATGAAAACGTTCCGTTTCACAGCAACGAGACACATACAGGAGCTGATGACAAACCAGCAACCTGCCATGTGTCAGAGGCCGGTTTAAATAGGGTGGTGAGCCCTGTGATTGGCTCCGACGGAATCACGTGAGTTCGCGCCGTACGCGCGCTCCCGCACACGTCGCGCCGCCGGACCATGCCCGCGTACGTGCGCGCGCATGCGCCGAATAGAGACGTGCGATCGCGTCGTTCTACTACGCATGTGCGCGCGATCAAAGTCCGCAGAATTGGTGCCCTGACACTAAGTCAGTTTACAAGCTGTTGGGGGAAGCCCAGTGATTGGATCGCACCATGCCACATGCACCAATTCCAGAATCAAACAGGTGTCTAAAAAGTGTCACGCTTGTGTAATAATTGTCCACAGATAAATGGTACCCCTTTCCGAATAAGGGTGACACCAAGTCCCAAACAAAATTGCCGCTGATCCCTACTGTATGTAGTCTGGGCAGTCGGGGGCTCCCTGTGACTATCTTTACCCTTGTAAATCTTGAAACTTATAGCCCGGATTCACATACCTGGGCGCATCTTTATGTGGGCGTAGCGTATATTCTTTACGCTACACTGGCGCAACGTTGAGGGACAAGCACAAAGCAAATGCACCCAACGTTGCGCCGGCATAGCGTATAGTTGTCGGCATAAGCCAACGTAAGTCAAAGTAGGTGGAAGTAGGCTGGAAGTGGGCGTGTTACATTTAAATGAAGTGTGACCCCATGCAAATGATGCAAACAAGTACTAAAAACGAACGCCGCATGCGTCATATCTTGGACGTATCCCAGTGCGAATGCTCACAGTCACGTCGAAATAACTGCCTAAGATACATCAAAACACTGCCTACGATGTGAACGTAACCTACGCACAGCCCTATTCACGTACTACGTAAACGGCGTAAACAACGTAAAAATCTACGGCGTTCGTTCCCTGGTCCATACCTTTGCATGGGTTGCGCCTCCTATATGAGAAATAACTTTACGCCGGATGTAACCCTTACGCAAATTGCTTAAAACATGTGCCAGGCATAAGTACGTTCGTGAATCGGCGTATCTTACTCATTTTCATATTTAAAATTGGAACGCCAAATGCATCCAGCGTAACTATGCGCCCACGATACGCCGGCATAGGCAAGTTACGTTGGGTGGCTGAAGCCTTTTTTTTTCGACGTATCTAGCTTGGGGAATCGGCGCAGAGATACGACGGCGCACATTTGTACTTACGACGGCGTATCTCGAGATACGTCGCCGTAAGTGCTACGTAAATCCAGGCCTATGTGTATAACCTGTTGCCCTGTCACAGAGCTTATACATTTTGACTTCATACCTGGCATGCTTGCTAGGGAGAAACAGTTTAAAAACAAGGCGGCTAGTAAACCTTAATCAGAGACTCAACTATGCAGACAGCTTGTTGGGGTGTATGCAGGGCTGCAAATTTTTGGTTCAAGTGATTTACGTGGGGCCAAAGTTTGTAGAGCCGTTCATATCCAGGGTCACCCTGAGGATGGCTGAGTTCATTGCCATTGAAGTGCATAAACTGCAAGATTTGCTTGTATCTAGTTCTGGTCATGGCAGCAGAGAACACGGGCATATGATAAATTGGATTAGTGGAACAGTATTACTGCAACTCACTCTTTTTAGTAATTCCCATGATAAAGGATAGGCCCATAAATGTCTTAAATTCAGAAACCATGATACTTTTCCATGCAAATTGTCTGGTAAGGGTCAAATGTGGGTTTTCTGTGTTAAATTGATTGGCATGTAAATTGCTTTGGTCCACAATAGATCTGTACAGATCTTCCGTGAAACACAGCTCATAAAAACCAAGGAGAGTTAAACATACTGTTTCCACCTGAATTCCAGGTTGGCCAGTGAATGGGGGAAGTGTGGGCGCTGCCAATCAGGATCTGCAAGGGCAGCGCAAAGGGCACTATGGGCTCTACAGCCAGTCTTTGGTGGCTGTGGGACACTACTTATGCTAGCCATCGTACCAGCTTCAACTGCACTTATGAGACTCGCCACATGACCAAGTAGTACTGCAGTGCTGGTTTTGTCTATGACCAGCATGTACTAGGCCGCTGGTGCTGGCCAGTTTACCAGAAGGCAGAGCGTCACTAGTACTGGCACTCTGCTGCATACGAAAACCATTGCGATTGTTGCACCTCAGCAACCTGGAAACAGAGTCGGGTATGCCTGACCTTAGCAGGGACCTCTACTCCTAGTGTGACTCACAGGTAAAAAAGCACCTGGTTGTGAAGGACTGTTTGAACACCTACAAAACAATTTAACTGTTAGCGCTAGCAGAGATCAGGCTAACGCTGCTGTTTTGTGTACTGTGTATTGGAAGTGACAGTGATCAGGTATCAATACTGCTAAGACCACGTTTTGAGAACACTATACTTGGTCTGGAACTGGTTAAAGTACATACAGTATTGGGGTTGATTTATTAGAGGCAAAAAAAGGCTGTTAATTTTGCTAGCTAAGTTGCACATTGCAAGGGAATGTTCCCCAGAGCTAAGTGAATTTGGTAAAATTCATAAAGAAAATAAAATTTGCAAAAAAGAAAAAAAAATCCCTCCCCCCTCCAAAAAAAGGAAAGCTACTAACTACTGATATCAGATACCAAACTATATGAGTATGTAATGTGCAGCGCTAACCACATACATGGTTGGAAAATATATCTCAGTGTTGAGTGTTACACACAACAACAAATGAACATAGCAATGAAATTATGCACTGTATAACACATTGACTGTGTGTTAAAAAAAAAAAAAATATATATATATATATATATATATATATATATATATATGTGAAGTGATTGCTTGAATTACATTACAACAACAAAATATATCCAGTAGTAGCTAACAAACAATCAAATAAGTAAGACATTATATGTGATATCAAAGAGAAGTTCCTACATTTTATGTGGTGCAATATTCACGTGGAATTGATCCTGATAAGAAAAAAACATAAGTGCAGACACACCACCACTGTGCATAATAAAGGAGCTTACTGGAGCTTCAAGACCCTCATGTAAAGAGTGGTGAACAGTGCTTTAATATCAAAATAGCACAGACTGACAGAATGCCCCTTCATGTCATAGGGGGAATCTTCCAGCACTCTCCAGATACACAAATATGACCAGAAACAATTGGAAAGGTATGGGAGATCCCTCTAAAGATCAGATATGGTATACAATAGGCCAAGAATAGTTGCAAAGATGGTAAGACAAATAGATTTCCATGCTCAAAATGTACATCTCACAAAGAGTATAAAATGTGGAGCTATTACAATAATGATAAAAAAAAATAAAAATTAAGGTTATTAAAAAATCTGGTCTTTTTGTTTTAAAAAAGATGCATAATTTACTTCCTCAAGGTAACAACAGTGCCCCTATTATTATTATATATTAAGAGCTTTGCATCTATGCCATTCCACAATATATGGAAAACAGAAAATTCTATGAGGCCGCGTACACACGATCAGACCGGTCCGATGAAACTGGTCTGCAGACCAGTTTCATCAGACCAATTCGATGGTGTGTACGTCAAGTTGACGCATGCTTGGAATCATTGAACTTTGTTTTTTCAGCACGTTGTTGTGTTCTACGTCACCGCGTTCTGGTCTGATCAGATTTTTGGCCCGATGGTGTGTACACACATCAGACCATCAGACCACTTCAGCCTGGTCCAATAAAACCGGTCCGTCGGACCAGTTTCATCGGACCGGTCTGATCGTGTGTACGTGGCCTGAGAGTAATAAGATGAGAGTTCATATGGAGGTATATAGCTTCAGAACAGGGTAAAAAGGTAAAAAGAAAGTCCCACAGGTAGTGTTGAAAAAATAGGATGGACTCAAGCCATCACCATCGGATGCTTAAAAGGGTCTGCCAGGTGTCTATACACACAAGGCTTACCAGATTTCGTGACCCTCATAAGAGTGGTCAAGTGTACATAAGTAAGAATTCACCCAAGGAAAAGGCACTATTCCAACTTCCCCTCTTCCACGGGAAACACCAGGAATTTTAGCTGGTTAACTATCATCGTTTGCATCCACAGCCCATCACTAATTGGGAATATACTCAGCAGGACTGATGTGCATATAATAGAAAACATAATGTAAAACTGCTCATTAAAGAAAATGTATTATGGTTTCAAAATCTACAAATGCCAATAAGTACTCTGAACACAGTAGTAAGGAATTCCAGCAACAAAGATGTTGGCCCTTCACTCATGCAAGCAAGTAGTGTGTGTCCAGCTCAGCCCTACAGGTTTCATCACAGATGACTTCTTCTGGGGAACTATTTTATGCACATTGGTCCTGCTTAGTGTATGTTCAGTGGATTAACAGTTCTTTGCAGGCTGTGGATGCATGTAATGCTAGTTAACCAGCTAATATTCCTGGTGCCTTTTCCTTAGGTGAATTCCCACTATGGGCATTTGACCATTCTTATGAGGGTCAACAGATCTGTTAAGCCTTGTGGCTATAGACACCTGGGAGACCTTTTTTAAGCATCTGATGGTGATGGCTTGAAAAGTCAATCCCATTTATTTAAAGGATCACTAAAGGAATTTTTTTTTTTTTAGCTAAATAGCTACCTTTACCTTACTGCAGTACTGGTTTCATGTCCTTATTGTTCGTTTTTGCTTTGAAGTTGCTGTAATCCTGCTCTGATCTCCACACTTCCTGCTTGTCTGTTTCCTTATAACCACAGTACTGGGAGCTTTCTCACGGTGGTCTAAGCTGTCATTACTGTGCGTCTAAAACTTCCCAGAACCAATCAGATTCATTTTAAAAACAAAACACTGTCCTGGATTTGTTTGTTTTTGTTCTGTGTGTGTCTATTTCTACTTCACAGAAACATGAAGCCAGTTCAAAAGTAAAACTAACCTGCAGGCACATTATATGATTGATTTTTATCTATTTTTAATCATTTTGAAAAAGAAACAGTTAACTTTTATGTCTCTATACCCTGTAAACAGTCATTTCAGCAAAACAATTTTTTTTCCTTTAGTGACCCTTGAATGCTTATATGGAGGTATTTAGAAACAGACCAGGGTAAAAAAAAGTCCCACAAGCAGCATTAATCGTATTTTTCTCATTGAATTGTATGTTGTTTTCCATATATTTTACATTTGTATATTCTCACTGTTTTTGCACTTCTATTGTCATAGTGTTGAGTCTAAGTATACTGATTGTTTTACACATTTGTGTACTGAGCTTGTTTTTCCATTGAAAAGTGAAACACTAATAATTAGAATGGTGTAATTATTAAGTCAGTCCTTTTCTTGTCTTGCATGCCCCTAATGCTTTTTTTTTAATATTTTTGCCAAGGTCAATTCAATATATGAACAAGCAAAAAGCAGAAAGAATTCTTAATATGCTTTAGATCTTTTCTCAATTTTCAAGTGTGTTCTTTAATTAGGCCAGCGTGAGAGAAACAATAAGTGAGTTTTTGGATTTCCATTATTTACAGTTATGAAAAGCATATAATAACATAAAGAAATAATAAGACTGATGCAATATTACCCCTCTGGTAAATGTGCTGACACTTTATTGTATGGTTTTTATTACTACATGGATAAAATAATTGTGCAGGTACGTATATTGAAAAAGTATAGATTTTGTGTTATGTTTGCTCCAAGCTTCCGACTGTTTTATGTTGCACCATATATCATCAAATCTATTTTACAACCTTATAAATCTATGTTATAAAATGTGCATGAAGGACTATGCTTGATTTATAATAAAAAGAATAACCTTCTTGAAAAATTGGAACAAGCAGTAAACCCTGTAAAAAGTACAGAATGTTCTAGAATTCTAAAACTGTAAACTTGGCTATTGTAAAAAGTAACAACTGTATATTACTGCATAAAGAATACTAATATTAGAATTTAATAACTAATCTATAATAGGACCTTAACTGTTGCAATAGAAATGCAGGCTATTTTTTTAATACCTGCATTAAGTTTAAAGGGGTTATAAAGGGAAAAGTTTTTTCACCTTAATGCATTCTATGCATTAAGGTGGAAAAACATCCCCCGTTTACTTACCTGACCCTTCGAAAGTCCCGCGCCGTGAACATGCAGGCTTCTTGGTCGGTTTCTCGGGTCATTCATTGGTTGATTAAAATCCAGTGCAGCCATTGGCTCGCGCTGCTGTCAATCATATCCAATAATGCGGTGCACCGGGGGGCGGGGCCGAGTGATACAGTGAGTGGATATGGCCGCTGGCTGTATCACGGGAGCGTGCCCGCAACAACTCATCACCATGCTCGCTCGCATGAAGGTGATGAGTTTTTGCGAGGGGGAGCCGAGACAGCCGCAGAGGGACCCCAGAAGACCAGGTTCGGGGCCACTCTGTGCAAAACGAGCTGCACAGTGGAGGTAAGTATAACATGTTTGTTATTTAATTTTTTTTTTTTTTTACTTTACATACCCTTTAACCTCTTTAATAAGTGTTATCTAAATAATAACTGTAATTCAGTAATGTTTAAGTAATTGTGAAAAAAGTAAGGACTCACTTATACAAGGTTGCATCAAGATTAACCACTTGACTACTGGGCACTTAAACCCACTTAATAACCAGACCAATTTTCAGCTTTCGGTGCTCTCACATTTTGAATGACAATAACTCAGTCATACAACACTATAACCAAATGAAATTTTTGTCCTTTTTTTCCCACAAATAGAGCTTTCTTTTGGTGGTATTTTATCACCTCTGCGGTTTTTATTTTTTTCACTATAAATGAAAAAAGAACGAAAATTTTGTAAAAAAAAATAATTTTTCTTCATTTCTATTATAACATTTTGCAAAAAAGTAATTTTTCTTCATAAACTTGGCCTAAAATGTATACTGCTACATATCTTTGGTAACAAAACAAAAAAAAATTAGATATTAATTTAGTCTGGGTGAAAGTTATAGGGTCTAAAAGCTATGGTACCAATTACTGAAAATTGATCAATTTGATCACATCAGATGTACTGACATCCTCTCTCATTTCTTGAGACCCTAACATGCCAGAAAAGTACAAATACCCCCCAAATGACCCCTTTTTGGAAAGAAGACATTCCAAGGTATTTAGAAAGAGGCATTGTGAGTTTTTTGAAGTTGTAATTTTTCCCACAATTCTTTGCAAAATCAAGATTTTTTTCATTTTTATTTTCTTTCCACAAAATTTTCATATTAGCGGTTTTTTTTTCACACACAGCATATGCATACCACAAATTACACCCCAAAACACATTCTGCTATTCCTCCCGAGTATGGCGATACCCCATGTATGGGACTTTTTGACACAGCGTGGCCACATGGAATGGCGCCAAACTTTGCGACTTAAAAATCCCCATAGGTGACGCTTTAAATATTTTTACTGGTTACATCATTTTAGTTGGAGAAGAGGTCTAGGGCCAAAATGATTGCTCTCTCTCTAACGTTCGCAGCGATACCTCACATGTGTGGTTTGAACACCGTTTTCATATGTGGGCGGGACTTGCGTATGCGTTCGCTTCTGCATGCGAGCTCACTAGGACAGGGGCGCTGTATGCCCAGAGTATTGCGGAGTATGCCCAGAGTATTGCGGAGTATGCCCAGAGTATTGCGAAGTATGCCCAGAGTATTGCGGAGTATGCCCAGAGTATTGCGGAGTATGCCCAGAGTATTGCGGAGTGCGGAGTATGCCCAGAGATTGCGGAGTGCGGAGTATGCCCAGAGTATTGCGGAGTGCAGAGTTGCCCAGAGTATGCGGAGTGCGGAGTATGCAGAGTATGGAGTATGCCCAGAGTATTGCGGAGTGCGGAGTATGCCCAGAGTATTGCGGAGTGCGGAGTTGCACAGAGTATTGCATGCGGAGATGCAGAGTATGCCCCCCAGAGTATGCCCAGTATTGCCCCCCAGAGTATGCCCCCCAGAGTATGCCCAGTATTGCCCCCCAGAGTATGCCCAGAGTATGCCCAGTATTGCCCCCAGAGTATGCCCAGAGTATGCCCAGTATTGCCCCCCAGAGTATGCCCAGAGTATTGCAGAGTGTTGCCCCCCCAGAGTGTTGCCCCCCCAGAGTGTTGCCCCCCCAGAGTATTGCCCAGCATTGCAGAGTAGTGTTGAGCAGAATATGCCATATTCGATTTCGCGATATATCTCGAATATATAGTCGAATATTCTAGATATATTCGCTAAATACGAATATTCGTGATATTTTTTGGAAATTAAAATATTGCGAATTTTCGCTATTGCGAATTTTCGCTATTGCGAATGCGAATGCGAATCGCGAATTGCGAATGCGAAATTTCGAGAAATGCGGAAAGGAGCACTCTGATTGGCTCAGAATATTCGTGATATATTACAATATAAAATAATTGCGAATATTCGAGAAATGCGGAAGGAGCACTCTGATTGGCTCAGAATATTCGTGATATATTACAATATAAAATAATTGCGAATATTCGAGAAATGCGGAAGGAGCACTCTGATTGGCTCAGAATATTCGTGATATATTACAATACACAATAATTGCGAATATTCGGCAAATGCGGAAGGAGCACTCTGATTGGCTCAGAATATTCGTGATATATTACAATACACAATAATTGCGAATATTCGAGAAATGCGGAAGGAGCACTCTGATTGGCTCAGAATATTCGTGATATATTACAATATAAAATAATTGCGAATATTCGAGAAATGCGGAAGGAGCACTCTGATTGGCTCAGAATATTCGTGATATATTACAATATAAAATAATCGCGCGATATCGCTATTGCCGAATAATCGCATTGCGATTTTTCGGCAATATAAAATGAGCGCTGCAGCTACTCGGCCCAAGGTCTCTAATCATACCAGCAATGCTTTTAGACGTCGATGGGGATCTCTAGGATGTGATCTGTTCTAAAAAAAAAATTGAAAAAATTTGAATATTCGAAATAGCGAATATTCGCCGTGATATTCGTGTTATTCGCGAATACTCGAATATGCAATATTCGTAGCGAATATTCGCAATGCGAATATTCGTGAGCAACACTATTGCAGAGTATGTGCAGCAGGGATGGCTGAGCAGGGAGGAATAGATGGATGGATCTGTGACTACATTTGTCACAGATCCAGCCCGCAGCACTGGCGCTGCCATCCGCTCCCTCCCCTCTCCTCTCACACTGTACCGATCGGTACAGAGAGAGGAGGGAGGAACCGGCGTCATCAAATGACGCCGGTCTGTTTACATCTGATCGCGCCGTCATTGGACGGCGCGATCACGTGGCAAACCGCCGCTATCAGCGGCGATTTACCGTGATCCGTGACCCGCCGGGTCCTCTGGACCCGGCGGTCACGGACATTCCCGTGTGCGCGCCCCAGGGGGCGCGCGGGAGCGCGACTCTGGAATCACGTTATATAACGTGATCCCAGAGTTAAGCAACCACCTTGCCGCCGTTATTTTTCGGCAGGTGGTTGCTAAGTGGTTAATTGTATCCTCCCCTTTCGCCTACTAAGAGATATATATTTATATATATATATATATATATATATATATATATATATATATATATATATATATATATATATATTATATATATATATATATATTAAAAACAAATGTGGTTAAAAAATGTGTAGCACTGAAAAAAGTCACATGTTGCCAAAATGATTCAAAAATAATTGTGTCCGATAAAGGTGAATGAAGTTCATATGGGAAATATTCCCGCTATGGAGATGTAATCCTGTGTTACTCCAATGTTATTCCAAAATATGTGACCCATCACCAGTGAATGTAAGGGGAGGCTTACCAGCTAGCCTGTGACCACCCTTCTCAGGGGGGTCAATACAGGCTCTGCAGAGATACAGATGATCGTGAATGGTGTCCTGTGGAGACCTCCAGAATCCTTTATCTATCCCCTCTGCAGCAATGGTCAGTGCAATCACTCATGTTCTCCAGTGACAGGTGTTCCAGCACAAGAGATGCAATGGTGTACCAGATTTTGAAAATTTAGTGAAGCCAAATGGTATAGGAAAAAAGAGAGAAGGCTTCCAATAGTGCAGACGTTATAAAAAATGATTGTAAAATGCACAATAGCAGCTAAAAAAACTCTCTATAAAGAGTTGCAGACAATTTCCTTGCAAGGATGTATAAAAAAGAAGCTCCGTTCGTGTCAGTACACAGGTTGCCATTTCACGCATGCACAGCACAAAAAGACGTGACGTGAGATTCACCTCATTGACCAATTTCAAGGAAAATTCCCTTACAACTATCCTGAACAGTCTATTAGGTTCAGTTATTCAATCCAATTGGTTTATTTATGTATTTACTTAATTATATAAATAAAGACATTTCAGGACCATTTTATGTTTTGCACTTCTGTTTGTTGTCCATCAACATAGACAAAAATGTTAACAAAACTGCCAGCTTCAGTACAATCCTGTGTATAATTGTAGAGATATTTGGTTAAATGCTAGTACTGAAGTGATGATAAATTTGTCTGGAATTTTAACACATTTGCATTTGGTCATGTGATGCGCCTGTCGCTTCTATTGTTCCTACTGAGTGAAAGGGTCCTTGCTTAGATGTCCAAATTTAAGCCCTTTACTTCCCTAAATCCATAATCATGTGATACTCTGGTTCTTGAGTTTTCTACCTTCCTTACTGCTAAGTTGTGCTTGTTCAGGTGTTCATATCAATGCCTGGGTTCATATTGGGTTCATATTGGCTGTCCAGCAGCAGTGTCTTCTCAAGATCCAAAAGACTACATCAGTGGATAACATAATGACAATGGAGTTTGGCTTGGTCACAGGCTACAGCAGTGGATTGACACAAAAAAATCTCCTGTGCTCTGGTGTTTTGCCAAACAGAGTACAGCAGTATAGTCTAACGGTAAGGTCTTGCAGCCCTCCACAGAACAAAGGGTATTCATAAAATAAAACAAAAAAGAAAAGAAAGGAGGACGCACCGACCTTGTGCATTACCACTTAAAATATTTATTAAAAACAGAATAAAAAGCAATGGTCCTACTCACAAAGAAATATTGAGTAAGCGCTTTTTTAAACAGCTGGACTGGATATGCACATATACCTATATTAACCCAGACACGCAGCAGGAGAGAGGTATCACAGACTATACAGGCTTTGAAGAAGGGTACGCTCCAGAAATGCATCAGCCAATCAGATGTCTGAGGTTCTACTGGCAGGTGCCGTGAGGTCCAGTCCAGCTGTTCAAACAGTGCTTACTCAATATTCCTTTGTGAGTAGGACCATTGCTTTTTATTCTGTTTTTAATAAATATTTTAAGTGGTAATGCACAAGGTTGGTGCGCCCTCCTTTCTTTTCTTTTTTGTTACAGCAGTGGATTACCTGTCTACATTATATTAAATGCTTGCAAATAATTGATGGCTTGGGCAGTGGAAAAGATTGAAATGAGGGTACATTCAGGGCCGGCCCTACCATAGTACCCGATGGTACCATTGTACCGGCTAGCACTTGCAGGGGGGCTGCAAATTGCGGCAAATTCAATATTTTTTTTTGCGATATGGCACTGTGTCGATTTAACTGACAATTGCATGGTCATGTGGCTTGTACTTAAAAAAAATTGACATCCTTTTTTTCCCCACAAATAGAGCTTTCTTTTGGTGGTATTTGATCACCTCTGTGGTTTTTTATTTTTAAACAAAAATAGCGACATTCTGACTCTTTGTGGAGCGATCGCAGGTGGCTGGGTGACATTGTGGCCACCGGCCACGCACAGGTCCTTTTTATACTCTTATATACATGTATAGAGCCATGACAGGTCCTCTTTATACTCTTACATGCATGTATAGAGCCATGCATAGGTCCTCTTTATACTCCTACATACATGTTGGAGCCATAACAGGTCCTCTTTATATTCCTACATACATGTATTGAGCCATGGCATGTCCTTTTACACTCCTATACACATGTATACATGTATAGAGCCATGACAGGCCCTCTTTATACTTCTATACACATATATAGAGCCATGACAGGCACTCTTTATACTTCTATATACACGTATAATGCCATGATCTGTCCTCTTTCTACTCCTATACATGAAAAGAGCCATAACAGGTCCTTTTTTTAGAGCCATGTATACTCCTATATACATGTATCGAGACATGACAGGTCCTCTTTATATTCCTACATACATGTATAGAGCCATGACACGTCCTTTTAGGCCTCGTACACACGACCGGTTTCCTCAGCAGAATCCAGCATAAAAATTTGTTGGGAAACGTGTTTTGCCAAGGCAACCGGTCGTGTGTACAAGGAAACTGTCGAGAAACTCGACGAGCCAAAAAGAGAGCATGTTCTCTTTTTCCTCGACGAGAATGGAGAAAATTGGCTCGTCGAGTTCCTCGACAGCCGAGCTAAGAACTCGATGAGGAAAACAACAGTTTCGCCTGACGAGTTCCTCGGTCGTGTGTACGAGGCCTCACACTCCTGCATACATGTATAGAGCAATGACAGGTCCTCTTTATACTCCTATATACATGTAAACAACCATGACAGGTCCTCTTTATACTCCTTAATTCATGAATAGTGGAATGACAGGTCCTCTTTATACTCCTATACATGAATAGAGACATAACATGTCCTTTTTTATACTCCTATACATGTAAACAACCATAACAGGTCCTCTTTATACTCATATATACATGTATATAGCCATGACAGGTCCACATTAGTTATCATGATATAAAATAATGGATCTGGGGGCATTTTGGTGGGTGTTTTTTTTTTTTTTTTTTGGGGGGGGGGGGGGCAGCATTTCATTCTTTGTACCAGACAGCACAATGTCTTGGGCTGGCCCTGGGTACATTTTTACTAAGAATGCACTTTAAGAACAGAAAATCTAAATTATAGGCACCAGTTCACAGTAATGGATTCAGGAAGAACATGCACAATGTTCCTGTGAGATGCTCTTTGGATAATTGCCATAGTATAATACACAGAACTTATATTAAGGTAAGTTGATTGATTTGATTTCAGCACTTTAGCTGTATCTGCTGAATATCATTATTAGCTTACTGATTTGCTTCACTCGTTGCCTAGAGTTGCACTTTAATCAAATACATCTAGATATGGTCAAGAAAACAACTTCAGTCATTTTAAGTGTATAACGTTATCCTATACAGAGTACTTACCTATGTATAAATTAATCATCTAGTGCAGTCACTAACTTAACAATGTAAAATCTTTGAACAAACATTTCTGCTTATGTTGTTAAATTATTCCCATTATGTTATGTAATTACGTTACATTTTATGTTTCAATAACACTTGAAACAAACAGAAATAAAATAGCATACAGTATATTCTAGCAGTTAAGGCATATGCTGCATTTTAAAATTAAATTCTGATTATAATGTCCACTAATTGATGTTCATATATTGCTTTGAATGAATCATCCCCTGGTATTTTCATTTTTAATAATAATTACTGTTGACTTCCATGACAGATCTTGCTGAAAGTGGGAGTTAATCAGCTGCAGGCTTGAAAGCTATTTAGATTTGCTCTGTAGGTTTCTTGACTAACGGCATGATTTTTTTTTTTAATCAAATATAAATTTAATAGGCCAAAATCTCCTTTCTATTTCTAGACAAAATGTCAAGTTGACTTTATTTTCCATTGCAAAAACCTTCTCCTCCCCATATTGGACACCTCAAGCAGAGAGAAGAAAGTAACTTATTCAGGTCAAAGAATTTACAGCAATAAGACGTTATCCATTGAACTTCCACAATGCCTTTTATGTTTCGACTTACTGAAGCATTTACAGCCAAGTGCTGAGTCAAACAGCGGAATATAATAAAAGAATCCTATATCCACTAATGTTCAGTTTTTGAAATGTTTATCAAATCTACTCTATGAATTGCAGAGGTAAATAACAATCAACTTTATTTAATTAAATCACCCACAGAATAAAAGATGCTCTTTTAACCTGTCGAATATTTTACGTACTGAAGAATGAGAAGAAAATAAATTATCTTCACTCGTGTACATTAAAATAGTCCATTATGTACTGAAATTGTATTTGCTGACAAACATATTGGCTATAGTGTGAATTTGGCATTGTGTACTGTAATGTTTCCTTTTGCGGTGTAGCATCTTTTGTATGGACTTACTGTAAGCTGAATGTTTCTCTGAGGAAAGAATGATTGGATGTATAAAATGTATGATTGAATGAATTGAGTGTTAAAAAAGATGACTGTTGTTATAGTATATCTATTAAAAATTGCCTAGGAAGCCTAAATATAAAAAAAATATAGAATACTAAAATAGCCATATGAAGATGCATAGTGATTTTAACAATACTACACAATAGTTTAATTTAATTTCAATAATTTTTATTGTGCATTTCCAAGTTACAAACGTAGTTACTTTGTCATAATGCATGGTAAGAGACATAACAACATAAAAATACTCGTAATATAATCAAGGTTATGAAAATTGGCCTGATGAACAGATAAGTTTTATATTATCATACTATATAATATTCCTGAGTTGTAACAGCGTTTCTCAGTTAAATAAGTAATTTCTATAATAAATGTGACAAGAGTAATTCAGGTATGGGGAGGGAAGGTGAATAGGGAAAAGGGTGGGAGGGGACAGGGAGGGGAACATGCATGAATAACTATTAAGAATTTACATTGTAGTGAATTCCTTATACCAATTTGACCAGAAGTTCCACATTTGTCTCACCTTGGTGTAAAATTGGTTATTTTTGGACAAAATTGTCTCGTAATTTTGGTGGGTCTGGACAATAGTAACGATATCCAGCTGGGGGGTTTGTAGTTATGTTACACTTAGCTGAAAGAAGTATATGGGTAATTACTTTCCTGTGAGACATAGGTATTGGATCTATATTTAAGTTTAGTAGCGCTAGATCAGGTGTTGGTAGTAGGGATTGCTCCAATACCACTTTTTCTCTTTCAATAGTTTTTATTGAAATATCCACAAATGAATCACAATAGAAATACAGGTAAAACTGTCATGAAGCATTAAGCCCAGCGGTACCATGAATAACAGACAATACGTTAAAAATGAAGACATCAAACCGGCACCCATAGGGGCAAAAAAAACATAAAAAATATAAAAAAAAGACATCTGTTGCTGGCACAGGAGGGCAAACCCCCCCCCCCCCAGCACCCCACATGGGTTCAGACTGTGCCGGAAGGAGAGAGTCTGCCCCCCGGAAAAAAAGCAAGCAGCAAAAACACAGATGTCCAGTGAAGCATAGGTGCAATACCTTAAGAAGAGAGAGAAAATAATATAAAAGTATTTTGGAAATAGCCAACTAGCCAACCGATCCTAGATTCTCGATTAGACTATCACAATCTAAAGAAATTTCAACTTGTATGCATAAAGCAAATATGAAAGGTCATAGTAGGAGTCCAGATAACATCAAGTGGTAATAAATACCAATAGTTGAAGCCTCTCTCGCAAATCAGGAGCGATCAAAAATAGTGTCTCCAAGAAGTATTCAAAAAGTAATACCTGTAGGGTGATAATGTATAGAAGCGAAAGAAAAAAAAAAAGAGAGAGAGAGAGAGAAGAGAAAAAAAGGGATAAAGGGAAGAAAAGAAGAAGGAAAGGAAAGAAAGATAAGTTAGAGGCGATACACTTTAAGACGGTGCAGAACCCGCTCATCTATCCGGACCCGGGCGACAGGCCATTGGAAGGCGGCAAGAACAGATATCTGGACCAGGGCTCCCAAATGGCATTGTGTTTATGAGTAGAGTCCATAAGGATGCTAACTGTTTTCTCCTGAGCCATAATACACAAAATCTTTTGTTTGACTCAGAGAAATGATACAGTAGTTTTTTTCCAGGCCCGAGCAATTGTCAACCGGGTCCCAAGGAATATAAACATTATAAGACTTTGAGTTAGTTTTGGGGCTCCTGGGCATGGAAAATTCAAAAGAGCGAGGTGGGGAGTCTTTTGGATGGGTAACCCCATGATTTTCCGAACAGTACAAAATATTTTATTCCATAAACCCCTGATCTTGGGACATTCCCACCATATGTGTAGCATCGATTCAGTGTGCCTGCACTCGTGAAAGCACAAGGGTGAGGTTAGATATGTGCATTCCCGTTCGTACGAATGTTATTTTCGCACGAAAATGTTTATTTTCGTACCCGCGGGATAATGTGTACATACGAAAACGACAGGATTACGAATGAGCCGCATAACGAACGACTGCAAATACGAATGAACGATCCAACGGAAATAAACGACAAAACGAAAACGGCAAAAGAACGAAAATGAAATCTATAACAAAAGATTTGCATTCTGCATTTTGCTTGAATCCGTTTTGTTTTCGTTTTTAGTCGTATGTTCATTGTTTAATGACATCTATAACAAAAGAATTTCATTATGTATTATTTTGAATTCCTTTTTTCTGTTCGTATTGTGTATTCAAAATACTGAATGCAAATCTTTTGTTATAGGTGTCATATCAACATACGAAAATAACAAAAGAAAATGGATTCAAATGCAAATCTTTTGTTATAGATGTAATTATCGTTTTTTTGAATGGCCAGTGAGTAAGTGTAGAGTTAGTGAAGCAGCTTCTCTTTTGTGCTGAGAGTACACTAGTACAGTGAGTACTAGTACAGTAAAGCCAAAAAAACTTTTCTGTGGATTTTCATCTGAAGGGAAATCAGTTGGCCAGACTTTTGAACCCAAAAATGGTTTTCTTATGCAGTTTAAAAACAAATGAATTTTCTGAGAACGATCGGAAAACGATAGTTTTTATGTTTGTTGTTAAAACAGTCTGACCAAGTGTATGGGGCTTAACAATAGTTAATATGGATGAGCCGCGTGTTGAAAGTGCTGCGAATCCCGCGATATATTTAGGAAAGTATAAAATGACGAAAATCCTTTTTCTGTTCATATTTTCAGTCACTTGTTCATATGAACAATTGAACATGTGACTGAAAATATGAACAGAAAAAAGGATTTTTGTCATTTTGTATTTTCCTAAATATATCGCGGGATTCGCGGCACTTTCAACACGCGGTTCATCCATATTAACTATTGTTAAGCCCCATACACTTGGTCAGACTGTTTTAACAACAAACATAAAAACAATAGTTTTCCAATCTTTCTCAGAAAATTTGTTCGTTTTTAAACTGCATCAGAAAACCATTTTTGGGTTCAAAAGTCTGGCCAACTGATCTCCCTTCAGATGAAAATCCACAGAAAAGTTTATTTGGCTTTACTGTACTAGTACTCACTGTACTAGTGTACTCAGCACAAAAGAGAAGCTGCTTCACTTACTAACTCACTGGCCATTCAAAAAAAACGATAATTACATCAATTACAACAAAATATTTCCATTTGAATCCGTTTTCTTTTGTTATTTTCGTATGTTGGTATGACACCTATAACAAAAGATTTGCATTCAGTATTTTGAATACACAATACGAACAGAAAAAAGGAATTTAATACAATATACATAATGAAATTCTTTTGTTATAGATGTCATTGAACAATGAACATACGACTCAAAATAAAAGAAAAAAGCATTCAAGATACACAGAATGCAAATCCTTGGCAAAAATTCACGAAAACTATTGTCTAACAAGTAACGAACATGAATTAAACAGAATAACGAACCATCCTGCATGTACGAAAATAAAACGGAAACGGAAATACGAAACGATCGGAATACGAAAAAATTGCGCCGTACGAAAAACGAACGGGAACTAATGGGAAAACGGGCATCTTACGAAAAACGAACCGACGGGACCATACGAAACGGAACAAAAAAATTTTTTTTTTCTTTCTGTGCACATGTCTAGTGAGGTGTTAGGATCAATTTTGGAAAATTTAAGGGGGACCATGTACCACCTCATCAGGATTTTCAAGTTCGCTTCAATCAACGCTACATTCAAAATGCCTTTGGACGCAACGGTAGAGGCTCTATACCATTCCTCAATTGTCGAGGTGGATTGTAATTCATTTTCCCAATCCCTCATATAAAGTGTCTTGTCCCCTGCCCTGCCAAGTGACCAGTAAATCACAGAGACTCCCCCCCTCTGCCCCATGGCTTGACCACACTACCTTTCATAGTCTGTGACGGAGAGCGGGGCTCGGGAGGAAGACCTAAGGGAATGGATAAAGTGCACTATTTGACGGTATCGGAATCTTTCCGTACTTGGCATTCTCAAGTGTACTTATACAGTGGGCCATAGTGAGAGGCCCTGTGGGGTTGACAAAATGTCCTATCCTGAATAATCCTTTATTTAACCACCAATGAAATTCCTTAATATCCATCCCAGGAGGAAATAAAGGGTTACGGAAGATATGTGACAGCGGTTTCCAATGCAAGATTAATTGTGTAATTGAATTAAGGGAGTCCCTTTGGCTATCCTATGCCCCTTCGTGTCCCATATACATTTTATAATTTTAGATTGGAATCTCCGGAGGTGATCCTTGAGGATGGGGACTGGTAGTGATCTAAATAGGTAGAGGATGCGTGGAAGTAGGGTAATTTTTACTGAATTTATTTTGCCCAACCAAGAAAGCCCCAGTTTCTCCCATCGAGACAGATCCTCTTCCAATTTGCGATAGAGTGGGGGAAATCTAGCAGCATATAACTTATTTATAGAAGCCGTGAGGTTAATCCCAAGATAGGGGATCATGGATTCACTCCAACTAAACCGAAAATTGTCCCCAAGTTGTGCGACCAGGTTCGCCGATAAGTTGACGTTCAACACTAGAGATTTTGAGTAGTTGACCTGGAGGCCAGATACTTTGCCGAAGTCATCAAGAACCCTGCACAAATTAGGTAATAAGGTAAGTGGTGAGGTAATAAATAGGAGCACATAATCCGCAAAAAGGGCGCACTTGTGGGTTTGCGGGCCACAGCGCACTCCATGTATATCAGGATTATCCCGAAATAGCTATAGCCAAGGTCTCAATGACTACGGCAAAGATAAGTGGGGACAAGGGGCAGCCTTGTCTTGTACCCTTGAAGATAGGAAAAGGACGTGAGTAATATCCTTGCATTTTAGTTTGAGCCTCCGGATTGGAGTAAAGTGCTCCTATTATGTTCATAAAGGAAGGACCAAAGTCCCATTTTTGTAAAAGCAGGAATAAGAAAGCCCAGGATACAGAATCAAATGCCTTCATAAGATCGAGTGAAAGCAAAAGTCCCTTCTGGGAGGGTCCATTGTCCCACCCCGATCCCAGGAGAGAGACTACGTCAATTGCTCTTCTGATCTGATCATGCCCCTGTCTACCAGGAATAAAGCATACCTGGTCTTTGTGTATATAGAGTCCAATGAAGTTGGAAATTCTATTTGCAAGGATTTTTGTTAAAATTTTAAGATCATTGTTTATCAATTATATGGGGCGGTAATTAGCAGTGCAACTAGTGTCTTTGCCGGGTTTCGGTAAAACCGTAATGTAAGCAGAATTCAATGCCTTATCGAGCAGTGTACCCGACCTAAGCTGATTAAAGAAACGGGCCATATAGGGGGACAGTAGCGGGGCAAAATGTTTATAATAAGGGACTGAAAACCCATCCGGCCCTGGGGCAGAGTTGGATTTAAGGTTTTTAATGACCAGCGAAACGTCTTCCACTGATATGGGGATCTCCAAGCTATCCCTATGCTGTTCTCGAAGCTTGGGGATCTTCAGGGAGCTGAGAAAGGAATTAATCTGGTCGGGCGACGGTTCCCTCCTATGTTTACTGTACAAGAACTGGTAGAAGTCATGGAAAGCCTCTATGATCTTCTGGGGGTTTTGTGTATAGGTTCCATTACGTAATTTTATCTTAGGGAAAGTGGTGGACCTTATTTTCGGGGTCAACCTATGTGCCAACATGGCTCCCAACTTGTCTTTTTGAACATAAAACCTTCCTCCTTCCCAGCGTAAGCTTTTTTCCGCTATAGCAGTTAGGGCTATGTTAAGGGCCGCGCACGCTGTTTCGAGCTTAGCTGCCGATCCCAAAGAGGGGTTGTGCTTATGTTGTTTGCATACCTCTAAGAATTTCTGCTTCAGTCTGTCTATATCCAATTTACGGGCTCTACGTATCCTAGAGGACATTTGAATCAGTTTTCCCCGAATGGTGCTTTTATGTGCTGCCCACAAAGAAGTGGCGGATATGTTGTCCACGTCATTGAGTATAAAATATTCCTGAATGGCACCTTCTAATTCGCTAACATGTGAAGGGTTGCTAATAATTGAGGCATTTATTCTCCAAGTAAGCCCTTGTTGTCTAGCCGTAGGTCTGTCCACTGTCAAAAGAAGAACAGAGTGGTCCGACCAGGCAGAGTCTCTAATGGTTGCTCTAAGTATCAGCGGTGTATGATTTTGCTGAATGAAAAAATAATCAATTCTGGCAAAAGTATTGTGGGGGCTATAGTAGTGTGTGTAATCCCGGGCCATAGGATTAATTTCCCTCCAGGCATCCACCAAGCCCTGGTGGTAAATCTGTCTGGCAACATTAAGACTCTGTCTGGTGGGACGGACCCCATCCCTACCTGGGGGACGGGATTTGTCTTTTCCTGCATCAAATGCAACATTAGAGTCTCCACCATAGAGGATCAGGCCCTCAAGCATGGGAGAAAGAGTGTGAAAGAGGGACTGAAAGAATTTTGATTGGCCCTTATTCGGTGCATAGTATGAGATGAAAGAGTAAAGTTGGCCATCAATAAGGCTTTTAACTAGTATGTACCTGCCATCAGGGTCCTTAACTTCCGAAATCATTGAAAACTGAATATTACGGGAGAAAAAGATGCCTACTCCTTTAGTCTTTTTGTCCGAATTAGCAAGGTGAAACGTAGGGAACTTAGCATGAATGAAGGATGGGGTATACGTTTTAGGGAAGTGCGTTTCTTAAAGAAATAAAATGTCAATCTTCTTTAATGATAATATTGAAAATTTTTACAGCGCTTAATAGGGGAGTTAATTCCCTGCAGATTGTGCGAGGCAAAGCGTAGGGCAGGTTTGCAGGAGATATGATCAGCCATGAGGCAGTGTAGGTGAGAATGCCAGTGACCCCCAACCACCTACCTTCCATCCGAGGGGCATGTCGCAGGAGAAAACCGTCGCCGAGTTTGGTAAAACGCAATCCCAGGTCCAACAGATGAGCGAGACCGCACACGTCACTGTAGAAAAAAGAGAATTAGTAAAGGGAGAAAAAGTCAAAGAAAATGAAAGAATATTACAAGAAAAAATAAAAATCCCGGGCAATGGGGAAAATAAATCCACCATGACCCAAAAAATTAAAAAAAAGCCCCCCCCCAACCAGTGGGGGAGATCCCAACCAGGAGCAGAAAGAAGGATATCCTTCGGCTCTGAGGACAGGAGGAGGGGCAAAGGTACCGCTCCGTGTACGGCTACCCCCAATATAAAGCCAACACATTAAATAAAATAGAGAACATTTCCCGCATCAAACAGAACAAGTAAACCGTAAGGAAAAGAAAATGCATGGGAAAAAAATAAAATAATGAAAAGTGCCCCCAAATTCGGAAGACCAGATCTCCCTATACCGGACTATGTGTCAAATAGTTTATGAGATGGTAACCCAGGGGACCCTAGAGTATTGGGCTGACACATTTCCTCAGTCAACATCTCTCTCAGGGACAGTACAGTAGATGGTCAAGAAAGTGCAAAAGTCACAAAAGCCTCAGACAGATACCAAAAGGGTTCAGGTTATACAGAGACAAAATAACACCCTTCTCCCGGATCGCTAACATAACAGAAAGGAAGTAATAAAGTAAATGGAGCAATCCTGGATTAAGAGCAGTCAGAATCAGAGAGATCCGGAAATGTTCTTAAGCAAAGTAAATGAGATGGTGTACGGTTCCTGGGATACGTCAGTAGATAAGAACCAGCGGGCATGAAAGTGTAAGGGGTCAAACGGGACCAAATCCAGAGAAGAAAATGAAAGGATGAATTGGAGAAAGTTTCCAGCTCATGTGGCGAATCCATCCTTGACCTTGGCTTCTGCCACGTAGAGGTGAGTGGACTAGATGGACGCGGTCGTTTAGCCAGACTGGAAGGAGAGGATTGCATTGGGGAGGTTGGTTCAGCGGGCAGGAGGCCCAGCTTTCTCAGCAAGAGTTCACCATCCGCAAGTGTGGAGAATCTATAGGGCTTGCCGTTGAAGTCAAATTTCAAGCTTAAAGGGAAAAGCCACCAGTACTTGATATTTTTCTGTGTCAGGACCATAAGAAGGGGTTTGAGAGCTCGCCTCTTCTGTATGGTGAAGGGGGAAATGTCCGCATAAACTTGTACTGTATGTCCCATAATTTGTATTTGCTGCATGGTGCGGGCTCTCCTCATGACTTCATCCTTAACACTGTAATAATGGGGTTTCACCACAATGTCACGGGGCAGTCCATCAGACCTAGGGGGACCAAGAGCCCTATGGGCCCCAGTGCTCGCTGCCACCCCCCAAGGCTCTCTGCCACCCCCATTGCTCTCTTCTACCCTCAGGGCTCTCTGCTACCCCCCAGGGCTCTCTGCCACCCCCAGTTCTCTTTGCCACCCCCCATTGCTCTCTGCCACCCCCAGTGCTCTCAACCTCCTCCCAGTGCTCTCTGCCACCCCCCAGTGCTCTCTGCTACCCCAGAGTGCTCTCTGCCACCAACCCCAGTGTTCTCAGCCTCCACCCAGTGCTCTCATCCTCCCTCAGAGCTCTCTGCCATCCCCCAGTGCTCTCTGCTACCCCCCCAGTGCTTTCTACCACCCTTCAGTGCTCTCAACCTTCCCCAGTGCTCCCTGCCACCCTCCGGTGCTCTCAACCTCCCCTCGTGCTCTCAACCTCCCCCCAGTGCTCTAAACCTCCCCACCAGTGCTCTCTGCCACCCTCAGTGCTCTCAACCTCCCCCCAGTGTTCTCTGCCACCCCAGTGCTCTAAACCTCCCCACCAGTGCTCTCTGCCACCCCCTAATACTCTCAACCTCCCCCCAGGGCTCTCTGCCACCCCCTAGTGCTCTCCACCTCCCCATGCTTTCTGCCACCCCCTAAGTGCTCTCAACCTCCCCTCCAGGACTCTCTGCCACCCCAGGGCTCTCTTCTACCCCCCGGGGCTCTCTGCCACCCCCCAGTTCTCTTTCCCACCCCCAGTTCTCTTTGCTACCCCCCATTGCTCTCTGCCACCCCCCAGTGCTCTCAACTCCCCAGTGCTCTCAACCTCCCCCAGTGCTCTCTGCCACCCCAGTGCTCTAAACTCCCCCCAGGGCTCTATGCCACCCCCCCAGGGCACTCTGCCACCCCCAGGGCTTTTCCGCCACCCCCCAGTGCTCTCTGCTACCCCCCAGTGCTCTCTGCCACCCCCCATTGCTCTCAACCTCCCCCAGTGCTCTCTGCCACCCTCCAGGGCTCTCTTCCACCCCCCCTAGTGCTCTCAACCTCTCCTACAGTGCTCTCTTACACCCCTCCCAGTGATATCAACCTCCCCTCCAGTGCTCTCATCCTCCCTCAGTGCTCTCTGCCACCCCAGTGCTTTCTGCCACCCCAGTGCTCTCAACTTCCCCCCCAGGGCTCTCTGCCACACCTCCCAGGGCTCTCTGCCACCCCCAGTGCTCTTCACCCCCCCCAGTGCTCTTTGCCACCCCCCAGTGTTCTCCACCTCCCTCCATGCTCTCTGCCACCCCCAGTGCTTTCAACCTCCACCCAGGGCTCTCTGCCACCCCCCAGGGCTCTCTGCCACCCCCATGGCTCTCTGCCACACCCTATTGATCTCCACCTCCCCATGCTCTCTGCCACCCTCTAGTGCTTTTTGCCAACCCCTCCAGTGTTCTCCACCACCCCCATGCTTTTATGCTCTCCCCATCAACATGGGTCACAGACCCCCAAAGCATCCTCCCAATGTTGAGGGCATGCGGCCTGCCAGGTTGCATGCTTGGATAAAGGGTCTGGTGTGGATATTTGGGGGGAACTCCACGCCATATTTTTTTTTTTAGGGTTGAGTTCCCCTTCATCTTTTTTTTTATTTGTACGCAGGGTTCCCCTTAATATCCATACCAGACCTGAAGGGTGTGGTAATTGAATTTTGGGGGGAACCCCACACATTTTTTTATGAATGACTTTTCTCTGTATTGCCAGGAGCCGACAATTCATTATAAAAAAAAACAAAAAAACACTGGTGCTAAGACATGTTTGGGTAAAAAATAATAATTAACAATAATATAGATAAATAGTGATTTACCCAATGTTTATTAGAACAGTGTAAATGAGAGAGATACCGGAGCTGCAGGAGAAAATCGTACCCGGAAGTACAGATAAAACACAGAAAAAAACACTAAAAACCAGCGCTCGTGGCTCTAAGGCCCCATACACACGATCGGACATATCCGATGAAAACGGTCCGCGGACCATTTCCATCGGATATGTCCGATCGGGAGTTTGATCCGATGGCGTGTACACACCATCGGATCAAATTCCCCGCCGCCGGACGGCGCGGTGACGCGGCGGTGACGTTGACGCCGCCGTGTCACCGCCACGTCACCGCACCAGGAAGTAAAACACTTCCGCGCATGCGCCGAATCCATTCGGCGGCGGCGCGGCGGCGGTGGGGGACGACATGTCTGCTGGTAAGTGTACTAACCAGCAGACATGTCGGGCGGACAGATTCCACCGGATGGATTTCAAAGCATGCTTTGAAATCTGTCGGGTGGAGAAATCTGTCCGCTAGCCCATACACACGAGCGGAGATGTCTGCTGAAACGGTCCATCGGACCGTTTTCAGCGGACATATCCCCTCGTGTGTGTACGAGGCCTAAAACACAGAAAAAAACACTAAAAACCAGCACTCGTAGCTCTCAAACACACAAAGTCAATACCGAAAAATATATAAATGAAATGTAAGTGAGTCCATTTATTGGTCACAATGACATATGCTAGATCAAATAAAAATGGAAAAATAGTCAATACATTTAAAAGTGATGTGATATAAAATGACAGCAATATACAGATAAGCGTTGAAGTATCCAATTTCCAGAGAGCACAAAGGGTTAAAGTCTCAGGGCTCAGAGAGCAGCTCCTATGTAAACAGTGATACACGGTACCTTAGGGCTTGCTATCAGCTATCTGGAGGAAAGAGAGCTGGAATTCTCACACGAGAGCAACGCTGGCCGGGACCGCAACACAGTCTAAAGCTTCTGTGTGACACAGTCTGTGGTGAGGGGGAGGGCAAGGAGACCCTCAAACGTGGGGAGCGCAGGCCAAGACTGTATCCTGGCTGTGATGGAGGAAGGACACACACACGCTGTCTCCGATCCTCTATGGCGGGTGACGTCACACGTCTGTGATGTTAGCCGCCATCGGAGGATCCAGGCAAAGCTGTAGGTGGACAGGTCAATGTAATGCCTGCACTCAGAACAAGGGTATGGTGCTGCGCTCCGGTGGAAAAGAATAGAAATATTGTCCAGTATCTCAAATCTTCAAACACAAGCTGATAAAATTGCTGTTTTTAAGTCCTCAAAGATCAAATTATAAAGGCCTTGACAACGCGTTTCGGTCCCAGCCAGCGTTGCTCTTGTGTGAGAATTCCAGCTCTCTTTCCTCCAGATAGCTGATAGCAAGCCCTAAGGTACTGTGTATCACTGTTTACATAGGAGCTGCTCTGTGAGCCCTGAGACTTTAACCCTTTGTGCTCTCTGGAAATTGGATATTTCAACGCTTACTGTAGCTGTATATTGCTGTCATTTTATATCACATAACTTTTAAATGTATTGACTATTTTTCCATTTTTATTTGATCTAGCATATGTCATTGTGACAAATAAATGGACTCACTTACATTTCATTTATATATTTTTCGGTATTGACTTTGTGTGTTTGAGAGCCATGAGCGCTGGTTTTTAGTGTTTTTTTCGAAAATTCATTATAGCCGGGAGTGATTTTAAATAACTTTTTTTCCTTCAGAAATTACATTTTGTTCAGTGACAATTCTAAGAATGTGAAACACGCGCTGCTTCACAGGCATACTATATACCTCCCCCCTTAGTAATGAACTTTAAAAGAATATTTTTCCTTCAGAAATTACATTTTGTTCAGGGACAGTTCTAAGAATGGGAAACATGCGCTGCTTCACAGGCATACTATATACCTCCCCCCTTAGTAATGAACTTTAAAAGAATATTTCACTTTTATTGTTTCACTTTAAGCATTATTAAAATCACTTGTCCCCGAAAAACAGCCATTTAAAAAAATAATTGCATTGATACATGTCCCCAGGGGCAGGACCTGGGTCCTCAAGCACTTTTTATGACAATAACTTGCAAATAAGCCTTTAAAATTAGCACTTTAGATTTCAAACGTTCAAGTCCCATAGACTTTAACAGGATTCTAAAATTCACACAAACTTTTGGTCTCTTTGCAGGTTCTGGTGCGAACAGAATGGGGGGGGGGTGTTTGGCTCATCCCTAATGCCCACCAGTGGTGCCAATCAGTGCCTCATAAGTACCACCTAGCAGTGCTGCCTATTGGTGTAACCTACTAGTGCCGATCAGTGCCCATCACTGCCACCTATCAGTGCCCATCACTGCCAGCTATCAGGGCCACCTATTAGTGCCATGTCTCGGTTTAACAAAAAAAAAATACTGCAGAGGTGCTCAAATACCAACAAAATAAAGCTTTATTTGTGGGGGAAAATATATAAAAATTAAATTTGGGTACAGTGTTGTATGACCGCAATTGTCATTCAAAGTATATCCATGCTGAAAGCTGAAAATTGGTCTGGGGGGTTTAAGTGCCCAGTAAGCAAGTGGTTAAAAGTTAAAAGGCGATAATGAATGCATTATAGTATGTTTGCATTTTGAATTGTCTCGGATCGTCATATTGAAATGAGGATGTCAAGTGGCGATAATAGAAAATAGATTAAAGCTTGTCAAAAAAGAGGAAGTGGGTGTGATCATATGTAAATGATGGGCGGAGCCCAGTGCAGAGGCTTACGTTCAGCGCATCAACCACGGAGCATGCGCAGTGATTGAGGCTCCACTCGCCCCCTTGTGCGCATGCTCACAACTTCCGTCGGCACCACTTCATGGGAAACGTCAGCGCAATGTGTTCCGTTGGACGTTTAAATGCGCCCGTAAATGCGCCATTCCGGCACTAAAGTATATCCTGTTCCCCCTCCCAGCAGTGAAGTTACTTTTGTTCTGAGATGGCTGCTCCCGTTCCCCGCAAACACAGGAGAAAGCTGAACTTTAAAGGCCAGGAGATGTCAGCCGTCATCTCGGCTATGGAGACCTATGATGTCTTCCTCCATGGCTGTAAAAGTTGACAGACAAGCAGGGACAGAGGTGTTGTCCTGCAAGTGGGGGTGCTCAGCTAGCTCTTATCGTCGGTAACGCTGCTGTAGCTGCTCTCCTGCTGACCTGTGGCCGTCTGGAGTAAAGATAAATAACTTTGCGCCGGACGGACGAGATACGCGCGGCGCATGTAGCCAGCGTATGGTGCTAATCCGTTCGCGAATCGGGAAATCTCCCTCATTTGCATATTTGCAGGGGAAATCAATAGGCGCGACTGATGCGCCAAGCGAAATTATGCGCTGACGAGACTCTGGCGTCGGAAAGTTAAGCCGATCGGAAATGGCCCGTTTTCTGTCGCATCTAGTTTGGTGGGTACGGCCACATAGAAACGACGGCGCATATTCACAGTTACGCGGCGCATATCGAAATACTCCAGCGCAACTCTACCTGAATCTGGCCCTAAGTTTCTCTATCCCTATAAAGAAGGTGAATTTAGGATTTTCATTGTGGACCTCAATGTAATGCCTGAAAACTGGATGACCTTTAAAACCTCTCCTGATGTTCCCAATGTGTTCATTGAGTCTTACTTGTAGAGGTCATACTGTACATTTGACATATTGAAATCCACAGAGACAAGTTAAAAGGAAAACTACAAGATTTGCTCTCACTTAAAGTTTCAAAAATAAGTATGGGTATTTTTTTTTTTTTTAGAATCATACTTACCTAGATGGATGCAGCATTGGTCCAATGCTGAATCTGTCCCCCGCTGGCTCTAACGCTAGGAACCGAACGATCAAACACTTCTGATCGCTTGGTTCTCACTGCTCCCTGAGGATAGAGATGGTGACTGTCATTTACAGTTTTCTGCTCTGCGTCCCCATGCTTAATGGAGTGCTGGGTAGGGATGAGCTTCGCGTTCGATACGAATGTATGTTCGACTCAAACATTGTCTGTTCGTACGTTCGACGAAATTCGAACAAAAGCGGTCGTTCGCGCCAAATTCGAGTGACGCAAAACGGCCTATAATTCACTGCCGCATTGTGCGCTGATGATTGGCCAAGCATGCTGTATGTCCCGCATGCTTGGCCAATCACAGTGCGCAAAAAACGAAGAGCCATAATTGGCCAAAGCCTCGGTGGCTTTGGGCAATTATGGCTCAGGGCTTTAGCACACGCCCCACACTATAAAAGGCCGCCATCCCTAGGAGTTGTACATATATTTATACACTGTATAGATCAGTTCTTCCTAATTTACTGGCAGGCAGGTGATTGTGCTATTTAAAGATGTTATCACATGTATAGACACCCAGCAAGTACAATATTTAAAGGAATTTTATTTAAATGTTTTGTAATTTAAGCATCAATAAAATCACTGCTCCTGGAGCAGTGATTTTAATAATGTTTAAATAAAAATAAATTGAGAGATTCCTTTAAATATTGTACCTGCTAGGTGTCTATAGTTTGACTGTGAAAACGTCTTTGAGAACCCGGGTCTTGCCTGAGGGAACATGTATCAATGGAAAAAAAGTTTAAGCCCTGGTTCACACTGGGCCGCGGGAGTGAAGCTGTGCGAGTACAGCTGAACTTGCAAGATTTCACTCCCGCTGACAGTCCCGATTTCAGCCACGATTTAAGAGACATCTGTGCAGGTTTCTGCACAGATGTCAATGTAAATCGCATCCTGAAATTGCAAAAAGTAGTACAGGAACTATTTTTTGAAATCGGTGCAGCGCCGCAGATGCGGCATCACACCGATTAGGACGGTGTCATTGCCGGAAAATGCCGCAGATTTGAAATGCGATTTCACATGTGAAATCGCATCTCAAATCGAACTAAATCGTACCCAGTGTGATCCTGGGCTTAAAAACTGTCGTTTTTTCAGGAGTCCTGAAAAAACGACCGTTTTTAAAACTTGTTTCCATTGATACATGTTCCCTCGGGCAAGACCCGGGTTCTTAAAGACGTTTTTTACAGAAAAACTATAGACATCCAGCACTGCAGGTACAATATTTAAAGGATTTTTTTTATTTAAACATTATTAAAATCACTGCTCCTGGAGCAGTGATTTTAATGATGCTTAAATAAAAAAAAAAAAAAAAATTCCTTTAAACTTTGTACCTGCTGGGTGTCTATAGCTTGCCTGTGAAAACGTCTTTGAGAACCCGGGTCTTGCCCGAGGGAACATGTATCAATGGAAAAAAGTTTTAAAAACGGTCACTTTTTAGGAGTCCTGCTCCTGAAAAAACGACCGTTTTTAAACTTTTTTTCCATTGATACATGTTCCCTGGGGCAAGACTCGAGTTCTCAAAGATGTTTTCCAACAATAACTTGAATATTGGTCTTTAAAATGAGCGTTTTTGAATTTGAACATTCAAGTCCCATAGAATTCAATGGGGTTCTAAATGTTCTCTAAATGTGTTCGACGGTTCTGGTGAGAACCGAACGCGGGTATGTTCGGCTCATCCCTAGTGCTGGGCTGTGGCAGGAGCAGAAGCGGCTGGCACAGGCTCTCAATGGTTTACTGAGAGGTTGAGCCAGGTGCCGTTCCAGGCTCCTAGGTGGATCCCAACCATATGGTTGCAATCTTTCCAGAGTCTGGACTGGAGAAAATGGGCTTTGGCTGTACTTCTCCTTTCAGTGACACCTGTAACATTTTGGATTTACAGTACCTTTATTTTCTATGTGGGTGACAAAAATCTCTGCAACAAACAGACAGCAATACATTAAACATGACAGAGGTTCTTCCCTACTGTAGCCAAAATGTAATTGTATTTTCTTCTAAAGGTACGATTAACATTTTGGATAGCGTAAACAACATTTAGATCTCAGGTGGCATTTTTGTTATCTACAGTATGTCTCTCTTGAAGAGATCTTTCCTTTCAATTTGTGCAGTACCCAGTGTCACTGGGACAGCAGATGACAGGAATTCAAACATTTGACAAATCAGAAGTAAAAGGAAATCTTCCAAAGGGGCACCTGTTTTGGTGACAACTGCCCTTCCGCTCTATGGTAAAAAATCTATTTGTATTTCTCTTGTATCTGAAGAATAAGACGTAAAGGGAAATCTCTCCATTGGAACACAGACAGAAAAACAAGCTTGCAGGAATTCATATTTATTTCTCTATTCTATCAAAAACCAAAATAAACTTTTCGGGGCCCGATTCAGATACCTTTTGCGTATCTGTCCGGCAGCGTAGCGTATGGTGTTTATACTACGCCGCCACAAATATTATGGGCAAGTGCCTTATTCAGAAAGCACTTGCTCCATACTATGCGGTGGCGTAGTGTAAACTGCACGGCGTAAGCCCGCGCAATTCAAATGAATGGAGTGGGGGCGTGATTCATGTAAATGAATCATGACCCCACGTCATTCACGTTTTCTTTGGACGGCGCATGCGCCGTCCATGGACGTTCCCAGTGCACATGCGCAAAATCACGTCGATTTTTATCAATGTAAATGACGTGAACATCGAGCCCCATTCCCGAACGAGTTACGCAAACGACGTAGCCGACGGCAAATTCGACGCGGTCCCGACGTCCATTCTTAACATTGGCTGCGCCTGCTATAGCAGGGGTAACCTTACTCCGTCTAACGCTTACGTAAACGACGTAAAAAACGTCGCGTCGTCGCAAGTCCGCTTGTGAATCGGCGTATCTTTCTCATTTGCATAGGCAAATGAGAAATCGACGTAAACGCCACCTAGCGGCCAGCGTACTAATGCAACTAAGATACGACGGTGTAAGCGAATTACGCCGCTCGTATCTTAGAAGAAAGCCGGCGTATCTTCTTTTCAGAATAGCAAAAAAAGATACGGCGGCTATTCTTAGTATTTACGCAGCGTATCTATAGATACGCTGCGTAAATAGCTTTCTGAATATGGCCCTAGGTATTCAAGATCATTGTGAAAAATGTAAATCATTTAAACCAAATGTAAATTTTGGGTTGGGTCAATTTACCATATGTTTAGAAATTTTGTTTTTAATTAGATATTAGTTACAGTAGAAACTCTAATTTTATATTTGACCCAATAATGCAAGCTTCAAGTATATTGTAGATGGAATTTTCTAGTTTTAATGTACTTATAGTAATGTACATGCATCTGTCAAATTTTCTCTTCCAAAGTATGATTAGCATTGTATGTAGCATATGTCAAGTACAATTAAATTATTTCCTTCCAATGACTGCAGTAACATTGGACACATTTATAATTGAAATGGCATTATCCACATGCGAGCATGTTTTACTTTCAATAAAATACATAATTCAATCCGGCAACTTATTTCAGACAAATAAGCTAATATGTTAACTTTAGAAAATTAAATGTGTATACAAACTGGTCATGATGAATACTAGTGAACAAAATACAGTTCTTTTTTTATAGAAAAGTATTGGTATATAACATTTCTAACTTCTGCTTCGGACCCTCTCCTGATTAACCCCTGGCTTGACACACTGACTACGTTCTTGTCTTCTTCCTTACCTTTACCTCACTTCTGACACTTGTAGACTGCTCTCACGGGAATGACCCTTGGCTTGTCTTCACCTTCTGCTCCCGGTTTGCCCTACTGGAGATACCTATCTGAATCAAGCACTCGGTGGCACTACAGATCACCCCAGAAACTCTCAGTTCTCTCCAAGTGTCTGGCTAATCATCAGAAAACACCTGGAAAACCTGCAACTTTGGGCACTACTTCCCCCTGTATTACTTTCGCAAGGGGCGTTCTCTCAACAATCGTCCTCTTCCCTGACTCCTGACAGTATGATGCAGCCAATGTGCATCCCCTTTAGAGGCTCTGTGCCAGCAAGTCTCCACCCTTAAACAGGCAGTGCAACGTTTGCAGGAGGGCTACTTCCAGATGGAAGGGCATCTACAACACTTGGCAGCTGCCCAGCCAGATCAAGGCTCACCTTCTGCCGGCACTGCAGCAGCTGCTTCTGTGCCAGAGGGCACCACCTCCACCCATACAGTAGTGGTTCCACCACCCAAACCCCAGGTACCTACCTCTAAGTGCTCCTCTGGGGACTGCAACCACAAACGTTCTCCCTTGAGACTGTCAAGGTAGGATTTGTGATGTCGCTCCTGTCCGAGAAACCCCAGGCCTGGGCCTGCAGTCTGCTGGAACAAAACTGCCCCGTTATCAATTCCCTAGATCCCATGACACAATTGTACAATGATCCGAAGGGGGTGGCCACTGCTGAAACTGCCCTGCACATCCTACAGCAAGGGCAGCACCCGGTGGAGGATTACAAAAGGGACTTCCTTAAGTGAGCTGCAGACACCGGCTGGAAAGAATCGGCTTTGATTAATGTTCGCCTAGGTGATGGCTCTATACCTTGTTCTGGACCCATTACCCAAGCAACCACTCCTCTCTTTGTTGCCACCAAATCAGGCCACCAAGAATTACTCAGATTCGACATCCTAAGTTCTCACATGTTTCTGGTCATCTTGGGTATCCCATGGCTGCAGGCACATAAACCTCACATTGACTGATCCAGCAGGGAGGTCCAGTTTTTTTCTTCATAATGTCAGACACATTGCCTTGTCCCCACACACCCGGATCCCACCAGCTGCTTGACACTCCAACCCAATGTCCACCAGGAGGTGCCAGCAGTTTACAAAAGAGTTCCTGGGTGTTTTTGACCCAAAGAGTGGTGACGTACTTCCTCGACATCAGCCATATGACTGTCCCATCGAGCTCCTACCTGGCTCAGAGATACCATTCGGCTGCATATTCCCTCTCTCATAAAAGGAGCTTGAGGCCCTGTAGGTGTACTTAGTTGACAGCCTGAAGAAAGGGTTCATCCATCCTTCTTTCTCTCCTGCGTGCGCTGCCATATTCTTCGTGGAAAAAAAAGGACCAATCCCTCAAGCCCTGCAAGGACTATAGGGAGCTTAATAAGATAACAATTAAAAACCGCTACCCACTCTTGCTTATCCCTGAACTTCCAAGATTCCGTCTTGCCCAGGTCTTCACAAAATTAGACTTACGAGGGGCCAACAATTTGATCCGCATCTGAGAGGGCGACAAATGGAAAACAGTGTTTCGAACTTGGTTCGGCCACTTTAAATACCTTGTCATGCCCTTCTCCCTCTGCAACACACCTGCCACCTTCCAGCACCTGGTGAATGAAATTTTCTGAGAATTCCTGGATCATTTTGTTGTTATTATATCCTTATTTTCTCAGCTACTCTGAAACTCCATAGGTCTCATGTAAGGAAGGTGCTAGGTAGGCACTCTTAGGAGACATGGGCCCAGATTCAGGTACATCTGCGCATTATTGGACCGGCGTAGCGTACCGCCTTTACGTTAGACTTGTGCAATTTTGCCGCGTAATCCCCCTATTCTCGTAGCTTTTGCGCAGGAAATTGCGCATGCGTAACGTTTTTCCCAAAGCGTAAGGAGGAGTAATACAAATTGGGAAGGACGTGGGCGTGTTACATTGAAATGAGTCGTGACCCCATGCAAATGAAGGGCCGGCCGGCTCGCGCATGCGCGCTTGAAGGAGACCATGGTCAGCTCCGCTGTACGCATGCTCACAACTCGGGAGCGGCGCAATCAGTGAAATTGGAAATGGACTAGGGCAACGTTGTGAACTACGCAAACAGCATAAATAGACACACACAAACGCACCTGCATTGCAAAAGTACATCCCTTTGTCCCTTCCCATTTAACCAAGTGCTTTTGTCCTGTTGTTCGTTGCGTTGTGTTTTGTATTTGTCAGATTAGTGTTCTGTGTGATCAAGTGTTTGTTAGTAAATCTTTGAAAGTGTTTTTTGATAAGTGTTTGAGAGACTGTTTGATTGATATATTTCTGTTCGTTTGTTTTCCTGCTGTATTTTTGTTTTGTTTTTTTGTGACTGTTTCTTGCTGAGTAGTTTTCTCTTTGTGTGTGTTCTTGCTTGATTGGTTGTGCTTGTTTGTGTGAGTGAATTTTGTTGACTGGGAGTGATTTTTTTGGGAAGTATGACAGAGAGAAAGAGAAAGCTCAATTTTACAGTTGGGGAAAAACAAATTCTTGCCCGGGCCATTAGCGAGTATGGGTGTTTCCTCCACGGCCCAGACAGTGCCAACACCACCCCGGCCAGGAGGAGGGAGATTTTGGATATGATCACTGAGCAGGTCAATTCAGCGGGGCAGGGGGAGACACGGACCCGGTCTGGGATTGACAAAAAAATCAATGACCTCCGGCGTCTGGTCAAACAGAAGCTGGCCAGAATGCATGCCCATGCCAGGGGCACAGGAGGGGGCCCACCATGCTGTATTAGACTGACAGCGGAGGAGCGTGCGGTGGGCCTGACCTTTCATCGACATGAAGTTGAGGGCCTGCCTGGCTTTGACTCAAGTCCGGAGCCCGTGGTGCCAGGTAAGTTTTCTTTTTAATATCAGGTGTGTAGCATGTGTGGGGGAGGGGGTGAAAGGGAATATGTGGCAAGTGTGTGGATCCTCCAACCTGTGAATGTTTTGTGTCATCCACAGATGTGCAGGAGGGTGCAGGGCCATCTGGCCTGACCGCACCAACCCCAGGACAGCAGCCTAATGAGGCCCCCCCAACAAGGCCGGAGTCCGCGGAGGAGGTTCAAGAGGAGGAGGAGAATCATGAGGAGGAGGAGAATCATGAGAAGGAGGAGTCCATGTCAGGCACTGGATGTTTGGTTTTTGAGGACTCCTCCCCTCTGGCTGGCAGCAGGCAGCCCTCCCTAAGGGGGACCCACCCTCCTCCCCTAACATGGCTCCCCTCACAAGGGCCTCCCCTTCTCCCCGGCCACAAGCATCAGCTGGAGGCAGGATTTCATCTCAGAACACCAGGGGGGTGGCCGATCTCCTGCCCGCCACTCTGAGAAGGGACCAGTTCCTCCAGACCCGCCATCTGGGACAGGTCAGCCAGACATTGGTGCGGATGGAGGAGAGCCTGTCCTCCATCAAGGATACGCTGGGGAACCTGGACTCCCACTCCCGGGCTTTCACAACCTGCCTAAGCGAACTGCAGACGACATCAGCAGGCGTTGGGCAGGATGTGAGGGCCCTTACCCAGGCTATCCAGGCCAACACGGCAACACTTGGTGCTGCCCTGGACAGAATAGCCGTGGCCTTGGAGGGCAGGCCACCAGGTGGGCAGAGATCAGGGGCTGCTCCTCCTTCCCCAGTTTTACCCCTCCCCCATGAGTCTCCCCTGAGAAGCCGGGGCCGGGGCCATGGCCGGGGGCGCCCCAGGCGTGTCTCACGCAAGGGGCAATAATTTGTTTTTTTCCCATTTTTTTTTTTGCTGGAAATTTTTTGCTTTTGCAGGTAATTTTTATTAATTTTTTGGGTTGTGAATGCTGTTTGAATGTGGGGGTGACATTCCTGCCGGAAAAGGGGTGTCACCCTCAATTTTGGTGGAGTAGGGTTCCCCAGGTCCGTGTGAATGGTGTATGAATGTACAGTGACATAATTGGAGCCTTAGCGTGGCGTTGCTGCTCACAAGTCCAGCATGGTGGACTGGTGCCAATCCAATTTGATGTGGATGTGATGTGTCTGTGCTAGGGACCACAGTGGTGTGCATGCATGCATTCTCATTGTGCCATGATTAATGTGTGTGTTTAACGTGCAAAGATGCCCAATGTGAGTTGTCTCCTGGTTGCTCTTCCCTCAGAAGACGGGGTAGCCTCGGTTAGGGGGGGATTGTCTGGTTCAGGGGTCAGGTCATCACGTAGGGCAATCTGCAGGCCCTTTCTTACTGCGAAGTTGTGCAGCATGCAACATGTACCGATGATCTGGCACACAAAGTTTGGGGAATACAAGAGGGTACCCCCAGACTTATCCAGGCATCGGAAACGTGACTTTAGGAGGCCAAAGGTGCGCTCCACCACTGCTCGTGTTTGGGCATGTGCTTGATTGTATCTTTCCTCTCCTGGAGTTTGGGGGTTCTGGATAGGAGTCATGAGATGGGGTCCCAGTGGATATGCAGAGTCACCTGTAAGGGAAAAGACAGGAGGATGTTAGTCATGCATGTGGCCCTTGTGATGTGTGCATCATGGGAGGGGATAGTCATGCCTGACTCCCATGTCACTCACCAACCAGCCAGGTGTCCCCATACACGTTCTGATCGAATTCCATTCGGATGTGGCATTGATTGTATATGAAGCTGTCATGGCTGGACCCTGGGTGTTTGGCACGGACGTGCCATATGAGTCCTTGGGCATCGACTATCACCTGTACGTTGATGAAATGCCAATGCTTCCGATTGCGGTACATGCGCTCTGTCTCCTGGGGGGGCTGGAGTGCCACATGTGTGCAATCAATGGCCCCCACAGTGCGTGGGAATCTGGCAATTCTGTAGAAATCTGTCATTGCCTTCAGTCGCAGCTCCTCAGTGGTGGGGTTTGATGATTTGGTTGGCCATGCGTCTGAGGATTGCAGGGACAACCTGGTGCACACATCTGCTCATGGAGGATTGTGACATCCCAGCCACCACTCCACTTGTACGCTGAAAAGAGCCACTGGCAAGGACATGGAGTGTTGCCATGACCTTCACCAGTGGCTGCACTGCATGTGAGCGTTGTGTTCGGCTGGTGATGTCCTCCTGCAGGGTTGTGGTTAATTCCAGGATGACATGAGGGGTGAATCTGAAGATGCGAAACACCTCAGAATCACTCATGCCAAACAGGTCTATGCGGGTGCGGTATATCCTCTCCCGTGCCATCCTCTGTGCCATCCTCCGTGCCCTCATCCTTCTTTGTTCATCTAAAGTCAGTAGTATAGCTATGCGCGACGATGCCCCTGGCATGTTGGCATACAGATTGTTGTGCAACACGTGTGACTGCTGAGCTCCTCACTAACAGTGTTCCTTTATCTAACAAGTAGACTTTTTTTCTCTTTTTAGACCAGCTTTTATATTGTCTAATTTTAGACAGAACATTTTGCTGTTGCGCACACTGCGTCGCCTGCGCTGCCCCAACGTTCTTTTGTGGATCCCCGTGAGTCCCTCATTAGCATATTTGACTAGCAAATCAATGGTCTGTCTAGCGCACTTTTGCGCGGACGGATGCGCCAGTCTAACGAAATTACGCGGGACAAAAAAAAGTAGATTTTTTGCGTATCTCCTTCTGGGGATGCCGTGCATCGAAACGCACGCGCACATTTCGACTTACGCACGCGCATCACCTGTTGCGCGGACGTAATCGCTCTGTGAATCTGGGCCATTGTCTATATGCAAAGGCCAAAAAGTGTGAGTTTGAGAAGAAATCAATCCAGTATCTAACCCTCATTATCTCTACTAAAGGGATCACTATGGATCCCCAAAGAATCAAAGCTATTATGGACTGGCTGGCGCCAATGGATAAGAGGGCTTTGATTAATGTTCGCCTGGGTGATGGCTCAATACCTTGTTCTGGACCCATTACCCAAGCAACCACTCCTCTCCTTGTTACCACCAAATCAGGCCACCAAGAATTTCACCACCAAGAGGTTCGTTGGCTTCGCCAATTTCTATAAGAAATTTATTAAGGGCTTCTCCACCATCATCACACCCATCACTCAAACTACCCGTTTAAATACCCCGCTTCCAATGGTCGTCTGAAGCACAGACCACCTTCGATACCCTAAAATCCCTGTTCACTTCTGCTCTGATTCTTCAGCGCCCTGATCCTGCACTGCCCTATGTCTTGGAGTTATATGCCTTGGAAATTGCCAAAGGAGCCATTTTGTCACAACGCCAGGGGCCCAAGGCACTACTCTACCCCATTGCCTTCTCTTCATGTAAGATGAGCTTTCTGGGAAAGGAATTACAAGGAAATTGGGAGCTCCTTGCCATAAAGACAGCTCTGGAAAAATGGAGGTATCTTCTAGAGGGAGCCAGTCACCCCATTATGATCTATAAGGATCATAAAAATTTGGAGTACCTCCGGTCCGCCAAATGGTTGAGGCCCCGCCAGGCTCGATGGGCCCTGTTCTTTTCTGGCTTCCAGTTTCACATCACCTACCAGTCAAGATTAGAAATGGTAAAGCTGATGCCCTCTCTTATGTTCCCTGATACCCCGGAGGAAGCAACACCCCACACTATTCTGTCAGAACCAAATTTTCTATTGCTTCAGCAGGATCTCCAGTTTACAATTGAGCAAGCCTCTGCCCAATGCACGAAGGCAGAGATCTCTCTACTCAGGAGCCAGGAAGGTTTTGTATGGCATCAAAACAAGATCTTTGTCCCACCTCAAGCGAGACTGAGGATCCTGAAAACGTTTCACGATCATCAACTAGCCGGTCACTTCGGAGTTACAAAAACAGAGTTCATTTCACAGTCCTTCGGGTGGCCTACTTTTAAAATGGACTGTAAACAATACATGCACTCCTGCATGGTCTGGCAACACAAGGGAGGCAACGCCTAAGCCTGGGGCCTGTTAAAACTGCTACCAGTGTCAGAGCAACTATGGAAAGAAATCTCTGTGGATTTCATTGTCAATCTGTCCCCTTTAAAAGGACATACAGGGGGTGTGGTCTGGACATGGCTGAGTAGAGAGGTGTCTGAACCAAGCTCTCGGCCGTCTCCTATCTAACCCGATTTACCTAGCTCCATCAGCCTAGATCTCAGAAGAAACTCCATTCAGAGCTCTTCAAAACCACTTTAGGCACCAAAATAAAATAAAAAATCCAACCGCATCAAACAGCTACAGAAATGCTTGATGCCATTAACACGGCTCTACTACAGTCAGCCGACTTAGTAGCGCCCAAACGCAAAACCGGCATCCAGAAAACCAACTCCAGCTGGTTTAACGACCAGCTGTCGTTGATGAAACAAGAGCGCAGAAGAGCGGAAGCCGCCTGGAAAAGAAGCTCTTCAGAGGAAAACCACACCATCTATAGGGTAATAACAATAAATATATCACAAAGAATTCTTCAAAGCCAAAAAAAATCACTTTTTTCCAATGCCATCACCAATGCCCTAAACCGCCCCCGCAAACTCTTCAAGCTTGTCACCCAGACCATGAATCCAGTCTGTCTTGAACCCCCCAATTCAGATACCCAAGAATTTTGCAATGAACTATCGCATTATTTCATTAACAAAATTGAAGGAATCCGTGAAAGCATTCAGCAAAACAGTATCCCTTTAAACCCCCCCCCTCAATCATTCACCCAATATCCACACAAATTAACCGCAATCAACAAAGTTCACTCTTAAACCCATCTCCATCGAAGCCACAAAAAATATCATCGGTACTCTGCAAAATAGCACAGCGCCTAATGATATCATCCCCACCAAACTGTTGAAGGAATGTGCCGCGATCCTGGCACCTCCTATCACGCAGCTTATAAACCAGTCCTTCAAGGAAGGCACAGTGCCCTCCCAGTTGAAACAGGGCACAATTAAACCCATCTTAAAGCAACCCACCCTCGACCACAAAGATCCAACTCACCGTCGTCCCATAACAGGCCTAAACGTCCTCTCCAAGGTAATGGAAAAAGTAGTGGTACAACAGCTGCAACAGAATCTAGATACCCATAATCTACTCGATCCATTTCAATCGGTTTCCATCCCGGGACGGAAACAGTACTATTAAAAATATGGGATGAGGTTCTCGAGGCCGCAGATGAAGGAGAATCTTGTCTTCTAGTACTTTTGGACCTAAGCGCATCTTTCGACACGGTAGACCACAAACTATTACTGACTCGGCTAGCTGAAGTAGCCAGAGTCGCAGAAGGTGATCTATCATGGTTCTTCTCTTTTCTGGAAAACTGATCACAAGTAGTGAAATTGGGACCTTTAACTTCTGAAAAACGCACAGTGTCATGCGGAGTCCCTCAAGGATCACCGATGTCGCCGATGCTGTTCAACATCTATCTTCGCCCTCTCTTTGAAATCATCAGTAGCCAAAAACTACTTTATCACTCATATGCAGATGACACATAACTGTATTTTCGCATCTGCAACAAAAGGATCATTATCTCAGTCTAGAGACATGCCTCTCTTTGATAGAAAACTGGATGACAAAGAGTTATCTTAAACTCAAAAGCTCCAAAACAGAACATCTCCTGTTTCACGCCAGTCGTAAGAATCAACTTGCAACAACTTGGACACCCCCGCCCATTCTGGGCCAAATCATCACCCCTAGCGCCAAAGTCAAAAGTCTCGTGATCACCTTCGACACCTACATGACAATGGATGCACAAATAGGGTCAGTAGTCAGCGGATCTCAACATCTGCTGCACCTACAACGTAGACTTATTCCTTTTATCCCTAAAGAAGACATAGCAGTCGTGGTGGGAACAATTGTGAACTCCAGACTTGACTATGCAAATGCCCTTTACCTCGGACTCCCAAAGTACCAAATCTCTCGTCTGCAAGTCGTTCAAAATACGGCCGCCAGACTGGTGACTGGGAAAAAAACATGGGAATCAATCTCACCTTCGCTGAGATCCCTTCATTGGTTGCCAGTAAAAGACAGAATTACTTTCAAAGCACTCTGGCTGACGCATAAGTGCATCCATGGGAAGGCCCCCCAATATCTATGCAAAAAAATAAAAGCTCACAACTCCAATCGCGTTCTGCGATCCACCAACCAAAATCTGCTCCAGATACCCAAATACAAGTCCAAAGGAGAAAGAAGATTTGCGCTCCAGGGTCCCAGACTATGGAACGCTTTACAAACCAGCGTTCGGTTGGAGGAGAACCACTTGGCCTTCAGAAGAAAGAACAAAACTAATTTCTTTTGATGTCAAAGGAGACAGGAACAACGAGCGCCCAGAGGCGATTACGTTTGCATGTGCTGTGCTATATAAGTTCTTCATTCATTCATTCAGCCAAACAAAACAAAACGAACACTAAACCAATGCCAGCGGCATCTCCACCAGGGGGAAATACAGAGGTTTTTCCAACTTCTACAGTCAGGCTCCCCACAATTCAAGATGACAAGAGCACATGCTTCACACTCTGCAGGCCTCGACCCTCACACTCAGCCAGCTTCCCCCTCTGGATCCCAGAGCCCAGAGATCTATCCCAGCATTCCACCAGCCCTGTCGACGGATCCCTGGACCTCGCCGCAACTATCCCTGATGTACAGAGCAGATGAGGAGCTGAGAGCCATACTTCAGGCTCTCCCGACAAAGGCTGACATTGAGGCCCTTGTGGGATGTGTAGAGACGGCTCACTGGAAGGAAATCTGCGCTGTCAAGCAGGAGCAACAGTCCCTCTCAGCGGTTACAGATGGAGGCATCGGTGGGCCTACTGCTCCACATGGAAGATATAAAAGATAGAAGCCACAGGAACAACCTGCAGCTCTGCGGCCTTCCTAAAGCCACGGGTCTGACTGACCTAGTAGACACAGTCACAGACACAGTCACAGATATTTTTAGGAGATTGTGGGGAGACCAGCTACAAGGTCGCTCGGAATTTGATTGAATTCACAGGGCCTTTGACCCTAGATTGGAAGACCTCGCCAGGCCCCCGGGATGTAATATGCCGGCTGCACCACTATGACCATAAGGACATTATTGCCCAAAAGGCATGGGAAGCACAGGACCTGGAGCTAGACAGAGCAGCACTTAAAATCTTTCCAGACATCTCCAGGGCAACACTAGTGAAGGGCCCTCCTAAAGCCACTGCTGGACCTAACCAGCACTCTTTTCTTTCCTAGCAGCAGAGCGATCATGATACCGGACTGGCTGGGGTACATCCCAAGATTCCAGGTCCATGGAGGCCACTCAACATCAAACTGTGGTCTACCTCCCAGGCCACAATGGAGCCGGCGCCGCTCATGAGCAACTTACCTAGAGAAAAGTTAAAAGGCATAAGTAAGCACCTGCCACATACATCCCCATCACATAAGTTTCCCTAAGTTTTCCTTACACTACCCACTGTCCACAAAAACCTACATTTGCTACTGCACTCTAAGATTAGGCTGTGTGCCGTTCCCCATTTCTTTGCTCGACTACCTCCCCACTGTGAACACGTTCTGCACTATTCTGCAGGACAATAGACTACCCCCTGTGCCCTTGAGGAAGCTTATGCACTGGGACCGTATTCCCTTTTCTTATGGACGGTACCCCGTCACCCACACTGTCACTGGGGTGTATGTCGTTAGACCAGCTGATAGCTGATGATTACCTCACTGATCTAGATCCCTGGTGCATTGTGTGTAAGTGCAACCTCCTCCCTGCGGTGCCTGCTACCATGGCGTGAAACTATGGACCCCAGTCCCTCTACCTATGACAGCCTTGGAACACCTGGATATTACACAGCCTTGAACCCCTTGCCCGAGGTACAGTTGAAACCCTGGGTTAATGCAAGAGATATTTTAATTGTGCTGATAGGCGGAGAGAGATGCAGTGGCGAGGGGTGTGAGACACTTGAGGGGACACTGGGGAGGGGTTGATTCGGTACCCACCTGGGTTTATCCCAGGTGTGGGGACAAGAAACGTTGTCTCGTATGGGGGTGCATGGGGAAGTGGGAGTAATTGACGATGCATTGAGGCGGGAGTTACGTACTCATCATGACTGGAATATCTTCCTCTCATTTTAAAGAGGGAACCCACATTCTTCACCAAGTGGGGGGTCCCTTCGAGAGGAGCGACCAGTTGGAGGCGGGGCCTCACACCAGGGGGACTGCTCGGTCATGACTGACCACAGGCAAATGTCACCAGGAAGAGGGAAGACTTCTTGGGCTTTGAGTGGCCAAAGATCAGACCCCACGGACACATCCCCACTAGAGGACAGTGTTTCTCAGGGGTTTAAAGCAGAGATCCACCCTCCAACTCCACTTCCGCTCATCGGAACCTTCCCCCCTCCGGTGTCACATTTGACACCTTTCAGGGGTTGAGGGGGGTGCAGATACCTGTTTATACTACATGTTATACAATATGGCCCGGATTCACAGAGAGTGGGCGCACATTTTCGCCGACGTATCGCGCACACATACGATACTCTGGCGCAGCGCGGAGAGGCATGTATTCAGCAAGCTGTTGCTCACCAAGATACGCCAGTGTAGCGTATTTTTGAAGGCGCAGGCCAGCGTAAGTGGAAGTGGGAGTGACCAATGCAAATGATGGTCTGAGCATGGTGCAGTGCTTTACGCCCGGCGTATCACGAACGCGCATGCGCCGTGACGTAGTCGTGATGTGGATACATGAAACTGCACCTGTATGCGCATGCTCACAACTACATGCGCACAACTGCCTAAGCTACGCCGGATCACTACGTACGCCGTGAACGTAACATTCGCCCAATACGCCGTCCTGTGTTCTCTGGGGCAGACCTTTGCATGTCTATTGCTGGATTCCGCCTCATCTATGGGGAATAAATTTACACCGGACCTACAACTTACGCAAACATCGCATTGATGCGTCGGACGCACGTACGTTCGTGAATCGCCATATTTCCCTCATTTGCATATTTGAATGCCTAATCAATGGGAGAAGCAACATACGTCCAAACCATATTTGCACCCATGCTATGCCGGCGTAAGCAAGATACGTCGGGTAGGATGGCCTGTTTTTGGACGTATGTTGGTCTGTGACACTGGCGCACACATACGCGGGGCGCACATTTGCACTACGTCAGCGTAAAGTGATTTACGTCGGCGTAAGTGCTTTGTGAATCCGGGCCCTTGCTTCTAAATGCTCTCAAGTTATTGTTGGGGTAGATGGGAGAGCCGGGACCTCTCTTTTTTCTTGTTCAACCCTTACACCTAACCTTTCTGGCCAGATACACCAACTGATCACCTTATACACATCTTCCCCTCCCCCTCCTCCTCTGCTTTCTTCCCCCTCACTCCCTTTCCAGCCAGGGTGATGGAATCTATAAAAATAGTGTCACGCAACGCTAAGGGCCTAAATATACCAGAGAAGAGGCGTATGCTACTAAATGATTTAAAGAGTTCTCACGCTGATGTTGCCTTTATACAAGACACTCATTTCAAACACAACAAATTCCCAATTCTCAAAAACAGATTTTTCCCCTTGACCACTCCACAAACCCCACAGACAAGACCAAAGGGGTATCTATACTGATCTCTAGTAAATTCCCATGGCAATGTCAAGCAGTGATTAGAGACTCCGAGGGATCCTTTGTGTTCCTCAAAGGACTGGTAAGTGATGTTCAACTCACACTGGCGACTTTATACGCTCCCAATGAACATAAGGACAAATTTATCAAAAACACTCTAGACAAACTCATGGAGTTTGCAGCAGACCAACTGATCCTGGGAGGTGACTTCAATGTCCCCCTGATCACATCATCCGAAACTTCCTACAGCCATTCCTGAGTCCCACCGACCCATGTTTCGCGTTTTTGATGCTTCTTCTGGAGCTTTTAAACACAAATATTGAGTGATAGTGGTGTATATATATAACTCCCTACACAAAGCTGAACTAATGATGTATGTCGCCTACAGCACTTGGGAGAGCGTGATTACACAATCTTCTCTTCCTCCTTTACACCAGAATAGATTATTTCTTGATGCCCCACAATCAACTACATTCGGTGATAGACTCCTCCATTGCTCACATCACATGGTCAGACCATGCCCCTGTTGAAGTAAAATTTTGCAATACTTTACACTGTATTGTAACCTATATAGTTATTGCATATATGTATTAATTGTATATCCCTATAATTGCTAGACTATCGAGAGTATACTAGGCCTAATGATATAATATTAGCTATGAAGACAGCCACATCTGCTTAGTAAACAATGCTACATTTATTTCCCAAGAAAACAGCAGCTATATACAACATATAACAATCATCAAAGATACTTATTGCATTCTCTAGAATAGATTTGTTGGCTAGTCTCCAGATTTTATAAAGAGAGAGCTCTAGGCCGCATGGTTAAGGCCCGAGCCAGCATTCGGAACAAGGCCTTAAGATGGCAGAGAGAGCCAACAGGCTCCAGCAAAGGCCTGCTGCGAAAGAGAAAGAGCTCCCTGTTGGAAACCCTCTTTACAAAACTCAGTCACCCATTCATCCAGACCTCCCTCATTGCGTTGGCGGTGTGAGATCTTCGGCCCCACGTTGCCGCTCGGTCACGCACATTTGGATGAATCAGATTTGTTGGGGTGCCCTCTTGGGACACAGGGCCACACAGTCTTTTTTTTTTTTCTCAGCAGATTATATTACTGACCGCCCGGCCGTAATTGGCTTTTGGGGACAGTATTGCTCATATCATCTCCATGTAAGTATACAAGTATATATCTTTTAGCCTGCTATGGTATTTCTCTTTGAATGTTGTGTGACTCAATTTTGCACAGTGGCTAATCATTATATAGTTTTTATCCAAGGAATCTCACCTGCCCAGACAGATTGGAGCCCCTAGTGTCCTGTAAAGTTAGAGGCTTAATTGAGTACATTCCAACTTGGGAGCCCTCCTCTTTGCCCTCTTTTCTATGCAAACACCAGACATACAGCGACTGCCCGTGGGTGACGCCCAATGTAAAATCTCAGCCTATGTGGACGATTTACTTTTTTTCTTTAACAAACCCTATGATTTCCTTACCAATCCTCTTCAAGGAATTTAAAGCATGTGGTGCTTTGTCGAACCTGAAAATAAACTTTTCAAAGTCCCCAGCTATGGGAATTGCCCTCACCCCCCAGAACATGTGGACTATGCAAACTAGCTTACACTTTAAATTGGACGAACGTGGCTTTAAAATACTTAGGCACACACATGCCAATTGCCATCAGATGCACATATGAACGTAACTTTCCACCCATCTACACTCCTGCATTGGCAGATATAATCTCATAAAAATGTGCGTCCGTAGCTTTTTGACTCCAACTTATAAAATTTAGTAAACGTATTTACGGAAGACCAGGTTGCAAGCTTTGCAAACCTGTACACATAGAGATCTATGGTGTGCCGCCCAAGAGGCACTCATGGCCCTCTTTAAGCAAGTACACGCCCTATTAACCCGCTTTATATGGGCTAATAGCAAACCCTGCTTTCGTAGGACCCAAATATTACTCCCTAAACACAAAGGAGGCCTGGTACTGCCTGACATCAGACAATACTAACAGGCCACCTAGGTTGGATACATGATTGGAGATGCAATACAACAACTAAACTATGAGTGCAAATAAAGCAATCTCAAACTAACATACCTGGACTGGGGAGTAGGAAAAAGATGGTGCGATCTATTTCCCGGTCCTGATTCCAGTGAAATCTCACCCACTGGATATGAACCTTAGGAAGGAAAGAAGGCTGAGGCCACATTACGACACAGCACCCAAGTGGCCTTATGCAGAATCAGGTACGGTTCCCTGCAAGACAAGGCTGCCAAGCATTTCGGAGACCCTTCTGGCCGAAGCCATAGCCACCAAGAAAACCAACTTTGGGTTACAGTACCCAAAGGGATTTTCAGAGGTTCAAACGGCCGCCTTTGTAAAGCTGACAGCCTACCGAGTATACTACCCTGAGGAGTTCAGAGGGGGCTCTAATAGGGGGATTCACGTGCATGACCCCCTCCAAGAAGTTTGTGACTGCGGGATGCTGGCCTACCATTCTGGAACTGAACGCAGCAACGGCCCCTTTAGAGTACTAAGAGCAACCCCTTTCAACACCAACTTCTGGAGGAAGTGGCGCAGATCCTGCATCAATAAAAAATTTGCGAGGATTGCACTCCTTGAGATCGCCCTGACCCCCAAGGCTTCTCTCGCCAACTGCCAAACTTTCAGGAGTATTTCTCAGGGACCGAATTAGTGCAGACACTTTCTTAAATGTATGCATTACTTAACATGCCACCCACACAACCATTTAGCTGCCCTGTGAAGCAGGGTGGTAGATGGGCCCTGGGAAAGAGATCTGGGCGCAGGGGGAGTGGCCACGGTGCCCCACTGAATTCTCAGATGAGTGCGTACCAAGGCCCTTCTGGGCCAGGCTGGGGCCACCAGTACTGTGCCTGCCTACACAGATCCTTCGGAGAAGGCGGGGAACACTGTATGCAGTGAACGCATAAAAGGTGTTTATTTACAAAAAACAGGTGAAGACAACCAGTGCACATAAAACAACAAAGCCTATATATAAGTCAAGGGGGAATGCCGAAATCGGGATACGAATTTGTCCAATTTCTTGTTGAATCTTGTTGCCATGAGTCCAATCGGGAACTCCGAATCTTTGGCAAATCTCTTGGAATACCAGGAGATCACAGAAGACCACTCTCCCGGGTGTAACTGTTGACGGACACAAAAAATCTGCTTGGATTGCATCCCTGGGATGAACACTGCGGATGGATGGACAGGAATCCAGGCTTCGGCCCATGAAAAAACAGGTTTACTTCCTTTGAGCCGCTAGGCTCCTTGGCCCCCCTAAAGGGTTTATGATGCCACCGCAGGAAGGGCATTGTCCAGGATAAGGATCCTTCGGGTCCAGACCCTGCAGGGGGAAGTCCAGGCGACCAGGGTCACCGAGTAACAGGCTCAGGATCAAGGTTGTAGACATTGATACCAGGAAGCGAGACTTTCTGCTTGACCACTTTCCCTACTGGGTCCTTTTTCCTAAGATGCCCTCACACCTGTTAGTGGAACTGTGATTACTATTTTCCACGGATGGGGCAAATGAGGTATATATATGCCTGTATGGACTTGTCCAAGCAGAGAGAAAGCTGCCTAATTTTAGACTCTAGTTGGATCTGGGCATAGGGCACCATGCTTCGAAGGCGGCCACCATCTTTCCCACAGTCGCAAGTGTATAGGCGTAAAATAGTCGGCTTCTTTTTGCCTAGGCGTAGACTATTTGAACAGTTAAAAATGAATCAACGACCTATTTATTCCCTTGAGGTACAAAAAACCCTCTGGGATTCTGTATCTAACAAAGCCTAGATATCCAACTGTCTTGTGGGTTGTAAAACATGTGATTTTTCTGTCACATCCACCCGAATTCTTCTAATGCCGTACTGTGCGGACTACTGCAGTTGAGGTTGGAGCTGATATGTCAGATAACCAGTGAGATCGTCCAGTATGCCAGGACAAGAAAATGCCTTTGTCCATAGGACGGCTAGCACCGGGGCTAACACTTTGTGAATACCCGCGGAGCTGTGCCAACCGAAAGGGAGGGCTACGAACTGGAAATGACTTTCACATCTATTATAAAACGAAGAAACTGTGTAGAATTTGCTGGGTAGACCGCACATGCAGACATGCATCCTTTTTCTATAGATGCTAGAAAGTCGCCTTGATGCAGGCTGGCTGTCGCTGAACGTATGGAATAGCCCATACGAAAGGTCTGAATCTTTAGAAAGCGTTTTTGACGCTTCTGCGGTCTGGAGCTGACGTCGCCACTTAAACACAAATAGGTTGAGGAGTAGAATCCCAGACCCTTTTCTTGGGTTGGTACTATATATTACTCCTTGGAGCAAGAGGCGGTCCAACGCCTCTACGAGAGAGGCCCTTTTTAACGGGTCGCTTGGAATAATAATATATATAACCCCTGAAAATGAGGAGGGGGGATTTCTCGAAACTCTAGTTTCTAGCCTGTGGCTACCAGGGACCGAACCCAAGAGGTCAGGGGAAGGATGTACGTATTCTGCCTTCCAGACTTCGGAGAAAAAACTGAAGTCTTCCCCCCACCCAAGAGAGTGGGGGCGCCCCTTCATGAATCTGACTTGATGACTGGTTATAGCCGGCTTGCGAGACCAGGGCCTCTTGTTTGCCGCGGCTTGTCCCTGTGGGCGGCTATTAACTGCTGATTATCGCCCGGGATTGGCCGGTCCAGATACTGACGGGTAGTCGAAGGGGCCGAGCCTGCAAGGGCCTGTCGTGTAAACGCGGGCCCACGCGGTCTTTTGCTTTACCGGTAAGGAGTAGAATCCTTTACCACTTGATATGGTTTGGATCACAAATATTTAACTAGGGATCTTCACCGAATAGTCTTCCCCCATGAAAGGGAAATTCACCACTGCTAGGAGAAGCTAATCTTGCTGGAGGTACCTCTAACGCTGACCAGTTCTTTAGCCACGAAAGACAACGCATAGTGAACCACCAGCAGAGATAACCGGGATGCCTGTTGGAATAGAGTCCTTAATAGCATCTACTGCAAAGCAGAGAGCCCTAGGTGAGACATTTACTAATTCACGAGTTTGCTGAGCCAAGGCATGTCCTTTAATATCTGTTTTGCCTGATCCTTTAAGGCCTGGACAAACGCCAATGGCGGTGCCACCCCTGGCTGAACCATGGCACCTACTGTGGTGAAAGAAGCCTTCAGTAGGGTCTCTAATTTTTTGTCGACCAGGATCCTTGAACATCTGGACATTTTCAACCGGACAGGTCAGGGATTTATTCACGCAGGAAATGGCCTGTATCGTCCACTGTGGGGAGCCCACTTTCTTTTAAATGCCAATTTCTCCTCCATAGGATAGAGAATAGAGAACCTATAGGAGGGATAAAGATCCTATCAGGTCGAGCCCAATACCTTGTAATATGACGCCCCACAGAAGGGGTGAATCGGAAAAGACACACAAGTGTTAATGGAGCCTTTAAAGAACCCAATGAGGTATACCACAGGGGCTACTAGTTTTGGCATCTTTGGAACTGTTTAAAAGCAGTGCGAACTATATCGGTCAAAGACTGGATCCACAGGCTCTCCGCTTGAGAGGCCGAAAAATATTCATCTACAGTGGAACCCTCCATGTCTGAACCTTCGGGACTTGGGTCTGCTTGATCCCCTTGTGGGTCCCGTTCCTCCGAAGAGGAGACCTCCGCATCTGAAAAAAACACCAAACTAGGTGAGGGGGATCTAGCCCGTTTGCTGCTTGGCAAAGGGCGGGCAAACAAAGCAGTTAACCTTTTCTCTAGCCCACCCAGGGTGGTCGCTAGCATTTCTTCCGTTACGTAAACGGGAATGGGTGGATCGGGGGCCGCCTCTACCCCCAGCATCCCCAATGGCTCTTGAACTATGCTACTCGGTGGTCTAACTGGTGAGGGTGGGGCCGTTGAAGCCTGGCCCAAATCCTCTGACCCCGATGGAGACCCGTTTGTTTCTTGGCACCTTTTGCAGCCTTGGCTGGTCCTGATGCCTTTGGAGCCATTGCACAACCTTGAGTCACCCCTCTAGCCAACACCTGACTGTTGTAGCTAGGAGTAATTAATATGAGAACAGGCTGAGGAAAAATTAAAAAAATTTTTTTTTTTTTTTTTTTACCCGCCTGGGAGGTGGCAATACTGAGGAAAACCTGTGAGTATTGCAACACCAATGCCCGTTAGCCGGAGTCCAAGGTTGACTCAGATACTGCTGGATCTAAGGCTGAGTCCCTTTAAGGAAAAAAAAAAAAAACTCTCTTTTTTTTTTTTTTCTCTGGTCAATAGTGGAACTAAGTCCTAGACCTGAAGATCCACAAACCGCCACTGGGTGTCACTGTGGCCAAAAGACCCAGCTGCGCGCTCTGTGTCCTTCTTCCTCTGCCTCATGTTATCTGGGTAAACATTAGTATCCCATCCTGCCCACACAGACATAGTGGAGATAGTGGCTGATGCACAAGCATACCGTTAGCCAACCCAGAACCCCCAGGGGGATACCTACTGTCGAACCAAGTCCCGCAGGTTCCCTTTTACCTGCTCCACGCCGCAGGGTATTGTAAACTGCAAGAGGCCCAATCTTCCCCCATCTCCGTGGGTATTGTCTCGGACCTTCAGGGACCGGGGTCCTGTGTTAAGGAACCCACACCCCTGGACCTATATAGCATCCTGGCATCAGTAGCGTTTAGTCCTGGGAGAGACCAAGGCACTGGAGCCCAGAATCCAGCCCTCCAAGGAGAGGCATTATAGGCAACACCCCACGCAGGCAGGGCCCGGGTACCGTACACCTTGGCTTTGAAGCACTTCGGACGGATCCGGCTAGCTATCCTGGGTCCCGAGACCTCCGAGGGACAGCTAGACGTGACCAACACCTAAGACACTGGCGAAAAAACTGAAGCACTCTCAGTGGGAGGGGGTTATATAGGGAGGAACTTCCTGTGAAGTTGATTACACCAGTGTCCACACCTGAAGGTACCCATATAACCCATATGTAATGACTATGCGCTCTGTGTCCCGTGATGTACGATAAAGAAAAAGGAAGTTCAATGCTTCCATGCATGCGTCGAATCAACTTGATGCACGCGCGGGATTTCGGTCCGATGGCTGGGCGTACTAACCATCGGACATGTCCGATGGACAGGTTTCCAGCGGACAAGTTTCTAAGCATGTTTAGAAACTTTTGTCCGCTGGAAAACTGTCCGCTAGGCCGTACACACGATCGAACATGTCTGCTGAAACTGGTCTGCGGACCAGTTTCAGCGGACATGTTCGATCGTGTGTACGTGGCCTCACAGTTTTACCCTTTCAGCACATCTAATTACTTTATGTAGTAGATTTATAGATACTTAATCAACTACAATCCACCCAACTACTACATCTACTTTTTTATCATTCCACTCTCAGAAACAATTTGCTAATTTTTTGTTTCTAATTATATATATATATATATATATATATATATATATATATATATATACATACATTCTTATTCATTTGAGATTGTACCACAGGTGCCGGTCCTCCCCCTTCTTCCTTCTTGGGGGTGTTTTAGCGTGTGGCAAGCCCATCATTTCTCCGGGTCTCCTGCCTCTCTGGGGAGCTGGGAATCACCATGGAATTCTCTAGATCCTGCTCCTGGTTTACTTTTCTGGCTATAAGAACATTCATCCCCTTCGATAGTGGTAATTATCAGGCCTCGTACACACGAGGCAATAGATTTGTTCCAAATGGTCTGTCCGACCGATTTGAACAAATCTGTCTGTTTGGATTTTGGTTTGCTCGCGTCTACACACGAGCAAACCAAAATCCCCGCCAGCAGACGGTGTGCTGACGTGTCGGTGACGTGGCGGTGACGTTGACGCCGCCACGTCACCGCACCAGGAAGTAAAACACATCCGCGCATGCGCCGAATCCATTCGGCGCCGGTGCGAGACGACATGTCTGCTGGTAAGTGTACTAACCAGCAGACATGTCGGGCGGACGGGTTCCCACCCGATAGATTTCAAAGCATGCTTTGAAATCTGTCGGGTGGCCAAATCCGTCGGCTCACCCGTACACACGATCGAATCTGTCTGCTGAAACGGTCTAGCAGACCGTTTCCAGCAGACAGATTTGATCGTGTGTACGCGGCCTCAGTGTTTTCATTCACACACTCACCTTATGTATGCTTTGATATGTTTCAAGTTGCATATACAAATGTCTCTATATATTTTTACAGTAACCTTTCCCCCTGAAGATGACCATAAAGGTCGAAACGCGTCGGAGATTCCTTATGGTTACTACATTTCCTGTATACCTGCCAATGTTGGTGATTCTACCTTGCACTATGAAACATCATGTTGTATGATATAGCCAGTACCCATTGTTTTTAATCTCACTATGTCATGATCATTATTAAAGTATTATTCTTTTTACTTTACACTGTCTATTTAAATACTTTGCTGTTCAAAAGCCCCATGGGGGAATTTTCCCATTTCTCATGAATAAGATGGAGGACTTAGTCCTCACTGCGCAGCATAACCGTGAGAAATACTCAAAAATACTCGATATTTCAATTTTACCTGGCAAAAAAAAACAGAGCATTGTCTAGTTCTGTTGAAAAGTAATTTCACAATTTTAAATAGTAAATTCAGGGGATTGAGCAAAGCTTGGCTAATCATTGATATGGCTACATGTAAACATCTAAGTAGCACCAGAAGCAGTAGAGGTGAAGACATTAATGTCATTGTGATACAGAAGATGTTATCACCCTATGAAAGACAGTACCTATGCAATTGTTCAACCAGCAGGATCAAATAGTTATACTATGGTAGGTGTTTAGAAAAACTGAGAGTCCAGTCTTACTGGTATGGACAGTACACATCATACAATATATGATTTTATGGTTGGAGCATGGTTCAACTTTAAACCTGAATATCAGGTAACATTAGAAGTAATCCTTGCAATGGAACTCACCCTGCAAGAGTTACATGGTCTTTTTGTCTAGCATAAAAAGCAGTTTAACAGAAGCCCTATTTCTTGATTCTTCCCAGCTACATGGACAGTCCCCCTAAGCTGTTTCTCTTCACCACTCCATCAGTCACAGGCCCTCCAAGCTTATCACATACAATGCAGGATTAATAGTTCAGAGGGGCTTGTCCAAAATCTGGAATGTTGGAGTAAGAGGAGATTTCCAACTGGTGGAGGGAAGAAGGATACGGTAAGTAAACCTGATGTTTATGTTCCCCCAAACTATAACAAGCATTTAACCCTTGCAGTGAAGGCGGGTCCCACTGCAAAGGTAACTTTTGATTCAACCTAAGTGCAGCTTTAATGTATTGCTATATGGCGGCAAGCTTTAGTCTGTCTTGATGTTGGGACACAACCCATAGTCTGGGTTGCTTAGATGGTACCTTTTTTGACAGGCAATTTCTTTATTTAATACAATAAATAAATAAGTGAATATTTGGATTTCAGCTTTGTGAAGAGGTTTAAAGGAGTGGGTCATGTTAACTGCTCACATTGTCATTTATTCTTTTATATCCAGTGTGCAGTGTTAATGAATATCAGACATAGGTTTGATAACTTTAATTGCGTGCACTGTACAGTTTCTCTACTATATCATCTACTTTATAATGCTGACTAATTATATGAATAATGAGATACATGAATGTTGGGTATATTTGCTCAAAGTCTTTATTTGATTTACTTAATTCCCTCGTATCCATTGGTGCTATATAATAAAGGTCCATAAACAGCACTTTTTTAAATTTGATAACAACATTAAATAATAATGTTAGGGCAATCTGAATTAGCCAAGACTCAAATGTGCAATGATTAGGTGTCTTAAAAAAACAAAATGTCAAAGTGCAAAGCTGTTTGAAATGCAGAGAGAGGACTGCATTACATTATGCAGCTTGTATTTAAATTGTCTCTGGGGATGGCACATCTGATCATTTATAACTTTAACACATGGTTTAATGACCTCAGCCACAAATGTTGAAAAAATCTTATCTTCCCATAGCCTTTGACCACATTTTTTTTAATTACTTAACAGAAATGTTTTCTTATCATTGTAATTATAAAGTGACATATACTAATACAAATGATTACACTGTCAACGTGTGTGTATATATACTGTATTTATACATGCAGCTATTATTACCACTGACAGATAAAGAGAATACATGTAGCATTCTTTATCTCATTACAATGGCATTTGAATATGGGTGGATAATATTAGTCACCAAGTGAATATGTTGTCCTTGAAATTGAGGTGTTGAAAAATAAAAACAAAAAAGATAATATTAGGAATTTGAGCAGCATTGAGAAGTGCCAAATGGTAATTATTAGATGACTGGGTCAGGGCATCTCCAAAACTACAGCTCTGTTCCCAGACTACAGTGGTCAGGGAGTCCATAGGACCCGGCGCTTCACGGATCACGGTAAATGGCCCCTGACAGCGGCAGTTTACCACATGATCCCTCTGTCAAATGACAGAGCAATCACGTGTAAACAAACCAGCGTCATGTCCGGTTTCTCTCTGTACCGATCGGTACAGTGTGAGAGGAGAGGGGGAGATCGGATGCAGCAGAACTGTGGGCTGGATGTGTAGTGCCCACAGCTCTGCTCAGTGACATTTGCAGCCACATCCAGCCATCCAGCCATCCAGCCATCCATACATCCATACTCAGCAATCCCACCATCCATACTCAGCAATCCCACCATCCATACTCAGCAATCCCTCCATCCATACTCATTCATCTATACTCATATATCCCTCTGTCATACTTTGCCACCCATCCATACTCAGAAATACTCATCCATCCATCCATGCTCAGCCATCCCAATCACCCCCAGCTATACTCAGCTATACCCAGCCATACTCAGCCATACCCAGCCATACTCAGCCATACCCGGCCATACCCAGCCATACCCGGCCATACCCAGCCATACTCAGCCACACTCATCCATACTCATCCACACTTGGCCGTACTCGGCCTCTCTATGTGGCCAGGCTGTGAAAGTCTCACACATGTGGTATTACGGTACTCAGGAGGAGTAGGAAAATCTATTTTGGGGTGTCATTTTTGGTATGTACATGCTATGTGTTAGAAATATTGTATAAATGAACAACTTATACAATATGTGTAAAAGTCTCACTCATGTGGTATCGCCATACTCAAGAGGAATGGCATAATGTGTTTTGGGGTGTAATTTGTTGTATGCATATGCTGTGTGTGAGGAAAAAAAAAAGAAAAAAATCTTGATTTTGCAAAGAATTGTGAAAAAAATTACTTCAAAAAACTCACCATGCCTCTTTCTAAATACCTTGGAATGTCTCTACAAAAGGGGTCATTTGGGGGGTATTTGACTTTTCTGACATGGTAGGGTCTCAAGAAATAAGATAGGCAGTCAGTACTTCAGGTGTGATACATTTTCAGAGATTGGCACCATAGCTTGTGGACTCTAACTTTCACAAAGACCAAATGATATATGGGTTATTTTTACCAAAGATATATAGCAGTATACATTTTGGCCAATATTTATGAAGAAAAATTACTAATTTGCTAAATTTTATAAGAGAAACAAAGAAAACATATATATATATATATATATTTACAGAATGTTCGCTCTTTTTTCTTTTATAGCGCAAAACAAAAACAACAGTGATTAAATACCACCAAAAGAAAGCTCTATTTGTGTGAAAAAAATAACAAAAATGTAATATGGGTACAGTTTTGCATGACTGAGTAATCGCCATTCAAATTTTGAAAGCCCTGAAAGCTGAAAATTGGTCTGGTTAAGAAGGGGGTTTAACTGCCCAGTGGTCAAGTGGTTAATACAGTTGGGGAACAGAGGCTGGCCCATGTAGCCCACTCCAACAGGAGAGCTCCTGTAACTTACATTACTGAAATAGTGAATGCAGGTTTCATGAGAAAAGTGTCAGAACAGACAGTACATCAAAGTTTGTTATTTATGGGGCTGTGTAGTCGCAGACTGGTCACAGTGCCCATGCTACAGCCAGAAGCACCCACATTGGGCCCAAGAGCATTGGAATAGGACCACAAAGCAATGGAAGAAGGTGGCCTGGTGTGATGAATTCAAGAATGGTTTAAGGACACTACAATGAGCCTATACAATGTATACAGGTGCATGTCATAAAATTAGAATATCTCCAAAAAGTTATTTATTTCAGTAATTCAATTCAAAAAGTGAAGCTCATACATAGGCGTGCGCACAGGGTGTGCCAGGTGTGCCCAGGCACACCCTAATCGCCCTGTGCAGCACAGATTCCCCCTACTGCCCTGGCTTCCATCTTTCCCCCTGCAGCTTCCCTCCTCTTCTATAGGCTGTTGCTGCTGGGATGTTTTAGGAGTGGGGTAGGGGCCATTAAATATGTAATTTACCGGCCCCTTTCTTTTCTGAATGAACACCGTGAGCGATCAGTAGTGTGTGTTTGGGCTTTGGGGTGCACACCCTAATGCAATAGGCTGTGCACACCTATGAGCTCATATATTATATGGATTCATTTTACACAGAGTGATATATCGCAAGCATGTATTTCTTTTAATTTTAATGATTGTGGATTACAGTTAGTGAAAATCCTAAATTCAGTATCTCAGAAAATGTGAATATTACATAAGACCAATAAAAAAGAGTTTTAATACATAAATGGTGGCTTACTGAAAAGTATGTCCATGTAATGTATAGTTTGCACTCAATACTTGGTCTGTATTCCTTTTGCCTGAATTACTGCATCAATATGGCGTGGCATGACGATGATCAGCCTGTGGCACTGCTGAGATGTTATGGAAGCCCAGGTTGCTTTAATAGTGGCCTTCATCTCATCTGCATTGTTAAGTCTGGTGTCTCATCTTCCGCTTGACAATATTCGCTATGGAATTTAGGCCAGACAAGTTTTCTGGCCAATCAAGCACAGCAATACATGATCAATAAACCAGGTATTGGTACTTTCTTTTTTTTAAATATCATCTTTATTTATTTTTTTACAATGAAGTAAAAAAGTATGAGTGTTACAGAATATTCAATTGTTAATTACAAACAACATCTTTCATATGAAGGAACAGTGAGCATTGCAATCTGAACAAACACAGAAATGTAAGCATAGAACTATTCTATATACACTTAAGGAAAAGGCTCCTCTACCATTGGGTTCCTAATGGGTGACACTTTATGTAATTGGGATCCCCTTTCCACTTATGGTGTTGATAAAATCAGAGATTGGTTCTTATGTTTGGTTAATATATTATGTGGTTGTGTGGGGTCTAGATTTAAGTGCTGTTCATCTGCGTTGAGGAAGTGTTTCATGAGGAACAGCGTAGTGGTATTAGATATTAGGACTTACTTAAGAATTAAGCTAAAATATTGTATGAATGTAAGGGTCGTGGAGGGTAGGAGAAAAAAGAGGAAGGGGGGGGTAAGGAAGGGGGAAGGACGGGCAAGGTATTTGCCTCCTCAGTCACCACCAGAAGCCATATTGTTGTATTGGGAACCAGTTCTCAAAAAGGATATTGGGGAACTGGAGAAAGTGCAGAGCAGGGCAACCAAACTAATAAGAGGCATGGAGGAGCTAAGCTATGAGGAAAGATTAGAGGGACTGAATTTATTCACTCTTAAGAAGAGGAGATTAAGGGGGCATATTATCAACATGTACAAATATATAAGGGGTCCATATAGTGAACTTGGTGTTCAGTTATTCACTTTACGGTCAACACTGAGGACAAGGGGGCACTTTTTAAGTCTAGAGGAAAATAGATTTCATCTCCAAATACAGAAAGCTTTCTTCACAGTAAGCTGTGAAAATGTGGAATAGACTCCCTGCAGAGGTGCTTCTGGCCATCTCAGTAGATTGCTTTAAGAAAGGCATGGATTATTTCCTAAATGTACATAATATAACTGGGTGCTAACATTTATAGGTAAAGTTGATCCAGGGAAAATCCGATTGCCTCTCGGTGGATCAGGAAGGAATTATTTTCCCTTGCTGTAGCAAATTGGAGAATGCTCTGCTGGGATTTTTAGCCTTCGAGTTTCTTGTATTGTCACCTGGAAGTCCCAGATACTGGTGTGGTAAATTGTATAGACTAGTATAAAAAGATTCAAATTGATATGCTATATCCGTGGACGCGACACTATCTCTCCCCTGGGAGTCTTGGATAGTGTGGATGGTCATGTTTGATTTTTTGGCTTGGATGGCTTTGGCTAGAAATTTCCCACATTTGTTGCCAAATTCATGAAATCATTTTTGGTGTAGGACAATTTTTTGGTGGGACTTGTAGTTGATTTCATCCCATAGAAGTGATCTAGTATGTGTTAGCTCCTGATATACTTGTTGATCTTAAGATCTGATTTTGTTGGGCTTTCTTACAAAATGCTTTTAAAGCAAGAAACTTATCGCAGATCACACATTTGTGCGCTTCCCACTGGGTGAGCGGGACTGTGTCAGGTGTATAATTTAAAAAAAGTGGCCTATGTCTGTTCGAATCTGATTAACAGCGGGTTCTGATGTGAGAAGGGAGGAGTCTAGATGTCAGATTTTGGTAAAGGTGTTTTTTGTCTGAGTGGAGAATTGGTTCTATTATTGCGTTTGTTAAGAGGTGAAGGTCCTTTTGGGATACAAACAGGTAGTCCAGTCTAGAGTATCTGTTGTGTGGGGCTGAGAAGAAGTTATAGTCTTTGTCATTGGAATGTAGTGTACACCAGGTGTCATGCAGAAGGAGATCTTAAAGCTGTATTTTAATTTAGCGTAACACCTTGTATGGGAATGAGGGGGTGCCAGAGGAGTTGTCTAGTATCGGGTACATAGCAACAGTAAAATCACCCCCAAGGATGGCCAGTCCTGTTTGAAAGCCTGACAGGATATGTGCGATTGATCTAAAAAAGCTGACTCGGGCAGAGTTAGGGCTGTAGGGGTTAGCAAAAGTGACCGGTTAGTCCTGTAGTCCTGTATGAGACCATTGAGAACAACATATCTGCCTTGTGTATCTGTGAGTGAGTCAACTAATTGCCAATAAAGATTTTTAGAGATCAATATTGAGACCCCTTTGGTTTTTGCTAATGAATTGGTTGAGTGGTAGCGTGTGGGAACAAAGTGACTAAGTTTGGGGACAGTATTGGTTCAGAAGTGGGTCTCTTGTAGAAACACTACATCAGCTTTGAGCTTCTACAACCTGTCAAGTATTTGACTCAGTTTTTCATGGATATTCAGCCCTTTCACATTCAGGGAGACTACTTTAAGTGTGGAAGAGTTGGCAGTGGGATGAGTAGAAGTCATTGGCCCGGATTCACATACCTCGGCGCATATATATGCCACCGTAGCATATCTTCTTTACGCTATGCCGGCGCAACACAGATGGATGGAATTCACAAAGCAAATGCTCCCAACGTTGCGCTGGCGTAGCGTATAGTCGTAGTCAAGGATGAACTGAGGTAGCAGACAGTTGAAAATCTCAAAGGGAATAGGAATCCCTAAGGTGTTTTAAGCTCTCCGTTGGTCCCATGTGAAGTATTCCCATACTGACATTACTGGGTACGTTGATTCCACCTAAATTGGAGCAAACCTTTGAGTTGAATTTCCACCTCTACTGAGTAGAGTTAAAGTCTTACTTTCTTAATGGCATCAGGGCCTCTTCTCTTGGTTCGGTAGATGTAACATGATAAAAATGTCAATATTGACTACATTTTCCTATCTTTTTCAAACCCTACCTATTCATATACCCCCAGAATTCTTTAAACAGACTGATAATTGAATTCATTTGGGCACATAAAAGGGCCAGAATTCAACGCCGCCTAATGATAATGCCAAACAATATGGGGGGTGGCAGTACCATATATGCAGAAATACTATCAGGTGGCTCACTTGGCACGACAAGTAGACAGGCGTAGGCATGTAAGCTCTAAAAATGGCCAAAGATCGAGCAATCACAGTGTGAGGTGCCATTGCGTTGAACAGTTTGGTGCTTTGGAGACCTGAGTTCAGCCCTCAAAAATCACCCAACCTTGGGACCTACCATGAGTATTTGCTCGCGAATATGCTTTACCATTTTATTCTAAAGTGTCAACTCCCCCCTGTACCTTATTGTAGGGAATCCTTGTTCCCCCCCCCCCGGGCCTACAGGAGGGGCCTTTCAGGAAACTTTCACACTCAGTGTTTTCAGGCCTCACATTTTATACTAACAACAACCAGGACATTGCCTACATTATCCAAACTAACGTCATCCAATGACCGTTTTGGTCTTGATTTCTGGAGTGGAACTCAGTTGCGACATTTCCTTAACACTCTCCTACCTCTCTTCCACCTCAGGACAGATTTGAAAAACATTGACACTCTTAGAACAACTATGTGAGGAGACGAGGCCTTGCTCCCACTTGTTTTTGTAAATGTATGCACTACTGGTTGCCCCCCAAGAGGATTATGCCCCCCCATATATAAGGAAGTGGGAAATTACATTAGACAGGATGTTCATCCAGGCACAACACCTTACACCCTCATTACTTAATAAATCCTTCCCGAAGATCCTGGACAAATGTTGGAGGTGTCACATTCTTTGATCCTGCCCAAAACTGGAGTACTTCTGGAGGGAGATACAGCGAATAGCATAGAAATTTACTGAATATAACCTTGTAGAAGATCAAGCTCTATTTTTGTTACATGTCTCAAACATACAGGGAAAAACATATACTAAATTAATTTTGCGCCATCTTATCAATGCTAAACAGGGAGGGGTGGGGGCAAGGGGAGTCGTTTCTTAGGCCTCGTACACACGATCAAATCTGTCTGCTGGAAACGGTCCGCTGGACCGTTTCAGCAGACAGATTCGATCGTGTGTACGGCCGAGCCGACGGATTTGGCCACCCGACAGATTTCAAAGCATGCTTTGAAATCTATCGGGTGGGAATCCCTCCGCCCGACATGTCTGCTGGTTAGTACACTTACCAGCAGACATGTCGTCCCGCACCGCCGCCGCACCGCCGCCGAATGGATTCGGCGCATGCGCGGAAGTGTTTTACTTCCTGGTGCGGTGACGTGGCGGCGTCAACGTCACCGCCACGTCACCGACACGTCAGCGCGCTCTCTGCTGGCGGGGATTTTGGTTTGCTCGTGTGTACACGCGAGCAAACCAAAATCCCAGCAGACAGATTTTTTCAAATCTGTCGGACGGACAGATTTGAACAAATCTGTCTGCTCGTGTGTATGGGGCCTGAGACTAACCCTGTAACGTTCCCACCCAGGAAATTAGTGGACTATCTCAGGAACTAATAATAACAGAATACAGTATAATAAAAAACTTTATTGTGAATAAAAAATAAGTATACAGTTGATGTAAATTAAAATGAGAAAAACAGACACTCGGGGATCGCCCAAGAGACATCTGTGATTGTCAGTTGATAGATTGGTCAGGGTCTCGACTAGTTTTGCGGTAAACCACTTCCTCAGGAGAGCCAATCTAAAAAAGCAGGTAATACAGTAAGGACATATAAATACAATAATTCAGAATAAAAAATATTGAGGATAAAAAATATTTCTATCCTCAAAGCTGGCCATACATTGGAGATCTCTCATTGACACAAGAAACCTGACATTTGTCATTGGATTCACCACATTACTGAAATGGTTCTGACTTTCCCCCCTGACCTGGCTGTCACTTGACTTTGGTGCACAGTTGAGAGAGAAAAAAAAAAGGATTGTTCTTAATTTGAAGAGGTTAATCTCTGAAAGGAGGATATCACTTCAATTCCTGTTCCAGAGACACAGTGTTAGAAGGTACGTCTCCAAAGAAAGGAGAACATGGTGTTCCGGGCTTCCTGAATTCCACTTTACCTTCCAGTCACTCTTTGAGGGAGGCTGTGTCTGTGGTTTAGGAATTCTTGTTGGTCCTGCCAACTAGCCAACCCCTGGCATCTGCTTTCTTTGCATGATACCATACCAATTGACTTTTATGCTGAGGAGTTTGTCGTACCATCACATTGTATCATCGCTATGGATGCAGTGTTCTGTTGTGTCTGCTGGGTTTGGTCCTATATCATAAGGGACCTTTGGCTATGGTAAGCAGTTTAACTTACACTAGGGTGGTGGAATTCACTTAAAGTTGTGGATCTTGAGAAGAAAGAGCAGATGTCATTTTGATCATCACTGGGTGTTTCCTCATATTGCAACCATATGGAATTTGGGCCAGATCCACATACAATTGCATCGGCGCAGTGTATCAGAGATACACTACGCCGCCGTACCTTACCTGGCGTAATTTCGAATCCTGAAAGGAGCCGAATGAACTGCGCATGCTCCGTTTCTAAATTTCTCGTCGTGCATTGTGCTAAATGACGTCACAACGACGTCATTTTCTTTACGTAGACGTGAGTTACGTAATCCCTATTCACGGACAACTTACGCAAACAAAAATAAAAATTCAAATTTCGATGCGGGAACGACGGCCATACTTAACGTGGCAAGTCTATCTATACGCCGCAAAACGCCAGCTTTAACTATACGCCGGAAAAAGCAGACTAGAGACGACGTAAGAGAATGCGACGGCCGTGCGTATGTTCGTGGATCGTCGGAAATAGCTAATTTGCATACCCGACGCGGAAAACCATGTGAACGCCACCCAGCGAACGCCAAAGTATTGCATCTTAGATTTGAAAGGCGTACGAGGACGTATACCTGTCGGATCTAACCCAGAAGCCGTTGTATCTTGGTTTGAGGATTCAAACTAAAGATACGACACGGGAACTTTGAAAGTACACCGGCGTATCAGTAGATACTCCGGCGTACTCTCACGATTCGATCGTGTGTACGGCCGAGCCGACGGATTTGGCCACCCAAAAGATTTCAAAGCATGCTTTGAAATCTATCAGGTGGGAATCCGTCCGCCCGACATGTCTTCTGGTTAGTACACTTACCAGCAGACATGTCGTCCCACACCGCCACCGCACCGCCGCCGAATGGATACTTAGAAACTTGGGGCCAATGGAATACATTTAAATTCTCTGAGGAAGTGAGTTCCTTCTTTGCTCCTGAGAGTATTTTACAGCTTGTACAATATAACTCAGACTCAGTTAACTTATAGTAATTTAAATTTATAAAGGAAGAACATCATCAAACCATTTAGAGGTATGTTTATTAGGTGGATGACTGCAGCCACTCTAGGCCACTTATCAATGAATTTAATTTCAAAGAGAAAAAAAACTCCTTCACATTGTCAAGAGGAAACCATGATTTCACTGGTTGTTCCCAATTCTCAAAGAAGAAGGTTTGTGTGTATTCTTCAGGTGTTTGGGGCTGCAGGGCTGAATGTACTGCATTAATCAGAGTATTAAGGACTCATTTTAAGATTAAATCATAAGGAACATGCTAAAATATATAATTTTCAGCAAAAGGCTGTAAAGAGTAATGCCGCATACGCATGATCGGACATTCCGACAACAAAACCGTGAATTTTTTTCCAACGGATGTTGGCTCAAACTTTTCTTGCATACACACGGTCACACAAATGTTGTTGGAAAATCCAAACGCCAAGAATGCGATGATATACAACACATAAGACAAACAGAGAAAAATTAAGTTCAATAGCCAGTGCGGCTCTTCTGCTTGATTCCGAGCATGTGTGGAATTTTGTGCATCAGAATTGTGCACACACGATCTGAATTTCCAAAAACTTGTTGTTGGAAAATTTCAGAACCAGCTCTCAATTTTTTGTTGTCGTAAATTCCGACAGCAAATGTCTGATGGAGCCTACACACCGTTGGAATTTCCGACAACAAGCTCCCATCGAACATTTTTTGTCAGTCGTGTGTACACGGCATAAGAGTTCGAGATAGCACTAATGCCACGTACACACGATCATTTTCCAGCATGAAAAAAAAACACGTTTTTAAAAACGTCATTTAAAATGATTGTGTGTGGGCTTCACATCGTTTTTCATCTTCTGAAAAACGACCCAAAAAAATTTGAGCATGCTGTGGGCTAAAGCAACGTTAAAAACTGTTTTAAACCCGTGCATGCTCAGAAGCAAGTTATGAGATGGGAGCTTGAATGAAACTTCCCCTGTAGAGTGCCGTCGTACGTGTTGTACGTCACTGCGCTTTGCTCATAATTTTTTTAAAACAATGGTGTGTGGGCAACATTGTTTTTAATGATGAAGTTGGAAAAAACATTGGGCCAGATTCAGATACACTTAATATTGCGCTGCGTAATCGAAATACTCTACGCTGCCGTATTTTACCAGGCTCTACACCGAATTCTGGTAGATTTTTGCCTGTACGCTACGGCGGCGTAGTCTATTTCTTGCCACGTAATCGAAATACGCGATTAGGGGGCGTGAAGCATTTAAATTAAGCGCGTCCCCGCATCGATCGAACTGCGCATGCTCCGTTCAGAAATTTCCCGCCGTGGATTGCGTGAAATCACGTTGTTACGTCATTCGTTGTTTGAGTAGCGTCGTTTACGAACATTCCTATTTCTGGAAGATTTACATAAAAAATAATAAAAGACGTCGGAAAACGTAGAAATTCGACGCGGGAATGACGGCCATACTTAACATGGGATGTCTAATATTAGAGCAGCAAAAAGCTGGTATAGTGTTACGCAAAAAAAAAGATGACTAAAGATGCCGTAAGAGATTGCGATTGAAGATCGTAATTTCTGTGATTGCCGGCAAAAGCTCATTAGCATACCCCGACGCGTAAAACGACGGGAAGTCCACCCAGTGGCCGCAATTATATTGCAGCGTAGATCCAAAGACGTACGAACACATAATCCAGTCGAATTGAAGCCCGCAGCCGTCTATTCATGGTTTGAGGTTTCCGACTAGCTAAAAAACGTGCGTAATTTGAAATTACTCCAGTCTAACACCAGTTAGACAGGAGTTACGGCTGTCTGAATCTGGCCCATTGTTTTTTCCTACATGCTGAAAAACTAATTTTTTTTCATGACGAAAAATGATCGTGTGTACGCGGCATAAGGGCCTCAGGTGGAAGTGATACTGTCAAAGTTGATGTTAAAGGTCTTGTGGGAGGTGTCAGTCTCATATTACAGACTAGGGTCCCAGGATCTGTATTACTGGCATTAGACCCTTAAGGGGATACTGGGAAATTGTCCCTATCCAAAATGGATATATGAGCTAAAGGTTATTCATTTCTCTGCAGGTCTGTTAAGAGTTATGTTGCAGGATTTAGTAAACAGCAACTAGGCATAAGAGGCAAGGTCTCACTTACTTACAATCATGGGCAGCTAAAGCTGAGGAGGTTCAGCGATGGCCAGAGATGACTTAATTTGCAGAAGGCAGGCAGTGGAGTGAGACTAGAGAACAGTGGATCCCAAAGTATAACAAATGCAGGAGCAGCAGTGGGATGTCAGGAGGAAGGTGCAATCTACCCAGTGAATAATGTAAGCGCTCAGTTCCCTCAGCCGTAGTTGGAATGAACTGCAAGGTAGCTGCATCAGCCCAATTGACCTTACTCAAGAGTCTTCAGATTTTAGGTTACACCAGAGGTTGTGCCAGGGCTCTGTACCTAGAGAATACCCTGCAGCTAGATAACATAGTACAAAGTGGTCTGAAAAGCACCAAAATGCAGAGCCCAGTAGACCATATTCCAGGTTAGCCTTGTCATGTCCATAAATCTACTATAAAAAAATAAGTGTAGCGCCAAAAAGAATAATTCCACTTGTGAGGTGGAAAATGGAGACAGGAACTCCAGTCCCCCTTCCCAGTAGTGCTAGGGGTGTCTCTCCCTTAAGTGATTATTGCATATCAAAAGTAAAAAAACATGAAAAACAAATAAAAACATAAAAATATGAAAATAATAATAAAACTCGTGTTGCACAAACAGTGTAAACAAGGGCCACAAGTATCAAAACTTGGACCGATAAAAAGATATTAGTCTGTAATAGTGATCACAGTAACACCTCCAAACAATGTGCACAATCAAGTGAAGGGGGTTGTGAGTATACTAGGTTTATATGATCAAACACCATCTATGAATATGTTCATAAGCCTAAACGAGGTCCCCACAGGACGTCGACACTGGGTCCGAGAGATAGTCCTGAAAATGGAAAAGGTAAGTCCACCCACTCTATGGGTCTTATGAACGGAACCTTTCTTCCCACGGTAGGTGTAAGCAGGCTCATACACTCCAGAGGATATAATCCAATAATATGGTAATGTAAGAATAATGAGGTACTCTTACCAGATTCTGTGGACACGTGACTCACCGTACGGTGGAGGGTCTAGAGAGCATAGATCAATCCGTGGCTGACTCCCCTTTGTCCTCTGCGTGATGTCATCATGGAAATGTCAGGATCCAGAGGGCCTCCGGTGTTTGTAGATTATATTCACGACCAAGAATATAGGGATGTGACTCCATAAACCGAAAATGGTGTAATCAATCAGTGGGTAATCACACCCAAAAAAGAGAAAAAATTCTCATAGTGTAAAAATGTATAAAAATGTATTAAAAACATAAAAAATTCGCAGTCCCACAGCAAAATATCACATTTCAATCCAAAGATATAAATTGGTCCCAATAGGAAACCACATCACAGAATACATATGCACCTTAACTCCACCACCTTGGATAGGTAGGAGTATATCAAATAAAATGTGCAAAAAGTTGGGAATGAACCCAGCGTACCCGACCGGTTTCGTCTTAGATAGACTTCTACAGGGGTATATGGCCTGGTCCCCATCAACCTATGCACATATATATGTTTCAAAAATGATAATAACCCACCTGTTCTAGATTGTCGCTCCCCCTCTGAGAGGTGGCGGCGTGCGTTCCAATTCGGCATGTTATCTTCATTGTGTGTTCCAAGCCCCGGAAGTATGGGGGCGGGACAGTAGTTACCAATAGTGGAGCTTGTATTAACAAAGCTCCGCACATCCTATGCTGTTATGCCTCCTCCTATTATCACATCTTCTCTCCCATAGGAGGATAGTGTGTGGCGCTGTTCATTTACGACTTTCCAGCGTGATGACATCACGTATACACAAGGGTCAATCACACCGCGTGCCCCGCGCGTCTCACGCTGCGTATCACGCCTCGTTCTGGCACTCACCCATTGGTATGTCTAAACACTATTATAGTGCTGACAACCAGTGGCGCCATACAATGCAAAGTCGTAATGCGCTCCCACAGGATTCACATTGCATTGCAATGCATCAGGGATGTTAATTTAAAATACAAATGTATGTGCATGTATGCCCCCTCTTGTGGACATCATAGGTGAATACAGCCCAGACTTGTCTCCAAATCATTGGGGAAGTGGAATAAAGTAATTTATGTAAACAGGTGGGTATTAAAAAACAGGAAAAACCATAGAATAATGATCAGCACTGGAACTATACATATAATGGAACCCAGTTGGCAACAAATGGACCTAATAATGTTTCAGTGGCCATTGTACAGCAATAACCATGTGTATATAGCAGTATCGATCATCGCAAAAATGTAAAAAATGTAAAAAAGTAAACAACGTATGAATGGGGTGTCTATGCCTGGCTGATAAAAGCATTTACATCCCACTCCACATTTAAACCATGTGGAAAATAGCTTTTCAACTGGTATATCCAGTAGACCTCTAACTTGGATACCCCTCTGACTTTGGGTTCTCCTCTTCAGTGGGGTACAAATTTATCAATAATTTGAAAACTCGTACCCCCCAATTTTTTGTTGTGACGCTCCAAAAAATGTCTGGGCACAGTGTGGTTGTCGTGGCCCTTAGTGGTCTTGGTCACATGCTCACCCACCCTTGTGGAGAAACTGCGTATGGTGCGCCCCACATACTGCTTCCCACAAGGGCAGGTGATCAAGTACACAATGTGTGTTGTGGCACACGTAAAAAGTGTTTCATGGGGTATTCAATTCCCGTCTGTGTGGATCTGAAACTGGTGGTTTTCTTTCTTCCACACGTGTTATTGACACAAACAGAACATTTTCTGCAAGGGTGATAACCTTTGGAAAGAGGGAAAAAAGATGGCTTGTTGGGGGGATCAGGAACATTGGGGGCAATCTGTTTTTTTAGGGAAGTGGCTCCCCTGTAAATAATTCCAGCACGATCTGGAAGTGAAGGACCCAGGATATTATCACCTTTCAAGATCTTCCAGTGTCCTTCAATTATCCCTTTGATTTGTTTATATTGTGTGGAGAAGGTGGTGAAAAAGGAGTTTTTAAACTTTGAATCTTGAGTGGTCTTTGGTTTTTCTTTAGTTAATATGGTTCGATCCACCTTTGAGATTCTATCGATCTCTTTATCTACCTCATGGCTAGGGTATCCTTTATCCAAAAACCTCTGTTTGAGAGTTTGTGCCTGCGATTGAAAATCCTCAGTACTTGAGAAGTTGCGCCTAATCCGTAATAGCTGGCTTTTAGGTACTGAAGTAAGCCAGGCAGGATGGTGGCAACTATCGACCGGAATGTATCCATTCCGGTCAGTGCTCTTAAAATAAGTCTTGGTGACTATTTTGTTGTTTTGGACAAAGATCTCCAGATCCAGGAAATGGATACTGGACAAACTGGCTTCATAACTCAGATTAATGCCCATCTCATTTTGATTCAAGTTGGACATGAATCCATCCAGAGATGTACGGTCACCCCTCCATAGGAGGAGGATGTCGTCTATGTATCGAACCCAGAGAACAATCTCGGGTCGATTGTACGCATAGACGACATCCTCCTCCCACTGGGCCATGAAGATATTCGCCAGACTGGGGGCAAACTTGGCCCCCATCGCCACTCCCTTGCGTTGAATATAAAACTCTCCACTGTACCAAAAATAGTTATGCGCAGTGGCAAAGCGCAAGAGATCTAAAATGAAACCTCTCTGTGCAGTAGGGAGATGGCCAGCTCTGTTTAAAAAACTCTCCACAGCTTGATACCCCAAATGATGGGCAATACTCGTATACAACGAGGCGACATCCGCTGTTACCAGAAGGATGTCGTCTGTGTATGTGATGTCTTGAAGACGTGCAATAGTGTGTCTGGTGTCCTTAAGATAGGAGGGAATGTCCCTGACTATTGGCTGTAAATGAAAATCGATGTACTTTCCCAGACGAGCGGTAACCGAGTTGATCCCGCTTATAATAGGTCGTCCTGGAGGGTGTACGCTGTCCTTATGTATTTTTGGTAAAAAATACATTACAGGAATGCGTGGGACCTTTGGAACAAGGTATGTACTTTCCTTCTTATCCAAAATCCCCTTTTTAGTTCCCGCCTCTATAAGTGTGATTAAAGAGGTTTTGAAACTGTGAGTGGGGTTTGATGGTAATTTAGTATATGTTTCCCTGTTCCCTAAAATCCTGGACATCTCCTCATGATAAGAGGGTTTGTCCATGATTACAATCCCCCCCCCCTTATCCGCGGGGCGAATAATGAGGTCCTTCCGTTCGCTTTTGGGATCAAAGTATGTCCTTTTTACAGGAAGATCTTCCAAATCTTTAAGTCCCGAAACACTTTAACACTTGGTGCCATGGGGCATGGAGGATTAAATAGGGACGGGTTGGACAATCCTGTGTGAACAACATCAGAGGAGATTTCTGGGAGGTTGGACCCCCCGGTTTGTTCAGAAAGTACCTTTGAATGTTGAGTTTACGAACATATTTTTGGATGTCTATAAATGTGTTGAATTTATTCAGAGTTTTGGGAGGGACACATTTTAAACCTTTGTCCAGAACCACCTTCTCTGCCACTGTGAGAACCGTGTTGCTTAAGTTGAAAATGCCAGCTCCTATTAGACTCTTTGCCTTTTTCGACCAGGCGCGCCTCCCCCCTCTCGTGCCCCGTTTTGTTCTTCCCCCCTGGGATGGTTGCTCTGGTCCCTGTGAAAATCCCCTGTATAATTGGATCTTGGCTGGTCCTGGTTATAATGATATGGGGATCTATCAGAATGGTCATCCTCCCTGTCCATATATCCATAGTGATGATCATACGATCTCTGTGGATACTCCTTGACCATAGGGGGACCTCCCCCTCCACGTCTGGGGGTGGTATGGGGATTCCTCGAAAGATGATTCCCATTATTATAAGGTGAATGGTCATATGGCCGTCCATCATATGAACGGTCTCTGTTGTTGTTTGGTTTACCCCCGAAAACCTCTCCCTTTACCTCTATTATTGGATGGGTGACCCCCATATGTAGTAATCTACTCGCTGTGTGAATCTTTAGAGACTTGGTCACAGCAAAGGCTGTGACATAGCCCTTGACCTGGAGAGTGTTCTATGGCTAACATACTACGTAGTTTACAGAGTTCTGAAAAGTGTCACAAACATAGCCCAGTGCCTGAACATCACATTCTAGTTTAACCACACACTTTGCAGTTCAGGAGGATTTAGCTATGGTCTTCAAAGCTTTCACTGAGAATAAAATTATCGAGTTGTACAAAGAACCTTGATTGAGGAATAAATAAAACATTTTAGCAAAAATATAGTTAGCATTTTTCTTAGCAGTGCTGAGGTAATGCATCCAACCACCTAGGACACATCAACAAGATTGAGGTTTAATTATTACAATTATAAAGGATTTGTATAGCGCCAACAGTCTTCGCAACGCTTTCCAACATGAATGGTTGGAGGCAGGATTTTTGTTTCCCTTTGTCTAAATTTCCTGTAGTCAGTATAACTTAAATGTTGTTAGAATTACTATCTTCCGGTGTCCCTTGTGGATGATAAAGAAATGGTGTTTTTTTGTTCATTCATTTAAAAAAATAGTTGGAGGTGTGCAGCTTGTCGATTACAGTACTTTTCTTTGTACAATATTGATCAATTATTGCTTTACTTTAAAGGGCAAGTTCACCTTTGTACACTTTTTTTTTTTCAAATTTCAGCTCCTCTATGCGCCAATATAGCATTTATGTACTTTTTTTTACAAAAATGTTAAAGCTTTCCATTAAATTTACAGTCACTTACTTTTCTTGTCCTAATCCATGTTTCCAGACATTTCCATTAGTAATGTCTTTCTTCCTGATCAGATTTTAGGTCATGACACAGGAAGGAGTTGACCGGCTGACCTCATTAGCACACAATGGGGTCAGCTGGTCAACTTTTTCCTGTGTCATGACCTAAAGTCTGATCAGGAAGAAAGACATTACAAGCGGAAATGTCTGTAAACATGGATTAGGATAAGAGGTAAGTGTCTGCAGATTTAATGGAAAGCTTTGATATTTTTGCAACTAAAAAAGTACATGGATGCTATATTGGTGCATAGGGGAGCTATAGGTGAACTTTCCCTTTAAGTCAGAACTTGTAGATGGTGCTTAGTTGATTACAAATAGATGGTGTTTACACATAGCTGTTACATTTATCCATTGCCTAAAGTGACCCAGTGAGATACAGAAGTTCTGCCATAAACACATTGAACCATACCAAGAAAAGATGCCTCTGTGCAGACTTGATATTGCAAAAAACAAAAAGTAATTTTCTATCTTGAGGCTAGCAACACAAAGAAAACTTACCCATTTGTTTAGCAACTATCCATAATCTTGCCTGAAGTTGCATGATTAATGTGGGTTTAAACGGGTCACTGGTCTTGTACTTTCCCTCTTGGCGAGAGCTGTTGGGGTTACTTCAACTACATGAAACAGCTCTGGTCATGCATTGTTATTATATGCAATACTATATTTGCAACTATAGTTTTTTTTTTTTTTTTTTTTTCATTTTAAACTTTATATATTAATTGTTATGGTGTATTAATATTTGTGCATATTAATTAATATTTTCTCTTTAGAATAACCATTCATACCAGTTCATTAAACAAAATGCTTTAAGGGTGCAATGTATTATGGTACATTTTCCACTGCACTATTGGTATTCCTTTTATTTTAAGTGACATTTTGAGGACTGAGCTCTCCTGAAGGTTCAATGCCTGTGGCAACATGTTATTTTTTTACCCTTCCTGCCTTAGTGTCACCTTCATTTTTTTAGTAATAAAGTAGGAACAGTTTGGGGCAACTTTTAACACTACATACAAATCATGTCACTTGATCATATTTACCACTGTGTGACTTTGGGAAAGTTTCCTCCATTGTTAAAATATTTGTATTCACACAATCTGAGAACAAAAAAAGGTTTTTAAGAACTAAGTATAGTATATTACTAAAATTGCATAGTACTTCAAAATAAATGTTATTCATTTGTCCAAATATGAGCATCTTTTCATTTTTAAACTTAAAGTTTTTAAGTATATTTTTGTTTGATTCATATTTTTTTTATTTTAACACAATATTCACATTTTTTTTTTATTATTATTAAATAATCATTTTGAAATATGAGCATTTTCTGTACATTGAGCAATAATTCTTTGTATTGATTTAGTATTTAGGGTGATTGTAGCCATATTAGTGCACAATAACACAGTACATGTGTACATTTTTTATTTGCACTAACATTTTAGGCCAGGTACACACGATCAGACCAGTCCGATGAAACTGGTCCAACGGACCGTTTTCATCAGACCACGCTGAAGTGGTCTGTTGGTCTGATGTGCGTACACACCATCGGGCCAGAAAACCGATCAGACCAGAACGCGGTGACGTAGAACACAACGACGTGCTGAAAAAATGAAGTTCAATGCTTCCAAGCATGCGTCGACTTGATTCTGAGCATGTGCGGGTTTTTGGTCCGATGCTTTTGTGTACTAACCATCGAATCTGTCCGACGGACAGATTTTAAAGCAAGTTTTAAAACTTTGGTCCGACGGACAACGGTCCGATGGGCCATACACACCATCGAATTGGTCTGATGAAACTGGTCTTAAGACTAGTTTCATCAGACCGGTCTGATCGTGTGTACGCGGCCCTAGTTTACGGGAAAAGGTTTTGAAGGTCTATTTCCTACAACTTAGTCATAGCAGTAATTATATACAAACATTTAGAAAAATGTTAGAGGACTTCTACAAAGACAACAATCTCTTGAACAACTAGAGGGTAATACAACTGAGAAAATTATTTAGACAATGGGTAAAGAACTGTCTGTGGAACAAGGAGGGAGAGTCACAGAGGTGAAAAGTGTCATAAAACAAGTGATTTAGAAAGCTGAGGTCTACACTTAATCAGTTATGTCTTGTGTCCAATAGAATTATCATTTGTAGTTTAAAGCTTTTCCTTTCCTGAGTATTTTGATGTTTTGTTTAAGAACCAAAACATTCATGTTTTCTACAGAGGGGTCTGGTTGTGGAAAATGGTGTCCCACATGTGTGCAGTAATCATTTTTCTTATGTTCTAACGTATGTCTATGCTGATTCATGCTTTATTATCATTTATTCCCTGTTTTACCATTGAAACATCCCTGGTTGCACAGAATAAGATACACCACAGTACTGGAGATGTTGCTCTGATCAATCCGTTTCTCTCACAGCTAGAAAGACCATACACTGACAGCTCTGCACCTAAAAGTGCTTTATGTTCATTCTTCCCAGGGGAGATCAGCAAACAGATGTTCACTGATCTCCTACAGTTTTTGATCCTGGCACCATTTATGGAAGTCATGGGCATCCAGAATAGTCAGGTATACCTGGGCACATGGTGGTAAGGGGGAGGGGGTCACAGCACATTCTCCTACATACATGCACAAGTGATTGGGTGGCTTAGTAAAAATGAACTTCCTGCTGGAAGTTTCTGTACATGCTGGCTGTCCTGCCAATGTAATATTTGCATCAATGGCAGAAAAAAGCATTACACCACATGCAACGTGAACATTTACCTGCAATGAATGAATGCTAAATGTCATATACCCTATTATATATAAAAAAACGTCAGAACGTAAGGATAGTGAAGCTTTTATCTGCTCAAATCTTACACTTAGATTGCAGGCAGTGCTGGCAGGCTTAAGAAAAAAGGGACACACCCCCCAAAACAACTCTTCCTCATCCTGGGAAGCTTGATTGGGGGAGTGGCCAGCCACCCTACACCAGCGGGCAGTGCCCTGTGAACTCCACAGAGGGCAGGCTCTAGTCAGAAGTTTATGTGATATTTTCCCCTATCTGCCTGCATAGCCTCCAGTGAAAATGAGAGGCTGTTATGAAGCAGGTTATATATCTGGTGATCAATGTGGGATAGTTAAATGTGAGTGCATTTGATTTATTTATCTTTTCAGTTTAATAAAGTGTTTTACTGCACTAGTTGTGTGCTTCCCTTTGTTCCATTATATCTTGAAGCCCATACATCCCCCTGTGCATGATCAACTAATGTAAGGAGAGGACATGTTATGTGTCAATACCCAGTAAAGCTGATTAAAAGGACACTTCACCGTGTATGACGAAAAAACTAATTTTCAAATTTTGAGAGCAGTACAGAGTGTTCAAATATTCAGTTTTGAAATAAGTCATGTAATCAATATAAATGAACAACTTTGAACCAAAAGAGAGGGGGGACAAAAGGGGGTAATTGGATCGCAAACTTTTGAGGGAGAGCCCCTAGACTTTTCTAAATGTAAGCAGGGCCGGTACAAGGGGTGGGCGGGAGGAAAGAGTGCCCTGGGCATGTCTTAATTTGGGGGAAGGGGGGGCACTGGGAGCTTTGATAGCTGCTCCTGCCTCACTGACAGGAGTGACTGTGTATTCACTGCATTACCGGACTCCTCCGCTCATTCAACTCCACTATTCTCTGTTGTTTACTGCTAATAATTGCTCTCTCCTCAACCAAGCTGCACTTCCGCCCTCAACTTGCTCTCCTTCCCGGGTCACTTCACCTTCTTCCCTGTTACTTTCACTGTGGTCAGCAGCTCATCTCCGCTTCTCCCCGTCTACACTTCTCTCTGCCTTTCCTGCACGATCACACAGTAAGTCACTCGGCAACTATCCTCCTTGCTCCCCTGTAGTTATTTTTTCCCCCTCCTCGTGGTCTCTTATCTGCTGTCCTCTCCATAAATGTTCACCATGCTGCCTCCTGTCTCAGCTCAGCATTCCAGACAGAGATCTTGCACCCTTTCCATCCCAGTTTTCTCTTAGCTCTCAAATGTCCTGTACCCACCATGCAGCCTAGCACATTTTCTGCATTCTGTCACTAATAAAGACATTAGCACATACTTTTACCACCCCAACCTCCTCACAAATTCTCTCTTTTCTAATCTCTTAGCCCCCCCCTCCTTCACATTGAAGCAATTTGTCATGCAGTTTGACAAGTCACATCCTATTGCCAGCAAGGCAGTGTTCAAATCAATGCAACGCCAACTTTGAGTCGCGGCATCAATTTGAAAAAGCAGTACATGCGATTTAGCGTGCGACTTCAATAGACATCTGTGAATGAAGCCACACAGATGTCTTCAAAGTCGCAACCCAAAGTCACACTGAGATGCGGCTCTAAAATTGTGCTATTTTCAGGTTAGGTCGCACAATTTTAAAGCCACAGTCAATGTGAACAGGGGCCAATAGTAGATTCACACTGGTGTGCTGTGGTCTGGCCACAGTGTGATTGTATATGCAGTTTACCCACAGTTTTAGGTGCGCTCCCATTCAATTCTATTAGACTGTTTTCATGAAAGCAAATCAAAGACTTGCATGCTGCATTTTTGATGTGCATTCAAAAAACACACAGTCCACTAGAATTCATCATGAGCACACCTAAAACTGCAAGTAAATCACACAAACCACAGCGCACCAGTGTGAAACCGCTATAAGGCTAGGTTCACGCGCAGTCAGGATCATGCACAAAATTGTGCTGCTTCATAGGAGTGAATGGAGGTTCCGATCAGGTCCACCTGAAAAACTGACAGACCTGATCGGAAATCGGTGTGAAAGGGGCTCAAGTTGGAACCGAGGGGCGCACTTTGCCATCTTCGCCCTGGGCGCTGGATGACCTTGTCCCAGCACTGAGTGTAAGCATCTGACTTTACCTATAATTTTCTTGCATTCCCTATACAGTAGAGCTCAGACTGGAAGTAGCATGAGGAGCCAATCAGTTGAGCAGCAGTGCTAACAGGCAACATTCTTATAGGAGGAGATGGCTGAGTGACACAGAGATGAGCTCATCAGTCCACTGCTTCTTTTTTCACTGTCAGTAACAGGTTGGGGGAGGAAAAGGGTATGTAAAGTCCCGTACACACGGTCGGACTTTTGGCCAACCAACTTCAAAATCTGCAACTTTTTGAATTTGTCCGACCGTGTGTACGTTGCTTTGGACCAACTTTTTTGGATTTCATCGGACAAAAAGTTGGGTCTGCGAACGGACCAACTTTCTGGCAACAAAAGTCTTTTGGACAAAGTACAAATGCGCATGCTCAGAACCAATGTTAAAATCAACAAACAATAGCAGAAGTTAACCAAAGGGTGGCGGTAAAGAGCAGAAAAGAGCAGAAAAACCATGTGATGATGGATACGTTTTAGAAAAGTTTGCAGAAAAGTCCGAGCGTGTGTATGCTATGGGTGTGACTGGACAAATCAATTAGGACAAGAATCCAAGGGAAATTTTGTTGGATGTCCTACCGTGTGTACGAGCCTTTAGTGTTGCTAAAATCAGGCCTTCATGCTGCCAGACAAGACTGTGCTGTGTGGCAAAACTATAGAAATATCCAAGCTGGTTGAGCAGAAATACAAATCCTTTTAAAAGTAAAGATCACAAATATGTATTTCATCTGTGCATTTAGTTATTTGAATTAAATGCTTCTACAACATTTTGCATAAAGCAATGTGGTAGTTCTAGCAGGTCAATATTGCTTAATATATGCAATACCAGCTGTAGATCTGCTTTTTTATTAATTCATCCATCAAATACAAATGTAACAAACTGTTAAAGTCCTAAATTCTATTTCCACAATCAATGTTATTATTTTATAAAATATGTTGATAAATATAAAAGCAATATCGATGTGTAGAGGATATTTTTAAAGTCTATCTAATATGGTCTGCCGTGTGTTATACAAACTTCAAAGTCACCAGAGTTAACAAATGAAAATGCACTTTGTACTTGTAAATATGAATAATGATGACAGTTAAATTGTATTTTGCTAATATATTTATACATCAAAACATTATTCAGTCCCCAATGGCACATGATATACAGACAGGTTAGATCAGCCAATGTTTAGTTGCATTGCATCTAAATACAAATATTTGCAAAAATATTTTGTACAAAAGTGTTCATAACAAATAAAAACTCCATCAAAGTTGTATGCTTTAAGTTTGTGCCAAATATCACATTTTCACATCTTTAACCACTTGCTTACTGGGCACAGCTTCCTGCCCAGGCAAATTTTCAGCTTTCAGGACTGTCATGCTTTAACTACTTAAGGACCGCCGCATGTACATATACGTCGGCAAAATGGCACATACAGGCACATTGGCGTACCTGTACGTCCCTGCCTAGACGGTAAATACGGCGGTTCCCATGGCTCTGGGAGCGATCCGGGATGAGGGGGCGGCTATTCCTTTTTGTCCACCACTCCGGATCGCTTCCAGCCAATGCGCGCGCTCCCCTGCTCTACACTTCCTCCTCCTGTGTAAACACAGGAAGAGGGAAGTGATGTGATCTCTGCTCTTGGTGGTTTTTTCAACCGCTGCTGAGGAGAGATCACATCGCACAGTAAGTCTGCACAACACTACACTGACACACACTACACATGGGCACATTAATCCCTTGCAATCCCCCCCCCCCACCCCTGTCACAGTGTCACTGAATGCAGTGATCATATATGTACTGATCACTGCATTTAGTGTCAGTGTGACAGTTACTGTGACAGGCAGTTAGTGTTAGGTCCAGGGTAGCCCCGTACCCCCCCTAATAAAGTTTTAGCCCCTTGATCACCGCCCTAGTTAACCCTTTTACTCCCTATTGCCAGTGTTACTAAGCGATCATTTTTCTGATCGCTGTATTAGTGTCACTGTTCCCGCTAGGTAGCTATTTTTTTTTTTATTGTGATTTTTTTTTTTACTAAAGACATGTGGCTGAATACATTGTGACCTAAATGTTTGACTAAAATGTAGTTTATTTGATTTTTCTTATAACAAAAAGTAAAAAATATTGTTTTTTTTTTTTAAATCTCGATTTTTGTATATAGCGCAAAAAATAAAAATCGCAGAGGCAATCAAATACCACCAAAAGAAAGCTCTATTTGTGGGAAGAAAAGGACGCAAATTTTGTTTGGGAGCCAGGTCGCACGACCACTCAATTGTCTGTTAAAGCGACGCAGTGCGAATTGTAAAAACCCTTCAGGTCATTTACCAGCGTATTGGTCCGGTCCTTAAGTGGTTAAATGAAAATTGACATCCTTTTTTCCCCACAAATAGAGCTTTCTTTTGATGGTATTTGATTACCTCCGCGGTTTTTATTTTTTGCACTATAAACAAAAAAATAGCGTCAATTAAAAAAAAAAAAAAAAAACACAATATTTTTTACTTTTTGCTATAATAAATATAAAAAAAAAATTTAATTTTTTTTTTTCAGTTTAGGCCGATACATATTCTTCTACATATTTTTGGTAAAACAAATTACAATAAGCGTATAGTGATTGGTTTGCGCAAAAGTTATAGCGGCTACAAAATAGGGGATAGAATTCTGACATTTTTTTAATATATTTTTTTTACTAGTAATGTCGGTGATCTGCGAATTTCTGTCAGGACTGCAATATTATGGCGGACACATCGAACACTTTTGACACATTTTTGGGACCATTCACATTTATACAGCGAACAGTGCTTTAAATATGCACTGATTACTGTATAAATGTGACTGGCAGGGAAGGGGTTAACACTAGGGGGCGAGGAAAGGGGTTAAATGTGTACCCTGGGAGTGATTCTTACTGTGGGGAATGGGGACTGACTGAGGGAGGTGACGATCTGTGTCCCTATGTACAAGGGATAAAGCATAGGTCTCCTTTCCCTGACAGAACGTGAATCTATGTGTTTACACACAGAGATCCACATCCCTGCTCTGTCACTGCCGATCATGGGTACTCGGCGGACATCGGGGCTGCCAGGCAGCGAATTGGCATCTCGGTGGCCGGAAGACCCGAGGCCGTAAAAAGACGGCCTCCCAGCATTGTGGCCGTCTTTTTACTATGGCCCAGGTGTGAATAAGTTAAAAAAAAAAAATGTAAAGTACAACATAGCATGGGCAGTGTTAGCAGTTTTTCTCGATTTGTACTGCTCTATATGTTTGTGTTTTTGGGAGAAAACCTGGTGATCACCATCATTATGACAATAAATGAGAAGCGTATCCCCAGTAGGGATTCTGACAACAATGAAAAACAGAAGTGCAAAATCTGTATTGCTCTGTTAAAGGGTTGTGTTTTTATTGTTGTCTGTTTTCCTGCTGGAGAGAATGGGACTGAGTTGATATTCGCTTCAGTTATCCTGTCATATAAATTGAAAATTCCTGATTACATATTTCACCCACAGATGATTGGGTATTCAAAGTGAAAAGGAACTTGCTTTAAATATGATTGGATAATCAAAGTGAACATTTAATCAGTACTGTATATTGAGTGAATGTTATTAACTAATTTAGTAAATTACCTACTTTTTCCCCTTACTTATGTTGTCAGTGGCCATCATTTATTGGTATAGAACATTTTTGTAAACACTGAGAATAAAAGCCTGATTGTGCCAAACCAAACCTCAAGTGTGTATCGAAAAGGGATTGATTCAACTAACTAAACTCACTGGAAAAAATGTATTGATTACAAAAAACAAACATGTATAAAACATTGGTTCTATATCTCACAATCTCACTCATACTGTTAAAACCCAAACATCCACATTACATCCACAAACCCAATTCAGTCGCGGGAGCCAATGACCATATAAACATCATCAAACAATGGGATTATACAGCTATAGGGATTAAAATGACCTAATGATCCCTGAGGTTCAAAAGAACAATGGATGCTATTGTTCATAGGTTGAATATTCACATAATGTGACCAGACAGACAGACAGTATACAATTGAAGACGCTAGAATGGTAAAATCCAGACTTAGGTATTATGAGATAAAAGCCGGTATGGACATAGTTGCAGTGGTCTAGAGAGGACTCCTAGTCAAAGGTAATGTAAGGAGTGAACTTTCCATTTCCTTGTGTCTAAGAGCCTCCGTGATGGGGTAAATATAGAGATATGTGAGAAGGGATCTGGAAGTCTGCCTGCTTTTCAGGCTGCCACTATAGCTCTGTCTTTAACATGGAAGAAATTCATTCTTGCCAGAATATTCCGTGGGACTGTATCTGGAAGTGAGTTTGGTTTGGCGATTCTGTGGTAAATTGTTTCAGGGCTACCTCTAAACTTGAGGTTATTCCTCCTGGAACAATCCTCTAAATCTGCAATTTTATTTTTCATCTACTGGATATCAGTGTTGAGTTCCTGATAACAGTCCACTAATTCATTATGTGCTTTTACAGAGTTGTTTAGCTTAGTTTCCACTTATCAACCCTCTCCTCAATCTGATCTACTTTTACTTGTCGATTGGTGATGTTTTTTACACAAATCTACTTGCAAATCCTGTTTTAGAGACATAAGCATTTCTTTAAGTGTATTCTCTGATGCAGGTTGGTCAGTGGCAGGGAAAGAGGATAGTGTGTTCTGAGGCTCCTGTCCTGAGTCACAGTTCTCCTTAAAAGATTTATATAGTTTACTCATGTGCTTGCTTTAGCTTGTGGTGAGGCAAATGGAGAAGATGCAGGTTTCTTCTGTGACTGTTTTTCTTCCCTGTTCCATGTCCTGTAGCTCTGTGTCAGATGTGCTGGAGAGTAACACTGTGCCTGTGTGAGGGAGAGATGCATCCCTACAGCTTCCAGACCCAGGGAAGAAGGTTGTTAATTTTTTGGGCTGCTGAATGCCAAAGGAGCAGCTGGAGTGAACGCCTCTTGTCATCCTAACTCTGAGCTGTGTCAGGCTGGTGCTGATTAGCCTCTTATGGAGCTTACCTCAGCCAGAGCTCTGGGATCAAGCGGCCATTATCTTGAGCGGCTAGACATGTGCATTTCGTTTCGTTTCGAATTCGGACACATTTTTCATTATTCGGAAATTCGGATGCATCCGAATTTCCGAATTACAAAATTAACGAATTTAAACAAATTAGAAAAAACGCGAACGAAATTCGAACTCGAAGCTAATTTGAAAAAATTCTAATCGAATTCGAAAATAATTCGAATTGAATTAGAAAAAAAATTCTATTCTAATCGAATTCGAAAAGAATTCGAAACTAAAACAAATTCGAATGAAAATTGAAAGCAAGTTTGAATCAAAATCTAAAAAATATAAATCGATTTCTAAAAAAGAATACAATAAAATAGAATATAAAATAATAAAACAATAGAATGAAAATCAAAGAATAGTAAAGAACAGAATAGAATTTAATAGAATGTAATCAAATACAATAATACAAATACAAATACATACAATCAAATCCGGTTGAAATAATTTCAAATTTGGTTGAAATCATTTCCAATCCGGTAGAAATTATTTCCAATCCAGTAGAAATTATTTCAAATTCAGTTGAAATAATTTCCAAAGCGGTTGAAATAATTTCCAATCCGGTTGAAATAATTTCAAATCTGGTGGAAATAATTTCCAATCCGGTTGAAATAATTTCCAATCCGGTTGAAATAATTTCAAATCTGGTTGAAATAATTTCCAATCCCGTTGAAATAATTTCAAATCCGTTTGAAATAATTTCAAATCCGTTTGAAATAATTTCAAATCCGTTTGAAATAATTTCAAATCCGTTTGAAATAATTTCAAATCCGTTTGAAATAATTTCAAATCCGTTTGAAATAATTTCAAATCCGTTTGAAATAATTTCAAATCCGGTTGAAATAATTTCCAATCCGGTGGAAATAATTTCAAATCCAGTAGAAATAATTTCAAATTCGGTTGAAATAATTTCCAATCCGGTTGAAATAATTTCCAATCCAGTTGAAATAATTTCAAATCCGGTTGAAATAATTTCCAATCCGGTTGAAATATCATCGAATTTGGTTGAAATATTAACAATAGCGGATAAAATATTGTTAAATTCTGTTGAAATATCAAATATCAAAATATGATCGAATTCGAATCCGGTAGAAATATTATCGAATCCGGTAGAAATCTTTTTGAATTCGACCGTTTTTCGAATTCGGTTGAAAACGATCTAATTCGACCGGGTTTTTTCGAATTTTTATCGAAAACGATCGGATTCCGAAAACGAATTTAACAAATTTAACGAATTTAACTTAACGAAATTAATTAAATAACTAATTAAAACGAAACAAAACAAAACTCATTTTTTCCTTTTGCACATGTCTATGAGCGGCCAGACTACGCCCCCTTGATGCCTTTTTATGGATTTACAGATTATTTTACTGTACCTTTTGAGCCTCATGATTTTTGCCATTTCCTGTCTAATCACATGTTCCCTGTCTTCTTACCACCAATCACATTTTATCTACTTATCCCTATTGTTGGACTTAAATATCTTTCCATTAAAGTGTGAAGCCTCAATTACCCAGCCAAATGACAATCCCTCTGAAAAACAGCACTTCAGCACAAGGCGTATGTCCTTGCAGTACAGGAAACACGTTTCCACAAGGATACCACCCCTAAATGCTCTCCACCGAGCTTCCCCCAGATTTTCACAGCATCTACTTCAGCTAAAAAGAGGGGGATGCTCTTTACCACACATGCCTCTGTATCTTTTGAACTTAAGAACTCTTTGATTGACCCAGAGGGTTGGTATATCCTTTTATTAGGTGTCATTATGAATTTAGCATATACGTTAGTGTCAGTATATGTAACTCGCACCAATTGAGATTTCTTTTGGAAAGTCTTAAGGAGAGTTTCACAGGTGCGAGTTGGCACTGTGGTAATTTGTAGGGATATTAACACTACTGTAGATCCAGATCTGGATAACTCTTTCCTGCCTGGGGGTCGTATTTCTCCCACAATCCCAATCGCGTTTTGCGATCCACCAATCAAAACTGCTTCAGGTTCCGAAAGCCAACTATAAGTCCAAAGGAGAAAGAAGATTCGCGATCCAAGGTCCCAGACTATGGAACGCTTTACCAACCAGCATTCGGTTGGAGGAGGATCACTTAGCATTCAGGAGAAAGATCGAGACTCATCTCTTTTGATATCAAAGGAGACAGGAACAACAAGCGCCCAGAGGCGATTCAGTTCGCATGTGCCGAGCTATATAAGTTTTTCATTCATTCATTCATTCAATACCGGACCTCCTAATCAGTGAAAAACTTTACGATGCTTGGCAGTGTCATTATGCCAATGAAAAAACCTTATGAAAAAAATTGGTATATACCTAAGTATGTACACTCACCGCGCTACTAAAACAATACAGCAGCAAACATAACTAAATGATCAATTTAGCAAACACAGTATATACAAAGAAAATATGTAGCGCTTAAACATAAATGAAAAGGCGAATAATATAAGCTAGATATTAGACACCATAGGTGCACTTGAAGTGTCCTTAGAGGTGATATAAAGTCCACAGGGATCAATAAGGTGACTGAGTGAAAGTGAAATCTTAATGGTCCACCACCGTAGGTTTAGTTGAAGAGGCTTACCAGATGGATAGCGACCACAATAAGTGTACACCTATTTGGTCAGCTATAGCTTAGGGTTAAACCAAACACTGAATAATAAAAGAGAAAAGGCAGACTGCGCAAAGGTACAAACAATTAGCAAAGCAGCTGAACACTGAAGGTCAATAGAAATCCTTAAATGAAGTACATAGAAAAAAGCAGTGCAGCGCTAAAAAACATTTAAAATACAGTAATAATAATAATAAGAAATATATATATCAAGTCCAAAAAAATATATATATATAATGATCAATCGGAATGGTCAAGCTGATTCTTGTGCCTCACTGAGGTGTTCAGGTGTAGCAACTCATCAAACACAGCAAACTGGTGTCCTAAAATAGAAGTACAAGCCGCTCACCTGAACAAATGGACCTGTGTGTGAGCAGCAGGTCAAATGCGCTGTCCCTCAAAACAGGGGATTAAAGATTCAGCGGTGTCTCCTTAGACGCTCCCTTTCTCCAAACAGCTCCAGGTGATAGATGGTCATCCGAAGCACTCTCTCCCGTGAAATGATGTCATGGAAAAGTATAGAAACGACACATAGTGCTCTCCGTATGATCACAATAACAGTAGTATTTATTATAAAAGAAAAATACTCACAAGCAAAGCACTATATCTTAGTGCATAGAAATGAGCATACAACAATAAAAGACCAGGTAGGTGGCTGTCCTGACATCAAATGAAAGCCCCCCGCACGCGTATCGTCCACAGGCACAGGACTTCTTCAGCGGATAAGGGGCTACTATGTCAGGATTCATTATATAGCAGCAAAGAACCTAATCAGGCCAATTAGGACAAACTCCGCCCCCTCCCCAGGTGAGGATACACCCATCTCAAAATAGTAAGAACAAAACCATCGCACTTACGATGGGAAGTATCAAAATAAATATAAATATATAGAAACCAACAGTAGTCTGCACATGTAATGACAATAAGCATAACGATAGGCTCTAAAGTATAGAGGCAACCTTCCGGTGTTTAGAGATCACAACAACACATGCAATATCCAAAACGAGTGTATACAACAGTCTGATAAAACCCATGTTTACCTCATATCAAAGCCCAATGAAAGCGATCCGTATAAGCATACAAGATAAAGTTTTTTCACGCCATGGACGGAGGCATCGTTCTCACAACACGTGACCATAATTGATCACATGACTTGCCATCACCATGGTGCTCAGCTAGATACAAATACACAGGAAGGAGCGTTCATCATGAGCGTCAGCCTGTGTAACTAAATCCGTCCACTATGGGCGGCAGCTTCTCAACGTTGACGTCAGGCAGGCCGTCATTAGCATGACACTGCTAAGACCGCCCATCATGGGCAGCGGCAGCACGATAGTCTCAACAAGCAAGCCGTCAATCTCCTCACACACCACTCACACTTAGAGCATAGGTGTGAAGCGGACAGCATCAAAGCCATCAGCAGATGGAAAGAATTAAGCAACACTACAGACAGATGGCTGTCTGTCATCGTAGGACGGAGAGACTACAAATGGGGGGGGGCCTTAAAGCAAAAGAGAAAATTATAATAAATAAAAATAATTATCGCTGAAATGAACATCAGAGTCATATTATGATCGAAGCAATTAGAGGACACAGCATGCCAAGACCAAAAACAATGGTACAATAGGTGTCCATACAGCAAAGTAAAAGATAAAAATAACCATTTTTATGTCCATAACACCCTAACTCATGAGGTAGGGACAAAAAGAACTTCCCTCAACGGTGGGTAACTGGGACAGTTAAAAAATAAATTTAAAATAAAATTAAAAGAGACATCAGCACAGCCACCTATCTAGTTAACAATAAACATAAATATAAATATATATAAATGATACAACAAAAACTCAAAACCAAGAAAACTTCCAAAATATATAGATATTAACGATCTGAAATAAAACAATTCAGGTCAAATTCTACATTTAACCCTAATGGTACTCCCACTTTTAATTCGTAGACCCAAAAGGATTCCCGTTGGCTGAGATGTCTGATGAAATTTCCACCTCGCCAGTGGTTCGCTACCTTCTCAATTGCCCAGAACTGCAACCCAGCCGGGTTGCGGTCATGGAACAATCTAAAATGTTTAGACACATTATGGGTAACCAGGCCCTTTTTGATGTTGGTTACATGTTCACCAATCCTCACATGTAGAGGTCTGGACGTTCTGCCCACATATTGGAGTCCGCATTCACATTGTAATGCATAGACTACCCCTATGGTATCACAAGTAATGAGATCCTTAATTTTATAATTTTTTCCTGTAACAGTTGCTGTAAATTCTTTACGTTTCTTAACGTTCTTTTTAGCCTTCCTGCAAGGTCGACATCTACCGCACGCATGGAAGCCAGTAAGAAAGTTGAAGATCTTATTTTCAGTGTAGACAGGTGGATCTATAACTCCTGGGGCCAGTTTGTCCCTGAGTGAAGGCGCTCTTTTATACACAAATTGCGGGCGATCTGGCAGCAACGGACCCAGTAACCTGTCATGTTTCAAAATGGGCCAATGCTTTTGTACAATTTTTTCAAACTTACGGTATTGTATATTATAGTCTAAGACCATTCGGATATTGGAGACATCCCTTCGATCCTTTTTGGGAACATCAGAGACCAAAGTATCTCTATCGAGATTACGGACTAATTCCATTTCCCTATCCAGCAAATCACTATCATACCCTTTCTCAAGGAACCGCTTGGATAAGGCCTGTGATTGAGAGACAAAATCACTTTCTTGGGTGCAATTGCGCCTGAGGCGCACAAATTGCCCTCTTGGAATGTTAAATAACCATTTAGTGTGATGACAACTCTCAGTGGAGATGTAGGAGTTACGGTCCGTTGCCTTAAAATGCGTCTTCAGATATACCTGATTGCCTACCTTGGTAAGATCTAGGTCTAGGAAGACTAAATGGTCCTGACTGATGTTCCACGACAGGGTAATATTTTTGTCATTCGAATTTAGTTTGGATGTAAAAGCATCAAGACTAGTTCTATCTCCATCCCAAATCATGATCAAGTCATCTATATAGCGCTGGTAACAGATTAGTTGAGGGGGTTTATTTTTATAAATCGCCTGTTCCTCCCAGTGTGCCATGAAGAGATTGGCTACACTCGGTGCGAAACGTGCCCCCATCGCAACTCCTCTGGTTTGGAGATAGAACTGTTTGTCATACCAAAAATAATTTTTGGATAGACAAAAGATCAAACTGTCAATCAGGAAATTCTGGTGTCTTCTTGATAATCCCGAGGGCTCAAGTGCCCACTTCACAGATGTAAGAGCGTCCTCGTGACTGATAATAGTGTATAGTGAACTGACATCTGCCGTGATTAACAGGCACGAAGATGAAATATTCAAGGACTCCAGAATTTGAATGACATGTTTAGTATCTTTGAGGAACGCTTTCGTTTTAATGACCAACGGCTGCAAGAAGGAGTCTATATACTGACCTAAACGTGAAGAGACGGAATCAATCCCGTTCACTATCGGTCTCCCAGGTGGGTTGGTGCTATCCTTGTGGATTTTTGGGAGGAAGTAAATGATCGGGGTGCGACAGAATAAGGGATCTAAGTATAATGCCTCCTTTGAGCCTAGTACCCCTATATGTTTACCTCTCTCCACTAGGTAGTGTAATTCACTCTTATACTCAAGCATAGGGTCCCTGGTCAGGGTACTATAGGTATAGATATCACAAAGTAGATTGGCCATTTCATTCTTGTAATAGGCCTTGCTGAGTATCACCAATCCTCCCCCTTTATCTGCAGGACGTATTACCAGATCTTTCCTCTCGGAAAGTGACTGAATACCATTTTTAATATAAATCGGGTCATTCACCTTACGGACCTTCAGTGTATCTAGATCCTTTGCAACCATGTTGCTAAAGACCTCAAGATGCTTAGCATCAGTATTCTGAGGATTGAAGACCGATTTATTCCGTAAATTTGAATATTGACATGTTGGAGGGGCCGGAGTGTTCATATTTTTTACCGAGTGAGTATTTAAAAATATTTTTTAATATTAAGAGTCCGGATAAATTTTTTAAGGTTAACGTAGGTTTGAAATTTATTTAAGTTGCGTGTAGGGGCAAATTTTAAACCCTTATCGAGTACTTTAATTTCCTCATTTAAGGGGTATCCCACTTAAATTATAAATTCCTGCACCTACTGGGGTTTCACTCTTTTTTGTTCTCCCTCCCTCTCCTCCCTCTCTTGTTTTTCTTTTGCGTGGAATTGCTCCTTCTTGGGTATATTGTTGGGGGTGGGGGGTCCCACCACCCTCCTGGATTTGGGGGATAAAGGGAGCCCCCCTCCCCATACCTCTCGTTGCCCCATGAAAATCCCCTCCTGTATGTGAACCCCGATTAACCAAAGGGGCAAAGCGGTTCTGAGTGGCAGTGAATACCCATACTGTGATGGAGGGGGTCCCCTATTGAGACTAGTGTCATGATGGTAAGTTGTAGGATGGTTATCATAATTACCTCTAGCCACATGGGGGCCTGAACGTTCATAAGAATAGGGGTGATTAGACTGCTGATGCTGGTACCCTACATTGGACTCATGACCCCTGTGTGGTGCATTATTACATATTGTCTAAAGGGGGAATGCGGATACCCTCTTTTTTTTCCCCGTCCTTTATTCTTCCCTTTCTTAGTGTGAACCTCTTGGAATTGGTCAATGCGTTGAGGGGTACCCATACCTGAATAGTCTGGTGTATCATACACATAAAATTCTTGTTCTCTAGGGATGGGGAGCGGGCTATTAGACATATCAACATTAGAGGGATCCTGGGAAACAACAGGAGCTGGAGGGGTAGTTTGCCATTTATAGGCAACAAATGTACTGAAATCATCCAGATCTCTGATATATTTCTTTCTTTTCTTAATCTGAGCATCTGTGTCCCATTTAACTAAACGATTTTTTAAATCAACAGAGAGCTTCTGAAATTCATCAGAATCTTTAAAGGGTTCAATAATGATCCTAAGGTCCCTGATTTGTGTCTCTAATAATTTCATCTTCCTTTGTTTTCTAAGGAGTAATAACTCCAGAAGTTCCACGCCTTTGTCAGTGAAGAATTTACCCCACTCAGCCATGGACTCTTTGTCCGTGAGACCATCATTAGGAGGGACATCCCACCTAAGGCGTCTCGGGACAATTTTAGCAACTATATACTGCTCAAAGAAACGATGTCCCACCATGTTTTAACTTTCTTTTCAAAAACGTGTCCTAATTTTCTGAAAGAGTGGACCAATTTGTTTCCTTCTGCAGTGTTACCATTTCTAGAGAAGATATCACCAATTTTGATTTCTCTCTTCTCTAGGTATTGAAAAACATCCATATTAATGCAGCTAGTCTGTAGATATTGAGAACAGTGAATAATAAAAAGAGAAAAGGCAGACTGCGCAAAGGTACAAACAATTAGCAAAGCAGCTGAACACTGAAGGTCAATAGAAATCCTTAAATGAAGTAGTACATAGAAAAAGCAGTGCAGCGCTAAAAAACATTTAAAATACAGTAATAATAATAATAAGAAATATATATATCAAGTCCAAAATATTATATATATAATGATCAATCGGAATGGTCAAGCTGATTCTTGTGCCTCACTGAGGTGTTCAGGTGTAGCAACTCATCAAACACAGCAAACTGGTGTCCTAAAATAGAAGTACAAGCCGCTCACCTGAACAAATGGACCTGTGTGTGAGCAGCAGGTCAAATGCGCTGTCCCTCAAAACAGGGGATTAAAGATTCAGCGGTGTCTCCTTAGACGCTCCCTTTCTCCAAACAGCTCCAGGTGATAGATGGTCATCCGAAGCACTCTCTCCCGTGAAATGATGTCATGGAAAAGTATAGAAACGACACATAGTGCTCTCCGTATGATCACAATAACAGTAGTATTTATTATAAAAGAAAAATACTCACAAGCAAAGCACTATATCTTAGTGCATAGAAATGAGCATACAACAATAAAAGACCAGGTAGGTGGCTGTCCTGACATCAAATGAAAGCCCCCCGCACGCGTATCGTCCACAGGCACAGGACTTCTTCAGCGGATAAGGGGCTACTATGTCAGGATTCATTATATAGCAGCAAAGAACCTAATCAGGCCAATTAGGACAAACTCCGCCCCCTCCCCAGGTGAGGATACACCCATCTCAAAATAGTAAGAACAAAACCATCGCACTTACGATGGGAAGTATCAAAATAAATATAAATATATAGAAACCAACAGTAGTCTGCACATGTAATGACAATAAGCATAACGATAGGCTCTAAAGTATAGAGGCAACTTCGTGTAGTGTTTAGAGATCACAACAACACATGCAATATCCAAAACGAGTGTATACAACAGTCTGATAAAACCCATGTTTACCTCATATCAAAGCCCAATGAAAGCGATCCGTATAAGCATACAAGATAAAGTTTTTTTCACGCCATGGACGGAGGCATCGTTCTCACAACACGTGACCATAATTGATCACATGACTTGCCATCACCATGGTGCTCAGCTAGATACAAATACACAGGAAGGAGCGTTCATCATGAGCGTCAGCCTGTGTAACTAAATCTGTCCACTATGGGCGGCAGCTTCTCAACGTTGACGTCAGGCAGGCCGTCATTAGCATGACACTGCTAAGACCGCCCATCATGGGCAGCGGCAGCACGATAGTCTCAACAAGCAAGCCGTCAATCTCCTCACACACCACTCACACTTAGAGCATAGGTGTGAAGCGGACAGCATCAAAGCCATCAGCAGATGGAAAGAATTAAGCAACACTACAGACAGATGGCTGTCTGCCATCGTAGGACGGAGAGACTACAAATGGGGGGGGGCCTTAAAGCAAAAGAGAAAATTATAATAAATAAAAATAATTATCGCTGAAATGAACATCAGAGTCATATTATGATCGAAGCAATTAGAGGACACAGCATGCCAAGACCAAAAACAATGGTACAATAGGTGTCCATACAGCAAAGTAAAAGATAAAAATAACCATTTTTATGTCCATAACACCCTAACTCATGAGGTAGGGACAAAAAGAACTTCCCTCAACGGTGGGTAACTGGGACAGTTAAAAAATAAATTTAAAATAAAATTAAAAGAGACATCAGCACAGCCACCTATCTAGTTAACAATAAACATAAATATAAATATATATAAATGATACAACAAAAACTCAAAACCAAGAAAACTTCCAAAATATATAGATATTAACGATCTGAAATAAAACAATTCAGGTCAAATTCTACATTTAACCCTAATGGTACTCCCACTTTTAATTCGTAGACCCAAAAGGATTCCCGTTGGCTGAGATGTCTGATGAAATTTCCACCTCGCCAGTGGTTCGCTACCTTCTCAATTGCCCAGAACTGCAACCCAGCCGGGTTGCGGTCATGGAACAATCTAAAATGTTTAGACACATTATGCGTGCGGTAGATGTCGACCTTGCAGGAAGGCTAAAAAGAACGTTAAGAAACGTAAAGAATTTACAGCAACTGTTACAGGAAAAAATTATAAAATTAAGGATCTCATTACTTGTGATACCATAGGGGTAGTCTATGCATTACAATGTGAATGCGGACTCCAATATGTGGGCAGAACGTCCAGACCTCTACATGTGAGGATTGGTGAACATGTAACCAACATCAAAAAGGGCCTGGTTACCCATAATGTGTCTAAACATTTTAGATTGTTCCATGACCGCAACCCGGCTGGGTTGCAGTTCTGGGCAATTGAGAAGGTAGCGAACCACTGGCGAGGTGGAAATTTCATCAGACATCTCAGCCAACGGGAATCCTTTTGGGTCTACGAATTAAAAGTGGGAGTACCATTAGGGTTAAATGTAGAATTTGACCTGAATTGTTTTATTTCAGATCGTTAATATCTATATATTTTGGAAGTTTTCTTGGTTTTGAGTTTTTGTTGTATCATTTATATATATTTATATTTATGTTTATTGTTAACTAGATAGGTGGCTGTGCTGATGTCTCTTTTAATTTTATTTTAAATTTATTTTTTAACTGTCCCAGTTACCCACCGTTGAGGGAAGTTTTTTTGTCCCTACCTCATGAGTTAGGGTGTTATGGACATAAAAATGGTTATTTTTATCTTTTACTTTGCTGTATGGACACCTATTGTACCATTGTTTTTGGTCTTGGCATGCTGTGTCCTCTAATTGCTTCGATCATAATATGACTCTGATGTTCATTTCAGCGATAATTATTTTTATTTATTATAATTTTCTCTTTTGCTTTAAGGCCCCCCCCCATTTGTAGTCTCTCCGTCCTACAATGGCAGACAGCCATCTGTCTGTAGTGTTGCTTAATTCTTTCCATCTGCTGATGGCTTTGATGCTGTCCGCTTCACACCTATGCTCTAAGTGTGAGTGGTGTGTGAGGAGATTGACGGCTTGCTTGTTGAGACTATCGTGCTGCCGCTGCCCATGATGGGCGGTCTTAGCAGTGTCATGCTAATGACGGCCTGCCTGACGTCAACGTTGAGAAGCTGCCGCCCATAGTGGACGGATTTAGTTACACAGGCTGACGCTCATGATGAACGCTCCTTCCTGTGTATTTGTATCTAGCTGAGCACCATGGTGATGGCAAGTCATGTGATCAATTATGGTCACGTGTTGTGAGAACGATGCCTCCGTCCATGGCGTGAAAAAACTTTATCTTGTATGCTTATACGGATCGCTTTCATTGGGCTTTGATATGAGGTAAACATGGGTTTTATCAGACTGTTGTATACACTCGTTTTGGATATTGCATGTGTTGTTGTGATCTCTAAACACGGAGGTTGCCTCTATACTTTAGAGCCTATCGTTATGCTTATTGTCATTACATGTGCAGACTACTGTTGGTTTCTATATATTTATATTTATTTTGATACTTCCCATCGTAAGTGCGATGGTTTTGTTCTTACTATTTTGAGATGGGTGTATCCTCACCTGGGGGGGGGGGCGGAGTTTGTCCTAATTGGCCTGATTAGGTTCTTTGCTGCTATATAATGATCCTGACATAGTAGCCCTTATCCGCTGAAGAAGTCCTGTGCCTGTGGACGACGATACGCGTGCGGGGGGCTTTCATTTGATGTCAGGACAGCCACCTACCTGGTCTTTTATTGTTGTATGCTCATTTCTATGCACTAAGATATAGTGCTTTGCTTGTGAGTATTTTTCTTTTATAATAAATACTACTGTTATTGTGATCATACGGAGAGCACTATGTGTCGTTTCTATACTTTTCATGACATCATTTCACGGGAGAGAGTGCTTCGGATGACCATCTATCACCTGGAGCTGTTTGGAGAAAGGGAGCGTCTAAGGAGACACCGCTGAATCTTTAATCCCTGTTTTGAGGGACAGCGCATTTGACCTGCTGCTCACACACAGGTCCATTTGTTCAGGTGAGCGGCTTGTACTTCTATTTTAGGACACCAGTTTGCTGTGTTTGATGAGTTGCTACACCTGAACACCTCAGTGAGGCACAAGAATCAGCTTGACCATTCCGATTGATCATTATATATATATATTTTTTTGGACTTGATATATATATTTCTTATTATTATTATTACTGTATTTTAAATGTTTTTTAGCGCTGCACTGCTTTTTTCTATTAAACCAAACACTGTTCACAGAGGGACTCAGGAAGGATGAGTGGCAAAGATATCCGATCAGTTGAAGGATCAAACTTAAAATTTTCACTCCTCTTCTCAATGCATTCAGCCGACAACGTGACTCGGAAGGCCCAATGGCAAAGAAGGAAATAATAGAGCAAACATAGCGTAACTCTGATAAAAAAGTTTTACTAGGATAAAACAAAAATTATACACTCACATTTGATATGAACAATCATGGGCGTAGAAATATACAGGCAGTAGGGTCAATCGGATCCCGACGCGTTTCGTTTCACAAACATATTCCCATGAATATGTTTGTGAAACGAAACGCGTCGGGAACCGATTGACCCTACTGCCTGTATATTTCTATGCCCATGATTGTTCATATCAAATGTGAGTGTATAATTTTTGTTTTATCCTAGTAAAACTTTTTTATCAGAGTTACGCTATGTTTGCTCTATTATTTCCTTCTTTGCCATTGGGCCTTCCGAGTCACGTTGTCGGCTGAATGCATTGAGAAGAGGAGTGAACATTTTAAGTTTGATCCTTCAACTGATCGGATATCTTTGCCACTCATCCTTCCTGAGTCCCTCTGTGAACAGTGTTTGGTTTAACCCTAAGCTATAGCTGACCAAATAGGTGTACACTTATTGTGGTCGCTATCCATCTGGTAAGCCTCTTCAACTAAACCTATGGTGGTGGACCATTAAGATTTCACTTTCACTCAGTCACCTTATTGATCCCTGTGGACTTTATATCACCTCTAAGGACACTTCAAGTGCACCTATGGTGTCTAATATCTAGCTTATATTATTCGCCTTTTCATTTATGTTTAAGCGCTACATATTTTCTTTGTACAATGAAAAAACCTTTACCTACTACTCACCTAGGCATAATTATTTTTCACGTTTAGATTTCTTCCTAGTAGACAAGCTGCTGTTGCAAAGAGTGTATAACTCCTCCATCCAAAATATTGCATGAGGCCTCAATTCAATTAAAAACACAGATAGCCACGATTGCAGTGATCACCATAAGAACACATTGGTTTGTTTACAAGACACGGTTTTCTTCAACAATCAAGCATTAGCGATTTTTTTTCAGTATATCCAAAAGAAGAACATTGCATTGATGACTCAACATTTTTATATTTTTTATGTTTTTCATATGTTTTTTTATATTTTTATTTTTATACACATTGCATAGTGTATGTGTTTTTTTTTTAATTCTCTTGTTTTAATTATCTTCATATTTTGCACGTATTGCACTTTTTGCATTTTCTTGCACATTGCAGTTTGCACTTATTTTACTTTAAGCTGTATGTCGTGGTATACAATATCTGCACATTAGTGTTGGTTGTTTATAAGAATACAACATCATTGTTGTTTGGGTTATAAGAACATAGCACTTACATAGCACTTACGCAAGCACAGGTGCACTTTATATACACATTTAATCACACATATATTGACTTCAGAACAGTGCCACATGTACTTTTCTTGTATTCACATTTCTTACTACACCTAGGTGGCAGTAATCTGCAGAGGCAGCATTTCTCAAATCATTGTTGGCATTTAGTCCATTGCACGGATTCACACACACCTATTCTACATAGAATATACATCCGCAGGGGATGTGGAGGGCTGGAAGATGTCTTTCTCCAGATTTTCATTAATGTATTGAAATAAAGCTTCAAGTTCTAGTTCAGAGAGGGGAAATGCATCCAAAAGGTATCTCGATGCCTTGCAAAAGTTCAATTCAGCAGTCATACAGGAGATGGGGTGTCAAGATGTCAGCCTTCTTTTTATCAAAAACATCCAGAAAAATGTGGTACACTGGAGGCACAAGCTGTGATATAGAGGGATGAGAGTGTAGGCCAAGAAGAAGTGCAGATTTAATGGGCATTGACTGGAAGAAATACTGTTGGCTGAGGGCTGTGCGCTTGTAACTAGGGAATGCCCAGAATGACAGGGAACAGGGGCGATGAAATAATGTCCAAACATAGTGTAAGGGGTTTGCTCGGTAGCGGGGGTGTGTGTCCCACTGGGTGGGTTCACTACACACTGAACTATACAGAGAGGCAGCTGAAGATGGTTGAAAACAAAGATTATGGTTTATTCTTCCATATTGCTGGAAACAAGTGCAAACATCCAAACAGCATAAACAAAACAAAACATAAAATAAACCCTGGCCACTTGGGCGTCTACCCTCACCACACAGGAACCTATATATGGAGTCTGGCACAGCCTACTGCTGGGCAGACACTGCTGGTCATACAGCAGAAAACAATAGTCTTTTTGATTTTTATCACACAGAAAAATCAACACCACCTCACCTCTTCAGAAGCCCTTTTCCACTCACTGCTCTCCTTAACTCAAAAAGCCTCAGGATGCAGCCATCAGTAGTCATCCTCTGGATAATTTATAGAGGCCTTAATTGCCTCATACTGAACAGCTGAAGTTTTCCAACGCCCTAAACCTTTCTGGCTACCTCTGTAGCCAACATCTGATAGTAATTGGTGAATTGTCTAAACAAGGCAGAAATGTATCTCCCGTCTGTGACAACACCCACAGATATACCTTACTTCCTGTCACAATAGATATTCTTGATGACTGTAATATAAAGAAGGTAGGAATCGCGCTAATCATATGCCTATGACCAATGAAGGGCACAGTACGTGATGTGGTTATTAAAAATTGCAAAATCAAAAAAAAAACAACAAGAGTAAATTAATGACAATGACACACAAGCATGAACCTGTATGTAAAATCCACCTAATAATCACTAAAAACTTGCTGATGCTAGGTAGCTGTGATCAAGTAAAAAAACACACAAACCTAAGTGAAATTCAGTGAATAGTGTTGGACTAATGAAGTTTAAAAAAAAATAAAAAAATAAATAAAAAAAAATTGAAAAAATAAATCGAGGTGTATCAAAATAAAATGAAAAGTCCACCTAATAGTCACAGAGAAGCTGACTTATAGTCTATTTAGGTGGATCTGTGCAGTTTATTCTTCAGATGAAAATGGATGTACCCTTTCCACACTTTTGATATATGCGTAAACAGGGAGAAAAAGTCTCAGGCAGGTACAGGTGCATCTGTCTCCAGAATGTCGATCACACATGGGCTTTCACAGATTTGAAATGTAGAGTCTCAGCACCAAAAACAAAACAGAAACAGAGAGACTTGCATAGTGTGAAACCGTATGGACAACTATTCAATCATCACCTGTGTAGGGCAGTCATGCAAACGGAGGAGGGGATAGTGCAAACCCACCACCACTATACACACTGGCCCTTACCAGAAATGGACCCCGCAGGGTAGATGTAAACACTTAAAAGAAGGGATCGTGGTTCAACAGCCGTAGGGACATCAGCAGATGGCAGTGTTATGATGATACCATGTAACGACATAAGAACTCACATAGTATAAAACCCGATGGTATTTATTAAAGGAAAAAGATAAAATGCACTTACAACAGATGCAAATGTATGGAGCTTTAAAACAAAAGTGCCGGCCGGCTTAGTGGTACGCGTGCGTCCTTCCGAATGGATGCGGTGACGTGGGAACGTCTCCTCCCAACGTTTCGTCTTCACAAAGACTTGATCCCGTGATCAAGTCTTTGTGAAGACGAAACATTGGGAGGAGACGTTCCCACGTCACCGCATCCATTCGGAAGGACGCACGCGTACCACTAAGCCGGCCGGCCCTTTTGTTTTAAAGCTCCATACATTTGCATCTGTTGTAAGTGCATTTTATCTTTTTCCTTTAATAAATACCATCGGGTTTTATACTATGTGAGTTCTTATGTCGTTACATGGTATCATCATAACACTGCCATCTGCTGATGTCCCTACGGCTGTTGAACCACGATCCCTACTTTTATGTGTTTACATCTACCCTGCGGGGTCCATTTCTGGTAAGGGTCAGTGTGTATAGTGGTGGTGGGTTTGCACTATCCCCTCCCCCATTTGCATGACTGCCCTACACAGGTGATGATTGAATAGTTGTCCATACGGTTTCACACTAGGCAAATCTCTCTGTTTCTGTTTTGTTTTTGGTGCTGAGACTCTACATTTCAAATCTGTGAAAGCCCATGTGTGATCGACATTCCGGAGACAGATGCACCTGTACCTGCTTGAGACTTTTTCTCCCTGTTTACGCATATATCAAAAGTGTGGAAAGGGTACATCCATTTTCATCTGAAGAATAAACTGCACAGATCCACCTAAATAGACTATAAGTCAGCTTCTCTGTGACTATTAGGTGGACTTTTCATTTTATTTTGATACACCTCGATATATTTTTTCAATTTATTTTGAATTTTTTTTACATTTTTTTGAGACTTCATTAGTCCAACACTATTCACTGAATTTCACTTAGGTTTGTGTGTTTTTTTACTTGATCACAGCTACCTAGCATCAGCAAGTTTTTAGTGATTATTAGGTGGATTTTACATACAGGTTCATGCTTGTGTGTCATTGTCATTAATTTACTCTTGTTGGTTTTTTTTGATTTTGCAATTTTTAATAACCACATCACGTACTGTGCCCTTCATTGGTCATAGACATATGATTAGCGCGATTCCTACCTTCTTTATATTATTGTTTTATGTTGTATAACATTTTTGAATCGCAGCTTTCACCTGTTAGTTATTCACAGGGTATGCGCATTTTTTTTTCCTTTTATATTCTTGATGACTGGTATAAGATTTTTTGCTTGCAGGGGAATCTGATGATGCAGAGCAAAATTGTTGTCCATAAAGCAGCTCCAAGTTCCAGAATCATTAAAAGCTGGAATTTGGATGTTCTTTCTGGGAAGCTGTAGTGAGAGAAATAGAGTAATGTCAGCAGATCTATTTCCCACAAAACAGTTGGCAAAGTAAGTGGAGGGAGCAGACTGAAACTTACTGGGCCTCACAGGACAGCTTTAAATGTAGTGGCCTGCTTCCACACAGTAAAGGCACAGTCTTTCCCCACTAATAAATGGTGACCAAGTGAGCCCCAGTTTCATTAGTTCTACATCAAGCTTTAAAGAATGACTTGATAGTGTTTAAGACTGGATTTTTCTGCTCTAGAACTGTGGCTTTTATTGAGAAGCAGGGAAATGGAAACCCCAACTTTAGTGGCCCCAAGTGAAAAAGTCTGTGATTGCAGAGCAAAATATAGTTCACATGTCTTCTTGAATGCCTGAAACGTGTGCCAATCAACTGAGAACTGTTCTGGGGTAGGTACTCAAGGTTCTGGTGGTGGTACAATCACTGTAGGTGCAGACGAGGCTTGCCCAGATGTGGAGGATTCAGAAGCTGCAGCAGGTGCAGAGGTTGCAGAGGTGGAGGCCATGGATTATATGCAGCCTCCTTGTTATAAATAACCCTCCTGTAGGTTGTTGACTGCCTGAGTAAGGGAGGCAAGTTATTGTCATAGCACCTCCAGAGGCGAAACCCCCCTCTCAGTCGCTGACATTTGGCTGAGCGGTACTCTCATGTACCTTGGTGGAGTTCGAGCTGTAGAGGAGGTTTCTCTTGCACCTCTTGTCCAACACCCCTGTTAGTGATGACAGGAGGTGTAAGGGAAAAAGAGTGGCATGGGGGCCGGTGGAACTGGTGGCACCAGCTGAGGTTTGAAGGAAACAGATGACCATGGATCGCCAGGCAGGAACCATGAACTGGAACACGGTAAAGCTTGATCAGCAGGCAGGAGTATAGCTGGGACACAAGCTAAAAGGTCATCAACAGCCAAAGGTACAGGAACAAAAGATAGAAGCAGAGTCAGGATACAGGCTGGAGTAGGTACACAGTCAGGCAGCAGGGCACAGAAGCACAAGACAGGAACAGAGTCAGATAATTTCACAATAGGCAGGCAGGAATCTGGGTCAAGCACAGGCAGGCAGTTATAGCAGGTCAAGGCACAGGTAAACAGGAACTAGTTAAAGACCATTCAGAGATCTGTTCATGCCATAGTTCAGCCTTAATAGGCTATTTGGCACTAGTGTGTGCACGTATGCCCAATTAATTTGCGCATTTGTGTGCCAATGCCCATTCTGCATTGAGCCTTTGTTCATAATTCTGAGCATGAATATGTAATGGCTTCTGGTTCCAACTGAGCTTTTCTAACATACTGCCAGAGCTTGCTCTGGCAATTCTTTTTTTTTATTGTTTATTTATAGAAGTTTAAAGACAATGTACAGCATATCACAAGAGAAAGGGTATTTCAACTTTTGGCAAAACAAAGCAAAATCGAACTGTAAGCATATCAGGAATACAGGTAAAGTCTGGCAAGACAATTCAACAAGGCATTGCAGACAGACCGTAATCTGAGATAAACATAACTCAGTGAGAATGATCAGTTCTAAGTGAAGAAAAAAAAGGGAAAATCCAAAACAAAAGCACAAAAACCTAGTATAAACCAATGGAAGCACCATGGGGATCAAGTGTTCTGAAGAGATTCAGACAAAGAATCCGATGAGAACTCAAAATCGTCCCAGAATTTCCATATCTTATCAAAAAGAGGTAAAGTGTCATCAACCTTAGCAGTCAAATGTTCCATCCTACGTGTGTCAGCTATGATAGAAAGGACGTGATGGAGAGTGGGGGGGGGTGAAGTGGAGAGCCATAGCCTAGGAATCATGGGCGTCCGCTCCATAGGGCAAGGGGGGTCAATTGCCCCCCCCCCCCCTGGAAGTCAGAGTGGACTGCACTTTTCAGGCTCCACATGAATGCATTACACACACACACACACACCATATCTTATTAAATATTATTATTTTTAATAATGTGGAATACTTTCTATGTAGAACCTGAAAGGTCCCAGTATATTCCTGACATTGTCATGAGTATAAAGAGACATACAGAATACAGCCCACCTCCAGGAAAGGGAAAAGTCCACCCTTGCAATGCTGGGGGGAAATTACCACTTTTACTGCTATGTTTCCATGTTCCAGCCAGCTGCACTGCTCTCCTCCTCAACCCAAAATCTCAGCATCATTGCATACCATACAGGAACATTAACCCTTTATGGTACAATGAGGATGATGGAATGCTACCACAGCCTGTCACAACTTTCACAGAAGCTGCAGGGGACCAGTCACAGAGATTGAGGGAATCAGGAAAAGTTTGGTACACAGAGAGTATATTTGTTCCAATTTACTATGTTTATTATGCCTCATAGAAAGGAACTGGAGAATTCACACTCAGTCCCTTTCTATTTTTCTGTTTAGTCCCCTGATATTTCACCAAAGCCCCCCAACAAGACTGGTAAAAAATGTAAAAATAAATAAATTTGTAAAAAAATAAATAAAAAAACGACTGACACCATCCACTGCCCTTCTAACACCGCCCACTGCCCTACTGACACCATCCATCCTATTTGGCTGCTGGGGGAGGGGGTTAAACCCCAGCTAGTGGTCGAAGACAGGGTTAAATGTGACTGTGTATTGCCGCTGCCGAAGCGCCCCCCCCCCCCCTGAAAAAATTTCAGCGGACGACAATGCTAGGAATGGCTCTCTTTGCAGCCAAAAGAACAAAGGACATACGTTTCTGCTAAGTTTTAGGCAGTTCCGAAAAGGGGCAAGCCCAAAAGGAAATGTATAGGCGACATAGACACCGGGTGAGATAGCAGTTTCTGCAGGGGCTCTCAAATCTTAATCCAATGAGGGGGCAGTCCCAAAAAATATGGTAAAGGAAACCCACAGACCCACCGCACATCTAGCAATGCTTAGAAAGGGTGGAGTCACGAGCGTGCAGTAAGTCTGGGGTCCTATACCAAAACATCAAAATTTTAAAGGCAGTCTCCCTCTGCACAACACAACGTGAGATTTTTGACATATTGGCCCATATTTTCCCCCAATCCAATAACGAGTTTGGGCGTTGTAGAATAGTAGACCATTTTTTCATATAACCATGTGTAAAGTCTGTCAGGGGAGGAGTTTCATGTAAGATCTTATATATGGATGAGATCTGTTTGGACTCATAGGGACCAGCAACACACAAAAGTTCAAAATCTGTGGGCCTCTCCAACGAGAGCGAGGGGAAAGTAGAAAGAAAAACATTTTTTAAATTGTAAATAAGAATACTGAAGGGAGACTGGGAGGTCATATTTTGATTGTAAATCTGAAAATGATAAGAAAATACGTGTGACCGGATTAACCAGATGTCGCAGCTGAAAGACCCCAGCCCTTGTCCATGGATACATCCTCCCGTAAGACATACCATCAGGTATTTCTGGATTGAAAAGGACATTCATTAGGGGAGAACATTTGGAGGAAAGGGAGAACCTCCAAATGGCAAGGGTAAACAGCATCGGGGCCAAACATAAAGATCTCAGCTGGGGCATAAATTTAGTGGATGAAGGCCAAAGCATATAACAGGGGTGTACTGGAGCAGTAATCTCCATCTCTATCTCTGCCCATCTAGAGGGAGCCTTTCTAGAAACCCAGGAAGTTAGTGTACGAAGATGAGAAGCGTAATAATATTTAATAATGTCTGGCACTGCCAGACCTCCTCTATGTTTAAGAGCATGCACCACTGACTGTGCAATCCTATGGGAAGCATTATTCCATATAAACTTAAGTCACCGCCTCTGGAGAAGTTTCAGCTGCGACATAGGGACCGAGATTGGGAGAGTCTCAAAAAGGTATAACATTTTAGGGAGTATCGACATCTTAAGGACATTAACCCTGCCCAAGAGAGATATCGGAAGAGAGGCCCACAGATTTAAGAGACGGTTATTTCCGCAAACATGGGAGGGAAATTAGCTTGATATAGGGTGGAGTACGAGGAAGTGATATACACTCCCAGGTATTTCAATGAAGAAGGGCACCAGTGCTAATTGAACTTGTCCTTGAGAGACTTAAGCATGTCTGGTGATACATTAATTGGTAATGCCTCCGTCTTTGACTGATTAATTTTAAGCCCAGACAAGACACCAAACGCAGATATAGTGTCATATAAGGCAGGTAAGGAGGTAGAAGGGTGAGTGAGGGTCAGCAAGATTTTGTCAGCAAAGAGCGATAGCTTATAGTCCCTCTGTCTCAACGGGACCCCCCGTATATCCGGATGTTGCCTGATGGCCGCTGTCAGAGGCTCAAGACTCAAAATAAACAGCGGGGGCGACAATGGGCACCCCTGCCTGGTGCCATTACTAAGGGAGAACCGTCGAGATAGACAGGAGGAAAGCCGTACCTGAGATGAGGGAGTGGAATAAATGGCTCGTAAGGCTTGAGTAAATAGACCAGAGAACCCGTATCTATCAAGGACTGCAAACATAAAAGGCCAGCTAAGGCGGTCAAATGCTTTTTGCGCATCTAGGCTTAAGATAACTGCTGCCTGCTTAGTTTTGGTTAAAAGGTCTATCAAATCTACAGTGCGTCTGGTATTATCGCCTGCGTGTCTTGTGGGAACAAAACCCACTTGATCTTTATGGATCAAAGCCGTCAACAACGGGGGAAAGGAGGTTGGCCAGTAGTTTTGTAAAGATCTTATAATCTGAGTTCAATAATGCAATGGGACGATAATTATCAGGTAATGAGGGATCCTTATCCGGCTTAGGGATTACAGTCAAGAATGCATGCAAAAAGTGTGAATGGGGGACGGTGCCTCTGAGCAAGGAGGAAAACAGAGACTGTAGATGAGGGTTTAAAATTTCTAAAAAGGTTTTATAATATGCATAGGAGAGTTCCGGCTGGACCTGGGGACTTATGGGCTGAGAGAGATTTTATTACCTCCGCGATCTCCTCTAAGGAGACAGGAGCATTAAGTATTGAGTTTTGTTCGGTAGATAGCCTGGGCAAGGTCAAGGAAAACATAAAGGCCTCAAAGCTAACCTGAGATAATTGGGGCGTCGAGTCATCTATCAAACAGTTCTATAATTTCCCATAGAAGTCTCCAAAAACCTGAGTCATAGCTTTGGGACAGTACGTAGGAGTACCATCCGATTGCATTAGATGATCAGGAATCGAGAGGTGGGAACGTGGTTTCAGTCTATTAACAAGCATTTTATGTGGTTTGTTGGCATATTTGTAGAACTTTTGTCTAGCCCATAACATAGATTTAGAAATCCTGTTCATATTGAAAGATTTGATAAGGTTCCGTAAAGACGTCACCACCCTCAATCGTTTCACTGTGGGGGAATCAAGGAGGAGAGTCTCTGCAGACCTGAGCTGAGCCAGAAGATCGACCTTAAGCTTCATGGAGTCTTGTTTAAAACAAGAACTAGCAGAAATGTACCTCCCCTGAAAAAGGCTTTGTGGGCCTCCCACAAGGTGGAAATCTCTGCCACTGAACCCACATTTAAATTAAAAAAATCAAATAGTTTTTGTTGCAACTGGGCTTGCATCAATGGATCCTTAATCAGGGACTCATTGAGATGCCAGTGGCAGGTCCTGGGGGTTGGAGCAGACAATACAATATCGATCTTAATGGGTGCATGATCCGACCAGGTAATTTGGGTTAATCTCAGAGGAGACAACATATGGGAGCAGAGGGGCTGTTACAAAGAAGTGGTCCAATCTGGAATAAAGCTTATGAGGCGGGGAATAAAAGGAGAACCCCCTCTGAGTCAGGTGTTTCACTCTCCAGGTATCAAAAAGGTTATATGATCTAGTCAGTTAACGAAACGAGGCAGACAACTTCTGGACAGCACTTCTTGGAGTATCCTGAAATAGGGCCCGTCTATCCTTGGTCGGGGACATGCACACATTGAAATCAGCCCCCAAAATCATAAAGGGATGGGAGATGGCGTGTGAATTGGTCAAAGACCGTCGAGAGGAAACCAATTTGGCCTACATTAGGGGCGTATTCAGGTGACTACAGTCTAGGAGCACGAAACGACCCCCAGGGTCCAAGTATGAGGAGAGGGCTCGGATCGGACAGGAGCGTTTAATAAGGATTGCTACTCATGCCTTTCCCGATGGGTCAGAAGCCATATATGCTGTGGGAAATTGTTTGGATGCAAATTTAAAGGAACCCCCAGTTTTGAAGTGGGTCTCCTGGACCATAATCACCTCCCTACCGGAGGACCTGAATTCCCCTAAAGTCTGCCACCTTTTGCCAATGGAATTCATGCTCTGGCAATTCTACATATAGGCATAGATAAATATCCACCCCCCCATATAGGATAATAGTTCTGCATATACTAACAGCAGAAAAACTGGTCATTTGCTAGGCACTGGAGAAAAAAACCTCATGGGATTGTATGCAGAATGTTGACTATAAATAACGACTACTGAAATATGGAGTGGGTTAAACTTGGCCGCAGGCCTTTATTACTGGTGTATTATATCAATATTTTATTAATCAAACAACCATTGCAATAATGCATACCACATCACTTGTTTAACTTTAGGAAAAAAACACCAGCAGTCCTCAACCCAGTCACCACGGCTCGGGTTGGATTTTTAACTTCTACTTAGCCAACCCCTAATGTCTATTCACAAAACCAAAAGGGGGTACCACGTAATAATTAGGCCGCGACAAAGGGAGGGGGGGAGGGAGTTCACAGGTAAGGATCACCGCTTGCTGCTGACTGCTTCTGCTGCTGCACCTGCCTTAAGTAAGCTTCCCAGCTTCTGGAATGTTCTTTAGACCCCATGTGACCTAAAACTGCACTCTCATTGGTTCCTGGCTCACCTCACCTAGAACCCTCACCTTCCAGGTGCAGAAAGGAGGGGGCGGGGCCCCCCGCCCACCTGTGACCTAAACACCGCCCCCCCTCCCATGGGCTCGGGGGGGGGGCTTAAAACAGCTCCCTTTGCTTTCATGGGATTGTATGCAGAATGTTATAAATAACGACTACTGAAACATGGAGTGGGTTAAACTTGGCCGCAGGCCTTTATTACTGGTGTATTATATCAATATTTTATTAATCAAACAACCATTGCAATAATGCATACCACATCACTTGTTTAACTTTAGGAAAAAACACCAACAGTCCTCAACCCAGTCACCACAGCTCGGGTTGGATTTTTAACTTCTACTTAGCCAACCCCAATAGCCGGACTTGCCTCTACCTAGGCCTCCAGAGGCAAGGCCGGCCCACCACCCCGCCTCGCGGCCAACTCCACCATGCTCTGCAAGTCGTTATTAAGTATATCGAGTCCAATGTCCGAAAGATGAACCCCATCTAATCTGAAAAGCCCGACTAAACCTCCCTCTAAGGCGGCGTACACACGATCGGATATATCCGATGAAAACGGTCCGCGGACCATTTCCATCGGATATGTCCGATCGGGAGTTTGATCCGATGGCGTGTACACACCATCGGATCAAATTCCCCGCCGCCGGAAGGCGCGGTGACGTGGCGGTGACGCGGCGGTGACGTTGACGCCGCCGCGTCACCGCAACGTCACCGCACCAGGAAGTAAAACACTTCCGCGCATGCGCCGAATCCATTCGGCAGCGGCGCGGCGGCGGTGGGGGCCGACATGTCTGCTGGTAAGTGTACTAACCAGCAGACATGTCGGGCGGACAGATCCCCACCGGATAGATTTCAAAGCATGCTTTGAAATCTGTCGGGTGGACAAATCTGTCCGCTAGCCCATACACACGAGCGGAGATGTCTGCTGAAACGGTCCATCGGACCGTTTTCAGCGGACATATCCCCTCGTGTGTACGAGGCCTAAGTCTACATGACGAAAGGAAAAACCACCTACTTCAGGCATGAACTTTGCTATTGCTCTGTTTATCCTCTTCCTGACCTTTTCTAATGGAGAGTTTAACCACACTAACCTAGGGGCTATTTCTGAAAAAACCAACTGCACCCCGGGTGTAACGGTCACCACCGCTTACGACCTTCCATCCAACCACGACAAGCTTATCTGACACACTCCGACAATATTGCATAGACGATCCATATCCTTTCCCAGAATAAGACGAGACAGAGCTCCGTTCTTGCTTCCAAAGATATGACAATTTATTGGTATTTTCTCAGCTTCTTATACAGTCTCAAGCATAATGCAGTTTATCACAGGACAATGCAATCTCCACCCCCCTATTCACTCACTGAAGATAATTCTTTAATTGGTAGCTAGACATGACGTCACCGTATCATCAATAGGGTTCAATTAACCTTGAATAGTAACACAGACATCTAGTTGAATAAGTTCTCTAGACAGCTTTATCACACAATGGCAGAGTCTTGTGAGAGTGGGTGCAATCCACACCTTCAACGGAATGTCTTTACAGTGAATAGCCAACACCTTAAGATATTTCAATAGCATATTATACAAAGGTATGACTCACTCTGGTCTTGTAGACCTGAATTAACACCTTTCAAAAGCATGTGTGCCCAGATTGCATAGCTAACAGCTTTTGATATTTGAAGACATCCTGCAAACATTAATTTTTATTAATGTCCCTTATTAATGTCTTCTGTAATATATGAATTATGATTCTTTGTCACCCTATGGCCCTAGTGGACATAAGGTGACCCTAGACATAGGAATATCTTAGTCTGTCACAGGCCATTCCGTTACATCTCTCCCCTTCCGGTGGGAGACGGACACAGGTGGTAACCCCAAACGGGTTGACTCCGAAGTCTGTCAGTAGGTCCAGTCCTCCAATGCTGGTCTCCATACTGTACCCCAAATAAATGGCTCCAAACTGAGCATTACTCACCCCGCCAACCTCTGCCTCTCTCAGATAACACGCCTGCCGCTGGGGAGAAGGCAGGGTGGCTGGGCTAAGTCCATCATGCTGTTGGGGGTCTGGGCCAACTGCCCCCCCTTCCTGGGGTGTACCAGTGGAGACTGAAGTCCCATCCACTGGTGCTTGGTGAAAACCCCCCGGTGCTTGCAAATCAAAGCCGACATCCTCCTGTCCCAGTCCTGTACCATTTTCTGGGGTTGTGCCAGTGGAGACTGAAGTCCCATCCACTACCCCAGGAACCCCCTACTCTGTTAGTGAGGAGCAGAGGCCTATGACACTCTGCTCTGTTGCCAGCTCTTCTGCTGGGTTGCTGTGAGTGGAGACCACAGTCCCATCCACCACCACAGGGTCCCCCTCTTTCGTTAGTGGAGAGCAGAGGTCCGTGACCCTCTGTTCTGTTGCCAGTGATTCAGCTGGGGGTAAAAGCTTTACCACCTCAGCTTGTTGTTGGAGAGAGGGGCCAACCGCCCCGGCTCTCTGGAACTCCACACCATCCGCTTCGGCTTTAGGGATGAAAATCTCCATATTTTCCACTGCCGATTCATCAGCCATGATTTCACAGTTATCTGACCTTTCCTCATAGTCCCAGGCAATGGGAGCCCCACCCTGCTGCTGAGCCGAGTCTAGCAGCTGTCTGTAGGCAACCTCCAGCTCCCATTCTTGAATGGCCAGAAATTCTAAATCTTCCTGTGACCAGTGTGGCCTCCCGAGATATTTAATTTTTCCTCTCTGTGCTCCATTATGTCCTCCAAGCGCCACTCCCGATCATCCCCAAAGTCGAGATCACTGGACATCCTCCAATACAACAATCCCAGGCCATCATAGTCATAGCCTTCTGTGGGGCTGTCATCCGCTGACCACGGGCACTCTTGGGCTACATACCACCAGAGGGCTCTGTAGCTCTCATCCAGCTGCATCTCTGCCCGGATCAGCCTGCTTAACTCTGCTATCCACTCCTGCTTCGGTTGTTCCCCCAACAACAGCATTCGTACGTCATACTGCGGCCAGTACCTTGCATAGATGGAGGGCAGGACCTTTCCTTGGTGTTGCTGCTCCAGAGCTAACGCTTCCTTCCAGAGTTGGCACCGAATCACATCCGACCATCCCAACAGGACCTCCTCTGATACTGGTCCTCTATGCTGTATCCGCATCTCTTGTAACCTCCTTTGGAATTCCTCTTCCATGGAGACTGGTATCTGCACCTCTCCTCTCTCTTCAGCTGCTGCAGCACTTCTTCGCTGTCGCAAGGTGGCATCCACAGCCGCTATAACCCTGTCTATGATCTCCGGCAGGGGATTAGGACCATATTGTGCCAATCCATGTTTAACAGCCCGATCAAAAAATTCTTCCTCGGGTGTCCTGTCTGTTACGCTGGGCCTCTTAGCTCTATTCATTTCGACAAGTTCTGCGATAATGTCCCTTTTCTTACGGTTGCTGGCCGGTCTGCCCCGGCTCTCCAGTAAGTCCTTGAGGGAAGAGAGCTTCATCCGTTCATACACCCTCTCCATTGTCATGTGTCCTTGTAGCCGTCCTTCTGAAGATGGAATCATCCCACTGCTGCCACCAAATGTAACGGTCACCACCGCTTACGACCTTCCATCCAACCACGACAAGCTTATCTGACACACTCCGACAATATTGCATACACGATCCATATCCTTTCCCAGAATAAGACGAGACAGAGCTCCGTTCTTGCTTCCAAAGATATGACAATTTATTGGTATTTTCTCAGCTTCTTATACAGTCTCAAGCATAATGCAGTTTATCACAGGACAATGCAATTTCCACCCCCCTATTCACTCACTGAAGATAATTCTTTAATTGGTAGCTGGATCGTGTATGCAATATTGTCAGAGTGTGTCAGATAAGCTTGTCGTGGTTGGATGGATTGTCGTAAGCGGTGGTGACCGTTACACCGGGGAAGGAAAGATTAAATTGACCCAAATCATACTTAATTTGGAAAATGAGGTCCAGGGTCTTACTATGCCCTACATCGTTACCACCTAGGTGGAGAATTAAAACATCAGGAATCGGCATGGAACGAAACATCACATTTAGCTCATCAAAAAGATTTTGCCACACCATACCCCTCCTTCCATGCCAATAAATATTCACCAACTTAGGGTTGAAATTCAAGCTTCCGGTATACGCTCTTCGCAAAGCTCTCCTTTCGGCCCAGAATATGAACGAATGCCCTATGATCCATACGGATAGGGCTTGACCTGAAAATTAAAAAGAACAGTGAGGGCGAATGTACAGCTTGTAAGCATCAGACTGCCACCTGCCTATGCGTTTAATGCTAATCATACCCAAACCAAGTCTGGCTGCCTCCATTGCCGCCCCTATTCTAAAGGAGTGCGACGAAAGAGGCAACCCGCTCAAACCCAAAAAGGCTAAACACTTATGAAAAACGGTATTAAACTGGTAAATGGTCAAGGGAACACCATTGACATGAATAAAAAATGACTCCTCCCCCGGACCTCTAATTTGTAAGAATTGACCAACTAGGTTAACTGGGCAAATAGGGGAATCTGGTAAAGCGTGCAGCGTTAACCACGCCCCTTTACCAAATTGATCCGTTTTCGACCTTGGAATAAAAATAGAACAACGGGAATTTCCCCAAAACATGTGTCTCAACTTGAAATATGACTCCGTTTTTTTATTCGGGGAAATCAGCTCCGATATCCTATAGGCCCCGAAAAATAATAATGAGAAAACCGCCCGAAAAAGCGTTGCTTCGGGAAAAACATACGGAACCGACCGTCGCGCATAATTCCGTCAGCATGTCTGGGGTAACCGCCATTCTATTGTCCTTGCTCTGAGCCCCTCTTTTGTATCCCTTCAACGCCTGATGTACCGAGAAAAAGGAGGAGCATGGAGGGAGGTTATTTAACTTACCAAAAAATGAGAACCCGGCTAACATTTTATTTACTTGTGACGGGGATAGGGAGCTGGCCAATAACTTGTTCAGGAAAGATAACACTAACTTTTCTGAAAACGCAAACCTATTTTCCCCAAGGGACACCAGGTGTGACAACCATAGCTGCCATGACGAGGAGTACGCCGCCATGGTGGTGGGGGAGATAGATTTCATAATGTTATCCCGCACACAGCCTAGATCAGGTCCCATAAGTGTGCTGGGCATCGGATCCCCACCTCGTCCGCCTCTGGGAACAGTGACTTGAATCTCTCCATCTGCAATCGTGAGAGAGAGTCCGCAATGTCATTCAGCTTACCCGGAATATGGCGGGTCTTTATCCAAACATTTAAATTTAAGCATTTAAAAACAAGGAAACAAATTAGGGAAATTAGGGGAGGAGACTTTGATGATAAGCAGTTAACTGCAAAAAGCACCCCTTTATTGTCGGTGCTGAAAAGTATTCTTTTATTCCTGAAATACTCTCCCATCTTGGTCGCCTTGAAAATATGGGGTAAGAGTTCCAGAATCACGATGTTCCTAGTGTGACCTTTTTCACGCCAGCAAGGATGCCACAGTGACGCGCACCAATGGGGGATATTGCTGAAAAACCCACTGACCCAGCTGCGTCTGTGGACAAGCAAAAATCCTGGTCTAGCACAAAATCCGATTGAAAAATTGTCCTACCATTGAAATTTTCCAAGAAATGCGACCACACCAGCAGGTCTTCCCTAATCTCGGCCGAGATTCTGATGTGTGATGTAGGTGATTTGAAACCGGCGATAGCCAAATAGAGCCGTCTAGAAAAAATTTGCCCAACTGGAAGTACTCGAGACGCGAAGGCCAAAAGGCCTAGCAACTTTTGTACTTCTTTCAAAATGACCTTCCTTTTCCTGATGAGGATGAACAGATTGTCCCTTAATTGGTTAACCTTTTCGGCCGGCAGCTCAAAATCCATAGCGACTGTGTCGATGGTAATGCCCAAGAAGATTAGACGCCTTGTTGGATACACTGTCTTCTCCTGAGCCAAGGGAATATTAAAAACCCTACATACCTCTAGGAATGAATTGAGCAACTTTGAGCAATCGGCCGAGAACGAACCCAAGAAAAGGAAGTCATCTAAGTAATGTATTAAGAAAGGTGAACCTGAGTGAGCAGCCCATCGGGAGGCACCGTTCAAAGAAAAAACAATCTTCAAAAACAAAACCTAGGAAGTTGAATGACAGAGGGTTAATTGGTAGCAAACAAAATGCGGATTGGATGTCAGCCTTAGCAAGAGAAGCCCTTTTGCCAAGCAGGCGAATCTTGCCCAAAGCGTCATCGAATGTTAGATAACTTACTGAAGACGATTCTTCACTAATTTGATCATACAGCGAGTCCCCCCTAGGGTAGAATAAATGGTGTATGAGCCGAAAAGACCCTTTCTCTTTTTTGGGAACTACCCCAAGGGGGGAAACCCTGAAGTTTTCAAAAGGAGGTTGAAGAAAAGGTCCTGAAATTCTCTCTTCTAGGAGCTCCTTAAAAAGTTTCTCTCTGACTACTTCAGGGTAATCTACAGCTGACCTTAAGTTCTTCCTAACCACACAGCCTTGACCTTTGAAGGGCGGGAGCATAAAACCTTCTTTAAAACCCTCATAAAGCAGCTGCGCCGTCTGCCTGTCTGTGTATATTCGCAGCCACGGCAGCATTTCTTGCAGTCTCACCGGGGATATCGCTTTTTGGAAAGGGTTTCTTATAAAGCGGCTGATTGGCAGCAGCCATTTTTTTAAAGCATTTGGCCACTGGGTGGGCCCCCGCGCAGAATGCGCACTCGTGTCTGTATCTGCATGTACCCGGGAATTTGCATTGGGAATCGTTGAACGAGAAGCATATGCCCCTCCTATAAGTGGCAGACGGTGCACCTGAACTTGGGAGCTGTGGTCTGGGATTAAACGATCTCTGCGGAAGAAAAAGATTAAGCCACAACCCAATATCCTTTGCACCCCATGCCAAGTTAGGATGAACGGCTAGTTTTTGTCTAAAAGACTCATCATATGCGAACCAAGACACGCCTCCAAAATTTTTATATGCTTCCAACACAATGTCCAAGTGTTGCAACAAACCCACGCTTTTCTCTGGGTACTTCTCGCAAATGATGCTAGAATAAATCAGAAAAGCTTGTAGCCAATTATTAAAACTTTTGGGCACCGGCCTACGCCTGTCAACCTCGTTTTTCTCGCCCCCTTTATCTCTAAATAATGACTCCTTTGAAGAGGGTAAGAGAGACAGCAGGTCTATAAAATCTCCTTTGATAATCTTCTCTTTCATAGAAACAGATAAATGATAACCCAGGGGAGACAATGTGCATGGGAGCGCTTCCCTGGCACAAGTTTCAGGGACATTGAAAGGGATCTCATAACCCAAAGAACCACTATTCTCTACTTGAAAAGGCAGGGGTTGTGCTGAGCTACTACCCCCCTCCTGGCCGTTCCACCCCACGTCCTGACTGGCCCATACAGTAGCTGCTGACACAGGTGCATTCTGACTAGCAGGCAACTTGGGACCCATGCTAGAAATAAGAGAGGACAAAGAGGTCGTCAGAGAGGACAATAATTGTAATTGGGATAAACTGTCATTACCTGGGCCTGCCGCTGGGGCTGCTTGAGAGCAAACCACTGGGATCTGTTATGCTTCCATAGGTGTCTGGGTGTTAGGGGGATGTGCTTCATCCCTGGCCCCAGCTGCGCTCCTCTTCTTGCTGGTGCTGCTGCCGAAATCAGCCAGCAGCCTGGGTCTGCCTGCATATGTCGCAGGGGACGCCTGCATTGGTACCTGTGGAGAGAAAACAAAGGGTGCCGATGAACGGCTGTTAGCGGGGGTTCTCGCCCCCCTTCCACGCCCCCCCCCCCCCCGCCAGCCATCGGCGTTCTTCTTCTTGGGGGGCTCTCTGCCTGAGGGTGGGATGGCGTCCTGGATGGCCTGAGGAAAACGGTTAGACTTCCTGCGCTTCTGAGGTGACTGCACCGCGCCGTTGTCGTGCTCTGGAGAAGCATAGGGTGCCTCCTCCGTCATGCTGCCAATGGGAGATGTGACCGCCGGATTGGCTGGGTGAATGTCCAACCCCCATGATGCCTGCGTCTCCGACTCCAGTAGGTGGGGAAAATAGTACTGAGAGTGTGGCTGTATTGCTTGGAATACAGGGGAAACTCCTGAGGCGGATGCCGAGGGGGAGGCAGACACCGGCAACTCGTCCCGCTCCACGGAGTTCTGTGACAACCGGGGGGGCTGACTAGGAGACAGGGACAAGCACTGCTGCATCCAAGCCTCACCGTCCTCAGCGCCAGCTCTCTCAAGGATGCGACGAACCAGGCTCTTCATGACGCTTCAGCACAGGAGAAATGCAGAGAAGTTCACAGGTAAGGATCACCGCTTGCTGCTGACTGCTTCTGCTGCTGCACCTGCCTTAAGTAAGCTTCCCAGCTTCTGGAATGTTCTTTAGACCCCATGTGACCTAAAACTGCAATCTCATTGGTCCCTGGCTCACCTCACCTAGAGCCCTCAGGTGCAGAAAGGAGGGGGCGGGGCCCCCCACCCACCTGTGACCTAAACACCGCCTCCATGGGAGCCTGGAAACTTCCTTCTGCTAGCAATCTTATGGGCTCGGGGGGGGGGGGGGCTTAAAACAGCTCCCTTCGCCTTCATTCCAAATCCTTTGGAGGTCCTAATACAAATCTCAATTATCAATATGCAAGACTCCTAGCGATTAGATCAGTCTTTTTACACATTATTTGACAAAAATTGGAAACCACGGGTTGAATGGTTCATGTAAATTGAACTTGTGGAGTTGATGTTTATACAAATTTTTGGCTCTGGCAAAGCTAAAATACTGGCTCTTGTATGTATTTAATTTTACTGTTGTCCCTGGAGTTGGTACCATTAATTTTCTATGGCTCTTGTATGTAGAAATCATCTTTTTTTTGCTCATGGCTACTGCTCTAAAAGTCAGGTACAGTATTATATGCACCTTACTTGCATATTCACTTGTATTCTGACACTTGTGTATAGTTTTTTTTATACCTCTATTTTCCTACATGTGTATACTTAAAAAAACATTATAACAAATTATATGATGAAAAAATTAAAAAACCCAATGGTGAATAAATATCTACAAAAGAAAGCTCTATCTGTCACAAAAAAGTTATTATAACTGTGTTTGGGTACAGCGTTGCATGACCGCACAATTATCATTCAAAGTGCAACAGCACTGAAAGCTGAAAATTGGCCTGGGCAGAAAGGGCATGGAAGTGCCAGTAGGCAAGTGGTTAAAGCTTTGTGGTCAGTGTTATTTTTTCCCATTGTATGATTATCATTAATATTTGCTGTAACTTGATGTGAAGAGAAGCTGGTATGAGTTTTTTATTTTCTTTTTGATTTTTGTTTTGTTCAATATGTTTTTTTTTTTTTTTTATAGGTAAGGGTTCTTGTAGCACTGGCTATATGTGGTTTAGTATGATATATATTTACCTTATATATAGGTGATGTGAATTTTCTGGCTGCTTGCTGATCAAGCACTTAGAGACATGTTATTTGAACTATATATCAAAATACACTACAAAGCATAAGAAACAAAAACAAAGCACAGTATCATTTTTGTTTTTTATGCTATGAAGGCCTAATACCACAGCAAAAAAAAAAAGAATAGAATAAATAAAATAAAAAAGTGGTTTCGTATTTAAAGCAACGTGTGTCCCAGGAACCTTTCTCTACAGTTTACAATATATTACAATGTAGTACAAGGAGGTTAATGTATGAAAACTAAAATCAGGCAATACCTGCAGTCTGATAATCATAATAATCCTGTGAAAAGCATGAAATGAATGAACATCAAACAATGTTTTGATCTGAGGCGCAATTATCCTTCACACCAAATATGGTTTCATTGAAGATGTTATTATTAATTCATGAATTATATAAGCAAATTTGTGTTTACTTGGAAAATATATTTAGTTTTTAACAGGGTAGAGAGTTAAGTCTCTTTAATTTTCTAGTATAAGCTTTTAATCAAGAAATGATAACATTTAGAGCAGTGTATTTATGAAATGTTTCCACTGTTTTTTCTGCAAATGCAAGGAAGAGTTTTCAGAGCTCTAGTGGCATGTAGTACCAAATGTGGAGCAGCGTCTGAGCTGATTCCCAATGAGCAAGGTACCTGGAGAACTGTAGCATAGCCCGGGATGCTTGGTGCCAAGATGTGATGATAGCTGAGAAATTGAGGGATTGTTACCATTTTTTTCCATTGAAGGAAGTTTCTGAGCCTACTGTATGTGGGGGAGGTCAGAAGCTTGAAGAGGTATGAGATTGCCTTTTGGGAAGGGCTAGGTGTGTCATACAATCTAAACATGTGCATTCGTTTTCGTTAGAATGCATTTTCGTCCCAAAATCAGTTTTTTTTTGTTATCGTTTTAACAAACGATAACGAAAGTGCAAGAAACGAAAACCGAAAGATCCGACATAAAAAATGCTTTATTTTCGCTTTCGTTGCGGTAAAAATTCAATATAGAGAGATTCGACATTATAGGGAAAAGATTTGACATCATAGAGAAAAGATTCGACGTTATAGAGAAAAGATTCGACACTATAGAAATAATAGATTCGACATTACAGAGAATAGATTTTGATTTATGAGACGTAAAGATTCGACGTTCCATCGAATATTCTTTTGATCGTTCACCAGCAGCCAAAAAGATTCGACGTTCCGTCGAATATTCTTTTGACCATTCGACAGAAACCAAGTATTATTGGATTTTCAGACGAAAGCTATTCCCCAACGAAAAACTAAATAAATCAAAACGATTTTTGGGAGTAACTAAATACATTTAGGGCCAGATTCTCAGCGGCGCTACGACGGAGTATCTCAGATACCCCGTGGTATCGCCGTTTTTTTTGCCTCGTATCTATGCGAGTGATGCTTAGCATCACTTTGGCATAGATACGCTTCAACGTCCGACAAGTGTAATACCATTACACTTGCGGATCGTAGTTGTAATGACAACTCCGGCCACTAGGTGGCCTTTACGTTGTTTTTTCATTTGCATATATAAATGAGGCTAGTACAGCGATTCCCGATCGCTTTTACGCCGCCCCGTCATCACGTATGTCGTTTTCGTCCGCGTAAGGTTACCCCTGCTTCTATGAGGAGTAACCTTACGAAGTTCCGTCGGATGCCGTCGGGTGCCGTCGGATGCCATGTTAAGTTTGGCGTTGGGTCAGCGTCGGCTTTTTCTGTCGCTTACGTCGTTTTACTAACTCGTTCGCGAATAGGGCATTGCGTAAGTGACGATCACGTCGTTATGACGTCGGTTTCAACGACGCTTTCCGCCGTGAGCTGGAGCATGCACACTGGGCTTTTTCCCCGGCTGGCGCATGCGCAGTTCGTTCGACGCAGGGGGGGGCTTAATTTAAATACAAGCCGCCCCATTTGAATTACGCGGGCTTACGCTGGGCCATTTTCGCTACGCCAACGCAAACTACGGAGCAAATGGTTAGAGAATACGGAACTTGCTCTAGTACGATGCGGCGGCGTAGTGTAAATGGCTTACGATACGCAAGCAAATTTCTATGAGAATCTGGCCCTTATTTTCCAAACGAAAACGAAAAAACGAAACAAAATATTTCAGTCTGCACATGTCTAATACAATCTTAGGATATCCAGGGCTTAGTTGGTTTTTGAGTACAGAACAGATCTAAACGCATGACACCCTTGTAGGTTTTTATAAAAGTCTTGTTGACAGATAGAGTATTTCATTTGCAGTTCTAGGATCAAATATAGGGTCTCAGTATTGTAAAGATCCCACATGTTATGAATTCCAGCTGGAACCCAGGAAAAGAGCGAGAGGTCTGTACAAATAAGTTTAAGAGAGGAGATCTGAATTAGACTCAACACCTGTTGCAGGAGACCTTTGGTTCATTGGAGCGGTGGTTTACCAAACTTTAAAGGTTGTGTTAACTGCCTTAAGGAAGGAGTGGGAGTGGTCGAGAATTGCAGTAAAAGTGCAGCCAGAAGTTGAGATCTCAGAGATCGCAACGTTATTTCCTCAATATGTACCCAGGATTGTGTGCTTGCAGTTATCCACCATTGTTTGATCTGGTTGAGTGATATACTGCCCTTAATATCTGGTGCTCCTGTTCCTGCATTGGTTGTAGGGGTACAAAGGGGGGAAAATCTCTCAAATGTTTGCGGTTCCACATAAAGTTGTTAAGAACTCGCTGTATTGAGGGGAAGTTGTGATGAAAGGAAAGTGATTGGGAGAGTCCGAAATACGTATAGAATGCGTGGCATCAAAAACATTTTGGTAGGAGCAATTTTGCCAGTCCGTGATGCTCTTACTTTACATAGTTCAGTACAGGTATCTTGCAATTTCTTAAGCGGATGTTCATAATTAAAAAGGAGTATGTTAATGGAGGGTACTGTTGAGTTAATACCTCGGTACATAACAGTTGCAGCCGGGACCCATGGGAAGGGGGTGAGCATGAAAGATATTTTATCACAGAATTGTCTAGGAGTATGCCTAGCATGGTAGAGTTAGAGCAATTCATTTTGTATATGGAATCTGCCCAAATGATAGAAGCAGATCATGGAGGCTTGGGAGAGATCTTACAGGGTTGGTCATACAAATGACAACATTGTCTGCATATAACCCTATTTTGTGGGTTACTCTACCTATTTGGAGGCCAGTGATCAATGGATTATTTCTAATTGCTTCTGCGAGCGGTTCCATCAGGGCAAAAATAAGAGGTGAGAGTGTACAGCCATGCCTCTTGCCATTGGAAATATGAAAGATCCTTGAAAACCATACCCAATGTTCACACCCTAGAGTACGGTGAGGAACAAAGGGCAAGGATGGCTGTTGATATATTACCTTCCAGTCTGAATTTTCATAAGACTGCTTTTAAGTAGGTCCAGTACACCCTATCAAACCCGATAATTTTCCCTGTGCCTGTCTGCTGTCACCAGTACCAGATGCCTGCCTGCTTGCCTGCTTGCTGAAGCCATCTGATGACTTCACCTTTCTGGCCTTTCTGCCCTGCATCTAGAAAGTCCTATTGGCACTCTTCACTCCTGCCCCCTCTGACTACACTATTAGAGGCCCCCGAGAGGTGTAAGAGAGACCTTCTTCATTATATCAGGTACAGAAAAAACAAGCAAACTCCTACGCACGGGTGGATAATCCAACACTTATTCAAAAATCTTCATAGAGAATTCCACAAATGTCAAAGATGGTAATAACAGTGGCCTTGCTGCCCTTCGTGGATGGGGAAAGTCCTGGCAAAAAACAGAAAAAGGAAAAGAAAGGCGCACCAGCCTGGTGTATTACCATTTGACAATTTATTGGATACTAATAATATTAAAAACTACTCACAAAGCTGAGCTCTGATGAAGAGGCCCCAGACGCCTCGAAACGCATCAGCCGGCAGTGACATACCTCTATTCCCCCTATTGTGGAGTGTGGTCTGAGGGGTATTTATCTCATCGTTTTTGACAAGCCTATCTATCGTGCCTTTTGTGAGTAGTTTTTAATATCATTAGTATCCAATAAATCGTCAAATGGTAATACACCGGGCTGGTGCGCCTTTCTTTTCCTTTTTCTGTTTTCATTATATCAGGCTCTGCTTCCAGGTACATCTTTAGGATGGTGTAAGATTTTGTTTTTCATTTACAGAATAATTTATTGGGAATATACAAAGAGAAAGAAAAACGGATCAGAAAAAAAATTACATGGGCCTAAATGTATACATAATAACAAATCAACGTTTTAACCAAATGCAAGAATAAAGTGAAACAAGATGGTGGTAGATTGAGCAAGATAGAAACTTACAAAGGTTGTAGACAGAGCATAAATTTTGTGTAACATAAACCAATGTGGCTTAAGTCTTTAGAAAGGATACATTCACATTAGAACAGACTATGGTATGATTTGAGCTGATTTCTTGAAGCAGGGAGAGTTGAGTTGGTATGATTCTGTAAGATATTGAAGGGGTGAGGTTTTCGGGATGGCTAATACTAAAGATTGAAATGTACCTATGCTTTAGGATAATTTCAAGGCTGACAGTCCAGCTGGCAACCTTGGTTAGTTCTGTTAGCTGTGTTGAGATGTGTATGGGAAGGAAGGGATGGGGAGAGGATAGTTAGAGGGGAAGGGTAGAGTATAATAGGGAGTATAGAGATGAAAAGTAAGGGAGTAAGAGGGAAAAAGGCAGAGCCGGGGGGAAGGGGGTCCTACCTGACCCAGATCTTCAGCCCATTCAAGAAGCAGGGTATGAAGCTGGCTCAGTTGGTGTGTAAGCACATAGTTTGGGTATATTCAGAGGTAGTTGTGTAATGAGACTAACGGGACCAAAGGGTGGTGTGTCATGTGCAATGGCTGGCTATAAGTTCTTCCATCCCAGCGATTTTGTTGATTCATTGAAATTGATCTTTGATTGAGAGGGTGCAAGTTTTGCCCCACAAGACCATGATACATAATTTTGCTGCATTCAGCATGTGCATGATTAAGGATCTAAAGTAAGAGGCTCTGGGTAATGTAGTGTAGAGTAGAAAGAGGTGGCGTGGGGAGAAGTTTAATGTGAGGGTAGAAACCTAACATTACACTTTGTTCCAGAACTTTTAATTGATGGGGCATAAACACCAGATGTGAAAGAGAGAACTTGGTTCTGAGTTACATCGCTAGCATAAGGTGGATACTGGAACGGGTAACCGCTCAGATAAACCAAAGAACCTCCTCACTGGATCCAAACCACGGGTGCCAGCAATGCAATAACGATGCAAAATGTAGAGCCACAAAAAATACTTGCCACACCAAAAAATAGGACAGAAGCTGACGCGTTTCGCACTGTAGGTCAGTGCTTAATCTGTCCTATTTTTTGCTGTGGCGTGTATTTTTTGTGACCAGTTTTAATAAAAGGATTTTTGGAGTGCGGCTATCCAAGTTTCTCTACATTTTGCATAAGTTGGATACTAGTGGTGCAAACTTGTGGATAAAGGTCGGGACCCTATGCCATTGGGTAAGGACCTCATAGCCATATTACTCAGTTAACTCATTTACCAAACCCTTCAGGACATTTTCAAATATTTGTTCCGTGAGATCTAAGAATAGTTTTTTCTCCCAGCGGTGATACTTTATTTTCTCATGGTATGAGTGGTAAATAGTAATGAGTAGATGGTTGATATTAGGTGTCTCTGTGCGGTGCTCTCAGAGCATAGTGTTTTTATGGGGGTTAGGTGTCGAGTCTAGGATTCTATGGCCGGGGCATCAGAGATAGGGAATGCAGCTAGTGATGCTAAATATTCATGAGCCATGTCAGCTTGTAATTGTGAGGCGGCTTCCCAGTGATACTTTTTGGTTTGAGGAGGCTTGTGGGGTGAATGTGCAGGTGATATAGCCACCCTCTTACCTCTGTCAGGGGTGGGAATTGTAGAGGCATTTTGTGAGGGCTCTTCCATAGCTTCCAGGTTCTCCTGCTCAGGGTCTGGTGGTGTGTGTTATGGTGAGAGAGAACAGCTGTTCTCCTCTGCACCATCTCTGTTTCTTCCTCCTGCTGGCTTCATGAAGTAGTGGGTGAGTCGGCACGGTGCTTGTGCCTGAGTTTTCTTGCAGGACATATCCTGCTAGATAACTGCTGTCACCCCCTCCTTCCCGAGCCATGTCAGCTTGTAATTGTGAGGCGGCTTCCCAGTGATACTTTTTGGTTTGAGGAGGCAGTGGGGTGAATGTGCAGGTGATATAGCCACCCTCTTACCTCTGTCAGGGGTGGGAATTGTAGAGGCATTTTGTGAGGGCTCTTCCATAGCTTCCAGGTTCTCCTGCTCAGGGTCTGGTGGTGTGTGTTATGGTGAGAGAGAACAGCTGTTCTCCTCTGCACCATCTCTGTTTCTTCCTCCTGCTGGCTTCATGAAGTAGTGGGTGAGTCGGCACGGTGCTTGTGCCTGAGTTTTCTTGCAGGACATATCCTGCTAGATAACTGCTGTCATCCCCTCCTTCCCGAAAGGTTATCGTGGAGGATTAAGTTGCTGCTAGCTGCTGCTGACACCCTCGGTAATGCAGTCGGTTCAAACAGCCATCACGCTCTGCAGCCAGAACAGGCCACCTAGTTATAGCATTATTTATCTGGTTGGTATAATGTTTGTTTCATCTGCTGGTCAAATATGCACCATAGTCAAAGAATCTCCTTGGTTCTGCTGAAATTTTCAGGAATGCATTCACAGTGTCAACTTAATGTGTATGTACATGTCTGGTAGAGGGAAGCACAGGAACCTTTTTTTGTTGATCTTCTGTTGCTGCTGTTTACTTTCAAACATACATAAGAACTTTGACTATAGAGGATCTGTACTTATTTTATAATCTGTGATGGGCATAGAGTGACCAGTGTTTATGAATACTACCAATTCCTAAAGGTACAGAAGCATCAACTGCGTATTATCTCTATCACTGAACATCCTTTTTTACAAATGTTTGTGAGTTAATTCAATAAATTTGTATTTGAAACCAACTGACACATGGGGCCAGATTCACGTACATCGGCGCATTTTTTGACTGGCGTAGCGCACCTCCTTTACGTTAGACTGCCGCAATGTAGCGGCGCAATCACGGTATTCTCGCTTGATTTGCACAGAAATTATCGCCGGTGCAATGTAATTTCAGAGGCGTAAGGCGGAGTAATTCAAATTGGGAAGGACGTGGGCGTGTTACATTGAAATGAGCCGTGACCCCATGCAAATGAAGGGCCGGCCGGTTCGCGAATGCGCGCATGAAACAGACCATGGTCAGCACCTCTGTGCGCATGTTCACAACTCGGGAACGGCGCAATCAGTGAAATTGGAAGTGGACCCGGGCAACTTTGTTAACTACGCAGACAGCATAAATAGACAGACACAAACGCACTTCCTTTGCAAAAGTACATCCCTTTGTATCACTCCCTATAAAGCAAGGTGCTTTTGTTCTGTTGTTTGTTGCATTGTGACTTGTCTTTGTGATATTTGTTGACTGTTTGATCTACTGTAGTGTTTGGTAGAATATATTTGAACGTGTTTTATGGTGACTGCTTGTGAGACTTTTTGGTTGATAGATTTTGGTTTGTTTGTTTTGTTGCTTGATTTTTCCTGCTTGTTTTTGTGAGTGATTTTTGTTGATTGTTTGGGAGAGAGTTGTTGTATGAGTATGACTGAGAGGAAGAGGAAGTTGAATTTTACTTTGGGGGAGAAACAAATAATTGCCCGGGCCATTACCCAATATGGGCGTTTCCTCCATGGCCCGGAGAGTGCCAACACCACACCGGCCAGGAGGCGTGAGATTTTGCAGCACATTACTGACCAGGTGAATTCAGCGGGGGGGGAGACCCGGACACGCCCGGGAATTGAAAAGAAAATCAATGACCTCCGGCGTTTGGTCCGAAAGAAGCTGGCCAAAATGGCAGCCCATGCCAGGGGCACAGGAGAGGGCCCACCATGCCCTGTTAGGCTGACAGTGGAGGAGCGTGCGGTGGCCCAGACCTTTCATAGACAACAGGTGGAGGGCCTGCCTGGCTATGACTCCAGTCATGAAGGCGTGATGCCAGGTAAGGTTTTCTTGCCCTATCAGGTGTGTAGCATGTGGGGGGGGGGGAGGGAATATGTGGCAAGTGTGTGGATCCTCCAATCTGTGAATGTTTTGTGTCATCCACAGATGTGCAGGAGGGTGCTGGGCCATTTGGGCTGACCGCACTATCCCCAGGACAGCAGACTGATGAGGACCCCCCGACAAGGCCGGGGTCCTCAGAGGAGGTTGAAGTGGAGGAGGTTGAGGAGGAGGAGGAGGATGTCATGTCAGCCAGTGGATTGTTGTTTTTGGAGGAGTCTTCCTCTCTAGCTGGCAGCAGCCAGCCCTCCATAAGGGCTAGCCCCTCCCACTCCTCCCCCAATGGGGCTCCCCTTCTCCCTGGCCACAAGCCTCAGCTGGAGGCAGGAAGTCATCCCAGAAGACCAGGGGGGTGGCCGAGGTTCTGGCCGCCAATCTGAGAAGGGACCAGGCCCTTCAGACCCGCCATCTGGGACAGGTCAGCCAGACTTTGGTGCGGATAGAGGAGAGCCTGTCCTCCATAATAGATACGCTTGGGGACCTGGACTGCCACTCCTGGGCTCTTACAAACTGCCTAAACGTACTGCAGACTACAACAAGTGCTGGCCTGACCAGAATTGCCGTGGCCTTGGAGGGCAGGCCGCCAGGTGGGCAGAGACCAGGGGCTGCTCCTCCTTCCCCGGATTACCCCCCCTCCCCATGAGTCTCCCCTAAGGAGCCGGGGGCGCCCCAGGCGTGGCTCACGCCAGCAGCATTAATTTGTTTCCCCCTTTTTTTTTCTGTTTCTTTTTTTTTGGGGGATTTTTTTTTTTGCTGGACACTTTTGTGTTGTGAATGTTTTTGGAATGTGGGGGTGATATTCCTTCCGGAAAAGGGGTGTCACCCTCAGTTTTGGTGGAGAAGGGTTCCCCAGGACCAGGGAGAAGTGATCCCCAGGTCCGTGTGAATGGTGTATGAATGTACAGTGACATAATTGGAGCCGTGGCGTGGCGTTGCTGCTCACAAGTCCAGCATGGTGGGCTTGTGCTAATCCAATTAGATGAGGATGTGATGTGTCTGTGCTAGGGACCACAGTGGTGTGCATGTATGCATTCTCATTGTTCCATGATTAATGTGTGTGTTTAACGTGCAAAGATGCCTAATGTGAGCTGTCTCCTGGCTGCTCTTCCCTCAGAAGATGGGGTAACCTCGGTTAGGGGGGATTGTCTGGTTCAGGGGTCGGGTCATCACGTGTGCCAATCTGCAGGCTCTTTCTCACTGAGAAGTTGTGCAGCAGGCAACATGCACCGATGATCTGGCACACAAAGTTTGGGGAATACAACAGGGTCCCCCCAGACTTATCCAGGCATCGGAAACGTGACTTCAGGAGGCCAAAGGTGTGCTCCACCACTGCACGTGTTTTGGCATGGGCTTCATTGTATCTTTCCTCTCCTGGTGTTTGGGGGTTCCGGATAGGAGTCATGAGATGGGGTCCCAGTGCATTTGCAGAGTCACCTGTAAGGGAAAAGACAGGAGGATGTTAGTCATGCATGTGCCCCTTGTGATGTGTGCATCATTGGGGGGGACAGTCATGCCTGCCACCCATGTCACTCACCAACCAGCCAGGTGTCCCCATACACATTCTGCGTGGGAATCTGGCAATTCTGTAGAAATCTGTCATTGCCTTCAGCCGCAGGTCCTCAGTGGTGGGTTTCATGATTTGGTTGGCCATGCGTCTGAGGATTGCAGGGACAACCTGGTGCACACATCTGCTCATGGAGGATTGTGACATCCCAGCCACCACTCCACTTGTTCTTTGAAAAGAGCCACTGGCAAGGAAATGGAGTGTTGCCATGACCTTGACCAGTGGCTGCACTGCATGTGAGCGGTGTGTTCGGCTGGTGATGTCATTCTGCAGGGTTATGGTTAATTCCAGGATGGCATGAGGGGTGAATCTGAAGATGAGATACACCTCAGTATCACTCATGCCAAAGAGGTCTATGGTATATCCTCTCCCGTGCCCTCCTCCGTGCCCTCCCCCTTCTTTGCTCCTCTAAAGTCAGTAGTATAGCTATGAGCAAGGATGTCCCTGGCATGTTGGCATACAGATTGTTGTGCAACACGTGTGATTGCTCAGCTCCTCACTAACAGTGTTGCTTTCTCTGACATGTAGACGGATTGCAACAACGTTCTTTTGTGGATCCCCGTAACTCCCTCATTAGCATATTTGAATAGCAAATCAATGGTGTGTCTAGCGCAGTTTTGCGTGGACGGATGCGCCTGTCTATCGAAATTACGCCGGACAAAAAAAAGTAGATTTCTTGCGTATCTCGTTTTGGGGATGCGGCGCATCAAAACGCATGCGCAAATTTAGACTTATGCCGCGCATCTCCTGTAACGCCGGCGTAATCGCTATGTAAATCTGGCCCATGGTTTCTTTAGGTCCATTACATGCCCCTGTCTTAGCTGGAGAAGATTGTGGCTTGAGGCATTCTGAATGTGTTTATTTTTAATGAAGTGGACTGTGGCATTCTGTATGCACCCTACTAAGCCAATCAAGAAGGGGGGGGGGGTTATACTATGTCACCTATGCGGTAAGAGTTTTGAATTAAAGGGGGGATAAAATTTCTCCCAGAAACATGTTCCTCTTCCAAAGGCTACTTAATCCAGATTGATGTCATCCACGGAGCAGTTCATCGTCTCATAGAGGCCGGCATCCTCTCCTCATGGTTGCAGTGTCCAGGATTTATCCTTATTCTGTGTCACAGTGACCCTTGCTCACATCCTGGCCAGAAACAGCTTATTTTGTAGACCAGGCTATTTATGCTCACCAAAGTAGATCCCACTAGGACAGTGTGTCATGTTACCTGCTCCCCGATCACTGAGCTTTGTGAGTGCATATTTTACCTTTTTTTTTTAAATAATTTGTTTTTACACAGACTACACTAAAAGCCTTTTTTTCTGCTCCATCTTGGAGCCCCTAAACCAGCATAGGCGAGAAATCTGTTGTCTGACTCTGTGACAAAGCTCATGACTTTCACTTTATATATGTGTGCTTGTGTGGTAACGTAGGTAAGTACCAACATGTATCCACATATGATCAGCTTATGCTTTTTTCTGATTACCTCCTACTAGGTTGCAACTTTGATAATTAGACTTTGTTCACAAAATGTCACAAATGTTCATATGTAATGCGAGATAAAGCATAAAACTGTACATAAATAGATCTGTTTTATATCTTTTATGAGGCTATTTTCCATATAAGAATGTGAATTGGCCCATTTCATTACTTTGTGAATTGTATACCCAGAACAAACAAACAGTCAATAAAGTCAAAGTGAAGTTTAAATTCCTGTTGTACACACCTATGTCTGGTCAGTGAGGCTAAAATACACTAAAGCCCGAGGCATCGTACACACAACCGGTTTCCTCGGCAGAATCCATCAAGAAACTCGTTGGGAGAGCTTTTTTGCTGAGGAAACCGGCCGTGTGTACGTTTTTCATCAAGGAAACCTTTGAGGAACTCGACGATCAAAAAAGAGAGCAAGTTCTCTTTTTCCTCGACGGGAGTCCAAATTCGTTCATCGTATTCCTCGTCGGGCTGCTTTTCGACGAGAAACTCGAGCGTGTGTATGCTAAGAAACCCGTGCACCTTTGGTAAAAGTAGCGTTTGTAATGGAAATAGCACATATGTCACGCTGTAACAGACTGAAAAGTGCAAATGTCTCTTACAAAACTTTTTCCTAACACGCAGTAACACGATATTAGCAAAAGCAGCCCCTGCCGTTGTATGTGTTGAAGTCACCGCATTTAGGAACGATGAGATCTGGTCTTTAATGTGTGTACGCAAAGCAAGCTTGTCGAGTTTCTAACAAGGAACTCGACGAGGAAAACGATGTGTTTCGCCCGATGAGTTCCTCGGTCGTGTGTACGAGGCCTGAGGGTCAGCATGAAAGACAGCTATCAATTTCTAAAGGAGATCAGCATTGGCAGCCACAGTATCTACCTTGTGACAGGTTTCTACTAAGATTACAAGTCTGATGGCTCTTCTGACAGTAACCACCGTAAAATGTACCTTTCCTTTCATTTTATTTCCACCTTTTCTGTCAGTTACTGAAATCTGTAAAGCAGAAACTCTTTCAATCAAAGTCAGTTTGGATAAGAGCTGTTTAGAGTATCCAGTTTAAGGGTTTGCAACACAAGTGTAATGGTAACCGTGATATGGAGTGATGGATTGTTCATAGAATAAAGTGAATTTAAGTTACCCTATATTAAATGCAATCATCAAAGGCGCTCAACTGATCATTTTGCATTTATAGCCATATTATAGCTCAGACATGTGATTTGGAATACACTCAACATATTTCTTTCATTATGTTAGAGAGAGAAAATTGTACTGCATGGCTTCATGGCAGAACAGGACATTACTCTGCAAAGAGAGGACACAAATCAGGAAAATCGAAAAATCTGTTGCCTTGAATTAATGAGTTCAATCTATTTTTGTTTGTTTATGTTGCATCTCTTAACCTACATGCTGGATTTAAAACTCCTTAAAGGTATGGCCAATGAACAACTTCTATTTTTACAGTCGGACAATTTATAGACTTTTTTGATAAAGGCAAGTAGGGATTTGTTATTTAAAAATGATGATTCTGTTTTGTAGGAAACTCTTTTTGCATTTACTAGAAATTAAACAGAAAACAGAGGGAGCTATTTCAGTTTTAACCTTAAAGTAGTATTTAACCCTCAGGGTTAACACAGTTTAACACATTGAGCAAAATAAAATCAACATTCCACAGTAACCTATTTGTTAAGATTCATACTTTGTCACTTACAATTTACAGTTTTCAATGCTGCTACATCTTGTTCTTACAGTGCTCTTTCTCTGAACTTACATTCTTCACAGCAAACAGTTAATAGTGGACAGTGAATTCTGCCCCCTCATTCGTCCTTTCTGGTCTGAAGTGGTAGACCTGATCCATCAAATCACCAAAGTCAACTTACCTTTGGATCCATGGACAGTTCTCTTACACGCTACCTCGATGTCCATAGGTAGATATAAACGTTCACTCATTCCACATCTCCTAAATAAAGACAAGGCTCTCATTCCTACCCTCTGGGGTCAACCTACAAGTCCAACCATAAAGTCTTGGCTACAAAAAGTATCTGAAGTAAGCTTCATGGAAGAACTCGCCCACATCGCAAGAGACACTACTAAACAATATAGCTTAACCTGGGCCCCTTGGTCTTTGTTCCTTACCACCACCAGCTACAAGGATATCCTCTCCTAGTCCCTTCAGGATACCCATACTTCCTAAACTGCTCTTCCGCCCTACCCATTATTTCATTTTTACTAGTAGTGGAGGTTCTAACCCCCTCTTGAGGTTTCGCTAAACTAACTGTACTTGCTTTAAGTCCACTTGTGTTGCCATGTGTGCCAACCTACCTACCTGACCCTTTTTCCCCACCTCCTTCCCTCTCTCCCTCTTTTCTTGATTCTTTATCTTTCTCTCGTCTCCCCCTTTTTACTTTTAAGTTATTACATTTATAATGTTTGGGTTTCTCAAGGAATTCCCTTTTATGAATCTTGACTCTCTCTGTCTGATAATCCAACAATCTATTTTCCTAAAACCTCCCTGTGGAGTGGAACACCTACAGGATGTACTAAAGGAAAGGTGACATTTAGAAAGACTAAAATAATAATACATTTGCCACTAAATGACATTTGATTGTCAAACATGTAGCTGAACTCTGCCCTGAGGGACATGTACCAATGCAATTTTTAAAAAAAATACCTTTTAGCAGAGAGCAGTCAGAAGTCAAGATTTCACATATTTTTTTAAAGACTTAAACAGAAATGCTAAAGATATACAGGACTTTTTAATAACATGCTTAGGGCAAACCTTTAACATGCACTTGAAATAACAGTCCTACACAAAGTACTAAAACAAAAGTGGCATTTATAAAGGATTGTTTTTTTAAATTGCAGTTAAACAAAATTTCCTGGTTATTATGTTCCATTTGTTAACAAAACAGCCGGGATTCTCCTTAACATCTATACCAGATTATTATTCTAGATGGAGGTCTGATATGGATTTTACGGGGGAACCCTGATAAAAAAAAAAAAGGCATGGTTAAAGTATGGTAAAAGGCATTGTATCCTTGATGAGGGTGTCATATTAATTTTACCCCACACAAAAAAAAACAAGAAAAAAATGGTATCCCTCAAAATTCATATGAAACTCTTATCCAAGTATGCGGCCCCCTAGTAAGGGGGGCTGTGAGTATTTCTCCCTGAAAAATATAAGCCCACATGTCCTCAACATGGTTAGCTTCAAGGACTGTCACCACAACTTACATTTCCAAGCCTAGAAACTGAATGTAAACAAACAGGTAAGGAATCCTAGGTGACATACTATTTTTATTTTTTGTAAATAAGTAAGCACAAGTATTGTGCACCTCCTACTCATTTATATAGGGGTGAGTGGATATCAGTGGACCCCCTTATCTAGAATAAGGGTCTAATATGGATTTTGAGGAATATCCACATCATTTTTTTTTGTTTTTACAGCTTCATTGGTTGTTATAATGCACCATAACAAGCAATGACTGTGGAGTCATTGGCTTTTTAGTAGTCAATTATGTCAGGGGATGCTAGCATGAATATGGATAGTCATCTCAGCATCCTAAGTTGCTATGACACACCTTACCAACCAATAAGCAAACTAATGGTTTCATGTACTCTAGCAGCCCCTGGCAGCTCCTGAACTTGAGTGTTCATTAGTGACCATTAAAGCCGCCTCATCAGTGCTTATTAGTGCAGCCTCATCAGTGCACATTAGGGAAGGAGAAAAATTACTTATTTACAAAGTTTATAACAGGAACTAAGAATTTTTTTTTCCAAATTTTCATTTTTTTTTTTGGCGATTAAATACCACCAAAAGAAAGCTCTATCTGTCTCAAGATTCTAAAAATGTTGTTTGGGTGCAGTGTTGCATGACCGCTCAATTTTTATTCAAAACGTGGCAGCAATAAAAGCTGTAAATTGGCCTGGGCAGGGAGGGGATGAAAGTACCCAGTAGGCAAGTAGTTAAGGTGATTGTAAAGGAAAATATTTTATTTAAGAAAAAATAACAAACATGCCTTACCTGCTCTGTGCTATGGTTTGACACAGATCAGCCACAATCCTCCTCTCCCTGGATCCCCCCGCTGGTTCTCTGGGCCCCTCCCCGTGCCAAGTGCCCCCATAGTGAGCCCCTTGCTGTGGGGGCAGTGGTGCATGCTCGCTCCCAAGCCAGCTCTCTGCGTCCATAAGACACAAAGAATTCAGCTCAGCTCAACCCCCTGCTTCAACCTCATGGGGTGTGATTGACAGCAGAAGGGATAGACCAAGGAGCGCCTCGGGTCTCTTGCACATCTCTGGATCAAGATCGGGCTTAAGTACGTATTAGGGGTGCTGAGGAGGAGCTGCACACTGAAGGTTTTTTTACCTTTATGCATAGAATGCATGAAGGTAAAAAACCTTCAGCCTTTACAACCACTTTAGGAATGGTGGATGATTTTACTCCAGTAAAAACAATTTATTTTTAAAGTGATAATAAACATCATTAAACCGACAGCTTTTAAATTGCTAGGTAATGTAAAGCAGTGCAACATTACATACAGTATGTTCTTAATATGTGTACCCAGACATTTATTTACCCCTGCTCACCATTGTCAGCTCTAGGTCCTCAGTGCCATTCCCGTAGAACTTCCAGGTAGTGGAGCATGCTCCCTGTGCTCTGCACATACACAGTAAAGCTATCCCATCCTCTTGCACTTACTACCCCCTCCTGTTCGGCCCCCTCCTACTCTGTCCACTTTTAGGCGATCCCTGAAAACTCATCTCTTCAGGAAGCCTAGCTTGCCTTCAGCTAATAACCACATTTTCTGTCTCTCCCATCAGCTTTTAATCCATCAGTCACTCCTTATTAGACTGTAAAACTTGCAGGAGCAAGGCCCTCTCAACCCTCTTGTATTGAATTGTATTGTTGCTGTATTGCCTCCCTTTAAATTGTAAAGCGTTGGGCAAACTGTTGACTCTATATAAATCCTGTATAATAACAATAATAAAGCAAGGACAGTGCAGATTCCAACAGCTGTTAATAAGCAGTAGAAAGGTGACTTGCTGTCAGGGCTATGGGATTTAGTGAACCTAAGAAGTCTAGTCATGTAGCCAGATGGGTGACTCCATGGGCATGTGTAAGAAGGCACAGTTCTGGAATAGGAATTGTAGAGGAGAATTTCCACAAGATAATTTGGACACAGGCACATCATTCAAAGAAAAATGGACATGAAAACAAAGTAAGTGTTGGAGAAGAAAACATGACTTAAAATCTGGACTTTACAGTTGAGAACTGTATAGCATGTCGGAATTTGCATAACAAAGGCTGTAAGCTTCAAAGAAAGGAACAGGAAGGACTTGGTGTAATCTGGTCGGACAGGCAAGGGGGGGGGTGGTCTTGAGTAAAGGGGGGTTGATAAAAAGGTACACACAAAGAGTAAGCTCTCTCTATTTGATCCATCTCCTGAACCCTGCCACATGTCCATGGGAGCTGCATGCTCCTTGTTTAACCAGCTTGTGTGATAAGTATCTTTGAATTTCTCTTGTGTATATATATATGTATTGTGATGTTTTAATGTGTGATGTCGTACTATCCCGATCTCCTTGGGAATAAACAGAGATGTTCATTTTACCAGCAGCAGTGCGTATGTGTGCATTTGTATATTAATAGGCATAGACCAATGAATCCATTTATGCAGTAAATAGAGGGAACCTGTGAATATCTCTTAAGCTCATTACTTTAGTTTATATTTGCTAACCTTGTAAAGTGCAGCATTTTTTACAATTGGCGACCAACGGAAATGTGGTAGCCCTAAAAGCCACATAGAACCCACAGGACAGAAGTGCTCAAGTACAAGGCAGCTTTTAGAAGGACGGTATGTGTGATGAGTCTTTTCTATGTATATGCAAAAGGTTCAATTGTGTTGAATGACAGCGGGTAAAAGATAAAGAATTTTTTTAATTTGTGAGTTGTAAGAGCTAAAAGATAATTGAGTTTGGCTCATTACTTGGGGCAGTGTGAGAGGTACGTTTGTGCGGAAGTGTGTGAGATCCATGGATTGTGATATCGTGTTAGATGAATTAACAGGCCCAAAGCGCTGTTTTGTTAGAGTTTGAACTATAGAACACTATTCCTAATTTTTAAAGAGCAACCACCCCCCCCTCTCTGTCTTTGACACAAGTTAAACTGAAAGGTGGGTGTGGGTGGTGTGTGTTTTCTCAGCTTCTGACAGCTCAAATGACCCCCCTTTCCAGGTCTGTGACATGCATATGACCTGAGCCAAGAAAACATATGTAATGGTGAATACATTTTTTTTTGTGGGGGGAAAGTGCAGTTTTATTAAAGGTATGTGCTAAATAGTTTTGTATACGGGGTGTAGGTGGCTAATTGTGAGACCATTAGTACTAAAAGAAGTGTGTACTGTGGATTGTATACTGTGGATTGTAAAATGGAACTTGTGTATACATATGTTAAGAAACATGCCTCTGCCAGTTATCATTCATGTGCAGATGATTCACTTAAAAATCAGTGTACTGCACTATTGTCTCAGTGTCAGCAACATAATGCCAGATTAGTGGGTAAACAAATAAAGAAAATGGAAAAACAGAAATTGGCTAATGAAATTGCAGTATTGCTCAGAATTAAGGTAATATCTGATCAAATGGGAGAGAAATGGGAAGCAGAGAGGAGACGTGTTGGGGAAGACGTAGGAAAATTCAGTGAACAACTTCGAAAGATTGCAACAACATCCAGTAATGAGAAGGAGGGGTTGCAGTCAAAAGCAGACACCTTGCCGAGAATAAATTGTGATCTGCGAGAGCAGCTCCAGGCGCAGAGCGCGGATGGTCAGATGAAGAGCAAACTTTTAGAATCATTGCAAATAAGATTGACAGAGATGGAAGAGTTGGTTATATCTGTAGAAAGGGAATTAGCAAAGGCACACTCCCAGCTTCTTACTAAAGAGCAATATATAGTATAGCTTAGTGAGAACAAAGGCACATTGGCTAGTATCTGCACAGTCATTGAGGAAAAGAGCCGTGATAAAACACAGTCAGATATTGCACCTATAGCTGCAAAACAGAATAAACGTTGGATTACAATCCAAGAAAGATTTATGTTATGCCAGGTTCTGGGGGAATTTAACAGCCTGGAATCACCAATGAGCCTGTCCAATAAATTTGAGGCTCTTGTACTTAAATTCAACTTGAGTAATGAGGATGCTCTTCTGAAAGCATGGCTACCAGGATCTGTGGTAGGCAAGTTATCAGCACAGGTTAATGATAACTTAGCAGATGCAGAAATGCGAAGAGGGGAATTGAGGCGAATTGTGGACAGTCGTGATAATGGTATGAGTGATTTGCAATGAATGAAATTTAGAAGAGGGGATGATCCGATAATGTTCTGCAGTGAGTATCTTGCATTGTATACGAACGTGTTCAACTGTCCTGACTTATTGGAGGATGATGCAAGTTTCATATACTCAATGGCCAATAAATGTTATGTAAGCTATCCCGCTAGAATGGCTCTGAGAAATGCTAGATCCTACCAAAATGTTGTCAATATCCTACGAGACTTCTGTCAAGAGTCCAGTCATAGGGAATATGGGTCAAAGCAGAGGTACAGGTAGGCATAGACAGTTCAGACATTCTAAATGGATTAGAGCCTTTAAGATTGCTAGCATGCAGCAGGAAACCCCAGAAATACAGGTATCTGCAATGAAAACCCCCCAGGGTAAGAACAGCCTTCCACAAAAGTCTGATATGAAAGATAGCAGCCGGGGCAGATAACACAATTCGCAAGAGGAGATAATAAATGACAGCCAACGCCCTAAATACAGCCAACAAGACTGGATGAACATTCCAATGTGTGCCCCCTGGGATAATATGCCATTCTGGCTTATATGTAGTTGGGCACAGATGGCGTTGCCATTTTTCCTGTGTAATATGGCAAAGTTTACCAATACTGCCTGCTTAGTTTAGGAAAATATGGCAATTATTCCCCTTGCATTACAGAATGGAAAAGGCTTGAGGGATTTAAAAAGTCAAATGTTGTGATAATTGTGTATAATAACTGTCTTTGTGTTCCTTTTTCTAGAGACCATGGAAGACGTTAAACTGGTTTGGATACTAATGTTTATTTTTTTTGTTGCAGATCCTACATGTGAGAACAACAATGGGTAAATTTAACAGAAAAGGGATTGTATTATTGTAAATGTATAATCGATTATCACATGGTACCATGAGCTCATTAATTAGTAATTGTTTTTAAACAATGAAAAAAATATTAAACAATAGTCAGGCAGAGATTATAGAGTTACAAGTGAGGTTACGAATGATTGTGATGAAGTACAGATGTTTTTTTTTTTTGTTGTTGTTGTTTTTTCTCCCCATCAACTAATTCTCTTCCAGATAGGAATGAGTGCTCACTCTTCTCAGGGGAAAAGTCCATGGATGTCTTTAATTAAAAGTTGAGTGTTTGTCAATGTTTAATGGTCATTGTCTTGACGTGTTGTTGTTGTTATGTGTTGATGGCCAGGTTTTACATTTTTTATTTTTTTTCTCCATAATTTGTAGTATAATTTTTTAATTTTGTAATTTATTTTTCATTGTTCATGTATTTTTTTTTATTATTATTATTCTATTAATGTTCATTTTTAATTTGTTCTCATTTTTTCAATTTGTTTTATTATTTTTACATTTTGATGTTTTATTTCAATTTTTTTAATTTTAGTTTTTAATTTTAAATTTTTTTTATTATAATTTTTTTATTAATTTTCATTTTTCATTTTTTTTTATTAACTTTCATTTTTCATTTTTTTTTATATATTTTTTTTAGTTTTATCTATTTTATTTTTGTTTTGTTCAGGTGGAAAAATTGTTAGGTTTAGTACACCTGAAAAGGATCATTAGCAACTGACTTGGTGGTCGTTGAATTATATCCTCAATTAGCAGCTGGCGACACTAGGAAGCCATTTTAGCTGCTGGAATTGTGTTTTGTTTTTTCTTTTGTTGGTTTTTCTTTTCATTCAGGTGGAAAGAATTCCAATATTTTGTGATTTTATCCACCTGAAAGGGGAAGTAGTGCATAGATCTTAGAGTACAGATAATGCTTTGTTTTTTATTGCTTAAAATTTAGAATTTTAAGAAGCAACGGTCACATGCATTTTTTTTTGTATTTCAGATTTTTGCTTGTACCATGGGGATCCATTTTAGAATGGGTTCGTCCTAGAGGAATCCTGGTGTTTTGATAATTTGTTTAGAAGTCAGAAATGCTAAATTCCTGTGTTATGAGATATTATCGATAAGAATTTGATTCTGCTCTTGTTCTTTCATTCCGGAATCTTGGTGGAGCGAAATTGGAGAGGATTCTGGAACAGAGATGAAGAATGTTCCTCTGGTTGGCGGTTCGTCTGTGCAATACCACACCGAAAATTGTTCTGATAAACGTTCAGGAGAGAAAAGATTCAGATTAATACTTGAAATATAAGGTTTCTTTTGCTTACGGACAATTTTTGCACTAGTACTGAATCTGAAAGACTTTGCCCAAACAACGAGACACGTGAAACATTTTGCCAAAGTCTCTCCTGTCATTTATGGATGCAAACGGACTATGAATACAAATGCAATGGGTTGGAGGATGGGGAAGGAATATAACATATCCAATCCTTCAGAACAAGAAATGTAAAATATGTTTTTGTATTGTGGGAGGAGGAAATGAAAGAAGGAAATGTTTTTTGTTTGTTTGCATGTATTGACATAGCTATATATGGTGCAGGTACCTAGGAGGCTGGCACTTATGAAACGCTGGCTACCAGGGTACAGCATGCCGTCATCACATGGTGCTTCAGCATCTCGCAGTGGCTGACAGAATCCTAGTACCCTATATTTGCTGAGTATACTCCGAATCAAGTGCGGTATATTAGTGGCTTTCTCCCAGAGATGTGCGGACACAGAGTTCAGGGCGCTGATCTCTGAGGAGTAGCCACAAGAGGAGGGATGTAGTCAGCACTATTTTGGGAGAATAGGACCCAGTGTAAAGTGGGTCAGCCAGGGTGAGAGGTTGGTAGAGAGTGTGAGATGGTATAGGACAGGTATATGTCATTGGCTGTGGCGTGCACATAGCGGTAGGCTTAGTTATCGACCACCATCAAGCTGATTGTACAGTCTCTCTATGAGGGGCAGTGGCCTGATGAGTTTGCATCACCACTCAGTAAGACTTGCAAAGCACATCGCTTTCACTAATCCAAAGTGGTAGTCGAATGCCTGGATGGGCTGTACTGGTTTGGATTGTGAAAGGTTATGCTGTATGATCCATGTACAGAGGTGCAGACTTGGTCTGTATATTTTGTGGCGTCAATGGGCTTACTAACTGGGGATTCTATCTTGGTGCGTGTGTGGCTAAATGACCCACATGTGGTCAGAGAGTACGGAAGCTGGGGGCAGGTTCATATTTCCCTCTGTCGAAAAGCACGACCATGAGGTCCTCTGCATACCAGGTCAATAACAATAGGTAGAGGTGCAGGATATACCCTGGGCTTAGTCACTGGAATCCAGTCACAGGGATAGAATTGTGTGTTTTTTTTATCATTGTTTAAGATTTATAGGTGTTGTTAGACTCAAAACTTATATAGGAAGCTCTCCTGCTTATTTATGCAAGTTGAGGTACAAATTGACAGTAGGGTCTCTTCGTACACATGAGAGACTTTTCTGCCAAGTTAGATCCCTGAGGTACCGCAGATAGGCCAAGTTGAAGTAGGAAAAACCACTGTGAGCAAGCCTGCATAATCCCAACCCGTATTTGCAGTAAAGAGTTATAGAAGGTTGGGAGCGGGATATGTAATTTAATATGCATATATGTAGATATTATGGTAATGGGTTGATTTATGTCACGGTGTAGTGTGATAAATGTGTGTTTTAGGCTAGTAAGATGGGCAAGTAAGGCCCTCCTTGAGATTCTGTAATTGAAAGCTTGTTGAGATGCTACTCTTGAGTGTGTGCTGGTGAATGGTGAGTGAATGGACACCCCGTGCCTGTACCGCACCCCGTCCTGAAGACGGCAGAAAGAAGAAGATATAGAAGATACAGAATGGTGACAGGGAAGCTGTCACGGAAGAATGATGTTGGGGTGTCACCCAGTAGCAAAGTGGCATGTGTTGAGAAGCACAGCTCGTTAAGACTGTAATGGACTATTCCATGGGAGCTGGTTCTGAAGCCTATGTTGAGAGGCGCGATGTCAGGAATGGTCCCCCCTGCTGGTAAATCTGCCTGTTATTCTGGCTTCAGTACTGGCCTCCACCAGCGGGGGGTTCTTGGTCATTTGGAGCACACAGTCTTTCCTGCGTTCAGGTGTGACCTGAATGCAATCAGCACGCCTCTATAATACCCGGCGTGTGTAATCACTCCTCGCCCTGGTATCGTCATACCTTCCGGACCTGAGCCTGTACCCTGACCCCGTCTTCTGGACTCTGATTCTGTGCCTTGATCCTGTCTGCGATTCTGATCCCTGATCCCGCCTGGACTTGTCTGCCCTGTCCCCTGGTTCCTGTCTCCCCTGAGTTCTTACCCCGCAGCTAGTCCATCCATCCGTTCCCTGCTCTGTCCTGTCCCATCCATCTGCTCCCTGCTCTGTCCTGTCCCATCCTTACCCATCGGCTGACTCCCCATGTGTATGACCTCGGCCTGGCTTGACTTATGATACGGTATTCCCTTTTGATTATATATGTTGTTTGCTGTTTGCACTGGTGGTCCTCACTTACTTGTAAAATAAACGCCTTTTACTTCACTAGCTATATTGTTTGGTCTCTCTGTGCAGTCACACAGTACTGATCTGCTATATTCCCCTGACACACGATACGGTAAAACCATTAAGGACTGCTCCGTAGGTACTGGTCCGGAAGAACAGGTTGGAAAGCCACATGCGTTGAGACATTTATGGACTGTTCCATAGGAGCCATTTCACATGTTGGAGAATGCAACACGTTCCAGAAGTATTGGTTCGGAAAACACATGTTGGACGGTAAGACCATATGGACTGTTCAATGAGACCCAGGTCTGAAGGAGAATGGTATGCGCCTTTTTAGGCGCAAAGCGGCATATGTTGGAGAAGAAAACATGAATTAAAATCTGGACTTTACAGTTGAGAACTGTATAGCATGTCGTAATTTGCATAACAAAGGCTGTAAGCTTCAAAGAAAGGAACAGGAAGGACTTGGTGTTATCTGGTCGGACAGGCAAGGGGGGGGGTGGTCTTGAGTGGAGGGGGGTTGATAAAAAGGTACACACAAAGAGTAAGCTCTCTCTATTTGATCCATCTCCTGAACCCTGCCACATGTCTATTATAGAAGCTGCATGCGCCTTGTTTAACCAACTTGTGTGATAAGTATCTTTGATTTTCTCTTGTGTATATATATATATATATATATATATATATATGTATTGTGATGTTTTAATGTTTGATGTCGTACTATCCTGACCTCCTTGGGAATAAACAGAGATGTTCATTTTACCAGCAGCAGTGCGTATGTGTGCGTTTGTATATTAATAGGCATAGACCAATGAATCCATTTATGCAGTAAATAGAGGGAACCTGTGAATATCTCTTAAGCTCATTACTTTAGTTTATATTTGCTAACCTTGTAAAGTGCAGCATTTTTTACAGTAAGTGATGAGGACTACAATATTTTTTCCTTGCAATTAGGGTTTAGTGTCACTTTAATGTAAATCCATTGAACCAATACAACAGGAGAAGTGTGGCATATTACTTATGTTGTATTGGTCTTAATGTATTTATATTAATAAAGAAGTCATCCACCATCCACCATTCCTTATACTATATCCTACAGTAATGAGAGTTCTGCTATTTTGTTTATATTTTCAGCTAATAGCAAACAGCCTGAGTTTGCAGTAAAATCATGTCATTTCAAAACCTGAACCCCATCCCTAGACTTTGCTAGTGGAATGGTAGAAATGGAAAACTAGAAGCAACCCCTACTATGCCCCCAGGAGGAAGAGAAATTTACTATCTCGGTACCCAAGAATTTACAAGAACATGAAAAAAATGTAATTTTATTTATACAAAATCGTTAAAAAGGAAACACTAATCAATATATATATATATATATATATATATATATATATATATATATATATATATATATATATATATATATATATGTATGTATATATTGTGAGGATGGGACCCTGTCTGGGGTGAGAAATGGCTACTTTATGTCATATTCTGTAAAGAAACCCATGTTAATGGGTCAGCTGTGTCTTGGGCTTTTTAAGGCTCACCTGAACAGTAATTAGGGCCCCACCCACAGACAGGAAGTCTGGTCCCTGGGAGCCAGGTGAGCTCCCAACTCTCTGAAAGGAGTCAGAGAGAGGCTGCATGGATTGCAGCTAGTGTGTGCAGATCTGCAGGTTGCAAATGCCGCTTTATGTTTGAGCAGCAAGTCGCTGACTAGGAGAAAAGCAAGGATTGAGCTTATCTCTGGGAAACGCTGTGTGTTCTGAGGAACAGAACTTGGGCTTAGGCTAGAGGCCTGAAGCCGTCAGATGCCAGGATTGAAAGCCAGGAGGCTAAGCTCTTTAGTTTATACAATGCAGTAATGGTGTAAACCCCTTGCGAGGGATGCTATTGCATATGTGAACCTTTTGTGAGTTTTTAAATAAAAGTGGGCTACCAAGCCCTTAAAAACGCACCTGCCACTGGAGTTTGATTCCCCAAATCTTACAATATATATATATATATATATATATATATATATATATATATATATATATATATATATATATATATATATAAATAAAAGCAACATTTATAATAACATCTTAAAAGCATGTCTTTTTCCAAGCTGGTATTGCTGGTGATACAATATCATCAGATAAGACTGAGGGCATGAAGTGTAATCAGTCCTTGATGTACAGTAAATCCTCTATATGAGGATATTGTTTTATCAGCAATACCAGCTTGGACTCAATACATACATATGTACTTTGAAGATGTTATTTAAAATTTTGCTTGAAGGGGGGGCGTGGCCTGACGCGCAGCGTGTATGGACGTGTAACTCCGGAGCTCCGTTGAACCAGGGACACCGCGGCACGCAGCAAGACACCCTACCCTCTCCTGAACGTTTAGAAACAAGTCTCCCGGCCTACCTATTTGTCGCCATGAAGGGGAAACGCCGAATGGACAATAAGCCCCGTCACCTCACGGACTTCTTCTCCCCGGCCGGGGGGAACACGAGACAAGATGGCACTGAGGCCTACGCAGAGCCGACCTGGCACCAACGCGGCTGGCAAAGGTAACCGACCCTCCTCCAAGCCATCCCCCACCGCAGCCTCCTCTCCGCCACATACCCCGTCCTCCTGCAGCCCCGCCAAATCTAGGCCGCGGCTGGATGGCCGTGGCTCGGGCCTAGCGGTGAGCCCTGCAGACAGTCAGGCCTCAGAGTCTGGGGATGACACGCGGGACCTGCCGGATTCAATTGTGTCATATCCAACGCAGAATCAGCCTGTGCTGGACACTGTACTGAAGGACATGCTCATATCCCTCAGGAGCACCTTACAGTCAGACATAGCAGCATGCATGCACCGCTTGAATAGAGACATCCAAGAAGTGGGGAGCAGAGTGACACATATAGAAACTAAAATGGGGGTATATGCCACTACAATCAATGACTTAGTTGATGCAAATGAGGATAGAGAGGCTGACTCAGAATGGATCAAGGCAAAGCTGGCTGACATCGAGGACAGGTCCAGAAGGAACAACATGAAAATAAGGGGGGTCCCTGAATCTGTTATGCAATCTGACCTTGCCTCATATGCAGCTACCATGTTTAAGTCTATTCTCCCTGACCTCACTGACTTAGACGTCACAATTGATCGGATTCATCGCTTGCCAAAACCCCCTCACCTCCCAGATCAAGTGCCTAGGGACATAATTCTCCATCTGCACTTTTTTCATGTCAAAGACAAGTTAATGCATACCATGAGAAAGAAGGACCAAATACCTGAACAGTTCCAAAATGTTCAATTTTTTGCGGATTTATCCCAGTATACATTGCAGAAACGAAAAAACCTAATCTCAGTAACTAAAATACTCCGTAACCACAATATAATCTATCGATGGGGTTATCCTACGAAATTGTCCATTACGAAAGGCAATCGTGAATTTGTAGTGACATCATTGGAGAAAGGCCTTGACCTCCTTAGAGAATGGGGACTCCTCCCTGATACTAATAACGACCTAGTGCTGGCTAGCACTCCACAACATGTGGACCCGGGTTGGAAGTCGGTTACTACCAGGAATGCTAAAACACACATGTAAACCAAAAAGGGTGGCTTATTGCTTCTTTATTGACCTTGGGTCTTCAATCCCTGAGTTCTAGGATGCCCTCACATGGCTGACTTTGACCCCCCTGTGCAAGTTGCAGCTTCTTGCTGTCACCGAGGGACCCGTGCCCCTCTTATTTGTTTTGTTCTGATTGTTATGTTGAACTTTATATTTTTCCTTTTCTTTTTCTTAAGTCGCAGACGGATGCGAATTTGTGTTTTTGCTTTTTCTTCTCCCCATCTCCACTGGATGCACTCAACTGGTATCTCTCCGGATCCTTTACCGAGCTCCCTCCTTCGCCACTTGGACGGATCTTCACAAGCGGTGATACACCAACATGGCACTACAACCTGGCCTACTAACTGTGAGTACCTTCTCAGCACTATTGCTCTGCAACTTCTCCCTGAGGACACTGGCAATTTGACGAATACATACCCACATTTAGTGATCTTCAAGGGGCTAAGCCCCCCAACATGTGCATGCCCCTTAGTTCTGCTACCATGCCTATTAACTTCTTGTCAATAAACGCCAAGGGGCTTAACCACCCCGTCAAGCGGAAATCTCTATGGCAGGAAGCTTTATTACATAAAAGCGATATCCTTTGTGCCCAAGAGACACATTTTCATGCTGGGGCACCTCCTAAATGCTCCCATAAGAGTTTTCCACATGTATATACAGCTAACGCTGATTCCAAAACTAAGGGGGTTCTGATTGCGATCAGGGACACAGTTGCTTTCAAACTACACAATATGATTGCGGATCAACTAGGCAGATACCTTATTATTATCTGCGACCTGGACTCTGCTCCTTACACCATTGTAAATGCCTATTCTCCAAACAAACACCAAGTCCGCTTTTTCAACACGCTGATGACTAAGGTCTCCGCCCTACGTCAAGGTTCATTGATAATCTGTGGTGACTTCAATATCACACCTGATCCAACCATTGACTCTACGTCCCCACCTAGCCGCCATCGCCATGCCTTACTCCCATCCATCCACAAATGGAATGTCTACGATGCCTGGCGCTGCCTTCATGCGACCAAAAGAGACTTACTTCTTTTCTTCCCCACACCGCGTATACACTCGGATTGACCTCTTTCTGGTTGACCAACAAACTTTACTCAAAACGAGCTCCGCCACCATTGCCAACATAACATGGTCTGACCATGCGTCTATCGCTCTTACCGTGGCAGGCTCTGCCACTGCCAATCCTGACCGCATATGGAGGCTTAATACATACCTGTTACAACAAAAAGCAGTGAGAGACAATCTTGAAAAGCATTTGGTTAATTTTTTTTGTGAGAATAAGGACTCGGTCCAGAGTCCCTTCATCTTATGGAACGCTCACAAAGCGTACATGAGAGGTATATGTATACAGGAAGGGGCAAGGAATAAACGGCAGAGGCAGCAGCGGGTTACTGCATTATTAGACCAAATATCTGTACTAGAGTCCCTAAATAAACAGGCGATGTCCCAACCTATCTCCACTCAACTGACCAAACTGCGATATGACCTACGCCTACTCCTCCTGGAGAACTTTGAAAATACATCTAAAAGGCTTAAGATGCATTACTATACATCAGGGAATAAAGCAGGAAAATTACTAGCGCGAACCCTTCGGGGACATAGATATAAACTTAAAATTCCCTATGTGATTTACCCCAAAACTAACCAAAAAGAATACCACCCCCGGCAAATTGCTAATGCTTTTAGTAGCTATTATGAATCCTTGTATAACTTAACCACTTGTCATCTGCCCGCCGTCAATTGACGGCGGGCAGACGACTCCATTGTTCTGACATAACGTCATATGACGTGATGTCCCTTTAAAGCCGCGGGCGGGCGCTCGCGCGTCACCGGCGGCGCGCGCGCGCACCCGCCGCTCCGCGGGGATCCCGTGCGAGTGCCCGGCGGCAACGATCGCCGCCGGGCACACGCGATTGCTCTGTAAGTGAGCTGGGACGTGCCGCTCTGTATGTAAACACAGAGCTGCACGTCCCTGTCAGGGAGAGAGGTGACAGATTGTGTTCCTTGTACATAGGGACACAATCGGTCACCTCCCCCAGTCACCCCCCCCTCCCCCTACAGTTAGAACACTCATAGGACACACATTTAACCCCTTCCCCGCCCCCTAGTGGTTAACCCCTTCACTGCCAGTCACATTTATACAGTAATCAATGCATATTTATAGCATTTTTCACTGTATAAATGTAAATGGTCCCAAAAATGTCAGAAAAGTGTCCGAAATGTCCGCCATAACGTCGCAGTCCCAATAAAAAAATCGCAGATCGCCGCCATTAATAGTAAAAAAAAAAAAATGCCATAAACTATCCCCTATTTTGTAAACGCTATAAATTTTGCGCAAACCAACCGATAAACGCTTATTGCATTTTTTTTTTTACCAAAAATATGTAGAAGAATACGTATCGGCCTAAACTGAGGGAAAAAATATTTTTTTTATATATTTTTTGGGGTTATTTATTATAGCAAAAAGGAAAAAATATAGCATTTTTTTAAAAATTGACGCTCTATTTTTGTTTATAGCGCAAAAAATAAAAACCGCAGAGGTGATCAAATACCACCAAAAGAAAGCTCTATTTGTGGGAAAAAAAGGACGCCAATTTTGTTTGGGAGCCACGTCGCACGACCGCGCAATTGTCAGTTAAAGCGACGCAGTGCGGGAAGCTTATATTTTGTCTGGGCAGGAAGGGGGTGTAGGTGCACAGTAGGTAAGTGGTTAAAAAACGACCCTTTGATTGTACAACCTACATCCGATAGCATTGACCAATTCCTGCAAAAGATATCTCTACCCAAATTATCCCCGGCCCAATCTCAAGAGTTGAATCTGCCATTTACTATTGCTGAAGTTTTAGCTGTAATAGGCTCGCTCCCCACGAACAAATCACCCGGCCCGGACGGCTTTGGTGGAGAATATTACACATCGTTTCAACAATTACTCTCCCCGTTTCTGTTGCAAGTATACCAATCTGCTGCTGCCTCTGCTTCTTTTTCACCAGAAATGTTGGAAGCTGTCATAATTGCTTTACCCAAGCCGGGGAAGGAACCCACCTCTCCTCCTAATTTCCGTCCGATCTCCTTACTAAATACTGACCTAAAAATTTACGCCAAACTGATAGCCTCACGCATGGTGGATATATTACCATCCCTTATCCATCCAGACCAGACCGGTTTTACCAAACATAGACAAACATCAGATGCAACCCGTCGAATGATCAACATTATCCACCTAGCCCAGACACAAAGAAAGCCTTCTCTGCTCCTCTCACTGGACGCAGAGAAGGCTTTTGATCGAATCCATTGGCATTATCTGTTAAAAGTGTTGGAGGCCTTTGGATTCTCAGAAAGTATTTTGTCAGCTATACTTGCCCTATACTCTAAGCCCTCAGCTAGAGTTTTTGTTTCTGGAGCCCTTTCTACCCCCTTTACTATCACTAACGGGACCAGACAAGGCTGCCCCCTATCCCCCTTAATTTTCAACCTGTTGATGGAGCCCTTCGCCACCTATATTAGGTCCCACCCGAACATCGTAGGCTACCGCGTAGGAGATCATACACATTCTATAAGTCTTTTTGCAGACGATATCATATTGATTATGACGGAGGTGGGTTCCTCTCTAGCTGCGACACATGATGCATTGAGAACATTTAATGAGGTTTCCTATTATAAGGTTAATAATAGTAAGTCATTTATCCTGGGTCTTGGACTCGATGCTCCTACGTGTTCACAGCTTAAGGCATCCTACCCTTACACCTGGAACGCGGAAAGCATACAATACCTAGGGGGCAAACTGACTGCTCGGGTGACTGATCTAGTGGCAGCTAATTATGACGCATTCCTAAGTGTCCTTCATAAGGCCCTGCAAGACTTGAAGTGGACAGAATCGTCTTGGTCAGGGCGTTTAGCCGCCATGAAAATGGTAGTATTACCACGACTTATTTATCTATTTCGGAGCCTTCCTATACCAGTCCCCGACAGGTTCTTCCACAAAGCGCAATCCATGGTGAATAGGTTCCTGTGGCATGGACGGAAAGCCAGATGTACCTTTCCAAAATTGATTAAAAATAAATTGGCGGGAGGGGTGGGCCATGTCCTCATTAAGGACTACTACGTAGCATCCATATTAGCCCAACTGAAACACTGGTTCCCTGGGGGGACTTCTAATAGGTGGTTGGAATTAGAATCCGCACAATGCCTGTCAGGGACCTACCTGTGGGCTCCGACGAGCCCCTGTTGCTCGCGCTCGTGCCCCAGTTGCGCGCATGTGCGCGCCGCGCGTGCACATATCGTGCGCGCGCGTGCACGGCGCACGTCTGCGCCGCGGGAGCGCGCGCATGCACGGCGGGAGCGCGCGCATGCGCGTTAAGCCCATCTACCCTTTAAAAGCCCAGCAGCAGCAGTGACACCTTGCTGTCTGATCTGCAGCTTAGTGTCCGCAAACTGTGAAACCTGATATCTGATTGAAACCTGCTACCTGCTTATACCCGATACCTGTTGACCCCGCTTCTGACCCGGCTCCGTCCGACTACCTGAATACCGTTACCGACCCCTGGCTTGCTCAACTCCGCTCTGCTCTCCTGCCCATCGTTACCAGACCTGTGCTTGAACTTTGACAACGCTACCTCGGCTAAGAGTGACTTTCGGTTGATCCGCCCATCTGATCCTTGTTGACCGCGTACCTGCTCCTGTCTTGCATCTAACCGGCTTGTTTTACCAGTTACCGCTATCCGGTTCCAGTGGCCCTCCAGAGACGCTGTCTCCTACACTGCCTGTCCGCAAGATCTCCATCCGGCCGGTCTGCTGTCATCACCAGGCACTCTTACCCACTGCGCTCCGGGGCTTGCTGTTCCCACTCCAGCAGCCCCTGAACCCAGGCGGTAAGAGGGGCTTCTTCCTGCATACTAGGCTCCATCCACGAGGTACGTAACAGTATCAGACAGCCATGTCGGAGCCTGCGGGAATAGCCCCTGCCATAGACGAAATCTGCAAACACCTGGCGTCTCTCACAGAAGCAGTAAAGAACCTACAGGAAGGCTACGTTAGGCTAGAAGGACAAGTACACAGCCTGGCTGCTCCTAGTGACCCAGCTGCTCCTTCAACCTCCAGATCTGCATTGGCTGTTTCTGCTCCTTCGGTGGTAATGCTCCCACCCGAACCAAGAGTTCCAGTGCCAGAGCGATTCGCTGGCGACCGCACCAAATTCCGAGCCTTCCGTAGCGCCTGCGAGCTCTACTTCGCCCTGCAACCCCGGACCTTTTCCTTAGAGGCCACCAACGTGGGATTCGTAATCTCCCTACTACAAGGGGACCCTCAGACCTGGGCTCACCGGCTGCTCGAAGAGAATGGTGACCAGATGCGGACCCTGTTCACCTTCCTTGAAGCCATGGCTCAGCTATACGATGACCCTCAACGAGCCGCCACCGCAGAGTCTGCCCTACTCACACTCCAGCAAGGTCGCAGAGCGGCTGAGGACTATGTCACAGACTTTAGGCGCTGGAGCGCGGACACTCAATGGAACGATGCAGCCCTGCGGCACCAGTTTCAATTGGGCCTTTCCGAAAACCTGAAAGACGAACTCGCTCGAGTGGGGGTGCCTGAGACCCTTGAGGATCTAATTACCACGGCCATTCAGATTGACCGCCGGCTTCGGGAACGCCGGGCGGAGCGATCTTCTCAGCCAAACCGCCCCACCTGGATGACTGCAAGGGTACCTATGCCGGCTTCTCGTTACCTGCCTCCTACCTACCCAAATCCCCCCAGCGCTAACCAGGATTCATCTGAACCCATGCAACTTGGCCTCATGCGGCCAACACTACCTCCTGAAGAGCGGGCACGTCGTCGCCAACTTAACCTTTGCATGTACTGCGGCGGGACTGGCCACTACGTTCGCAACTGTCCTGTTAAGACACGTAAGTGCCTCCTCTCAGCTCCTGTCAACTTCTCAGCCTTGTCGGCTAATGCCACCCACCTTGCTCTACCTTTCTCGTTACAGTGCCAGGGAAGGACTATTCCGGTCAATGCCATCCTTGACTCCGGCGCGTGCAGCTGCTTCATCGATGCCGCCTTTGTCAACCTGCACAGCATCCCCTTACGAAGAAAGACCCATGGACTCTCTGTTTTCCTGGCCGACGGTTCCCGCATCAGTTCAGGACAGGTAACCCAAGAGACTCTTCCTCTACCCGCTTTAATCGCCCCTCAACACAAGGAACTATTGGTCCTAGATGTCATTTCCTCTCCTCTGTTTCCGGTAATCCTTGGCCTGCCCTGGCTTCAGGCCCACAACCCTCTGATTAATTGGGCGTCTGGGGAGGTGTCTTTCCAGTCCCCTTACTTCCAGCAATACTGTATACCCGGACCCGCCAGCTCACCTCCCACCTTACTATGTATGGACTCTGACCCAAGCCTGCTTCAGTGCATTCCTGAACCCTATCATGACTTCCTGGACGTTTTTAGTAAACGGGGGGCCGACTCCCTTCCGCCCCATCGCCCCTATGATTGTCCGATCAAGCTCCTCCCAGGGGCCGAAATTCCTTTTGGGCGTATCTTCCCATTGTCAGAAAAGGAGCAGGAGGCCCTAAAAATTTATATAGACGAAAACTTGCATAAGGGGTTCATCCGGCCTTCTACCTCCCCAGCAGGCGCCGGAATATTTTTCGTTACCAAAAAGGACCAGTCTCTCCGTCCGTGTGTGGATTACCGGGAGCTAAATAATATCACGGTGAAAAACCGGTACCCGCTACCCCTGGTACCCGAGCTCTTCCAAAAACTGAGGTCGGCTACCGTCTTCACCAAGCTAGACCTGAGAGGGGCCTACAACCTGGTCCGTATTCGGGAGGGGGACGAATGGAAAACAGCTTTTCGTACCCGATTCGGTCACTACGAATACCTAGTCATGCCCTTCGGACTATGTAATGCGCCCGCCACCTTTCAGCATTTCATTAATGACGTACTCAGAGACTTTCTGGACATCTTTGTAATTGTTTATCTTGATGATATTTTAGTATTTTCCAGATCATTAGACAGACACCAAGAGCATGTTCGTAAAGTCCTTTACCGGCTCCAGCTATACAGATTGTACGCCAAGGCGGAGAAATGCGAATTTGAACGACGGACCATCCAGTTCCTGGGTCTGGTAATCTCCCCCACTGGGATTAAGATGGATCCTCAGAAGGTGTCTGCTATCCTCGACTGGCCAGTGCCCCTGGACAAGAAGGGAGTACAACGCTTCGTAGGGTTTGCAAACTTCTATAGAAGATTTATCAGGGGGTTTTCTGCAATAATTTCTCCCATCACACAATTAACCAGACAAAACCTACGTTTTCAATGGAACCCAGAAGCTCAAAGGGCCTTTGACCGACTCAAGAAGCTTTTCACGTCAGCCCCAATCCTCAGTCACCCTGATCCTGCTCTACCCTATATCCTCGAGGTTGACGCATCCGAAGTCGCAGTAGGAGCTGTTATCTCTCAACGCCAGGGGGATAAAGACCTAATGCATCCCGTTGGGTTCTTTTCCCGGAAACTTTCCCCTGCGGAAAGAAATTATGATGTCGGAGACCGTGAGTTACTTGCCATCAAGACTGCTTTGGAGGAATGGAGGTACCTGTTAGAAGGCGCAGCCCACCCAGTATTAATTTATACCGATCATAAAAATCTCGAATACCTGAGATCCGCTAAAAGGTTGAAGCCCCGTCAAGCCCGCTGGGCACTGTTTTTCTCACGCTTCTGTTTCCACATCACATACCGACCAGGTTCAAAGAACGTCAAGCCAGACGCACTATCCCGGATGCATGATAACCCCAAGGATATATCGGTTCCTGACACCATTCTACCAGCAGGTAACTTCCTACTTCTCCAGTCTGGTCTACTCTCCCAAATTAGAGAAGCATCCACAGACGCCTCCAAACCTTCTATCATCACCCTAACATCTAGGGATGGACTATTTTGGAGAGGTAGCCAAATCTTCGTTCCAGAAACAAATCGTGTGGAAGTCCTGAAACTCCTTCACGACCACCCGTTGGCAGGGCACTTTGGGGTTCGGAAAACCCTCGAACTGGTACGTCGTACCTTCTGGTGGCCAAACCTGGAAGATTTCTGCAAAACATACATTAACTCATGCCCCACTTGTAATCGGAACAAGACCACAAGAAGCCGAGCCTGGGGACTGTTGAAGCCCCTACCTGTACCCAATAGACCCTGGGAGATGATTTCCATAGATTTCATAGTAGAGCTTCCTTGTTCGGAGGGATGTACGGCAATTTTTGTGGTCGTGGATCGCCTATCCAAAATGGCTCATTTCCTTCCCTTAAGGAGTACCCCAACAGCCGCAGAGACTGCTCATATCTTCATCAAGGAGATCGTCCGACTACATGGAATTCCCTCCAACATCGTGTCTGACAGAGGAGTTCAATTCACGTCTCGTTTCTGGAAATCCCTATGTGAAACCCTGAAGATTAAACTCTCCTTTTCCTCAGCTTATCACCCCCAAACCAACGGGCAAACAGAGAGGACCAACCAGACTCTTGAACAATACATTGGGTGCTTTACGTCCTTCTCTCAGGACGATTGGGTTTCCCTGTTACCTTTAGCGGAGTTCGCGTATAACAACGCCAACCACTCAGCCACTGGGCAATCCCCCTTCTTTGCCAATTATGGTTTTGACTTAACCTTTCTACCTGACTTTTTTTCAGAATCCCCAGTCCCGGCAGTGCAGAGTACGATGGAGTTTCTCAGCCGCAACAATCAGGTATTACGGGAAGCAGTGACTAGAGCCCAAGCTGCCAGTAAGAGGTTCTTTGACCGGAAGAAGAGAGGCGAATTGGATCTTCAGCCAGGTGACCAGGTATGGCTATCTACAACTAACCTCAAGTTGGCCTGTCCTTCAAAAAAGTTGGGACCAAAGTTCATGGGGCCTTTTTCAATACGGAGGAAGATCAATGAGGTATCGTATGAACTATCCTTACCTGATTCTTTGAAAATTCATCCAGTATTCCATGTGTCATTGTTGAAACCTGCAGTTCCGGATCCCTTTCCTGACAGGGGGGCCAGTCCCCCATCCGTTTTTGTTGATGGGTGCGAGGAATACGTTGTGGAGGCCATCCTCGACTGCAGGAAGCGGCAAGGGCAAACACAATTTTTAGTAAAATGGAAAGGGTATGGCCCAGAAGACAATTCCTGGGAACCCGAAAACAACATCCATGCACAGAGACTGATCCGCAATTTCTTTTCTGCTCACCCTGAAAAAAGAACCCAACTTGGCATCTGGAGGCTGCCCCTTGGGGGGGGCAGTGTCAGGGACCTACCTGTGGGTTCCGACGAGCCCCTGTTGCTCGCGCTCGTGCCCCAGTTGCGCGCATCTGCGCGCCGCGCGTGCGCGCGCTTGCACATATCGTGCGCGCGCGTGCACGGCGGGAGCGCGCGCATGCGCGTTAAGCCCATCTACCCTTTAAAAGCCCAGCAGCAGCAGTGACACCTTGCTGTCTGATCTGCAGCTTAGTGTCCGCAAACCGTGAAACCTGATATCTGATTGAAACCTGCTACCTGCTTATACCCGATACCTGTTGACCCCGCATCTGACCCGGCTCCGTCCGACTACCTGAATACCGTTACCAACCCCTGGCTTGCTCGACTCCGCTCTGCTCTCCTGCCCATCGTTACCAGACCTGTGCTTGAACTTTGACAACGCTACCTCCGCTAAGAGTGACTTTCGGTTGATCCGCCCATCTGATCCTTGTTGACCGCGTACCTGTCCTGTCTTGCATCTAACCGGCTTGTTTTACCAGTTACCGCTATCCGGTTCCAGTGGCCCTCCAGAGACGCTGTCTCCTACACTGCCTGTCCGCAAGATCTCCATCCGGCCGGTCTGCTGTCATCACCAGGCACTCTTACCCACTGCGCTCCCGGGCTTGCTGTTCCCACTCCAGCAGCCCCTGAACCCGGGCGGTAAGAGGGGCTTCTTCCTGCATACTAGGCTCCATCCACTAGGTACGTAACAATGCCCCCCTGATGCCACTTGCTGTGACCTCCTATTATCTAGTAAGTTCTTAAGAACCCTCCCATTAGGATTGTCACCCACTATCCTCGCTTCTATACAAGCATGGAAAAAACTTCGGCATGAACCACTAGAGGGCGCCAATACCAAGACTATATACCATCCCATTACGAGCCTACGCTTGTTTACACCAGACTTGAAGGTCTCGCATTGGCACTCATTAGGTATTACTACAGTGGCTGACATTAGTATAGGGCCAACTATCAAATCTTTCCGATCTCTTCAGGTTGAATATAATTTGGACAATAAGGAGTATTTTACCTACATGCGTATTTCTCACCTATTGAACACCCATGCGGAGATGAGCACTGAAGTCCCATGGCGAGTGTTCCTATATCTGTCCAACCCACACACCAACATCAAGGGTATTTCCCTGTTCTATAACATTCTAGGCCACAAAACTGACTTTGTTAAATCCCCTTCCATGCGAACGTGGGAATCTGATCTAGGAGCCACTTACACATTGGATCAATGGAAATGTGCCGTTGCATCCGTATATAAAGCTTACAGAAGCGCCAACCTGTGGGAAATGTCCCAAAAGATCCTACTCAGGTGGTACATGACTCCGACCCGAATTGCTGGGTTTGACAAATCGGCTTCTCCTCTATGTTGTAGAAATTGTGGCCAGAGAGGATCCCTAATTCACATCCTGGGGCTCTGTCCTGTACTGGGAAATTATTGGATAGAGGTGTTTAACTTGATAAACCAAGTGTGTAAAACTAATATTCCTAATACAGTAGATATGGCAACCCTGTCCCTGGGGATAGATGCTATTAAGCCTACCCTTCGGATTGTGGTGACACACATACTCCTGAGTGCGAGATTGGAACTGTTGAGGCGTTGGAGGAGGGCGGTGACACCCTCCCTCCTAGACGTCATAAGGACAACTAATTTACACATCACCTATGAAACCATGTTTGAGGCCTCAAAAAATAGATTAGCCGAGAAATACCACATCTGGACTCCGTGGAGAGATTGGTACACTCACAACTCTCCCACATAACCATTCTATATATGTCTGAGCAGCATCCGCTCTGTCTCTTTGTCTCTTCGTCTTCCCCTCCTTCCTTTTTCCTTCTTTACCTGCCCTCTACCTGATTCACCTGCCCTTTGCTTTCTTTCTTATATATTCTCTTTTGTATCTTCCTTCTCACACCTTATCTCTACAGAGGTATAAATACAGATAATTGAGACACTAGTTAACGTTGTACGTTTTAGAGTGGATTGTAACTGCAATTGTTTCGTTTTTTTTTTTTTTTTTTTGCTTCTCCTTTGCTGGTTATGTTGTGAATAGTGGCCCTGTGTGTCCAGGCGCAGCTTGTTCCCAAGAGGGGGCGCCGATACAGAGGTCCACACCGTAACCTATAAAGCTCTTTATCTATTGTATACTGCACAATTGCTCATTGCTTGTTGTATATGTTGTACTCGTACGATGAAGCTAAGTGATGTACATCCTTTGGAATACATGGTTCTGCATTAATCAGATATTGTAACAGATGTGCAAGATGTCTATCACCCGTTGTTTGTATAGAGAAATGTTTGTACACTACTTCTGTTCTTTTTTTTCTCTCAAATAAAAACTATTGGACGATAAAATTTTGCTTGAAAATTATTGGGTACTGACATAGTCCACTTTATATCCTCCTGGGGGCATAGTAGGGGTTGCCTCTACTTTTACATTTATACTGTTGTTAGGATGACGGTACCCCCCATACCGCCTAAATTCTTAATCTATTTAAGGCCCATACACTATTGCTAAGGGAATGCCTTTACAGAAGAAGGAGCAAGGACTTATCTGCTGACTTTGAAAAACAGTTGCAATTTCCACATCAGTAGAAGCAATATTTAGTTTACCTAGACTTAACATTATGGGGAAAGAAAGAGAGTGCCATAAACCTCCATGTGTACTGTCACAGAATGTCCCCGCACTCCGTCATATACCTTCCTATCAGTCTGGACATAGATATCAGATATTCCAGTTGCCTTTAACACACAATGAGACGAGACGAGACTTGTCTGTGTGCTAAGTATGTACTGTTTAATAGGACCAAGAATACAGCCTTATATAAGGTACAAAGAAGCAACCAGAACAATAATTAACATGAGCCAATTATCTAATCATTTAGCCAGACAGGAGACCTGTCGCTCCAGCTCCTCACTATCTGCTAAACAATACACAATCTCTTAAGTGTAAACACAGAGCATATTCACAAACACAATGGATTTAATTAACACAAAGAACAGTGTGAGAGATGGCTGGTGGTGTGGACATTAGCATTCAGCAGTGTGAAGGAGTCACATTCCTTTAGATAATGACATTCTAATTCAATACACCTAAAAGGAGACTGCTAACTACAACACATATCTATCATCAAAAGACTTTAAACAGTGTTATCACACAATGGAAAGGTCTTAGCAGCTGACCTGAATTAACACCTCCACAGCCTTACACAATGGACAATTAGTATATCTTAGAAATCTATTGACATGGTTGGGGGTCAGAATAAGCCAAAAACTTGTAATATCTCAAGATATCCTGCAATACATGATTTATTATTTATCAGCCACCCTATGCCCAAAAGGGGCACAGGATGAAGTTAGACCCAAGAGTCCATACTGCCGCTGGCACAATAGTATCCGCCATCGCTCAAAAGTCTGCGTCTGTCACATGTACATTCCTGCAGAATAAAAATGTTCACTTTAAAACTATACAATTACCATTATAGGAACAAAAAAAGAAAAAACTAGTTGATTAATTCAGGAAATAGAAAAAAAAACCCTAGGCTAGATTAAAAGTTACCACAAGGTAACAGCACATTACTCAATATACAGTATGTTAGCCAGAGACAGAGGTTACACATTGTGTGAGCATAAGCAGCTTCTGGACAAAATATAATAGGAAATATGTAGCAACAGTGGCAATCATCTGAAGATATTTGAGCCTAAAACATAATCATTACAAGTTTGTCCATTGGAAGGGCTACTAAATCCCTATACTGTAGCAGTGTGGGTGAACCTTGGCACCACAGATGTTTTGGAACTACATTTCCCATGATGCTCATGCACTCTGCTGTGTATTTGGGCATCATGTGAAATGTAGTTCCAAAACATCTGGGGTGCCAAGGTTTGCCATCGCTGCCCTATAGAATCAAGCATGTAATAATTCAGAAACCCTAATCCTCTTGTGTTAGAGTACATTCCTAATCCAGAAATCTTTCTGGAATTACACTTTAGCCACTTTTTTTAGATGTTCACAGCAGAAAGGGGCTTTACAGAAGTGAGAAAGTGCGGTGCTATTCTTGATATTACCTTTACCTTTTCTTGGTTTGGTAAAATTAACCTTTCTCTTTCTCTCTCTCTCTTTTTCTTTCTCATGCCGTAGACTGATTTTGCTCAGATTTCTTTTCATACAGTCTAAATTGTTTTAAACACTTCTATTTAGCATTTCCCCACTCATACAAACATGCTGAGCATACAGTATGTATATATGCTGTATATCTTATACAATTCACACTTTGGTTTGCATCATGCTAATGAAAGTTATTTTATCCAAAGGTAAATGAGTAAGAGCTCTGGCTTTGCTATTTAATTATTTTTGAACAAAATAAATCATTTATGTATGCTCAAACCCTAAGGCCCCATACACACGAGCTGACAGATTTGTTCAAATCTGTCCGTCCGACAGATTTGAACAAATCTGTCTGCTGGGATTTTGGTTTGCTCGCGTGTACACACGAGCAAACCAAAATCCCCGCCAGCAGAGAGCGCGCTGACGTGTCGGTGACGTGGCGGTGACGTTGACGCCGCCACGTCACCGCACCAGGAAGTAAAACACTTCCGCGCATGCGCCGAATCCATTCGGCGGCGGAGCGGGACGACATGTCTGCTGGTAAGTGAACTAACCAGCAGACATGTCGGGCGGACCGATTCCCACCGGATAGATTTCAAAGCATGCTTTGAAATCTGTCGGGTGGACAAATCTGTCCGCTAGCCCATACACACGATCGGAGATGTCTGCTGAAACGGTCCATCGGACCGTTTTCAGCGGACAAATTCGATCGTGTGTACGAGGCCTTAGTGTGGTTACTATGTAAAAATGAGTTTAAAGCAAGTGACTTTCCTGTTGTGTGGATAAACTAGTTTACCGAAGAAAAGCATGAGGGTACCTTCATGTATAATGGTAGGGTGACACAAAAATAAAAATAAAGAAATTTGCACACACAGGGTTTATCTCCTCAATCCAATTTATTACAGAAAAGGTAGAAAAGCATAACAGAATTCTCCGGCCCAGATTCATAAAGCAATTACACCTGTCTAACTGGTGTTAGACAGGAGTAATTTCAAATTACGCGCCCCGTATCACTAGTTTGAATCCTCAAACCATGATACGGCGGCTTCGGGCTTCGATCCGAGAGGCTTACGTCTTCGTAAGCCTTCGGATCTACGCTGCGATATTTTTGCGGCCGCTGGGAGGAGTTTGCGTCGTTTTCATGCGTCGGGATATGCAAATGTGTTTTTACGGCGATCCACGAAGATACGAGCGGTCTTCGCAATCGCTTACGTCTGTTTTTTTTTACGTACTGTTAGACCAGCTTTTTGCTGGTCTAATGGTGCGTAGCCCATGTTAAGTATGGCCGTCGTTCGTTTAATTTTTTTTTTGCGTAACTCGTTCGGGAATAGAAATGTCCGTAAACGACGCTACTCAAACAACGAATGACGTAACGACGTGATTTCGCGCAATGCACGGCGGGAAATTTGCGAACGGAGCATGCGCAGTTCGCTTGCCGCGGGAACGCGCCTATTTTAAATCCTTCACACCCCCTACTCGTCTAGATGGATTGCGACGGGAGAAATACACTACGCCGCCGTCGTTTACTGGACAAAATCTACCTGGATTCCACGTAGAGCCAGGTAAAAAACGGCGGCGTAGTGTATTTCTGATACGCTACGAGAATCCAATTCTCTCTGAATCTGGGCCTCCATGTGGTATCTGCCCCCTCCACCCCCCCCCCAACCTATGATAACCCACACCACTCCCTCTCAAGCAACAGGGACTTGCTGTCTCTCATCCGACCTTCACCTTCCCCAAAATTAATTAAGTGAAACCGCTGAAAGACCCCCTTGAAGAGCAAAAACCAGGAATAATATACAGGTAAAACTCGAAAAATTTGAATATCGTGCAAAAGTTCTTTTATTTCACTAATGCAACTTAAAAGGTGAAACTCATATATGAGATAGACTCATTATATGCAAAGCAAGATAGTTCAAGCCATGATTTGTCATAATTGTGATGGTTATGGCTTACAGCTAATGAGAGGCACACAATAAAAACAGGATTGTACATAGAATAATATTGGACCTCTGAAAAATATAAGCATGCATGTACTCAGTACTTGGTTTGGGTCCCTTTTGCAGCAATTATTGCCTCAATGTGGCGTGGCATGGAAGGTATCGGCCTGTAGTACTGCTGAGGTGTTATGAAAGACTAGGATACTTCAATAATGGCCTTCAGCTCTTCTGTATTGTTCGGTCTCATCTTTCTCTTGGCAATGCCCCATAGATTCTCTATGGGGTTCAGGTCAGGCATCCCCATAGAGCTTGTCTGTGGAAGTAAACATGAAGTGCTCCAAAATCTCCAAATAGTTGGTTGCGGTGACCCTGGACTTAATGAAGCACAGTGGACCGACACCAGCAGATGACTTGGCTCCCCAAAAACAACACAGACTGGAAACTTCACACTGGACTTCAAGCATCTTGCAGTTTATGCCTCTCTATTCTTCCTCCATACTCTGGACTCCTTGGTTTCCAAATGAGATGAAAAATTTGCTCCCATCAGAAAAAATGACTTTGGACCACTGAGCAACAGACCAGGTCTGATTTTCTTTAGCCCAAGTAAGACACTTCTGATGTTGTTTGTTGTTCAGGAGTGGCTTGACAAGAGGAATACGACATTTGAAGCCCATGTCCAGGATCCATCTGTGGTGGCTCTTGATGCACTGAGTCCAGCCTCAGGCCTCACCTTATGAAAGTGCCCAAAAATTTTGAAAGGCCTTTTCCTGACAATCGTCTCCAGGCTGCGGTCATCCCTGCCACTTGTGCATCCTTTTCTTCCACAATTTTCCCTTCCACATAACTTTCTATTAATGAGCTTTGATACTAAACTTTGGGAACATCTCAATTTTTTTGCAATTACCTTTTGAGGCTTTTCCTCCTCATGGAAGGTGTCAATGATGGTTTTCTGCACAACTGTCAGGTCAGCAGTCTTTCCCATGATTGTGATTTCTACAGAACCAGACTGAGAGACAATTTAAAGGGTCAGGAACCCTTTTCAGGTGTTATGGCTTACTTAGCTGAATAGAGTGGGACACTTTGAGCTTAGAATATTGCACCTTTTCACAATTTTCGAATTTTCGGAGATTGTGGATTCAGGGTTTTCATGAGCTGTAAGCCATAATAATCACAAGTATGACAAATCATGGCTTAAACTATCTTGATTTGCATGTAATGAGTCTATCTCATATATTAGTTTCACCTTTTAAGTTGCATTAGTGAAATAAATGAAGCTTTGTACAATATTCTAATGTTTTTAGTCCCCCAAGACACCAATATACAATATCCGGAGGTGAATACAAGTCAGTCAGCCTCCACTGCACCGTACAAGGTGCTCTGCACCTAAGAATCACAGTGGGTGAATGCAGTAGCTATGCCTGAACAGGGAAAGCTGATGGAAAAGCTCTCCAGCTGCTGGGTAAACACCTGAGAGAATGAACCTGACCAGTGATAGAAAAGCCCGGTCCCTATGGAACTGGTGTGAGGGGGTAATGAGCCTGTCAAGAAGTCCACAGCAGGGAGTAGAGAAGTGACTGTCAGCTGAGGGATTGAAAAGTCTCAGTGGTCTCACTTAGTTCAAGTTAATTTTGGGGAGGTGGAGGTTGGGTGAGATGCAGCAGGTCCCCGCTTCTTGAGAGGGAGGGGTGTGGTCTATCTTAGGTTGGGGGGTGGTGGGGTCCCATGTGGGAGGAAAGATATCACATGGAGAATTCTGTAATGTTTTTCTACCTTTTCTGTAATAAATTGGATTGAGGAGATAACCCCTGGATGTGCACATTTCTTTATTTTTATTTTTGTGTTAGTTTACCAAAAAGGCAGAGGTGCTGCTTCCCTTTTCTTACATACACAGTACTGTATATATCTTATACAAATATCCATGATCCACACATTACATTTCTGGTTTTAAAGCCTGCATTTAACATGTCTACTAGCCCCCCCCCCCCCCGCCTAATGAATAGTACAAGTGTTACGCGAAGACTATGTTTGAGCATCATACAATCACAATTTATTCCATATTTAGTAAGGTACTTAGTTTACTATAGTAAACAAAATGTTACCTGAGTGTGGACTGAAATTCATTTAGGTGATCTATTGTACAACTGATTTATTTTGTAATTGCACTGTATACAATGAGAGATGGCAGAAGAGATGGAGTGTATATTATGAAGCTATTATAAACACTGATGGATTAAACCACTTCAGCCCCGGAATAATTTACCCCCTTCCTGAACCTTTTGCCATACGGCACTGCATCCCTTTAACTGACAATTGCGCAGTCATGCGAAGTTGCACCCAAACAAAATTGACGTTCTTTTTTCCTCACAAATAGAGCTTTATTTTGGTGGTACTTGATCCCCTGTGCGGCTTTTATTGTTTGCGCTATAAACAAAATGAGAGTAAAATTTTTGAAAAAAAAGCAATATTTGTTACTTTTTGCTATAGTAAATATCACCCAAAAATATATAAAAAAAAAAACAAATTTCTTTCTCAGTTTAGGCCGATATGTATTCTTCTACATAATTTTGGTTAAAAAAATTGCAATAGGCGTATATTGATATTGAATCACAATAATATACATAATCGTGTCTACAAAATAGGGGATAGATTTATGGCATTTTTATTATTATTATTATTATTTTTTATTAGTAATGAATGATTGCGATCTGCGATTTTTATCATGACTGTACATTGTTGTGCGCTGGTTGGCAAGCGGTTAAAGACCCAATTGCAGTTTAGTAATTAAATGCTGTGTAACTAACTGTTCAGTTGATCCATGTTTAAGCAATGTTGGCTTTTTCTTAAACTAGGTCCACTAACAAGTATATTTTTAATAAACAGTTCTTCAGAATTTCAGAACAGTAGAGCTGTATAAAATGTTTTACTGACAGGGCATGCCTTTTATTTTGCATTCCTGTCCACCCTAGTTATGTAAATGCATGTCCCTGTAGGTAATGTAGCAGAAGATGATGATTTCTTTATATAGAAGCAGACTGATTCCTTTTTCAACCAGACTCATAATGTGGCTAAAGATTGTTCACTTGGCCACATGGGAGATGCTATCCTTTACCATCAGAGTATTGTATTATGCTGCCTATGTTATGCAGCAAATCCCAGATAAGTAAACCAAAGTAAGGGTAATCTAGGGTGAAGCTTGATTTATATAGATCAGTTTGCCATCTGCAATAAACAAAATGCTAAATACTAGTGAGTATATGTTTTTTATTTCACAGTATACATTATTCTATCTATCTCTACTGATAGTTTGCTTAAAAAAATTGTCAGTGATTACAAGCTGACAATGCAAAAATGCAACAATAATCATTTTGACAGCACAGCGTTCCTATATACTGACAGGGTATGTGTTCTGACAGTGCAGGATTTTTAAGGACACAGCATTTAAGAGTTGTTTATGTTTTTAATAGATACAAGCTTGTATCTTTGTCTTAAACACACATGCAGTTACTTTGAGTATATGCGCTATCTACAGGGAATGGGCTCACCTTTGCTAGTGTTTTTTTATTTATTTTTTAGGTGTAGTAGTTTTAGGGGATGACTGAAATAAAGACATGTGTGATCCTCTCACTTGTTATGCCCCGTACACACGATCAGAATTTCCGATGGCCTAAAATCAGAGGTCTGCATAGTAAAGACAACTGTAGAATTGCATGTTTTAACCAATAATAGAGAATAACATATTACATACAGTATATCTTGTTTACATATCTGTACTTGTAGACAAATCACACACCACTAGGTGTTTATATGGTTAAAAAAATATTCCTTTTGATATCTGAAATATACAAATAATTGGAAATCCATGCTTAGGCTAAAATTAAGGTTGTAGCCTCCCCTAATAAGCTCCCCAAACAAGGGCTCTAAACATTTCAAGGTACAGGTATAGTGGTTTTAGTGGTGCAACCTTTAGAATAAAGAGTAATCTGTTAAGTCCCTCTTAATATGGATATGTGCGCAATGTGTGCCAAAGTGGGATCTGATGGTCTCAATACATATATATACTGTATATACTGTATTAAGATCTACTGTCAGACCTACAATAGTGAAAAATCCCTTCAATAAAGTGCTAATATGCTCATAGCTGATTATAAGTCTTTGTATAACCACAAGCCCCCAAATAGGAGATATAAGTGACTCCTCAGACTCAATGGCTAACAGACATCCAAGTATATATATGGTGAAAATAAATCCCAAAAACATATATATTAAAAATAAATTTCATACTGTATATGATTTTTTTTTTTAAACAGTCCAATAGGTCATGTAGTATTTCAGTGCAAAATCCCACAAAATGTAAAAAAGGCAAAAAAGAAATAAAAAAATAATGAAAACTAAGCAGGAAAAGTTCCAATGTGACTTGTGCTCATTATAACAGGATTATCAGGTGACTTTCATGCTCCCCCTATTAGGTCCCCACTCACCAGCTCCCTTTACCCTTGCAGGGGTATCTCACAAGAAAGGATGTATAGGCAGCTCAAGTCCTGATAACTCTTATGGATGGTTTTCCAGATTGTATTGTTTCCAGTCTCTCTTGGGTATCCCCCAGTAGCCAGGGTGTTAGGCAGTTACTGGTATGCTCCTGTGCACTCCCAAAGGTGTATCCTCATAAGGACCAGGGAGCAGCATTGATTGTCTATTTTCACCGCTGGATTTTTATTTGGTTTAATTAATAAAGTAATTTGTTCTATGGTGTGTGTGTTTTTTTTTCTGAAAACTACTATTTACACTTCCTTCGTGAAATGGTAGGGGTACAGTGTACCCCATTACCATTTCACATGGGGGGGCAGGATCTGGGGGTCCCCTTTGTTAAAGGGGTCTTCCAGATTCTGATAACCCCCCTGCCCGCATACCCCCACAACCACCGGGCAAGGGTTGTGGGGATGAGACCCTTGTCCCCATCAACATGGGGACAAGGTGCTTTGGGGAGCACCCCAAAGCACCCTCCCAATGTTGAGGGCATGTGGCTTGGTGCGGTTCAGGGGAGGGGGGAACACTCTGCCCCCCCCCTCTTTTTTGCGGCCGGCCAGGTCAACATGCTCGGATAAGGGGTCTGGTGTAGATTTTAGGGGGAACTCCATTTTTTTTAATTTGGGGTGGAGTTCCCCTTAAAATCCACACCAGACTTGAAGGGTCTGGTTATGGATATTTGGGGGGAACCCCACGTCATTTTTTTTTAAATTGATGGCGGGGTTGCCCTTAATATCCATACCAGACCTAAAGGGTCTGATTATTGAATTTGGGGGGGACCCCCGCCATTTTTTTCCCGAACTCTGAACCCGGACCCGAACTTTCACCAATTATTCGGGTTCGGGTCTGGGTTCGGGAAAAACCCAAAGTCCGTACCTAACCCGAACTTTACAGTTCAGGTTCGTTCAACCCTAATCAGGACATCCTGTATGTGAGACACCCCTGCAGGGCTAAAGGGAGCTGGTGAGTGAGGACCTTAGAGGGGGAGCACAAAAGTCACCTTACAATCCTGTTACAACGAGCACAAGTCACATTGGAACTTTTCTTGCTTCTTTTTCATTTTCATTTTCATGTTTTTGCCTTTTTTAAACATTTTTGGGGAATTTACACAGCAATTCTACATGACCTATTCGACTGGTTTTAAAAAAAAAAAAAAATCATATTTGAACTTTATTTTTAATATATTTTTTTATTTATTTATTTGCACAATATATTACTGTATATTCACTTGGATGTCTATTAGCCATTCAGCTTTCAAGAAGATTATACTAACCCTTAGAGCTGTGTGGAATCTATTTACATATTACCACTACTTTTCATTGAATACAGCATTAACGTCTATCTCTAGCCAAAACCTTTTCCTTTTTTTCTTTATTTCATACATTAGGGAGTCCATAAAACATCTGTATTTTTTTTGTTTAATGCAATTTATATCCCTGACAGGAAAAAATACTATATTTGACCTGGGGACCATTGTCAAGGAACAAGTAGTAACACATGTTCCTATGAAAACGAAATAAGGGACATTTGAGAGATTTTCACTAGTAATGAAGGAATTGGCTTGGGTTTGGTTCACTGGACATTCAACCAACCCAGCCTGAAATCCACCTTGAAAAATTGTCAAACAGGCATTAGTAGCAGTACACTGCCACAGGGAACAGCAGGGAAACAAGTCTTTAAAATGGCTTAAAGGGTACAAATAAAATACAAAATTCAGTTAAAACGCATGCACACAAATCAACCCCACTAGAAATTGGAAAGTCAGCTGAAGAGATGTGAACAGGCCCACAGCTGCTAAAGCAGCCATGTGTCAATTTACAGGACTGTGCTGCCATGGACATAATACTTATGCCCATGGCAGTGAAAGGTTTAAAGCATTCCTCTCCTATTCAGGTTACAGCTTAAAATTGTGTTCCATATAGAGGATTGATCCCTCCATCAAGGACGCAAACATTGTTACAAACTTTTCAGGAGGTGGTAACCTTTCCCTAACTCCTATCTCTACTTAAAACTAAAATCTTAGATTTAGATATGCTTTATAGTAAAACAGCCAGAACATTGTCCTTTCAATAGTTGGCCTATGTATCTTTGCAAGTTATATTTGATTCCAAGTTTTCCATTTATGTTTTTATTAAAAATAAAGACTTTTAAAATTAAATAAACCCTCTACTATACATGCTTTTTACAATATGGTATGGCAGATCATTGTTTAACTGTGTAAGCATTAACATACTGTACAGACTGCTACAGGGCACAGGACAACTGTAGGTAGAACAAGGTATTGATGACTGCATTGAACAAAGCCTACATGAGACAAACTTATCATATGATACAATGAGGAACTAGTAATCATCCAAATGATTGCAGATTTATTCAGAACTTTTTTTTTTTGCTTTGTTTTAATGCCAAGCTTTATATCTCAGTTGCATTGATGCCTGTGCATTGAGAGCCTAATTTCAGAGACTCAGCAAGCTGCCACTTATGAGCTGACATTTTTTTTTCTTTGGTGAATGTTGCATGTGATTTAACAACCATTAATTGCTGAGAACAATCTGCACTTTCCTTTTTGCTCTTTGCTTTATTCAAAAAGCCTTAAAGTATCTGTAAACCACAACAATGAATATTTTGAATAAATACTTGCTTTCTTTTGGTCTGTTAAATGTAATATTGAAATTGTTTTGTTATATTGGTTCAATCATAAAAAATAAATAAAAAAATCAGTTTATTCTGCCATAAAGTTTGATAATTTTCTATGCTCTCTGTCTTTGCTGAACACTATCAGTTAAAATTGTTCCCAGTTTTCAGTAAACCAAACTGCATTTAAGTCATATGATAGGTATAATGTAATAAGGGGAACATTCTGTAGTTTTAAATCTTTCCTAATCTAGGCTGACAACACTACTATAGAGATGTATAGAACGGTTCGGCGGTGAACAGTTCCCGGCGAACATCGCTTGTGTGCGTTCGCCGCCGCCGGCGAACATATGCAATGTTCGACCCGCCCCCTAGTGGTCATCACTGAGCAAACTTTGACCCTGTACCTCGCAGTCAGCAGACACATCCCAGCCAATCAGCAGCATACCCTCCCTCCCTGACCCTCCCACCTGTTGGACAGCATCCATTTTATATTTATTCTGAACCTGCAGTCTTAGTGAGAGGAGGGACAGTGTTGCTGCTACTGATTTTATAGGGAAAGCAAAAGCTAGGCCAGTGTACTCCAGTCCTGAAAGACTCATCTGATCTCTGCTGTTAGAACAACATCCTGACAGCACCCAAAACAGCCCTTTTTAGGGCTAATCAATCAGTCTGTTTTTTTTCTCTCTAATCTGTAATGCGTGGTTTACAGAGAGAGACAGAGAGAGAGAGTGTAATTTTTTGGAGTTAGATAGGGAAGGCAGGAAGGCTAGTCAGTTAGAGTTACAGTGTGTAGAGGATATATATGCATTCCAGGTTTTTTATATATATTTATACACTATATTGAGTTTAGCTAGACTAGAGGTGCAGGGTGCTGTGTAATATAAAGGGGTCCAGTGGTGCAGGGTGCTATATAAATGGGCCCAGCGCTGTGGGGTGCTGTGTAATGTAAGGTTTCCAGGCTCATAGCGTAAACTGTGCCCACCTGTCCAGTGCCACATCTCATCTATATTTTGTTGGCACAGTTGATAACATATAAAAATGAAATTCACTGCAATACATAAAAGTAGGAAAGAAAAACCACAAGGGAAACACTGCGCTTAATAAAAAAATTCAAAATAATAAATTGACATGTACAAGTATGAGACTGTATAAAAGCAGCCAGTATCAAAAATTTGTGATACAAAAATTAAAACATAGAAAAAAGAAAAAGATACGACGCTGAATAAAAATGAAGACTGGATGGACAAACGTATAACTACAGTGTATTAAAACTGAGTTACGCCATAGAAAACCAACCAGGACGTATGAAAAAGGCTTATAAGCAAGGATATTCACACATTATAATATTACACCAGACTGTGAAAAATATAACCAAGATGTGTAGATAGAGATATATTGAAAAACAATCCCACACTGATCATATGCACCAATACTGTGTAAAAAACATAACAAAAAAGATCTTATTCCATTTAAATATCCACAAGGGAAATGATGATTGAATAATAGAGAGAGTCCCAGAAGTGAAGTTCTGCGGGTCATCAAAGGAGGTGTAAAATGGAAAGTATAAGTAGGCTTGATTCACCAGTAGAGACACCCAAAGTGAAGATGTAGTCTCCTTACCGACTATACTGACCACTATGCTGGTCACTCTGAGCCCGGGGGTTTAAGGTCTCCCTCCTGACATAAAAGTAGTCATTTGTCTGCCAGGGTGTCTTTGGCTCACAGGGTAAACTGTGCCCACCTGTCCAGTGCCACATCTCATCTATATTTTGTTGGAACAGTTGATAACATATAAAAACAAAATTCACTGCAATACATAATAGTAGTCATTTGTCTGCCAGGGTGTCTTTGGCTGACACTTCGACACTCTGAGGAGCAATGAACCCCTTGACTACTGGGTGTGTAGGCTTGATCTGTGGCCTGAGCCTATCCCAATTTGCGATAGAACTTCTGGCCTGCCCCGCTTAAAGTGTCCTTTCAGAAAGGACCTTCAGTGCAACAGGAGGTATTGTCACTGAAAAAAAGTCTAGATTACCTCACCTTTATTAAGATGAATTTATTAAGATGTATTTTATCTCTGCATGCCGGATGACTTGCGTGACTTATCCGCCACCAACTAGGGTTCCAGCCGCAATGTTTTAGTGCACTTTCTGCCTGGAAAACATCAAGCTTTCTGGCCGCTGCTGCAACAATACCTAACTTTTCAGGCATGGGGCTGCAAAAACAAAATAAAAAAAAAGGCACATACATGTGTCAATTTCCCTTAGTGATCGTTATCTTGTTGTGGTGAAGGGGCTTGCGTATCACAATGAAGCGACCACCTCTATGAGTGTGTTGGCAATGGCAATTTTGGCACACTCCAGATGATAAGGTCATTGCTTCATTGTGAACAGACCAAAAGCGATTGGCTGGATAATTTTGCATAGAAAAAACATTAATTTTCTTTGTGATCATCTAAGGTGATCATTAAAGCCTACTAGGCCAACAATGGGCCCACACTGCAGAATCATTTTTCTGGGTCATGTTAATGTCACTGAACTACCTCAGCATGACCATAGGCTTTGAAAAATCCCCATCGCCTGCAATCTCCCAAACGTGCGCACGAGCACAGTCATCACTACACCAAGATTGACGCATAGAGGAATACAATTTATTTCATGAGTGTGTCAACTATTGACAACTCGGTTGTCTAAATTCTATTCCATACACATTCCCTGATAGGGGACGTAACAGGGATTAAACTGATAAGAATAGTACTACTTAACATACCAATCATATTGGGATTGCATAGTACATTACACGGCGCACAAGGCCGTAGATGAGCATGAAGAGGAAAAGTTGTGGTCACCATCACCACCAGAAGCAGCCTTGTCATCGTCGATTGCTGGACCTGAGGAGTCTGAAGAAGAGGAGTCAGAGGAGGAAGGTGGCTTAGAGTAGGTGGAATACCAAACACAGCAGGTGTCCCAGGGGGCTTGTTGTCACCTTCCAGGGACCCTTGGTGTTGTACGTGGCTGGGTGGAAGAAGAGACATTCAATGACGTCAGTGAGGATAAGGAACGGGACATGGCTAGCTTAGTATCCAACCTTGTGTAAATAGGGAGTTTGTGGTTGTGCAAATGGACTGTTTGCGGTTGTTTGCGATGCGTTAAATGGGGAGTTTGGTCTGTCAGAGTTTGGTCTGTCACTGTGAACCCTAACCTTGTCTGTAACCCTAACCCTATCTGTAACCCTAACCCTGTCTATAACCCTAACCCTATCTGTAACCCTAACCCTAACCCTGTCTGTAACCCTAAACCTAACCATATCTGTAACCCTAACCCTGTCGATAACCCTAACCCTATCTGTAACCCTAACCCTGTCTGTAACCCTAACCCTGGGCTAGATTCAGGTAGGAGATAAGTTGGCTCAGTTAAGCATAGATTTTCCTTAGATCAGACATGCGTAAGTCTCTTACGCTGTCTAATCTTATTTTCATATTTTAGGCTGGCCGCTAGGTGACGTTCCCGTCTAAAATATGCAAATGAGCCTATACACCGATTCTCGAACGTACGCCCGGCCGGCGCTATTTTTTTACGTTGTTTGCGTTAGCGTAGTATCGTCGTAATGTTATTACTGCTATATGAGGCGCAGGCAATGTTAGGTATGGACGGCGTGTCGGCGCTTTTTTTTCACGTCTTTTACGTTGTTTAAGTAAAACGTTCGCGAATAAGGATTTGCGTAAGTGCCATTCATGTCGTTTACACGTCGAATTGACGTCGAGATTTGGAGCATGCGCACTGGGAACCAATCACGCGCGTTATTTAAATGATACACGCCCCCTACCCGCCAAATTTGAATTTGGCCGGGTGATTTACGCTGCGCCACCTCAACTTTACAAGCAAGTGCTTTATTAATAAAGCACTTGCCTGAAAAAGTTGTGGCAAACTAGTTTAAAATCCAGACGCTAGGCATGCCTAAAGGTAGGCATTTCTACCTGAATCTGGCCCCCTATCTGTAACCCTAACCCTAACCCTGTCGGTAACCCTAACCTTAGGGTTACCGACAGGGTTAGGGTTACAGATAGGGTTAGGGTTACAGCCAGGGTTAGGGTTACAGATAGGGTTAGGGTTACAGACAGGGTTAGGGTTAGGCCTCGTACACACGAGGGGATATGTCCGCTGAAAACGGTCCGATGGACCGTTTCAGCAGACATCTCCGCTTGTGTGTATGGGCTAGCGGACAGATTTGTCCACCCGACAGATTTCAAAGCATGCTTTGAAATCTATCCGGTGGGAATCTGTCCGCCCGACATGTCTGCTGATTAGTACACTTACCAGCAGACATGTCGTCCCGCACCGCCGCCGCGCCGCCGCCGAATGGATTTGGCGCATGCGCGGAAGTGTTTTACTTCCTGGTGCGGTGACGTAGCGGTGACGTGGCGGGGAATTTGATCCGATGGTGTGTACACGCCATCGGATCAAACTCCCGATCGGACATATCCGATGGAAATGGTCCGCGGACCGTTTTCATCGGATAAGTCCGATGGTGTGTTCGAGGCCTTATGCCGCGTACACACCATCACTTTTTGTGATGAAAAAAAATGTCATTTTTAAAAATGTCATTTAAAATGATGGTGTGTGGGCAAAATGTCATTTTATGTCTTCTGAAAAATGACCAAAAAAAAATTCGAACATGCTCGAATTTTTTATGTCATTTTTCAAAATGTCATTTTTTGTGTCATAAAAAATGATCGTGTGTGGGCAAAACTACGTAAAAAATGAAGTTTTAAACCCGCACATGCCCAGAAGCAAGTTAGGAGACGGGAGGTAAAACTACCATTCATAATGGAGTAAGCACATTCATCACGCTGTAACAGACAAAAAAGCAGGAATCATCTTTTACTAACAAGTAACCAGCTAAAAGCAGCCTCAAGGCAAATAGAACTTCCCCTTTAGAGTGCCATCACTTTGTTCATCATTTTCCAAAAATGATGGTGTGTACGCAACGTCATTTTTTAAAATGAAGTTTGAAAAATGTCATTTTTTTTCATGAAGAAAAATTACATTTTTTTTCATCACAAAAAGTGATCGTGTGTACGGGGCATTAGAGTTACAGATAGGGTTAGGGTTACAATCTGTAACCCTAACCCTAACCCTTACACTACCTGATCGATACAACATCATACCTGATTATTTAAAGCACATTATTCCAAACAATTTAGGAATATTAGGTAATTTATGCCCTTTAAGGATTAAAAACAGACTCTGCGACAACTACGTAATTTTCCATGGGAGTTTTGCCATGGATCCCCCTCCGGCATGCCTCAGTCCAGGTGTTAGTCCCCTTGAAACAACTTTTCCATCACTATTGTGGCCAGAAAGAGTCCCTGTGGGTTTTAAAATTCGCCTGCCCGTTCGCGAACAATTACGGAAGTTTACGTTCGCTGTTCGCGAACGCAAAATTTTAGGGTTTTTGACATCACTACACTACTACTGCATAGATACATTGGAGTGTAGATACACTAAGAAAAAAAAAGGTACAACATGTGTTATTCACATGATCACCAAGTAAAAAAAAAAAACTGAAACATGAACATTAACATAGTCACTATACGCAGTTATTCTCTTGAATTGGGCTATAATATTAAAGAATTTGATATTTTAATTCATTGTTACATTAAATAAATAAGTAAAGACAGTATATTTTAAATATGTAAAGTAAATATCTCAAAACATTATCTTGTTTAGTCTCAAGGTGTATAATTGTACTGTACAGTTGCCTTTTTTTTCCTGAAGTGAATAAGAGCAAAGCATAAAATCTACCTTCTTGAAAGCCTTTCACAGACATTGCCCTTGAGATGAATAGAGTTTGGTGCCTAGATGAAGTGAAAAAGACTTGTTTTCTCATAAATCTTCCTTACGGTACTGACCTTATTACAGTCTGGAACATCAACAACTGCGCAATGGTGTTAACCAAATGTCATGGATAAAATCTGCTTTCTCCTCTCACAATTATGTCCTGATTTTTTTTTTCTCTGTGGAAGCAAAACAAGTCTTACTGTTGTTTTACTTACATAGCCATAGAAATTGACAGAGGATAGCAATATTCAACCTGTTATACACATGTAATGTACAGTGGACTAAAACTATAATGCATTTTAAAACTATGAACTGAACATTTTGTTTTTACTTTAAATGTTATTTTAAAGAAATACTTTTATTTTAAAGTTTAAGCAAATAGAAATATATTTCCAATACTACGTACTTCAGCTGTCATATACACATTTGAAGACATAGGGGTAGATTCACATACATTGGTGTATCTTTATGCAGGCGTAGCGTATCTTCTTTACGCTACACCGGCGCAACGTTGAGATGCAAGCATGGAATTCACAAACCAAATGCTCCCAACGTTGAGCCGGCGTAGCGTATAGTCGTCGGCGTAAGCCGCCATAAGTCAAAGTAGGTGTAAGTGGGCTGGAAGTGGGCGTGTTACATTTAAATGAAGCGTGACCCCATGCAAATGATGGGCTGAGCTTCAAACAAGTACTAAAAATGAACGGCGCATGTGTCGCATCTTGGAAGCATCCCAGTGCACATGCTTACAGTCATGTCGAAATGACTGCCTTCGACGTGAACGTAACCTATGCCCAGCCCTATTCATGTACTATGTAAACGGCGTACACAACGAAAACTTCGACGGCGTTCGTTCCCTGGTCCATACCTTTGCATAGGTTGCGCCTCCTATATGAGGAATAACTTTACGCCGGTCGTAACCCTTACGCAAATCGCTTAAAACATGCGTCGGGCGCAAGTACGTCCATGAATCGGCGTATCTTACTCATTTGCATATTTAAAATGGGAACGCCAGATGCGTCCAGCGTAACTATGCGCCCACGATACGTCGGCATAGGCAAGTTACATGGGGCGTTGAAGCCTTATTTTTCAACGTATCTAGCTTAAGGAATCGGCGCATTGATACGATGGCGCACATTTGTACTTACGACGGCGTATGTGCTACGTGAATCCGGGCCAATGTCAGCAAAACCACATTCTGGCATCACATAATTTGCATGTATTTTTTCATTCTTTTTATTATTGCTTGGATTTAATATAGTGGAGGTAGGATCCTAATCTGATTAATCAAGACTGTCCTGTTTTTTTTTTACGTTTTTTTTAGTTTTGAATTTGCGATCTTTACTTACCAGAGTTACACCACTCGTCATAGGGAGTATCAGTCACAACTTATCTAAAAGCTAATTGTATTCTTCAGAAACTAAAACTCAAGACCTCAACTTTTTTACAGTACCATACTCAGTTGTCTTAAGATTTTAATAAAATGGCAAAACAAGTACCACCAACCATTTGAAAAGCACAACCCCCATTCCATGAAACTTCTTTCCCATTCCTGTACTTCCAATTATTCGTAAAATATTCAACACTGGTATGTATTGGGTAGAAATTGGCTAGCTTCTGGATAGTAACTCAATGTGAGCCACTGCTAACAACAGGACAATTGGGGTCTGCAGCCTTTGCCTGTAGAATCAGTAAAAGTACCTGTTATCTGAGTACCACATACATGAGATAACACATAACCATGCACCTAAGAGCTTGGTGGGAGCTGCAACTCAATGACAATCATTGACATCAAAAGGTCCACACTCAGGACAAGGTCTTTGCGCAACCAAGGCAAAAAAGGCTGCAATGCACCTACTCCATGAGCTGTGAACTATTTTAGCTGCAATGGTTGCCAGTCCTACCCTTTTTGCACCCCTTCCTACTGAAGAGCCCAAAGAAACTGCCTTTTACACTTATTCCTCATCCAATCTCTGCCTGTCTGCACTCTCTCCTCCTTCTTATTCTTCACTTTCCCCACAAGATTTACCATTTGCATCCGCTGCAACATCTGTGGCTTTAAGTGATTGGGATACATTTTTACAAGGGTTTTGAGACATAGGAAATACTGTTTCTTAATCACCCCTATGCCCAGCATCTCAATGCCAGCTTGGTAAAACTTTTAACTTTAGCCCTGCTTCAATGCCAGTGGATGGAGTCAGTCCCCTTTCACAAGTTTATAGCCTGTGCAGCATCACAGCAGCAAGTACTAAGCAAACATTGACATATAGTTCAGCAAGTGCAGGTACAGAACACTGGAGAGATTTGATGACAGCTAAGAATGATTCAAGATCGGATGGAATGCTAGAGCTGGTGATGCCACCCTGAACCTTGGTGACTGTGACAGTGCAGTGACTTCTCCCCTTTTTCTCCTCAATGGTCTTTGTTGTTATTAACATGGGGGTCTTTTGGCAAGGTACCTTTCTATTGTGGAAATATTAGATCAAAAATTGTAATTACATGCCCCTGTCAAACAGGGGCAGAAAAATTGGGCCTTTGGTAGTGGCGGTGGCACCACAACAATGTAAACCCTCACAGACTCTCTTGTTGAGTGCAGGAACGAGCCCTGCTGTAAAATATTAGAATAAAAATTGTAATTACAGTCCCCTGTTAAAAATCTAAATGGCGTGGAGTTCCCCCCAAAAAATCCATACCAGACCCTTTATCCGAGCATGCAACCTTGCAGGCCGCAGGAAAAGAGGGGGGGACGAGAGAGCACCCCTCCTCCTGAACCGTACCAGGCCACATGCCCTCAACATTGGGAGGATGCTTTGGGGGTATGTGACCCCTCAAAGCACCATGTCCCCATGTTGATGGGGACAAAGGCCTCATCCCTACAACCCTTGCCCGGTGGTTGTGAGGGTCTGTGGTAAAGGAGGGCTTATCGGAATCTGAAAGACCCCTTTAACAAAGGGGACCCCAGATCCAACCCTCTATGTGAATTGTAATGGGGTACACTGTACCCCTACCATTTCACAAAGAATGTGTAACAAATTGTAAAAATAAACACAGACATTATTGAAAAAGTCCTTTATTAAAAATAAAAATAAAAGGCCTCCTTGCTAACTGGTTTTCCTGGCCCACCTCAGGTCAGTACACAATGGGTTGACACCTCCTCCGGAGCCCCACATGACCACTTGTATCTAACTGAATATGAAGACAGCCCCTCCCCCAACAAGGATGTTCTTTTTTTTGGTCTGCTCCAGGCCACATGTTGGCCACCTGTTGATTGCTGTTGGTAAGTTTGTTTGCTGCATCCCCCTCCCTGCTGAACCTACCCCTCCATGTTCAGACTCTCATGGAGTTGGAAGAATGCTAATAATAAATCTTTCTAAAAACTGAGGTGCCTTTTTGTGCCAAGGCCACGGGCAAAATAATGCTTAAACAGAATTGATATTGTACAGGTGTGGTATTAAATGAGCGCTGCAATGTCATCAATGCCCCTCCCTTTTTTTTTGTTTTCAAGCTCTCTCTTGGCTTTATTGTCAGTCTGAGAGTGTCTGTGAATGGTGTCAAGGGGGTAGGGAGATGGGCAGCACAGGATGGGAACCGCCAGAAATCATGCAATGGGGTAAATGACTTTGGAGGTCTGCAGTTGGGGGGGGGGGCTTATTTCCCTCTCTCTGCATTGAGAATACATTAAAAACACTCATGCAGAAACACATCTGGAAACATAGTAATTGTGGTGATCTGCCCATCAGACACCATGTAGTGACAGATTTTACCTGCCAATCAGCAACAGAGTTAAATTCACTATATAGACTTAAGAAATGATATTGCATTCAATACAGGAAACTACAAGATTTGGCATTTCAATTAACAGCAAAGCACCTGAAATTGATTAACCACTTAGACCCGGACCAAAATGCAGGTAAAGGACCTTGCCTCTTTTTGCGATTCGGCACTGCGTTGTTTTAACTGACAATTGCACGGTCGTGCGATGTGGCTCCCAAACATAATTGGCGTCCTTTTCTCCCCACAAATAGAGCATTCTTTTGGTGGTATTTGATCACCTCTGCGGTTTTTATTTTTTGCGCTATAAACAAAAATAGAGCGACAATTTTGAAAAAAATTCAATATTTTTTACTTTTTGCTATAATAAATATCCCCCCAAAATATATATAATTTTTTTTCCTCAGTTTAGGCCGATAAGTATTCTTCTACCTATTCTTGGTAAAAAAAATCGCAATAAGCGCTTATCGGTTGGTTTTCGCAAAATTTATAGCGTTTACGAAATAAGGGATAGTTTTATTGCATTTTTATTAATTATTATTTTTTTACTACTAATGGCGGCGATCAGCGATTTTTTTTGTGACTGCGACATTATGGCGGACACTTCGGACAATTTTGACACATTTTTGGGACAATTGTCATTTTCACAGCAAAAAATGCATTTAAATTGCATTGTTTACTGTGAAAATGACAGTTGCAGTTTGGGAGTTAACCACAAGGGGGCGTTGTAGGGGTTATGTGTTCCCTGTGTGTGTTTACAACTGTAGGGGGGTGTGGCTGTAGGTGTGACATCATTGATCGCGTCCCCCTATAACAGGGATGACGCGATCGATGCTGCCGCCACAGTGAAGCACGGGGAAGCCGTGTTTACACACGGCTCTCCCCGTTCTTCAGCTCCGGGGACCGATCGCCGCACTCCACGGCTGGGTACTAGAACCGACGTAAATATACGTGGATGTGCCCAGCCGTGCCATTCTGCCGACGTATATGTGCAGTAGGCGGTCCTTAAGAAGTTAACAACCCCTTCTGTACACACCCCTCCCCCTCTGCTACTTAACTGACCAGATCAATATCCCAGGAGTTCTGATTCAAAAATGTTCCTTTAATTTTTTTGAGCAGTGTATGTATGTATATATATATATATATATATATATATATATATATATATATATATATATATATATATATGAGCTGTTCCAGTCCAAACTATAGTTTTAGGGCATGGCAGCCCACTGCCATGCCCTAAAGGAAAAGTTCACTTGTACAGCAGTTGCCAATGTAGGGGTTTCTTCAACAAAACAAGAAAGAATTACCAAAAATACCAATCCATCTGGCTGGCATGTTGGCAGCACTGCTGCTCCACTCCTCTGGCCTAGGAATTGAGGGTTCTCCTGATACCCCTGATACAATCGGTCTCCTCTCTCCCTGACAGGGACGTGCAGCTCTGTGTTAACACACAGAGCTCCACGATCCAGCTCAATTGTCGGCAATGGCGTGTGCCCAGCGGCCATCGCACACGTCCCTAGCAGCTTTAAATGACAGGACGTCATATGACGTGCTGTCAGGAACATAGAGTATCCCGCTGGTATCAAGTGGTTAAATGGTTATATAAATATCAGTGGAAAATTTTATTTTTGAAGCATATTCATTTTCTTAGTCAAGAGACCAGGTATTTTCTCACTGTAGGACTTTCATGTCATTAACCCCCCCCCCCCCCAATAAAAAGGATTTTTCTTTTTGATTTTGTGTTTCTACTTCTTTTTCAGGCACGTCAATTGTCTTATGGTGGAATAACAAGAACGTTACTGACACACATGCATGAACTATAAACTATTCTTATTAACTATAAACTATTCTTAACTATTCTTACACTATAAAGTAGTGTGTTGAATACATCATTCAAGAGGATGTATTTATACCGCTCTATTAGGCCTTGTACACACGAGGGAATAAATCCGCTGAAACTGGTCCGACGGACCATTTCATCCGAAAGATCCGGTCGTTTGTATGGTCAAACGGACCGTTTCGGCCGGATTTTTCCAGCGGAAAAATTTCAAAGCATGCTTTGAAATATTTCCGCCGGACCCATGTCCGTCGGATATGTCCGCTCGTTAGTACACAAAAGCCTCGGACCACAAACCCGCGCATGCTCAGTCAAAACGATGGGACGGGAGCACTCGTTCAGGTAAAACTCGCGTTTGTTTGGGACCTGGCACATTCGTCACCTAAACTCTCTATATAGTGTTCCGTTTAGATCGTTTTTTTGTGCTTTCTTCTCTTGCTAGAATGAACCCGTTTTTTGCTGTAGCAATTTTCTCCAGATGTCACATACTGCTAGCTTGCATTTTCATTATTTTGTTTTCTATTTGACACAGTTTGCTTGCCAGATGTCCCCACATTTGTTTCTGTTCTCCACATTTTTAAAATGTCTATTTGGACTTACTGTTGAGTTTTTTTTTTTTTTTTTAAGATTTGGATTTAACGTGTTTGGAATATTTCAAATTTAGTTTTTTTTTCTTGTTTCACCTTTTTTTTTTTTTTTTAATGTCCCTTTTTTCACCAACTTATGTAATTTAGTAGTTTCATCCTTTTTTTTTTTTTTTTTATCAAAAATTTACGCTTCTTTTGGGTTTACCAAGTTCAAACATAAAAGGTCCCCCCCCCCCCTAAAAGGAGTTTGGGTCCTTTGCAAATGCCACATTTTCTTTGCCAAATGTCTGATGCTTACTCACCACAGTATAAAACACAATAGACAAGGTTTGAAAGTAAATACAAAAGCCATTTATTTCCGGCCAAAAAATAAATTAGAAATCACCAGAACGGCAGCACTTGATGAGATTGCAACATACATGCATACTTGGGAATTACAACATGATGAAGGACAAATTAAGTAACCTCAGGAGTCAATATCAAAAATCAGGATCAGCAGCACATGAACAAAGGAACCCAAGCTGTGCTACTACAACGAGCTCAGTTTTTTGGACAATAAACTGGATGGCAGGGATTTATCTTCTCGACTTCCTAGCAGACTTCCTTCCAGCGAAACTTCCACGGGTCCGTCCACGGAACCTTGCAGGTGGGGCTGATGTGGCAGAAGGAGGATGATGATGATGGGGAGCAGGCCAAGCCGGGTCCCACAGCACAGTGTCCCTGGTCAGCTCGTTCCTTTTCATCCTGGCCAGGACCTGATTTATAATGTCCTTGGCCAGGCTTTTTTGCTCCTCCCCCCCTTGGTTCAGCTCATTGGCCACAAATGCGCTATAGCATTCCGTGGGGTTGAGGGGGGCTCTCATGATTTCGGCAGCCTCCTGGATGACCTGAAGGCTTTCATCATGCACCTCCCTTCTGCGCCTCCTTGCAGCTGGTGGCCTCATTTGGAGGGGAGGAACTTGGCTGATTGTGCTCAGCCTGGACCTGGGGACCTGCTGCACCTCACTTGACCCGGCCTCCTCCTGGCTGCCACTCACCCCTTCCGCCTGGCTGACATGGGCCTCAGGAGCTGCCACCTCCTGACTGGTCTCTTCTTCCTGTGTATAAAAAAGGCAACATGTTGTAATTTTTGGCACAATCAAGCACACACATTTTATTTCTCTTGACTTTTTTAGTTAGTATTAATTGAAATTAAACAGACTGTCCTTCTGACCCCTGCATTTGGCATCCCTGTTTGTTTTTTGTTTACAAGATCAACTCACGAATTCAAAATAAATAGCAGCACAAAACTAGTTTTGAAAATACTAGACCTCACTGAAGATGGCCAGATCTGGCTCCATGTCAGCCAGCCCTGCTTCTGATTCTGCAGGGCTCCTGGGATCCGGGGAAGTTCCGCTGGGAGGAAGTGTTGAAACCGAAGCCCTGCCATCCAGTTCATCATTCAAAAAACTGAGCTCTTTGTAGTACCAGAGCTTGGGTTCCTTCTTCTTAGCGGCTGCTGATCCTGATTTTGGATATTTCCACTTTTTATATACATTCCTGTAGCTTCTCCTGAGGTTACTGAATTTGTCCTTCACCATGTCGCCTGTGCAACTTGGCACCCAAGTGTGCAGGTATGTCGCAATCTCATCAAGTGCTGCCTCTCTCTTTCCAGTGTCCAAATAATGGGTGTGCCTGGTGTCCCAAAGAAGGGGCATATCCCGATACCGTGTTATTAACTCCATTGTTGCCTCCTTCCCTTTGAGCAAATCCATTCTTTTGGGCTGCTTCTAGAAATGTCGCTTCTCAATAGTAATGTCTAGAATAGAAATTGCCAATCAAACACAAAGCACAACTTTCCAAAGGCTCAGCTTTGTCATTCTTAAAATATGTGCACATTCATTCATTTTAGAGCATCTACTTTATACAAACACAGTGTCTTATGCTGCTACATAGCTGGCCTGCTCTGCCGCATTGTTGTACCCCCCAAAAAGTTGGCATTCAGAGTCCATGTTGCAAGTTGTAGCATGTAGTTAAGAACACATCCACCATGAATATGAATGCTAGCATTCACCTCAAGGCACTAGTTCATGTGTAGCTATCATGCCCCTCAGCATTGATGGCAGAAAACACTACCTACTTATCTCTGTCCAACCAATACACAACACTACTGGCATGATCTGACTGCATACTCTAAAATACAAATAAAGAGGAAAGAGCATTCTCTACATATATCTTGATGAAGTGATGTGTCCAAGCACTTTACTCTCTAAATGTTATGGTGGGCCCCAAAATACATAAATAACAGTGGCCTAAAAAGGGTGCAAACAACATAGAAAAGCTCCATCCCCCATGCCTGTTCAAATTATAGGCCTCTGATCCGATGTTTGCATTTACCTTCGTCTCTCTCTCTCCTCGTTTCCGCTCGAGTAATCTCCGCGTAACCTACGTAATCACGTCGTTTCCATTATATTCCCCACGCAATCCAGAAACCCCGCCCTCGTCTCCGCCCATGACGTACCAATTTCTGCTTTCCACGCCCATCTGCAACGTTGATTGGAAAATATGGCGATGTCACACGAGCGCACATTAGCCTCTGATCGGGATCAGGAAGGGACACAGGCCGGAACGTCCCGATCCAGGCCAAAACGTTACAAGGCCACAAACATGTCTCTACAAGAGATGGTGGAGTTGGTGTCCATCCTGCGACGGAAGGACTATGATGGTGAGCATGGCCCATACAGCACCCCTAACCGGAGGAAGTAAAAAATTATGGATAAGGCAGCAAGGAAACTTTATGAGATGATTGGGGTCACCAGGTCCAAAGAGCAGCTCCGGAAACGCTGGTCCGACTTAAAACTGCGCGAGCCAGAGCAGTATCGCAAAATAAAAAAAATCATTGAAAAAAGTAAGTACTTTAAAATGTCTTTGGAGTGCCTATTTTTGGCGAAAATGTTTTGCCATGTATATTTCGCCATCTGCCTCGTTGGCCTGCTTGTATTTTTTAAACCCTGCCTTGTAAATTTAGTAATGTTTGTCTAATATAAATCCGACGACTTGCCACGATCGTAGTCAACCTCGTTCCAATCACATCGTTTATCCTCAATCCGCGGGTCCAGGAACATCACACCTGGACGAGGCTATTTGGCGAAAAACATCGTTTTCAGAAACAATGTTGAAAATATGATGTGTTTGTGCAAACTAATAAGTTTAATTAAAAAGGCAATCAGGATTCTGTAATTCACACAGTGCTGAGATAACTTAATATGCAGCTGTTTGGACATCTGTAATTTAGAAAACCTGTCTACCCACATAAAATAGTAATTTGGAGTTTAGGAGAAGGGACTCCAAAAAAGACTTATTCAGGAGGCCAGACATGTGTGTCACTTCCCCAAAAAGCCTCATTATATCACAGCTAGGGAGACGTCAGCTAGCAAAAAAAAGGAACATGGTTTGTGCTGTAATAAGGCCAAAACTAGAATTGTAACGCCACTTCTAAGCAATGTTTGCAAATTAGTCCCTCCAAAAAGATCTGTTTGCTGATGTTTTTTTTATTTTTTTGGTTGTTTTTAGGGGAAAGAAGAGGACAGCGCTATGAGGAGTCAGGGAGGCCCACACTGTCTCCCAAACGGCCCGAAAAAATTGTTGAGCAGGAGGATGATGAAGAAGGAGAGGAGGAAGAAGGAGAGGAGGAAGGGAGAGAGGAGGAAGGCGGATTGGTGGAGGAAGGCGGATTGGTGGAGGAAGGCGGATTGGTGGAATTTGGTGGATTAATGGAGGAAGGCGGTTTGGTGGAATTTGGCGGATTAGTGGAGGAAGGCGGATTGGTGGAGGAAGGCGGTTTGGTGGAATTTGGCGGATTAGTGGAGGAAGGCGGATTGGAGGAGGAAGGCGGATTAGTGGAGGAAGGAGAAGTTGAAGAAGAAGGAGAAGTTGTAGAAGATGTTGAACTTGTCAGTACAACAGGTCAGTGACACCCCAGCTTTGCAGGGAAAAAGAGATGTAGATAGGCCTGCACCTTACTTACTTACAGTGTTGTGTTTTTCCTTTGGCATTTTTAGGGGATGAAGATGGGATTAGCACATCTGTCGCTCCTATTTTTTCTCGTGCAAGTGCACAAATCCTAATACAGCAGATAATGGAGTGCAGCACCGATCTGGCCAATATGAGGGAAAGGATGGTGGTGATGGACCAAAACTTCAAAAACATGCTCGATATTTTGGGACGTATATAAAAGACTATCCCCCCCAGCTGCCCCCCATGCCCCCCCCCCCTGCCCCCCCTGCCCTCACCCCTAACCACCACACTCTCAAAGATGTTGGATAATGTTTGTTTAATATCCCCCAAAATTTGAGGATGCACACACACACACGGGTTTATTTACTAAAGCTATAAGGTGCAAAGCAGCATCACTTGGCATATAAAACAATCATCTTCCATGTTTGGATGCGAAGTCTTAATTGACTAAGCTTAATTTAGAAGCTGATTGGCTTATATGCACAAATAAGCCGGAGTTTGGACTGTTTAGTAAATAAACCCCAATGTGTGTTCACATGTGCGATCTGCCATCACAGGACATCAATTGTATGTGCTTTGTGGGTGCAACCCCTTCCTTACTTATCAAGTAAGTGACAGAAAGGGGTTGCACCCACAAAGCACATACATTGATCACCCATGATGGCAGATAGCACATGTGAACATTTCGCATGGGATCTCATGTGAAAAATCACCATTTGGCCCATCACACACACAGCATGTGTGCATCCTCAAATTTTGGGGGATTCCGGCGTGACCTAAGACCATGTTGTCTGGGTTTGTTATGCCAAATAAAAGGTTGAACTTTGTAAGTTCGATTGTTAGATATGTTTGTCAAAACCACAAAATATTTTTTGAATAAATAAATACTTTCTAAACCAAGTTTTCTAATTAAAACACAAAGATTTTCGTAAATAAAAAAGAAATAAAAAAACCTTTTAAAAACACACACACACCAGTGGCTTCTTATTTCTAACCTCAATACCCAGTTTGTAGAAGAGTGACTAGAATGTGTAATTGTGTGTATTTACTAAAACCTGCTAACTAAATTGGGCACAAGAAATGCACTAGTTTCAGAACCTGGAAGACAGATAAAAAGAGAAAAAGCAATAATGACAAACAACTGTATAAAGTCCAATGGTCAAATTATTTATTAGTTCTTGGTAATATTTCTTTATTTTGGGGGCCGAATTATAAAGAAATATTAATCTGGCATAGCCGACCCATAAAGTACTCAACATATTTGTCGCGTGACTCACGAGCAGATTGGGTGACCGAGCCAGCGCGACCAGTGTCCAGCCCAGGAAGGGTATCTGAGGGTAGTCCTGCCTCAGCACCGATGTTGGGTAGGTACGTCTGGGAATGCCTGCGTAAAAAATTATGCAATATGCAGCAGGCCAAAATAACAGAGTTAAATTTATATTCCGCCAGATGTATCGCTGTCTGGAACAGGCGGAACCGGCTGGCGAGTATCCCAAAGGCATTCTCGACTACCCTCCGGGCCCTGGCCAGCCGGAAATTGAAGACTCTCCTTTCTGGGGTGAGGGTCCTCTGGGGAAAAGGCCGCATGAGGTGAGGTCCAAGTCCAAAAGCCTCGTCCGCTAAAAAAACAAACGGAAGTCCTTCCACATTGTCTTCATCCGGTGGCAGTTCAAGACCACCAGTTTGTAGACGCCTGTAAAATTCGGTCCGCGCGAACACTCCCCCATCAGACAGCCGGCCATTCTTCCCCACGTCCACATACAAAAATTCGTAGTCTGCCGACACCACCGCCATCAACACGATACTATGAAAACCTTTGTAGTTATAATAGTACGAGCCCGAAAGAGGTGGCGGCACTATGCGGACGTGCTTCCCATCAATTGCCCCTCCGCAGTTTGGAAAATCACAACGCTGGGCAAAGTGGGCAGCCACAGTCTGCCATTCCTGCGGCGTGGAGGGAAACTGTGGGGACAAAAGCAAAATAACAATTAGCACTTTGGCACAGAAACAACATTGCAAACACTAGTAAAAAAACAACATTCTGCAACATCACGGTATTAACATTTCAAAAAATTAGTGTATAGAGAGTATTTAGGGCAACAAATCTAGAGACAATTATTATCAGACTCCACATCCCGCTGATAGGGCAATACACTTTTTTAGGGGGAGGGAGTTGAACTACAATGGAGCAGGACACCAAAAATAAAAAAGAAGGTGTTTTTGTCCCTAGGAGATGATGCTGGACAGGTTAGTAGTGTTGAAGGTAAAAATATGCAGGTAGGCCAAACCACATAAACCTGGAAAGCTTAACAACATGCATGGGGAGAAAAGGGAACATTAAGCACACAGCATATTACAATCATGGCGACTAGGAAAACCAACACAAAAAGGTGAGAAAAATATGCAAACATTATTAAAGACACAGATTGTGATGTTAAAGGAGGAAACTTACCTTAATAAACTCCTCCTGCATGACTTGTATGATGGCAGAACACGTCTCCGGTATGATGATCCCAAGCGCCTGGGGAGAGATGCCTGTTGAGAACTTGAGGTCCTGCAGGCTCCTCCCAGTCGCCAGGTACCGCAACGTGGCAATAAGCCTCTGCTCAGCCGGAATGGCTTGGCGCATCACAGTGTCCTGCCTCGTGATATAGGGGGACAGGAGATCCAGCAGACGGTGGAAAACGGGGTCCGTCATACGGAGAAAGTTCCTGAAGTCATCAGGATTATTCTCCCGCATCTCCCTAAGCAGAGACATATGAGAGAATCGATTACGCTGCCGCAACCAATTCTTGGCCCAGGAACTCCTCCTCCTACTGTTCCTGTCCAAATCACTGGAATGCACACAGACTCCAGAACAAAACCCATAAACAGCACGAACTCGTGAAAAGTCGCGCTGCTGCTCCATCATGGCTTCAAACCGGCCGGCTGGTCAGTCAAGAACACACTCAAACAGAAAGCACCCCCAAATCCAGCAAGACCTGCAAAGATCGCACGTCAAACAGATACGACCGTACAGGACGGCACTGCAAAGCAGAAACGCCGCGTACGGCGACACTGAATGACAGATACGAGCCCACAAGCACACACTGAACCTGAAAATACGACCTGTTAAGCGCGGAGACTGAAAAGCACGAATCAGCTCTAACCAAACCTTCGCTAACACGGAACTAGCAGAAGCGGAACAGAGGGCGGCGCCGATGGCTTTGTCATTCCCCTTTATAGTGACGTCGTACGTGGTTTACGTGCCCGCGTTCTGGTCCGCTGGGATTTCAGTCCGATGGTGTGTACGCTCATCAGACCAACGGACAAATTTGACTTATCCGCTGGGAAATATCCGTCGGATGTTTCCGACCGGATACATTCCCTCGTGTGTACAAGGCCTAACAAAACAGCTGAACATTATTTATTAACCACTTGCTTACTGGGCACATATACCCTTCTCCTGACCAGGTGAAATTTCAGCCTCCGGCACTGCGTCGCTTTAACTGACAATTGCACGGTGGCTCCCAAACAAAATTGATGTTCTTTTTTCCCCACAAATAAAGCTTTCTTTTGGTGGTATTTGATAACCTCTGCGTTTTTTGTTTTTTTTTTGCGCTATAAACAGAAAAAGAGCGACAATTTTGAAAAAAAAAAACATATTTTTTACTTTTTGCTATAATAAATAGCCCATTTTTTTTTTTAAAAAACATTTTTTTCCCTCAGTTTAGGCCGATACGTATTCTTCTACATATTTTTGGTAAAAAAAAAAATCGCAATAAGCGATTGCACAAATGGTATAGCGCTTACAAAATAGGGGACAGAATTATTATTATTTTTTTTTTTTACTAGTAATGGTGGTGATCTGCAATTTTTATTGGGACTGTGACATTATGGCGGACACTTTTGACACATTTTTGGCGCCAATCACATTTATACAGCGATCAGTGCTATTAATATGCACTAATTACTGTATAAATGTGACTGGCATTGAAGGGGTTAACACTAGGGGGTGAGGAAGGGGTTAAATGTGTACCCTGCATTGTGTTCTAACTGTGGGGGAGGGGGGTGACTGGGGGAGGTGACCGATATGTGTCCCTATGTACAAGGGACACAGATCGGTCTCCTCTCTCCCTGACAGGACATGGATCTCTGTGTTTACACACAGAGATCCATGTCCTTGTCTCTGTAACTGCCGATCAAGAGTGCCTGGCTGACATCGCGGTCGACAGGCACGCGCATCGGCATCTCAGTGATGCGGCGGGCATGCGCGCAACGCCAATAGGGATAGATGGAGGTGGGGTTATGGCAGGTGACAAGAAAGTTCCCATGTTGCAAACAGCCATTGGAAATTATAGTGCCATTTGCACTACTAAAAATTATATGAATCATATGAAAAACGCCAGCGAAAAATGTAACAATACATTTAAGTGTTTGTTCACCAATGCCAGAAGCCTTCCAAGCAAAACAGGTGAGTTGGAAGCTCTGGTGCATGAGGAGAGCTATGATGTAATCGGTATTGCTGAAACTTGGCTTCAATCCTCACATGACTGGGCTATTAATATTCCTGGCTATGCTCTCTTTCGGAAAGACAGGGTAAAAAGGAAAGGTGGAGGGGTCTGTCTCTATGTGAGAAGTGACCTCAAAGCAAGCGTGAAAGAGGACCTGGTTGATGGAGAGTGTGATGAAGTTGAAGCATTATGGGTGGAACTGCATACAGATGTGCGTAGTTCAAAGCTAATCATTGGAGTTTGTTATAGACCACCCAATGTTAATGAGGAGGTGGAGACTCAGCTCCTTGCACAGATGGAAAGGGCTGCAAGGGCAGGGACGGTGATAATAGTGGGGGATTTTAACTACCCAGAAATTGACTGGAATAATGGAATTTCTGGGACAGTTAAAGGACAAAAATTTAAAAACCTATTGCAGGACAATTTTATGGTCCAGTTTATTGAGGCCCCAACTAGGAATGATGCTCTGTTGGACCTGGTAATCTCAAACCATGCAGAGCTCATTACTAATGTTAAGATAAAGGAACACCTGGGTAGCAGTGATCATAACATGATTTCGTTTAATGTAAACTATAAGCAAGAAATACATACAGGAAAGATAAAAACACTTAATTTCAAGAGAGCAAATTTTCAAAGCATGAGGACTGCTCTCCAGGGCTTGGACTGGGAGGGAATATTGGCACCGATGAACACAGAACAGAAATGGGAATTCTTCAAAAAGACTCTTTGGAACCTCACTGCAAAGTATATTCTCATGGGCAATAAGTTTAAAAGGCTACAGATAAAACCTATGTGGCTCACGGTTAAAGTTAAAAAAGCTATAAACAATAAGAAAATAGCTTTTAAAAAATATAAAAATGAAGGAACACTAGTGTCGTTTAAATGTTACAAAGAATATAATAGAATATGTAAAAAGGAAATCAAGGATGCAAAAATTCAAAATGAACGACAGATTGCAAAAGATAGTAGGACAAACCCCAAAAAAATTATTTAAATATATTAATAGTAAAAAGGTCAAGTCTGAGCATGTAGGCCCTTTACAAAATAATCTAGAGTGGGTGACTGAGGACATAGAGAAGGCAAATTTATTAAATGCTTTCTTCAGCTCTGTGTATACAATGGAGAATGGGGGAGCTCATGTCGATATAGGGGGTGGGAGTGACACAGCCCCAAATCCACAATGGCTCAAAAGTGATATGGTCCAGAAATATTTAGACAGAATAAAGGTGGATAAAGCACCTGGACCAGATGGCATCCACCCACGGATCCTAAAAGAATTGAGCTCTGAAATTTCAAAGCCACTGTATCTAATATTTAGGGACTCATTAATGACAGGAATAGTACCACTGGATTGGCATAAAGCCAATGTGGTGCCCATATTTAAAAAGGGAACAAAGTCTTTACCTAGTAACTATAGACCTGTTAGTTTAACTTCTATAGTTGGAAAGATACTGGAACGTTTAATAAAAGACCACATGGATGAGTTCTTGCTGGAAACAAACTATTTAAGCAGCAGACAGCATGGATTCATGAAGGACAGAAGTTGTCAGACAAACCTGATTTCCTTTTATGAAGAGGTAAGTAAAACCCTGGACAGAGGCGTGGCAGTGGACGTGGTATACTTGGATTTTGCAAAAGCGTTCGATACAGTTCCCCACACACGGCTCATGTGTAAGGTAAGGTCTACAGGATTAGATATATCAGTTTGTAAATGGATAGAAAACTGGCTGAAAGACAGAATTCAGAGAGTTGTGGTTAATGATTCTTACTCTGAATGGTCCAAGGTTATCAGCGGTGTACCCCAAGGTTCAGTGTTGGGTCCCTTACTTTTCAATATATTTATAAATGATATTGGGTCTGAGATCAAAAGTAACATTTCTGTTTTTGCAGATGACACCAAGCTATGCAGTGGAATAATGTCCTTACAGGATGTCTCCAATTTACAAGCCGACCTCAATGCTCTGTCTAATTGGGCGACTAAGTGGCAGATGAGGTTTAATGTTGATAAATGTAAAGTTGTGCACTTGGGGGCTAAGAATATGCATGCATCATACATGCTAGGGGGAGTACAACTGGGGGGATCTGTAGTGGAGAAGGATCTGGGTGTTTTAGTTGATCATAAGCTCAATAATGGCATGCAATGCCAAGCTGCGGTTTCCAAAGCGAGCAAAGTCCTTTCTTGTATTAAGAGAGGTATGGACTCCAGAGATAGAGATATCATTTTGCCCCTGTACAAATCATTAGTAAGACCTCATCTGGAATATGCAGTCCAGTTTTGGGCACCAGTTCTCAAAAAGGATATCGGAGAACTGGAGAAAGTGCAGAGAAGGGCAACCAAACTGATAAGAGGCATGGAGGAGCTCAGCTATGAGGAAAGATTAGAGGAACTGAATTTATTCACTCTTGAGAAGAGGAGAATAAGGGGGGATATGATCAACATGTACAAATACATAAGAGGTCCATATAGTGAACTTGGTGTTGAGTTATTCACTTTAAGGTCAACACTGAGGACAAGGGGGCACTCTTTACGTCTGGAGGAAAAGAGATTTCACCTCCAAATACGGAAAGGTTTCTTCACAGTAAGAGCTGTGAAAATGTGGAACAGACTCCCTCCAGAGGTGGTTCTGGCCAGCTCAGTAGATTGCTTTAAGAGAGGCCTGGATTCTTTCCTAAATGCACATAATATAACTGAGTACTAAGTTTTGTAGGTAAAGTTGATCCGGGGTAAATCCGATTGCCTTTCGGGGGATCAGGAAGGAATTTTTTCCCCTCCGGTAGCAAATTGGATAATCGCTCTGCTGGGGTTTTTTGCCTTCCTCTGGATCAACTGTGGGTATGGAGTTGGGTGTATGGGAGGATGTACTGTGTTTTACTTTGTTTTATTTTTATTTTTTTTTATGGTTGAACTGGATGGACTTGTGTCTTTTTTCAACCTGACTAACTATGTAACTATGTAACTATGTAACTATGTCCCAGAGAAGTAGAACCACCCTGCAGCCGTACAAAGTCGTACAACCGTCGGGAAGTGGTTAAAGCTTGTTACAGTCTGTTTAGACAGTTTGTGAGCATATTTATTAATTACTTTTTTCATAGAAGAATTGCACAGTAAACAGTAGCCTGGATACAAGAAACATTTTGGTATAATCCATTATTATCCCACAAATATGTCTATGGTTGAACATGCTTGATGATTGGTGATTGGATCTTTAAGAAGGGGGTATACCCTGAAAATGTGTACTGGAATTTTGGATGATAATGCAAATAAAACAAATTACACTTACATATTATATTATATTATATATTAAAGGCATCTGGAATCAGAGGGGATCAAAAAGACTTACTTTGCCACTTCAGCCAAAAAGACCAAAATTATGAAAATAAAAATAAAAATACTGCTATAAAACATACCCCCAAAAAAAATATTGAATTTCTTAATCAATTTAGACTAATATTTATTCTGCTACATATTTTTGGCAAAAAATCCCAATAAGCGTATATTGATTGGTTTTCAAAAAAGTTATAGGGCCAGATCCATAGAGAGAGTACACCGGTGTATCTACTGATACGCCGGCATACTTTCAAATTACCCGCGTCGTATCTTTAGTTTGAATCCTCAAACCAAGATATGACAGCATCTGGGTTCGATCCGACAGGCGTACGCCTTCAGATCGTAGATGCAATACTTCGGCGTCCGCTGGGTGGAGTTCTAGTCATTTTCCGCTTTGAGTATTCAAATGAGCTATTTCCGACAATCCACGAACGTACGCACGGCCGTCACATTCTCTTACGGCGTCTCTAGTCGGCTTTTTCCGGCATATAGTTAAAGCTGCTTTTTTGCGGCCTATAGTTAGACTTGCCATGTTAATTATGGCCGTCGTTCCTGCATCAAAATTTGAATTATTTTTTATTTTTACGTAAGTCGTCCATTATTAGGAATGTACGTAAATCACGCTAGTAAAAAAAATAACGTTGTTGCAACGTAATTTAGAGCAATGCACGGCAGGAAATTTCTGAACGGAGCATGCGCAGCCCGATCGGCGCGGGGACGCACTTCATTTAAATGAAACACGCTCCCTACCCACCCAACTTGAATTCCGTGCCATTACGCCGCTTGAGATACACTACGCCGCCGTAACTTACGGCGCAAAATCTTTATGGATTCGAACTAAAGCCAGGTAAGGTATGGCAGCGTAGCATATCTCACATACACTGCGCCCATCTATTTCTATGTGGATCTGGCCCACAGCGTCTATGGAATATTTTTATGGAATTTTTACTTATTTATTTTACTAGTAATGGTGGCGATCAGCAATTTTTAGTGGGACTGTGACATTGCAGCAGACAAGGGGGAGACACTTTTAACTGGCACTTTTAACACTTTTAGGGGACCAGTGACATTATTACAGTGGTCAATGCTAGAAAAAATGCACTGTTATTGTACTAATGATGGCAGGGCCAATCAAGGAGTAAAGTATTACCCTCTGGCAGAACAACAATCTGCTTTGTTTACATAGGCAGACCACCATTTTGCCTCTCCACAGAATGATCTGCGGGTCCCGGCAGACATTGCATCCGTCTTCTGATTGGCACCCACTGTGTCCAATCACCAGACACACACCAGAATCACAGTGGGACCTGGAATAAGCCACAACGTACAGGTACGTTATTTCGCACAACTGGGGCCCCCCCGCCACAGTAAATGTGCGGTGGGCTGTCCAGAAGCGGTTAAAAATAAAAAATATGTATAGATATTACTTTTTTTGGGGCTTTAAAGGCACCAAGTGGTAAAAAAATAAATAAAAATAAAGGCACCCAAGTGAATCACACATCAAACTACAAAAAGCAAAGCAAAAAAAAAAAAGTTGACTTTTTTTAGAAAGGAAGCAACACCACTTATGTCGGTAGTCGCCAGTGAATGAATATGTGGCCTCAGCCATTGCTGCTTCAGCCACTTCCTTTTCCTGTTTCACCCTTTACACCAGGGCTTAGTCACAGAGGTTGGGAAAACAGGGCTGAACAATTTTTGATGAAGACAGTGTGGAAAAAAAGGGAAGAAAACAAATTGAATCAAGAGAGATCTTGTGATGAAAAGGTGAAAATAAAAATGGAGTGAAGGAAGTGAAACACATGGGCAATAAAAATAAATGTGAAAAAGAAAAACAATGTGTTATTAAAATAAGTTTTTTTTTTGTATGAAAAATATATACAAAAACATAAACAAAGAAGTAATAAAGTATAGTATATGTTGTACAAAAACAACAACTTTGTTGTTCTCTTTAGGGATGATGCTCATATAATCCTATGCTTGTCTCTGTTCTCCCAACCTCTGTGACCAAGTCCCAGTGTGTGGGCTAAAAATTTAGAGGGAGTGGCTGGAGCAGCACTGGCTGAGGCCACACTCATTCACATATTCCTGCATTTGATCAGTGAGCGGTGTTGCTTCCTATCTAAAAAAAAAAAGTTATATTATAAAAATGCTCTAGGAAGCATTAACCAAACTTTGTATCCATCCACGATTAACCACTTCAGACCCGCGCTATTGACAAAATACGTCAACAGCGCGGACCTGAGGCACCAAGTGGACATCTTTGGACGTGATTTAAAGTGCATTACCCGTGCGCGCCACTGGGTGGCGCACCGTGGGTAAACACTGTCCTGCCGAATCGCTGAAGAGCCGATGCATGTACCTGGTGGCCGCGATGTCCGTCGGGTACATGCGATCGGCGGGAACACAAGCAGGTGACAGCAGGGACGTGGAGCTCTGTGTTTTCCACGTGCTGTCAGAGGAGAGGAGACCGATCTGTGTCCCTTGTACATAGGGACACAGCATCGGTCACCTCCACCAGTCACCCCCCCTCCCCCCACACAGTTAGATCACACCCAGGATACACATTTAACCCTTCCTCACCCCCTAGTGTTAACCCCCTCCCCGCCAGTCACATTTATACAGTAATTAGTGCATTTTTATAGCACTGATCACTGTATAAATGTGAATGGTCCCAAATTTGTGTCAAAAGTGTCCGATATGTCCGCTGCAATATCGCAGTCCCAATAAGAATCGCATATCGTCGCCATTACTAGTAAAAAAAATAATAATAAAAAAATCATAATTCTGTTCCCCATTTTGTAGTCGCAATAACTTTTTGCGCAAACCAGTCGCTTATTGCGATTTTTTTTTTTACCAAAATAACTTAACTGAGAAAAATAAATATATATTTTTAAATTGTCGCTCTTTTTTTGTTTATAGCGCAAAAAATAAAAACAGCAGAGGTGATCAAATACCACCAAAATAAAGCTCTATTTGTGGGGAAAAAAGGACGTAAATTTTGTTTGGGAGCTATGTAGCACGACCGCGCAAATGTCAGTTAAAGAGACGCAGTGCCGGAAGCTGAAATTTCGCCTGGGCTCGAAGGGGGTTTATGTGCCCAGTAAGCAAGTGGTTAAAGGTATGGTTCACCCTCCTAAACAACAGTCCTTAAAACGAACTGGCTCAGTCTGGCTAAATACAATACGCAATTTAAAAAAATTACAATCGCTCCCATACCTCTTTTTCTCCTCTGGCAAACAGGCACTTCCTGGTGTAAGAGCAGCGGGACTGGGCGTATCACTCTGTGCTTGTTTGGCCGCAATGCTTCCTGGGTTTACAGCGTGACGCTGCCCAGGAAAGAATTCACAGCCCACGATCTGCAAATCTCGCGGTATTTCCGCTCATCACATGACTCTGGAAGCAAGTCATGTGACAATTGTGGCTGCAATAGAGCCATTTTCAAGACTGGAAACCTTGTCTAAACTCCATTACTCACCTGCACACCGTTGCCACAGTAACAGTTCAGTGTTGACGGCGCGGCTCGCAGTCAACACTGGGCATGTGCGGGATAGAGCGGTGAATTCTGGGAGTACAGCATTCGCCGCATGCCGGAAGAGACTGCGGTTGGTCTTCAGACTGCCCGGAGCAAAGATGGAAACGTCCATCTCGAGGTGATATAAACTTTTCTTTTGGGGTAATTCTAAATGCTGGCGCCTACATCGCTGGGACGGGTGAGTACATTATTACATAGGTACCAAGCGGGAGAAAGGATTTAAAAAAAAAAATAATAATTTCGGCCGAACCACCCCTTTAAGAACTGCTCATCATGTTAATATTGGATCCAAAAAACAATGACAGAAGCCTTTGGCTTGCAACTCTATACATTGTGTTGACATAACAATAAACCTTTTTATGAATATGAGGTAAAAAGCCAATTTAAAAGTGCGTATAAAACGAATAAGAAATAAAATATTTCATTTATTATACACATTTACATTGAATAATTGAATAATTTACAAAATCAGTAGGAGGCTTCCTGTCTGTCTCTCTGTATTGGCTGGTGCTCACATTATGGACAAAGAAGATGGAGCTGCAGGGGCCATCAAAGAGAACATATGGATTACCTAAATGACTAGAAATGTAAAGTTGTATGTTGCTCATTTATGTTCATTTGTAAAAATATCCTCTTACATCCAGTCATGGAAATTTTAAGATTTATTTAATATGTATTGTCATAGTGTCTCCCACAGTTAGTTCTCCCGCATACGGACACTGGTTGAGTCCCGCCTGGTAGTGGAAAACATTTTAAGGTTGGAGAGTGATGTTTGCAGAGTGAGGATATATCCACCGATGAAGGGCATTAGTGCAGATGATCGTCAAGGAGGGGATATGTTCGCTCTTCAAGGACATTATTTGTTTTAGGCAGATGTGCACTCTTGTCTCTGCTATGTCTGATCAGCATGGTCAGGATTCGTAGCGCACGCCTGCAGATAGCCTCCCTTCCACAAGCAATAATAGAATAATCCGGATATGCGTGGTTCTATGAAATAGCTCAAAATAAGGATTCCTATCAGCGGTTAAAATGGAAGTCTTGGGTTGTTATGACCAGAGATGGCATCCATGTTTGTTTAGCTTGCATTCACCCTGTCTCTGCTCAAACACACCCATCAGAATCCTTTAATTTTATTGTATTGTATTGGACATCCTGTTGGAGGGATGTCCTTTCATTGACATTTTCTCTGAGTGAAGGTCACATGCGGTGACATCACTTCCTGTTGGTAACTTCTTACGTGACATCCTGTGGGGATTTTAATAAAAAATAGTGACACAGAGGAAGCCCAGGCAGTCATACTGGGATGCTGAGATTATAAACATAGCAGTGCAGTGATGTTTCTTTACTTGAATAAATGGAAAAATTGAACAAATGGTGAGTGGACTTTTAGCTTGAGATGCATTATATCATTAAGACAAACTGTGTGCATATTTAGCACAAGGAAAAATGTATGCAACCTATTTTTCCACCACAATCCAATCACTTACACTTGGATATGCTAGAAGGATGGATCTTTTTAAAAGTTATAGCACAGTAATAGTTGGCTGAAAAGCCAGAATCTAGGTGTCCCCAATATTGTTTGTAATCCAGATTAGACACGTCCAATATTGTTTGTAATCCAGATTAGACACGTCCGGCTCATTTTGTTCCAAATTAATATTCAGACAAATATTTCATTATTCGGAGATTCGGATATATCCGAATACCAAAATTACAATGTAAACCAATTTTACCAATTGCTCTGGAAAACTAAGCATAATTCATCTAAACTTACTTTCTGTAAAAAAAAAATGCAATGATATGCATTTGTCAAACAGGTGCAGAAAAATTGGTCTTTGGGTGTCGGTGACGCCTTCCCAACGTAGCCCTATAGAGGTACTATTGATGAAAGCAAGAATTGGCCTTGCTGTAAAAAAAACTGCAATGATATGCACCTGTCAAACAGGTTCAGAAAAATTGGTCTTTGGGTGTTGGTGTTACCATCTGACCGTAACCCTATAGAGGTGCTCTTGATGAAGGCAAAAAAAAAAATGCAATGATATGCACTTATTAAACAGGTACTGAAAAATGGTCTTTGAGTGTTAATTGTGCCCATGAAAACTATACCAAAAACATTCTTCCAGATGAAATGATTAAACACCCTTAAAGCTAGGCAGCCTCAAAGTCCTGCAGAGATTCCACATCCCAAAAAAACGTAATCAGTGACATCAGCATCAGGGGCTTCATAGCTGGTAATCCAGGACTGATTAATTTTTATAAAATTCAAATGGTCCACAGTGTCTGTGGGCAGACGCATTCTATGATGAGTAACAAAACCTCCTGCAGCATTAAATGCCCGTTCTGAAAGCATGCTGGATGCAGGGCAGCCCAACAACTCAATAGCATACTCGGCAAGTTCAGTGGATTGTCGGCTGGAAAGCTCTCTATCTCTGTTTTGGCCTATAGGTAATCGTCCACAATGTGATGCAGACGCTGCCGATGGGATGTGGAAGCTGACAGCCCTGGGCAGCAAGGACTAAAAAAAATCCGAAATGCCTCACTTAGGCAGATGCCTTCCAACGCTTCTCTCTTGGCCAACAGAAGACTCAAAATTATGTTTTCCACGACACTGTACCCTGGTGGAATCAGGAAATTGAGGAAAACCATTCAATAAAATCCTCTTTAACGTGTCCTCAAGAGATTTTATCTTCTGCACTCTCTGTGGGGATGGGATGAGTTCTGAGACCTCCCCCTTATAACAGTGGTCAAAGAGGGTTGCCAACCAGAAATCGTCCTTGTTTATGCCTTGTATTCGTGTATCCTTTCACAGTCTTTGAAGCATGAGGTTTGCCATGTACCTCAAATTTGCTGAGGCTTAAGAATCAGACTTCTCTGGGTCACTCAGGATGACAGCATAGCATCCTCCTCCCCTCTCTCCTCCTGTGTGTTCTGTTTCATAGGAATGATGGTGTCTGGATAAATTGGAGCTTGAGGGGAAAGGAAGTCCTCCTCTTCCTTTTGCTGCTCTGCCTCCATAATGCCACGCAGTCTGCTCCAGCAGGAACACAACAGGGATCGTGTCACTGATTCATGCACTTATAAAGAAAACTATTCCTCGCTGGAAAAAAAAAAACAATAATAAAATACAAAATATGCTAGCCAGCACCAAGGATAAATTCAAAGAAAATTTCCAAAAATGTATAAATAGTGAAACAGTAAGGCAATATGTAAAATATATATATATATATAAAATATAAATGAAATTTAAATTAATTGTGAAATAACACAAGTTCATGAGTAATCATAAGAAATAAAGGTAAAAATACAAAAGTCCATCAGTGATTGTGTAAAAGAGAAATCCAGATGAATTCCATTAAAACGGTGCAGATTCCAATCAAGTGACCAAAGAAAGATCCACCACCAACAGAAACAGATGGCCTCTCACCTCAATCATTTGACCTTCAAGGGATCACAAAGCGTGGTATGCAATCAAGAATCCTAATCCCAGCATTTAGCAAATCAATAGACAGCTCCAGCTGTCATAGATAGGCTCAGCAAATGTGGACAGGAAACAAAAAAAAGGAGAGATCTAATGCTCTCAGTAGCAACAAAGGTGTGTTTATTAAAAGCAAATAAAAACACTCACATGGTATGGCATTTAGAACCGAGTGCTGGTGATGAAACAAATAACGCTCATAAGCGTATGCAGCATGAAATAAAAAGCAGTGATCGCGGGTGACATCAGCACATAACTCCTCTCCCTCGTACGTTACATCCCATGGGCGGGAGGTTGAGTGTGGAGATAGTGAAGGCGTCCCGCAGAGTCAAGCATTTATAGCGTGCTTAGGCGTCGTTATGGCAACCACCATAAACAAATCAATCAAGCAAACCAAGCAGCCTGAACACAGCACGCATCATATGCTCATATTAGACCACACCAGACCAGGCTCGATACATCAAGGATACAAACGCCAATCAATCCAGCCACTGACCAGACATAAGAATCCTTGAAAATGAGTAAAAATAGTAAAAATAAATGTAATGATATTTAAACTTAAAGGTAAAGGAGACAAAATCTCCATGATCCACAAAAATTGCATACAAAATGCTAAAAATGTGATCAACCTCCAAGAAAATAACTACAAATATCTAATATCCAAATATATCCCATATACCTAAAGTATATATGAAAAAAGGATGTCAGCCACGATCACCCTTTCATAATAAAATACAAATACAATAAAAAAACAAACAAATCGCAGACAGACATAATAAAATAATAAGATAGAATAATGGAATCACCGATTCGAAAATAAAACAATTCAAATCAAATTCAACATTTAATCCTGCTGGCGAGGTAACTTTGGTCTCATAAATCCAAAAGGATTCACGGCGACTAAGTTGCCGAATATAGTGTCCACCTCGCCAATGCCTTGAGACTTTTTCTATTCCCCAAAATTTCAGGCTTTTAGGATCTTGTTGATGGTGAGTCCTAAAGTGTTTGGAGACACTATGGTTTTTAATACCTCTCTTAATGTTGCTAACATGCTCACCTACCCTTACATGAAGCGCACGAGAGGTGCGCCCCACATATCGGAGGCCAAATCCACATTTGAGCATGTAAACAACCCTTACTGTCGTACATGTGATCAACTGTTTGATGGTATATTTAGTCTGTGTGACAGTGGAGCAGAAAGATTTTTGCTTTTTGATATTGGCTTTAACATGCTTGCAAGTCGCACAGCGACCGCAGGCATAAAAGCCAGACAAAAAATTAAAAAGTTTTGGTTGAGCCAAAATAGGTGGGTCCACCACTCCAGGGGGCAAACAGTCCCTAAGGGAAGGGGCCTTCCTATAAATGAATTGAGGATGGTCAGGGAGGGCCGGGCCTAAAACTCTATCACCCTTTAGAATTGGCCAATGTTTGGCCACAATTCTCTCAAATTTCTTATGTTGAATATTGTAATCCAACACCATTTCATAATTGCTGCCCGTTTCCTCAACCAAAGTATGGGGCGTATCAGCTATAATAGTTTTCCTTTCAATGGCCCTGATCTTCTTGATCTCCTGTGTAATAGAAGGTTGTGAATATCCCTTAGATATAAACCTAGTCGCCAACTCACGTGTGCAATTTCTACAGAGTCTGATAAATTTTCCTCTAGGGATGTTGCGCAACCATACCTTGTGATGGCAACTAGTAAGTGGAATGTACCCATTCCGATCAGTTACTTTGAAATGGTTTCTGGTATGCAGTGTAGATTCACTTTTAAATATTTCTAAATCCAAAAATGTGACTTGCTCATGGGAGACTGTCCAGGTAAGGATAATGTTCCTATTGTTGTTATTAAGTCTATTCATAAACTCCTGGAGAGTGGACATATTACCATCCCAAATAATTTCATTTTTTTATTTTGAATCGGTGATTCCATTATTCTTTCTTATTATTTTATTATGTCTGTCTGGAATTATTTTTTAATTTTTTATTGTATTTTATTATGAAAGGGTGATGGCGGCTGACGTCTTTTTTTCATATATGCTTTAGGTATATGGGATATATTTGGATATTAGATAGTTTTAGTTATTTTCTTGGAGGTTGATCACATTTTTGGCATTTTGTATGCAATTGTTGTGGATCATGGAGATTTTGTCTCCTTTACCTTTAAGTTTAAATATCATTACATTTATTTTTACTATTTTAACACATTTTCAAGGATTCTTATGTCCGGTCAGTGGCTGGATTGATTGGCGTTTGTATCCTTGATGTATCGAGCCTGGTCTGGTGTGGCCTTTGTGCTCTAGCTAATATGAGCATATGATGTGTGCTGTGTTCAGGCTGCTTGATTTGCTTGATTGATTTGTTTATGGTGGTTGCCATAACAATGCCTCAGCACGCTATATATGCTTGACTCTGCGGGATGCCTTCACTATCTCCACACCTAAGGCTGATGAAGTCCCGCCCATGGGATGTAACGTACGAGGGAGAGGAGTTATGTGCTGACGTAACCCGCGATCACAGCTTTCATTTCATGCTGCATACGCTTGTGAGCGTTATTTGTTTCATCACCAGCACTCGGTTCTGAGTGCCATACCATGTGAGTGTTTTTATTTGCTTTTAATAAACATGCCTTTGTTGCTACTGAGAGCATTAGATCTCTCCCTGTTTTTGTTTCATGTCCACATTTTCTGATTTTCTTCTGAGCCTATCTATGACAGCTGGAGCTGTCTATTGATTTGCTGAATGCTAGGATCAGGATTCTTGATTGCATACCACGCTTTGTGATCCCTTGAGGGTCAAATGATTAAGGTGAGAGGCCATCTGTTTCTGTTGGTGGAGGATCTTTCTTTGGTCACTTGATTGCAATCTGCACCGTTTTAATGGAATTTATCTGGATTTCTCTTTTACACAATCACTGATGGACTTTTGTATTTTTACCTTTATTTCCTATGATCACTCATGGACTTGTGTTATCTCACAATTAATTTAAATTTCATTTATATGTTATATTCATATTGTTTTGTTTGCGCCGCACTGTTTCACTATTTACTGATTCATGCACTGTCATGGCTCACCATCCTTGTGGCCTCCTCAAATGGTGACAATACAGCACATGCATCCTTAATGATCGGCCATTGGCATTGGGTAAAAAAGCTAAGGCGGCCTGGCACAGGTACTTCTTGACAGCCCTCTGCTGCATGTATAACCGCTGCAGAATCGACAAAGTTGAGTTTCACCTGGTGAAATCGGGCGGTTTACAAGCAGGTGGATTTCCAGCTGAATTTCAGCCAACTGAGTACTGGCTGTGTATGACCGCATGAAATGGCTACAAACACAGCTTTAGCACATATTGCAACCCTCAATATGTGCTTGGGAAACGCTGCACCACCAAACTGAGGATATGTGCCAGGCATGGCACATGTGTCGACTTTCCCTGTCTAAGGGCAGACAGGAGGTTTGAGCCATTATAGCCATTATATATCTTCTTCCTGAGCCTCAATGCTACTGTACATTTTTCTTAGCAAAGCCCATTCAAATCCTTTTTTTTTTATTATGGTAAAGTTAGTACTCAATCACATCCACATTTACTGTCTCTGCCATGTACTGGACACATTTAAAGTAATCAAAAACATCCTCGGCCTTTTCTTGTCTCACATCCAGAAATCCTCATTAATAATTTTACAACATTCTGTCCACTATCTACTTCTTTAAACAATCAATAACCTGATTTCTCTATTCTGCCATTTGCTTCCTTTTCTAACTACTGCTTCTTAACTTGCATAGTTCCCTTAATATTTTGGCATGATAAAAATCAACCCGGTCTTATCAGTGAGTGAAACCTTTTCCCTTTTCACGCTCAGTTTCAGTACCTACAATACAATCTTTTTGTATTGTTCACTTTTCTCAATTACAACTTTCTATAGTTATTAGATGTTCAAAAAAATCTCTGTCTTCTTTACACATGCATTTGAAGGGAGGGGCACCTCACTTATTTCTTACACACAGACACACAATTGGAAAGGAGGGGTGAGAAAACTGAAAACAAACAGGCAGGCTTCTCTCATCGGTATTTTAGAATCATTCAAATGAAGCATAATTTTTCTGCTTCTCAAACATTTAGATAACATTGCCTGGTCGAATTCTCTTTTGCTAGACCCATCAGTAATATGCATTAGAAAAACTTTGACAGGCTTATAACTAAAAATCCAATATTGTACACATTTAATGCCCATGTTTCAGCTCTGTCAATCTGCCTTAAACAATTAACATACACAGAAACCCACATTGATCATAACTCCCTCTACTAGTATTGGATCTGGTCTGTTTTGGTCTAGCCTATAATAGTCTTGGTGTAATTTCTTAACCAATGTCCACATCTGTCTGTCATATTACTTACTTTACTTGTGCCATGTCTACCGCTCCTGGCTTGAAGGGTGCATGGGAGCACCATACTCCCAATCTAGGGTCCTCACTTTGAAGTCTCTACTTACAAAATTTGTGGGTCCTCGCCCAAAATTTCTCCTGGGCCACACACAGTGGCCAATAAATGGCACTTTATTACACTTGTCCATTTACCACATAGGCATTACTCGCCACACAGGCTCACTAATACATTCCTCTGGTCAGACATTCTCACAAGTCTCATAAATCTATTGACACACCAAGCATAGAAAAAAAAAACATCAACATTGATAATTAAATGTATCAGACTACTGTGCCTACCAGATCGCTGCGGTCTGAGAATTTGGCTTTGTTGAACATCCCCAAATTTGCCAAAAAGAAATGCGATGGGAGGACCCTGGAAGTTCAAGGAGCTCAGTTCTGGAACTCCTTGCCTCTTCCCATAAGACTGGAGAATGATCTCCTAATGTTTAGGAGATTGTTAAAAACATGGCTATATATCCAGGCTTTCGGGGTGACTTAAATATTAAGTATTCTAATAGCTCTAAATTTTATATATTTAACTTTGTATGTTTTATATTTTCTTGTTCGCTGATTGTTATTGTTTTATTGTCACTTGTTTGGTCGATGTAGTTTTTTGCCCCTTTTCTGTTCTGTTTTTATCCCGCCAACACATTGAGGCTCATGTGTAAGACTGCACTGTTGTTTTATAAGCATTTTAATAAATAAATAAATAAATATTATTTCTGCAACAGGTAAAGTAAAAGTAGTTATTTGGGTCAAACTGTGTAACATCATCATTACTCTAGTTTACACTTAAAGCGGAGGTTCACCCTCAAAATCAAGTTTCCAGCATCTTTAACCTACAGCCCATCTAAGCATTATAGCGTTGAATTTTTTTTTTCAATGATCCCTTACCTGTAATCTGCTGTGCTTCCGGGTTTCCATCCCTGCTGAAAGTTTGGGTTTGGGTTCGAAGTTCGGCAATGTAATGGCACGCTGCAAAGCAGCCAATCACCATTTGTTTTACTCAAGTGACCTAGAAGCCATCACAGCCATGCCTACTAATGAATGTGATTGGCCAGTGCAGCATGTGACCCAGCCTCTATATAAGCTAGAGGCACACAGCGCAGCTCGTCACTCTGCACTCTGCTTTAGTTAGGTTAGGGAAAGGCTGCTGCTGCTCTCAGGGAGATATTTAGATAGGAGTCAGACTGTCCTGCTTCAGAATCACCAGCACTGCATATGTTACTCTGAGATACTCTGCAAGATAGGTTAGGGAAAGGTTCCCGATTGAATTTGTAGGGAGAGATTTAGATAGAAGTCAGACTGTCTTGTCCTGCTTCAGAAACACCAGCACTGCATATATCACTACTATGAGATACTCTGCAAGATAGGTTAGGGGAAGGTTCCTGTGCTTGTAGGGAATATAAATATATAGGAGTCTGTCCTGTTTCTAAAATCTAATTACACCAGCACTGCATCTGTTCCTGTGAGATACTCTGCAAGATAATTTAGGGCGGGGATCTCCAAACTTTTTAAACAAAGGGCCAATTTACCGTCCTTCAGATTTTAGGGGGGCCGGACTGTGGTCAGTGGGAATAAAAAATAAATGAAAGTTATAGTGCCGGTAGTCAGTAGGTGGAATAGTGCCACATAAAAGGTATTAGTTATCACAACCGACCTGCTGCTGAATACTCGGCATCCGCCCTCCAGCCGCACCATCCCGCACTCCACAAGGCATCTGGAGTCCGGTGGACAGCTGGCGAGCTGCTTGGGGCCGAAATCGCGGAGTTTCTCGGTGTCCGCAGCTTCGGCCTAGTCTCGGAAGCGGCGGCCATTTTGGTACTCCCGGCCGCGGGATCCACACTCAATCCTGATCCCCCCAGACCGGCCTGCTTGCTCCACAGTCCCCGGAGCCCATCCTCTACTGACTGCCACCCGCGCCAGCTACGGATCCTTCCCCACAGAGGCTTGCAGGTAAAGTTCTAGCTCCGGCCTGGTGTTCGGCGGCCATCTTGCTGCACCCGGAGAGGTACCAACACTGACTCCTGCTTCCCCCAATTTGTACATTGATCTCCCTACACATAACCTTCAGAGCCCATCCACCTGCTACCTCTTGTATATGCCACTCATTGACACTCCCCCCACAGCAATCTGTAGGCAGACTACCAGCCCCAGCCTAGTAATCGGCAGACATATTGGTACATCTGACGCTCCCCTTCTACCCCTTCTACTACTGGTGGGTCACCCCTGGAGGTTGGAGTGCTTTGACTGGCCGGTCCATGTCCCCCCCCAGTAATGGACAGATACGTTTATTAATTTAGGCGTGTGTGTGACCTCTGAAGATGATGGACTAGTGAGCTCAGTGCTCTGTCCCCCGTCGCCCTCCTGGCACTCCCGCTGACTAATCTGAAGCTCTACTAGCCACGGGAGTTGCCCTCCCAGACTCCTGCAGCAGGCACGTGCCCCATGGGCAAGATTGGAGATCAAAGAAAGACCTACGCCGCAATCCTTCAGCCTCGGGCCCCCTCCACCATGGACCGTTACATACATAGGCCCTCATGCGCAACCTCGAGTAGCCAGAGTGTTACGCCAGACCCTATAGAATGCCCTGAGCCTATGACAGATACTCTCTTTGCTACTATTCCCATACCTGTACAAGGGTCTCCCCCATTGACGGTGGACATACTTGATGCCAAACTGCAATTGTTACTCCAGGCCATTACTCATAACATTACCCAAGAGGTGGGTAAACTCGCCAAAGAACTAAGGGGGGAGATGGTCCAGCTAGGAGAACGCACTGACACCCTGGAGTCTAAATTTGATGAGCTAGTACAGTATGTCCAAGTCCTTGAGGAGGACAACACCACCATGAAACACTCAATTACACAACTCCAAGAACAACAGGAGGACCTCGAAAATAGAGAACGCAGACAGAACTTGCGAATCAGAGGTATCCCTGAAGAAGTGGAAGACCGAGACCTCCGCTCCTATCTATTAAGTTTGTTTAATGTGGTAGCCCCTAACATACCTGACATTGACTGGCGCCTGGACAGGGCCCACAGATCCCTTGCCCCTAAACCCCCGAATGGAGCCAACCTGAGGGATGTGATTGTCAGATTTCACTACTACGACAGTAAAGAGGCACTCACCATTGCCACTCGCAACCACTCTAGGCTAGATTTTAAAGGATCCAAGATTCAGATCTTTAGTGATCTCTCGCCTATCACCCTAGCCAGACGAAGAAATCTATGCCCGCTGACACTTCATCTTCAGGCCCACAAGGTTGTATATCGTTGGGTGTTCCCTTTTCGCCTCTCTGCATCTCGTGAAGGCACACGGTATTCTCTACGCGATCTCCATGAAAGTGACGCCTTTCTACGCAACTAAGGCCTACCGCCTCTCCCTGATGAAGATCCTGTGCCACTTCCTGCCACTCCTAAGCCACCGACAGCTCCAGGCCGCATCTGGACACCGGCGCAGCAAAAGCCACCTAAATCCAACTTTACACCCCAGAGGCGCCCTTCTTCCAGATTCCCAACCTGAAGACGTACACACATGGCTGCAGCTTTGACTACCAATTTTATATGGATCTTTGATGCTCCTGTCTAGCCCACCTATTTTTGAGTGGGCCTGTTCACCCCCTTCCCTGTGGGGTGTGTTGCCTGTTTTTCTTTTATGATGCCCTGGACCACAGTTTTTAGTTTAGTGGTCCAGGCCTTGATGCTTCGGAGGGCGGAGGGGGACCGTCCCCTCCATTTTTGGTGGTTCTCATGCTCCCCTTCCCAGTCCCAGGCTTAGACCTGGGTTTCCTGGAGGCGCTTGGCCTTCCAGGCTTCTTCTCGAATATGGTACAGTTTTTCTTTTTTCTTCTCTTTTTTTTTTTTTTTTTCAATTTTTTTTTTTTTTTTTTGTTTTCCTCAGGTCCTTTTTTTCCTGACCTGCAACTGCTACACTTTATAGACTGTTTATTTTTTTTGTTACAATGCCACTGTTATGCTAACTGCTGTCATACTTTCTGTTATCTATTATATGACCTTTACACCATGGAGTCTCTTGTTTATTGTATGTTTTGTAGTTTATCTTTTGCTTAGCCACCAGGTTAAGCTGTCATGGCGTTAAAGTTCTTAATCTGTAATGTGAAGGGTTTAAACTCTATTCAAAAGAGATGGTTGGCTTTGAAGGAGTTTAAAGCTTCCAAGGCTGATGTAATTTTGGTCCAGGAGACTCATTTCCGTCAAGGGGGATTCCTTAAATTTGCTAGCAAACACTTCCCGATATCCTACATGGCTTCTGACCCTTCTGGGAAAGCAGGTGTAGCGATTTTAATTAGTTGCTCTTGCCCTTTAAGAGTTAAATCCTCTCGATTGGACCCCCAGGGCAGATATATTATTCTGGACTGCTCGTTTCTCACCCAATCCCTTACTATAGTTAATGTCTATGCTCCTAATTCTGGTCAGGTCCAGTTCCTCACCAACCTGTTTGACACACTAGACAAATTTTCACAACCCTTTCTGGTAATGGGCGGAGATTTTAATATGACCATGTCACCCAGTAAAGATAGACACGTATTGTTCCCATCTGCAACCTCATCTACATCTGACCGCCTCTCCAAATCCTTCCACAAACTTGAGGGGCATAAACACCCCACACACAGACAGTACACCTTCTATTCACATCCCCACAAACTTTATTCTATATTAGATCATTTCTTTGTTTCCTCACCCCTTTTGACGTCCGCGGTCTCCTCTGACATTCACCCCATAACCTGGTCAGATCACTCCCCTGTACACCTAGATTTTTCCCTTTCCTCCTCCTCCTCTCCAAGAACTTGTCATTGGCGCCTTAATGAGACCTTCCTCCGTGTCCCTGAAATTAAAGGTCTTCTGTCCAACGGCCTGGTTGAATATTTCCAACTTAATGAGAATACGGTCTCGGGGTCCTCCACTCTGTGGGAAGCTCATAAATCTGTCTTCCGGGGTCATTGCATCGCAACTGGCTCTCGACTGAAAAAAGACGCAACATTTCAACCCTCCTCTATCCTGTCCAAACTCTGTAAAGCTGAGAGCCTTTTGCTGTCTTCCCCCACGGTGGCTGGGCTCAGGACCGTAATTTTCCTGCGAGATCAACTCAGGTCATTGGATATGAAAAAGATTGACAAATCCCTTTTGTGGTCCAAACATAAATTCTATGAATATTCAAATAAACCCCACAAAATGTTAGTGAATAAACTGAAACCTCGCCCCTTTCTTTCATCCCCAGATTTTCTCAGACAAGCTGATGGTACTCCTACCTATTGCCCTCTCACCATGTCCAGAGTCCTTGGAGAATTTTACAGCAAATTATATAATTGTTTACAGACAGACCCTAACTACAATTTTACGCAGGAGAAATTTGACTCCTTTTTTGGCTCATTACACCTACCCACACTCTCCCCAGGCCACCTTTCTTCTCTGAACGCTGCAATCACTCCTGAGGAATTAGCTGAGGTGGTCAAAAACCTCCCTACTCAGAAGTCCCCTGGCCCGGATGGCCTACTTTACTCATATTACAAAATCTTTTTGCCAATTTTAAGCCCACACTTACTTTCTCTCTTTACCTCCTTACTTCAAGGTACTGTGCCCCACCCTCAATTCCTTCATGCACATATCTCTGTAATCCCGAAACCTGGTAAAGACCCCTCGTCCCTGACAAATATAGACCCATTGCTTTGCTTATTTCTGATTACAAGATATTTACAAAAATTTTAGCGAATCGACTCTCACAATTCATACCTAGACTCGTGCATAAAGACCAAGTAGGCTTTGTAACTGCCAGACACGCCGGCGATAATACGAGACCCACCATAGATCTTATAGATTTATTGAACAAAACAACTCGCCCAGCTCTGCTTTTGAGTCTTGATGCACAGAAAGCCTTTGATAGGCTCAGTTGGCAATTTATGTTTGCTACACGTTCCAATTATGGTTTCAGCGGCCCCTTTATGGCAGCACTGCGTGCTGTATACTCCCAACCCTCTTCCCAAGTCCAAATGTCTTCTTATTTATCCCCATCCTTTTCTTTGAGTAACGGTACCAGGCAGGGATGCCCATTGTCCCCTTTTACTCTTTATCCTTTGTCTCGAACCCCTAGCTGCAGCCATCCGCATCCACCCTGACATCTGTGGGGTCGCCCTGCGTCACAACGAGTATAAACTATCATTGTTTGCAGATGATATTCTATTGACTCTGACCAGACCCCACACCTCTCTCCCAAATTTACATGCCTTACTCAAAGAATTTAGCTCCCTTTCTGGGTATAAAATCAACACAAGCAAAACAGAGGCCCTTCCAATACTCATCCCACCTTCAGATCTTGCCATCCTACAGCAAAACTATTCATATCACTGGTGCTCAGACTCCCTTAAATACCTAGGGATACATCTCACACCCTCATACTCAACACTCTATCGGGCCAACTTTCCCCCACTCTTCCGCGATTTTGACCGACTCTTGCGACAATGGGACACTTATCCCATCTCTCTCTTGGGTCACATCAATGTCCTGAAGATGTCTATTCTACCGAGACTCCTTTATCTATTTGAAACTTTGCCGATCCCTATCCCCATGTCGCAGCTTAAAGCCACTCAGAGATCATTCCTTAACTTTATATGGCACTACAAGGCCCACCGAATAGCCAGCTCAGTGGTGTTGGCCCCTAGGTCCAGAGGCGGATTGGGGGCCCCAGACCTTATTAAATATTTTTTTGCCTCCCACCTCAAATCTGTTATCGCTTGGTCTTCCAGAATGGCATCTAGCATCTGGTCGGAGATTGAAATGAGTATTACTAGTCCAGTCCACCCCTGCTCTATGATTTGGACAAACCTAGAGACCTACATGGCTCAACTCCGAGGCCTTTGCCTGCACCCGATGTTATTCACTCTTTCTATATGGAAGAAGTGCTTGCACCAATTCTCCCTATCTTCTACATGCCCACCTCTATTAAACGTATTATTCAATCCCGAGGTCCTAGATAGTCTTTCTTATGCTCGGATGCTCCTGTGGACACAAGCTGGAATCTTCCAGCTCCGAAATCTTGTGCATCCACTCACTCACACCCTTTTGTGTTTTAACTAACTACAGCGTAAATATCAGATTCCTAAGCATTTGTTCTACTCTTATCTTCAATTCAGACACTATTTTTCCTCTAAATCCACTACTTTAACCCTAGATAAACCTACCTCATTTGAACTATTATGTGCTCAAGGACCATACCAAGCTCATCTTATTTCCGATATCTATAGATACTTACATGAAGCTTCCTTACTCACTGACACATCTCATTCCTACATGCAGAAATGGTCCCAGATTATTAAGCGACCCATCCAACTCTCTCAATGGCAGAAGATTTGGGAGTCCACTTCCAGGTCCTCAAGGTGTGTGGAGCAGAGGGAGACAACCTATAAGATATTGTTTTTTTGGTATAGGACCCCGGAGATCTTGCATAAGTATGACTCCAAAGCTTCTCGGGTTTGTTGGAGGTGCCGGGCTGACATTGGGTCCCACTTCCACATTTTTTGGGAGTGTCCCCTGATTTAGCCTTTCTGGTCCTCCATTCAGACCCATCTACAGGAGCTTTTTGAAATTACTCTCCCTCTGGACCCTCTCCACTATCTTTTGAGCTTGCCGTTCCCTGATTTCACCAAACACGCCCAAAGGCTGATCACTTTTTTTCTCCTGGCAGCAAAAAGGGTTATACATCTGAGATGGTTGTCCCCCTCCCCACCCACCCTTGCACAGGTTTTGCAAATATTGGAACAAATCTGCAGGATGGAACACCTGACTGCGACAGTCCATGATACACTCCCTCAATTTTCCAAAACTTGGGACTTGTGGGATTAGTCAAAGCTTAACCCAAGTGCCATTTCACCACCCCTCCAGTAGCGCAGTACACTTTTAGGCATAGGTGCTGAGTTTTATTTGTCCTGTTGGCCTACTCTTTCTGTGATTTCATGGTGCTTCCTCCCTTTCCTCCGATTCCCCCCTCCTTCCCTAGATGGTTCCTCCTTGGGGCGTTCTGGTTCTTCAGTTTGTATGCCCTGAAACCCCACTGACACGGGATCCGGAGTGCGATTAATTCCTTTTGTGTGAAATATTGTTTTTGTTTGTACCGCCTGCTCCCTGGATCCCCCTCACACTTTTTTTTCCCCCCCCCAACCTCCCTCGTCTATACGGTTGAATTATCTTGCTCTTAGAAATGTTGTAGCATTGTGGCAATATGTATATGGTTTTAACATTCTTATAAGCTATACTACTTGTTCGACATCTATTTTCTGTTTGTATCTTATTTGTTTTTATTTTATTTTTATATATTTTTGTTTTTGTTTCTTTTGAAAAAGTTACATAAAAATACAATTAAAAAAAAAGGTATTAGTTATAGGAATAGTGCCCCATTGTTTGTGTCATAGGGAGGAAAAATACACCATCATTGGTGTCAGTGGGAGAAATAGTGTCCCATCATTTGTGTCAGTGGGAGAAATATTGTCCCATCATTTGTGTTAGTGGGAGAAATAGTGCCCCATCATTGGTATCAGTGGGAGGAATAGTGCCCCATCATTTGTGTCAGTGGGAGAAATAGTGTCCTAACATTTGTGTCAGACAGTGGGAGAAATAGTGTCCCATAATTTGTGTCAGTGGGAGAAATGGTGCCCCATCATTGGTATCAGTGGGAGGAATAGTGTCCCATCATTGGTATCAGTGGGAGGAATAGTTCACCATCATTGGTATCAGTGGGAGGTATAGTGTCCCATCATTTGTGTCTGTGGGAGGAATAGTGTCCCATCATTGGTATCAGTGGGAGGAATAGTGTCCCATCATTTGTGTCAGTGGGGGGAATAGTGTTCCATCATTGGCGTCAGTGGGAGGAATAGTACACTATCATTGGTGTCAGTGTGAATAATAGTACACCATCATTTGTGTCAGTGGGAGAAATAGTGTCCCATCATTGGTATCAGTGGGAGGAATAGTGTCCCTTCATTGGTGTCAGTGGGAGGAATAGTACACCATCATTGGTATCAGTGGAAGGAATAGTGTCCCATCATTAGTTTCAGTGGGAAGAATAGTGTCCCATCATTTGTGTCAGTAGGAGAAATAGTATCCCATCATTGGTATCAGTGGGAGGAATATTGTCCCATCATTGATGTCAGTGGGAGGAATAGTACACCATCATTGGTATCAGTCGGAGGAATTGTGTCCCATCATTGGTATAAGTGGGAGGAAAAGTGTCCCATCATTTGTGTCAGTGGGAGAAATAGTGTCCCATCATTGGTATCAGTGGGAGGAATAGTGTCCCATCATTGGTGTCAGTGGAAGGAATAGTACACCATCATTGGTATCAGTGGGAGAAATAGTGTCCCATCATTGGTATCAGTGGGAGGAATAGTGTCCCATCATTGGTGTCAGTGAGAGTAATAGTACACCATCATTGGTATCAGTGGGAGTAAAAGTGCCTCATCGCTCGTATCATTGGGAGAAATAGCGCTTCATATCTGTAGGAGGAATTCCCAAGGGCCGGATAAAGGCATGCAAAGGTCTGCATCCGGCTCTGGGGGCCGCAGTTTGGAGACCACTGCTTTAGGGGAAGGTTCCTGCTTGTCAAGATTATTTATTTTTTTACTTTTTATTTTTTTATGTTTTTTTTAAGCTATTTCCCTATCCACATTTTCAGAGTACTTGCCATGCTCTTGCCGACATTTTGCTGCAATTTGCAGCCCTCTAGCCCTTTCCCTAAGGCCGCGTACACACGAGGGGATATGTCCGCTGAAAACGGTCCGATGGACCTGTCATGGACCATGAAATACTGAAATCCTAATTCATGTATTACAGAAGATGTAATTCTCTCCCTGCTAATCTTAATGCCTGTGTGCCTCTAGACCTGGATAATTGGACAATGACCCTTCAATGGCATACCGGAGTCGGGCTTGTGAGATACATTTTATTGTCCAGTGTGTAGAGGTGTTAATTGTTATTCTAAACCCCAGCCAGGTCAACAGACTCATAAGTGATACTTATTGTCCATTGTGTGATAACCCTATTTAAAGCCTTTCTATTATAAGGTGTAAATTACTTCTGCCCTGTCTCAATTCTCCAGACGGCTCCATTGTTCTGTGGCTGGCTATTGTGTACATTGATTGACCCCCTGGGGCTTTTGTCTGAACACAGATATTCAGGCTTCTGGCCACACCTATTCAAGCTTTGGGACCAATCTCTGCGGAGACATTTTCAAGTCCTCATTTGCATGGTTTTTAGAGGACCAGAGTGAAGACTGAATACTTTACAATGGACCAATAGGAAAGCGGTTGTTGGGGGCGGGATGTTCCAAATCCTGTATAAAGTGTGCTGTGTACTTTCATTAAAGTGTGTCCTGTTAGATCCAGTATTAAGCCATGGCTAATGTGTGGATTATTCAGCGATTCCAGGGATATTCCTAGTCGGGGAATATTGGGGTGATTTCTTTTATGGGAGAAGAAGGGAGAGGATGGCGGAGATATGCACTAATACCGTCACACTGGATGGCAGCAGCGGGATTTTCCCTTCTACCTTCCTTTACACCAGGATTCCAAGCAGACACTGGGAACAGTGAATGGAAGACTGGTACACCCTGCTTAAAAGAAATACACGGAAAGGACTACTGGAAGTTTGTGGAAGGATTGCTAGCAGCAAAACCGAGCGTGTCATCATAGCAGAATAAATGGAGCTAGACCAGGAGAACTCGGTTGCAGCAAGGCCTGCAGTACAGAAGATGGGGACACCAGTGATTCAGGATGAGGAATCACCAGCTAACAAGCTAATAAGAGAGAAATTAGCATGGTTCGGTCCGAACCCAACGGCGGATGTGGTGCTGAAAGTGATGACCCTGGTAGCGGAGGAGGCTAAACAAATAAGAAACGCAGAACTACAGTTAAAACTGGCAGCAGTTCAACAAGCAGCCGCACATTCTCCAAACAGTGAGTACAGCACAGCAGACACAAGGAAGATTCCGTTTAGAGCTTTTAAAGCTTTTGATGAGAAAGAACGAGAGCGGCAACATGAGCTGAGAATTGCAGAAATACGACGATCGGTGACAACGCCTAAAGAAGCAGCACCAAATGAAAGACAGGAGATGGTGAACCTCTATCCCCAGACACCAGTTGCAGAGACAGGGGATCTGATAGACTTCTCTGCTGAGGAAGAACAACCTGATGGGCCTCCAGCAGAAGAGCTGGTATCAGGGCCACACTTCACTGTGCTCTGCCCAGCCCCAAGAGCAGTAATTGTGGAGTTACAAGGAACTTCCCCAGCTGAAGCGCTGGTCACCGGACAGAGGGTTCAAGACCTCTGCCCCACCCCTGTGGCAGTTTTGGAGGCTCAGGGTGATAAGATGGCGATCACTCCCCAGCCACAGATTACAGAATGTATGGACTGTTCAGAGGATGTTATGGATTATGCATCCCCAGCAGAAGTGCTGGCAACAGGGCAGATTGCCAGCCATCTCTGCCCAGCACCGGGACCAACTGTGGAGTTCCAGGGAGCCGGGGCGGTTGGCCCCCCTCCCCAGCAACCAGCTGAGGTGGTAAAGCTCTTACTCCCAGCAGAATCCCTGGCAGCAGGACAAGATGCTACTGGCGGCTGCACCCCACTACAGCTTGAGCGGATATCGGTGGATGGGACTGTGGTCTCCACTCAGAGCAACCCAGCGGAAGAGCTGGCAACAGAGCAGAGTGCCCCGGGCCTCTGCTTTCACCTAACAGAAGAAGGGGTCCCTGTGGTAGTGGATGGGACTTCAGTCTCCACTGGCACAACCCCAGAAAATGGTACAGGACTGAAAGAGGAGGATGTCGGCTTTGCTTTGCAAGCACTGGGGGATTTTCACCTCACACCAGTGGATGAGACTTCAGTCTCCACTAGTATAACCCATAAATGGTGGCCAGTTGGCCCAGATCCCCAACAGCATGATGGACTGAGCCCAGCCACCCTGTCATCTCTCCAGCGGCTGAAAGGACTCCAGGGAGAAGGGCTAGTCCAGGCCTCTCCCCAGCGGCAGACGTGTTCCCTGAGAGAGGCAGAGGATGGCGGGGTGAGTAATGCTCGGTTTGGAGCAAGTGATTTGGGGTACTGTATGGATACCGGCCTTGGGGGACTGGAACTACTGACTGAATTCAGAGACAACCCATCTGGTGTCTCCGACTGGGTTAGTCCCCTGCCAAAAGGGGAGATGTGTGACAGGCCTTGCCGGGACAGGGGCTTTTGGAGAGGACTGAATGCGAGCCTCTTGCCGTCCGATTATGGGCCAGGGCCGCAAAGCAGGAAGGCGGATGGGTTATCCTGGCAGACAGTCCTGGAACCTTAAGACTACTTGCCCAACATCCTCGAGTGACCCGTTTGGGTCCCACTGCAGATGTTGAACTATTTCCCAGGGGGAGTAATGTCATGGACCATGAAATACTGAAATCCTAATTCATGTATTACAGAAGATGTAATTCTCTCCCTGCTAATCTTAATGCCTGTGTGCCTCTAGACCTGGATAATTGGACAATGACCCTTCAATGGCATACCGGAGTCGGGCTTGTGAGATACATTTTATTGTCCAGTGTGTAGAGGTGTTAATTGTTATTCTAAACCCCAGCCAGGTCAACAGACTCATAAGTGATACTTATTGTCCATTGTGTGATAACCCTATTTAAAGCCTTTCTATTATAAGGTGTAAATTACTTCTGCCCTGTCTCAATTCTCCAGACGGCTCCATTGTTCTGTGGCTGGCTATTGTGTACATTGATTGACCCCCTGGGGCTTTTGTCTGAACACAGATATTCAGGCTTCTGGCCACACCTATTCAAGCTTTGGGACCAATCTCTGCGGAGACATTTTCAAGTCCTCATTTGCATGGTTTTTAGAGGACCAGAGTGAAGACTGAATACTTTACAATGGACCAATAGGAAAGCGGTTGTTGGGGGCGGGATGTTCCAAATCCTGTATAAAGTGTGCTGTGTACTTTCATTAAAGTGTGTCCTGTTAGATCCAGTATTAAGCCATGGCTAATGTGTGGATTATTCAGCGATTCCAGGGATATTCCTAGTCGGGGAATATTGGGGTGATTTCTTTTATGGGAGAAGAAGGGAGAGGATGGCGGAGATATGCTCTAATACCGTCACAGGACCGTTTCAGCAGACATCTCCGCTCGTGTGTATGGGCTAGCGGACAGATTTCTCCACCCGACAGATTTCAAAGCAAGCTTTGAAATCTATCCGGTGGGAATCTGTCCGCCCGACATGTCTGCTGGTTAGTACACTTACCAGCAGACATGTCGGCCCCCACCGCCGCCGCGCCGCTGCCGAATGGATTCGGCGCATGCGCGGAAGTGTTTTACTTCCTGGTGCGGTGACGTGGCGGTGACGCGGCGGCGTCAACGTCACCGCCGCGTCACTGCCACGTCACCGCGCCGTCCGGCGGCGGGGAATTTGATCCGATGGTGTGTACACGCCATCGGATCAAACTCCCGATCGGACATATCCGATGGAAATGGTCCGCGGACCGTTTTCATCGGATATGTCCGATCGTGTGTATGGGGCCTTAGTCTTTTAGAGACATTTTAGTAGTCAAAATTCTGGGTCCCTATTGACTTCAATGGGGTTCGGGTTCAGGGTCAGGGTCAAGTTCGGGTTAAGTTCGGGTCCTGAACCCGGACTTTTTTCTGAAGTTCGGCCGAACCCGCCGAACCTTAACATCCAGGTGTCCGCTCAACTTTAATGGAGGACCCTGTTGCCAACCTTCCCTATTTCAGATTTGAATTGCTGCATGAGGGACAGAATATCAGTATGATGTGTACTCTTCAGGGATACCGGCATGTCTTTTAGGGTTGTATCCAGGACTGGTTGGCCATTAGTTGTAAAAGCCAAAATGGAAAATAAAATCATGCAGCTCTCTAGTGTCATCCATGGACATAGAGTTTGAATGCTGTTCTTTTTTTTAACTCAATAGATTTTTATTAAAGTGTAATACAAGGTACAAAGTCAAGGTATACAAACAGAACATTTCCTTACATTTACTCTGTCATGTCAAGATCAGAATTAACATCAACATACATTGTGGGGATGCCCCATCATGTGATAGGGAGGGTAGAACACAGCACAAACAACATATGTGGGATTACAACATAAAGAGTGCTAACGTAGTATAACACGGCGCTCAAGGACGAGCAAATGGATATATGCTCGACATATGAGGGTGAAATAGGGGGCATCGCCACTCAGGCACCCCATTCGGGTACTATTCTGTGCCCGCGCAGACGAGCCCCCTCCCCTCTTTCCAGTATCTTCCCTGACATGTAGACAAGGTATCATAGGGTATCTTACAGTGCAATGTCTTGGGAGTATCATTCAAAGATGAGAGGTGAGTGCTTTATCTAGGCCTGTAGTACCTAACCAGGCAGTCCATTGGTGCCATTTCCTGAGCATCTGGATTTTATTTCCTTGACGCAATGCTAAGGTTGTTTCATAAGTGAAATGGGTATGTGTGGTGTGAATTATGTCACAGAGAGTGGGGGGGTCAGGATCCCTCCATTTCCTAGCAATACTAAGGCGTGCGGCTAAGAGAACATGGATTATGATCATCCTCGACGGGTTGGGGAAACGGTCTATATTTAAAGAGAGCAGTGCCAAGGACGGCTGTCCGTCTATTTTTATTTTTGTGACTTCAACGAGGAGGCGAAACACTGAATGCCAAAAGATAGTAAGGTTAGGGCAATCCCAGAAAGTATGTAGGAGGTCACCTTTTTTACCACATTTCCTCCAACATGTGTTCTCCAGTGAGGTGTTAAATTTGGACATTCTGTCTGGGGTTAAATACCAACGATAGGTTAGCTTAAATGCAAGTTCCCACAGAGCGGAACAGCATGTAGCTTTATAAGTGGAGTGACAAGCCTTTTCCCATTGATCTAACGGGAATGCTTGTATTAGGTCCCTTTCCCACCTAGATAGGGCGGTGGAGCTAGTGAATGTAGATTTGGAGCCAAGTAAAGTATAAAACATTGATATTCCCTTTGTGTGAGTCTTAGGAGATCTGTAAAAAATCCAGGCTTTCTGTGGTATTGTACAGGCCCTCGGTGTAAGTGATAAAAGGCAATGTCGGGTCCTTAGATATAGGAATAAGTCAGAGTTTGGGAGTTGGTACTGTGTTTGGAGGTCTGCGAAAGTTTTGATGGTGTCACCATCCGTCAGATTGGATATGTGAGTTAGCCCTTTGGCTTTCCAACTGGTATAAGAGGTGGAAATCGCCATAAGTTGCAGGGTCTCTACAGGAATGGGGAGTGTGGATTGGATGTTGTGAGTCAGGGTCATCTGTGTGAAATGGGTCCAAACTTTGAGAGTAGCTAGTATAGTTGGGGACATGAGGGGGGGGGGGGGGGGCTTAGCACCCATTGAGCTGGCGAACAGCCATGCGGAGAGGTTATTGTGTGGAACTAAGGATTTTTCTATGTTGCCCCAGATCGTGAGAGGAGGGCTGGGCAGGAACCATTCTCTAGCTTGTGTAAGGATGGAAGCCATGTAGTAGTCTCGGAAGTTGACATACCCCAGGCCCCCGGCTAGGCGGTGTTTCACCAGTTGAGTGTGAATACATCTGGCTTTTTTGCCCTTCCAGATATAATGTGATAGGATCGATTGTAGTGATGCAAAGTACCTAAGGGGTATAGGGATGGGGATAGTCCGAAAGAGGTATAGTATTTGGGGAAGATGGAACATTTTAAATGCCGCTAGGCGGCCAACCCACGAGAACTCAAAGGACGCCAACCTGGTGAGATCTGCTTGCAATTTAGTGCGAAACGGTAGATAGTTGAGAGAAAATAATTGTTTCGTAGAGGAGCTGAGCTGGATTCCCAGATATGTCATGCTGTTCTCTGCCCAGACATACTGGAATTCACGTTTAATCTGGCTACTAGTGGGTTCGTCTAAGCCCAGGTCAAGAATGTATGACTTTGTCTCATTGGCTTTGTATAAGGAGACATCTCCGAACCAGGTAAGCGTCCTGTGCACCTCAGGGAGGGAGCGGACTGGGTCAGTGATCATGAGGATCACGTCATCAGCGAATAGGCTAATTTTGTGGTCCACGCCCGCTATGTGTATACCAGAGATGTTAACATTGGATCTTATGTTTTCTGCTAGGGCTTCCATAACAAGATTAAATATTAAAGGGTGACAGCGGACAACCCTGTCTCGTGCCATTGGAGATCGGAAAGGGAGTAGAAAGGGTATCCGCTGAGAGCACATGAGCTGAGGGGTTGGAGTACAGTGCCATGATGGCAGCATGGATATTGCCAGTGAGGCCAAATTTAGTCAGCACTGCTGAGATATACCCCCAATGGACCCTGTCAAAGGCCTTCTCTGCAACAAGGGATAGAAGCAGAGAAGGCACTTTGGTGGTCTCAACGTGGTGTAAGACATTAATCATTCGCCCGGTAGCGTCTGAGGCTTGACGTCCCTTGGTGAAGCCCGATTGATCTTGAGATATGAGAGAGGGTAAAATGTTTTCTAGCCTATTGGCTATGAGCTTGGCATAGATTTTCAAATCCGTGTTCAATAAAGAGATGGGGCGGACATTTTTTGGGGAGACCGGTTCCTTGCCCGGTTTAGGTAGGATCACCACCGTGGCGGCAAGCATTTTGGCGGGGAAGGAGGCGGAGCTAGCAGCTAGGTTGAAAGTTTGGCACAAGGTGGGGACTAAGATGTGTTGAAATTGTTTGTAGTATTCCCCAGTGAAGCCGTCAGGGCCCGGGGATTTGGAGGAGGGGAGGTGATTGATTACATTAAGAATCTTGGCAGGCGTAAAGGGGTCATTTAACTGAGAGAGTTGTGTGGGTGTTATGGATGGGAGCTCAACACTATCCAGGAACAATTTGATCGTGGCGGGGTCGGGTTGGGTGGTGGAGGAGTCATTCTTGAGATTGTACAGATCTTCATAATACTTACTGAATGCATCTGCTATTGATTGGGGCTTAAGGAGTTTTTCGTTGGTGTGTGGATGGTATAAGTATCACATTTTTGTTTTGTTTCTGTGCCCCTTGATTCGAAGAGACGTAGCTTTACCAGCCTTGTTCCCTGTCGAATAGGAGGTGGCTCTGAGTAACCTGTACGACTTCTCATGCTTTTCAAGAAGAAGAGCGTGCAATTCATGTCTTAGGCCTCGTACACACGATGAGATATGTCCACTCAAACTTGTCCGACGGACAGTTTAGAGCGGACATGTCTCATCGGATTTCGGTCCAATGGCGTGTACACACCATCGGATCAAAATCCCCGCCGGCAGACAGCGTGGTGACGCGGCGGTGACGTTGACGCCACCACGTCACCGCTACGTCACGCACCAGGAAGTAAACACTTCCGCGCGCATGCGTCGGATCCATTCACAGGATACGACGCATGTGCGGGAGGATATGTCCGCTGGTTTCCCATACTAACCAGCGGACATATCCGACGAACAGGTTTGTAGCGGACAAATTTCAAAGCATGCTTTGAAATTTGTCCGATGGACAAACCTGTCCGCTATGCCCGTACACACGATCGGATTTGTCTGCTGAAACGGTCCATCGGACCGTTTTCAGCGGACAAATTCGATCGTGTGTACGCGGCCTTAGAGTGAAAATTTTAGATTGTAGAGATGGAGAAGGGCTAGTCTTATTAAGTGTTTCTGCGGAGGTTAAAGCACGAGTGAGTTCATCTAGGCGACGTGTTCTGCATTTTTTTGCTCTAGCCCCCATTTGAAGGAAAACCCCTCTAATGACTGCTTTGTGGGCATTCCACACCACCAGCGGGTCAGACACAGATGTTTGGTTAATTGAGAAGTATTCTTCTAAATGTTGTTTGATAGGTGTAGAGTAGCAGGGGGTGTTGAGGAGATAATTATTGACTCTCCATATGTAGGGAGTGGAATGGGCGGAATCATCTGATATGGTGATACTAACAGGGGCGTGGTCTGACCAGGTGGTGGTGTGAATGTCAGATCCCCCTAGAAACAAGTCAATTCGTGAATAAGTGTTGTGACGCAGCGAGAGGAACGTGAAGTCCCTCTCGCTCGCATGACAACACCGCCACACGTCATACATATCATTGGAGGAAATGAAGGAATCGAGAGCAGAAGTACGGCGTTGGCGACCCGCCGTGGAGTCCATTGTAGTATTAGGGACCATATTAAAATCCCCACAGATGAGCAAATGTCCCTGCTGGAATTTACGAACAGCCTTCATCGTCCTTCTAAGGAAGGTCATCTGACCCTGGTTCGGTACATATAGGGAGACCAGAGTGTAAGGTACCCTGTTGATAATACAGTTCAAAAAAATGTATCGTCCTTCCGGATCTGTGGCACATTGCTGTAATTGGAAATGGACAGAGTCTCTGATGGCAATCATTACCCCTCGCTGTTTCTTGGAGAAGGAGGCTTGGAAAACATGTAGGAATTGTCTATGGCTACATTTGGGGGAGGCCTTTAGTGCAAAATGGGTCTCTTGGATGCACAGGATATCACAATTATGGGCCAGTGCCGACTTCCATAGGGATGCTCTCTTCACTGGGTGGTTTAGCCCTTTGGCATTGAGGGAGAGGATTTTGATCCCCATGTCTTGTGAGGGAATGGGAGTCAGACAGGCAAGCGTACTCACAGTTTCAGGCGGTGTCAACTCAGATCCGAGGCAGATGGATGAGGCGTCTGGTAGTTCAGGCAGTAAGGCAGTAACTCTATGCTAGATAGTAGGAGACAAGAGCAGAGGTGAATACCCACAGTTTAACAGAACAGGCAGTTTGTGCCGCTAGTGCAGATGGAAGATACAGGGGCTGTAGTTGTGGGTGAACTGTGCACAAGAATCAGAACAAACAAAAAATGAGAAAAAATACCAAAAAAAAGAAAAAAATGCTGGAGAAAACAAAAAAGAGACTAGAATATAGTATAATATAAAAAGGACAACAAGCAACACCCTCCCGGAGGGATTACCAGGTATGTCAGCAACAGGTAGCTCTTACTGAGCTGCTGACCAAAAGAAGGGGAAAGTTTGGTGAGCAGGATAGAATCGCATGACCAGACCAGACATGTAAGTTGCTCAACGTGGTTACAACGGGTTTTGCTTTGTGAACTTCCCCTTTTCCATACCAAAGGTGAACGGATTGGGGACTCCATTGTGCTCCTGCTGGATGGGGGGCGGTTCCTGCACAATTCCCCAAGATTGCAGAAGCTTCATGCCCCCTTCCACGGTAGAAATGGTGTGAGGTATGCCATTATGTGTGACCAGGATGGTCGCTGGGTGACGCCACTTGTATATGATCTTATGGTTATGCATGGCTTTCGTGATGGTCTTCAGTTCCCATCAGCAATTGGAGCGTGTATTGAGACAGGTCTGCATATAGCTGGATATCTGCGTATGGCGCTGGAAGTGGAGAGATTTCTCTTGCCTTCATGAGGATCTGTTCCTTGGCCTGAAAGAAGTGGACTCTTAAAAGAACATCCCGTGGTACGTCTGCCTCAAGATGGCGGGGCTTAGGTAGCCTGTGTATACGGTCGATAGTGAGTTCTATGGGTGAAAGCTCTGGGAGCATGCTAGAAAACATAGTGCAGGCATAGGAAAGCAGTTCTTTGGGCTGAACGGACTCGGGGACTCCACGGATTTTAAGGTTATTGCGCCTAGATCTGTCCTCGAGGTCCGCGAGTTTCGCTTTTTTACAAAGGTTGTCATCCTTCTGTTCAGTATAGGCATCTACCAGGTCATTAACCGTTTCAGTGCAGTCCTCCATTTTGTTTTCTGTGAACTGCATTCTGTTATCCATATGCTTCATTTCTAATGAGAACTTGTTAATAAGCGATGACAGGTTAGTCATGAGGGAGGATTGTAATGTTACTAACATGTCCTTCATCGTGGTGTCTAGCACCGGTTGTCCCATGGTTGGGAATTGAGCAATGGAGGACTACAGAGAGGATATGGCAGAGTCATTGTGTAGGCCTGTACTCACTGTTATTGAGGCCTGGTTGGTGAGGTCCATCCGCATCCTCGACTTTGCTGGGCTCTGCATCCCCGGGGTGGAAGGCGCGGGGTCAGGTGGAACAGAGTGCTGATGTGAGGAGAGAAGACCCTGTGGCTGGGCGTCAGGAAGGTCAGTGTAGTCCAGCATCTGCCGCGCGGTTCCTCCGGCGGCGCCATCTTGGTTTTTCCGACGGGGCTGGAAGGAGAAAGGTTTCAGATTCTTCGGGCCCCGTTCTTGCGATCTTCTGCGGGACAGCATGTCAGCGGGGCTTGGGGAGTTTAGTCCTGCGTTTGTGGAGCTGAGTGGGACAGCGGATTCGCCTGGTAGTCGCTCGGTGTCCAGTCTGGGTAGCGTAACTCACAGCTCAAGCGGCCATTCTTGTGCGCGCGCAAGCCACGCCCCCTTGAATGCTGTTCTAATGGGGAGTCAGGCATGAGGGATAGTTTAGCTTTAGTTTTGTCCGGGCTTGTGGAGGTGGTCCCAGATTATGGGCCAGATTCAGGTAGATGGGAGCATCTTTGCTCCAGAGTAACGCTTCTCATTTACGTTACTCTGCCGAAATTTTAGCAGCAAGTGCTGTCATTCACGAAGCACTTGCTCCTAAAGTTGCGGCAGCGTAACGAAAATGAGCCGGCGGAATTCAAATTGGGCAGGTACGGGGCGTGTAGTATTTAAACTAAGCGTGATCCCGCCGCGAACGTACTGCGCATGCGTCGAGTGTCAAAGCATCCCCGTGCGCATGCTCCAAATTCTGTGAATGAACGTCAATGACGTCACATTCCCATTCATGATCTTTTTACGCAAGCGACGTGATTTTTTTTTTCCCGACGCGATGACGACGCCTATACCTAACATAGGATACTCCAACCCCATGTAGGTATATCTTCGCGCCGCGTATCGCTTCCGGAAACGTCGTACCGTCATTGCGTCGCGCCGGAATTCGCTTGTGAATTGCCGATTTCCGCTCATTAACATATTTTTTGAGCGGAAATCGGCGGGAACGCCCCCGGCGCCATTTTTAAGTTGAAGTAACGATGCGATGGCGAAACTCAGTTACGCTGATCGCATCGGAGCTTCAACCCGGCGTTTGTTTTCTGGTTACAGAAAACAAAAACGCCGGCTCAAAGTGACAGTTAGGCTGGCCGATCACTGGATCCGCCAGCCTAACTGTTCCTGAATCTGGCCCTATGACTTGTGGTTCTGGAAGTGCTTGGAGTATGTGCCCTTGGTACCTGTGCTGTTTTTCTCTCTCCCTTGCATGCTGCTTTATGAAGCTGAGAAGCTTCCGGCACCATCTTGACTTCCGCACCGGGATGAAGGAGACAAGAAAACCGGCCCCTTGTTTTTACTCCTTTTGGACATGATCTCCAGGGTTGCCCACAGTTCCTACACCCAAAATTGCCATGTTCTGGGGCTCAGTGATGCTGAAGAATGCCTCGGCAGTTGTCCCTTGTGCAGCGCTGTACTCGCTGCACACTGACCACGCCCCCTCAGAGCCACATGCAATTTTAAATTACATTTTTCCTTTAGAAATGAAATTTTGCTCTGAGACTGTTATGAACATGGGAAATATGTGCTTCTTTACAGGCAGACTAAGGGGACCCCCAGGCATGATATTTAACCACTTAAGACCCGGACCAAAATGCAGGTAAAGGACCTTGCCCCTTTTTGCGATTCGGTACTGCGTTGTTTTAACTGACAATTGCGCGGTCGTGCGACATGGCTCCCAAACAAAATTGGCGTCCTTTTTTCCCCACAAATAGAGCTTTCTTTTGGTGTTATTTGATCACCTCTGCGGTTTTTATTTTTTGCGCTATAAACAAAAATAGAGCGACAATTTAAAAAAAAAAAAATATTTTTTACTTTTTGCTACAATAAATATCCCCCAAAAATATATAAAAAAACATTTTTTTTTTCTCAGTTTAGGCCGATACGTATTCTTCTACATATTTTTGGTAAAAAAAAATTGCAATAAGCGTTTATCGGTTAGTTTTCGCAAAATGTATAGTGTTTACAAAATAAGGGATAGTTTTATTGCATTTTTATTAATTTTTTTTTTTTAACTACTAATAGCGGCGATCAGCAATTTTTTTCATGACTGCGACATTATGGCGGACACTTCGGACAATTTTGACACATTTTTGGGACAATTTTCATTTTCACAGCAAAAAATGCATTTAAATTGCATTGTTTACTGTGGAAATGACAGTTGCAGTTTGGGAGTTAACCACAGGGGGCGCTGTGAATTTGAGTGTTCCCTGTGTGTGTGTTTACAACTGTAGGGTGGTGTGGCTGTAGGTGTGACATCATCGATCGTGTCCCCCTATTACAGGGATGACGCGATCGATGCTGCGGCCACAGTGAAGCACGGGGAAGCCGTGTTTACACACGGCTCTCCCCGTTCTTCAGCTCCAGGGACGGATCGCCGCACTGCAGCTGCGATCGGGTCCACGAATCCTGCGGTCCCGTTCCTGGAGCTTCGGACCGGGTCACGGGAGCGCGCCGCGGGTGCGTGCCCGTGACCTACGGCTGGGTACTAAAATCAACGTATATATACGTTGATGTGCCCAGCCGTGCCATTCTGCCGACGTAAATGTGCAGTAGGCGGTCCTTAAGTGGTTAAAGGAATACTTCATTTTTATTTTTTCACTTTAAGCATTATCAAAATCACTGCTCCTGAAAAAAATTATGTTTTTAAAAGGTTATTTTGCATTGGTACATGTCACCTGGGGCAGTACCTGGGTCCTCATAAGTTTTTATGGCAATAACTTGCATATACAGTACCTGTAACCGAGAATGTGTTTCCAGCACGACAGGATCGCGCTGATTCTCGGCGACAGAGTGCCGACATCTCGCACTCGCTGGAATAGACAAAGCACATTCCAGCGAGCGCGTCATAGAAGCGACGGGCATCCGACTTAGATTCCCGCCAAATCTACACGTGGCGTTTGGTATGTATCATGAGGGGGAACTCCATGCCAAAATTTTAAATAAAAATCCGTCATGTGTTCCCCCCAGGGGACATACCAGGCCCTTAGGTCTGCTATGGATTGTATCTGCTATGGATTGTATGGATTGTATATCAATAGATTTTGCAAAATGAAAAAGGCTTAATGTACAGTATATGAAGGAGATTGCAGAATCAAATTTAGAACTCTATATATAAACCATAAAGAAAGCTGTATGATTTTTTTTTGTGTCCTTCGGAGTCTCAGGTATTTTCACAATCATAGTTTTATTAGAGACACACAATGGAGTTATTTTGGGAAGTACATTTAACATGCAGAAAGAAAACTGCATTTCTGAGTTACACAATTGTATTCAATTTTGCTCTGCCTATTTGCTACCATTTAATTCTTAGAATACAAAACAAAGACTTTATACATTTATATGCTTCATGTGCACTTGACTCCAGTTTTTGGACATTCAAGTAATTATTATGAAAAAAATTAATAATATTGTGCATTGGATAAGTAAAGACATTCGATCAGCTTGCGGGATCATGTCATATGTTGATTTGGATCCTCTTGCTGGGATACAGTATCTCAGGACCATTAAGGTTTTTATATTAGCATTTTTGTATGTCAATTTGTATGCCTATTCATACCGGAACCAAGGCTGTTAAAATAAAACAACAATCCTCAAAGATCACAGCAAAGAATCTAAAGCTACATTTTAGTTGGTTTCTAACAGCTAAGAAACATCTGCTATGTTTTACATTAGAAGGCTGACAGCCGGGGGGGGGGGGGGGGGTGAATGCGTAGCATGGTCAAAGATGGGCGCTTAGACCGGGACCTCTGAGCCCCTTTAGCCTACTAAACCCCACTGCCGCTGTCTGAGCATTAATTACGGTTCGGCGATACTACCAGCTGACCGGTGACACCCCCAGCTACCGCCTTATGTCCACAGGCACGGCGCAGAGTTTTTACTATACCACTAGTTTTGTATTTGTTTTGTATCATCACCACCATGCAGTGGCAATCTTGAACATGTGCACTGCTTTTATATGTTAATCACTAGGGATGAGCCAAACACCACCGGTTCAGTTCACGTCAGAACCTTCGAATGGACTGAACGTTTGTGCAAATTTTAGAACCCCATTGAAGTCTATGGGATTCTAAATCAAAAGTGAAAAAAAAGGTGAAATATTCCTTTAAATATCATACCTGCTGGGTGTCTATAGTATGCCTGTGAAGTGGCACATGTTTCTCGTGTTTAGAACTGTCCCTGCACAAAATTAAATTTCTTTAGGAAAAAAGGCATTTAAAACTACTTGCGGCTTTAATGTAATGTCTGGTCCCGGCAATATGGATGAAAATCATTGAGAAAAATGGCATGTGTCCCCCCCCCAGCCCATTACCAGTCCCTTTGGGTCTTGTATGGATATTAAGGGGAACCCTGCACCCAACTTAAAAACTTTCTTGTGAAAAAAAAGGAAAGGTGTGGGGCCCCCAGGCCCTATATACTCTGAACAGCAGTATACAGGCGGTGCAAACAAGACAGGGACTGTAGGTTTGTTGTTAAGTAGAATCAGTTTGTAATTTTGAACTGGTACATTTTTAAAGTGTAGCTCCAGAGAAAAAAACTATTTTTAAGCTTTTTGGAAAACATCCCCTATAACATTTGTTTTGCTGTCTGTGCACCTGTTCAGAAGATTTTACCTCACTTTCTGTTTTTTTTTGTGAAACAAGGATTGGTGCTAAAGCATTAGTGGAGAGGAGACACCTCTTACAGAAGAGAATGTCCCTTCCTAGGGGTAGATTTCCTCTCACCTGTTGTCTCCTTCCGTTTGCAAGTAGGAGTCGTTTGTAAGTTGGATGTTTTAAAGTAGGGGCCTGCCATATATACTCTGCAGTAATTTGGGCCTTAGGTGTTGATATTGCCACAACACTGTAAGCCCTCATAGCTAGCCTTGGTGGGCACTGGAACGCCCTGCTGTGAACTATTAAATCAAGAATTGTAATTACATGCCATTGTTGCTTCCTGAAGACGTTCACAACGAAACGTATGTCGAGGCGGTATCCATCCACGCACGCTCTACTCGTCACTTCCTGTCACGCTGGTTCAATTCTGTCAGTGAACGTCAATGACGTCAATTCCCATTCACGGACGTTTTACGCAAACGACGCTAAACTTTTTAAATTTGACGCGATGACGACGGCCATACTTAACATAGAATACTCCACCTAGGGGGCATGTTTTTCTTTACGCCGCGTATCGCTTACAGAAACGTCGGAAAGTCACTGCGTCGGTCCAGCGTACGATCGTGAATTTCCGTCTCTCGCTGATTTACATATTCTTGGCGTAAATCAGCGGGAACGCCCCGAGCGCCCATTTTCAAATTGCAGTTCCGATACGACGGCAAAATACAATTACGCCGCTCGTATCTGAACTCAATCCCGGCGTATCTTGTTTTCTGACTACAGAAAACAGATGAGCCGGCTCAAAGTGTGAGTTATGCTGGCGAAATCACTGATACTCCAGCGTAACTCTACCTGAATCTGGCCCTATGTTGGCATCATTTTATTATTTCATGTGACCATTGGAACTCATCTGATTGCAAGTACATCCAGCACCAGGACGCATTTGTATATGCAGGTCTTTCTGCACAATCTGTTTTTGACTCCTTCTTTTGGTAACAAATTAAGGGTCATTACCATCTGGTAAGGAACCATTTCACTCATTCACTTTGGGTGTAGAACATGTACTGGTGAAGGTGGACAACACATTATATGAACACCATATCTGATCTGATTCATCTAAGATCTTTCTACGGACTCACAGAAATTTTTCTACACTTGCTGCATTATTTTTGTATATTTAATTTGCACTTTTGCACATTGTGTGTGCCTACTATGTCAATACTCCACTACTGACATGGACGGCTTATATGGACTTTTACGCTAGATCATCTAGATCACAATATTTTGCATTTATTTATATGTACTTCTATTGTGTATTTTTATTATGTTTATTTATTAGCGCACCCATCCCCGTATCCCAAATTTCAGATAATCTATTGATTATTTTAGGGTAGCAGCTTTATTATTTAGCACTATACAATTTTTTGGCGCGAGATACCACTTGCACACAAATTACATGCCATTGTTGAACAGTGGTAGGAAACTTGGGCCTTTGGTGGTGGTGGTGGTGGTGGTGCGGGTGCCACAACACTGTATGTCCTCACAGTTACTCTTGGTGGGCGCAGGAATGGGCCCTGCTGTTAAATATTAGATCAAGAATGTGAGAGAAAAGGGATAGGTGGTTTCAAATCCCCCCAGCCCCCCTTTTCTAATGGGACAGGGGCAGCAAAAGAGTTTCAAGGCTCCCCCTGTCAGAAGAGAGTAGAGGGCACACAGTAGATAGGTCAGGGGACCTGGAAACAGGAGAGAAAAGGGGCCCCTTGAAACAGCAGCAGAAAGATCTAGAAGCCTGAGGAGAGCCTATAAAAAGGGTGGCGCTGCCTGAGGAGACTGCGAGTCACCTCAGGAGGTCATCAGCAGCGGAGCTCTGTCAGGACCATGGCGCAAAGTTCATATGAGGTAGATGCCAGAGGAGACATGAAGACACTACTTCGCCAGCTAATTGAAAGAGCAGAAACAGAAGGGGGAGTGGAATGGCTGCACAAATGCCTTGACTTACCGTGCAAGCTGGAAGAGGAAGAAATGGCTCCAGAAGCAAGCGGTGAGAGCGGTGAGAGCAGCGAGAGCAACGCGGTCCGCCATACCAGCCCTATGGTCGGTAAAGAGGAAGAGCTGTACTCACTTCAAGTTCCGGAGCGACGAGGTCAAGAGGCGGAGGAGGAAGGCGTCATATACGAAGGAAGAGGAAAGAGGAAAGGGAAAGCATGTATGCCATTTAGCCCTCCGGTGGCGAAGAAGGGAACTACACCCGCAAAGTCAGCGGTGACAGGAGCGAGGCCAAAGGGGAAAGATGCCGGTGCAGAACGGAGCACGGTGAAGAAAGGACAAAACACGGCAGTGTCAGGGGCCCGGCAGTCCCCGGGACAGCAGAGAGCTCTCAATAGCGGGGCAGGCAGTAGCTGCAATAAAAATTCGCCCAGAAGAACGTCGCAGACGGATAAGGAAAGGAACGCAACAGGTAATAATGGTAGCACAACACAAGCAACAGTGTCGCAAGGTGAGTTGGATCAAACAGATATTTTAACTACCTTGCATAGATCAATTTTACAGCTAGCTTCTTCTTTATCTGTGTTAAAAGATAATACAAGGCAAGAAACAGTGGCTAGTGTGTGGAATGTTCCAGAGCAATCACATAGCTCTGACAGGAATGTCATGATTGATAACATGGTGACTGAAAATAGAATTAAAAATGATAATGGGAATATACCTGAAATTTGTTTAAAGGAAAGTCTGCCATGTCAGTCTTCCCCTTTTTCACTTGACTCTAGCAATGAAAGAAAAAATATGGAGAGAAAAATTTGTGGATTTGCTTTCATTGCTTCCGTCAAGCAAAGAGTTCCTCAGAAATGATAAAGATAAGGCTGATTTGGAGGATAGAAGGAGGCCGGTTGCCAGGAATTTTAATAATTGGCTCCAGGCCTTTTGCATTTATTCCTGCATAATATGTGAAAAGCACCCAGAGCGCAGCATGGGATTATTTCATCACATTGACATTGTTTTGGAAGCATATAAACATTTCAGCGGGTTTGGCTGGTTTGTATATGACGAGCAGTTCAGACAAAAATTAGCGGTGCACAAAAAACTTTCTTGGGGTAGCAAGGATATTAGCCTATGGCTGAATCTGCTGCTTCCGCAAAAGCTCCCAATTGCACGCCAATTGCCTACAATGAACAGTACGGTTACGTCATATAAAAAAGGTATCTGTTTCGCATTCAATGACACACAGTGCAAGTGGGCTGCTAATTGCCGTTATAGACATGAATGTGCGTTCTGCTCAGGACCTCATTCAGTGGCGAAATGTTTCAAAAAAATGACTTCCCATCAGAATCAGGGTAAGGAGTCCTTTCTTAAAAGCCCCGTCTCCAGTGAATATCCAAAACATGCGTCCTTGGCTCAACAAGTACCCAGATCAAATGACAGCAGCCATGCTCCTTAGAGGTTTCCTTGAAGGTTTTCAATTGCATGCCTTTAATGGACAAGGTTGCACAGTTGTTAAGAATATGAAGTCAGTCAACGTTTTAAAGAATATTGTACAGGACAAAATTGATAGTGAGATCAGGGCTCAGAGAATGGCAGGACCTTTTAAAGATCCGCCTTTCTTGAACCTTCGGATATCACCATTGGGGATCATACCTAAAAAAGAGCCTAATAAATACAGGGTAATTCACCACCTATCCTTTCCAGAAGGCAAGTCCCTAAATAATCAAATTCCAGAAGAAATCTGTTCGGTGGAGTACGCATCTTTTGAAGAGGCTATGGTATTAGTTAGAAAATTGGTTCCAAAGGCTTTATTGGCCAAAACGGATGTCAAATCGGCATTTAGATTGTTGCCTATTCACCCGAACGGTTTTAAATCGCTGGGTATTTATTTTGATAACAATCATTATTTTGACAAATGTTTACCAATGGGGTGTTCCCTTTCCTGTAGTTATTTTGAGGCATTCTCTAGTTTTGTTGAATGGGTTTTCAAAAGAATCTCAGGATCTCCATACATATTACATTACCTGGATGATTTCCTAATTATGGGATCCCACGGAACAGAGGAATGTATGAACAACCTGAAATTGTTTTTTGAGTTATGTGAAAACTTTGGCATTCCGTTAGTAAAAGAAAAGACAGTGTTGCCAGTCAATCGCCTTGAATTTCTAGGGATAACAATTGACACAGTCAACATGGAATTCAGGTTGCCAAAGGAAAAATTAATTGTAATTTCTGAATTGTTAATGGTTTTACTGCGCAGAAAGAAAGTTGTATTAAGAGAAATGCAGAAGCTACTAGGCCTGCTGGCTTTCGCAACAAGAGTTTTACCAGTACAGTGCCTGCCGCCGAGAATGTGTTTTTAGCACGACAGCATCGCGCTGAATCTCGGCGACAGGCTGCCGATATCTCGCACTCGCTGGAATAGTAAAAGCACATTCCAGCGAGTGCGTCATAGAAGCGACGGGGATCCGACGCGGATTCCCGCCAATTCTACACATGGGCGGAGTTTGTTATGAATCCTGAAGGAGAAATCCCCGCCGGATTTTAAAAAAAAATCCGAAATGGGTTTCCCCCTCAGGAGCATAACGGGCCCTTAGGTCTGTTATGGGTTGTAAGGAGACCCCCTATGCCAAAAAAACGGCGTGGGGGTCCCCCCACAATCCATAACAGACCCGTATCCAAAGCACGCCGGCCGGCCGGTCAGGAAGGGAGTTGGGGCGAGCGAGCGCCCCCCCCCTCCTGAGCCGTACCGGGCAGCATGCCCTCAACATGGGGGGGTTAGGTGCTCTGGGGCAGAGGGCGCACTGCGGCCCCCCACCCCAGAGCACCCTGTCCCCATGTTGATGAGGACAGGGCCCCTTCCCGACAACCCTGGCCGTTGGTTGTCGGGATATGCGGGCGGGAGGCTTATCGGAATCTGGAAGCCCCCTTTAATAAGGGGGCCCCCAGATACCGGCCCCCCACCCTAAGTGAATGAGTATGGGGTACATTGTACCCCTACCCATTCACCTGCAAATAAAAAGTGTAAACACAAATAAACCACACAGGGTATTGAAATATTTTATTAGTTGGCCACCGGGGGGGGGGTGTATGATCGCTTTTATAAAAGCGCCCCCCTCCGGCGGGCTTCTGTGGGGGGTGGGTGCCGCCGTCTGGTTCTCTTCCGCCGCCGGGGGGGCGCTTTGATAAAAGCGCCCACCACCCGGCGGGCTTCTTTCGACGTCTTCGGCGGCTGGGGGGTCTTCTCCCACTCTCCGGGGTCTTCTCCTGCTCTCCGGGGGTCTTCTCCGCTCTCCGGGGGTCTTCTTCTTCTTCAGGACTCGCCGCCGCTAACTTTGTGTGTTAGCTCAATTACTAGCGGCGGCGAGCCCCCTCCTCTGTGACGTCGTCTTCTTCTTCTTCTTCCTCTTCTGTTCTCCAGATGTTGACGCGACGCTTCCTTCCGCTGTTATGCCGGGCGCGCGGCTCGCAGCGAATTATATAGGCCTGTCTTGTGACGTCGCAGTCCCATCATGCTCCGGTAGGTACCACGTGCTACCTACCACGTCGCACTTCAATGGTCGCACTATATTGCAGCATGAGTTTGTGGCAGCGGAAGATTTTCGCTTAGCTACGGATTCTGCGGGTTTTGCTGCGATTTGGGGCAATCATTGGTGCGCTGAAAAGTGGCCAAAAAGTTGGAAAAGAGACGGCTTGTTAAAAAATAGCGTCTTCTTAGAACTATTCCCTATTGTCGTGGCCTTAGAAATATGGGGGGAGTATTTCTGTAATCATCGCCTGCTTGTTAGCACTGATAGCAAGGGGGTGATGTTTGCAGTAAACTGCTTGAAATCAAAATCTCCGCCGGTTAATAAGTTATTGAGATATTTGGTATCACAATGTTTATTGCTTAATATTTGTCTGAAAGCGAAATACATTCCAGGTAAGGATAACATTGTAGCAGATGCTCTTTCTCGATTACAGATGACGCAATTTTTCAAGCTGCTGCCAGAGGCGGACAAGGCAGGTGTGGTATGTCCAGAAAGCCTTTGGAGACTAATATAATTTATGAGAGTATAAAACAGTCTTTAGCACCAAAAAACGTGGTTGAGCTACTCTTCTGCTTGGTTTTCTTGGATATCCTATTTCAATGCTCAACAGGCCTCTTGGTCCTCTGTTAACGAGGATATGGCTTTATCTTTCGTAAGCAACCTAATGGAAAAGAAATTCTCATGGTCACACATTAATAAAATACTATGTGGAGTTTCATTCTTTCTAAAACTAAAAGGTTTGGCTTCGCTTTTCAGTTTTTTCTCGGTAAGTCGAGCAATGAAAGGCTACAAAAGAGCTAACTTTTCAGTAGATAACAGACATCCAATCTCTGCTGACATACTAAAACAACTCTGTTTAATCACCGATCGTGTATGTTTCTCGGAATTTGAAGCAAAGCTATTTAAAGCATCTTTTTCAGTGTGTTTTTTTGCAGCGTTAAGAATTTCCGAATTAATCCCAAATAGCAAAAAGGCATGCAATGGCCTTCAATATGAATTGGTAAAAGAAGAATTGCGTTCGCATCTTGTTGCGTCGATCAAAAACCGATCAATTGGGCAAAGGTACATGGATTACCCTGTATCCATGTGGTGATCCGGATATTTGCCCAGTTCGATTGCTACATGATTACAGAACGACGCGTCCAGTTGGCCATAATTTACTTTTTGTACATGAGAACAATAGTCCACTGACTAGATTCCAATTCAGTGCGGTATTGGGAAAATGCCTACGGGCTCTTAAGTTGGAGAATATGAAACTGTCTTGCCATTCTTTTAGAATTGGTGCCGCATCTGAGGCAGCCAAGCTTGGTTTGGATAAGAATAAGATAAAAGAAATTGAAAGATGGAAATCAAATGCATACATTTCTTATGTGAGGCCTAATTTTCAGTTTTGAATTTCAGGTAACCCAAAGGTGGTATGGATCATCGGGCACTCATTTGTGTTCTGGGCAAATAAGAGAGCCATGAACAGGATTTACGGAGAAAATTTGAATTTGGATCCAGAAATGTTTAAAGTTTATTGGTTCGGTAGGAGGGGTATGATCTGGGAGGAGTTGATGTTGGTTTTGGGAGAATTAGTTTACGATTGGGCTTTCCCTGACATTCTGCTCATACATTTGGGTGGTAATGATATTGTAAAATTGAAAACACTAAATTTATTGGCAAAAATGCGATCGGCAATAAAAGAATTGAAGGCTGCTTCTCCTAAGACCGTCATTGTTTTCTCCAAAATCGTTCCGCGATTGAGATGGTTCCAAGTTATCGGTTTATCTGTTTTTGAAAAAGTCAGGAAGCGAATCAATAGAAGGATAGAGAAATTCATGTCATGGGGTCGAGAGGTGTCTGCCAGATGCTGGGGTTGGTAGCCTGTGGTAGGGGCTACCTGCAGCACATTGTTTCCTTCCCCTGCCGGGGAGTCATATATCGCCAGGGTATGTTTCCTCTTTTGTGAGGCTTTTCCCTTCTTTAAAGGCGGTTCACTGCATTGAAGCGGCGGTAATGGTGGGGCCATGGGTTGTTGAGCCCTGGAAGAGGAGGCTGCAGAGGTTAGGGCAGCTTGGATGGACAGGTGAATTATCTCCTGAATTTGGGAGGCACTCAGGGTATGAGGTGCGTCCATAGGGGAGCTCTCTTCTCTAGGGGGCACTGGAGTGGATTGCCCAGACATTGCAGCCAGCAGTGTAATATGGCACTGATAGCAGGAAAAAATCGGGGTCTATGGGTGACCTAAACCGTGTCTGATAAGCTTAGGGGGGGGGGGGGAACGGAATAAATTCCATCTCCTAATAGTTCACCTCAGTACAGTACAACAGGCTCTCTCTCCTCACCGCCGTCAGCGCTGGAACTGGCGCTGCGGAGGGAGGGGAGAGAACACACAATCCACGGCACAGAGAGGACAGTCACATGGGACTGAAGCTGCGCTCCGATAGGGTGTCCCTCCGGCGCCCAGCGCTGACGTGGAAAGGACACTCCCTAGGAGTCAGTGAGGATACGAGGGAGATAGATGTGAGGGAGAAGCCCCGCCCCCCCCCGCGTGCGCGCGGGGAGACGGGGGGGGGGGGGGGAGGGAAGGAAGAAAGGGGTGAGATGGCGCCTCAATGAGGGAAACAAATGTGTAGAGGGGGAGGGGGGCGGAATCCCCCGTCAGGACAGCGTCTGCCCGGAGTCAGGGCGAAAAGACAGTGAGGAAGTTATGTGGGGATAGACACAGAGACGATAGTGGGGGGTAAAGAACACCTCCTACAGAGAATTATACCCTGAAACAAAAGAGAGAAAGACGAAAGGCTGCTCTGGGAGGTCCAGACCAGCCAGAGGCGAATAAAAAACAGACAGAGTGATACAATTCAACAGTCACATAAGACATAAAACGATCACTTATCTTGTAGCCATGAGCAGAAAGAAAGAGGAGGATCATTGGCAGGCAGTCCGTTATATAGAGGCCACTACCTGGGCATGGCTAGAGGTTACAAGGACTGCTGGGAGTTGTAGTTCTACTGAGAAAGAATTTTTTACATTGAAAGTGATTAAAAAAAGTTGTAAAATATTCTGCTATGGGCATTAATAAAGAAAGATTAATGCATAAGATATGAGCCTCCTGTCTGATATATAATTGTAATTACATGCCCCTGTTGAACAGGGGCAGAAAAGTTGGGCCTTAGGCACTGGTTCCGCAACACAGCAACCCCTCACAGATAATCTAGTTGGAGTGAAGGAATGAGCCCTGCTGCAAAGTATTGCATCAAAAATTGTAAATACACGCCCCTGTTACCTGTTAAGATAAGTATTTAGACAGGTGAGAGGCGATACAACCAGTGTGACATGTTTTATCTTAATCCAGGGAATGCATTGAGGTAAAAAAAAATGCTGCCTTTAGAACCACTTTTAAAATATGTTATACAGTACTGACATTATCCTTGAATATACTTCTCCTGTTTTTCAATGGGTTTGAAGCTTTGCAATATTTTTTAGAACATCCTATACAGTATACATTTTCACATTGGGTTCCATTTTATTACAATATATTTTCAGCTTTGTCCCCTTTGAATGTTTTTTTTTTTACACATACACATTGCAGTTGCAGTAATAAACAAAGTATTCACAGGTAAAATGCTTCCACAATCGAGCCAAGATGGCTATGTCTTTTCATTTTAGTAAAACCAAAATAAAAAAAGCTGACTTAGTCCCTGCTGATTCTAGTGAAATTACAATATGCATAAAATTAACATCTGGTGTCACTGTCAGGTAAATAGGAATATGCTGTCTTGACTCTGTTACCTTCATAAATCAACTCTGCAGTATGCACAATGAAAAGGCAGGGCACCCAGAATAATTATCTGTAACAGTCCTGCTGAGCATGATAGCAACTGTCAGGTGAAACATTTACATTTTTTACCTTAACCAAATATGCCTATTTGTTTGGTTTGTACTTTTTGTTTTGAACAGTTCGAAACATTAACTACCATATTCCTGTAAGGACCAGACATACACATTGACTGACATATATGTTTAATACATTTGTTTTCAATTATATTATATATTATGGAACAGGTGAAAACTGTATCAGTTTCCTGAGATTTTTTAAATGTATTTATTTTACTTGTCCCTTAATCGGATTCTGAAGGTGTTAAGCAAAAGCTGTAATAGATATTTTAAATGGGTTAAAAGCTAATATTCACATAGGTGTACCAAAATCCTTGTTGCAAGAGACCTGGGTGACTGAACATAATTCAATTTTTTATCTCATGCACCATTTGTTTAAGTGCATTGCTTTTTACAATAAATACCTTAAGAAGGTTTTACACTATTGAAAGCCCCTTGTTTGTTTTTTGGCTATTGCTGGGTTGCCATGAAGATCTAAGTCTATTGCGAGACGAACAGCTGGAGAGACATACAGTGCCTGCAATACATCTTTGTGGATGCCTAAACAGCTGATATATATCCAAATGCGTTTTTGACCTTCCATAGGGTCCATTGTGTGAGAGCTCGAGGCAAAGGAAGCATGTGAGTGGTTACGGGCTGCTGGATTTTCTAAGTACACACAGTACACACAGCTTTATGAAAATTCTCAGTTTCCATTTGTAAAACAGGACCATGATTTTCTTAATAGAAACTGTGTATAATACTTTAGGAGGATCCAGGACACCTGAGCAGATTTTCCCATAGAACCCAGGGGTGGGTCGTCTATGGGCCAGATTCAGGTAGAGTTACGCTGGAGTATCAGTGATTCGCCAGCATAACTCACACTTTGAGCCGGCTTATCTGTTTTCTGTAGTCAGAAAACAAGATAAGCCGGGATTGAGTTCAGATACGAGCGGTGTAATTGTATTTTGCCGTCGTATCGGAACTGCAATTTGAAAATGGGCGCTTGGGGCGTTCCCGCTGATTTACGCCAAGAATATGTAAATCAGCGAGAGACGGAAATTCACGATCGTATGCTGGACCGATGCAGTGACTTTCCGACGTTTCCGTAAGCGATACGCGGCGTAAAGAAAAACATGCCCCCTAGGTGGAGTATCCTATGTTAAGTATGGCCGTCATCATTGCGTTGAATTTAAAAAGTTTAGTGTCGTTTTCGTAAAACGTCCGTGAATGGGGATTGACGTCATTGACGTTCACTGACAGCATTTGGAGCATGCGCACTGACAGTCGACACATGCGCAGTACGTTCGCCGCGGGATCGCGCCTAGTTTAAATAATATACGCCCCCTACCCACCCAATTTGAATTTCTGCCGGCTCATTTTCGCTACGCCGCCGAAACTTTAGGAGCAAGTGCTATGTGAATAACAGTACTTGCTCCTAAAATTTCGGCGGAGTAACCTAAATGACAAACGTTACTCCAAAATAAAGATCCGCTCTCCTACCTGAATCTGGCCCTATGTGTTTGACCAAATTTCACTGTGTGGTCACACACTTAGGCCGCGTACACACGATCAGAGATGTCCAATGAAACTTGTCCGACGGACCCGTTTCATCGGACCACACTGAAGTGGTCTGTTGGTCTGATGTGCGTACACTCCATCGGACCAAAATCCCATCGGACCAGATGTAATGACTACGCCGTCACCATGAATAGGAGATGAAGAGTAGACACTTGTTCTGGAGGATACTCAGATTGAACCCCCTGGTGACTCTAAGATGTGTACAGAGAGTATGGGGTTAATTCATCACAACCTCCTGCGAACTATCTCCCATTAATGGTGTGGTGTATCTACCATAGGTTATAGGAGAATTCTGGTAATGCAGTACAGTCTCTACAAGCATAAGATAACTGGTAATAAAGCACTTAAAACAGTAGCAATCCCAGCATAAACAGTGAACCAGTATACAAGCTTGGAGTAGTTTGGAGCTATGGGTACTTGCGGTTTAGATGTATTGAGCTTAAGGGTTCCTTCCTGGAGCGAGACTGAAGGATGTTCAGGATGGCTCTATGGAGCTGTAGATTGTCAGCTCTGTGGTCCAGGAGTTAGTCTTAGGCAATGACAGAGTCCTTGGAGTTGATCCTGGTGCTATGGAACTGGAGTCTCCTTGCAGGCTGGAGGTCAGAGGGTCTCTGAAGGGGGTCTCGGGTCTCAGATGGCGGCGAGCGTCAACGTCAATAACCAGACACTGAGCCGCCATCGGAGAGGGTTTAAATAGCCCGCCTGTCGCGGGATACACGCTGGACGCTCTTCCGCGTTCCAGCGTGGCACACAGGATTCGATGGCACGTCGGAAGTGATGAATACAGGGTGCTGGATGGAGCGCAGGATTCGACGGCGTGTCAGGAGTGATGATGATAGGGTGCTGGATGGAGCGCAGCTGTCTAAGGATCGTACAGCTGCGCTCGTTCTGTACAAGGTAACGCCGATGGCGTTACATACTCCCCTCCTCAAGGGAGTCCCTAAAATACACCCATAAGGTGAGGGTCGATCACGGTATCTGCGGTGAAATTGTTTGATGAGTCGAGGAGCATGAATGTGGGAGGAATCCACCCAGGAATCATCGAGATGGCTGTAACCCTTCCAACGAATCAAGTATTGGAAGGAGGATCCTTGTTTCTTGGAATCCAGAATTTTCTGTATCTCGTATTCAGTCTCACCGAGAACCTCAACAGGCGAAGGGGGTTGAGGATCTCTGTTAGGAAACGGATTAGGTGTGAAAGGCTTAATAAGTGAGACATGGAAAGAAGGATGTATCTTCCAATCCGGAGGTAGAAGTAGCTTAACGGTGTTATTGTTGATGAGATGGGAAATGGAGAATGGACCAGTGAATTGGCGACCGAGTTTTCTTGAAGGGATATTAAGGCGTAAGTTTCGAGTGGAGAGCCAAACTAAATCCCCAACTTTGTATTTCGGAGGTGCAGTTCTATGGGAATCATAATATTTCTTCTGTCTTTGTTGAGCTGCAGTAAGATTAGAATGGAGTATTCCTAAGGTCCTCTTTAAGGTTGAGAGGTAATGTTCTACAGCGGGAACACTATTAGGGAGAACGGAAACTGGAGCAGATTTGGGATGGAACCCATAGTTTGCGTAGAAAGGAGAAAATCCGGAGGAAGAACTGGAAGCGTTATTATACGCAAATTCAGCGTGAGGAAGAAATTGAAGCCAGTCGTCCTGTAGATGGGTGCAATAACAGCGTAAATACTGCTCGAGTGTTTGGTTAAGCCGTTCTGTCTGTCCGTTTGTTTGAGGATGATAGGCAGTGGACATTCGATGATCGATTTGCAAGGCTTGACAAAGGGCTCTTCAGAATCTGGAAATGAATTGAGTGCCCCGGTCTGAAATAATCTGGGAGGGCAACCCATGTAACTTAAGAACATTCTGTAAAAAGGCTTGTGCAATCTCTAGAGAAGTTGGTAAATTTTTTAATGGGATGAAGTGAGCCATCTTTGTTAATAAATCGACTGTAACCATAATTGTGTTGGCACCTTGAGACCTGGGGAGATCGACTATAAAATCCATAGAGACAACATCCTAGGGTCTTTCCGGTATTGGAATAGATGTAAGAAGACCATAGGGCGACTTCCTGGAATGTTTGTTGGTAGCACATATCACGCAGGAATTGACATAATCACTGACTGTCTGTGAAAGCCTGGGCCACCAGTAATCTCTTTTAATTAGATGAATGGTTTTACTTATTCCTGGATGACCTGCCAGAGGAGCATCATGAAGTTGTTTGAGAAGTAGTGGTTGTAAGGTAGGTGGAACGTAAACCTTATTGTTGAAGGTAAATAGCCCGTTAGGTTGTTTCTTGAGGCCCTGGGGCAATAGGGGAACCTCACTAGGGAGAGATTGGATAAGTAGGTCCAGGAAGGGAATAGATGCTCCAATGAATCGGTCGGGTGGAATAATAGAAAGGGGAGGTGTCTCAACTGTCTGGTTGTCATGCATTCGTGACAACGAATCATCCTTGACATTTTCTGTACCAGGACGATAAGAAATGTGGAAGTCGAACCTGTCGAAGAATAAACTCCACCTAACTTGGCGGGCGGAAAGGGTCTTGCAGGCCTTCAAATGTTGCAAATTGCGATGATCAGTAAGGATGGTGATGGGGTGTTTGGAACCTTCCAAAAGATGTCTCCAATTGCCCAGGGCATCCTTTATAGCAAGGAGTTCTTTTTCCCCAATGGGGTAATTCTTTTCGGCAGGTAATAGTGTCCTGGAATAGAAGGCTACCGGATGTTGAGGTTCAGATAAAGAAGCTTGTTGGGAGAGTACAGCTCCCAGAGCAAAGTGTGAGGCATCTACCTCTAATGTGAAGTGGTAAAGTGGGTTAGGAAGTTGTAAGATTGGAGCGGAGGTGAAACTGAGCTTCAGAAGATCAAAAGATTTCTGTGCCTGGTCAGACCAGGAAAAAGGCGTCTTGCTACTAGTGAGATTATTCAGTGGTTTCACGATCGTAGAGAAGTCCTTAATGAATTTTCTGTAATAATTTGAAAATCCGAGGAAACGTTGTAGTGCCTTCCTGGAATGGGGAACGGGCCAGGATAAAATGCACTGTACTTTCGATGATTCCATCTGTATTCCGTTTTAAGTAATTAGATATCCAAGGAAAGAAATGCTGCGCTGACTGAAAACACACTTTTCAAGTTTGGCATATAAAGAGTGTGTTCTCAGTCTGGCCAAAACCCAGCGCACATGTTTGATGTGTTCTTCAGGAGAGTCTGAGTAGATTAGGATGTCATCCAAGTAAATCACGACGCAAACGTCAAGCAAATCTCGGAAAATGTCATTGATAAAGTATTGGAATGTTGCAGGTGCGTTGCATAACCCAAAGGGCATTACAGTATACTCGTAGAGGCCATAACGTGTTTTAAAAGCTGTTTTCCACTCATCACCTGATCGGATTCTTATGAGATTGTAGGCACCCCTCAGATCTAATTTAGTGAAGATTTTTGAGGTCTGGAGTCGTTCGATGAGTTCTGGAATTAATGGCAGTGGATATCTATTCTTTATGGTGATGTTATTGAGTGCACGGTAGTCGATAATTGGTCGGAGTGAGCCATCTTTATTTTTTACAAAGAACATTGCTGCACTCGCTGGAGAGGTTGAAGGTCTGATAAAACCTTTTTTGAGGTTCGTCGATATAATCCTTGAGGTGTACAAGTTCAGGTTGAGATAATGGATAAATTCGTGCACTCGGAATCGGAGTGTCAGCTATGAGATCTATGGGGCAGTCATAGATCCTATGTGGGGGGAGCAAGTTTGCCTTGGTTTTGCTGAAAACATCTGCAAAATCATGTAAATAAGGTGGAAGATCAGGAGGGTAGAATTCTGTGAAAGAGATAGAACAATTAGGATAACAGCTCTGATTACAGTAAGTGGACTGTAAAGTTAAAGAACTGGTAGGCCATTGGAAAGTTGGCTGATGAAGACGTAGCCAAGTTATTCCGAGAATTATTGGGAATAGAGGTGACGAGATAATGTCAAAAACAAGGCTCTCAGTATGACCTGAACCACAAGTCACCAAGAGGGGGGAAGTTTGAAATGAAATTGGACCTGTGGAGGAACTGGAACCATCAATGAAAGTGAGTGACACAGGGGTTTGCTTGAACACACAGGGTATTTTATTAGATTCTACAATCTTTGAATCAATAAAGTTTCCACAGGCTCCGGTGTCGACCATTGCTTCAATGGAGATCCTTTCTTGATCCCAGTGTAATGTAAGAACAATGATAATGTAGCGGTTAGAAATAGTACCAGTGAAATTAAGTTTGTTAATGTGGTGATTTTTACCTTCCAAATTCCTCTTGAGAAGGGGACAGGTGGATACAATGTGATCTGGAGCTGAAGTTTTGGTCTCTGCGGCGTTGTTTCTCAGCTGTGCTTAATGGTCCTTTAATCGCACCAAGTTCCATCGGAAGTTCCTTGGGGGGAGATCTGGCTCTCCTGAAAGGTGAGGGAAGATACGTATTGGCACGTTCGGCTCTTCTCTCACGGATACGCCGATCAATGGTAATGGACAGTTGCATTAGGTCCTCTAGGGATGGTGGAAGTTCTACACGTGCAATCTCGTCTTTCAAAGTTTCTGTCAAGCCAAGCTGAAATTGGTTCCTGAGTGCAATATCCGACCACTGGGTCTCTCGGCTCCAACATTTGAATTCCGAAATGTAGTCCTCCACTGGTCTTTTCCCCTGTTTGAGATTTCTGATGGAATTCTCAGCAGTCAACTGTTTATTGGGATCCTCGTAAAGGAGGGACATTCCTGCGAGAAAGGTTTCCAAAGCCCCTAGGAGATCTCCGTGCTCTTCCAGATAGGCGTCGGCCCAAACTCTAGGTTCTCCCCTGAGGTAGGAGATGAGGGTGAGAATTCTAACCCTATCAGAATAGTAAGTACGGGGACGTAACTCGAACATCAAGCGACATGAGCTGATGAATTGCCGGAAGAGTTTCCTATCCCCAGAGAAAGGTTCTGGAGGACAAACTTTTGGTTCTGATCTCTCTCTGACCTGAGCAAGGTTCTGATGGCGGAGAGCTTCATTCTCTAAGCGTATTTCATTTAAAGAATTAGTTAGGGTATCTACCCTGTGAGTGAGTCCCAGTAAATGATTCGCTAGGTCAGCCGAATCCATGTTTTTATTTATTTTTTATTTATTTTTTTATATATGGTCTGGTTATTCTGTAATGACTACGCCGTCACCATGAATAGGAGATGAAGAGTAGACACTTGTTCTGGAGGATACTCAGATTGAACCCCCTGGTGACTCTAAGGCCTCGTACACACGATCGGACATATCCGATGAAAACGGTCCGCGGACCATTTCCATCGGATATGTCCGATCAGGAGTTTGATCCGATGGCGTGTACACACCATCGGATCAAATTCCCCGCCGGCGGATGGCGCGGTGACGTGGCGGTGACGTTGACACCGCCACGTCACCACACCAGGAAGTAAAACACTTCCGCGCATGCGCCGAATCAATTTGGCGTCGGCGGTGCGGGACGACATGTCTGCTGGTAAGTGTACTAACCAGCAGACATGTCGGGCGGACGGATTCCACCCGATAGATTTCAAAGCATGCTTTGAAATCTGTCGGGTGGACAAATCTGTCCGCTAGCCCATACACACGATCGGATATGTCTGCTGAAACAGTCCATCGGACCGTTTTCAGCGGACATATCCCCTTGTGTGTACGAGGCCTAAGATGTGTACAGAGAGTATGGGGTTAATTCATCACAACCTCCTGTGAACTATCTCCCATTAATGGTGTGGTGTATCTACCATAGGTTATAGGAGAATTCTGGTAATGCAGTACAGTCTCTACAAGCATAAGATAACTGGTAATAAAGCACTTAAAACAGTAGCAATCCCAGCATAAACAGTGAACCAGTATACAAGCTTGGAGTAGTTTGGAGCTATGGGTACTTGCGGTTTAGATGTATTGAGCTTAAGGGTTCCTTCCTGGAGCGAGACTGAAGGATGTTCAGGATGGCTCTATGGAGCTGTAGATTGTCAGCTCTGTGGTCCAGGAGTTAGTCTTAGGCAATGACAGAGTCCTTGGAGTTGATCCTGGTGCTATGGAACTGGAGTCTCCTTGCAGGCTGGAGGTCAGAGGGTCTCTGAAGGGGGTCTCGGGTCTCAGATGGCGGCGAGCGTCAACGTCAATAACCAGACACCGAGCCGCCATCGGAGAGGGTTTAAATAGCCCGCCTGTCGCGGGATACACGCTGGACGCTCTTCCGCGTTCCAGCGTGGCATTGGCGTGGCGTGGCGTGGATTCGACGGCACGTCGGAAGTGACGATGACAGGGTGCTGGATGGAGCGCAGGATTCGACGGCGCGTCAGAAGTGATGATGATAGGGTGCTGGATGGAGCGCAGCTGTCTAAAGATGGTACAGCTGCGCTCGTTCTGTACAAGGTAACGCCGCTGGCGTTACCCCAGAATGCGGTGACGTAGAACACAACGACTTGATGAAAAAAGTTCAATGCTTCCATGGTCCGATGATTTTGTGTACTAACCATCGAACCTGTCCGACGGATAGGATATTAAGATGAAAACAACTTGTATAACATGCACCCTAACTTTAAGAGGGAAATTTCAGAAAAAAAAACTTTCCACTGTCCCCTGCACAGCACTTGAACCCCCTGCGAGATGTACACAGCATCCTTTCATTATATAACCCCAGTGACTCCTGCTGTGTCACTGTCATTGTAAATTGAATCTTCTAGATGCCTCAATTACCCCGCTCTATCAGTGACACAGTCATGTGACTACTATCCTCAGCTGATTCATCGCCAGTCACATGACCGCTCTCCTCCTCCAATCAAAAGCTACACTGGAGGAGGAGAGCGGCCAGAACGAGCAGCGTTAATTGAGGTTTTAGAGGCTTTGATTTACATGGAGAGTAACACATGAGAAGCGGTGTATAAAGAAGGGGATTTCAGTAATGTTTACTTAACTTTAAAGTATTGCAGTGCTGTCCCAGGGCCAGCAGAGGTGAGGCAGCTGGCCTGACACCCCCCCCCCCCCAATGGGTGGCACCCAGGGCATATCGCTCAATCCTCACTGGTAAAACAAGTTGTATCTGCGTATAACAAGAAGGCATGGTTTACTCTCTGTTTTCAGGGGGAAAAAAGTGTGTGTTAAATGCCAATAAATACAGTAAACATATAATAATATAGCACATTAAATTGGGACTTTTCAGTCTACAGCTCTGTCATTTTCTGTAATTTTTTGTACAGAATGTGTACAAAACGCCCCCAAATATATAATTTCCTGCTTGTGTAATTGGCTCACTGATTTTTCCAGAAGTCTGCACTAAGATACAAGTCAGATTTCAGATAACCCATGCAACAAAAATATAATTTTTGGTGAGATGCTTCCAATAGAAAAGCTCATTTAAAGGGATGCAGACCCTGCTACTTTCCTCATTAGAGCTTTGGAGGTGCAGCAGCTGGTTGATAATTATGAAACCACTCCCGTTAGACTCACTTGGGCACAGATTGACACACATGGATTACTTCAGACTAACAAAAGGTAGGAATCTTCAATAAAGTTTGTTAAAGTGGTTGTAAACCACTAAGACTACTTAATGCTACAGGTAAGCCTATAATAAGGCTTACCTGTAGCTACCCAGGATATCTCCAAAACCTGCACAGTTTAAGAGATATCCCCTGTCCCTTACATGTGCCAATGTCATTGACTGTGCCGTTACCGGAGGCTCCCACGTGCATGCGCAGGAGTGACATCATCGCGGCTTCAGTCAATCACAGTGCCGGAGCTGCGATATTGGGACGTAACCCCTGGGAGAGATGTCGCCGCCGGGGACGAGGACCGATGCAGAGGGTTCGATGTAAGGTAAGTAATTCATTATGAGCTTTTGTCTTGCAGGCCTTTGCCTAGATGACCTAGAGGGGAATGTTTTTTTTTTTTTTTTATCAACAATATTGGAGTTACTCATTAAGTATGTGATTAGAAGTACACTTTCTACTCTTCAACAGGTTTCTTTTTTTTCTTCTTCTTCTTCTTCTTCTTCTTTCATTTTGACCAAAAAACTCTTGAGCATAATGCATTTTAAATTATACATTTCTCTTTCTTTATATGCAAAATAATGGCAGAGAATTCTCTAAAGTATGCATAAAATATTTTGTCTGAATGTTTTCCTCATTTAATGTTAATGAACGTATAAGCAACTGCCGTAAGGAGGCTAGTGTTGTTAGATTAGGCATTTCACACAATCTTATAGCTAAATCAAGTAGCATGACCCATCCCAGGTGTCTATAATGAAACTTTAAGAACCACAAATGAGGCATGACAATTCAACCTCTATTGTTAAGTAAAGAAATTGTCTGTTTTGTCAATGCCATATTTTTTCTTGTAACAAGAGAAGTAGTGTTAACATCTAAAAATGTTCCAAGGCTATAACGTTAATAGTACAGGTGTTTGAGAAGTGACTGGTTTACCATGAATTAAAAAAAAAAAAAAGAAAGAAAGGACTGCTGAAATTGTATTTGTTGAACAAAACATTTTTTTCTTTGGGGTTTCAAAACTGTGTCTTTTTTTTTTTAACCTGACTAACTATGTAACAATGTAGCATATTTAAAATGTAGCTATGGTCAAATTTTATAATCTTATATTCATTCTACATTGCGTTTCAATTACTTCTAGTCTACTCCTATTATTCTGAATGATACAGAAGTTTGGCAAATGTAATCTTCGTACACACGGTTTGATTGTTGGACAATTAAGCGTCTGATTTTTGTCAAGGGCGTGTGCCAAGATCTTGTCTTGCATACTAACCTCACACAAATTGTCGTGCCACAAACACAAACGTAGTGATGTACTACGAGTAATTTCAGCTCTTGAGCACCACCCTTTGGGCCCCTTCTGCTAATTTCATGTTTGGTGAGCATTGATTCTGATCATGTGTGTTTGTACTTTCGACTTCGGTGTGACGGATTTGTGTACTGACCATCCGAAAATCTGACATGGAGCAGTTGTTTGGCAAAAAATTACTAGCCTGTCATCCAACACTTGTTGTCCGAAAATTGGACTGTGCCTAATAAATAGCTAAACAGTCTCTCATGGGTATCAATGTTTTAAAACGTGTAGTTTCATGTTTTAAAACGGTGATACCCATGAGAGACTTTTTAGCTATTTATTAGGCTCACGGTCCCTCTGGTTTTGTGCTTATTGATTATTTTGTCTGTCACTAGTCCCAGTGGAGGGGTGTTTACCACTATCATTATTTAGGAATATTATATGTCCCATGTTCTATTTTCCCTCGGTGATGCGTCCCCTCACATAGATAGTGGTGATCAATTACCTGTTAATAAAGGTGACCACTGTCCTGTGTTGGAACCATTAGGGATTAATTTCAACAGCAATTGGTCTTTCTTATGTTGGGGGGGGGGGGGGTATTTGTGTATTGTGTGAAGGGTGGGTGCACTATTTATTACTTTTGACCCTCCTTTGGGAGGATCGAGTACTTTTCTTATATTAGTTACCAGAATTAGAACTATTTTTAGGGGACCCATTTTTTATGCCATATATATATATATATATATATATATATATATATATATATATATATATATATATACACAGTATGTGTTCTTTTTGATACTTTTAAAAAAAAAAATAGTTAACTCTTTAGGGTGTGCAGCAGTCTGACTCTTTTTTTATTTTATATTTTTTGTCAGGATGCATTCTTACCCTCTCAACACACTGTCGGACCTGTGATTGTTCTTGGTTGGGCTGTCTTCCCACTGGGTTTATTTTAAACTTTTATTTTAAAAGTTCCTTCATTACTCTTGGAGTAGTGTTATTGCCGCCTCACGGAGCTGCACCCCTCCTACACATTTATTACACTTGTTGCATCCAATAGGCTGTAATAATAATGATTTTAAGTCCAATTAAACCATAATTTTAAATCAGCTAAATAAAGTTCAGATGCATCAAAACATAAGGTTGTGCCAGGTGCTCATTCACATGGTGCATGTTATTGTGCACAGTGTGTCTGTGTTGGTTTTCATGTCGGAGATGGTTGTAACACATAAAGCATTATTAAAGCAGAACTAAACCCACTGATTTAACTGTTTCCCAAAACAGTTACATTCAAGGTCTGACATGAATTACTATATAACTGTTACACTTACTATTACGCTTATGTTAGCTCTCAACTGAACTGTCAATCCATCAAATGGCATATTTGATCACATGTGCAGTACCATAACAAATGCACATTGAACAGAGGCTAAGATGGCGGTTTCCTTGGATTTAATAGGTTGGAGTGCCTAATTTTACATTAACACACATCACAATGCTTTCTTTATGTTTATTCTTTATTGCATCCAACGTCTAATGTGTTTTTGTGCACTGCAGTTAATTGCAATGTGTTAAAGATAGTCAGAGTGCACTGCACATAAATTCAACATGTCCAATATTTTTGATGCACACTTATGCATTGTGTTGCTATCAGGTAAAGCCATAGAGCATAACACAAACTAGTTTGTCTTGTTCTTGAACTGAGATTGTGTTGGGCAAAGCAGCCCAGCACCATTGGTGTAAATGAGCACTGATCAATCATCGTATTAAAAAACAACTAGAAATAGTAGACACATTATCTGTTTTCAGAGGTCTGATCCCCTTGCTGAGTGAGAATTGATATCATGACATCAGCAAATCCCATGTTGCCTGCAGATTGTTTCCGACTCAGCAAGAGGCAAGTTGAACCTCTGTAGAGATACCAATGTTTCCACACAGAGCAAAGGCTCATTCTCTACAGCATGCAAGCAGGGTAGAGGCTCTATTATGTAACACACACTGGCACATGATAAGACATATACCTGTAAAGCAGATATTGCCAATGGCGCACTGTTACTGCTGACAGGGCTTCCATATTATTTAGCCAGTTTTCCTTCTGGTTTTGCACACTATGGCTGACATCACTCCCGCACATGCACACGAGAGTCACGATCATAGCACATGTGCTTTGAATGGACAGCACACTTTAGTGCCTTGCATCTTGATGGGGCAAGGGTCTCATCCCAACAAACCTGGATGGTGGTTGTCAGGGTCTGCGGGTGGGGGGCCTAACTTAATCTGGAAGCCTGGATCCCCCTATAGGGATGGGTATTGGGTACATTTTACTCCTACCCATTCACCAAAAAAGTGTCAAAAAGTAAAAACCACAAGTCCTTCAATAAAAATAAAAATAGCCCCGTGATGTAAATCCACTGTCAATCACGCCACTGACAGACCCAAAAAATAGCAAAAATGCAAAATGCTCCTCCTCCAAAGCACCTGTGAAGTCCTTCTAAAATATATGGAATACTTTGCGGGTAGGGGGGTCATTGATATGCCAGCAAATATGTGATACATTTTTTAACTAAAGATTTTTTTTAAATCTGAACTAATATAAATAATATTTAATTTGATTTACTGCTTGTGTTTCTTTTAGCTGTCTCCTAGGCTCCCCAATGGGCTTTTCTGTTTGCCCATTTTCTTCAATAGTGCAAACATAATTTATGTGATACATGAGGTGACAATCTCTACTTCAGCTAACTATTATGTTATGGGTCTGCTATACACACACATTGTTTGTGTTGTTAATGTATGTAATTATATATATAAAAAAAAAAAAGTTTTTAGCACCATGAATAATTTATTTAGAGTCCTGAAAATGGCCTGATTGTGGCAAATTTTACAGCACTGTGGGAGTTATTCATTAAAGGAAAATCCACTTGGCACTACAAGTGCACTTGTAGTGCCAAGTGGATTTGCCTTTAGTAAATAACCCCCATTGTTACTGTAAACACCAACTTACTCCAAAAACTGGTATTGAGCATTAAAAGAAGAAGCCACAAATTGTTAAGTAGAAAACATTTTACTCCGTGCACATTCACATATGCGTTAGAAAAGGGTTTTTAAACAAATCAACATCTTTGTTTTTATGTTTGACAATATAAATATCATTTTTTGGGTTAAACATGCATGTTTCAAACCATAACATACACAACTCAGGAACTTACATAGTCCAACTTTGAAAAAGTGAAGGCAATATCAGACATTAGTATGTCAAAACTGTGTTGATCTTGTCTTCATCAGATGGGGTGTTGTCACCCCTGTAAAAGCCAAAAATTGAAGATGCACACAAATTGAGAGTCAAAATGTGGATTTCCCTCCTGACCCTATGCCTAATGTCAACATGTGCTATCTCCCATCATGGGGATCAATGGATGTGTTTAGGGGGTGCAACCCCTTCCTCTCACCTACATTAGTTGTGAGGAAGGGGTTGCACCCACAAAACGTGTACATTGACATCCCGTGATGGCATATAGCAATGTTGACACACTGGGCCAGATTCTTAAAAAATAGCGTATCTGGCGGCGTAGCGTATCGTATCTCGTTTATGCTACGCCTACGCAAATTACTGGAGCAAGTGCTGTATTCTCAAAGCACTTGCTCCGTAATTTTCAGCGGCGTAGCGTAAATGCGGCGTCGTAAGGCCGCGTAATTCAAATAGTGAAGGAGGGGGCGTGCTGTATTTAAATTAAGCGCGCCCCCATTGCTTGCGGCGTGAACGTAATTAATGCACGTCCCTATTCACGACGCGTTACGTAAACGACGTAAACGACGGGAAAAGCCGACGCTAACCCGACGGCCATACTTAACATGGCATACGGCGGACTGACGTAAGGTTACCCCTCATAAAGCAGGGGTAACCTTACGCGTACGCAACCTACATAAACTACGTCGCTGCGGCGCAAAAACGTTCGAGAAACGGCGTATCGGCTCATTTGCATATTCGTCCGTGAAATCGACGTAAACGCCCCCTAACGGCCGGCGTATTATTGCATTTAGGATTCGACGGTGTAAATGACTTACACCAGTCGGATCCAAGCTTAAAACCGGCGTATCATGTTTTCAGAATAGAAAACAATGATACGCCGGCGGGAATTTCGAATTGCTCCTGTGTATGTGTACATACACTGGCGTAATTCCTTTGAGAATCTGGCCCACTGTGTGCATCTTCAAAATTTGGCTTTTAAAATACTTTAACACTTGATTTAAAAGAAAAAAATCCACAACGAAACGGTACATTTTTTGTATGTTTTAGATTCTGCCAAAAACATCCATGATGTTCTTCATTTTTTTAACATCATTGATGTTTTCCTTTATCAGCTCTAAATCACGATTGCACACCATTATCTCTCAGATGAGGATGTGTACACTTGCACTGGTGAATTTTGTTTCTTCTTCCACAACATCCCCATCACCTAAAATTAAAAAAACACACCGTGTATTATAAATCTGCAGGCATACATTTATTACCTGAAGCTGTGGTCTCAGACACTGACTTGTTGTGGTCACTATTTTGCCCACTTCATAAACCTCTCCTCCCTCCACATCCGGTGTTCTGAGTTTCCCTTCTTTATGAGGTGTAGGGTTCCTGGTGTCCTCAGATGTTCCAAGTTTTTTCTCCCCTATGTGAATTAAACAAAAGGTATACTTAGCACACAGATATTTGAGGCCAGAAATAGGAATATGAAAAATGTGTGGTACAATTGTCTGTTTTGACAGAGCTCCAAGCGGAAGACATGATTTTTTCCCTTACCAAAGCTGGAATACTTACCTTGTTTGGACAAGTTACACACATGGAGACACCCCAAGTATCCACTGGAAATTTTGAACACAGAAATTTTGGGGTATGACGATCCAAGGAGCAATTGAAGGAACATAATCAGTACAGAAGAATCAGGAAAATGCTTCTAAAATTTAAGTATTTGTCCTGTGTTCCTATTATTATTATTAATATTAGTATTATTTGCATGTGCTTTTCTTTACTGTTGTACAGTTTAAAATGTCAACTTTCAGGTTCGTGGGCACAGTAATCGGTCGTAGTAAACATCATTCGTTCGACCCACTAATACAATGCTTTTGGCAGATACAGGTTAACTAAATTTGGTCATGCCTATTTGTATTCAAATAAGTTTAGTACATTATTGTCTAGATGGGTTTGTAACTAGAATGAAATGCAAACATGATTCAGTGTAAGGAGAGGACACTCAGCAGCTGTTTACACATCTGGACTTAGGACCACTAGTGTGGGACACCAGAACAACCTTTTTAGGGTGTCCCACACAAGTGCTCCATATATATATATATATATATATATATATATATATGTCATCTGCTGCTGTTCCCGATTTCTCAGAGTCCTGGATCAGATTGTGCTACCTGTTATATGGACTCCTCAGGCTACCAATTTTGCTTGTCAAATAGTTGATGTGTTCCCTTGGGTAAAAAGACTTTGCAAATTTCACCAGTTAATCCAGCATTGCCTTCCTCTTTATTTACTTTTTGACCCCTAATAAATGTCAATTTTTTTCACAAATACTTGCGTATGTGTTTTACCTCAAAAACGTGAGTAGGCAGGTACATTTAAAAAATACAATGTCAAATTAACAAGGGACACCAACACCAACCAACCTCCTTGAGGGTAAAAGATACATGATAATAATGGTGTTGTGGTAACTTGACACACAAAATAAAATAAAAAAATATTATGGAGATCACTAGAACAAAATATATATTTAAAAAAAAAAACAGGAGATCTTGATTAAAAAAAAAAATATTTGGCTTAAAAAAATAAAAATATTATTTTTAGGCGATCACGAGAAATAATAAAGAAATCAGTTTGTCAGAACATCAGCAGCAAAACAACTTCATTATTCTAGCATTATAAAGAAAAAGAGAATGTGCTGCATTAAAAGATTAAAAAAATAGCAGTGTGACGAATGTGCTATCTCCATTACAAACGCTAGTTTTACCAGACCGAGCTCTCCTGTCTCTTACTTGATTCAGAGCATGCGTGGAATTTTGTGCGTCGGAATTGTCTACACACGCTAGAATTTACGAGATCCAGCTCTCAAATTTTTGTTGTCGAAAATTCTGACAGTAAATGTCCGATGGACCCTCTACACACGGTCGGAATTTCTTACAACAAGATCCTATTGAACATTTGTTATCGGAAATTCCGAGCGTGTATATCCGGCATCAGTGTGATCATGCTGTGTGCGAGAAATGACTTGTTAAATTTAACATTTTGCGAAAAAAAGTTAATATCCTATCCACATTTTTTTAAATATATATATGGAAAAAAAAGATGATCTATTTGCAAAGTTTTATAACAAAAGGTATAGGAAACAGTATTTTTTTCCAAATGTTTTAGTAGTGTTTCCTTTATATAGTATGAGCTAAAAAGCCAGTGATCGTTAAAAACCTAAAAAAAAAGCTCCGTCTCAAACAATGATATAAAATCAATTTGTGCACAGTTTTGCATGACTGAGTAAAAATGTATCATGGTGCAAAAAAAAAAATATATAAAATGGCCTGGACAAGAAGGTAGTTTACCATGACGGTCTTCAGGTGCTTAAATTAATTATTTGTTTCTATAATTTAATTAACAGGGAAGGAAGAAAGAAGAGGGCAGTGGAACATTGCTGGCAAAATCTGCAATGTCCACACTTCCCTGTGAAAATATAGGACAGAGACAGCAAGGAATGGTATTACACATAATGCTGTCCATGGCATACCAAATTAACAATGCCCTTTCATACAAGCTTTACTCATTATGGGGCATTTTTTTTTTTTAAATAAACAAACTGGAGTAGCAAAAATCTGCAGTAGAAGTGCATGGCATTTAATCAGCTTCTATCTCTCATTGTATAACTAAACTGAAGAAAGTAAAGATAGAAGTCAATTGAGTTCCATGAACAGTTACACCATATTCTGTTTGCTACAGTTTTAATAAATTCCCCCTGATGTGCCTCATGTAAAAGTTAATTCTAGAGTGCACTGTTGCTGATATCATGCAGTCTGCTTCATATACATTTTGTAACTACCTTCCAACTGACGCAAATGGAGTTCAAGAATCCACAAAGGTATCCTCAATGTTGCCCTGGTTGCCGCAAAGTACATGCTAGATGGTACCTAGTGCCAGAGCATCTTTCTAAAAGGTATCCTGGAGCCTCACTCTCATGCTTCAGGGGTTGTGGCCAGACGGCACAATGTTGCACATGTGATGGACATGCCCCAATATTTTCTGCTTTTGGATGAGGATTCAATTATTTATATTTTCTGTCACAATGGTTACCATCGCTAAAGATGCCAGGGTTTCACTATTGAATAAACAAGTAGATAATGTACCTCGATATTCCCAGATACTGATTAATTTTATGTTCTTTACAGCAAAGATTGCCATTGCCACAACATGGAAAAGTTTTGTTATAGAGATGGCCATAATATAACGCAAAACACGTTGTTAATGTTGAATAAATCTTGGACTTGTACCCTCACCCCAAAGCGGTGAATCTTGGGACAATTATTTATATTTTCGGTCACAATGGTTAACATCACTAAAGTTGCACTATTGAATAAACTAGTAGATAATGTACCTAATACACCCAAACACTAATTCATTGTATGTTCTTTGCAGCAAAAATTGCCATTGCCACAGCTTGGAAAAGTCTTGTTATAGACATGGTCATAATAAAAAACGCAAGCTCACGTGGATCTTGTTGAATGAAAAAATAGTGAGTATACTATGCTTCAAACAATCTCTATTCAATAAAAGATGGTCCCCTTGGCTTGCCTACTTGCGAGTCCCTAATGCATAGAGATATTTCTTGAATCGACTGGCGGATAGTTACGAAGGCGATAATTACAAGTGCCTTAGTTATCGCACAATTTGAGTTAGAGTCATTATTGCCACCAATACTATTTTCATCAGGATTTGGCAATAACCTCCCAAATCCACAATCTTTCATAATACCATCCTCCTCATTAAGGGGTTAACCAGGCGGTGAACCTCCTGCATTTATATTGCTAAAACATTCTAGTAGTATTATGCTTTATGTTGATGTAATCTATAAACTCCGGTTTACATACTGTACATTGGAGGTCCCCACCACAATGATTTTCAAGGTGCGGTGGTCCTCATTAGTTTCTACCTAGCCTTGTATTTGGATGTTTCCCTGTTACATGCTTGAAAAAGACGAGGATTGCTCGCTGCTCCATTATAAGATCCCCTTTTCTTTATCTTGTTTTCAAAAAACAATAACAAACATTTAAAAAGAAAAGAAACAGTACCCATACTTCTTGACTCTTATGCCGCGTACACACAATCTCATGGACCGTTTTCATCAGACAAATCGTGTGTGGGCCCTATCGTTTTTTTATTCATCGGTGAAAAAACTAAGAACTTGTTTTAAAATTATCTGATGGTGAAAAAAAACAATAGAAAAAAAAACAATTGTCTGTGGGCACGTCCATCGTTTTAAAATCCACGCATGCTCAGAATCATGCTCAGAATCATGCTTGAAAGCATTGAACTTCATTTTTATCAGCACGTCATTGTGTTTTATGTCACCACGTTCTGACACAATCATTTTTTTTAACTGATGGTGTGTAGGCAAGACTGATGAAAGTCAACTTCATCTGATAAAAAAATCAATCAGTTTTTACCGTTTTCATCGGATGAACCGAACGTGTGTACAGGGCATACCTCTCTATTACTTCTTAATCATTTCCAATTCTTCATCTCTTCTCAATATCAATTTTCACTGGGGTCCTCGCTACTTCTTCCTCCCATGTTCCAAGCTTTGCTTTAATTTCTGACTGTGTCATTCATCATGTGACACCCACCCAGCAGTTCAAAACCCCAAAAATAAAACACCGGTCTTCATGCAGAGTAAAAATGCTTCTTTTACGCTCTTCAATTTCTACACCGTCTAACAGCCCAACATGTTATAGGGGTGTCCCAAAAGTATGTTATAATGTGTCAGCACTTTTGGTGACATCATTCGTAGAGCAAAGCTCATACAGTTTTACGTAGGGCATAGAAAAATGTAATTACTCATGACAAAACAGTTTGAATATAAGTATCAGCAGCTAAATTAAGGATGTCCCAAAGCCAAGTGCCTTCAAAAGTTGTACAACATTATGGAGAATCTGCTCTAACAAATGAAGCAGCCAAACTACTTTTTTTAATCATGATTCAGAAGATATTTAGCACTACATTGAAAATAAATTTGAATCTGTTGGTTTAAAAAGAAATAAAGAGAGCACTTGTGGTGAAGATGTATTTTTCATTAAGATAATTATCTCAAATATACTGTACATGTGGCAAGGTAATCACACTACCCAGATCTTAATCCCTTTCAACATCTGAGATGAATTAAAGAGACTGTTAAGAACCCATCAATTATCCAGTGTGACTAAACCGAAAACGGATTTGCATGAAGTGTGTAACCAGATGTCTTCTAAAGCCAGCACTTTTCAATTGAAGGCAATTATTAAGCCCAAAGGTGAGCCAACAAAGCACTTACTCCAGTTAAAATATGTAACCAAAATCCAGATATACATTTTTAAATAGGAAAAAAGAAAACATTTTAATTGGTTCAACATTAAAATCAGACATTCTATATAGTAATTAGGTAATAGGTCTGTGTGGTTTGATTGGAGAAAAGGTTATTGTAATATTAACCACTTCAGCCCTGGAAGATTTGGCTGCTCACTGATCAGGCCATTTTTTTGTGATCCGGCACTGCATTGCTTTAACTGACAATTGTGCAATCGTGCAGAGCTGTACCCAAACAAAACTGATGTCCCACAAATAGAGCTTTCTTTTGGTGGTATTTAATCATCTCTGCGGTTTTTATTTTTTGCACTATAAACAAAAAAAGAGTGTAAATTTTGAATAAAACACAATGGGCCAGATTCACAGAGCGATTACGCCGGCGTAACAGGAGATGCGCGGCATAAGTCTAATTTTGCTCATGCGTTTCGATACTCAGCATCCCCAAAACGAGATACGCAAGAAATCTACTTTTTTTTGTCTAGCGTAATGTCTTTAGACAGGCGCATCCATCCGCGCAAAACTGCGCTAGACACACCATTGATTTGCTATTCAAATATGCTAATGAGGGAGTTACGGGGATCCACAAAAGAACGTTGGTGCAGCACACGCTACGCGCTGTGTGCAACAGCTGCACGGCCTGTCTAAAATTAGACCATATAAAAGGTGGTCTAAAATTAGACAATTCGTCTACATGTCAGAGAAAGCAACACCGTTAGTGAGGAGCAGAGCAGTCACACGTATTGCCCAACAATCTGTATGCCAACATGCCAGGGACATCCTTGCTCATAGCTATACTACTGACTTTAGACGAGCAAAAAAGGAGGAGGGCACAGAGGAGGGCACGGGAGAGGATATACCGCACCCGCATAGACCTCTTTGGCATGAGTGATTCTGAGGTGTATCGCATCTTCAGATTCACCCCTCATGCCATCCTAGAATTAACCATAACCTTGCAGGAGGACATCACCAGCCCAACACACCGCTCACATGCAGTGCAGCCACTGGTCAAGGTCATGGCAACACTTCATTTCCTTGCCAGTGGCTTTTTTCAAAGAACAAGTTGAGTGGTGGCTGGGATGTCACAATCATTCATGAGCAGATGTGTGCACCAGGTTGTCCCTGCAATCCTCAGACGCATGGCCAACCAAATCATCAAACCCACCACTGAGGACCTGCGGCTGAAGGCAATGACAGATTTCTACAGAATTGCCAGATTCCCACGCACCGTGGGGGCCATTGATTGCACACATGTGGCACTCCAGCCCCCCCATGAGACAGAGCACATGTACCGCAATCGGAAGCATTGGCATTCCATCAATGTACAGGTGATAGTCGATGCCCAAGGCCTCATATGGCACGTCCGTGCCAAACACCCCGGATCCAGCCATGACAGCTACATATACAATCAGAGCCCCATCCAAATGGAAATCGAACAGAACGTGTATGGGGACACCTGGCTGGTTGGTGAGTGACATGGGTGGCAGGCATGACTGTCCCCCCCAATGATGCACACATCACAAGGGGCACATGCATGACTAACATCCTCCTGTGTTTTTCCTTACAGGTGACTCTGCATATGCACTGGGACCCCATCTCATGACTCCTATCCGGAACCCCCAAACCCCAGGAGAGGAAAGATACAATGATGCCCACGCCCAAACACGTGCAGTGGTGGAGCGCACCTTTGGCCTCCTGAAGTCACGTTTCCGATACCTGGATAAGTCTGGGGGGACCCTGTTGTATTCCCCCAACTTTGTGTGCCAGATCATTGGTGCATGTTGCATTCTGCACAACTTCGCAGTGAGAAAGGGCCTGCAGATTGACCTACGTGATGACCTGACCCCTGAACCAGACAACCCCCCCCCCCAACCGAGGTTACCCCATCTTCTGAGGGAAGAGAAGCCAGGAGACTGCTCACATTAGTCATCTTTGCACGTTAAACACACACATTAATCATGGCACAATGAGAATGCATGCATGCACACCACTGTGGTCCCTGGCACAGACACATCACATCCTCACCTAATTGGATTAGCACAAGCCCACCATGCTGGGCTTGTGAGCAGCAACGCCACGCCACGGCTCCAATTATGTCACTGTACATTCATACATAATTCACACGGACCTGGGAATCACTTCTCCCTGGTCCTGGGGAACCCTTCTCCACCAAAACTGAGGGTGACACCCCTTTGCTGGCAGGAATATCACCCCCATATTCCAAAAACATTCACATAAAAAAAAAAAATGTCCAGCAAAAAAAAAAATTTCCACCAAAAAAATAAAATAAAAAAAAAGGGCAAAAACTAATTAATGCCATTGGCGTGAGCCACGCCTGGGGCGGCCACGGCCCCGGCTCCTCAGGGGAGACTCATGGGGAGGGGGGGGGAATCCGGGGAAGGAGGAGCAGCCCCTGGTCTCTGCCCACCTGGCGGCCTGCCCTCCAAGGCCACGCCAATTCTGTTCAGGCCAGCACCTAGTGTTGCCGTGTTGTCCTGGATAGCCTGGGTGAGGGCCCTCACATCCTGCCCAACGTCTGCTGTTGTAGTCTGCAGTGCGTTTAGGCAGTTTGTAAGAGCCCGGGAGTGGCAGTCCAGGTCCCCAAGTGTATCCTTTATGGAAGACAGGCTCTCCTCCATCAGCCCCAAGGTCTGGCTGACCTGTCCCAGATGGCGGGTCTGAAGGGCCTGGTCCCTTCTCAGATTGGCGGGCAGAAGCTCGGCCACCCCTTGGTCTTCTGGGACGACTTCCTGCCTCCAGCTGAGGCTTGTGGCCGGGGAGAAGGGGAGGCCCTTGGGAGAGGAGCCCTGTTGGGGGAGGAGTGGGAGGGGCTAGCCCTTATGGAGGGCTTGAGGTAGAAGATAGCAGGTGATGGCGCCTACTACTAATTAAAAATTGCGTGCACAAGTGTATCCAAATCAATGGTGCTAGTAATACTACTCCGTGTAATGATGTCAATTGAAAAATAAAATAAAATATAAATAATAATAAAGATAATACTTCAACCAATAATAGTGCTAAAAATGTTAATCCTTGTAGTGGTGTCAATTATTCATATTACAATATATAAAAAATACAAAAAAATGTGTGCAAAATGGTATATAGAAATATAAAATATAAATATAAAAAATATATAAAATCCTAGTGGTGATAGTCCATAAATCCAATCAAAATCCAGTTTCTAGTTTACAAAAATTAATAGTTCCATAAATAAAATTGATGTTTTTATAATAGTCCAAGGGTAATATTTGCAAAAAATTTTTTTCTTCATATACAATAAAATAAAGTGACAGGTGCTTCATGCAAGTACAGCCATCAGTGGATCATTCAGTGCTCTCCCCCAATGGTCCCGCACTCACCGGATCCAATCACCCCCACAGGGGCAACAGGCTCTTTTCTAATAAGTATCCAAGTTCCAAACTTCAAAAAGGCTGCCTGGTTTTCTCCCCTGGGATCTGTTCAGCCGTTCAACCGCTCATAGAGAAAATAAAGGTGCCCAATAGCGTGATACCGTCTTACAATAAAAGTTTATTTTGACAAAAACAATGGGTACTCACAATTTACATGTAGTTAAAAAGCATTGAGTAAAAAGTGTGCTGAGGCTCTGAAGCACGATCGCTCTACCGGTTTCGTCGTTGTGACGTCGTCTGGAGCCAGCCAGAGAAGAAGACTCCTCCAAAAATAACAATCCACTGGCTGACATTACATCCTCCTCCTCCTCAAACTCCTCCTCTTTAACATCCTCCAAGGATTCCGGCCTTGTCGGGGGTCCTCATCAGGCTGGGATGGTGCGGTCAGCCCAGATGGCCCAGCACCCTCCTGCTCATCTGTGGATGACACAAAACATTCACAGGTTGGAGGATCCACACAATTGTCACATATTCCCTTTCACCCCCTCCCCCACACATGCTACACACCTGATAGGGAAAAAAAAACCTTACCTGGCATCACGCCTTCATGACTTGAGTTATAGCCAGGCAGGCCCTCCACCTGTTGTCTATGAAAGGTCTGGGCCACCGCACACTCCTCCGCTGTCAGCCTAACGAGGCATGGTGGGCCCCCTCCTGTGCCCCTGGCATGGGCTAACATTTTGGCCAGCTTCTTTCTGACCAGACGCCGGAGGTCATTGATCTTCTTTTCAATCCCGACCGTGTCCGGGTCTCCCCCCCCCCCAATGCATTCACCTCATCAGTAATGTTCTGCAAGATATCACACCTCCTGGCCGGGGTGGTGTTGGCACTCTCTGGGCCGTGGAGGAAATGCCCATATTGGGAAATGGCCCGGGCAAGAATTTGTTTCTCCCCCAAAGTAAAATTTAACTTCCTCTTTCTCTTCGTCATACTCATACAAAAACTCTCTCCCAAACAGTCAGCAAAAATCACTCACAAAAACAAGCAGGAAAAATCACTCACAAAAACAAGCAGGAAAAATCAAGCAAGAAAACAAACGAACAAAAAACTATCAACCAAAAACTCTCACAAGCAGTCACCAAAGATCACTTACAAATATCTTCTAACAAACACTAGATCACACAGTCCACAAATATCACAAAGACAAACCACAACGCAACTAACAACAGAACAAAAGCACCTTGCTGTATAGGGAGGGATACAAAGGGATGTACTTTTGCAAAGGAAGTGCGTTTCTGTCTGTCTATTTATGCTGTCTGCGTAGTTCATGATTTTGCCCTAGTCCACTTCCAATTTCACTGACTGCGCTGTTCCCGAGTTGGGAGCATGCGCACAGAGGTCTGCTTCAAGTGCGCATGCGCGAGCCGGCCGGCCCTTCATTTGCATGGGGTCACGGCTCATTTCAATGTAACACGCCCACGTCCTTCCCAATTTGTATTACTCCGTCTTGCGCCTCAGAAATAACGTTGCGCCTGCGTAAAACTGACGAGAATAGGGTGATTGCGCCGCTACATTGCGCCAGTCTAACGTAAAGGTGGTGCGCTACGCCGGTCCAATAATGCGCAGATGTACCTGAATCTGGCCCAATATTTTGTACTCTTTGCTATAATTAATATCCTTTTTTTTTTTTTTTTAAAAAAGCTATTTTTTTCCTCAGTTTAGGTTGATATGTATTCTTCTACATATTTTTGGTAATAAAAATTGCAAAAAGTGTGTATTGATTGCTTTGCGCAAAGTTATAATGTCTACAAATTAGGGGATACATTTATTTAATTTTTATTATACATTTTTTACTAGTGATGTCGATGACCAGCGATTTTTATTCGGACTGTGACAGTATGGCGGACAGATCAGACACCATTGACACATTTTTGGGACCATTGACAACTATACTGTGATCAGTGCTATAAAATGCACTGATTACTGTGTAAATGTCACTGGGAGGGAAGGGGTTTACACAAGGGGGCGATCAAGGGCTTGCGCATCAACATCCCTGCAGTGCAGCGAGCACCCGCACCTGCCTGATATCCCTGCTTAAAGGGACCGATGTACAGCTATGATGGTTTGTGGGAATGTGCCAACTTCCCACAGTAAACTGACGGTGGCTGGTAGACAAGTAGTTAAGCAACATCTATCTGAATGCCCCCATGTTAGGTTAATGAAGTTGCCTAGTAGAAGGTGACGCCAAACAATGCAGTGGCTACTGCAATTGTAGATTTTTAATGGAAACATCTCTGTAAACCATTCATGCTGAGTAAGTGCAGCTCAGGGCTTACTATTTTTTCTCAGAAATGTAGAGACATCATATACAATAATGTCTGTGCTAATTAACACTATTTAGACTGCTTTTAATAGGGGCTAGTACATTTGAATTCCCTAAGGCCGGATTCACACCTATGCAAATTGGTTGCGGCTTAAACCGCATCTAATACGCAGAACATTTCTAAATACATTGTTTTCAATGAGGCTGGTTCACATTCGTGTGATGCATTCGCAGTGCGCATTGCAGAAAAAACGTGTGCAGATTTTATGCCTTGAGGTGCAAATTCAGGCTCATTATCTTCTATGGGTACGCAGCTGATTCGCAGATGTGTTCAGTTCTCTTCAGGAATTTCTCTCATTCAGATCAATACACTTCTCCCCCACTCTCCTCTCCCCTGTAACTTTTCCCAGGTCTCCAAATTTGCATCCAAAACGTTGCTAATCTGCTGAACACTTCTGTTATCTCCCTGCAGAGATAAGAGAGCTGAAATTCGCACCGCACTAGTGTGATTCCGGCCTAAAGGTAAAACGTGCAATGCCACAACATAAACTAAATGTTATAAATGAAGCATGAAGTGTTACAATCAAAACAAAATAAATAAGGCCTGGGTCATAGTAGTGCGATTTTGGATGTGACTTGAGTCACACAGAATTTTATGACAATGGAAATTACATTGTTTTCAATTGTGCCCGTTCACATCAATGATAATAGTGTGGCACAATCTTGAAAAAGTTTCCAGGTCTACTTTGGTTTAATTCCAAAGCCAATATGCAACCAAGTTGCACTACTTAATCAGAATAAAAAACGGTTCTAATTGCAGAAGTGCGAACCTAGCCTAAAATCCCTGTATTTAAAACAAGACACCAAATGTTGTAATTTGATGTTGCAATCAAAACCTATTATGAAATTTAAATTACTGTGTTCAAAAAACACCTAGTATTACAATCAAAATATATAATGTGAAATCATATGCATGCTTCACAACAATGAGAGGTCAAAAATGTGTACAAGTATAAATATACACCAAACTACCAAGGAGAATGTAAGCACACCAGATTATTTAACCATGCAAAAAGTCTATCCTGTATGAGATCTTAACAGAATAAATCCCATTTCTGTGCATGCTTACAAAATACTGTACCTGTATTCACCAAAGTATAATCACTATTATTATTCCAACAGCCAAATACCAAAATAGTTGCTAGATTTTCTCTGGCACCAAACCACTCTAATCACAGGGGTATGTTTCACAATTTTCTCCATGTCTCAATATTCAATCTGCCATCACATGAACACAAAAGAGGGAGGCAGCCCCATAGTGTGGCATTTATTATATAAAAACAAGTTTACAAAGTAAAAAAAAAAAGCCAGGATAAATTCCCTCACATGTATACAGCTGTCTAAATCTAAAGACGCCAGTTTGTCAAAGCAATAAGCTCCACCCAAAATGTTTCATCCAACAGGATGTCATCAGGGGCTGAGGGGCTGGCAGGGACAAAGGAAAAAGTTTTGCACTATATTCACTGTTAGCTTAAAGTAATAGCGCTACACATTTATATATATTTATGTTTTGTGGTATCTCCTTGTGGATATCATTGGAAGCAGCTATATTTTTTTTGATAGGTACATTTTAAAATGTATCATTTATGAGATATTTGATATTTAGATTTTGTATATCAGCACAAAGTTTAGTATGGTTTGGTATTGTACCATACATGTTACCACATTTCTATGCACCAATTCAAACTTAAAGTGCAGATCTCTCGTCCTGGACTTCAGTGGGTACAGGCATCATTCAGATATCCTTTTTTTCAGGCAGCGATTGTGCGAACCATAAGAATGATCATATCGGCGGTTCCCCTGCTTGATTATTCTTACAGGTGGCGGGAGGGGACATCCCCCCTTCCGTCGCCATCCAGTGCTTCTCCGGGCTCCCCCGTGCCATCAGAGGACCGGAGAACAAAACGTCCGCTGCCGAACGAAGAGCATAGAGATTTCCAGTGACCAAATTGTCACCGGTCATCTCTATGACCGTCGGAGGCCCGGGCGTGATATAATGACGTCACGCCCGGGTACCCGGAAATAAACAAAGCTGCAATCGCGGCTGAAAGCATGAGATCGGTGATGTTTTTATCTCATGCTTTCCAGCCTGGAGGAGAGATGTGGGGTCTTATTGACCCCACATCTCTCCATAAAGAGGACTTGTCACACAATATTCCTATTACAAGGGATGTTTACATTCCTTGTAATAGGAATAAAAGTGATAAAAAAAAATGTAAAAACAAGTGCAAAAAAAAAAAATAAGGAAAATATATAAAAAAATAAATAAAATGCCCCTGTCCCCAGTAGCTTGCGCTCAGAAATGAACGCACACATAAGTCATGCCCACATTTGTAAACACCATTCAACCCACACATGTGAGGTATCCCCGTGTGTGTTAGAGCGAGGGCAATATTTTTTTTTTACGATTTTTTAAAGTACCAAGGTTTGGCGCCATTCCATGAGTGTGCGCAATTTTAAAGTGTGACAAGTTAGGAATCTATTTACTCGGCGTAACATCATCTTTCACATTATACAAAAAAATGGGCTAACTTAACTTTTTGTTATTTTTTAATTCATGAAAAAAAGGTGTTTGAAAACTGATTGTGCAAATACCGTGCAAGATAAAAAGTTGCAATGACCGCCACTTAATTCCCTAGGGTGTCCGCTAATAAAATATACATAATGTTTGGGGGTTCTGAGTAATTTTCTAGTAAAAAAAATATGATTTTTACATGAAGGAGAGAAGTGGCAGAATAGGTGCGGTATGGAAGTGGTTAAAGATTGCAACATGTATGAGCAAAAAAATCTAAGCTTATTCCAAAAACACTGTCTTACAAAATATATAAATATATACAAATATACAGTATATTAATATCTTAAAAGAGAAGTAAAGGTTTTATTTTTCTCTATTCATACTTACCTTGGTGAATGCAGCATCAGACTGATGCTGCATCTGTCCCCCGGCATTTCTGCACTGAGAACCAAGTCACCGAACACCGCTAATGGCTCGTTCTCACTCCTCCCCGAGCAGAGTGATGCTGACTGTCAGTCAGTATAGCTTCTGCTCTACTTCTCAGCACTCATTGGAGTGCAGAGCAGTGAAGGGGTGGGGAGTGGCCATCTCAGTGGCTCGCTGAGACTGCCATCTATCAGGGCAGCTGGCGGGTCCAGACTTGGAAGTCGGGATGACGTGCTTCCCTGACTGATGGCAGTGACGTCAGCAGAGGGCGGACTTCAGACCGCTCTCGGCTGAAAACAGGTCACAGGAATGCAAAATGAAGTGCACTTCTGTGACCCATGGAGGAAGCCCAGCCTAAAAAGCTCAGGCTGAACTTTTCCTTTAATAATGACACATTAAAAGGTGTCATTTAAAAAAAAAAAAATAATGCAAAAATTAACCTTACCGCATTAAAGAGCAAATCATTTTAAAGTTTAACAGCAAAATAATCTGGCTGTGAGCTGGCTGTGAACAGAGATAGTACAGATATTAATCTAGTCTGTCCATAACCAGCAATAATTTGCACATGAATAACCAATATACAGAAATAACTGTAGCATCAAAGATATTGCCATTGTACCATACGTTACCACTCTTCTTTGCACTAATTCAAACTTGATGTCCAGATCTCCTTATCGAACATTACTACTGATAATGTGCAGATTGCAACATGTATGTTCAAAAAGTCAAAGCTAATTCCAAAAGCACCATCTTACAAAATATACAATTACCCCTATTAATACCTTAAAAGTAAAGCTATATCCAAGCTGGAAGAACACTGAAACAGCGGGATTTAGAGATAGTGAACTATGTGATAATTTATTGTTGTAAGGGTAATTCACTGAGCTATCAGTTGCCATTTATTATATTATGGATTGGTGCATCAGAGACTACAGCCTATTCTCAGGCAGTATCATTTTTACTTACCATTGATCCAAAAAATCTGGCATTTTTGTTTTTTATGGGCATATCAAACAGTGGACAAAAAAAAAATGACACTAACACAAATGCAGTTGTTCCAGAGCTTATTAAATGGGAAGAAGCACTGCTGACTTTCATCATTTTTTTTTCCTATATGTAATTGGACATTCTTTGCAAAATGAAGCTTCACCTCATTTACTATGCTCTGGAGAAAGTGCACAGTCTATTTACCTCTAATCACCATATACTCACCTCTTCAGTGCTTCCCCACAAATTATTTTCTCGTGGCTGCCAATGCAAAACACCTAGCTCCTCAGGGTATGGAGAAGCATGTGACACAAGGTATGAGAACTGTCAAAATACGCAGGGGTGATGCAATTGCTCCTTCATGGCTTTGACAACATCTGACATCAGCTTGCAATAGCCTCTCATTTGACTAGGGTTGCAGCAGGTCAAATAAAACAATATTTTATTTTTATTTTTACAGTGCACATCAGTATAATGGTAGGTGTAAACTAAAAAGCAGAATTTGATCTTAGTAATTTATAGCAGGGAGTTTTAGATCAGGAAACTTAAGATATTTTTTTAATGTACCTTAACTGTGCAGGTTTGAATCAGATTAGTGGCTGTGACCAGCTTAGGCAGTTCATATTTACCATAAATGGCACAAAAAAGGGTGGCATGGAATTGCACATATAGTTATGTGATTCACTTTTATATCCATTGTGCATAGCTGAGGCATAATTGAGCATTTACCTATCTGCAACAAGTACACTTAAGTAAACGAGTAATTTTACTTTTCTTAACTCACATAAAGATTCAATATATTGCAAAAATATTGTTAGCATGTCTGTTCTATTTCTTAATTTAATTGTAAAGTACAGTGTTTCCAAGGTAAAATTGTGTATAAGGACTTACAATTCAACAAGTCCTTGCAATGATTAATTCACTATTATTACGATTTTATGCATAGAAATCACACAACATGCTGCTTTATACCATTTCTGCTGTTTCTCAAGAAATGCTGCGAGTGATCATGTTGTTTCAAGAATAAGCAACAGTTAAACTAAATCATTTGCAATTGGCATCCTATAGATATGATTTAAAAATAGATTTAAATATTCCAGCATGACACACACAGCATATATTTGGATTGCAAGATAGAAAATTATGGAATCAATTCTAGAAAGATTAACTGGGCTTGTTTGAAAAAGAGCCCAGGAGCAATTCTTGACCAAATGTGATAGTAAGATGTAAGTATTGCATATAATAAACACAAGTACATGGTTGGCTAATGCTTTCCATTTGCTTCCAATCTGTTAGTATGCAACACTGCATTTCAATAGATTCTAGCTAGCTTAAAGGAGTTGTTAAGGAAAAATTATTTTCGCCTAAAATTAATGTCTGCAAGGTAGAGACAGAATAGTGTAATGATTCTGTTAAAAAACGAGTAAATCTATATCACCTCCGACGTTCTAGTTTCTGTTCTCTCATTCACTTCCTGGTTTGTGGCGCTCATTTATGTAAGAACTACATTTCATAGTATGCATTGCATCACGCCCAGTAATTCACACCTCCTTGAAGTCTCTAACACGTAGAGAGTGTCATGCCGCACAGATGTAGTTCCCAGGAGGGGGCGAGCACATCGCTGACCACTGCAGTAAAGCCTCCCTTTACAGTGGTGAGTAATAATCAGACAAGCAGGAAGTCAACCGAACAGAGAAGAAATAGAGCAACTTCTGAGCAAAAACGAACAATGAGGAAGTGAAAAGAGGAATGTCTGCAGGTAAAGGATGCTTATTATGAAAACAATACATTTCCTTTACAACCCCTTTAATGCTGGTCAGATTTCTGACACTACACTGTATTTTACTGTCAATAAACTTACATAGTGTGTACTGTCACTAAACTAGTTGGTCTTGTAGGACCATTTAAAGAACTGCAGGGAATAGATTCTTAGGGATCCATGTCAAACTACTAACAAATATATGTTCTCCAGTGGGACTTTAATAACATCATGATACAACCTCCCAACAGGGGATGACACTGAGTTATAACTATACTCATGTGCCCACTGGTGTGGTAAACCATATACAAATATCCACCAATATAATTTCTTCATTGCCTCATGCCCAATAATATATAACATGAAAAACTTTACCAAATTACCAAAAAACTTCATACATGTCCCTTTATTTATGGATATATACACTTAAACCTTCAGCATGTCACCATTAAGCATGGGTCTGAACATTTAACATAGACACCATCTCCTCCGATTCACAGGCCCTAGAACATCCACAAGGACAGCCAATGAGCACACAAGGAGCCACACGAATATCCATGTCTGGATGATGGGATAACAGCCAGGGGTAATGGCCTGAGTGTAAAAAAAATCCCAATAAAAAAATAAGTAAATCATATATACAAGGGGGCATGGCGACAAATCTCCAAGATGGACGCATGAGCTGAGAGCTCCTCTTGGCCACCGGAGAGATTTGCCAACCATCAGAGACTTCCTGCCTTAGCCACTGCCACTGCCACTCACACCTCTAAGAAGCAGCCACAAGACCCGGAGATGTAGAGGACCAAAAATAATTGACCGCAGTTCAGCAAACTGCTGGGCTTCTTTACCTCAGCCTTATGTGGGCTCCAACAAAATGGCGGCAGCGCCCAGGAGCAGCAGCCTAACATAGAGCTGCGGGCATGAGGCACTCCAAAAATCACCCCCTAAGGCCACATCTTAGATAAGAGCAGATCCTCTTTTAGAGCATCAACTCCTTCCACAAGGAGTCTGGTCTAGTCAAAGCCGCACATGGATCCCACAGTCCAGCTGTAGTCTAATCCAGACATGGAGGTAAGCGGGCTTAGCTTCAGCAATGCTGATGCTACTCCCCTCACAAATTATCCTATTGATAACTTTGCAACTTCGGATAAACCAATATCTGACACGATCGGAATTTCCAACAAGAGATATTTGATGTGAGCTTTTGGTCGGAAATTCCGATCGTGTGTAGGCCCCGTCAGACTTTTCCTGCCGGAATTTCCGACAGCAAAAATTTGAGAGCTGGTTCTTAAATTTTCAGATCGGAAATTCCAATCATATGTTTGCAATTCCGAAGCGCAAAAAAAATATGCATGCTTTGAATCAATTTGACGCTTGCTCGGAATCATGGAACTTAATTTTTCTTGGCTTGTTGTAGTGTTGCACGTCACCGCATTCTCGATGGTTGGAATTTTGTGTGACCGTGTTAATGCAACACAAGTTTGAGCCAAAATTATATGGGAAAAAAATCCACGGTTTTCTTGTCGGAATTTACAATCGTGTGTACATTAGAGAATCCCTGAAATCTGACATACAAACAGGGATAAATAGGTTCCAGGTAGAGGTTCAAACTATTGGTAATAGTGTCAACCATGTTGAATGAAAAATTGGAGAATACACTTCCTCATTCAACACACTGGTAGACACACATACAGCCCAGAATAAGAAAAAAAACAGGCAAAAAAGATAAAGTTGCAGACTTAGAGGACAGATCAAGAAAAAATTCAGGGTATTCCAAAATCTGTTCTAGCCACCCAGCTGCAACAATATGCCCAAACTTTGCTTTCTACCCTGGTTCCATCTATGTTGGCTCAAGACCTCCTAATAGACAGGATCCATAGGCTGTCCAAACCCTTGTTCCTTCCTGCATCAAAAGATCCTCTTTTTTATACTAATGTTCTTTACCATTTACTTTTCTTTTGTGTTGCTTTTGTTATTTTATGTTTGATACACACAGAGGTATTCTGCGCACAATGCATGCTTTCACTGGCATCTACACAACCAGCCTCTTGCACCTATGAATTCCCTTCCTGAGAAGTATCAAGTCCAAGATCTCTGTGGACACAATAGAGAATCCAACCTTAGCCCGGCCAAACCTCTGTTTACACAGGGAGTATTACAACTCAACACTCGCACATCAACACTTCAACACATGTTGAGATAAGCTAGCAAACAACAAGTGGAAATCTTGTGCGAATAAGGAACTCACTTTCAAACTGCCAAAGCCCCTCATTGCTCAAGCCTATATCTTCCCTAAAATACAGGAATATTCTTATATGCAGTGATTTTAACCTAATTGCGGATACAAAAATGGACACCACAGCCAAAAATAACTCATACCATGACCTAACACCACCTTCTCCACACAGAGGAACTGTTTGACGCAGGATACCCTTAGGCTAACGAGAGGGATTATACTGTACCTTCTATTCACATAGACATTCCTCATATGCTTGCTTGATATGTTCCTGATGGACAAGTGGCTTCTTCAAAAGGTGTCCTCTGCCCAAATTAGGATATCACAGGGCCTGACCACACTGTGATCTCATTATCAATTGCCGAAAAGGATATCCCCCTTCCTCCTCCAACTGGCGATGTAACGTTAGACTCACACACGCACTCTTCCTGTGGTCTCTCAGCATCTCAAGGATTTCTTTCGCAATAACAAAGCTTCTTTAGAGGACCCTCACACCTTATGGAATGGTCACAGGGCATACATGAGAGGCATACTTATACAACTAGGAGCTGAATAAAAGAAACGCTACACCGCAATACATCTAGGAGCTGGATAAAAGAAACGCTACACCGCAAAACCTAACTTCCTTAACTAACTCAGAAACTTGTATGCTAGGATCTCAAAATAAAACTTTACCAAACACATCACTCACAAATACCCTCTGCAAACTCAGAGAGGGCTTGAGGGAACTTCTCTCATAACAGTACAACAGGGACCTTAGACAACTAAAACTAGATTATTATGCCAACGTTAATAGAGCAGGCAAATACCTAGCCAACGGAATCAATGTAGGGCATGCACCAAAACAAGAATAGCCCATCTTATCCACCTAAACCTTTGCCACGGAATTTTCAACCACAAGAAATAGCTAATCAATTTGCTGATTTTTACGGAGTGCTTTATAACCTACAAAGGGACACCTCAACACCCCAACCGACCAACAAAAGTTTCTCCAAGAATTAAATTTCCCCTCTCTCTCAGATTCACACCTCTAAGAGCTTAATGCCCCATTCACAGCACCCAAAATAGAGTCAGTTATTAATACCTTGCTAAACAGAAAATCTACTGGCCCTGGCGGCTTTTCCAAAATATTTCTCAAAATTTATAGACATTCTCTCACCGTTCCTGCAAAAGGTTTTCAACAAAGCCATAACAACCTCTTCATTCCCCCCCTAAGATGCTGAGAGCTTACATAGGGACACTTTCTAAACCAGGGAAAGATCCCACTACACAGGCAAACTTAAGGCCAATATTGCTTCTAAATTCCAATGGCAACATTCACGCTAAATTACTGGCTAGATGTCTAACGGATATCATCCCTTCTCTTATATAATGTAACCAGATGGGATTTGTGAAGGGGCAACTGACCTCAGATGCTACAAGAAGGATTGTTAACATTATTCATTATACAGAATTTTTTTTAAAGCCTTCTCTGCTACGTTCCATAGATTCAGAGAAGGCATTCAATAGGGTCCATTGAGGGTATATGTCCCAGGCCCACTCCAAATGTGGTACTAGCACTATACTCCTGTCCTACATCACAGGTCTACACATCTGGCGTTCTATTTAAAACCTTCAAAATTTCCAATGTGACTCCAATGTTGCCCCCTCTCCCCATTCATCTTCAACTTAATGATAGAACCCCTCGCAAAAGCGATCCGTGCATACGCTTTAATCACAGGTTTTCATTTTGACTCTAATCCACATGTAATAAACTTGTATACAGACAATGTTATTCTCCTCTTGACAGATCCATTCACATCTCTTCCGCAAGCCTACAAAATAATAACCAAATTTGGTAACATTTCTTACTACAAGGTTAATTTTACTAAATCTCTTATTCAAGAATTGGGTGTGCAGAAGAATACTAGGCAAAAGCTTGAGCAAGCTATACCCATTAAGTGGAACGATCATGGTATCCCCTACTAACACTAACAGCTACAACCTCATTCTTAACCAGTACTAACTTGAAACCCCTAATAGCTAAAATAGAAACCCAACTAAAAGAAGTATTGAAAGGAGAAAAAAAATGGCGGTGGGTTCCCCCCAAAAATCCGTACCAGACCCTTATCCAAGCACGTAACCTGGCAGGCCTCAGGAAAAGAGGGGGGATGAGAGAGCCCCCCCTCCTGAACCGTACCAGGCCACATGCCCTTAACATGGGGAGGTGGGTTGTGGTGGTCTGCGGGTGGGGGGCTTATCGCAATGTGGAAGTCCCCTTTAACAAAGGGGACCCCAGGATCCCGCCCCCTATGTGAATTGGTAACAGGGTACATTGTACCTCTACCTTTTCACCCAAACAAGTGAGAAAAAAGCAAAAAAAAAGCACACACATCAAGTTGGGACAAGTGCTTTAATAAAAATAAAAAATAAATAAAACTCCAGTGCTGTAATCCTTCTATGATCCGGCCCGAAACCCACCACTACTAACAATACCGTCTCCACTGGAGGCTCCCGGCCAAATGATTTGCGAGCTGTGTGACAGCCCTTTTATAACCGAGGGCGGGGCCACCCGTAATGTGTGACCCTGCCCCCTCTGACGCATCACAGGAAACCCTGTTGCGTCAGAAGGGGTGGAGTCACCCATTCACATAACGATGGCCCCGCTGGAGTTTTTTTTTTTAATTGAAGCATAATTGTAGTCAAGCATCTTTTATTGGAGTATAATATCTCTCCCCTTCACATTTCCTGATCAGTGAATACTGAGTGGTTTTGTGGCCCTTTTACCATGTAACGTCATCCATCCCCAACATATTTGTGTATTGCAACAACAAAGTAGCTGCCCTTTTCTTGGATCATGTCTCTTTATCATGATTGTTTTTAATGTTTACTTTTTCTACATCAATAAAAGTTATACTTTTATATACTTCCTTATTCTTCTTTGATATCCTGCTATGATTTCCTGCCCACACCATCCCCTGGAGCATTTTATTTTTTCACAATGTCTCAGCATGGTGTTCCCCTCTAAATTCACTGTGGGCTGGCTTATCCTTGATGGAGATCATCTGATTGAAGGTGATGGTATTTCGCTAATTGATACAAGAAACTTTACTGAGGCACTAGCTGTGGCCATAACCGCTGCATTTAACATTAAAGAAATTAAATATTTTTACTCAGAAAGTGGTTGGGACAGATCACATCACATTAACTGAGACATGCTTGCAGTCAACCATGATGCCTTCTCTTCAGAAACATGGAAAGGATATTTTTATTTATTTTTTAAGTATGCTGATTTTTTTCACATATGACAACAGCAGTGGAAATATAGTTTAAGTCCTTATCAATACTTAAAGGGTCACTAAAGGAAAACAATTTTTTTGCTGAAATGACTGTTTACAGGGTATAGAGACATAAAAGTTAACTGATTCATTTTCAAAATGATTAAAAATAGATAAAAATCAATCATATAATGTGCCGGCAGGTTAGTTTCACTTTTGAACTGGCTTCATGTTTCTGCAAAGTAGAAATAGACACACAGAACAAAAACAAACAAATCCAGGGCAGTGTTTTGTTTTTAAAATGAATCTGATTGGTTCTGGGAAGTTTTAAACACACAGTAATGACAGCTTAAACCATCGTGAGAAAGCTCCCAATATGGTGGTTATAAGGAAACAGACAAGCAGGAAGTGTGGAGAACAGAGTAGGATTACAGCAACTTCAAAGCAAAAACGAACAATAAGGACATTAAACCAGTACTGCAGTAAGGTAAAGGAAGCTATTTAGCTAAAAAAAAAAGAAATTCCTCTAGTGGTCCTTTAAGTCCCTATACAAAGTGAATTATATAGAATACTATACCTGTAAAAGAACAGGAAATATACTTACTCTTTTGAGTACCCTGGGTACTGAAATGCTGCCCCTTCACTGCTTCTCAGTCTCAGCATTTACTCTATCAATGGTACTTAGTAGAAGCCCACGATCTGTCTCCTCTCCCCTGAGAGAACAGTGATTTTTGTATTTACACACACAGATCCCGGTTCTCGCTCAGTCATGAGCGATCACGGGTTGCCCGGCGGTCATTGTGCCCGCCGGGCATGCAAATCGGCTCCAGGGACACACTGCAGGCATGTGCATGTGACGACAAGTGTGTGCCTTTGAAAGCATCTTAAAGAGCCTACGTACAGCTACGACGACTCGCACAGGGGAGCCAACCTGCTTCAGTATAACTGTGGCGGCTGGTCGGGAAGAAGTTAATGGGGTTGCAGTTTATTTTTGAATTAAATCGTTTCTCACTGTGTTTTTGTGCCTCCTTGTAACATCCTCTGTGAGCTCCCGAACCTTTCCTCACTTCCTTTCATCTGGAGTAGACCAAGCAGTGCATATTGTTTATAGTTCTTTGCATTGCTTTAAGCACCCTACAAACCCCATAGTTCATAGTTTATAGTTCCGACTCCCTAGTCCATCTTGGGATTGAGCAAATAAGAGTGGCTATGTTTGTATATACAGTAGGATCACGGAGAACAAATGTAGTCACCCTCTAACAGTACGTCAGATCACAGCAGCAGTAAAAAAGAAGACTTGTAGGAGATTGAGAACAACAGAGGATACTTTTTAAGATAAAGACACATACCGGTACTTAAAATGTTATTTTCTTTAAATCAGAGCTTAGTATCACTTTAAACCAGAGGGTGAGTTTGCAGCTGCATTATTAATTGTTTGTTATTCCTAGTAACATTTTTAGAATTCAATAACCTATTAATGTTGTAGCTCCAGTGGCAAATGTGCTGTTGGTAAACAGGGCACCATTTGTGGAAAAAAGGAAAACGTCTTTATACAGTAATCCACAAATACTTAGTGCTGCCAGAGCATTATTTCAATTGCTGTTACAGACACAAAACCAGAGCTAAATGTTATAAGCCCCTACCCACCAAGTGTGCAGTATTCAAATAATATTATTAGTAGTATTTGTATTATTCATTTTATATAGAAAAGGGAAAAGGTTCAAAGAAGAAAAAAAGAGAGGGAATTAAAATAGTAGATTGACAGCCTTCCAAAGTTCAGTGGCAATGCAAACAGATGAGAAGGATGTAAATGAAGACTGCAAAGATTAGCACACTGTTATTCCACTCAGTGTCAATTCTTTATAAAGGTTATGTTGTGTGAATTGTTTCCCTTGTTGCTCTATTCGTTATTTTGCCTGTCTAGAGGAGTTAGCAGGATTAACTCCCCTTATGAGACAGTTTTTTCTTCTTTTTATTTAATGTGAAAGATCTGTTCTCTGTACAGATAGTTACAGTTGTATAAATTTAAGCATAGACCTCATTATTGATATTTCTCCCAAGCTTAGAAATGGTTGATCTATTTTGATACAGGCTGCTCTAAAGAAACAACAGACAAGTTAACCACTTAAGGACCTTGGGTGTTTTTCAGATTTGGCGTTTACAAGACTAAAACATTTTTTTTTGCTAGAAAATTACTCAAAACCCTCAAACATATATATATATATATATATATATATATATATATATATATATATATATATATATATATATATATATATATATATATATATATATATATATATATATATATATATATATATATATATATATATATATATATATATTTTTTTTTTCCTAACACCCTAGAGAATACAGTGGCGGTCATTGCAATACTTTTTGTCACACCGTACTTGCGCAGCGGTCTTACAAGCGCACTTTCTTTAAAAAAAAAAAACTTTTTTGAATTAAAAAATAAGACAACAGTAAAGTTAGCCCAATTTTTTTATATATATTATTAAAGATAATGTTACGCCAAGTAAAATGATTCCCAACATAGCCCTCTCATGGAATGGCGTCAAACTTTTAACCTTTAAAAATCTCCATAGGTGACGTTTAAAAAATTCTATAGGTTGCATCTTTTGAGCTACAGAGGAGGTCTAGGGATAGAATTATTGCTCCCACTCTAACGATCGCGTTGATATATCACTTGTGTGGTTTGAACACGGTTTTCAAATGTGGGCGCTACTCACGTATTCATTCGCTTGCGTGCGCGAGCTCGTCGGGACGGGGCGCTTTAAAACATTTTTGTTGTTTTATTATTTATTTTTCTTTATTTTAGTATTTTTTACACTAAAAAAAAAAAATGGATCACATGTATTCCTATTACAAGGAATGTAAACATCCCTTGTAATAGAAAAAAGCATGACAGGTCCTCTTAAATATGAGATCTGGGGTCAAAAAGACCTCAGTTCTCATATTTAGACTTAAATGCAAAAAAAAAAAATGTAATTTGAAAAAATGACATTTGGAAAATATTGCTTTAAGAAGCATGGGCGGAAGTGACATTTTGACGTCACTTCCGCCCTGCTAATCTATAGGGATGGGTGGGGGACATCTTGCCCTCACTCGCATCCCCACACAGCAGGAGACAGCACCCGATCACCTCTCCTGCCGCCGATAACGGTGATATATATATATACAGTATATATATGATATTACCATTTTAAAGGTAGACACGGCACTGTTTGAAGTAAAGCCCAGGTGCTCACCCACAAAGAAATCCATATACATCCAAAACTGGTTTAGAGGCACTCACCTGTCTTGCAGAGGACGGAGATCAGTAACAACAGCATTTTTGTCAACAGTAGAAGAGGGAGCAGGGTGCAAAAGCGGAGTGTCCATTCCCTAGACAGTACGCCTGCTACTGCCCAACGCAGCAGGGGACCAAGCACACCAAAGCCAGGTCCAAGGAGTTCCCTAGTGTGGAAATTCTTCACACAATGTGCTGATGACAAGACACGAGTGGTTTGCACGCTGTGCAATCAAAGCCTGAAGCGAGGCATAAACGTTCTCAACCTGAGCACAATCTGCATGACCAGGCATCTAAGTGCAAAGCACGAGCCGCAGTGGAGTAGAGACCTCAAAAACCAAGAAAGGTCTCTGGCTCCTTCTGCTTCCTCTTCTGTTTCAGTCTCGGCCTCTTCATCCACCTCTGTAGTGACAGTGGCACCTGCCACCCCGCAAACAGAGGATCTGCCAGCAACACTACCACCTGGGTGACCAACCATCTCCACAATGTCCCATGGAATCGTTCAGCTCTCTATCTCCCAAACACTGAAGCGGAAGAGGAAGTACCCCCCTACCCACCGCGATCTCTGGCCCTGAATGCCAGCATTTCAAATGCCTTTGAAATGCTGTCATTCCGTCTGGTGGAGAAGCAGAGTTTTAAAAGCCTGATGGCATTGACTGTCCCACACGACATCGTGCCCATCTGCCACTACTTTTCCAGACAAACCATCTCTTCCCTGCACAACCACGTGGCGGACAAAATCAGGTGTGCACTGCGCAACGCCATCTGTGGCAAGGTCCACCTAACTACGGATACGTGGACCCCGTAAGCATTAACGTCAGGGACGTTATATCTCCCTAACAGCACACTGGGTAAATGCAGTGGTGGCTGGGCCTGAGGCGGATAGTAGTTTGGCGCATGTCCTGCCACCACTGAGGATTGCAGGGCGCTTCAGTTTGCCTCCTGTTTCTAACTCCTCCTACTCCACTTCCTCACCCTCTACCGCCTCCTCATCAAATCAGCGTAACACATTCACCACCAACTTCAGCACAGCCATAGGTAAACGACAGCATGCAGTTTTAAAACTTTCCTGTTTGGGGGAAAAACCACACACCGCACAGGAGTTGTGGAGGGACATGGAACAACAGACCGATGAGTGGTTGGCGGCAGTGAGCCTCAAGCCGGGCCTGGTGGTGTGCGATAATGGGCAAAATCTTGTAACAGCTCTGGGCCTAGCCGATTTGATGCACATCCCTTGCCTGGTGCATGTGTTGAATTTGGTGGTGCAGAGGTTCCTTAAAAATGACCCTGATATGCCACAGGTGCTGCAGAAAGTGTGGGCCGTCTGTGGGCACTTTCGGCATTCTCACCCTGCTGCTGCTTGCCTGTCAGCGCTGCCGCGTAACTTCGGCCTTCCCGCTTACTGCCTCATATGTGACGTGCCCACGAGGTGGAACTCTACCTTGCACATGCTGGCCAGACTGTGCTAGCAGCAGCAGTGAGCAGCGATAGTGGAGTTTCAGCTGCAGCACACGTGCATGAGTCGCTCTGTGGAACATAACCACTTCACCACCAATAACTGGGCCTCCATGCAAGACCTGTGTGCCTTGTTGTGCTGTTTTGAGTACTCCACCAACATGGCCAGTGCCGATGACGCCGTTCTCAGCGTTACTATCCCAGTTCTATGCCTCCTTAAAAAAACTTTGGTCGATGATGGAAGAGGATGTGGCACAGGAGGAGGAGGAGGAATCAGGATAATTTCCAAGACTTTCAGGGCAGTCATTCACAAGTGGTTCAGAGGGTGGGTTCCTGCACCAACAAACGCCAGGTACACAATTGTCCAGCAAGGGCACAGTTCTGGAGGATGACGAGGTGGAGGATATGGAGGAGGAGGAACCATGTTCACAGAAGGGTGGCACCCAGACCAGCTCATGGCCATCACTGGTGCATGGCTGGGGGGATACAGAGGACACAGACGATACACCTCCCACAGTGGAAAGCTTTTCGTTGACTCTGGGCAGCCTGGCACACATGAGCGATTAAATGCTGCAGTGTCTCCGCAACGACTGCTGAGTTGCCCACTTTTTAACAGGTGCTGATTACTGTGTGGCCACACTGCTGGATCCCCGTTACAAGGACAATGTACCATCCTTAATTCCCTCACTGGAGCGTGATCGTAAGATGCGCGAGTACAAGCGCTAGCTGGTAGACGTGCTGCTGGTGGAATTCCCACCTGACAGCGGGGGCACAGTGGAAGAACAAGGCGAAGGCAGAGGAGAAGGAAGAGGTCGCCAACGCAGCCGGGGCACCGCCAGCACCTCAGAAGGCAGGGTTAGCATTGCCGAAATGTGGAAAAGCTTTGTCAGCACGCCACAACAAGCAGCACCACCAGCTGATATGGAACGTCTTAGCAGGAGACAGCATTTCACCAACATGGTGGAGCAGTATGTGTGCACACGCCTACACGTACTGAATTACGGGTCTTCCCCCTTAAACTTCTGGGTCTCCAAATTGGGCACATGGTCTGAGCTTGCCCTTTACGCCTTGGAGGTGCTGGCCTGCCCTGCAGCCAGTATATTATGTGTATTTAGCACAGCAGGGGGGGGCGTTATCACAGACAAGCACAGTTGCCTGTCCAGAGCCAATGTGGACAAGCTCACGTTCATTAAAATGAACCAGGCATGGATCCCACAGGACTTGTCCGTACCTTGTGCAGAATAGACACGTATACTGGCCTTACCCAGGCATTCTTGTATTTTTGATCTTTCTCCCTCTTTTGGGGTGTATCCTAATTAAAAAAAAAAATTAATTAAAAACAAAAACCTGTGTTGGCTACCTCGTCCTCCTCCACCGCCGCTTCCACCTACACCGCCACATCCACCGCCACCTCAACCTCCTACTTCATATGCACCTCGTCCTCCTAGGTCAAGATTATTATTTTTTTATTTTTATGTATTTTATGTTATTTTAAGTTATTTCCCTATCCACATTTGTTTGCAGAGTACTTGCCATGCTCTTACCAACATTGTTCTGCCATTTGCAGCCCTCTAGCCTTTTTCATTACTTTTTTAGAGATATTTTAGTACTCAAAAGTTCTGGTCCCCATTGACTTCATTTTTTTTCGAACCCGAACATCCAGGTGTCCGCTCAACTCTAGTAGCTACTTATCCGTTTGCAGTCTTCAGTGTAGGAGATAGGGATTCCGTGGTGTGTAGATATAGATAATTAATATACTGTATATGTATATAAGGACTGGGTGATGTGTTATGAATAAAAGGCACAACATTTGATGGAAATAAAAATCATCCACCTACAGAGGGCTTAATTCAAAGACACCTCGAAAATCAAAGTGAAAATATTATGTAGCAAGCTAGTCCATTTTGCTGAAATTTCATTGCAACAACTCAAAATGGTCCTCAGTAGTTCGTATGGCCCCCAAGTGCCTATACTCATGCCTGACAACATCAGGGCATGCTCCTGAGACGACAGATGGTGTCCTGGGGTATTTCCTCCCCGATCTGGAACAGAGCATCACTGAGCTCCTAAACAGACTGAGGTGCAACCTGGCGGCACCAGATGGACCAAAACATAATGTCCCAGATGTGTTCTTTTGGATTTTGGTCAGGTGAGCATGGGGGACATTCAATGTTATCAATTTCTTCAGCCTCCAGGAACTGGCTGCATGCTCTCGCCACATGAGGCCGGGCATTGTCGTGCACCAGGAGGTACCCAGGACCCACTGCACCAGTGAAGGGTCTGACAGTGTGTCCAAAGATTTCACCCCAATACCTAATGGCAGTCAGGGTGCCATTGTGTCCCTCCATGGATATGCCTCCCCAGACCATCACTGACCCACCTTCCAACCGGTCATGCTGAACGATGTTACAGGCAGCATAAAGTTCTCTGTGGCTTCTCCACATATGCTCAGGGTAAACCTACTCTCATCTGTGAAAACCATGGGGCACCAGTGTCGGACCTGTCAATACTGGTGTTCAATGGAAAATGTCAAACAAACTACACAGTGTCCGGCAGTGAGCACAGAGCACACCCCCATGAAGTCTGTTTCTGATTGTTTGGTCAGAGACATTCACACCAGTGGTCTGCTAGAGGTAATTTTGTAGGGCTCTGGCAGTGCTCATCCTGCTCCTTCTTGCACAAAGGAGCAGATACCAGTCTTGCTGATGGGTTAAGGACCTTCTACGGCTCTGTCCAGCTTTCCTAAAGTAACTGTCTGTCTCCTGCAATCTCCTCCATGCTCTTGAGACTGTGCTTGGAGACAAACCTTCTGGCAATGACACATATTGATGTGCCATCCTGGAGGAGTTGGACTGCCTGTGCAAACTATATAGGGTCCAAGTATCGCCTTGTGCTACCAGTAGTGACACCGACCCTAGCCAAATGCAAAACTAGTGAAAAACAGTCAGGAGAGTAGGGAAAAAAATGTCAGACACCTCCACCTGAAAAACCATTCCTGTTTAGGAGGTCGTCTCATTGTTGCTCTAGATGGGCAACAATGAGATGCCTGTTGTTAATTTCAGTTAACCACTTAAGACCCGGACCTTTAGGCAGCTAAAGGACCCGGCCAGGTTTTGCGATTCGGCACTGCGTCACTTTAACAGACAACTGCGCGGTCGTGCGACGTGACTCCCAAACAAAATTGGCGTCCTTTTTTTCCCACAAATAAAACTTTCTTTTGGTGGTATTTTATCACCTCTGCAGTCTTTATTTTTTGCGCTATAAACAAAAATAGAGTGACAATTTTGAAAAAAAATCTATATTTTTTTACTTTTTTGCTATAATAAATATATTTTTTCTCAGTTTAGGCCGATACATATTCTTCTACCTATTTTTGGTAAAAAAAAATCTCAATAAGCATTAATCGGTTTGTTTGCACAAAATTTATAGCGTTTACAAAATAGGGGATATTTTTATTGCATTTTCATTATTTTTTACTACTAATGGCGGCGATCAGTGTTTTTTTTTGTGACTGCGACATTATGGCGGACACTTCGGACAATTCTGACACATTTTTGGGACCATTGTCATTTTCACAGCAAAAAATGCATTTAAAATGCATTGTTTATTGTGAAAATGACAATTGCAGTTTAGGAGTTAACCACAAGCTAAAGGGGTTATGTGTGACCTAATATGTGTTTACAACTGTAGGGGGTGTGGCTGTAGGTGTGACATCATCGATTGTGTATCCCTATAAAAGAGATCACACAATCAATGGCGCCGCCACAGTGAAGAACGGGGAAGCCGTGTTTACACACGGCTCTCCCTGTTCTTCAGCTCTGGGGACCGATTGCGGGACTACAGCGGCGATCGGGTCCGCGGGTCCGCGGGTCCCGCACAGGATGTACCGGTACATGCATGTGCCCAGCCGTGCCATTCTGCCGACGTAAATGTGCAGGAGGCGGTCCTTAAGTGGTTAACAGCAAAGCAGCTGAAACTGATTAACAACCCCCTCTGCATACACCCCACCCCCTTTGCTACTTAACTGACCAGATCAATATCCCAGGAGTTCCTTTAATTTTTTTGAGCAGTGTATATATATATATATATATATATATATATATATATATATATAGTGCAATTTACTCTTGCCATGCCGTAACTCTGAGACCTTTGTGAGAAACTCTTAGAATTCTATGTGCTCCACCTTGAGGGCAATCCTATCCATGACTAGGGCCAGTTCTGCCAGTGTTGTCCCAGGGAGCAGGATGAGCAAAAGTTCAGGGGTGAGGCCCAGGGTGAACTTTGGATTCTGAAAACAACGGGCCAATGGACTATAAGGTGATTTTAATTTATAAATCCTAGAGAGTCTATCTAATATCCTAAAGGAGAGTGATAGGGAAGGACACAGTATGGTGGACTGCTGTTTAGGTGGCAGCCATAACATATGTAAAATCGGTCTGGATAGGCAACAGTAAGATTCTGCTAAAGGGATAGAATGTTGTTGTATAAAATATAATCAACTGCGCTAACTGAGCAGCATAGAAATATTTAACCAAGTCTGGGATCCCAAAACCATCCCTCATCTTTGGAGTGTACAACGTGCATTTGTTCACCCGGGTTGTCTTGTACCCCCAAATAAACAATAGCATTTTTCTTTGAAATGCAACCAGGTCCCGCCTGTTAAGTGCTACTGGGAGAGTGCAAAATAAATATACGATCTTTGGAAGAACATTCATCTTCAAAGAATACAGTCTGTCAAGCCATTAAGGAGGGTGGATTTACCATTTAGCCAACTCTTCTGTGAGTTTTTTGTATTGGGGGGGGGGGGGGTTTAAACTTGTCAAGTGTGCACGGAAGGCATAAGATGAATGCCTAGGTAGGGGAGGGCCTCATTCTGCGATTGGAATGCGGAGGTCTGTTTTAGGGCTTGAACAGTGCCCTCAAGTGATATATTTAATGCCTGAGATAATGCATTATTTATTGAAAGACCATCTATCTGTGGAAAGGTTGAATTATTCTGAAAAAAATGGGGATGGAGGTAATGGGTGAAGACAGTTTTATAAGCAAAGAGAGTGCATGTATGCTCTCTATCCCCACAATCAATACCCTGTACATCTGTACAGGTGTTAGACATCTGCTCCGTCAAAATGTGTTTTGTTTTGTTCCGTTCGTTTCGTATTAGCTGTTAGTTCGTATTTCGTAATTGGTTTCCGAAATTCAATTTGGATTCATAGGAAATACAAATTTTCGTTAGATTTGTTAACTTTTTGTAACAATTACAAACATTCGTTATGATGAATTTAAAAAGCAAATCCAGGAAGTCAGCAAGGTCATTTTCCCAACCCTCACTCAGCAGCAGAAGAAAACCTCTGATTGGTCAACAAAACACCAGTCATGTTTCAGTTGTAATAAAATTTGGATCCGAAATTCGTCAACTAAATTTCGTATTTCGTAAAACTTGGAAGCATAGCAATTCGGATTTCTGATGCTTCTGAATGTACGGATTTTCGGAAATTTTTATTGCCAATGGCTCTAGAGCAAACATAAACAGTAAGGGGAGAGGGAGCAGCCTTACCGGGTACTTCTATGAATGGTGAAGGGTGAAAACGTACCTGGAGCATCGACAAAAACTGTTGGCCAAAGCCATAGTGTTCAGGCTTTGTTTACTTTATTTTTACCTGGTGATCTTTCAAGTAACACTTAATGTCCTAGAATGACATCTTTAACTTAGAATGGTATATTTAACAGAATAAAAAAAGAGCAAATAAAATATGTTTATTGTAAGAATTTTCATACAATTTAATGTAATGCTCAATTGAACTTTTAATTTGTAATATCCTGTTCAGATCAAAGATGTGTATTTTCTGAAAACAAAATACATATTTTTTTAAATTAGTTCAGTGAAAAGTATTATAAATTATTCAGACTAAATAGTGATACAAAATTACAAAAAGGTATTTTAATAATTAAGACACCATCCATTCAAATTGCATGGGTACTCGATTCACACTGCTCATGTTTTTGTAAATTATCTCCATCATGTTTGCAATGCAAACAGTGGGATACAATGTAAATGTTTGTAATGACCTTTACTAATTAAGTACTGTTTACATTGTTCATGTACAAGAGGATCACTATCACTATAATATCAATTACATTGACCAAATAATCTTAAATATCAGTGACATTAAAGATGTATGCATGGTGAGTTGCATCATTTGTGGTGCACAGAATACTAAGTGAGGATGTGAAATAACACACCAAGATTTATATTACATTTTATGTCCAATGCTTGCTCTCTAGGAAGCAGAATATATTCTATGACAAGTGTTACTTGTAGATCACCCTTGCCACAACCTCATGTCTTTACAAATGCATTTACCTCTTCAGCAACATTTACCTCTTCAGGAACATCATTTTTGAAGCACTAGAAAAAAAAAATAGCTGGGTCTTAAATGACAGATGTAGAAATTCAAGAAAGCATGAAATAAATGCAGTATTTCTTTATTTGCACAATACAGTATGACAGATGTGGAAATTCAAGAAAGCATGACATAAATGCAGTATTTCTTTACAGTATTTACACAATACAGTTTTCACTCTTATTTTTGGGTTAAAGCAGAGTTCCAGCCTTTTAATGTTTATTAAAAGTGAGCAGCTACAAAAAGGTATAGCTGCTGATTTTTAATAAACAAACACTTACCTGGTTCACGGTCCATCGATGCGGCCGCTTCTCTCCTCGGTGCCTCCATTCACATTCTGCGCATGCCTGAGTCACGTTGTGCTCCCGAAATGAACAGGCAATCTCCTGGGACCGTCATGTGTCCCAGAAGATCGCCTAATGGGGGGGGGGCTGCCTAGGGGCAGAGGAGGAGTCGCCTAGGTGGTCCCTAGGTGGAAGTAGGAAGTGGGACAGGAAATCCCACTCCTACCAAAGCCCCCAGTCCCCCCCAAAAAAATGACATGCCAAATGTGGCATGTAAGGGGGTGAGGAGTGCTTAAAGTGGAAGTTCCACTTTTGGGTGGAACTTAACTTTAAATTAATGCTTAAGTATTTTAATACTGTTTGCAATCTTGCAGTCCTTATACATTGTGTTTTTCTATATCAGTCCCTTTCCCGATAATCTTTGGTTTTTTTATTGGAAAATTGCTGTTAATGTCCTATGGAGGTACAAATCTTGGATTTTTCTCTGGAGAAAGATATAAAGTAATCAGCGCCCCCTGCTCGCCCCTGGTGCCGTTGTGTGCACCGCCAGGCACCCACGATCGCTCGTTACAGCTCCTGGTCCTGTCAGAGGGAGAAATTACCATTCGTCTGTTCATACAATGTATGAACAGCGATCTGTCATTTCCCCTAGTCAGTCCAACCCCCCTTCAGTTAGAACACACCTAGGGAACATAATTAACCCCTTCCTCGCCCCTAGTGTTAACCCCTTCCCTGCCAGTGGCATTTTTACAGTAATCAATGCAAAAATGTGTCAAAAGTGACTGAAATGGCCTCCATAAGGTCGCAGTACCGATAAAAATCGCAGATCGCTGCCATTATTAGTAAAAAAAAATATTAATAAAAATTCCATAAAATTATCCCCTATTGCGTTTTTTTTATGAAAAATATGTAAAGAATACGTGTTGGCCTAAACTGAGGAAAACATTTTCTTTATATATTTTTGGGGTATATTTATTATAGCAAAAAGTAAAAAATATTATTTTTTTCAAAATTGTCGCTCTATTTTTGTTTATAGTGCAAAAAATAAAAACCACAGAGGTGATCAAATACCACAAAAAGAAAGCTCTATTTGTGGGAAAATAAGGATGCCAATTTTGTTTGGGAGCCACGTCGCACGACCGCGCAATTGTCAGTTAAAACAACGCAGTGCCGAGTCGCAAAAAGTGGCCCGGTCGTTGACCAGCAAAATTGTCCGGGGCTGAAGTGGTTAAGAAGTTCCCTTTAAGAGCATTTTTTTATTTTTTTTTGTGAAAATCTGCATTTTTGGTTCTAACATTTCCTAAACCATAACTTAAAGATTTATTTACTGAATTCAGCATCCCTGTAGAATAAAAGGATAGTAATTGAAATTTGTATATATATAAATGCCCATCCGTTTGTAAAATCTGTATTTTCAGTAAAAAAATAAATAAAACAACATTGAAATTAATCTTATTGCACACAAATGCAATCTCCTTTTTTTTAAAATAAAATATGAGATAATGTTGGGTAAACAGATACCAAATATGTCAAGCCTTAAAACCGCATGCACTCAGAAAATTGCAAAAAATTATGGTACACAAAATTATCTATAGGCAGATCTTTAAAACCTTTACACCCCCATAGCTGCGAAAGTAGAGCTCTGCATTAAATACATTGTGGAGAACAAACCCACTGATACTTCCCCCCTCTGAACCTGGGAAGCCCACAAAGCTGTAATACGGGGTGTCCTTATGACGCTCACTACCCAGATTCAACAACTAGAATGCGCGCATAAACGCTCTCGAGCGTATGACACCCTACATACCCTTATTCAAACCAGAAACAAATTGCTGGAAGTGCTAGGTAAACAACTAAGACGGAAATACATTCTCTCTCAACAGGTCTTCTATGAATACAGCAACAAAGCAGACAGGCTTCTGGCGAGAGCCCTACAAGCCAAAAGAGCTGCCTCAACCATACACTCGCTGACAGACCCAAAGGGTCGCAAACTGACTTAAACTCCTGGTATAGCCAAACAATCTGTCGCCTACTATTCACAATTATACAACCTACACCCAAAGGGCCCCTCCCCAGACCCTACCCCTAGAACCCAAGCAATTAGGGACTTCTTACAAAAATATAGCCCCTCCCCAATCTTGCACTCTTTAGCCCAAGACCTAGACAACCCCTTTACTAGTACTGAAGAGGCCCTCACCCTAAAACAAATGAAATCTGGCAAGAGCCCAGGCCCTGATGGATTGACGGTGGGATACTATAGGATGCAGAATTCCTTACCCCCCTTTTTCTTTTATCCTTTAACTCTTTTGGCTCACCCACCGAACCCCCACCCCACCTACTTGCAGCCCACATAGCTGTAATTCCAAAACCAGGCAAAGACCTATCCTCGGTCACAAACTACCGACCCATTTAGTTGCTGAATGTTGACCTCAAATGTTACAGTATGCCAAAATGCTTGCGAACCGACTGCTCCCCCTACTCCCTCAACTGATTTGCCTTGATTGGCTTCATCCCTGGCAGGGAAGCTAGGGACAATACACTCAAAGCTATCAACATCCAACATTGGCTCACAACACACCACACACAAGGATTCTTCTTCTCACTCGACGCAGAGAAGACATTCAATAGAGTTGCCTGGGACTAGGGATGAGCCGAACATCCCCGTGTTTGGTTCGCACCAGAACGTTCGAACAGACCGCGGGTTCGCGTAAACATTTAGAACCCCATTGAAGTCTATGGGACTCGAACGTTCGAATTCAAAATTGATCATTTTTAAGACCAATATTCAATTTAATGTTGGAAAACATCTTTCAGAACCCGGGTCTTGCCCCAGGGAACATGTATCAATGAAACAAAAAAGTTTTAAAAATGGTTGTTTCTTCTGGAGCAGCGATTTTAACCACTTAAGCCCCGGACAATTTTAAAGACCAATATTCAATTTAATGTTGGAAAACATCTTTCAGAACCCGGGTCTTGCCCCAGGGAACATGTATCAATGGAAAAAAAAGTTTTAAAAATGGTTGTTTTTTCTGGCCCAAAGGCGTTTTTACAATTCGGCACTGTGTCGCTTTAACAGACAATTGCGCAGTCGTGCTACATGGCTCCCAAACAAAATTGGCATCCTTTTTTTCCCCACAAATAGAGCTTTCTTTTTGTGGTATATGATCACCTCTGCGGTCTTTATTTGTTCGCTATAAACAAAAATAGAGCGACAATTTTTTTTAAAAAAAACAATATTTTTTACTTTTTGCTATAATAAATAACCCCCAAAAACATATATAAAAATTTTTCCCCTCAGTTTACGCCGATACGTATTCTTCTACCTATTTTTGGTAAAAAAAATCGCAATAAGCGTTTATCGATTGGTTTGCGCAAAATGTATAGCGTTTACAAAATAGGGGATAGTTTTATTGCATTTTTATAATTTTTTTTTTACTACTAATGGCGCCGATCAGTGATTTTTTTCGTGACTGCGGCATTATGGCGGACACTTCGGACAATTTTGATAAATTTTTGGGACCATTTAAATTGCATTGTTTATTGTGAAAATGACAGTTGCAGTTTGGGAGTTAACCACAGGGGGCACGGTAGGATTTGTGTGTGTTTACAACTGTAGGGGGGTGTGGCTGTAGGTCTAACGTCATCGATCGAGTCTCCCTATAAAAGGGATCACTCGATCGATGCAGCCGCCACAGTGAAGCACGGGGAAGCCGTGTTTACATACGGCTCTCCCCATTCTTTAGCTCCGGGGAGCGATTGCGAGCGGGCGGCTAGAAACGAATAGCCGCGCCCTCATCCCGGATTGCTCCCCCGCGGGTTTCCGACCGCCGTATATAGCGGGGGGTCCTGATCGGACCCCCGACCCGTCCAAAGGCAGGGACGTAAATATACGTCCGTCTGCCTGTACGTGCCCTTCTGTGGACGTATATGTACATGCGGCGGTCGGGAAGTGGTTAATGATGCTTAACCACTTAACGCCCGCCGCATGACAATGTACGTCCACAGAATGGCACGTACAGGAAGATGGGCGTATATATACTCGATGCTCTCCTCTCAGCGATATTTTCAAACCGCCGAGAGGAGAGAAGACTCACAGTAAGTCGCACCAACACTACACTGACACCAGTTCACATAGGCACATTAACCCCTTGCGATCACCCCCCACCCCCCTGTCACACTGTCAAGGATTGCAGTGATCATATATTTACTGATCACTGCATTTATTGTCAGTGTGACAGTTACTGTGACAGGCAGTTAGTGTTAGGTCCAGGGTAGCCCGTACCCCCCCTAATAAAGTTTTAACCCCTTGATCACCGCCCTAGTTAACCCTTTCACCCCCTATTTTCAGCGCCAGTAAACGATCATTTTTCAGATCGCTGTATTAGTGTCGCTGTTGCCGCTAGGTAGCTATTTTTTTATTGCATTTTTTTTTTTACTAAATACATGTGGCTGAATACATTTTGGCTTAAATGTTTGACTAAAATTTAGTTTATTAAATTTTTCTTATAACAAAAAGTAAAAAATATTGTTTTTTTTTCAAAAATGTCGCTCTATTTTTGTTTATAGTGCAAAAAAAAAAAATCGCAGAGGCAATCAAATACCATAAAAAAGCTCTATTTGTGGGAAGAAAAGGATGCAAATTTTGTTTGGGAGCTACTTTTCACGATCGCGCAATTGTCTGTTAAAGCGACGCAGTGCCGAATTGTAAAAACGCCTTTGGGCATTTAGCAGCATATTGGTCCGGGGCTTAAGTGGTTAAAGTGAAAAAAAATGAAAAATTCCTTTAAAAATCGTGGGTGTCTATAGTAGTGGCACGTGTTTATAAATGTCCCTGCACAACATGAGATTACTATAAGAAAAAATAAATTTAATACTGCTTGCGGCTTTAATGTAATGTTTGGTCCCTGCAATATGGATACATATCATTGAAAAAAATAGCATGAGTTTCCCCGCCACCACTCCCCCCAGGTCATTACAAGACCCAGTGCCAATCTTGACCTCCCTGGGCCCTAAGCAAAATGACATGGCAAATTAAAAATGAGAAGCGGGGGGCGCTGACGAAAGTGACATGCGACATGTGACATGTGACAGCTAATGCGTTTAGGTGCTATCAAACAGCAAACGTGCAGTTACACCAACTGCGTTTAGGTGCTATTAAACAACAAACGTGCAGTAACAGCTAATGCTTAGGTGCTATCAAACAGCAAAGGTGCAGTTACACCAACTGCGTTTAGGTGCTATTAAACAACACGCGTGCAGTAACAGCTAATGTGTTTAGGTGCTATTAAATAGCAAACATGCAGTTACACCAACTGCATTTAGGTGCTATTAAACAGCAAACGTGCAGTAGCAGCTAATGCGATTAGGTGCCATTAAACAGCAAACGTGCAGTTACACAACTGCGTTTAAATGCTATTAAACAACACGCGTGCAGTAACAGCTAATTCGTTTAGGTGCTATTAAACAGCAAATGTGCAGTTACAGCAAATGCATTTGGGTGCTATTAAACAGCACGCGTGCAGTTACAGCAAAAGCGTTTAGGTGCTATTAAACAGCACACGTACAGTTACAGCAAATGCATTTAGGTGCTATTAAACAGCACACGCGCAGTTACATCAAATGCGTTTAGGTGCTATTAACCACTTGCTTACTGGGCACATATACCCCCTTCCTGCCCAGGCGAAATTTCAGCTTTCAGCACTGCGTCGCTTTAAATTAAAATTGCGCGGTCGTGCGACGTGCCTTACAAACAAAATTGACGTCCTTTTTTTCCCCACAAATAGAGCTTTCTTTTGGTGGTATTTGATCGCCTCTGTGTTTTTTTTTTTTGCGCTATAAACAAAAAAGAGCGACAATTTTGAAAAAAACACAGAATATTTTTTACTTTTTGCTATAATAAAAATCCAATTTTTTTAAAAAAATATATTTTTTTTTCTCTGTTTAGGCCGATATGTATTCTACATATTTTTGGTTAAAAAAAAACAAACGCAATAAGCATATAGTAATTGGTTTGCGCAAAGGTTATAGTGGCTAGGAAATAAGGGATAGAATTCTGACAATTTATTTTTTATTTTTACTAGTAATACGGCGATCTGCGAATTTTGTCAGGACTGCGATATTGCGACGGACACATCGGACACTTTTGACACATTTTTGGGACCATTCACATTTATACAGCGATCAGTGCTATAAAAACGCACTAATTACAGTATAAATGCGACTGGCAGTGAAGGGGTTAACACTAGGGGGTGAGGAAGGGGTTAAATGTGAGTCCTGGGTGTGTTCTAACTGTGTAGGGGGAGGGGGTGACTGGGGGAGGTGACCGATGCTGTCTCCCTATGTACAGGAGAAACAGCATCTGTCTCCTCTCACTGACAGGACGTGGAGCTTTGTGTTTGCACACATAGCTCCACGTCCCTGCTCTAAAACTGCCGATCAGCGGGTACCTGGCGGACATCGCGACCGCCAGGCACGCGCATCGGCATCTCTGGGGCGCGCCGGGTGCGCGCGCCTGTCCCGCCAACGGCGCGTGCGCGCCCCCCAGTGGCCGGATAAAACAATGCCGTCAATTGACGGCAGCTTGGATATTCAGATCCCCTAAGCTGCCATCAATTGACGATGAGCGGGGCCGCAAGTGGTTAAACAGCAAATCTGCAGTAACATCAAATGCGTTTAGGTGCTATTAAACAGCAAACCTGCCCAGGCTTTGGCCAATTATGGCTCTTCATTTTTTGTGATTGTGATTCTGTGATTGGCCAAGCATGCGGGACATACAGCATGCTTGGCCAATCATCAGTGCGCAATGCCGCAGTGAATTATGTCCCATTTTGCATCACTCGAAGTTGGCGCGAATGACCGCTTTTGTTCGAATTTCGTCGAACGTACGAACAGACAATGTTCGAGACGAACATACGCTTGTAACGAACGCGAAGCTCATCCCTACCTGGGACTATATAACGGCAGCATTGCAAACCTTAGGTTTCCCCCAGCGTATGCTAAACTTCATTCTTGCCATCTATGCTAATCCCACTGCAAGAGTCAGAGTAAACGGTCACCTATCAAATGCCTTCACGATCTCTAAGGCCGCGTACACACGAGCAGACAGATTTGTTCAAATCGGTCGGGCCGACCGATTTGAACAAATCTGTCTGCTGGGGACGACGGCGCGGTGACGCAGCGGTGACGTTGACGCCGCCACGTCACCGCACCAGGAAGTAAAACACTTCAGCGCATGCGTCGAAACCATTCGCCGCGTGTGCGAGAAGACATGTCTGCTGGTTAGCGTACTAACCAGCAGACATGTCGGGCGGACGGGTTCCCACCCGACAGATTTTAAAGCATGCTTTGAAATCTGTCGGGTGGCCAAATCCGTCGGCTCGCCCGTACACACGGTCGAATCTGTCTGCTGGGACGGTCGGGCCGACCGTTTCCAGCAGATAGGTTTGATCGTGTGTACGCGGCCTAACGGCACCCGCCAAGGATGCCCCCTTTCCCCCCTAATCTTTGTTCTAACCCTTGAACTGTTACCGAGATGCCTCAGAGCAAACCCTGACATAAAAGTGATAGATATAAACCTCAACAACTACAAGATAGCAGTATTCGCTGACGACATTCTTCTGTTCCTTAATGAACCCCTAACAACAATTCCAAACTCACTTAAAGACTTTGACACCTTTAGGTATCTCACTAACTTACAAATAAACTTTTCAAAGTCTGACACCCTCAATATCACACTACTCCCTGACACCTGCAAACAATGCCAGGCTAATTTCCCATTTAAATGGAATCATCACTCTCTTACCTACCTTCCTCTCTGTCCAACTTGTACTCCTCCAACCATCTCCCGTTGCTGCAAACTATAATAAAAGACCTGAAACAATGGTCCACGGGGCTGTTTTCCTGGTTTGACAGAGCTGTCATAATTAGAATGAACGTCCTACCCAGAATCTTATATCTTCTCCAAACAGTCCCGATCAAACTCCCACCTGCTTTCTTTTCAGCCTATCGAAAAGCGTGCACAGACTTCATCTGGGGCACGCTACGCCCTAGAATAAGCTATGCCCGACTCACCATCCCTAAACTCAAGGGAGGTATTGGTCTCCCGGACCTACGCAAATACCAGCAGGCCTGCCATTTAACTAGGTTATTTGACTGGAACGTACACCCAAACCTTAAAGCATGGGTCCAACTTGAACATTCTATGTTGCCCCTTCCACTTTCCCAAACTCCCTGGATCCACCTGATCTCCTGCACATACGCATTACTATTCTCGGACCAAAAACCCAAACTGAATTGGGCCAGCCATAAATGGGAAGAAGAACTCTCAATTGATCTATCAGACCAAGACTGGGAAAGGGTATACACTTGTATCCACAAGGGTACGATAAATGTACATACACAGGAAAATGCCTTAAAAATATTTTCAAGTTGGTACTGAACCCCTCTTAGACTACACCATATCTACCCCTCACTCCCCCCACACTGCTGGAGATGTGGATTGGCAATTGGCTCACTTTTACATATTTGGTGAGCCTGTCCTAAGCTTTCTGGCAGGAGGTCCACCGACTCATTAGTCTGATAACCACTTACCAACTAGACTTCTCGCCAGCACAGTTTCTATTACACCACTCCACACTGCCAAAACAGACCTATCCACACTCTCTGGCCATCCATATGGTCAACGTGGCAAAGATGTGCAGCCCAGCCAAATGGCGCTCCCCGTATCCGCCATCCAAGACTGACTGGTTCAAACACATAAAAAAAACAGCAGAAATGGAGGAGCTGATACATCAAGCTCACGACACACCCTCTAAGTTTTACAAATCCTGGTCTTGCTGGATTCACATAACCACAACCGATGAATATAAACAATCCATAACATGAATGATCATCGGGAGCTGTGGTGGAGAATCTAGTATTTTGAGAAACCTACCTCCTATTTTCTCCCGCCTGCCTAGTTTGGCTTGTTTCCTTCCCTACCTAGGATAGCGCCATCTAATCAACCCCCGTGTGAGACACCGACCTGAGACACCCCCCCCCCTGATCCCCCATCACCCAATGCCTTAACCTTCCCCTTTTTCCCCGTCATACCTTCCCCTGTTCTTAAATAGATACTCTTCAATGTGGAGTCCTCACGCCAATACTTACCTATCAGATTTATCACCCCATTACTCTCGCTGACCACCTTCAACAGTTTGCTGTTTGAATATCCACATGAAGTTTCCCTAGTTAATACACCTACTGTCCTACAACTCAAGCTGTGCTATATTGCATTGGATGTGTATATCTCTCAGATTACTGATACTGTTTTGTTTTATTCTGTCTGTATACTATACATAGTGGCTGCACCTGCGATTTTACATTTGCCTCTCATGTTCTGCAATGTTACATTGCTTTTCAATAAAATAAAAATTGAGTTTAAAAAAAAAAAACCTTTACACCTATTCAGTTTAGTGTAAACTCTCAGGCCGCGTACACACGACCAAATGAATCTGTTCAAATCGGTCGGACAGACCGATTTGAACAGATTTGTCTGCTAGCTGTTTTGGTTTGATCGCTGTACACACGATCAAACCAAAATCCCCGCCAGCAGACAGCGCGATGATGTGGCGATGACGTTGACGCCGCCACGTCACCGCACCAGGAAGTAAATCACTTCCGCGAATGCGTCGAACCCATTCGACGCATGTGCGGGCAGATATGTCTGCTGGTTAGCGTACTAACCAGCAAACATATCAATCCGACGGGTTCCCAGCAGACAGATTTTAAAGCAGGCATTTTGGCTGTTTTTTTCTATTGAAATTTTGTTTGCTTATGCTTAAATAAAGACATTGTTTTCCAAGGAGTGCGGCGATCCAGGATTTTTTCCTTCATCCCTTGCTAATTGTGCACAGCCAGCACCATCTTGGTTTGATTGGGATGGAAGCAACGGGGGTCATTTGTTTTATGGAGCGGTACACTTCTCTTTGCTGGCCAAATCCGTCGGCTCGCCCGTACACACGATCGAATCTGTCTGCTGAGACGGTCTGTCAGACCGTTTTCAGCAGATAGATTTGATCGTGTGTACGCGGCCTCAGTAGCGTAACCAGAGTTATGGGCGCCCGGGGCAGATTTTTTTTTCGCCCCCCCCCCGTATAATCATCCACTCTGTAGATGACCGACCCTGAAACTTGCTTGTTGTGCACTGAGATTGGGGCCTTTTTTATTTTATTTTTATAATTTTTGCAGCAGCAACTTTAAGGGGCAATTTATAAAAAAAATGTTCGGAGCTACCTGGAAAACTGCACATACATTTGTTCACATGCGAATGGAGGCAACAATGGTGATGGCATTGGTGCCTGGTGGCAGCACGGAGGTCTGAGTCTCCTCCTCTCTCCCCCAACTAGGTGCTGCTGGTGTGGTGGCGGTGCAGTGCCGAGTGTCAGTGACCGTCACTGACACTCGGCACCGCACCACACCAGCAGCATCTAGTTGGGGGAGAGAGGAGGAGACTCAGACCTCCGTGCTGCCACCAGGCACCAATGCCATCACCATTGTTGCCTCCATTCGCATGTGAACAAATGTACATGCAGTTTTCCAGGTAGCTCCGAACATTTTTTTTATAAATTGCCCCTTAAAGTTGCTGCTGCAAAAATTATAAAAATAAAATAAAGAAGGCCCAAATCTCAGTGCACAACAAGCAAAGTGTGCCCATAAAATATGATTAGATTAATAAAATATGAACCTAGCTTATCTTAAAAGTGGACACTGTCAGTCAGTGGGGCAATGGACGGTGTCAGTGGGGCAGTGGACGGTGTCAGTAGAGGGTGTCAGTGGGGCAGTGGACGGTGTCAGTAGAGGGTGTCAGTGGGGCAGTGCACGGTGTCAGTGGACGGTGTCAGTAGAGGGTGTCAGTGGGGCAGTGGACGGTGTCAGTGGACGGTGTCAGTAGAGGGTGTCAGTGGGGCAATGGACGGTGTCAGTGGACGGTGTCAGTGGGGCAGTGGACAGTGTCAGTAGAGGGTGTCAGTGGGGCAGTGGACAGTGTCAGTGGACGGTGTCAGTAGAGGGTGTCAGTGGGGCAATGGACGGTGTCAGTGGACGGTGTCAGTGGGGCAGTGGACGGTGTCAGTAGAGGGTGTCAGTGGGGCAGTGGACAGTGTCAGTAGAGGGTGTCAGTGGGGCAGTGGACGGTGTCAGTGGACGGTGTCAGTAGAGGGTGTCAGTGGGGCAATGGATGGTGTCAGTGGACGGTGTCAGTGGGGCAGTGGACGGTGTCAGTAGAGGGTGTCAGTGGGGCAGTGGACGGTGTCAGTAGAGGGTGTCAGTGGGGCAGTGGACGGTGTCAGTAGACCGGAGGACTTTTAATTGCCAAAAAAATAAAAATACAAGCAATCCACAGAAGAAAGAATATATTAGATAAAGACTACTGGGTAAGCACAGGAGAATATAGTAAATATGCCAGGATGGGACTGCAGGGAGAAGTAGACTGATCTTTAATTAGCAGCCATGTCCCTGGAAAGAGCAGCATGACAAGTCCCACACTGGAGAGAGACTGTAAACTGATTTGCAGGAATGTAAAGACCCCTCAGCTCTGCACTCACCCATCTGTCTGTGTCCCCTTATCTCACACAGCAGGCTTTGTGTTTGTTCTTCCCGCTGTCCAGACAGGTCACATGCTCGTCTAGCAGAGGGGAGAGGGGAAGAGTCCGAGGCTGTATCTCTGCATGGAGAAGGCAGTGGAGTGGTGTGTCTCTCCCCCTCACAGCACAGTCACTCCTGCAATGTGTCCACGAGGAATCCCGTACGGGTAGCAACCCTATGACCGGCACGCTGGCAGTGAGGCTCATTGAGTGAGCACATGACCACATATGCCCAATCACAGGGCGGTGGCCTGACCGTACTCGCCTCGGGAGTCGGGACATTATGACTCCCAGTCTCCCACCATATTGATTAAAAAGTGACACGCACCGTGCGCACGGCACGGTCCCGATCCGGACGCCGGGATTTCGCCCCCCACAATTTTTCGCCCGGTGCGTGAGCCCCCCCTGCCCCCCCTCCGCTACGCCAGTGCGCGGCCTCACTATAAGGAACGCAATAAACTCAATAAACGTTGGTTGAAAAATTGAAAGAGATGGTGCAAAATTATTGAACAAACAATGACTGCATCTAATAAAATGCAATCACTGTATAGGTATCCAGACAGCCACAGGTGCTACAGCTGTCTGAATACAGCAGCCAGAAGAGTGGATTGAAGATTGAAGCAGTTTCTCTTATTCAGCCTTTGGGGCTGAACAATAAACGATTAATCTAAGGCCGCTTACAGACAAGGAGATTTATCCGATGAAAACGTTCTGACAGACCGTTTTCATCGGATATGTCTGCTGGGCTATTTTGGTTTGATCAGTGTACACACGATCAAACCATAATCCCCGCGGACAGACAGTGTGGTCACGCCGCCACGCCACCAAACCAGGAAGTAAAATACTTCCACGCATGCCTCGATTCCATTCGGCGAATGCGGGGGATTTTTGTCCGCTGGTTAGGCGTACTAACCAGCGGACATGTCGGAAAGACAGGTTTCCAGCAGACAAGTTTTAAAGCAGTTTTAACTGTCTGCTAGCCCATACAGATGATCGAATCTGTCCGCTGAAACTGGTCTGCGGACCAGTTTGAGCAGATATATTCGATCGTGTGTACGCGGCCTAAGGATTGTTGCAGGCCTTGACTTTCATTAGAATTATCAAAGGATGAGTAAATACCTTCCTAGCCACCATTCTTTTTTATTATTATTATTTTCAGCATTTCAGAAAATGTAAAACATTATCTTGAAACATATACAAATGCAATTTATCTTATGAGTTCCCTTTCCTCTCCCCTCCAATAGCGAAATAGAGAGGAGAGGGGGGGGGGCATGAGCCCACAAAAGTCAGAGGAATCTTCCCCTAGTCCACACTGCATTGGCTCAGGAAGATGAGGGCATCTCGCCCTGACATGTCCTTTGGCGCCACACTCAAAACAAGTTATGGAGTTTCTCCTAGGGTGGTCCTCTTTCCCAGGGTTTTGACTTCTAAAGTCAGGTTTGGAGAAACGGGCTCCGGATCTGAAGTCTGCTTCCACTCCACTCCTCCGGCCTCCAGTCTCTTCGGAGGCGTGGGTTCAAATCCCACTGCTGCCACCACTTGTGACAAAGTCGTAGAAATAGCGATAATGTCATGCAGCAAAGTCGCTGATCTTAAGCAATAAATATGGCTTTATTGCACTCAAAAATAAATAACACAAAAACAAAATGGCCTACTCCAATTTAGGAGGCTAACTGACAGTAGTGTCCCTCACTACACTGTACTGGAGGGGCTATTCCGGCCTCCAGTACAAAACAAACAGAATACCAGTCCAAAATAAACAAATCTATGACAGACCTTGTTCCTTCCATGCAGACAGTTTCCAACCTGTCCGTCCAGCTCAGCATACCTCTCACACTGAGCTCTCACTTCCCATTTCCCTACCAGGTGACTGTTAATTAATAGGGGGAAGAGAGGAGGTTTACCTGTTGGCCAGGCTTAACCCCTTCCAGGGCAGGGAAAACTGACTTTTCCAGCCTCTCACTGGTGTACATACAATCGTGTACCCTGTCACAATATATATATATATATATATATACACACAGTACAGGCCAACATTTTGGACACACCTTCTTATTCAAAGAGTTTTCTTTATTTTCATGACTATGAAAATTGTAGAGTCACACTGGAGGCAACAAAACTATGAATTAACACATGTGGAATTATACACATAACAAAAAAGTGTGAAACAACTGAGAATGGAAATCTGTGCTTTGGTCTGATGTGTCCAAATTTGAGTTCTTTGGTTCCAAGCACCGTGTCTTTATGTGATGCAGAAAAGGTGAACGGATGGACTCTACATGCCTGATTCCCACCGTGAAGCATGGAGGAGGAGGTGTGATGGTGTGGGGGTGCTTTGCTGGTGACACTGTTGGGGATTTATTCAAAATTGAAGGCATACTGAACCAGCATGGCTACCACAGCATCTTGCAGCGGCATGCTATTCCATCTGGTTTGCCTTTAGTTGGACCATCATTTATTTTTCAACAGGACAATGACCCCAAACACACCTCCAGGCTGTGTAAGGGCTATTTGTCCAAGAAGGAGAGTGATGGGGTGCTGCGCCAGATGACCTGGCCTCCACAGTCACCGGACCTGAACCCAATGGAGATGGTTTGGGGTGAGCTGGACCACAGAGTGAAGGCAAAAGGGCCAACAAGTGCTAAGAATCTCTGGGAACTCCTTCAAGACTTTTTTTGAGTGGACATCCGCTTAAAGCCCTCACTGTCCTTTCTATGGAATGGCACTGTATGCTCCCCATAGGGGGTGGAGCCTCTGAGTTTTTGTTGATAATGTAGCATGCTGGGGGTTGTTGTTGGGATTTGTATTGTATTCTCCTGTCATGCAGACACTTGACGCTGTTTGTACTGTTGTTATTTTTCTTTGTCAAACAGAATACAACAAAAGAAAAGAAAAACAAAGGCCAAAGCCCCCATTCCTAAAACAGATAGGGCCAGATTTAGAAAGACTTACGCCGGCGTATATCGATATGCGCCGCGTAAGTGTAAAGATGCGGCGTAGTATCTATGCGCCGTACCCACAAAACTAGATACGCCTGAAAACGGGCTTCCTCTGACCGAATTAACTTTCCTACGCTGGCGTATCGTAAGCGCATATTTACGCTTGGCGCATCTGGCGCGCCCATTGATTTGCCATTCAAATAAGGGAGATATGCCGATACGCGAATGTATTAGCACTAGACGCTGGCTACGTGCGACACGCGGAATTCATACGTCCGGCGCAAAGTGATTCCTACAAATAACTGGTTTATCTTTACACCTGACGGGCACAGGTCAGCAGGAGAGCAGCTACAGCAGCACCGTTACCGACGAAAATAGCAAGCTGAGCAACCCCACTTGCCACTGTGTGCCAACATGCCAGGGGCAGCCGTGGTCCTAGCATTATTAATGGGTCCACCGGTACGGAGGAGGCGGGCACGTGAGAGCATGCACCACACGCACATTAGCCTCTTTGGCACTGGTGATGAGGAGGTGTATCGCATCTTCAGATTCAGCCCTAATGCAATTCTGGAAATAACCACAGCCCTAAAAGATGACATCACCAGCAAGACACACCGCTCACATGCAGTGCAGCCACTTGTCAAGTTACTGGCAACACTGCATTTCCTTGCCAGTGGATCATTCCAGCGTACAAGTGGAGTTGTGGCTGGGATGTCACAATCCACCATGAGCAGATGTGTGCACCAGGTTGTTCCCGCAATCCTCAGAAGCATGTCCCACCACATCATCAGGCCCACCACTGAGGACCTGCGGCAGAAGGCAATGCAGGATTTCTACAGCATTGCAGGATTCCCACGCACCATCGGGGCCATTGATTGCACACATGTGGCACTACAGCCACCCCCCCCCCCTGCCACATAGCACATATATCGCAATCGGAAGAACTGGCATTCCATCAACATACAGGTGATAGCTGATGCCCAATGCCTCATATAGCACGTCCGTGCCAAACACCCCGGGTCCAGCCACGACAGCTACATATACAGTCAAAGCCCCATCCCAGCAGAATTTGAACAGAACGTGTACAGGGACAGCTGGTTGGTTGGTGAGTGACATGGGAGTCAGGCATGACTGTCCGACCCCATGATGCAGACATCACGAGGGGCACATGCATGACTAACATCCTCCTGTCGTTTCCCTTCCAGGTGACACGGCATATGCAATTGGACCCCATCTCATGACTCCATTCCGGAATCCCCAAACCAGAGGAGAGAGAAAATACAATGAAGCACACATACGCACTAGTGCAGTGGTGGAACAAACATTTGGCCTCCTGAAGTCCCGTTTCCGATGCCTGGATAAATCCGGGGGGACCTTGTTGTATTCCCCTACCTTTGTGTGTCAGATCATCGGTGCATGTTGCATGCTGCACAACTATGCCACGAGAAAGGGCCTGCAGATTGACATACGTGATGACCTGACCCCCGACCCACACAGTCCCCACCTGCCAGAGGCAACTCATTCTGCTGATGGAACAGCAGTCAGGAGGGTCCTCTCGGTAGGCATCTTTGGACAATAAACAAACACATTGATCACACATACAATGCACGCATGCACACCACTGAGGTCCCTATATCACACACACCAGATCCACTTCACATTGGATTAGCCCAAGTCCAACAGGCAGGACTTGGGAGCAGCAACACCGGCGTCAAGGCCCCAATGATGTCGCTGTCCATTCATACTACATTCACGCGGGCATAACTTTCCCCCAACTACCGAGGGTGACACCCCTTACTGGCAGGAGTGCCACCCCCACATTCACACACCATTCACACAGTAGCCTGCACTACTGACCGTGTGCAGTTTAACTAATTGCCGACCGCCCGCCGTCATATTACTGTGGGACGGTGGCACTGCTACGCGGGAGCACGTAGCTCTAGGTCCTCCCTTTAGCAGCTTGTAGGGCGCCCGTGCGCGTCCCCCGAGTTCCGCGCGCGTGCCCGGCGTGTACGATTGCTGCCGAGTACCTGCAATTGCTCGTTACAGAGCGGGGAATGGGAGGTATGTGTGTAAACACATACCTCTCGTTCCTGTCAGCGGGGGAAACGCTGATCTTCTGCTCATACAATGTATGGACAGAAGATCAGTGATTTCCCCTAGTGAGGCCACCCCCCCCCATACAGTTAGAACACACCAGGAACACACTTAACCCCTTCCCTGCCCCCTAGTGTTAACCCCTTCACTGCCAATGGCATTTTTATAGTAATACAATACATTTGTATAGCATTGATCGCTATAAAAATGCCAATGGTCCCAAAAATGTGTCAAAAATGTCCGATGTGTCCGCCATAATATTGCAGTGCCGAAAAAAAAACGCTGATCGCCGCCATTACTAGTAAAAAAATAATAATAATAAAAATGCCATAAAACGACCCCCTTTTTTGTAAACGCTATAAATTTTGCGCAAACCAATTAATAAACGCTAATTGCGATTTTTTAGAAGAATACGTATCGGCCTAAACTGAGGAAAAAAAAATGTTTTTTTATATCTTTTTTGGGGATATTTATTATAGCAAAATGTAAAAAATATTGAATTTTTTTCAAAATAGTCGCTCTATTTTTGTTTAAAGCGCAAAAAATAAAAACCGCAGAGGTGATCAAATACCACCAAAAGAAAGCTCTATTTGTGGGAAAAAAAGGGCGCCAATTTTGTTTGGGAGCCACTTAGCACGACCATGCAATTGTCAGTTAAAGCGACGCAGTGCCGAATCACAAAAAGTGCTCTGGTCTTTGGACAGCAATATGGTCCGGGGCTAAAGTGGTTAAAAAAAAAACATAAAAAATCATAAAAAAAATCATAAAAAAGGCTCATAACCTAAGCATAAAATCATAAAAAAGGCTCATAACCTGAGCCGAGAAAAATGTATTTGAAAAAAAAGAGCCAAAAAAACCCCCCATCATTTAGGCTGATGGGGGCTCCTTCTGGTGGGCCCTCTCTGGCTCCTCAGCTGCCTGGAGGGAGCCTCGGGTGGGGCATCTGGAGGTGGCTCATCCCCGGGTGGGCCACTCCTGGTAGGTGTGGGCTGCATGCCCTCCAAGGCCACGCCTATCCGGCTGAGGAATGTATTAGTCTGGGCCTGCATCCTCAGCTGCCGGGTCACATGATACTGTTGGGCCCACTGCCTCTGCCTCCCTTGTTCCCGGATGGCAGCTGTGTTCGCCTGGACAGCTGCAGTAAGGTGCCGAACATCAGCCTGTACCTCCCCCAGGCTGGTCACCACTGCAGCGCAGTTGCCGCTGACGTCCTGCACTGCCTATGTCATCTGGGCCACGGAGGCCAGACTGCCAGCCACACGATCCAGGTGCCCAGCTATCTCCCCCATCTGCTGGGTCTGCCTGGCCTGGTCCCTTGCCATTTGGTCATGGACCACGTCAGACACCCCCCTGGTTTTACGGGTCGCCTTCCTGGGGTCAGGAGATGGGATGGAGTCGCCCTTGAGGGGCTTCCCCTGATGGGGGAGGGGATATGAGAGGGCCCTGCCGAAGGGGAGGACTCCTCCAAAAATAATAAGACCTCCTGCTCCCACACAACCGGCTCCTCCTCAACCACCTCAGCAGGTGAGGTGTGGGCACTCCCCTCCACCGCGGTGTCTTCAGTGCCCAGGGGGTCGGGCTCAGGATGCAGTTGGGGGGATGGGGTGGAATGGCCGCCGGCAGATGATGACCCAGCTCCGTCATCTGTGAATGACACAAAGCATACACATGTTGGTGGTCCCACACACTTGGCACATGTCCCCTCCCCCCCCACATGCAACACACCAAATAGGGGATAAAAATCACTTATCTGTCCTGGAGCCTTCCTCCACTGAATCAAACCCCTCTACGCCCTTCAACTGCTCCCTCTCCAGACAGCGGGTGACCACCTCCTTCTCCGGGGTCAAGCTGACCACACATGGGGGTCCACCCCCCGTGCCCCTCTCATGCCTCCTAATGGTGGCCACCTTGTTCCGGACTTTGCGCCGGACATCATTAATCTTTTTAGAGATGTCCGAAGCAGTCCGAGTCTCATATCCAAAGCTGTTGACCCTGGCAGCAATGGACTCCAGGATGGCCTGCTTCCTGTCCCGGGTTGTCTGGCGACTTTTAGATCCATGGAGGAACACATCGTATGTCTCCATAGCCGAGATGATGGCTGACAGCTCCAGGGCATTGAAGTTCCTCTTCCTCCTCTGCCTGCGGGGAACGGGAGCAGCCATCTTCAAGCAAAAGTACTTTCCCTGGGGGGAAAACTGGATGTACTTTTGCGCCGGACAGGCGCATTTGCAGGCGCATTTATACGCGCGACGTAAGACGTTGTGTCGATGTATCCCAGGAAGTTGGGCCGACGTAGTTGTGAGCATGCGCACAGGGAAGCGAGCAGACTCCGACGTCACTGTGCATGCGCCGTGGATGATACGCCAGACGTAAGTCTCTGCGCTGGGCTCAGCCCATCATTAAAATATGGTCACACCCACTTCCACTTACGTCGGCTTGCGCCTTCACATTTACGTTACGCCGGCGCAAAGTTAGGAGCAAGTGCTTAGTGAATGCTGTACTTGCCTCACTAGTTTGCGTCAGCGGAATGTATATGCGCTGGCACAAATATGCGCCCCTCTACATAATAATCCGGCCCATAGAAGGTAATAGGGAAACATTAGGGAATGTTCAAACCAGATTATTACAGCTGTTAAACAGGTTATCAATAATTGTTTTATTTAGTAAAATAATTTAAAAATTAAAATTAAAAAAAATACTTGAAAGTAAAACTTCTGACAAACAGCTAAATCTATATTATAAAGCTATGCATATCTACTATTCTTTGTGCCAAAACATCTGTAAACCTGCCCATTCAATACTTTGAATCATATACAGTATCTCACAAAATTAAGTACACCACTCACATTTTAGTAAATATTGTATTATATCTTTTCATGTGACAACACTGTACACTCACTGTAGTGGTGAGTGTACAGCTTGTATAACAGTGTGAATTTGCTGTCCTCTCAAAATAACTATATAAAATATATAATACACAGACATTGATGTCTCAACCCCTGGCAACAAAAGTGAGTACAAACCTGAGTGAAAATGTCCAAATTGGGGCCAAGTGTCAATATGTTGTGTGGCCACCATTATTTCCAGCACTACCTTAACCCTCTTGAGCATGGAGTTCACCAGAGCTTCACAGGTTGCCACTGGAGTCCTCTTCCTCTCCTCCATGATGACATCACAGAGCTGGTGGATATTAGAGACCTTACACACCTCCACCTTCTTTTTGAGGATGCCCCACATATGTTTAATAGGGTTTAGGTCTGAAGACATGCTTGGCCAGTCCATCACCTTTACCCTCAGCTTCTTTAGCAAGGCAGGGGTTGTCTTGGAGATGTGTTTGGGGTCGTTATCATGTTGGAATACTGGCCTGCGGCCCAGTCTTTGAATTGGGGGGGGGATCATGCTCTGCCTCAATATGTCATAGTACATGTTGGCATTCATGGTTCCCTCAATAAACTGTAGCTCCCCAGTGCTGGCAGCACTCATGCAGCCCCAGACCATTACACTCCCACCACCATGCCCGACTGTAGGCCAGACACACTTGTCTTTGTACTCCTCACCTGGTTGCCGCCCCACACGCTTGACACCATCTGAACCATATACGTTTGTCTCATCAGACCACAGGACATGGTTCCAGTAATCTGTGTCCTTAGTCTGCTTGTCTCCAGCAAAATGTTTGCGTGATTTCTTGTGCATCATCTTCAGAAGAGGCTTCCTTCTGGGACAACAACCATGCAGACCAATTTGATGCAGTGTGCGGTGTATGGACTGAGCACTGACAGGCTGACACCTCACCCCTTCAACCTCTGCAGCACTCATACATCTATTTCCCAAAGACAACCTCTTGATATGATGCTGAGCACGTGCACTCAACTTCTTTGTTAGACCATGGCAAGGCCTGTTCTGAGTGGAACCTGTCCTGTTAAACCGCTGTATCATTTTGGCCACCATGCTGCAGCTCAGTTTCAGGGTCTTGCCAATCTTCTTATAGCCTAGGCCAGCCCTCAAAATTTCCACTCGCCTACTAGCATTTGGCTAGTGGATTTAAGCTGGGGGCGAGTGATGACAGGGCTGCATGACCAATCTCCCTCCAATCTGTGCCTACACTTAGAGTCCCGATGAGATTGGCGGCCGAAGAGGAAAGGTGCATGCTCGGGAAAAGTAGTCTGGCAGAGCAGTACACAGGTCCTCTCATTACAATTCTCATTAAGCCATGGGACCTAACAGCATGACCTCTCTGAGCCTGCCCCCCCCCGACCAATGTAGCTGGAGAGCGAAGAGCAGGGAGCAGGAAGTAATGATTGAGGTGGAGGATTGCGAAAATTACCACTCCAGTGCAGCGCTCACTGAAAGTTGCCCTGACATGAGAGCGGCAACCTTCCAGTTTGTGCAGTTTTCTTCTCCTTGTGCTCTATGTAAGTGTCCAACAGTTTAGCCTGAGCACTGCGAACAGACTGGTCTCAATGTGTGCTGTGTGCGCTGGGCTATGGTGTCAATGGCTGTGCAGTTGTGTGGATATCAGCGCTGGATTGTACTCCCTCCCGCTGTGCTGCAGCTCCTCTCCTCACTGCCAGCCTGAATAAAAGGGGGAAGTGGGGACATGCAAGCGCACACAGGCTCCTGATGATGAGATTAATAGGAGAGGGAGAGAGAGAGAGAGGATGGATGGGAGTTGCAGAGGAGACAGCAAGAGAATGGGGAAGAGACCCAGTTATAGTGCCCTGTCCCTCTGGTCTGCCCTCAGTGCCCTGTCCCTCTGGTCTGCCCCCATTGCCCTGTCCCATTTTGTTAAAGTTGTTGTTGGTAATATTTAATTGTGTAACTTGGTTCTGCATAAAACATTTAACAGTGTCATTCCATGAGCTAATCTACGAGGGCGTGTTTACAGGCGCAATTAGGCGCAGGGCAGTGTATGAATTAGGTGGGGCAACTGGTGGTGAGTAACTTTTGAGGCCAGGCTAGTAGCTCAGGGCTTGAAATTTTGAGCCCTGGCCTAGGCCATCGTTATGTAGTCGTTATGTAGAGCAACAATTATTATTTTCAGATTCTCAGATTCTCAGATTTTCAGGGAGTTCTTTGCCATGAGATGTCATGTTGAACTTCCAGTGACTGGTGTGAGAGAGTCAGAGTAATAACACCAAATTTAACACACCTGCTCCCACTTCACACCTGAGACCATGTAACCCTAATGAGTCACATGCCACTGGGAGGGAAAATGGCTAATTGGGCCCAATTTTGACATTTTCACTTAGGGTGTACTCACTTTTGTTGCCAGCAGTTTAGACATTATTGGCTGTGTGTTGAGTTTTGTGGGGACTGAAAATGTCCACATATCCAGGTGTCTCTATTGCTTTACATTGTAGCAAAGTGTCATTTCTTCAGTGTCGCCACATGAAAAGATATAATAAAATATTTACAAAAATATGAAGGGTGTACTCACTTTTGTGAGATGCTGTATGTCTGCTACAGTTTACAATCAGACATGTGACTCACAATTTTTTTTGGTTTAGCAATTCAGCTACCTAAATCACTTCTCTGCCTTCCTTTCATTCAATGGACAATAAAACAGCATTATCAGGTCTATTCAGCAACCATGGAGGAAAACAGCAGGAAGTAGCAACGTTTAATCATGGTCTGGTTGTGGAGTAGGATGGCTGCTTGACTCATAAGCTCTGCTCCCTCTGAGACTTTACAGCAACCCACAGCATTGACATCCCCGCTTCTTCCTCCTGTAAGGAGGATTTCACTCCTGGAGGCCACATTGCTATGTCCAAAAAAAATTAAAAATTACAAGGACCCTGTGGTTCAAGGACCACTTCATGCAGCTTTTCCAGCATACCTATCGAGATGGCGCCTAGCATAATACCTTCTCACAGCCCCCACCAATTTTACACTGTCCTTCTGCCTCTGACAGCCTCTCCAACATGGAGGAAGTTTCCCCACCTGCTGCAGTTACCATAATCTCATTTCCTGATAAAAGAAGAGAAGCCCTATCGCCAGCACATTCCCCATCTGAGCCTCCCTTTACTAAAAAGCAGAATGCAGGTGATCCACTTGATTCTTCCCCAAATGAGTCTCTGATTAACTCTCTTGCTTCATTCCCTGCCTCTGACAGTCCAGAATCTGAAGTTCTTTTAAATAAATGCTGCTCTTACTGTGAGATGATTTACAGAGAACCCTGCAGACTGCTATTGCTCATGTGCACAGAAGTATAGAACAACCTGAGGAACGCAATGATTTCATTGAAGGGCAACTCAGTGAGATAGCTAAACCTCACAATGTGGTTGCTGATAAGACAAGCAAATAGAACTCCTCCATCAAATGTTCTCTCTTTAAATCGCTGACTTAGAGGATTGTTCCATGAGGAACAATATAAAATGAAGGGGTATACCAGGGACAATCAAACCCTCTAAATTAGTTAATTCTTTAACATATTTTTAACACTTTAATTCCTTCTCTTTCTCTACAAGATGTGGTGATTGACTAAGCACTAAACACATCTAGGGATCCATTTCAAGTGATGTTCTTGCTTGGATACATTTATTTTCTGTCAAGGAGCAGCTACTATTCATTACTAAATCCATGTGCACATTGACAGATCCTTGCAGGTGTCTCTCTTTACCCCGGGAAAATCTTGGTAAATACCAAGTGGCGTAGCAGCCTTTGCACGGCTTCAGGTGGCGTACGTGAATGCCCAAACCATTTTCAACTTATGCTGACCATGAAGGGGAACTCTGCACCAAATTTCAAACAAAAAATGGCGTGGGGGTTCCCCCAAGATCCATACTAAACTCTTATCCAAGCACGCAGTCTGGCCAGACAGGAATGGGGGCGGGAAGGAGCGAGCACTCCCCTCCTGAGCCGTACCAGACCACATGCCCTCAACATGGGGGAGTGTGTGCTTTGGTGCAGGGGCACTGCACCCCCACCCCAAAGCACTCTTGTCCCCATGTCGATAGGGACAAGGGCCTCTTCCCAACAACCCATGCTGTTGGTTGTCGGGGTATGCGGGCGGGGGCTTATCGGAATCTGGGAGCCTCCTTTAATAAGGTGGCCCCTAGATGCCGCCCCCCACCCTATGTGAATGAGTATGGGGTACCCCTACCCATTCACCTGAGTGGAAAAATGTAAAGAAAAAAAAAACACCACACAGATTTTTGTAGTAATTTATTAGTCAGCTGGGGGGGTCTTCTTCCGGGCCCCCCTTTCTTCTTTAAGCTCTTTTACAAGGGGGGGTGTAGGCCCGGTCTTCACCATTTTCTGCGGGGGGGGGGTGGTCTTCTCTCTTCTACTGGGCCCCCGGGCCCGGGCTTCTCCTGGCTGTCTTCTGCCGGGCTCCGGTCTTCTCTCTTCCCTCTTCTGCCGGGATCCAGTCTTCTCTGCTGTCTTCTCTCTTCCCTCTTCTACTGGGCCCCACGTGGGCCCGATCTTCTCTCTTCCCTCTTCTGCCGGTCCGCCCAGGCTTCTCTCTGCTGTCTTCTCTGTTCCCTCTTCCTCCTGGCTCCACCACGGGGGCCAGGGCTTCTCCGCTGTCTTGTTCCTTCTTCTCTTTCAGCGATGTCGACACGAAGAGCTCTCCCGCTGTAATGCCATCTGAGTGGTGTGCAACGACTTATATAGGCATAGGGCGTGGTCACCTTGTAATGATACCCGGCGACCCCACCCTTTGTGACATGACATTCCCATAATGCTCTGGGAATGTGATGTCACAAAGGGTGGGTTCGCCGGGTGGCGTCACCCGGTGACCACGCCCTATATAAGTTTTTGCGCACCGCTCAGACGGCATTACAGCGGGAGAGCTCGTCATGTCAACATCGCTGGAAGAGAAGAAGGAACAAGACAGCGGAGAAGCCCTGGCTGCCGCAGTGGAGCCAGGCAGAAGAGGGAACAGAGAAGACAGCGGAGAGAAGCCCAGGTGGCCCGGTAGAAGAGGGAAGAGAGAAGGCAGGGCCCGGCAGAAAAAAGAAGACAGCGGAGAAGCCTGGGGGTGGCCCACCCCCAGCAGAAATTGACGAAACCCGGGTGCCCCCCCCGAATGTAAAAGAGCTTAAAGGGGGTGGGAGCCCCGGTGGAGGACAGCGGAGAAGCACGGGGGTGGCCCACCCCCGGCAGAAAATGACGAAGCCCGGTGCCCCACCAAATGTAAAAGATCTTAAAGGGGTGGGGGTCTCGGCAGAATACCCCCCCAGCTGACTAAATAAATGATTGGTGTGTTTTTTTAACTTTACATTTTCCCCCAGGTGAATGGGTAGGGGTACGATGTACCCCATACTCATTCACATAGGATGGGGGCCAGTATATGGGGGGCCACCTTAATAAAGGAGGCTACCAGATTCTGATAAGCTCCTGCCCGCATACCCCGACAACCAAGGGCAAGGGTTGTCGGGAAGAGACCCTTGTCCCTATCGACATTGGGACAAGAGTGCTTTGGAGTGGGGGGTGCAGTGCCCCCCTGCCTCAAAGCACACACTCCCCCACATTGAGGGCATTTGGCCTGGAACGGTTCAAGAGGGGGGGCGCACTCTGTCCCCCATCTTTTCTGCGGCTGGCCAGGTTACGTGCTCGGATAAGGGTCTGGTGTGGATTTTTGGAGGAACTCCACACCATTTTTTTTTATTTGGGGTGGAGTTCCCCTTAAAATCTATACCAGACCTGAATGGTTATTTATGGATATTTGGGGGGAACCCCACATCATTTTTTTTTTTTTATGGCTGGGTTTCCCTTAATATCCATACCAGACCTGAAGGGCCTGGTAATGGAATTTGGGGGGACCCACACTTTTTTTTTTAATGAATGAATTTGCTCGGAATTGCCGGGAGCCGACAATTCATTATTGCCGCGAGTCCAGTTTTAAATGACTTTTTTTCCTTCAAAATGTCAAGCACGGGAAACATGCACTTTTTCACATGCTGACTTTAACCCCCCCCCCCCCCTCTAGGTACGAAATTTAAAGGAATATTTCACTTTTATTGTTGCACTTTAAGCATTATTAAATTCAGTGCTCCCGAAAAAACGGCCGTTTTAAAAAATAAAAAAATCATTAATACATGTCCCCTGGGGCAGTACTCAGGTCCCCGAACACTTTTTAGGACAAAAACTAGCATATTAACCTTTAAAATTAACACTTTTGATTTCTCCCATAGACTTCTGAAGGGAGTTTGGCGGTGGCTTTACATATTAATTATTATTATTATAATAATCAATGCGCCCTGTGCTACGCCAGTTCATGCGCCTAATTAAGGATTTATCTGGCGTGCCAATTAAGCCATGACCGGTGCATTATGTCTTTTTATTAGATACACTGCTGGCATTGCTGAATGTATCATGTAAAGTATGAATGGTTGTTTCTTTCTCTTATTTATGTTAACGTGTTACTAATTCCTGCATTCATTATATCTTGTCTCCCACAGTACACAAAACATTTCAATTCAATTATTTTAGTAAATATAGACTGCTAAATACCTTTTCCCATCAGCAGTATATAGCAGTCTTGTGACATCTATCATTTCCTATTAAAGCTTGTAGGAGTGGATTTCATACTGCACTGAGCTGTCTTATCAGGATCCAGGACCCCTGGCCCTCTGTCTGGACAGTGCTGAATGGCCCTGTGCTGGTCACATGCACTATCCCAGAAAAAAAAATCTCTCTAATTCAAACCAAACTTAGCATATGAAGCCTGTCCCCTGGCTCTGTATTATCAAGAGATTGTTCTGGAGTCAATGGAAGAAGAGAAGGATCTGTGCATAAAATATCACAAAGCCTTTTTACACATTGCAAAGGATTAACCTCGTACAGTCCAATGCTTTACTGCATACTGGGGCTAGATTCAGCAAAGAGTTACGCCGGCGTATCTCCTGATACGCCGGCGTAACTCTGCGTGAGTGGGGTTGTATCTATGCGCCCGATTCTTAGAATCAGTTACGCATAGATTTGTGTTAGATCCGACCGGAAGAAGTCTCTTACGCCGTTGTATCTAAGTTGCATATTTACGCTGGCCGCTAGGTGACGCTTTCGTCGATTTACACGTTGAATATGCAATGAGCTAGATACGCCGATTCACAAACGTAGTTGCGGCCAGCGTATCTATTTGCGTCATTTACATTAGTCTTACGCCCGGCGTAAAGTTACCCCTGCTATATGAGGCACAGCCAATGTTAAGTATGGACGTCGGAACAGCGTCGTATTGTATGTCGTTTACGTCACTTGTGTAAGTGGATTCAGAATGGGGCTGGGTGTAAGTTACGTTCACGTAGTTTATATTGACTATTTGTGACATTATTTGGAGCATGCGCACTGGGATACGTTCACAGCCGGCGCATGCGCAGTTCGTTTGGCGCATCGTTTACGTCGGGTCACGATTAGTTTACATACAACACGCCCCCTACTTGCCCTATTTGAATTACGCGGGGATACGCCGGCACATTTACGCTACGCCGCCGCAACTTATGGAGCAAGTGCTTTGTGAATACAGCACTTGCCTGTAAGGCGGCGTACACACGACCGAGGTTCTCGCTGGAAACCAGCGAGAACCTCGCTGGAAGCTGCATTCCAGCGAGGACCTCGGCCGTGTGTACACTCTCGGTGAGCTTCCCGTCGGGAAGCCCGTCGAGCAGAAATAGAGAGCACGCTCTCTATTTGCTCGACGGCCCGCCTGGAAGAATGGCTGGTTGCCATTCCCGACGGGCGGGTCGCCGATTTCGACGGCCGGCAGGGAACCTCGACGGGCGGAACGATGTGTTCTGCCCGTCGAGGTTCCCTGCCGTGTGTACACGGCCTAAAAGTTGCGGAGGCGTAGCGACCGAGGTTCTCGCTGGAAACCAGCGAGAACCTCGCTGGAAGCTGCATTCCAGCGAGGACCTCGGCCGTGTGTACACTCTCGGTGAGCTTCCCGTCGGGAAGCCCGTCGAGCAGAAATAGAGAGCACGCTCTCTATTTGCTCGACGGCCCGCCTGGAAGAATGGCTGGTTGCCATTCCCGACGGGCGGGTCGCCGATTTCGACGGCCGGCAGGGAACCTCGACGGGCGGAACGATGTGTTCTGCCCGTCGAGGTTCCCTGCCGTGTGTACACGGCCTAAAAGTTGCGGAGGCGTAGCGTAAATAGGATACGCTACACCCGCACAAAGTTACGCACATCTACCTGAAACTAGCCCATATATTTTACTGTTGTGGGTTTAGTAACACTTGTTGAAAATCTCTGAATACAAATTTGGTTAGAAGAAAGTAGTACAACTAGGAAGAAGTAGTATGATCTTTTTGGCTGTGCAGTGTGGCAAAAGTATGCAAATCACTAGACAGTTTTTAGAAAATTAGAACTCAGACAGAACAATATATGTTTTTTTCAACTGTAATATATAGTGATAATTCTAAAATTATAGTGAAAATTCTAAAATTATCTCTTTCCCCACTTCAACCAAACCTAAAAAAAATGTTGTTACATACACATAATTTTATAATAATAACTCACCTGGAGTTAGTTGTACTGATACTTAAATGAACAGCAGTACAAACATTATGTTCAGTCTCAGTACATGAATCTTCTAAGGTCACATTGGTGCTTGGTCACTCATTCTCAGTAGGTCAGTATTATAAGTAAAGATCAAGGCTTCTGTTTTAGCCACCGGTTAATTACATTTCTCTAATGGCCTTTTAAACAGAGTACTTAAGCATGCTCTGCACTCTTTAACGTTTATTACTATATCAGTATGTGATCTGTTGACAGACAATTTCATAATCATTGCATGAATGCCTTAATTTTAATAATATAATATTTTTATTTTCCCTGCAAGCATTTACAAAATCAATAGAAGAAACTCTATATCAAGAATACAACTAGAATAGAAGATTTACACTTGTTTAGTTAAATATAAATGTTTTAGGTTTTAGAAAGTAGTAAATACTCAATGTTCGATTTGATGGCTCATCAGTATCCTTAGTAAGGTAAAATACAATATAGAGATTGCCAAAGAAATGACCACCTCAATCTACAGTGAATAATGTATGTAATTTACATTTTGCATATGGGAATCAAAATCCTTCAGCTAGGGTTATTAGTATGCAGGAAGCATAAACCATTAGGATATATAACAGAATAAGAAAACTGTTTGTTGACATTTTAAAAACAGAATGTTTACCTAAGTCATTTGTCTTTCTGCAGAGTAGTTGGAGAATTATATGGTAACATTATCCCCCTGTGAGTTTGTGTATAGATAGATAGTGACAAAGGCAAAACCTTTCACTTGGGATTCATACAATATGATCTTATTTGCAGATGAAACTACACCTCTTGAGAGTCTTGAAGATGTGTTAATCAGATTTTGCGGGACAAAAATTATACATTCAAAAAGTGCTCAAAATGTAGATGTCATATGAACTACATTAAAATACCAACGTTAAAATATCCAATTAACATACAGTACGGCCAAAAACTCAGTGGCTCTTCTCAGTGCCTACTATGATAGACCTAAATTGACAATATGTTTGCTATAGCAGATACTGTATATAAACCTGTATGTATATATAATGGAAAATTGTCATCCATATTTACCGTAATTTTCCTTTCCTGGCTCTGCCTCAGGACAGCACAACCTTGGGTTAACCCCACCCCTTGACCCTGTATAGGACATCCTTGTATAGACAGATAAAAGACAGGCAGTGCCTGGTGCAGGTGTTCTTATGAATAGCTTGCGATAGCCCAGTGCTGTCCTGGGGCAGAGCCAGGAAAGAAAATGATTGTAAGTATGGATGCCAATTTTCCATTTTCCTGGCTCAGCCTCATGCAAGCACAACCTCGGGACCTAATTATCACACACAAAGGGAGGGAGACAAAACAAAAGTTCAGACATCAGGTGCTGCCAAAAGGAAAATGTATTAACATCTAGACCGAGCAGATGACAAAACAGTAGTTCCCATGAGCGCTAACTGGGAAGAGGCAAGTTTGTAATGTTTAATGAAAGTGTTAGGAGAACTCAGCTTACCGCTTTACAGACCACATCCGCTGAAACCTTGCACCAGGCCGCCCAGGAGGATGAGACTGCCCTGGTCGAGTGTGCACAAATCTCCTGGGGAGGGGAGAGGCCTTTTAGCGAATATGCAGTCTTTAACGTTTTCATTACCCAGGACAAAATTACCCTTGGGGAGGTCGTCATGTACCTCCTAGGGCCACTTCGATATTTAAAAAGAGCTTCAGACTTCTGAAATTCTTCATTCCCTTCAAATGTATCTGCAACATGGTCTTCAGATCTAATTTGTGCAATTCCAACCCTTTCGGGTCTATAGGTGGGGGTGAAAAGGCTGGATGTACCGACTGCCAATAAAAGTGGAACTCCGAAGAAACTTTCAGCAGGAAATTTGGAGAAGGACGTAACACAGCTCTCTCTAGGAAAAACATGCAATAGTGCTCCTTACAAGAAAACCCAGCAATATTGGAAACTCGTCTAGCCAAAACCACTGCTGTCAGGAACACCATCTTCAAGGTCAGGTAATATATTGAGCTGGTCGAGTCGGGGTGGTCTTTGGCCCAAGGAAAGTCCATTAATGTTGCCTGTGCCGAAACCTGTACCTTAATAGTATTGTAACTGAGGCCCGCAACCAGACTTGACTTGAGAAATGACAAAAGATTAGCCACAGATGGGTTCTTAACAAAAATCCCTGTTGAGTGGAAAATTTCTCGAATTTCCTCGAGACTCGGTCTTAGGTGGTTTTATTAGAAGATTTCCTTGCTACTAGAAGGATTGACACCACCGATTCCAACAGATTCAGGATGTTTAGCCTGTTTTAAAAGCCATGTAGTCAAGGCTAGGTGGGCTGGATTGGGATGAAACTGGTCAAGCTGAAGGAGGAAGTCCCGATTTTGAAGCAACTTGACTGGTCGGCATGTCGCCATAGGACACAAAGGAGGGAGAACCATGGCCTCCTTGGCCAGAATGGAGCAATCATTATCACCAAAACCTTCTCCTTCATGATTTTCAGTAATGTCCGAAGGATTAGAGCTATTGGGGGGAAATGTACACCCGTTTGAGATTCCATTCCTGGGAGAGAGCGTCCTGTGCCAGAGCCTTAAGACAGAAGAACTGAGAGAAGAATCGGGGAACCTGACAGTTTTCCTGTGTCACCATGAGGTCCACCTCGGGTACCCCCTATTGTTTGAAGATCTCTCAGAGATATTTCGGGTTCAACCTCCACTCTGTGTTGTTGGTGAAGTTTTGGCTCAGATGGTCTGCAAACGTGTTCTGTGCCTCTCAAATCTCAAAGGTTTCTGATGCTATCTGTAGCAAGGGTAGCTTTCTTGTCCCCCCCTGCTTTGTGACATAACAAACAGCTGTCTTGTTGTCCATTAACAGTCTTACCCTCCTTCCTTGAATAATGGGAAGAAAAACTTTTAAAGCTTCTCTGGTCGCTGCTAGTTCCAGCAGGTTTGATTAACAGGGGGCCTGAGGGGGCCATCTGCCTTGAGCATGTCCTCCCATGCAATGGGCACCCCAACCTTGAAGACTCACATCTGATGTGATCATGACCCAACCTCCAGGGTTGATGGGTTTGCCCCGGGATTGGATGTCCCTTCTGCTCCACCACTGCAGGTCATTGCTAATAAGGGCCAGAATGTGTATTTTCTCATGTAGTGAGCCATGATTCATTGGCTGAGAAGGGCAAATTGGAACCGCCTTGTGTGTCACTGTGCCCATGGCACCGCTGGGATGCAGGCCGTCAGGTTCCCTAAAAAAACATACCCATACAGTATGTACCATGATGGTAGGGGAGGCTCAATCTTCAAGGACTCTGCAGACATGTGATCTATCGTGTCTTGTGGCAGAAAGACCTTGTATTGGAGTGTGTCGAAAGACTTGCTCAGATAAACAAGAGTTTGGCATGGAGTGAGCTTGGTTTTTGCTGTGTTTATCATCTGACCGAACTGTGTTAGTGTTATGTATGAAGGTGTACCTGGTCGTCAGAGCCTAGTCGCAGGAGGCGGTATCTCGTACAGCTCTGGCTCGGGAGCCGTTGGATTTGGGAACAGCGGACTCGGGAGCGCAGCGGGGTAAGGGTGCCTGGATGATGGTGCAGGTCAGCACGGCGCTGGTCCTTCTGGGTTGCTGGAGCAAGGAGGAGAGCAGGCACTCTGATGCGGGAGCTAGCAGCTCCGGAGCTGATGCGGATGGTTAGCGACTCTGGTGCGTCTTGGCAAGCGACTCTGGTGCGGATGACAAGCGACTCTGGAACTGGTGCAGAGCAGAGTAAGACAAGTGGACTAGACGGAGGCTGAGTCAGGCAGGCCGGGTCAGACACGTGAGAAGACAGGGGGTTCAGCAGGCAGGCGTAGTTGGTATTCAGGCAGAAGGTCTGGCAACAGTAGTAGCAGTAGGCAGGGTCAAGGCGGGCCGAGGTCGGGTTTGGAGAGATTCGGATAGTCAGACGTAGCCGGGTCGGTATAGAAACTGGTTAATCAGGATACAGATTAGTCACGTAAGTACTGCAGATCAGACAGCAAGAGGCTGCTGCATCTGTCTGTCTTTTAAAGGCACATTGGCGCCAAACTTGCGCTAACGTGCACGCACGCGCACACCAGGGGCGCGCCGGGAGCCAGCAGCAGGTCCCTGACATTGCCCCCCCCAAGGGGCAGCCTCCGGATGCCAAGCCGGGCCTGTTTCTCAGGGTGGGCAGAAGAAAAAAGCACAAATTAGTTTTTGGGCATGAACATTGTCCTCGGGTTCCCACGAGTTGTTCTCCGGCCCGTACCCCTTCCACTTGACCAAAAATTGAGTTTGCCCCTGCCGTTTCCTGCAGTCGAGGATGGCCTCTACCACATATTCCTCGCAGCCATCGACCAAAATAGGTTCAGGTGGGCCAGCCCCTCTGTCAGGAAAGGGATCAGGGGCTGCGGGTTTCAGCAACGATACATGGAATACCGGATGAACCTTAAGAGACTCTGGTAAAGACAGTTCATAAGAAACCTCATTGATTCTTCTTCTTACCGGGAAGGGTCCCATAAACCTAGGTGCCAGCTTCTTGGAAGGACAAGCCAATCTGAGATTATTAGTAGAAAGCCATACCTGGTCTCCCGGTTGCAGGTCCAGCTCACCTCTCCTCTTTTTATCGAAGGCTTTCTTGCTGTCGGCTTGAGCTTTCGTTACTGCTTCCTGTAACACCCGGTTGTTGCGACTGAGGAAGTCCACCGTGCTCTGCACCGCTGGAACTGGGGATTCTGGAAGAAAATCAGGTAAGAAGGTTAGGTTAAAGCCATAATTGGCGAAGAAGGGGGACTGTCCAGTTGCCGAATGGCTGGCATTGTTGTAGGCAAACTCTGCCAAAGGTAGCAGGGAGACCCAATCATCCTGGGTCTGTTTTGTGCGTTCAGTCTGTCCGTTGGTTTGGGGATGGTAAGCCGAGGAAAAAGCAAGTTCAATATTCAGGATCTCACACAGGGCTCTCCAGAAACATGATGTAAACTGGACCCCCCTATCTGACACGATGTTTGAAGGAACCCCGTGGAGTCTGACAATTTCCCTGATGAAGACACGGGCAGTCTCAGCAGCTGATGGGGTACTTTTCAATGGGAGGAAATGGGCCATTTTAGATAGGCGGTCCACGACTATGAAAATTGCTGTGCACCCCTCGGAACATGGAAGCTCTACTATAAAGTCCATGGCGATCATCCGCCATGGTCTATCAGGTACATGCAGAGGTTTTAGTAGGCCCCAGGCTCGATTCCTTGTGGTCTTGTTTTGATTGCAAGTTGGACAGGTATTGACGTAAGATTTACAGAATTCCTCCAAACCTGGCCACCAGAAGGTACGCCGTACCAGTTCAAGGGTTTTACGGACTCCAAAATGTCCTGCCAATGGATGGTCGTGAAGTAGCTTTAGGACTTCTACACGAATGTCTGCTGGAACAAAAATTTGGCTCCCTCTCCAAAAGAGTCCGTCTCTGGGTGTCAGGGTGACACCAGGAGGCTTGGAAGAGTCCGTGGATGCCTCCCTAAGTCGAGGAAGCAGATCGTGTTTCAGAAGTAAAAAGTTCCCGGCCGGGAGAATGGTGTCAGGAACAGGTGAGTCTTTGGGATTGTCGTGCATCCGTGACAATGCATCTGGCTTGATGTTTTTTGAACCGGGGCGGTACGTGATGTGAAAGGAAAAGCGTGAAAAGAATAGTGCCCATCGGGCCTGACGGGGTTTTAATCGTTTTGCGGATCTTAAGTACTCTAAGTTTTTGTGGTCAGTATAGATCTAGACCGGATGTGCAGCGCCCTCCAGAAGGTACCTCCATTCCTCCAGTGCGGCCTTGATGGCGAGTAGTTCCCGGTCACCCACATCATAATTCCTCTCCGCTGGGGAGAGTTTTCAGGAGAAGAAGCCCACAGGATGCATCAGATCTTTGTTCCCCTGGCGTTGGGAGATGATAGCCCCCACTGCTACTTCGGATGCGTCCACTTCAAGGAGGTAGGGCAGTGCCGGGTCAGGATGGCTAAGAATCGGGGCTGATGTAAACAGTCTTTTAAGCGTATCGAAGGCCCCTTGGGCTTCTGGGTTCCACTGGAAACTTTGGTTCTGTTTGGTTAGTTGTGTGATTGGCGAGATAATTGCGGAAAAATTCCAGATGAATCTTCTGTAGAAATTTGCGAATCCCACAAATCGTTGCACCCCCTTCTTGTCCAGGGGCACTGGCCAGTCTAGTATGGCGGATACCTTGTTGGGATCCATCTTAATTCCTGTAGGGGATATGATCAGGCCAAGGAACTGAATGGTTCGTTGTTCAAATTCACATTTCTCGGCCTTGGCATACAGTCTGTGTAGGCGGAGGCGACATAGGACGCTACGGACGTGTTCCCGGTGTTTGTCCAGCGATCCGGAGAAGACCAATATGTCGTCCAGGTAGACGATGTCAAGGAAGTCTCTAAACACGTCATTGATAAAGTGTTGGAAGGTCGCGGGTGCATTGCACAGACCGAAGAGCATGACCAGATATTCGTAGTGTCCAAAACGGGTGCGAAAGGCCGTCTTCCATTCGTCCCCGTCCCGAATGCGAATTAAGTTGTAAGCTCCCCTCAGGTCCAGCAGATCTTAGTTTATGAAAAAGCTCAGGTATCAAGGGCAATGGGTAACGGTTCTTTATTGTAATATTATTTAATTCCTGATAGTCCACGCATGGGCGGAGAGATTGGTCCTTTTTAGTGACAAAGAATATTCCTGCGCCTGCTGGGGAGGTAGACGGGCGGATGAACCCCTTACTTAAATTCTCGTCAATATACTCCTTCAGGGCTTCCTGTTCCTTCTCAGACAACGGGAAAATGCGTCCAAAGGGGATCTCGGCCCCTGGGAGGAGCTCAATTGGACAATCGTATGGACGATGAGGCGGAAGGGAGTCGGCTCGTTTTTTACTGAAAACATCGGCAAACTCATGGTAGGGTTCCGGGATAGACTGGAGCAGGTTGGGGTCAGTGTCCATACAGAGTAGAGCAGTGGGTGAGCGAGGAGGAGTCGGTATGCAGTATTGTTGGCAGTAGGAAGAAGCAAATGACACCTCTCCGAACCTCCAGTTGATTAGGGGATCGTGGGCCTGGAGCCAGGGTAGGCCCAAGATCACAGGGAACAGAGGTGAAGAGATGACGTCTAGGGTAAGTAGTTCCTTATGTAGGGGAGGAACCGTGGTAAGCAAGGGAAGAGTCTCTTGAGTAACTTGTCCTGAGCTTATGCGGGAGCCATCGGCCAAGAAAACGGTAAGTCCATGAGTCTTTTTATGTAAGGGAATGTGGTGGAGGTCAGCGAAAGCAGAGTCGATGAAGCAGCTACAAGCCCCCGAATCAATGATGGCGTTGACTGGCACTGTCTTTTCCTGGAGCTGAAATGAAAGAAGAAGAGCAATATGGGAGGCATGGGTAGGCAGGGTTGACAGATTAACAGGATTCGGAGGAGGGCACTTACGCATCTTGGTGGGGCAGTTGCTCAGGTAGTGACCGGCCCCGCCGCAGTAGAGGCACAGATTTAGTTTTGCGGCGACGTGCCCGTTCTTCAGGTGGCAGCGTTGGTCGCCTGAGGCCGAGTTGCATGGGTTCGGAGGTATCTGGAGGGGCGCTGGGAGGACTCATGCTGGTGGGAGGTAGGTAGTGGGAAGCGGGCATCGGCGCCCTTGCGGTCATCCACACAGGCCGGTTTTGCTGAGAAGAGCGCTCGGCCCGACGTTCACAAAGTCTACGGTCAATCTGGATGGTCTTGGTGATTAGGTCTTCAAGAGTCTCTGGTACCCCTACCCGGGCAAGTTCATCCTTGAGACCCTCAGAAAGGCCCAAGCGGAACTGGCGTCTGAGGGCCACGTCATACCAGAGCGTATCCGCGCTCCAGCGTCCGAAGTCCGAAACATAGTCCTCAACTGCCCTACGACCTTGCTGGAGCATGAGTAGAGCAGACTCAGCGGTGGCGGCCCGTTGAGGATCATTGTAAAGCTGGACCATGGCTTCAAAGAAGGCTTGCAGGGACTGGGTCTGAACATTGTTCTCTTGCAACAGTCGGTGGGCCCAGGTATGAGGCTTGTTTTGGAGAAGGGAGATCACAAACCCCACCTTGGTGGCTTCCAAGGAGAAAGTCCGAGGTTGCAAAGCAAAATACAGCTCGCAGGCGTTGCGAAAGGCCCGAAACTTTGCTCGATCGCCTCAGAACCATTCTGGTATAGGAACTCTGGGTTCAGGTGGAAGCATCACCACTGAGGGGGCGGAGGCCGTCGAAGAGGATCTAGCAGAGTTTGAGGGGTTGCATCGCTGGAGCCGGACAGGTTTTGGACTTGTCCCTCTAACCTCATGTACCCTTCTTGTAAGTTCTTGACAGCTTGTGTGAGGGCTGCCAGGTGTTTGCAAATCTCATCCACAGCGGGGGCGACTCCTGCAGGATCTGACATGATGGCTGTCTGATACTGTTATGTATGAAGGTGTACCTGGTTGTCAGAGCCTAGTCGCAGGAGGCGGCCTCTCGTACAGCTCTGGCTCGGGAGCCGCTGGATTTGGGAACAGCGGACTCGGGAGCGCAGCGGGGTAAGGGTGCCTGGATGATGGTGCAGGTCAGCACGGCGCTGGTCCTTCCGGGTCGCTGGAGCAAGGAGGAGAGCAGGCACTCTGATGCGGGAGCTAGCAGCTCCGGAGCTGATGCGGATGGTTAGCGACTCTGGTGCGTCTTGGCAAGCGACTCTGGTGCGGATGACAAGCGACTCTGGAACTGGTGCAGAGCAGAGTAAGACAAGTGGACTAGACGGAGGCTGGGTCAGGCAGGCCGGGTCAGACACGTGAGCAGACAGGGGGTTCAGCAGGCAGGCGTAGTCGGTATTCAGGCAGAAGGTCTGGCAACAGTAGTTTGGAGAGATTTGGATAGTCAGACGTAGCCAGGTCGGTATAGAAACTGGTTAATCAGGATACAGATTAGTCACGTAAGTACTGCAGATCAGACAGCAAGAGGCTGCTGGATCTGTCTGTCTTTTAAAGGCACATTGGTGCCAAACTCGCGCTAACGTGCACGCGCGCTCTCCCGCTGCGCACGCGCACGTGCTCCCGCTGCGCACGCGCACGTGCTCCCGCCGCGCACGCGCACCACCGGCGCAAACGCACAAGCGTGCACGCGTGCGCACACCAGGGGCACGCCGGGAGCCAGCAGCAGGTCCCTGACAGTTAGGGTGGCGAGGACCTCATCCCTGTGCCACAGCAAAAAATCTTCTGACTGGGCAAGGATAAGGACATCATCCAAGTAGTGGAATATTCTTATCCATCTTTGTCGAATATAGGCAATCTTAGGAAGTGTTGATGAATATTGACCACTGAGATATGGAAGTATGAGTTCTCGAGGTCCAGCAAAACCATCCAGTTGCCCTGACGGAGTACCGCTAAAATAGTCTTGAGAGACTCCATTCGGAATGGCTGTGGCTTTAAAAAAGAATTCAGGTTTCTTAGGTCCAGGACAGAACACCATTTTCCTAATGCTTTTTGGACAAGGAAAAGAGGGGAGTATGCACTGCAACCCTGTTCCTCCTTTGGCACCGGTACAACAGCGTGAACAGCGAGCAACTCCATTATGTATGCCTCGAGTGATGCCTGCTTCTCCAGGAATCTTCATTCCAACAAAGAAACTTCTCGGAGGAGCACTTTGAAACTGAAGACGAAAGCCTATCTGAACTACTTCCAGGACCCAGGAATCTATTATTCTCTCTGCCCAGGTATCGCCGTAGCTGGCCAGTCTCCTGCAGAGATGATTATACCAGAGCTGGATAAGGACACGGTTCGTATGAAAGCCCCGTAGACGGTTGAAGAACTGATCAGGGCATTGCAAACTGGAGGGGATACCAAATTATAAATGATTTCTGATTTTGACATGACACTCTTCGGGTTTAATGGAAAAAGATGCCCCACCTGCTATAATATAATTGACAACAGCAACATCATTAGCGAGGACTGCAGGAAAAAGTTAAAGGATCTTTTTAACATCTACTATCCCCTTGAAATTGACCCTTATTGGACCATCGAGGAGAAGTACCCACTGATGGTGGAATGGTGGAGCAAAGTGCACACATTGCTCTGTGAACAGAGGATCGAGAAGCAAAAGCTAGTACAGATTGTGAAGGAGGCTCAGGCTAAGCTACGACAATTCCCAGAATCCGCCCCTGGAGAGTGTTTATACACGAAACGCGTTGCGCAATATGGATGCAGTTTCAGGTCATCACTATACTATTCACTTAGAATACAATCTACCTCATGAATTTTGTTTTTACCTTTTTTAATATGTTCACCCCTTGTGTCCACACTGTTCAGATGTTTTATGGTTGTGTATATATATATATATATATGAGATTGTTTTTTTTGTGTTACTATGCTATGTATGCCTCCTCTTATGTTAGGGTCAGAACCGACCGGTTTTCAGGTTTTGAATGTCTATAAGTATCATATAAATTTATTGCATCAAGATTTTTTTACTTTGTCAGGAACCTCTATTTAAACAATGTAATAGAAAAATAATCCTTTTCACTAAATTATAGGACACTAATAAGTGCCAAAACTGAAATCATAAACACTCTCTCTGCTTAGTAACACTGACAGCCAATCACCTCTCAACCCTGTGAGCTGTAGTTAGGGAGGGGCCTATCTCTTTGTCTGCTTCTCTAAATAAAGTAAAGAAACATAGGACCAATACATTTCAGAGTTGCTGACTTGCAGAGTAATCATCTCCAATATGCAGCATGCAAGAGTGAGAAGATTTATATGAAGCCAAATACTAGATTACATCTTGGATGAAAATGAGGCAGAGGACACAGAGCAGCATAGCGATATGGATGAGCAGGTTTCTGAGGCAGAAGATGAAGTAGAGTATCAACCAGAATACACAGACGCATCTGATGAGTCTGATGAGGAGGCCACCAGTGCTGAACCTGCTGCTGTTCCTGCTGAAACATTCAAATCCAAAAGTGGTAAGATCTGTTGGAGTTCAGAACCTCCTGACTTACATGGCAGGGAAGCTGATGCAGATGTAATCAAAAAGACCCCTGGGATCACAAGGTTTGCTGTGATGAGAGTAAGTGACATCAAAACATGTTTTGAACTGTTCATGCCATTGTCACTAAAAAAAGTGATCATTGCAATGACAAACCTTGAAGGAAAAAAAGTCCATGGCAACATGTGGAATGACATAAATGAGGAATGCCTAGATGCTTATATTGGTGTTCTTCTTCTTGCTGGAGTGTACAGATCCTATAATGAGGCCACTGATAGTCTCTGGGACAAGTCAAGAGGCAGATATATCTTTCCAGCAACAATGTCACTTCACACCTTTCGAATGATATCAAGAGTTTTCAGATTTGACAACAGAGATACTAGAGCAAAATCTGACAAGCTTGCTCCCACAAGGGATGTCTGGGAGAAATGGGTTCAGCTCCTTCCACTAATGTTTAACCCTGGGCCTCAGGTAACAGTAGATGAACGTTTGATCCCTTTCCGTGGAAATTGCCCCTTCCGGCAATATGCATGGAACCTACAGATTTACACCGGCAAACCCGAAAGTGGCATCCCTGAGAAAAAACAAGGACAACGTGTAGTCCTTGATTTGACTACTGGACTGCGGGGTCACAATATCACGTGTGACAATTTTTTTACCAGCTATGACCTTGGACAAGAACTTATCAGGAGGAAATTCACCATGGTGGACACAATAAAAAAAATAAACCTGAGCTGCACACTGAAATTTTGCAGGTGAAAGACAGAGCTCCACTTTCTTCAAAATGTGCTTTTACAGACACCACCACTGTTGTTTTATATTGTCCAAAAAAAATGGGATACTTATGTCCACATTTCACAAAGATGCAGCTGTGTCATCAAGAAGTGACAAAAAGCCCACAATTATCCTGGATTACAATAAAAACAAAGGAGGAGTGGACAACCTGGACAAGCTGACTGCTACCTATACTTGTCAGTGAATGACCAGGAGATGGCCGATGGCTGTGTTTTCTAATATCCTAGATGTGTCTGCACACAATGTATTTGTGTTATGGACCCACATCCACCCAGGTTGGAACACAAAAAAAATAACAAGTGAAGAATATTTCTCGAGGAGCTAGGAAGTTCCCTTGTCAAGGCATACATTGAGCAAAGGAAACGGGTGCCTCGAGATCCAATCGCTGCAGCCGTGATTAGACAGATGTAGAGTTCATCAAGCACTCCATCCACATCATCAACAACACAAAGTGAATCAGTGCCAGCATCCTCATCATCATCTAGCCTTGCCTCAACATCAACCAGCACAGCCACAGCCACAACTCCAGTGATGCCATCTGATTCTAAAAGAAAGAGGTGTCAGGTCTGCCCCAGCAATAAGGAGAGAAAGCCACACACATTATGCTTCCACTATAAAAAATATGTCTGCAAAGAACATGCTAAAAGTGTCAGCTTTTGCCACACATGCATCTAAAAACACCCACACAAACACATGCAAGTTCTTGCACAAAGATGCTTTGAAACTAGTACTTGATTTCTATTGGTTTGCTTTGCTTGATTGTGTGTTGTTTGTTCGACCTTGCAAGTCTACATTTTGTATTATTACTTGCTTTTCATTGTTTATGAACGTTTTATGTTAAACAAAAAAATAAAGACTTTTGGCTATTTTATTGAAGTAAATATATATGGGTCAACATTGACCCTAACACCATCAATGTTATTATAGTTAATGTTATTAAAATAAAAATAAAAATGTAAGAGATGTGTTCAAATACTCCTCAGCAACATTCTGGTGACATAACAACCTTTTATTTACTTATAATATTCTATTGAGGTTTATTTTACCATTTTTTTAATTTGATAATGAGAGGTATGCTATCAAAAAAAAGGTCTAAGGGGTCACACCAAAAATATTAAAACCAATCTTTTCAAGGATAAAGAAGCCTAACAAGGTAACCAAGAGGTAAGAAACAAATTGGATGATAAATAATTGTTCAGAGGGTATTTTATGGCTGATTTAAGACACGGTTCAAAACCGACCTGTTAACATCATGGATAGTAACAGAAAGCTAACATAAGAGGATGGTTAAACCACTACGTGATGCCAAGTTGATATATATTATGTACCCTTGACATTGTGTACACACACACATATTATGTAAGCGTGTATGGATTGACATTTATCTTCAATGTTTTTCTCTGTATGTGGTTTTGTTTGCTTACATGCACTTTATCCAATTTTTATACTCAATAAAATATACATCTGTATCCAATGTACCATCATCATGTTGAAGAGCCTCATTTAAAGTCCCAATCTCCCTGCCTTAGCTTTCCGCACCAGGGATGGAGGCATATTATACATGTACCTCATCTAAAGTCCCAAACCCCCCTTCATGTTTTTTTTTTAGCTGCCCAGTCTTGCCCCTACTGGCGACCCCTGGGTGGGCCGCCCTTAAAGGGACTTGACTATAGGTTTCAGAGCTTGAGGAGCCTTTGATTTGGAATTATTAGACATGTGCATTTGTTTTCGTCCGAATGCATTTTCATCCAAATTTCGGGTATTTTCGTTATTGTTTTAACAAACGATAACGAAAGCACAGAAAACGAGAAACGAAAGATCCGACATAAACAAATGCTTTATTTTCTTTTTCGTTGTGGTCAAATGTGCCTAACCTTAACTCTATTAGTCCAAAAATATTCTACATAAAGAGAAAAGATTCGACATAGAGAGAAAAGATTCGAGACATGAAGATTCGACATTGAGACACATTTTTTTTTTTTTTTTTAAGATTCTGTCGAATCCTCTTTTTTTTTAGAGACATGAAGATTCGACATAGAGAGACATGAAGATTCAACATTTTTTTTTTTTTTAAAGATTCTGTCGAATCCTCTTTTTTTTTTTTCTTAGAACATTCGACAGACCATAAGCCTTCAATGACAGATTCTACCTTAATTTGGATTTTCAGACGAATGCATTTTTTTAACGGAAAACAAAATAAATAAAAACTAATTTCGGGAGTAACTAAATACATTTCTTTTTCGGACGAAAACAAAATTACGAAACAAAATATTTCAGTGGGCACATGTCTAGGAATTATCGGCAAAGGTACCGTGAGATCACCATGAAAACTCTCTGCTCAGCTGATAGGACCTGGCCTCCTAAAACTGGTCCCGAGGTTTTCTATTCGTCTGAAATAACTGGGGGAGAAGACCAGATTTTCCTCCCATCACCCAGCGAATTGCCTCTTCCAGCGTCTTAAACCTTGCTTCGGGGCAGAATCTGCGGACCAATGTTTGAGCCAAAGGGCCAGCCTAGCCATGACCAAGTGCACCATGATACGAGAGGTGAACCTGACCAAGTCCACCGCTGGCTCCGCTATGAACTCAGCTGCCAACTTCAAGCCTTGCAGGTTTGATGAGAATAGTTCTTCCTGCACCCGGAAACCTAACCCGGATTCCAAATTTGAAGCCCAGACCCTGACGGCTTTGGCAATTGAGGTCAGAGCCACCGCTGGCCTGCAGGCAGCTCCTGCAGTGGTGAAGGTTCTTTTAAATTCCTAGTCGGCTCTCCGTTCCATCGAAAGACACTGTTTCTTCCAATGGCAGGGTGATATGCATTGTAAGGACGCATCCACTCTAGGAGGGGTATCCCATGGTTCCACGTCCAAGGGTCGGAACGGGTACAACTTATTGATCCTATTCCACAGCGCCTATTTTTTATCTGCCATGGACCACTCCTCCTCCATTAACTCCTTAATCTCTACTATGAAAGGACATTTTGGGAATTCTCTCTTCAAATTTGGGTATTTTTTTCTTTGCTCCTGAGTAGCTGAAGATTGTTCCTCCATGATTGGTGGATGATCGATGATGCCTATAAGATGGCCCTGTAGAGTCTGCTGAAGAACTGCACTGGATATGGTTAAGCTTTGACTTTTCTTTGGAGAGGGAAGCAAGAGGAGACAGAGAACGGTGGTCACTAGAGGATGAAATTGCTCTCTTGAAGGACCTCTCCCCCTGCAATAAGGAGGAACATTAGTAAGCTTAAATAGACAACCAGTGCTAGCGGCAACATCAAAGCCTCCCTTACCTTTCCAAAGTTTTCTGTGTCTCTTGTAGAGAAACAGGTGAGCTCATCCTGGGCTAAGGGACAGGAACAAAATAAAATCCTCTATAAAAAATAAATCTATCTCTACATTATTATTTATATACAGTATATAGATATTTTTCTTCTTTTTCTATCTACTCACTCCCTTTATCGCTTTTTTTCTTCTTCTTTTTTTCTAAACAAGCAAACTTCCCTTTAAAAAAAAAAACTTACCACACTACACTTACCGTCTGGCAAGGTTAGTAAAGCAAGAAGGGATATTCTGGGGACTGTCAGCAGGCTGCAGGGTAAGTAAGGAAGGATTTTACACACAGGCAAAAAGGAGAAAGATAAAGCATACTAGCTCAAGCGCTGAGCTTACCAGTCTGGCAGATCAGTGTTGTGTGCTGACAACCACACAGATGCCTCCCCCTAGCAGGTTCAAATTTGCCGCCCTATCGCCGTTTCGGACAATTAGAAATGGCGGTCTGGAGAGCCAATCACAGCCGCAACTGACTGACCAATCCGGACACGCGCGGTGACATCCTTCACCCACTCCAGCCTCACTGGAACGCAGGTGGAGAGCAAAAAGCCATGAAGAGGAAGGAAGGTTTTAAAAACCTTACTGACATAAATACCCGGCGGCTGACTGACCTGACATGGACGGCGGGACCACATGGAGGGACACAGGAATCCTAAACTTGAACCTGAAAATACCAGGGAAAATGAAATACACGCCCAGGATGGCTACCTCCCATGCGACTTACAGATTTTAGCTTGAACCTCACTCTGGCACCAGGAGAGCCCACTTCAGAGAGATTTTACCCTCCACAGCACCTTCCACCACAGGGACATATGGCATGCAGTACAGACAGTGATGTCCAGAGCAAGGACAGAACAAGAACACCTGCACCAGGTACTGCCTGTCTTGTATCTATCTATACAGGGGTGACCTATACGGGTTCAAGGGATGGGGTTGAACTTATTTCTGAACTTCCTCAAGGGTAAGTCGCAGGGGCAGTGATGAAATGTGTCAGGGTGGAGCATAGTAATTTTGTCACACATTTCCAGAAGTAGTCAGATGGAGTTGTTGTGAGGTGATGCCGAATGCATATCTTAATGAGACAATGTACCTGTACCTTTGCACTATATTTGTGAGTGTACTTTTTATTATTTTTAATAAAGCTTAATTTTTTAAGAGATAAAACACCATGAAAGTTGTAAAATCTTTTGTGCTGAGGAGCTGCTTATTGAGTATTGTGTTACATGGCTGTTCCAATTAACAAGATCTGAAGAGAAGAGGTGATTTGTTGGAAAATCTGGCGGTACCTTAATTAACCGCTTAAGCCCCGGACCATTTTGATGGTTAAAGACCAGGTCGCTTTTTGCGATTCTGCATTGCGTTGCTTTAACTGACAATTGCACGGCTGTGTGACATGGCTCTTAAACAGAATTGACTTTTTTTCCCCACAAATAGAGCTTTCTTTTGGTGTTATTTGATCACCTCTGCAATTTTTTTTGCGCTATAAACAAAAAAAGAGCGATTATTTTGAAAAAAAACAATATTTTTTACTTTTTGCTCTAATAAATATCCCCCAAAAATGTATAATTATTTTTTTTTCCACAGTTTAGTCTGATACGTATTCTTCAATAACATTTTTGGTTAAAAAAAAACCGCAATAAGCGTTTATTAATTGGTTTGCGCAAAAGTTATAGCTTCTACAAAATAGGGGACTGTTTTATGGTATTTTTTTTTACTAGTTATGGCGAAGATCAGCGATTTTTATCATGACTGCGACATTATGGCAGACACATCGGACGCTTTTGACACCATTTTGGGACCATTGTCATTTTTACAGCGATCAATGCTATACAAATGCACCGGTTACTGTAAAAATTACACTGGTAGTGAAGGGTTAACCACTAGGTGGCGCTGCAGAGATTAAGTATTCCCTAAGAAGTGGTTCTAACTGTTGGGGGGTGTGGCTGCACGTGACACATCACTGATGACCGTTCCCAATCACAGGGAACGGTCATCAGTGACAATGTCACTAGGCAGAATAGGGGAATGCCTTGTTGATTCACTGAGCATATGCCCATTTGAGTCCTCTCACTCTGGTATGCCTCCTCATTAACTGATGGTGGTTCTATTGTCTGTGTCCTCACCTCAACAATGATGTCACGTGGAATCCCACTTCTATTCACATAATTTGTTTTCACCATTTATTTAAAGACTGCTATGTTTATGTTTAAAACAACTTTTGTATGATTGCACAAGGACTTTAGTTTGGGTGTGAATTTCACATCTTATTTTCATTATTATTAGTTTTTGTGGTCATTTTACTTTTTACTTACCGTATTTTTCACGGTATAACGCGCTCCCGCGTATACCGCGCACCCCTAAAGTGTCCCCCAATCCTCTGGAAAAAAAGTTATTTTTGTACTTACAGTTTTGGTGTCTTGCGCGGCGTCCATCGGCGGGTCCGGTGTCCTTCTGCGGCGGGTCCGGTGTCTTCTGCGGCGGGTCCGGTGTCTTCTGCGGCGGGTCCGGTGTCCTCTTCGGCGGGTGCGGAGTCCTCCCCGCTCGTTTCCCTCGCCGAGTTTTGAATACTGCACCAGCATATAGCCAGCGCAGTACACTTGGGCAGGCTCGGCAACTGTCGCGCTCACGCCCTGTACGTCCAGGACGTGACCGCGGAAGAAGCCCAGACTGGCCGAATATACCCGAGTGTACTGCGCTGGGTATATGTCGGCGCAGTATTCAAAACTCGGCGCGGGAAAGCGAGTATCGGCGTATATCGCGCACCCACGATTTTGCCCTGATTTTCAGGGCAAAAAAGTGCGCGATATACGCCGATAAATACGGTATTCCTTAATTTACACTCTTAGTTTTGTGCTGGCTGCTACTTGATATATGTTAGCGTGATATACACCAAATTGTTCTATTTAAAACTGATGGTGGCTGTAATGAATTGTCGGGATTTGGCAATATAGATAAAACCCATTGATAAAAATGGCATGGGTCCCTCCCGTCCATTACCAGGCCCTTCAAGTCTGGTATGGATATTAAGGGAAACACTGCACCAAATAAAAACAATGGTGTATGGGTCCAAAATTGCAGTAAAAATATTCTGAAACTTCTTTGGGGTGATTGCTGTGTGTAGGGCAGCACATTCAGGTGGGTGGACTGCCCTATGTGTGTTCACTCCCTCCTATGTACTTGTATAAAGATGGCCATACACTATGCAATCTGATTGTGTATTTATTAAGAAGGGTGATCATTTATTGCATTTCATTTAAAAATGTGCAGCTGGGAGTGAGGGGGTGGATGATTCAGGGTGTGTGCTAATGAGGTCAGCTGGTCAACTTCCTCCTGTGTTATAACCTACAGTCTTTGAGGATGTAAGACAGAAGCAATAGATATGTTTGGAACCATGGATGGAGGACAGTACGGTATGTGTCTGTAGATTTTATGGAAAGCTTTGATATTGTTGCTAAATATGGTACATGAATGCTATATTGGTGCATAGGGGAGCTGGAATTTAGAAGAAAAAAAAGGTTAACTTAGCCTTCAAAGCCTTTTTAAAATGAGATGGAAGATTGGGCTGTGGCCTTTATTTCCTTATTGGGTATTGGGATTCCCCTGTAGAATGGGAAAGGATTTGGAAACAGGTGTGTGGGGATGGGCGGATGCACTGAAGATTCACCCTTCCTCCTCTGGATTACTCTGGTCCAAAAGCTCCATCAGATACTGAAGAGGCCTGAGAGCCTCCATAGTTATGCCTTCCAATACAGAGTTATCATGGACAGGGAGTTGGTTGTGTTTTTGGTCCTTATCATATATGAGCTTGTACATTACTAACTCAAATTAATCTGCCTCTTGGTCCAGACAGGATGTAAGGCCTAGTTGCAGGACTGCGGGCTTATCTTCTGACAGTGAATATGAGGATAGATTGATAATGTCATAAGTTTCCTGTCTCGTTTTCTTTTTTATCTATATACAAGGGATGTTGGTGCCATCTATTTGACCCTGGTCTTGATCACTTAACCTTTTATACTTGATAATAGGGTGGTTAATCACCCATGAGATACAACTCTGTAATCAATAACAGTATTAAGCATATTGATTATTTGAAATACAAGAATTTCAATATATGTGATAGTGTTTTTGTAATATACACAATAATATTTTTTCTCTTTGTTGTATTATGTATTATGCACAATATGTTTAATGGTGGTAGCCCTGATTGGATTGTCAGACTATTGTTGTAAGGCCTGGGAGGGGTTTGTGAAAGAGGTCAAACAAGCACGCTCCAAGGATGGTGCTTCAGAAGCAGATGGGTACTTTCTTGGATTCCAAAGGTTAGTCGAAAAAAAAAAAAAAACCTGGTCTTTTTGACAAAAAAAAATCTTTAACAAATATATTGAATATCAAGTAGTTCCTTTGGGGACTATGCATACAAATCTTTCCCAATATCAAGAAAGTAGAACCTGATGTCAAAAAGCATGGGAATCCAAACTGCAGCATCCTCTACTAGAATGATGCAAATTCTTTGCAAACAGTATGGCTCTGACATTAATGACATAGATAAAGAAATACAGGGGTGGCAAGATGACCATCGGAATGTGGTTTTCTTTTGGGGGGTTATCTAGACAGGGATAAAAAATGTAAAGAACACCTTACCAAGTATTCTGCTAGCCCTATCAAAACTAAAGAGAGCACATTTGCCCGAGACAAGAAAGTGTATGATAATGAGCAAGCATACAAATGGTCCCAACTAGGGACCTGTCATCGGAGGCGCTTTTATAATACTTTATAAAATTATAATAATTTTATTGTAACTAATCTTGATAGAGTCGAGTCTAATACTTCTTCTCTTTCCTCAGCTTCATATATTCCTATTGGTCCATGGTTTGATGGAACCTCAAATGCATAAAAAAAAAAAAAAAGAAAAATTAGGGTGACAATGGCTCACACGGGCAACTGAGAACAGCACACCTTTTGAACAAGAACAAATGGTCACGTCCACAACGATCACGAAATCGCTCGGTACCGGTCACACTGAATACGGGCAATGCATTTAATAACACTTCTATGCCACTTTCCTCACCCACAGTTAGTATCAATTCGATATCACTGCCAATGGGACCTCTCTCCCAGCAGGACAATGAACATTGCACAGAATGGCAATGTCCACAAATGGACATTCAAACGGCACCCATATTCAATTCCAACATTACCACTGAATCAAAAAAGACACCTCTAACTGCACTTTCATGCTTGTCTGCTCAGATCCCAAAACAGGTGGTCCCGACCTCCACTTGTTTGAGGGCCAGGAAACTTATGACACTATAAATCTATAACTATCAGAAGATGAGTTCATCCTTCCTCAGGCTCAGCAACATGCAGTGTTTTTCACATGGTCCTCACATGGCTTTTCCACTATTTGATGCCTCCTGAAGGAAACCCCTTCTTTCTTCACAAATTCTACATCTGTTCAAGATACCCACCACCTACTATACATCCAGCAAGCAACAAGCTTTGTGGCCAGTATATGCCCTCTTAGAAACATACTGTTCAAAACTTCCCTCCTAAACACCTTCCTGGATTGGCACTGTCATAAAATCGCTGATCTCTATAAACCTCTGAATTCACTCTTTACAAAACCAGTCTGTTTTATCACTTGCATCTCTTGGAACAAGAATTTTCAGAGGCACTAACCCTCATCTTAGCAGGCTACAATACCACATGTGAGTGAGTGAGTAACTTGTATAGTGCTACAAATGTGAACTAAATCGTCTTAGGGTGCTTATTCCATCCGGTGTCATACTGATCCTTCAGAAGAGGTGGGTCTTAAGTTTTTTCCTGAAGGCCCGATGGTTTTCTTACATGCGGATGTTCGTGGGAAGAGTGTTCCATAGCCGTGGTCCTTGGATTGCAAATCTTTGTTCTTCCTTCATTTGGAAGTGGGACTTGGGGATGTGGAGGAGGTTTTGGTTAGTTGACCGGAGAGTGCGATTGGGGGTGTAGTGTTTTATTTTCTTGCATTAGTATTGAGGAGCCTTTCCTTGTGTGCATTTGTAGATGAGGGAGAGGGTCTTGAATGTGATCCGATCTTTTATAGTTAGCCAATGTATGGTCCTCAGGGATGGGGTGATTTTCCCCTTTATGAATCTGGCTGATGTGTTCTGGACGAATTAAAGGTGCGAGATCTGGTAATTAGGTAGTCCTAAGTAGAGGGAGTTTGCGTAGTCAAGTCGAGAATTGAAGATTATCCCCGGGATAAAGGGGATGAGTCTGAGCAGTAAGAGGAGATGATAGTGGGATCTGCTGACCACTGATCCTATTTGTGCATCCATCGACATCTCTGAGTCAAAGGTGATTCCGAGGCTTTTGACTTTGGTGCTTGGGGTGTTGATTTGTCCAAGGATGGTGGGTGGTGTTCATGAGGTCCTAGCTTTAGACTTTCAGTTTGCGTGGAGGAGAAGAAGTTCTGTTTTGAATCCATTAGGTTTGAGCAAGCTCTCGGTCATCCAATCATCGATCAATGCGAGACATTTTTCTAATCCGTGATATTGGTCATTTTTTTGGTGATGAGAAAGTAAAGTTGGGTGACATCAACGTAGGAGTGGTAGCACAGGTCCTGTTCGCTGGTGATTTTGAGGAATTGGCGAGGTAGATGTTGAAAAGCATGGGTGACAGGGGAGATCCTTAAAGGACCCCACAAGAAATGGTGCCTGTTTCCAAGGTGAAAGGTCCTAGTTTTACTGTCTGGGAATGATTTCCTAGGAAGGATGTGAACCAGGGTAGATCTGAGTCATCCGGCTACTTCTTTAAGATGAATGAGTAGAGTTTGTGATCTACTGTGTCGAATGCTGCAGTGAGGTCCAGCAGCACCAGGTGACACAAATTTCCATCATCTGTTGCTTCGCGGGCGTCATCCCATATTTTGAGAAGTGCCATATCTGTGCCATGGCCTGGGCAGAAGCCTGATTGTAGTGGGTCCAGAAGTTTGTGGGTGTCTAAATGGAGTTGTAGCTGTTGTACTACTGCTTTGTCAATAATCTTGAAGATGGTCTTAAGACTTTTTATCAGTCTACGGTGGTTTGGGTCTTTGGGGTCGAGGTTGGATTTTTTTAGGAGGGGTTTGATTATGCCTTGTTTTAGGGAGATCAGAACAATACCCTCTTTGAATGATTTACAAGATGTGTTATGGTGGGTGCCAAAATATCGGTACATTGTTTCAGGAGTTTTGTAGAAATGATGTCATCTGGTGATGTGCTGTCTCGGAGGCTTCTGATGATGTTTTTGGTGGTGTCGATGGTGATTGGGACCAGCGAAAATGTTGTCGATTGTGAAAGATTTGTATTATTTTCCTCTTCTTGCTTTAGCTGAGTGAGGTTGGTTGTTTTTTTTTCTGTTGAATTATTTCCTGAATGTTTTTGATTTTTCATTACAGAATTCTTGAGTGTCATTTGCTGGTGGCTCTAGGCAGGTGGGGTTCATAGTCTGAGCGACTAGTTTGAAAAATTCACAAGGTCGGTTTAGAGTTTTTGAGATGGTGTTTAACCACTTAAGGACCCGCTCATGTACATTTATGTCGGTACTTTAAAGATGGATATCTCGGTAACGCAGCAGCTGCTGCCACAACCGAGGTGTCCATCTTTAGTGTGAGCGGTCCCACCGCTCTCCCGCGCCCTCCCCTGCTTACCATTGCCGTCGGTATCGGTGGAGGCGATCGGGTCTGTTCGGCGGCTGACTGGGGATGCGAGTGAGGGAAAAATGTCCTTCACCCGTCCCCCTAGCTCAGCTGGGCGGAAGTGACGTCAAAACGTCAGTCCCGCCCAGCGTCTTAACCACTTAAGGACTGCCTACTGCACATTTACGTCAGCAGAATGGCACGGCTGGGCACATCAACGTATATATACGTTGATTTTAGTACCCAGCCGTGGGTCGCGGGCGCGCGCCCGCGACCCGGTCCGAAGCTCCAGGACCGGGACCGCGGGATTCGCGGACCCGATCGCCACTGCAGTGCGGCGATCCGTCCCTGGAGCGGAAGAACGGGGAGAGCCGTGTGTACACACGGCTTCCCCGTGCTTCTCTGTGGCCGTAGCATCGATCGCGTCATCCCTGTAATAGGGGGACGCGATCGATGACGTCACACCTACAGCCACACCCCCCTACAGTTGTAAACACAACACATAGGCACACATCCCCTACAGCGCCACCTGTGGTTAACTCCCAAACTGCAACTGTCATTTCCACAGTAAACAATGCAAATGTAAATGCATTTTTTGCTGTGAAAATGACAATTGTCCCAAAAATGTGTCAAAATTGTCCGAAGTGTCAGCCATATTGTCGCAGTCACGAAAAAAAAACACTGATCGTCGCTATTAGTAGTAAAAAAAAAAAAATTAATAAAAATGCAATAAAACTATCCCTTATTTTGTAAACGCTATACATTTTGCGAAAACCAACCGATAAACGCTTATTGTGATTTTTTTTACCAAAAATAGGTAGAAGAATACGTATCGGCCTAAACTGAGAAAAAAATATGTTTTTTTATATATTTTTGGGGGATATTTATTATAGCAAAAAGTAAAAAATATTGTTTTTTTTTTTTTAATTGTCGCTCTATTTTTGTTTATAGCGCAAAAAATAAAAACCACAGAGGTGATCAAATACCACCAAAAGAAAGCTCTATTTGTGGGGAAAAAAGGACGCCAATTTTGTTTGGGAGCCACGTCGCACGACCGCGCAATTGTCAGTTAAAGCGACGCAGTGCCGAATCGCAAAAAGGGGCAAGGTCCTTTACCTGCATTTTGGTCTGGGTCTTAAGTGGTTAAAGAAACATTTTTTGTCATTTGAAAAAATTAGTTTCCCATTTTTTTTATTTTTTTTGCATTTTAGTCTAAATATGAGATCTGAGGTCTTTTTGACCCCAGATCTCATATTTAGGAGGACCTGTCATGCTTTTTTCTATTACAAGGGATGTTTACATTCCTTGTAATAGGAATACAAGTGATCACATTTATTTTTCAGTGTAAAAAGTAATAAAATAAATAAAAATAAATAAGAAAACAAAGCAAAAACATTTTTAAAGCGCCCCGTACTGACGAGCTCGCACGCAGAAGCGAACGCATACGCGAGTAGTGCCTGCATATGAAAACGGTGTTCAAATCACACATGTGAGGTATCGCCACGATCATTGGAGCAAGAGAAATAATTCTAGCCCTAGACCTCCTCTGTATCTCAAAAAATGCAACCTATAGAATTTTTTAAATGTCACCTATTGAGATTTTTAAGGGTAAAAGTTTGACGCCATGCCACGAGCGGGCGCAATTTTTAAGCGCGACATGTTGGGTATCATTTTACTTGACGTAACATTATCTTTCATAATATATAAAAAAATTGGGCCAAATTTATTGTTGTCTTATTTTTTAATATAAAGAAGTGATTTTTTTCCAAAAAAAGTGCGCTTGTAAGACCGCTGCACAAATACGGTGTGACAAAAAGTATTGCATTGACCACTATTTTATTTTCTAGGGTGTTAGAAAAAAATATATATATAATTTTTGGGGGTTTTAAGTAATTTTCTAGCAGAAAAAAATGTTTTAGTCTTGCAAACACCAAATCTGAAAAACGCCTAAGGTCCTTAAGTGGTTAAGAAGTGTTCTTTTTTTGCTTTGAAGATTGCTTTGTGGTATTTCTTAGTGATTGCTTTGTAGTTTGTGAGGTTTCCCTCTGTTGGGTTTCTTCTCCAGGCTCCTCCAGCTCTTCTGCGTTCTTGCTTCAGTAATGTAAGAGTGTTGCTAAACCAGCCGGAGTTGTTTTTGCGGATGAGTGCGCTGCGATTCAGAGCGACTGTGTTTACTGTTTGTAGTATTGCTTTATTTAAGAAGTAGAGTATTTGTTCTGTTGAGTAGTTTTGATTTAGCATTCCTATTTTCTCAGATAGTTTGGTTTTGAAGAGTTCAGCATGTAGTGTGTTGTTATTGAGTTTTTGGGTTTTTGGAAGATGGTGTTGGTGGTGATGTTAAATTTAATAGCGTGATGGTCCATCCATGGTAAAAGCATGTTATCCAGTATGTTGATGTCCAAATTTTGTTTGAAGATGAGGTCGAGAATGTGCCCCGAATCCTGCGTGGGGGCATCTATCAGTTGCTGCAGACCTAGTTCTTCCAGTTGGTCGATGCAGGAGGTGGCGATGGGGTCCTGGGTGGAGTTAGCCCTGAGGTTGAAGTCCCTGAGTAGTAGAAGATGTTTGGCTTTTAAGGTGTATGTCGAGATGAATTCGGTGAAAGGTGTGAGGAGATTTGTCTTTGGTCCTGGTGGTCTTTAGCATAGCAGTATGTGGACGGTTTCCTCGGGTGTTGTTTGAAGTTGCAGAGTGAGTGTTTCCATGAAGGGCAATGCATTTTGTAGAGTTGGTTTGATGATAGAAAGGTGGGATTTGTAGATCACTGCTAGGCCTCCTCCTCTTTTTACTATTCTGTGTTTGGTTAGGATGCAGTAGTTCTCAGGCACCAATTCTGTTAGGATGGTGTTACAGTTGGGTGTTATCCAGCTTTCCGTGATAAAGAGGCAATCTGTGTTGTTTTGAGTGAGGCTTGACTTCCGATCTGGTGTTGATCAGGGCGCATGATAAGTGTTGTAATTAAAGTGGAGCCTTTCTGTTTTTGGAGGTCAATTGTCGATTGATTCTTAGAAGTTGTTCTTTCCGTAATATTTTTTGGGTGAAGTTTTGTAGTGTTGCGGCAGCAATCCTTAGGCTGTGGAGGGTGTCCACTAAATATTTAATGTTGCACATGATTGAAAATAAAAGACTGATGGTGCTGGGGTGATGCAATGATGATACAGATGGAAATGATGATGAAGAAGATAAAGGTGATGGGACGGAGATATGGCTGAGCGTAGGATGGCGAAGATGATGCTGACGCGCTGGTGGTTGTGGTGACGATGGCAGATGATAGAACCCAAAACTGATCTGACCGCCCCCCGTTGATCCAGAGGAAGGCGAAAAACCCCAGCCGAGCCTGGCCAATTTGCTATTGGGGGAAAAAAATCCTTCCCGATCCCCGAGAGGCGATCAGTGAACCCTGGATCAACTACCTGTGGTTAGTTGTGCCCATTGTGACTTACCTGGCTGATGATAGTGCAGAGATGAGGAGGGTTGAGGACGATGGGGGGGTGGAAGGGATGTGCTAGGATGGCCGCTACTTACCAGGCCAGATCCGTAGATTGTCCTTCTGGTTGTGGAATTTAAGAGTGACCCGGCGGTGTTTGCTTGTAGTAAGTCAGAGCCAGGTGTAATGAGTTTTTCCTGGATGACTGATTAGGGGGGTAGGGGGAGGTGCTGCAGTGGCTGGGTGGACCAAGATGGCCACCGCGGCTGGAGCTAGGCCCGAGCCGAGGTCTTTCCCGAAGAGCCTGGTGGCTCCTGGTGTGGCTTTGGGGCAGTCTGCTGGATGGAGCTCCGAAGCTTTGTAGAAGGCACGCCGGCCCGCTCAAGAGGAAAATTGGGGAGGAAATATGTGGGCTAGCCAGAGTTAGGCCGCAGCCGCTGTCTGTCCTGGTCGTCTACTAACATAGGAGGGAGACGCCCGGAGGCAGCAGGTGGCGGCTGTGGGCGACGTGGGGGTAAGCTGGGGGAGCTGGATTGTTGTGGGGCCGGGTCTAGGGGAAGCTATAGACCGTTTAGGCTCACAATTGGTGGGGGGTAGCATGCTTAGAAATCCATGGATGTTTGTCCTGGATGGCTGGACGGCCGGAGCTATGGCACACACGTCCATTCCGCTGGACCATGTGTGTAACTGAGCAGCACCTTCAGGTTGTAAGTACATGGGGTTGATGTGGTATGCTTGTAATATACATGTTTTGGCGTGAACAACAATACAAATTCCTTCACTGGGCATACATTACTCACCTAACTTTCAAAGACCATCTAAAGACCATCCAGATCACTCTAACTGCTCTTTATGTAACATCCAGAAACCTTTCTTGCTCCATAGGCTTTGGTCTTGCCCTCTCATCTCACGCTTCTGGAACCAAGTTGAGCTTTTCATTTATCCCCGCCTATTTGGATCCCTAGAATCTCATAACCAAGACATGTCTAGATCACAGGCCAAAATCATACAATATCACAAAGCATGGCTATCTACATGCTACATGGCTGCTAGGAAAGCAATCCTCAAAACAATATTGCAAACAATATTACACTATTTTTTATGGGATTTGCTATAATATGTTATACTTATTCCTACAAATAGTCTATGATTAGATGTATTTAATGTATCTTTGGAAATTTTATAACTTGCCAATAGTCTATGTAATACATTCCTTTGTGTACGTTATATTGTGGTCTCCCCGATTGGACGTCATGGATCTGAGGAAACAGCGGAGGCTGTGAAACGTGTCATCTGATTGGTTCGTTCCCCTGCTCCACGTCACTTCCGGTGCGACGATCCTGTGCTGCATTCCACGCTGAGATGCACGTCGCCTCGAACGGCGGCTCCTACTTCTCCTGTGGTTTCCCAGGACACTGGAAAGTTATCATCATCAGCAGCTCCCCCGTTTGCTGAAGACACTGCTGGGGACCAGGGATTGCCAGACACCTAAGTGACACACCTAACCTTAGCAATATACATGCCTTATACTTCCCATATTTTGTGAGTAGCCATTTGGCTGTGTGTTTACTAATTTTTTATTAAACTTCGTATTCTATTGCACTTAGATTGGCGCTTCCTTGTGTCTTCTTTGTATACATTTTCAGAGCCTGCTTCTGCTTTGGGATTGCTGCCGCTAGTGCTATCTTGGACTATTTATTGAATTGAATTTTTCTGGATATGGACTACTACTATTAATTATTTTTTGTATTATTATATTTTATGGGCTATTGTTGTGTATACTCTGATAATCTTGCGCTATCTAACATTTATTTTTTTCTCATTGATTTTCTTTTCTTTTGACTGAATATGTGCAACATTGGTGCATGTTTTTTTTTTTTTTTTTCAAAAGACTTTATTGAGAGAAAAAGAGAATAATACAGTACAAGATTCGATAGCAAGTATAGTACATTTTCTTATAAACAGTGTGGTACAACTGCATGGAAATATAATGATGGTTCTAAGCACGTAGCCAGACAGATGTGGACAGTGTGCATAAACTGAGATTGAGTTAATACAGCAAGTGACCCGGCAATCAGTAACAGGATAGTTGGACGGATCACAGTCAAAGGATCTAGCAGAGCTACGAGGTGAAATACATAACAACCAAAATAAAATATAAAATAAAATATAAAATATAAAATAAAAAATATAAAATAAAACATAAAATAAAAACATAAAATAAGGGGGGGTGGGAAAACAATGGGAGGGGGGGGCGCACCAAAATGTAATGCATACGCTGAGCATTCTTGGCGAGGTTAAAGGAGTTAGGCCTCGTACACACGAGGGGATATGTCCGCTGAAAACGGTCCGATGGACCGTTTCAGCAGACATCTCCGCTCGTGTGTATGGGCTAGCGGACAGATTTCTCCACCCGACAGAAATCTATCCGGTGGAATCTGTCCGCCCGACATGTCTGCTGGTTAGTACACTTACCAGCAGACATGTTATTTCTCCACCCGACAGAAATCTATCCGGTGGAATCTGTCCGCCCGACATGTCTGCTGGTTAGTACACTTACCAGCAGACATGTTATCCCGCACCGCCGCCGCCGAATGGATTCGGCGCATGCGCGGAAGTGTTTAACTTCCTGGTGCGGTGACGTGGCGGTGACGTGGCGGGGAATTTGATCCGATGGTGTGTACACGCCATCGGATCAAACTCCCGATCGGACATATCCGATGGAAATGGTCCGCGGACCGCTTTCATCGGATATGTCCGATCGTGTGTACGAGGCCTTAGAGATAATAGGAGAAGGAGCCGTTTGCAAAGTCATCCAGGTCTTTTGTGGACAGTGTCAAACGCATAAAAGCGTACCATCGGGAGTAGAAGCGCGTTTTGGAGGCTTCTTGTTTGAGATCTGTGTTGATTTTGTCCTTGTATAACAAACTAAGAAGCTCCTGCTCAATTTGCAATATAGATGGGCGGCAGGGCGAGATCCAGTTCTTCAGGATGGCTCTTCTGGCAGTTAAGAGACATATCAGGACCCAGTCTTTATAAGGTGGCCGGTTGTCAGGAGACCATGGCAGTAGTTGATCATCCCAGTACCCAAAGATGAGGAGCAAGGGGTCTTTCGGCAGTACCAATAGGGTAATTTTGAAGATATAGGAGATGACTTGGTCCCAGAAAAAGGAGATGTACGAGCACAACCAGAAACGATGGGAGAGAGATGGTCGTGGTTGATGGCAGAGGGGACAATCGGCAGCGCTCGAGCCGTTCTTGTCCGAGATGAAGGGTATGTAGGCGCGATGGATGATCTTTAGTTGGGTTTCCCTCCACGCTTCATTAGGGATGAGCTGATGAATCTTGTTGTAACCCAGTAGGAGTTTGTCCACTATGTCAGGGAATGGAAAGTCTTTGCTCCAATTTGCTGCTGAAGAAGATTTGATCGAGGGGATGGATTTTTGAAGAAGGGGTTTATAAATGTCGGAGATAGCGTAAGAACCGGCTTGGAGGAGTAAATCCGGGAAAGAACCTTGGAATCTCTTGCGGTCTTCCCTGCAAGAATCCCGAATGAAGCTGACGCACTGGTTAAAATGGAGAGCATGAGATAGGGGAAGAGAGTAGGATTCTGCGATCGTCGAGAAACTAAGGGGACGCCCCGTGTCCAAGTTGCAGAGGGTGGAGAATTTCGTGAGGCCTTTCTGTTCCCAAACATGAAAAGATTTGTAATCCATCCCAGGTGGGAAAAGAGGGTTCCCTTGGATTGTGAGGTATCTGGACATAAAAGGGGAAAGTTTCAAGGTTTTCCTTATTTCCCTCCAGGCTATAGCAGTATCTTTCAACAGGAGGTTGTGCTGGAAGGGTAAAGGGACAGCTTTCCATTTGCAGTGTAGAAGGGCCACCAACGAATAGGGGTGAATCATGAGACTTTCCAGGGCGTAGTTTGAGCAGCGGGATGACTGTGCAATCCAGTCCAAGCCTATCCGGAGTAAGCATGCTAGGTTGTACATTCTAACATTTGGTAGATTTATGCCCCCTTCGCGTCTGGGGAGATGCAGTTTTGCAAAAGCTATGCGTGTTCGCTTGTTCCGCCAGATGAAATTTGAGATGGCCTTGTTTAGTGATTGTACGTCCTTGTGCTGTAGAAGCAACGGGACCGTCTGAAGCGGGTAAAGTAAGCGAGCAAAGCTGACCATTTTCACTAGATGGCATCTCCCCAGGAGCGAAAGAGACAGATCCATCCAGCCATCCAGCTCTTGAGATATCTTTTTGATTAGTTAAGGAAAGTTAAGGTGGTATATAGAGGAGGGTAGTTTCCCTAGCTTGATGCCTAAGTAAGTTATGTGCGATTTAGCCACTGTGAAGGGTGAATGGTGGACCCAGGGTGGATTGGAGTCAGAGCCTATGGGAAGAATTTCACTTTTCCCGTAATTTATGCGGAGACCCGAGCAGAGCCGAAAATCATTGAAGACCGCTTTAATGGTGGACATGTCAGAGGAGGGGTCAGATGTGAATATAAGGACATCGTCCGCAAAGAGGGAAGAGCGTAATTCCTGATTTCCAACACAGATGCCGTGCAGTGGGGCCTTCTGCGTTAGGTACCGGGACAAGGGTTCTAAAGCCAAGTTAAAAAGGAGTGGGGATAGGGGACAGCCTTGCCTCGTGCCCTTGTGGAGGCGGAATTCTTCAGACAGGAGGCCAGCCGCTACCAGTCTGGCCGCGGGGGAGGTGTACATGGCGTTTACAAGATGGTTGAATGAGCCCGTGATCTGCATTTTGGATAGGACTAGCTGGAGCCATTCGAAGCTGACATTATCGAATGCTTTTTCTGCGTCCAGGGTGATGATGGCATGGTCACCTCCTGGGTTGCGCTTGGCATGTTCAAGGACTAACATCACCTTACGAATGTTTAAAGTGGCCGTTCTCTCTTTCACAAAACCGGATTGGGCAGGGTGGATTAGAGAGGGGATAATGGTGGCTAGTCTGGAGGCAATGATTTTGGATAAAATTTTGACATCTAAATTCAAGAGAGATATGGGACAGTATTAACCCGGTTCCTGGGGGTCTTTGCCCTTCTTAGAGAGTAATTTAATAATGGCTTGATTCCCTGTTGGCAAGTAAGGGCCGCCCGACCATATAGCATTGTAAACTCTGAGGAGGGAAGGTTCTGCGATAGTGTAGAAAGTTTTGAAGAAAATCCCTGTGAAACCATTGGGGCCTGGGGCTTTAGAGGGAGCTAGGTTTCGGATGGTGTCGGAAATCTCGAGTGGGGAAATAGGAGCGTTGAGAGACTCGAGCTGGGAAAGAGTGATCGCGGGGATGGGGATGCTATCAAGGAAAGCTTGTGCAGCTTTCTTGTCTATGGGGTCCGGTGCATACAATGAGGAGTAGTATTGTAGCATGACTTTATTTATGTCCTTTGGAGCAGTGTGGATGGTGCCTGAGGTGTCCCTAAGGGAAGTTATGTGTGTAAAATGGAACGGGCCTTTACAGAGACGCGCTAGCAGCTTGCCCGCTTTATTCCCAAATTTGTGGAGTGTGGCATCCAAGTGGGCCCTTTTAATTCGTTCAATGGTGTCAGCTAATGAATCAAAGGCAGTTTTTGCCGTGTGCCATTCGGTTCTGTGTGAGGGGGAATCTGAGTTGTATAAAGCGTGTTGTGCCAGACGGAGCCTGACGCGTGCGGCCTTAAAGTTGGCTAAGGTCTGTTTCTTGAATGAGGCAGCATAAGAAATGATCCGGCCTCTGAGGAAGGCCTTTCCGGCTTCCCAGAAGAGACTAGGATGATCAATGTGGGGTAAGTTGTCTGTAGAATATTCTGTCCAAGCCTTTTCCAAGAAGCGCTGAAAATCAGCATTATCGTGGAGGTAGGAAGGGAAGCGCCATAATCTGGGGTTTAGGTGGAGGTCAGGGTCATCGATAAAGACCGAGACGGGGGCATGGTCTGAAATGGCTATATCGTGGATGTCGGCGTCAGAGATTTTCTAAACGAGATTGTCAGTGCAGAAGATGTAGTCGATTCTGGTGAACACATTGTGTGGGATGGAGTAGAATGTGAAGTCTCTGTCCGCCGGGTGTAAGAGTCGCCAAATGTCTTTGAGGTGCAGGGAGTCAATAGTGGATGCAAGGATCGACGGGCCTGTGGTCTTTGGTGATTTTAGGCGTCGCTTAGGGGTGGATCTGTCCTCGAATGGGTGAAGAATAGTGTTGAAATCCCCCCCTATTATGTGTGGGGTGAGTGGATGGCGCAAGAGCCAGGTGGAGAGGTCGCCGAAGAAGGGCCTAGGCGAACATGTGCTGAAAGGAAACGACCCTGTTCATCCGATCCTTGTTCGCTAGGCGAACATGTGCTGAAAGGAAACGACCCTGTTCATCCGATTCAACCTGAATAATCTCGCAGGGGAGGTTTTTGTGGATCAATATAAGAACCCCTGCTCTGCGACTGGATGCGTCTGAGCCCAGGACAGTGTCCACCCAGAGTTTTTTCATGCATTGGAGATCAGAGGATTTGAGGTGGGTTTCCTGGAGGAGGGCAATGTCAGTTTTCAGTCTATGTAGGTGTCGGAGGATTTTGAGTCTCTTAGCGGGGGACCTTATCCCTTTCACATTCCAGGAGACTACTTTCATGGGGGTAGGTACGTAAAGAGGGTGTGGGCCGGTGTTAAAAATGAAGTAGGTGTGAGTCCAGCAAGAAATACTGTCCGAGGAGAGAGGGGAGAGTTAGCCGGGTGGAAATGCGACGGTGTCGCCAACGCACCTGACGTGCGGAGGTTAGTAACTAACTGGTGCAATTGGGGTGGGGAGGAGATAGGGAAGGTGGATGCGAGAAAAAAGCAAAATGAAAAAGAAGGAGAGAACTTCACTTTTTTCCGCATGGAATCTCTCTAAAGGACAGCTCCCATGGACAGTCCGAGTGCCATAGTACAGGCGTGCCCGTGCGTCTAGTGCTATCAAAATCAACAGGGCCAGGACATAGATGGGGGGGGGAGCTCTGGAGTGGCAGGCCCAAAAGCAAAGATGTGAGTTAAGATGTGACAGAGGAGTTAAAATGTGACAGGAGACATAACAATACACTTAAAATTAGGACTACCATTGGTGGGTCAAACAAAACTAAGGAGAACAGTATAGACCGGTGTAAGCCGGCTCAGCCATGGTACTATAACATATAGCAACATAACATGTGTCCCTGTTGGAACGTAATGAGACCAGTTCTTACTTGGTCAGCAGGGGGCATAACGACAGTCAGAGCCTGAATGCTTGAAGCGTTTGGGAGAATCCTTCCTCGGGCTCCTCTGATCCAGAGGGCGATGAATGGAAGCAGCCTTGGCGGGAGAGTCGGAATGAGAGTTTCCACGGAGAGAGCGCAGGAAAACTTCCGCTTCAGACGGGTCCTGAAAGGCAAGCTGGTCACCGTTGGGGGCTCTAAGGCCTCGTACACACGAGCAGACAGATTTGTTCAAATCTGTCCGTCCGACAGATTTGAACAAATCTGTCTGCTGGGATTTTGGTTTGCTCGCGTGTACACACGAGCAAACCAAAATCCCCGCCAGCAGACGGCGCACTGACGTGTCGGTGACGTTGATGCCGCCACGTCACCGCACCAGGAAGTAAAACACTTCCGCGCATGCGCCGAATCCAAGTGTACTAACCAGCAGACATGTCGGGCGGACGGATTCCCACCCGATAGATTTCAAAGCATGCTTTGAAATCTGTCGGGTGGCCAAATCCGTCGGCTCGGCCGTACACACGATCGAATCTGTCTGCTGAAACGGTCCAGCGGACCGTTTCCAGCGGACAGATTTGATCGTGTGTACGAGGCCTAAGTAGCAGAATCGCAGGAAACACCAGAGTGAATTTGAGTTGTCGCTGGTGGAGCTCCGAGCATATAGGCTGGAAGGCTTTCCTCTTCTTGGACACTTCAACGGAGTAGTCCGCAAAGATCAGGATCTTGGCCCCATCAATTTGGAGGGATCTGGATTGTCTGAAATTTTGCAGGATGGTGGCCTTATCCGAATAGTTCAGGTACTTCGCGATAATGGGACGGGGGGATTTACGTTCCGAGGAGATGGTTCCCACCCGGTGGGCTCGCTCAACCGTGCAGGGGCCAGGAAGGCCCAAGGCTTCAGGTATGCGTTTGGAGCAGAGATCTCCGATCGCAGAGGACTGTAGAGATTCAGGGACTCCCACAAAGCGCAGGTTGCTCCTTCTGGATCTGTTCTCTAAATCATCCAGCTTCTGGAGTATATACTGATTGGTTTTATCCTGGGCTTCCTCCGTGGCCTGAGCCTGATACAGTTCCTCTTCCACGTTAGAGAGGCGATGTTCAGCCTCATTGAGTCTGGTGGCGTGTTCACTCAGCTGCTGCTTCAGCTGTTTCATTCCAGCAGTGACTGCCTTCTCCACAGAAGCTGCTATCATAGGGGAGAGCAGCGCAGCCACAGCCTGAGCAATGCGTTCTGTGCTCCCATCAGGCTGGTGTAGGGAAGGAGAGGCACTATGTGAGGAGGGGGAGGCATGAGGAGGGACCTCTGAGGCTGAATGTGTGGGCGGAGGTGCATTGCAGCCGCTCACCTCCATGTCCAGAGCGTCCGCCGGGAGATCCGACAAGGCCGAAGCCGGGGCCTCAATTTGCGTCTGGGCCACGATGGCCGTTTGCGATCGCGAGCCCGTTTTTTCTACAAAGCGGTCCATCGGCGTGAGGGGGGGTTCCCGAGGGTGCTATCGACCGCGGGTGCGTGCTGGGCTGTTTTTTTTTATGCCGTTTTTTCGGACGTGAAGCGGGAGCTGAGAGGGGCTTCAGCTATTCCATACGGCGCCGGAACCGGAAGTCCGGTGCATGTTTTTATCACTGTTGCTGTTGTTACTTTATGCCATTATTTCAGTATTAAAAAACTATTTTGGATTAAAAACAAATTAACATGAATTTTGAAAAAGACCTGGTAACTGAAATTTGATTTGCATGTATATTGTTGAGGGAATAGAGAGTTTTCCTCACATACCCTTTATTAACATCACTGCATTTTCAAAACACAAGCACATAATATGCATATTGCACAATTTGTGAAGGGCTAAGCACACAATACCCACCTTCTGTAGTTACAGCTAGATTCAATTCCCAGCTAAAGTGACTGACTTTTGATCAGGGAGTTCAGCTCATTATAAGCAGTATACAACATTTTGGCTTTCATCCCAGACAGAGCTTAAACTGGATTTATCTTTTTGCCAGTGAAGACTGAGAGATGTGGGAGCCATAGAATACCTGCAATGTTTAAGAAGCATGCAATATTTTATCAGTTATAAGTTGTTTCTAAAGTGTGTTGCCCTGTGAGCATTCAATCTCAATGAGGATTATGATTTACAATGAATTACATCCACTTAGATAATTATCATTTAAAGCATACATTGTTTCTCTACAATTGACGTGAAGGAAATCTCTGGAGTTGTACTTTAAAGTTCTGCCATTTGGTAAATCATGTTATTTTCATACTGTACTGTTGAGTAAATGTATTTTCAATAGTTTTTATTGAGTTTTTAACGGTTTAACATTCAGACATTAGTTGAACACATTACGCAATGTCATGTTTCGGTATATTAACATGCATATCACATCAAATTCAGTTAATTCAAGTACAATGGGTCACGTAGGACAAGTTAGACACTGTATACGATAGAGGATATTAGGACATTTTGTGTTTTTCAGTCGATATTTTTCAATTGCTATCAAATTTTTTACATGTTAAAGAGTTAATAGCCAGTAGGCATTCAAAAGGTGTGGTTCCCATTAACTAGCATAATCACTTCAGATAGGTTGATAGCCAAGGTGTTTTTCCAGTTTCAAGGTATGATGGTGCGGGTTGGCAGAAGTATGTGTGTGACGACTGATCGATCTTCTGGAGGAAATTTCTCTATGCCAATGTGGAGGATTGCTAGTGCAGGATTTGTGGTTTGACGAGATCAGTTTGAATGTTTTGTTCCAGAGACTTGTTAGGCTCGGGCACTCCTATATGTGTGTAGCAGATTATCAATTTGTCCACATTTTCTCCAACACGAGGAGGATGTGTCTGGGGAAAAGGTGGCAAGTCTATATGGTGTATAGTGTCATCTATTGGTAATTTTAAGCATCATTTCCCAGTGGCTCTCACAATGGGATGTTTTGTGAATTTCCTTGAAAGTGTTTTTCTACTGTTCACCGGGGAAGATATCGGCTACGTCCCTTTCCCACTTCTTAACGGCAGTTGATTTGCTAAAAGTTTGTTTGTTGTGGATGAGGTTGTAGAATAGTGATATTCCTTTAGCAGAATGCAGTGTGGTTGAGCAGAAGCACCATGCTTTGGATGGTATTTTTAGTTTGGGTATGTGATGTTCCCATTAGGAAGTGGGAAATGTGTACACTGCTGATTTTGGTGTTTGTTCTGTAATTAAAGCGGAGTTCCACCCTTAAAATCACTTTTTTTCATTACATCCAGCATACTGGCGTCAGCGCCAGTATGCTGTTTTTTTTTTTTTTTAATGCGCGTACTTACTTTATATCACAACATTGAATTCCAGGCGCACCGCGGAGTGTCGCCGCTATAAGGCGTCACGCCTTCCAGAAACAGCCGATTAGCATTCGGCTTTTACTCGGCGCCTGCGCACAGACCCAGGAGCTGACTGCGCAGGCGCCGTAAATAGCCGGTCCTAGTTCGGGTTTTTTCGGAGGGCGTGACGCGGCTATATACGGCGCCTGCGCAGTCAGCTCCTGGGTCTGTGCGCAGGCGCCAAGTAAAAGCCGAATGCTAATCGGCTGTTTCCGGAAGGCGTGACGCCTTATAGCGGCGACACTCCGCGGTGCGCCTGGAATTCAATGTTTTGATATAAAGTAAGTACGCGCATTAAAAAAAAAAAAAACAGCATACTGGCGCTGACGCCAGTATGCTGGATGTAATGAAAAAAAGTGATTTTAAGGGTGGAACTCCGCTTTAAGTCTTGTATGTGTTTTATGCCTTGTGTGTGGAGTTTTGTGGTTGAGAGCATAAGAATCTTTGCCCCTAAGAGGTCTATTGTGAAGTCAAGCAAGGCTAAAACTATGTGGACTCCCTTTGACTACTTGCAACAGCCCTGGACGTAGATGGGAACGATTGTAAATATACTTTCCTGAACTCCTAGAAAGTGTTGTAAATGTCCTGGAATTGTAGGATTGTAGGACAAAAAAACCCTAAAAAAAGAGAAAAGAGGAAAGGGAGGGAGAAGCAGAAAAAATTACCAAGATAAAATTAGCAAAATTAGAAGTTAGAAAAGAGTGAACTGAGAGGAGAAGAGAGGTGAGGCGAGGCAAGAGAGCGGTTAGACACTTTGAGGACTCAAACATGAATGGAGATACAGATGACTATATACAGTAGGAGTACAAAAAATATTTACCCAGGGTTACCAGATCAAGTAAAATTTCAGTACTGTATCCTAAAGAATATTAACTGCTTTTTCCTGATTCATGACATTTTTCACTTTACTCCCAAGAAGGACACAGATGGTTGTTTCCAATAAAATAAAATAAATTCATTTTTTAGTACTTAGTAGGGATTTTATTGACCCTTTCATTAAAAAGTGTGATTAGAGGCGATTTGGGGATTGCTACTCCTGTGACCTTCTGCAACAAATAAAAAAAACTTGTTTCAAAAACATCTAATATGGGGACAGTACCACCAGGTATTGAGGAGATTACCTACATAACCACAACCCCAAAAACAAAGGAGAAAAGTTCCCAGGTAAATCTTTGCTAAGCCTGAAGAAACATGATACCAACGTGTAAGGATTTTAACACTGGCCTCCACCAGGGAAATGTTAGCAATACCTTTAAAGGACCATTGTAAGCAGTAGGGATGGCTGTTCGATCGTTCGTCGAAAACGAACAAATCGGGTAGTTCGTGCCAAAAATTCGAATGACCCATAATTCACTGCGGCGTTGCGCGCTGATGATTGGCCAAGCATGCACCATGACCCCGCATGCTTGGCCAATCACACCGCCTAAAAACGAAGAGACCTAATTGGCCAAAGCCTGGGTGCTTTGCCCAATTAGGGCTCAGGGCTTTAGCACACGCCCCACACTATAAAAGACCGCCTCCCAGGCGGCCTTGTGTAGTGTGTTCCGGCTTGCTTAGAGAAGTGAGACAGACAGAGATAGATAGATAGATAGATAGATAGATAGATAGATAGATAGATAGATAGATAGATAGATCAGTGAGGCTACTAGTTAGTATAGTTAAATGTACAGTTTGTAGAGTATATATTGACATCCCTAGAGTTGTCAATATATTTATAAACTGTATAGCTTAGCTAGTTCTGCGATTAGTATCTGTCAGGCAGGAGATTGTGCTTGATGCTCTAACGTGTTAGTCAACGTGTGCTAGTTAATTGCACATAGACGCATTAACTGTTAGGCCGTGTACACACGGCAGAGAACCTCGACGGGAAGAACACATCGTTCCGCCCGTCGAGGTTCCCTGCCGGCCGTCGAAATCGGTGACCCGCCCGTCGGGAATGGCAACCAGCCATTCTTCCAGGCGGGCCGTCGAGCAAATAGAGAGCGTGCTCTCTATTTCTGCTCGACGGGCTTCCCGACGGGAAGCTCGCCGAGAGTGTACACACGGCCGAGGTCCTCGCTGGAATGCAGCTTCCAGCGAGGTTCTCGCTGGTTTCCAGCGAGAACCTCGGTCGTGTGTACGCCGCCTTTCTGCACGTGTGCTATTTATTTGCACAGAAAGGCAGTTGCTGTTAATGCAAGTGGGTTATTGAATTGCACAGAAACGCAGTCACTCTGACTGTGCGTGTGCTGTTTAATACCACCTTAGCGCATTTGGTGTCACCGCCCGTGTGCTGTTACATACCACCTTAGCGCATTTGGTGTCACCGCACGTGTGCTGTTACATACCACCTGAGCGCATTTGGTGTCACCGCACGTGTGCTGTTACATACCACCTTAGCGCATTTGGTGTCACCGCACGCGTGCTGTTACATACCACCTGAGCGCATTTGGTGTCACCGCACGTGTGCTTTTACATACCACCTTAGCGCATTTGGTGTCACCGCACGTGTGCTGTTACATACCACCTGAGCGCACTTGGTGTCACCGCACGTGTGCTGTTACATACCACCTTAGCGCATTTGGTGTCACCGCACGTGTGCTGTTACATACCACCTGAGCGCATTTGGTGTCACCGCACGTGTGCTGTTACATACCACCTTAGCGCATTTGGTGTCACCGCACGTGTGCTGTTACATACCACCTGAGCGCATTTGGTGTCACCGCACATGTGCTGTTACATACCACCGTAGCGCATTTGGTGTCACCGCACGTGTGCTGTTACATACCACCTGAGCGCATTTGGTGTCACCGCACGTGTGCTGTTACATACCACCTGAGCGCATTTGGTGTCACCGCACGTGTGCTGTTACATACCACCTTAGCGCATTTGGTGTCACCGCACGTGTGCTGTTATATACCACCTGAGCGCATTTGGTGTCACCGCACCTGTGCTGTTATTTACCACCTGAGCACAGTTAGTGTCACTGTACGTGTGCTGTTATATACCACCTGAGCGCAGTTAGTGTCACCGCACCTCTGCTGTTATATACCACCTGAACGCATTTGGTGTCACCGCACGTGTGCTGTTACATACCACCTTAGCGCATTTGGTGTCACCGCACGTGTGCTGTTACATACCACCTGAGCGCATTTGGTGTCACCGCACGTGTGCTGTTACATACCACCTTAGCGCATTTGGTGTCACTGTACATGTGCTGTTATATACCACTTGAGCACAGTTAGTGTCACCGCACCTGTGCTGTTATATACCACCTGACCGCAGTTAGTGTCACTGTACGTGTGCTGTTACATACCACCTGAGCGCAGTTAGTGTCACCGCACCTGTGCTGTTACATACCACCTTAGCGCATTTGGTGTCACCGCACGTGTGCTGTTATATACCACCTGAGCGCATTTGGTGTCACCACACCTGTGCTGTTATATACCACCTGAGCGCAGTTAGTGTCACTGTACGTGTGCTGTTACATACCACCTGAGCGCATTTGGTGTCACCGCACGTGTGCTGTTACATACCACCTTAGCGCATTTGGTGTCACCGCACGTGTGATGTTACATACCACCTGAGCGCATTTGGTGTCACCGCACCTGTGCTGTTATATACCACCTGAGCGCAGTTAGTGTCACTATACGTGTGCTGTTATATACCACTTGAGCGCAGTTAGTGTCACCGCACCTGTGCTGTTATATACCACCGGAACGCATTTGGTGTCACCGCACCTGTGCTGTTACATACCACCTGAGCGCAGTTAGTGTCACCACACCTGTGCAGTTATATACCACCTGAGCGCAGTTAGTGTCACTGTACGTGTGCTGTTACATACCACCTGAGCGCAGTTTGTGTCACCGCACCTGTGCTGTTATATACCACCTGAGCGCAGTTAGTGTCACCGCACCTGTGCTGTTACATACCACCTGAGCGCAGTTAGTGTCACCGCACCTGTGCTGTTACATACCACCTGAGCGCAGTTTGTGTCACTACACCTGTGCTGTTATATACCACCTGAGCGCAGTTAGTGTGACCGCACCTGTGCTGTTATATACCACCTGAGCGCAGTTAGTGTCACTGTACGTGTGCTGTTACATACCACCTGAGCACAGTTATTGTCACCGCACCTGTGCTGTTATATACCACCTGAGCGCAGTTAGTGTCACTGTACGTGTGCTGTTACATACCACCTGAGCGCAGTTAGTGTCACCGCACCTGTGCTGTTATATACCACCTGAGCGCAGTTAGTGTCATTGTACGTGTGCTGTTACATGCAACCTGAGCGCAGTTAGTGTCACCGCACCTGTGCTGTTATATACCACCTGAGCGCAGTTAGTGTCACCGCACCCGTGCTGTTATATACCACCTGAGCGCAGTTAGTGTCACTGTACGTGTGCTGTTACATACCACCTGAGTGCAGTTTGCGTCACCGCACCTGTGCTGTTATATACCACCTGAGCGCAGTTAGTGTCACTGTACGTGTGCTGTTACATACCTACCTGAGCGCAGTTAGTGTCACCGCACCTGTGCTGTTATATACCACCTGAGCGCAGTTAGTGTCACTGTACGTGTGCTGTTACATACCACCTGAGCGCATTTGGTGTCAACGCACCTGTGCTGTTATATACCACCTGAGTGCAGTTAGTGTCACTGTACGTGTGCTGTTACATACCACCTGAGCGCAGTTAGTGTCACTGTACGTGTGCTGTTACATACCACCTGAGCGCATTTGGTGTCACTGCACCTGTGCTGTTATATACCACCTGAGTGCAGTTAGTGTCACTGTACGTGTGCTGTTACATACCACCTGAGTGCATTTGGTGTCACCGCACCTGTGCTGTTATATACCACCTGAGCGCAGTTAGTGTCACCGCACCTGTGCTGTTATATACCGCCTGAGCGCAGTTAGTGTCACTGTACGTGTGCTGTTACATACCACCTGAGCGCAGTTAGTGTCATTGCACCTGTGCTGTTATATACCACCTGAGCACAGTTAGTGTCACTGTACGTGTGCTGTTACATACCACCTGAGCGCAGTTGGTGTGACTCCGCTTGTGCTGTTACATACCACATGAACGCAGTTGGTGTCACTGCACTTGTGCTGTTACATACCACCTGAACGCATAAATATGTCTGGAATGACAACAAAGAGAGGCAGAGAGTCACAATGGCAAGCAGGCTCTGCATGTAGAGGAAACGCTGGTGGTGGATGTGGTGCATCCTCTTCAGCACGTGGCCGTGGCCGCTCGTCCTTCTTTTCGGGAGCTGGCCGTGTTGAGCCTCAACATGCAGAGAAATTAGTAGAGTGAATGACCAAGCCGTCCTCATCCTCCTCATCCTCTTTCACCCAGGCTGAGCTTAGTTTATCTGGCAAAGCAGCTGCCCAGGCGTCCTCTTCCTTGTGCACAATGGCATCACACAATCCTTCCCTAGTCCCACCATGTCCTCCTGAGGAGTCGCCCAAACTGTTTCAACACAGTGTTGGGTACATGCTGCATGAAGATGTGCAGCGTTTTGAAGGCTCCGATGATGGAACACAGATAGAGGAAGGCATTGATGTGAGCCCAGGGAGAGGGGGTGGCCGAGAGGGACAGCAATCTGGCAGTGATGTTCCCCCAGCTGAAGCATACTGCCAGGTTTTTGACAGTGATGAGGAGGGAGGGGATGATGAGGTCACTGACTCTACCTGGGTGCCTGATAGGAGAGAGGAGGAGGAGGAGGAGGAGGACGAGGCAGAGGCACATCTCCAAAGAGGCAGGATGCCCTCCAGGGGTCAGCTTAAGGTCACACCCACTGCATTACAGCGCACATCTACGTTGCTTGTGCATGGCGCTGCTGTGTCTGACCGGTACAGCAAAAGTTCTTTGGTGTGGGCCTTTTTTGAAACATGTCCACAAGATCGTACCTTTGCTTTTTGCAACTTATGTCGCAAGCGTATCTCGCGTGCCCAAAACATCAACCGCCTGGGTACCACATGCTTGTCCAGACATATGTCGACCTGCCATACAGCTCGTTGGCAAGCACACCAGAAAGACCCACACCAAAGACAAAAGCGTACCCCCCCTTGCCCTTCTGGGACCTCCAACCCCAGTAGACCCCCAGTCCTCTCTGAAGCCTGCAGTGAAGGTGTAGAAATTGGTGTGTCACAATCTAGTAGTAGCGGTCAATCTACTGATAGTACCAGGCAAATTTCCCTGCCCCAGCTGTTGCAGCGCCGAAAGAAGTACAATCCCAGCCATCCACATGCCCAGCAGTTGAATGCTATCTTAGCGAAATTGCTAGCACTTCAACTGCTACCTTTTCAGTTGGTAGATTCTGCCCCCTTCCGTGAGTTTGTGCAATGTGCAGTACCTCAGTGGCAAGTACCAAAACGCCACTTTTTCTCACGGAAGGCTATACCGGCTCTCTACCGGCATGTGGAAGGCAATGTCCATGCCTCGCTGGACAGGACGGTCAGTGGTAAGGTGCATATTACTGCTGATCCATGGTCCAGCAGGCATGGACAAGGACATTACCTGTCTTTTACGGCGCATTGGGTGACTCTGCTGGCAGCTGGGAAGGACGCAGGGCAAGGTCCAGTAGTATTGGAGGTTGTTCCACCACCACGCCTCCAAAACACTACTACTGCTTGTGACACACCTCTCTCCTCCACCCCCTCCTCTTCTTCTTCCTCTGTGGCCTCTTCCTGTGGTGATGTTTTCTCCGAACCAGCCGTGCTCCGTAGGCGTACGAGGGGATACTCAGGAATGCAGGCCAAGAGATGCCATGCGGTGCTAGAGCTGGTGTGCTTGGGAGACAGGAGCCACACTGGGGAAGAGGTTTTGTCAGCTCTGCAGGGTCAGGCTGAGAGGTGGTTGACGCCACTCCAGCTGAAGCCTGGAATGGTGGTCAGCGATAATGGCACCAACCTCCTCTCTGCCCTGCGACAGGGAAAACTCACCCACGTGCCCTGTTTTGCGCATTTCCTCAATTTGGTGGTGCAGCGGTTCTTGGGCAGGTACCCGGGCTTGCAGAATGTCCTGAAGCAGGCCAGGAAAGTCTGTGTGCATTTTCGAAGGTCATATAATGTCACTGCTCGGCTGCCTGACCTCCAAAGGGAATACAACCTGCCCAAGAACCGCATAATTTGTGACATGCCCACCAGATGGAACTCAGCGTTGGCCATGCTGCAGCGACTGCACACGCAGCAATGGGCCATCAATGAGTACCTGTGCCAATATGGCAGAAGAACTGGGTCAGGGGAACTAGGTTTTTTTTCCCCCACGCCAGTGGGCCTTAATCAGGGATGCATGCACTGTCCTGTCACCATTTGAGGAGGCCACGAGGATGGTGAGCAGTGACAGTGCATGCATCAGTGAGGGAGGAAGAGAAGGACTTCCTTACCTCTCAAGGCCCCCTTTACCCAGACAGTGGTCCTGCTTGCCCACCTAGCACACAGGAAGAGGAGGAGGAGGAGGATTGTATCAGCAGCATGGAGGTGGAGCCTAGCACTCAGCAGCAGCAGTCTTCAAGGGATCATTTACAGTCCCAAGGAGCACGTGGACTTTTACGTGGCTGGGATGAGGTGCCTGTGGATCCTGTCGTCCTCAGTGACCCAGAGGACTGTGCCCCGAATGCCTCTGCAAACCTACGCTGCATGGCCTCCCTGATCCTGCAAAGCCTGCGTAAGGATCCTCGTGTACGTGCTATTAAGGAGAGGGATCATTACTGGCTGGCGACTCTCCTTGATCCATGTTACAAGGGTAAGGTTGTGGACCTTATGTTGCCATCGCAGAGGGAGCAGAAGATGAAACTTCTGCGGGAGGCCTTGCAGAAGGGTCTGTGCAATGCGTTCCCAGAACCGGGGGATTACCAAAACCTGGCTCTGGACAACGTCTTGCTGAGGCTTCGGTGAGTCACAGAAGGGGCGGTGGAGAAGGTGGTCGTCTGACCGATGCGTTCAGGCAGTTTTTTAGTCCGCAGCCCCAAGGTCTGACCGGTTCCAGCAACCATCGCCAGCGTCTGGTTTACATGGTCCGGGAATACCTAGGGGAAAGATCCGACTTGGACACCTTCCCCACCGAAAATCCTCTGGCTTACTGGGTCTTGAGGATGGATCACTGGCCAGAGCTTGCCCAGTACGCAATTGAGCTACTGGCTTGCCCTGCATCCAGTGTTCTTTCAGAACGGACATTCAGTGCTGCTGGAGGCTTTGTGACTGATCACAGGGTGCGCCTCTCCACCGGCTCTGTTGATCGACTGGCCTTCATCAAAATGAATGAGGCTTGGATCAACACCAGCTACCAAGCACCTGATGCTGTTATTAATGAATAATATCTTTTTGTTGAAATGTCGGATCCCTTTAGACTGCTGATGCTGAGTGACTGTCCTCTTATGCTGCTGATGGAATATCCTTCTCCGCCTCACTTTTCTTGCTGATAGCTAGTAAGAAATGTTGTGTTTCTGGGCTCCGCCACCAGTGCCTAAGGCACAATGTTTCACCTAATACTTTGCACGTGGCTCCTTGTTGCACTCCAATTGGAGTTATTGTGAGGGGTTGCAGTGTTGTGTTGTGCCCAAGGCCCAATTGTTCTGCCCCTGTTTAACAGGGGCGCCTAATAACAATTTTTGATGCAATACTTTACACGTGGCTCCTTGTTGCGCTCCAATTACAGTATGTAACCTTCGAAAACAAAATTTTCTTTCACAAAACAATAATGGCCCCCCACCACCGCTAAAATATTCGACATAATGTTGCCACACAGAACTTGCGCAAGTAGCATTAAGTACTTTTTTTTATAGTCTTCTCATGTTGTGCAGGGACATTTCTAAACACGTGCCACTACTATAGACACCCAGCAGGTGTGATATTTATAGAATTTTTATTTTATTTTTTTCACTTTAAGCATCATTAAAATGGCTGCTCCGGAAAAAACTTACGTTTTTAAAAAAAAATGTCCATTGATACATGTTCCCTGGGGCAAGACCCGGGTTCTGAACGACATTTTTCAACATTTAATTGAATTTTGGTCTTTAAAATGATAATTTTTGAATTCGAACGTTCGGGTCCCATAGACTTCAATAGGGTTCGAAATATTCGTGCGAACCCGCGGTCTGTTCGAACGTTCTGGTGCGAACCGAACCCGGGGGTGTTCGGCTCATCCCTAGTAAGCAGTGGTGCCAAGTATCCAACTCCCAATTCATTTCCAGATCTTGTTCCCAACGTAGAGCATGCAAGGGTTTCTCTGAAGTATCAGACAGTAAGGCCGCGTACACACGATCAAATTTGTCCGCTGAAACTGGTCCAACGGACCAGTTCAGCGGACAAATCCGATCGTGTGTATGGGCTAGTGGACATGTATGACGGCAGACACATTTTAAAGCATGCTTCAAAATTTGTCCGCCGGCGACATGTCCGTCGGATATGTCCGCTGGTTAGTACACTAACCAGCGGACATATCTGCCCGCACAAGCGTCGTATGGATGAAAGTTTTTTACTTCCTGGTGCGGTGACGTAGCGACGTCACCGCCACGTCACCGCGCTGTCTGCCGGGACGAAAATCCAGAGGAGACATGTCCGATTAAAACGGTCCGCCGACCGTTTCCATCTGACATGTCCCTCCGTGTGTACACGGCCTTAGGAGTATATTAAGGAAATACCCCCCTCTGATCCATGATCCTAGAGCACTGTCAGAGGGCCATATTCACAGAGCCATTATGCCGGCGTTACAGGAGATGCGCGGCCTAAGTCTAAATCTGCGCATGCGTATCAATGCGCCGCATCCCCAAAATGATATATGCATGAAATCTACTTTTTTTGGACCGGCGTAATTTCGATAGACTGGCGTATCCGTCCGCACAAAACTGCGCTAGACACACCATTGATTTGCTATTCAAATATGCAAATGAGGGAGTTACGGGGATCCACAAAAGTAAGCTGTGCAGCGCAGGCTACGCGCTGTGCGCAACAGCTGCACGTCCTGTCTAAAATTAGACCATATAAAAGGTGGACTAAAATTAGACAATCCATCTACATGTCAGCTAAAGCAACACTGTTAGTGAGGAGCTGAGCAGTCACACTTGCTGGACAACAAACTTTATGCCAAAATGCCAGGGGCATCCTTGCTCATAGCTATACTAATGACTTTAGAGGAGCAAAGAAGGAGGAGGGCACGGAGGAGGGCACTGAGGAGGGCACGGGAGAGGATATACCGCACACGCATAGACCTACAGGTATTTGGCATGAGTGATTCTGAGGTGTATCGCATCTTCAGATTCACCCCTCATGCCATCCTGGAATTAACAACAACCTTGCAGGAGGACATCACCAGCCCAACACACCACTCACATGCAGTGCAGCCACTGGTCAAGGTCCTGGCAACACTCCATTTCCTTGCCAGTAGCTCTTTTCAAAGAACAAGTGGAGTGGTGGCTGGGATGGCACAATTCTCCATGAGCAGATGTGTGCACCAGGTTATCCCCGCAATCCTCAGATGCATGGCCAACCAAATCATCAAACTAACCACTGAGGACATGCGGCTGAAGGCAATGACAGATTTCTACAGAATTGCCAGATTCCCACGCACCGTGGGGGCCATTGATTGCACACATGTGGCACTCCAGCCCCCCCATGAGACAGAGCACATATACCGCAATTTTAAGCATTGGCATTCCATCAACGTACAGGTGACAGTCAATGCCCAAGGCCTCATATGGCACGTCCGTGCCAAACACCCCGGTCCAGCCATGACAGCTACATATACAATCAGAGCCCCATCCAAATGGAATTCGAAAAGAACGTGTATGGGGTTGGTGAGTGACATGGGTGGCAGACATGACTGTCCCCCCCATGATGCACACATCACAAGGGGCACATGCATGACTAACATCCTCCTGTCTTTTCCCTTACAGGTGACTCTGCATATGCACTGGGACCCCATCTCATGACTCTTATCCGGTACCCCCAAACCCCAGGAGAGGAAAGATACAATGAAGCCCACACCCAAACATGTGCAGTGGTGGAGCGCACCTTTGGCCTCCTGAAGTCACATTTCCGATGCCTGGATAAGTCTGGGGGTACCCTGTTGTATTCCCCAAAGTTTGTGTGCCACATCATCGGTGCATGTTGCATTCTGCATAACTTTGCAGTGAGAAAGGGCCTGCAGATTGACATACGTGATGACCTGACCCCTGAACCAGACAATCCCCCTAAGCGAGGATACCCCGTCTTCTGAGGGAAGAGCAGGCAGGAGACAGCCCACATTAGGCATCTTTGCATGTTAAACACACACATTAATCATGGCACAATGAGAATGCATGCATGCACACCACTGTGGTCCCTAGCACAGACACATCACATCCTCATCAAATTGGATTGGCACAAGCCCACCATGCAGGACTTGTGAGCAGCAACGCCACGCCACGGCTCCAATTATGTCACTGTACATTCATACACCATTAACACGGACCTGGGGATCACTTCTCCCTGGTCTTGGGGAACCCTTCTCCACCACAAATGAGAATGACACCGCTTTTCCGGCAGGAATGTCACCCCCACATTCTGAAATCATTCACAACACAAAAAAAAGAAAAAAAAAATGGGCAGCAAAAAAAAAAGAAGAGAAAAACAGGCAGAACCTAGGCCACCCCCCTGGTCTTCTGGGACGACTTCCTGCCTCCAGCTGATGCTTGTGGCCGGGGAGAAGGGGAGGCCCTTGGGAGGGAGCCCTGTTGGGGGAGGAGTGGGAGGGGCTACCCCTTATGGAGGGCTGGCTGCTGCCAGCCAGAGGGGAAGACTCCTCCAAAAACAACAATCCACTGGCTGACATGACATCCTCCTCCTCCTCAAACTCCTCCTCCTCAAAATCCTCCTCCTCAAACTCCTCCGAGGACTCCGGCCTTGTCTGGGGGTCCTCATCAGGCTGGTGTCCCGAGGATGGTGCAGTCAGGCCTGATGGTCCAGCACCCTCCTGCACATCTGTGGATGACACAAAACATTCACAGGTTGGAGGATCCACACACTTGCCACATATTCCCTTCCCCCCCCACATGCTACACACCTGATAGGGCAAAAAAAACTTACCTGGCATCACGCCTTCATGACTGAAGTCATAGCCAGGCAGGCCCTCCACCTGTTGTCTATGAAAGGTCTGGGCCACCGCACGCTCCTCCGCTGTCAGCCTAACAGGGCATGGTGGGCCCCCTCCTGTGCCCCTGGCATGGGCTGCCATTTTGGCCAGCTTCTTTCGGACCAGACGCCGGAGATCATTGATCTTCTTTACGATCCCCTCGCGTGTCCGGGTCTCCCCCCCCCCCCAATGCATTTACCTGGTCGGTAATGTTGTGCAAAATCTCCTTCTTCCTGGCCGGGGTGGTGTTGGCACTCTCCGGGCCGTGAAGGAAATGCCCATATTGGGTAAGGGCCCGGGCAATAATTTGTTTCTCCCCCAAAGAAAAATTGCTCTTGCGCTTCCTCTCCGTCATACTCATACAACAACTCTCTCCCAAACAATCACCAAAAATCACTCACAAAAACAAGCAGGAAAAAGCAAGCAAAAAAACAAACAAACAAAATCTATCAACCAAAAAGTCTCACAACCAGTCACCAAAAGACACTATCAAATATATTCTACAAAACACTAGATCAAACAGTCAACAAATATCACAAAGACCAGTCACAACGCAACAAACGCAAACACACAACAGAACAAAAGCACCTTGCTGTATAGGAAGGGATACAAAGGGATGTACTTTTGCAAAGGAAGTGCATTTGTGTCTGTCTATTTAAGCTGTCTGCGTAGTTCACTAAGTGGCCCGGGTCCACTTCCAATTTCACTGATTGTGCCGTTCCCGAGTTGTGAGCATGCGCACAGAGGTGATGACCATGGTCTGCTTCATGTGCGCATGCGCGATCCGGCCGGCCCTTCATTTGCATGGGGTCACGGCTCATTTCAATGTAACACGCCCACGTCCTTCCCAATTTGAATTACTCCGCCTTACGCCTCGGAATTTACGTTACACCGGCGCTAATTTCTGCGCAAATACTACGAGAATACGGTGATTGCGCCTCTACATTGCGCCGGTCTAACGTAAAGGAGGTGCGCTACGCCGGTCAAAATATGCGCCAATGTACGTGATTCTGGCCCAGAATGTTTATACTGAAATATTAAAATAATATTGTATTTATGAAATATTGCAAATATTTGTTTTGGGAGATCCACAATTACAACCAAGTAATTCAGATGTGTATATCCATGCTATTTTGAAGACAAGTGACATAATAATATGCTAAAAACATATATTTTTTTAACTAAAAATTCAGTGCAAATTAATATCAGTAATATTTTGTGATAATACAAAAACAATGGATATACTTTTAAATATCAAACATATATGGAAATACATATTCAATACTTGAATGATTACTTGTTAAATTTTAAACTTGGTAACTTAGTGAATAGCTTTCCGTGACTTCACAGACTTATACAGATAAGCTGGTGATTTTAGCTCTGTGATTCCTACTCAAAGCAAACAGATCTTAAAGCTAAAACCATTTTCAGTATATAGACCATTTGGTTAACCATATACAAACTTGGTTATTTTAACCAAGATTCACTTTTAAATTTAGAATGAATCAATGGTTTAACACATACTGTGACCAATCCAATTCTAATGCCGCGTACACACGGTCGTTTTTTGCGATGAAAAAAAACGACGTTTTTAAAAACGTCATTTAAATTGATCGTGTGTGGGCAAAACGTTGTTTTTTGTCTTAAAAAAAACGACCAAAAAAAAATTCCAACATGCTTGAATTTTTTGTGTCGTTTTTCAAAACGTCGTTTTTTGTTTCACAAAAAGTCACCGTGTGTAGCAAAAACGTTGTTCAAAACGATGTTTTTCAACCCGCGCATGCCCAAAAGCTAGTTATGAAGCGAGCTTCAATGGAAAAGAGTGGTGAACGTAACCTAGCTTTTTGTGAAAAAACGATGGTGTGTATGCAAAATTGTCTTTGAAAAGTGACGTTTCAAAAACATCGTTTTTTTTCATCGCAAAAAACGACTGTGTGTACGCGGCATAAGACTTTGAAGTCAGTTTTGTGAGATATGACAATATATGTATCTCCCTTGTTTTAAAAGTGAAACATATTCATACTGCAGTTAGAATTCGCTCCACTCCAAAACTGAACTGCCAATATTGATTGGATTAGTCAAGCATATGATCAACCAAACTTCAATTACCTAAAAGGTAAATTAAATTGAATAATACTTTACCAGGACTTAAGAATTCTGTCATTTCGAGAAGCATCAAGTAGGTGTTCCGAAGGACCTCTTTCAACAGTCCTACATCTCTATGTTATCAAGATATCAACACCCTCTTGCCTTCCAAGATTTGTCCAGTCTCTCTCAGGCTTTTCTTTTAAATTTTAGCTTCCCCTCTCTGCTGTGTGTAACCACTTTTATCCCACCCAAAGAGTGTGTGTGTGTGTGTGTGTGTTTCACTACTACGTAATGGATAGTGTAAAATGATGGGTTGTTCCTGTGTTACCATGACAACTATGTCTGGTGGCCATCTTGAACTCTTTAATATTTTAAATGTTATTTTAATGACCTTCTAAACCTTTGTTTAGCAAAATACAATAAATTCTCAAAAACTGTCAAAAACCTGCCATTCACCCTAGCCATTGTGTCTACAACTTAGAAATATGGTCATGAGAATGTTTGGGCGAGGTTATCAGCTTGACTTCTCACATACCTTGAAGGTTAAGTCATGGCACCAGGAAAACCTTCCTTTTTTTAAATACAAAGATTTTACATCAGTATAATTTCTATGTAACCCTTATTATAATCATATATATGCATTATTGGGTTTAATGAATATTCCATAATAGATTATGAAAATATTATGAAAGAAAAACTATTAAAGAAAATTGTTCAATTAATTATGTATATAATTAATTTAATATAATATCATTACCACGTAGTTTGGTTAATATTCTAATATTACAATATGTTTAATTTGGTTGTATTTAAATAAGCCCCTCCTCTCCATCATGCAAAAAAAAATTGTTCTGTGAGCTCATGTGAAATATGAGTCTCTCACCATTTTCTTATCTTTAAAGGCTGACAGAAAGAGAAAATACGATCTTAAGAGAACAACATAGTACAATGAAAACCTTCTTTTGAGAGTTCCTCAGTTTAAAAGACAATGAACTAAGGTTGACTTATTTTACAAAAAATCTCCTTTACACAAGATGGCTTTGGGTTTGCCCATAGCATGTATATGAAAAAATATATACTATAGGCCTCATATATTCTTTTAACCCCAATAGTCCTGACAGCACAATTGTTCATACAGGGTTCAGTGGGGGGCATCAATAGTTTAAAAAAAAATATATATATATATATATATATATATATATATATATATATATATATAAAATAAGTACCTGAACAGCCAGAACATAAAGGGATATACAAGGTAATACTGACATATAATTACAAAAATACAAAAAGTAGGGATGAATCCGCGCTATGGAAATAGTTTATCCAAAATGTATACTGCAGGAGGGATGGTGAAATAGTGTAAACCGTACTATGGGATTAAGTTTAAAAATGCTGTGAATAGAACAGTGTGTATGTGTACTAGGAAGAGTACAGATATAATAAAATGAATAGAAGTCAAAGTGGCTGCCCCTACATGTGTACCCCACCAAAGTAGGATATAGGTTGAAAAGAGAGAGTTAGTAGGTGCTGGCGCCTACTGTAGGAAAAAATGTGAAAAAGAAGTGGTATGCCCCCAATATAAAGTGCTCCCGTGTGGTGCTAATGTGAATGAAAAAATCCAATAAGAAACATATATATCTGCTATAGATTAATAAATAATCAATTCATCAAACAAAAAATATTAAAAAAATAAATAAATAGTCCATGAACTTCAAAGTGCTAAATATAAATGGATAATATATTCATCAACCAAAGCTCCAGACGACGTCATTACGACTAAACTAGTCAAGCGCAAACACTTCCACGATACTATACAACGCCTGTTTTGCGATTTTTTATATGTGAGTACCTAGTGTTTTAATAATAAACTTTGGTTTTCAACGGTATCACACTATTGGGACCCTCTTTTCTCTTTGAGCGAATACTGGATAGAGCCATATAGAGGGGAAAGAAAGATTTGTCAAAGCACAGCACAGGGCACACGCTGTGGATGCTCGCTACCCCAGGAAGGGGTCTTGATCTGTGGATACTGAATTGAGCCATACAGAGGGGAAAGAAAGATTTGCCAGAGCGCAGCACAGAGCGCACACTGTGGACGCTTGTTACCCCAGGAGGGGGTTTTGATCTGGTGAGTGCGGGGTACACCAGAGCACGGAGGAAGGGGGCACTGAGTGGATCACCAGCACTTCGGCACGAATAATCAGCACTTTATATTGCAGCATGAAGCATACAAGCAACAATTTAGCCTTTTGAAGTTTATGGACTATCAATTTATTTACTATATCTTTGGTTGATGAATATATTATCCATTTATATTTAGCACTTTGAAGTTTATGGACTATTAATTTATTTATTTAATATTTTTTGTTTGATTAATTGATTATTTATTAATCTATAGCAGATATATATGTACCTATTTTTCTTATTGGATTTTTTCATTCACATTAGCACCAGACGGGAGCACTTTATAGTGGGGGCATACCACTTCTTATTCACATTTTTTCCTACAGTAGGCTCCAACACCTACTAACTCTCTCTTTTTAATCACACAAATAGGTTGGACTTGATGGACCTGTGTCTTTTTTCAGCCTCACCTACTATGTAACTATGTAACTATGTTACCCTTGATGAGTCTGGTTTAGTCTTCCACAGAGAGAGCAAAATATGACAAATTTGAGTCAATCTGAATTTCTCAGATTGAGACATCTCCAGCTCATTAACACAGTGGCTTACCGTTAATGAACCTAGGGTGGAAATGAAACGTCCTATCCTGAATAACCCTTTGTTTAACTACCACTGGAATGCCCGAATATTTAGACCCAGTGGACATTGCAAATTATCGAAGAGGTGAGATAGTGGACGGAATTCTGACAGGGCAGGGTTAGAATGTAGTGTATTGCATAAAGCCATATATAAAAGGGGCAGTCTGCTCTTACAGGGACATCAAAGAAGGAAATGTATGGTATGTCTAGGGATTGACTGTCTTTCCATGCTGACCAATCAGGTTTATTCCCGCTGGCATATACTATGGAGATTTAAGCTAGTTGGGATGTTTGATAGTACTTCATAAATTAGGGAGGCCTAAGCCCCCCTTAAGTTTGAAGTCTAAAAAGAACACTTTTAGGAGGTGGTATTTCAGGATTGGAATGGGAAGAGACCTCAAAAGGTATAAGAGCCTTGGTAACAAAGTCATTTTGACTGAATTCACTCTACCTAGCCAGGATAGATCCTGCTTAGACCATACATCCAAGTCATTGCTTTGTTTTTGATAAATCTTAGGGTAGTTGGCATTGTAAAGCGGACTCATATTGGCTGTTAAGTTGACATATATAAAGAAAAATAAAGACAAAACGGAGAGAAACCCATGTAAGTACAGAATAGTCTGAGCTGCCTTACATTTGGAGACACCCCGCCGCCATTGTAGGAGGTCTGGGATACCTCAGCTGCAGCCGAACTTGAGTGTGGCAGAGGCTGAAGAAACAGGCCTTGCCACACTGTAATCCTCCGCAAAATAGGTAGCAGTCTGGGAGGTGGCCCGGGGACAGTAACCTGAGTGGTTACTGGAGACGAGAACGGATCTCTACACCAAGGTATTGCCGCCATTTTTGAGGCCCCTTGTTGTTAATATGTGAGGCGCTCCCATGATGGAGGCCTGAGGAGGGTGCCTCACTCGCCACCGATTGTCTATCAACCACAGCAGAATATATTGATCCTTCTCAGCCGCATTTAAGACAGCAGCAAACAGTACACAATATGGATATTCAATTCATACGGTTTCTCCCTATTTTTTCTATTGGGGTCTAGCAAGGCAAATGTCCACTGCAAAATACATATCCTGGCTTAAGGTCATTTGATTCCAAAAGCTCCATAAGCCCTGCTCCTGGTATTATAACGACGCCTGTGGGTGTTGGTAAATATTGTTGTTCCAGTTTATGAAGGGAAAACAACACAAACAAGTCAGAACTAACAACAAAGACTTTTCCACTGTGAAAAATCTACACAAAATGTCTGCCATACCTCAGACACACATGCTGAGCATTACAGAGGCATCCATGTCTGACAGACAAATTTCACCTCAAATGCCTGTCACCTCTATAACTCATCCTCTGGGATCTAATCCAACTCCTGCTCTATATTCCTCTGTACTGAAAGAAAGAACAGTCACTGAGTTGACTGGTCATGTAATTTCTACTGCAATCTCCTCACAACCTCCTCCTGGGCATGAGCAGGTGAATGTTGAACGGGCTCTTGATGTTTCTTTCAATGTAACTGATCTGTTTAACAGAATAGCTGAAATGTTAGACAAGGGTCTGACACAGACTGCTGAGAGGATCACTAGAGATATCAGAGCAGACTTCCAAAGTATTGGTAACAGGATAGAATCTATTGAACATAAATTGGACGCTAATGTTTCAAGGATTGATCAGAATACTGACCATCTACAATTCATGCAAGAACAACTAGAAGCTGCTCAAGATAGGATAGATGATTTGGAAAACAGATCTCGGAGAGATAATTTCAGGGTAAGGGGGATACCTGAATCCATAGTTAATGTTCACTCTGCTATACAAGACATCATTAGAGATCTGATTCCATCCATTCCTGCACATAAGTTGGAATTAGACAGAGCGCACAGATCCTTAGGCCCGTTACGCAAGGACGGTTTACCTAGAGACGTGGTAGTTAAACCACATTATTATTCCACCAAAGAGGAAATAATGCAAAAGTCCCGTCAACAAGAACATTTGCAGTACCAAGGAGCAAAGATCCAAATATTTTCTGACATTTCCCCCCACACTATTCAGAAGAGGAGAGCAATGAAACCATTATTGTCGGCCCTAATGAAGAAGGAAGTCAAGTATAATTGGGCCTTTCCCTTTTGCTCTAAAATTCACCTATAATGGTAGACATTATGCTGTACGCAACTTTCAGGAGGGGGAAAGATTACTATTAGACCTAAGAATTATCGCAACCGCACCAGACATGGATACTACACCTCCACAGCCTCTCTCAGCTAAAAGACAGACACCTACTAGCCCTACTTCGGGCGAATGGAATAGAGTCAAACACAGGAAAGTTGGGAAAAACGCAGCAACCTGACTTGGATCATTAATTCCAGTTGAACGTTCCCGGAGGAGACACCAATTGGGGATTTGAGGGGGGGGAGGGGGGAGGGGAAGACTCCCCCCCCTTTTTTTTTCCCTCCACCAATGAGAGTATATGTGTATATATAAGAATATATATAGGGATATGCATATAATATGTGAAATTACAAAGAAATGTTTTTATTTATTTTTCCCCAATGAGATTATATGCGTTTATATGAGAATATATATAGGGGTATGCATATAATATTTGAAATTACAAAGAAATGTTTTTATTTATTTTTCCCCAATGAGATTGTATGCGTTTATATGAGAATATATATAGGGGAATACATATAATATTTGAAATTACAAAGAAGGGTTTTTTTTTTTGTTGTTTTTTCTTCCCCCAATGAGATTAATATTTGAAACTACAGAGGGGGGGGGGAGGGGGGAGGAGAACATTTCTGATTTTTTTTTTTTTTTTTTCTTTCTCTCTTCTCTCCCTCCCTTGTGAGCTTATATGTATATATAGGATAATATATATGGGTGTATGCATATTATGTGGGTTTCCCCCCCCCTTTTTCTCTTCCCTCTTCATCGCTCCTCCTCTGGGAAACCTCGTTACGGCACATGTCTTAATGCATAAACTGTACGAGATCAATTTCTTCCTAAAAACAAGTTGTATAGGATAACGTATAGACTGTTGGTAATGGGTGGTGGTGAGGCATTGAGCCTCTACTCACTTTCCAGACAGACTTTTTGTCGTCCTGGGAAGCGGGTGTTTGGTCCCTCAACACTGGACCACTTTGGAATTTCTTCTTTAAATGGGGGAAGGGAGATTAGTCCCTCCCCCCATTTCGGGTCATGGTTTGACCTTATGTTATGCCACATTTTGCTTTATTGTTTACTGTTTTATTCTTTCCTTTTGATTTCTCCCTCTTTCTCCCTGTCTTTCCACTCTGTATTCTCCTCTCTGTCGGCCTACCTGTCAGGATATGGGTTTTCTAGGTTACAGACTCATTACATGGTATACATTCTGGAGGATGTAAGGTTTAGGTTCCATGGCTGGACCAAATAGCTCTTCCACACCCCTTCGTGTTGTAACACACAACACTCAGGGGCTGAACTCTCCTATTAAGAGACGAAAGGCTTTTCAAGTCTATAAGTCTATGCATGTGGATGTTGTTTTACTACAAGAGACACACTTCCCAAGGCGGTACACCCCCTCTTTTTTACATGCTCACTTTCCAGTGTTCTATTTATCTAAGGCGGAAAATAAGACCAAAGGGGTGGCTATTTTATTTTCTAAATTTTGTAAATTCACTTTGATTAAGGAATACAGGGACTCGGAAGGAAGATTTGTTTTGGCTAAAGGAACCCTAGATGAAAAAATGTACACTTTTGTCTCATACTATGCACCAAATAGGGGACAACAGAATTTTTTTTCACAGATGCTAGATACTCTCCGACCTTTTATGGAGGGTATCATAGTTATGGGGGGGGACTCCAACTTGGCCTTTGATTCGGGTTTGGATAAATCTAAACCAAATAAGACTAAAATAATTAGGCCGACTAAAGCTAGTACTCAAGTGGCACGTATGCTACACCAATCTAGGTTGATTGATATTTGGAGAGAATTGAACCCAAACGCTAAAGACTATACACATTTCTCTAATCCCCACTTATCTTATTCACGAATAGACCACATATTGATTTCGAATCATCATGTCCCGGCAGCTGTTGAGTCAACTATTGCAGATGTTCCATGGTCGGACCATTCTATGGTACTGGTATCTCTAAGACGGGAGAATACAGCCCATAGAGTATCTCATTGGACTCTTAATCAATCTATTTTAAAAAATCCAGCCCTTGTGACGGAAATTGAACAAGCTATAAAGGAATATTTTGAATTTAATGATACACAAGAAGTTTCCCCGGAAACTCTATGGGCGGCCCACAAGGTAACAGTTAGAGGAAAAATAATACAAATTGCGTCCAGACTTAAAAAACAAAAGAGGGTGGAGGTGAGAGAGCTAGAAGAGAAATATCTAGACTTGCGCAGAAAACATAAGTCAGATCCTTCTGGATTTCCCACCTCTTCACTTGATGCCGCTAGATCGGCCCTGAACTTAGCACTAACAGCACGGGCAGGAGAAGATATGAAATGGACAGGTGCCAGATTTTACCAATTGAAGGATAAAATAGGGCCGATGTTAGCAAATAAATTGTCACCTAGATTTAAATCGAAGACGCTCCTCAAGATTAGACAAGCAGATGGATCCCTTACTTTAAATCCTCAGCGGATGATGGAAACCTTCCATGATTTCTATTCTAGACTTTACGCTTTTGACGATAAATCTACTTCAGATAAAATAGAGAAATTCTTGGATAAAATAAGTCTTCCTACTTTGAAAAAGGAACATATGGAGATATTGGAGGCTCCCATATCAACTGAGGAAGTTCTATCAGTAATTCAAAATCTAAAGACGGATAAGGCACCGGGACCCGATGGTTTTTCCTCCCCGTATTATAAAACATTCTCAGTTATCCTTACGCCCTACTTAACTCGCTTTTATAATTCCTTGACAGATGGTATTTCTATTAATAAACAACTTAATATGGCTTATATCTCAGTGATCCCGAAACCTGATAAAGACCTTAGTCTAGTTGAAAATTACAGGCCAATATCTCTTATTAATAACGACCTCAAAATATTAACCAAAATTATGGCCAATAGAATGTCCCCTTTCATGAACCAATATATTAATGGGGATCAGGTAGGATTCATTTAAGGGAGGCAGGGACCGGACCAGATAAGAAGGGCAGTTGATCTGATTTCCATTCTACAATCTGGGTGGACTGGGGATAGTGGACAAGAAGGGATGCTCCTTTCCCTAGATCTCCAGAAAGCCTTCGACTCAGTGTACTGGCCATATATGTTTAGGGTACTGAAGCGATGGGGTTTCGGCTCTAAATTCATGGGAATCTTATCTGCGCTCTATTCATGTCCGGAAGCTAAACTCCGTGTACAGGGCCTATTCTCAGAACCTATTAAGATCCGGAGGGGCACACGACAAGGATGCCCCTTGTCTCCTATGCTATTCGCAGTCATGATCGAATCTTTGGCTATAGCTATTCGTGATGACCCGGATATCAAGGGAATTAAATGCTCTCAAAAGGAACATAAATGTGCATTATTTGCAGATGATCTATTACTTTTCATAACCTCACCTCCATCCTCTCTTCCTGAAATTATTTACCTATTGACTGACTTCGCTAGAGTGTCGGGCCTCAAAGTAAATTGGGCTAAATCCAGAGCGCTTAATGTGTCACTCCCTGAACCCACAGTTTTAATGTTAAAAAACAAATATGAATTCAAATGGGAAATTTCATCTATCAAATATTTAGGAATCAACCTGACTTCGAAGTTTGAGTATCTCTATTCTGCCAACTATCCTCCTACGTTTAAAAAACTCGAGAAAGATTTAAATGAATGGGGTTCCCAGAAAATAGGATGGATTGGTAGGATTAATTCGGTTAAGATGACTCTGCTCCCCAGACTTTTATATCTCTTCCGCTCATTGCCCATCCCAATAATTAAAAGTCACCTAAAATAATTTCAGGGCAAAATCACCATATTCGTTTGGAACAAGAAGGGTCCGCGTGTTCCTTCTCGAAGCCTCTTCAATCTAACTGAACAGGGGGGTTTAGGAGTCCCGAATTTGTGGTGGTACTACCAGTCTGCTCCCATGTGGAAGAAAAATATATTTTAAATATATTTTTAAAAAACATTCATAATATATTTTTCCCAAATATATTGCCATATATTTCAAATGCTACAATTTTGGCCAGATTCAATATATTTCAAAAATATATTTCAATATATTTGTGAATATATTATTGAATATATTGGGAAATACATTTTGAAATATGTTGCAAATATATTCATAAATATATGTTAAATGTACTTCTGAATGCATTTAGCAATATATTTATGCAGCCATAAATATATTGCAACGTGCATTTTGGAATGCATTGTGAATATATTCAGAAATATATTGCTGAATACATTCACAATGCATTCCAAAATGCACTTTGCAATATATTTATGGCTGCAAAAATATATTGCTAAATGCATTTAGCAGTACATTTAACATATATTTATGAATATATTTGCAACATATTTCACAATGTATTTCCCAATATATTCAATAATATATTCACAAATATATTGAAATATATTTTTGAAATATATTGAATCTGGCCAAAATTGTAGCATTTCAAATATATGGCAATATATTTGGGAAAAATATATTAAGAATGTTTTTTTAAAATATATTTTAAATATAAATGTAAATGTACTGATTGCAAAATATAAAAAAAAATACATTCCTATTACATTTTGAAATGCTGTGCATTTATATATTGTATGCCTAAAAAACAGCAAATATTTGAAAATAAAAACAACACAGTACGATACACACAACTTTATTATCATGTAAATATACAAAAACTACAACACAGAGAATAGAAAGTGGTGTTAACTGTGGTAAATGACATTAATGACATAAAAGTTTGTGGTATTCTGATGGTTCCTGATGTTTCCCTTCAGGTGATATTTCAACACCGCAATTTTTCTTGTAACAGCGTCACTGATCACACCTTTTGAAGTCCCAGGAAACTTTGCCAAAGTAGCAGCTTTAAAAAGTAAATGGAAATATTAGACTTATTAGATTTTTCCTGTGAATCAAAAGCCATATAAGACCCTTTTCACACTGCAGCGCTGCTAAAGCTCCAGACGTTTTTTGCAGTGTTTTTGTAGCACTTTTTTTTTTAAAAGGGAAAAAGTACAGTTTTTATGCGCTTTTAAGGTGCTTTGGAAGCGCTGCCCATTCATTTTGAATGTTCCGCATGTGCACTTCCCCCTAGTGTTTAAGTACTCATTGCACTGAAAGGGATGCAGTTTCATGAGCTTTTTAGAGGCTATTTCTAGTGCTAAAACGCCTGAGAACTGCCTCAGTGTGAAAGGGGTCTAACAGATGCAGTTGAGTAAATAAAACAAAATTAAGCATGTATAAAAACATCAAAATATTGTAGAGTTTCAAAAATCAGTATACAAATCAATATCTTGCCTACAATTTGCCTTTTTAGTTCAGACTACTACCAGACTGAGAAAGATATCTCATTTTGACACAACATTCAAATTGGCTTACAGTCTACATGTCAAAGCTGATGTTTTCATTTCATAGGGTCTAACTGTTCCCGCTTCTCTCTTCTGTCAGCCGCTTGGAGGCACCGCCTTGAAAGTTACTTTTTATTGAAGTTGTTGTAAAGGTACTAGGGTTTTTACCTTCATGTATTCTATGCATGAAGGTAAAAAAACCTGCAACAGCCCCCTATACTTACATGAGCCCTCTCTCGATCCAGCGATGTCCACGAGAGCCTTGTCTCTCCAGGGACTTGCACTGCTGATTGGCTTTCTGTAGTAGTGGGAGCTTATGACTCCCAGTGCTGTCAATCACAGCCAGTGAGCTAATTAGGACATGGGGGCAAGGCAAGGCTCAGTGTGTGATTGGACACACAGAGCTCTTGGTTCAGGCGCACCGGCATGGGACCTGAGAAGAGAAGGATCTGGGCTGAAATATGGCATGTTTGATATTTAAAAAAAAGACAACTTTTAATGTTTCAGTACTAAAAGAAAACCTACCTGTTTAGGCCTTGAGTATGACACTTGACAAGGAGATGAGCTCAATACTTCAGATGGGACAGAAGGCGATGCACACGATACACCCACACAGGATGAACTTCCACCATCATTCTTTAGTGCTATTAGCTGCGCTCTTGTTGTTTTGAAAGTATCCATTACGCCAGGCAACTCTATGGAAATGCATAAAGACTTTTTAAGTAACACAATGGCCTATTTTCTCACTATATCCATTAACTTGATTTGTTAGAAATAATGACTTGTGGAACAATGTACTTTTACATGATTAGAGGGTTTCCTCCAGTCTGCTGCTGACCCCCACCCCACCAGATTAAAAAATATTCCAGGAGGGTTTCTCTTAAGGTAAAAGTAAAGATGTTCCACAAAACAAAAATCTTACTTGTGCATATAGTATGTAGTTACCTCAGTGCACTCACTGATACTATAATGAATGCAGTACAGTAAACTTCCAGTTACCAAACGATCCCCATTGGTACTGTTATTTCTGGTTGCTTGAGATCTAATAGTAACTCTCAAGCAACCACCTCCCATGGCACCCTGACCCCCACTTAGCAGCTAAAGGGGGTAGGGATTGGGGGCAGAGTTTTACCACCCCCAAATTCACATGTGAATGAGCCTTAAAAATGCTATTGCCAAATGCAACTTAGGGCTCATTCACAAGTGCGATATGCAATGCTCCAATGCACCTCTGAGAAATTCTGCAAGGTGGTGAGGAGGCAAAATGTTTACACCAGTAATTGCAGTGAAAGGCACACAATTGCAGTGCGGTAGTATGGCAATTATTTTAGTCAGGTGTGAGGAGGCAACATTGGAGGACACTGTGCCCTGTGATCTTTGACTTCTCCCATGTTGTTCAGGTAGATCTCCACCTCTCTAAGGTTGCCCAACTCTGCCTTAAAACACTGTAGAATGAAAGGGCAAATGATGGGTCAAACAGAAAATAAAGATAAAAAATAAAATAAAGGCAGCAGTACTGGTGGAATAACACACAATAAATAGATAAAAAAATGAAAAGACTGTGCCAATATAAAAAAGTCAATGACAATTAAAATTGAAAAAATGTCACCAATACCAATTCACATTGAAAGATTGGCATCCAGGGGCTGATATGCCAAAAACGGTGCACAATAATTAACCAAAACCAAAAAAATCAGAGTGCAAGGACAAATTTGTATATAAATTCACAAAATTAATGTCAAATTATATGTATAAACAATGAGAAGTTAATACGCCAAATCGGTGATCCCAAAATTGTATGCCAACAGCACACAATTGGCAAACCAAACCTCAAAAGTTCTTAATGATATCACCACAAAACTCAAACACTGATGACCAAATGAATAATGAAGGATGATGCAGATATGATGATCAGATACAGTGCCCGTTGAATGCAGTGATATAAAAAAAAAAGGGAAGGTGCCCACCACCGTAATTAAGTTGTCCGCTTACCAAAGGCAAGTTGTCTCAGTTGTTGGTTTTCTTCTTCCAAGTGCTTATTCCGGTTTCATATTCACCAGTTGTCAGTCTTGGTCAGGTGCTTTGACAGCGGCTGGCAGCCCATCTGTCAGAATTCCCCCAAAAAAATAAAAAAATAGCTTTCCACCTCCACACCTCCCATCCACCCCCCCCCCCCACACACACACACACCCCAGGCACCGCTAACCTCCTTCTGCACAATGTATTTGATGTCAGCTGAATGTAAACAGCAGGTAGAGGGGAACCATAGCCAGACTGCCATTGGCTGTTTCAAATTTTAAAATTAGGCTGACTATTGTGCCCCTTCCCACTCCCTGTTGTCAATCAGCAGAGGAAGATCTGAAGAAGAATGTTCTCCTTCAAATCCTCTCCTTTGCTGATTGACAACAGGCAGTGGGCAGGTGTAATAGCCCACTATTGGCTACTGCAATTTTAAATAGTCAATAGCAACCTGGCTATTGATTTCCCTGCTATCTGTTCTTTTTTTCCTGCATTCTGACAGTGGCCAGTGGCTGTTAGAATACAAAAAAGGCCTAGGTGACTGTCAACTGACATCAGGCTACTTCTGGGGTACCTGGATGTAAACAGAATATCAGTACCTCATATTGTTCTCGGCCTGAAAGGTGGCCCATAATTGGTATCTGTATGGAAAAATCCATATCTAATGGCACCTAGTAGCAGGGCAGATAATAATTAGTGGTGAGCGGAATACGCCATATTCGATTTCACGAATATTTCGAAGAATATTCGCGAATATTCGTTAATATCGAATATTCGTGATATTTTATAAAAAAAAATAAAAAAAAAATGCGAAATTTCGCCAATGCGAATTTTCGCCAATGCAAAATTTCGCAATTTTTTTTTTTTGATAAAATATCACGAATATTCGATATTTACGAATATTCGCTATATTTTATAAAAATAAATAAATAGCGAAATTTCACATATGCGAAAGCGAAAATGATTGCGAAATTTCGCTATTTTTTTTGGATAAAATATCACGAATATTCGATATTTACGAATATTCGCTATATTTTATTAGGAAAAAAAAATTGCAAAATTTCGCTAGTGCGAATGCGAAATTTATTGCGAAATTTGAAAAAATACGAATATTCGAAATAGCGAATATTCGCCGCGATATTCGAGTTATTCGCGAATAGTGTTGCTCACGAATATTCGTATTGCGAATATTCGGCTCGAATATGGCATATTCGAGTATTCGCGATATATTCCGAATTTCACGGTGAATATTCGCTATTTCGAATATTCGTATTTTTTCAATTTTTTTTTAGAACAGATCACATCCTAGAGATCCCCATCGACGTCTAAAAGCATTGCTGGTATGATTAGAGACCTTGGGCCGAGTAGCTGCAGCGATCATTTTATATTGCCGAAAAATCGCAATGCGATTATTCGGCAATAGCGATATCGCGCGATTATTTTTGAGAAATTCGCAATATTGTTTTTAGCTAAAATAACACATGTATTCGATTTCAGAGTGTTACTGTCGAAATTCCGCAATCAATTTCTCATTCGCATTTTTGCGAAATTACGATAAAATATCAAGAATATTCTGAGCCAATCAGAGTGCTCCTTCCGCATTTGCCGAATATTCACAATTATTTTGTATTGTAATATATCACGAATATTCTGAGCCAATCAGAGTGCTCCATTCCGCATTTCTCGAATATTCGCAATTATTTTGTATTATAAAATATCACGAATATTCTGAGCCAATCAGAGTGCTCCATTCCGCATTTCTCGAAATTTCGCATTCGCATTCGCAATAGCGAAATTTCGCAATCATTTCATTTCCAAAAAATATCACGAATATTCGTATTTAGCGAATATATCTCGAATATTCGACTATATATTCGAGATATATCGCAAAATCGAATATGGCATATTCTGCTCAACACTATTCGCGAATACTCGAATATGCAATATTCGTAGCGAATATTCGCAATGCGAATATTCGTGAGCAACACTAATAATAATATGCAAAAGGGGAGGGAGACATAAAACATTGGTAGCACTGTGCCCTGACATTATGGGGTATATGTACTAAAGGCAAATCCGCTTTGCACTAAAAGTGCACTAGATCTGAAGGGGACAAAAAAAACAAAAACTTTTTTGCCTGTACATGATTGGATGATAAAATCAGCAGAGCTTCCCCTCATTTCAGATCTACCCCTCAGATCTACAGCGACTGCATGTCCAAGTGCACTTGTAGTGCAAAATGGATTTTCCTTTAGTGTGTATGTTACACAGTTACTGGATATAACATGGATGCCATACATATTATATGCAGCAGGGTGACATGCTGTGGAAGAGGAGCTCTATAATATTACATTACTGTGCACATGCTGTATGGTAACTGGGAAGGTGAATGCACACAGAATGAGAACTATTCAGCAGGAAATAGACAAATACAACTTAACTCATACACCAAACTTTCACTATTCTAATATTATTTGATAGAAGGCTTACCTTTCATCCAGGAGAATACATCCAGGACATTACAGAGAGCCTCTCCACCATGCCATGCTTTCCTTTTCAGAGGCCTTACCAGGAACAGGAAGTGAGAGGTGAAAGTTCACCCCCCTGGTTCCCACAGCTCACTTCCTGTAACAGACCTCCTGTATTGTTTCCTGTATTATGATTGCAGTCTCATTTAAAGAGTTTCCCCCAGGGCTGAATTTACATATTATAAGAGCAAAGGCACAGAAATCAGACCCACATCCCAATAAAAAGAATGAGATAAAAGAAATGAGAAAAATATTTATACATGTAAGTAAGTGATGGGAGATGCATTCTATATATATATTTTGTATCTTCATTCTGGTAGGTATATGTGTAGATATATATATATATATATATATATATATATATATATATATATAATATACTCTATGTGTATGCGTGTATATATATATATATATATATATAATTAAGGTGACTAGATTTTTTAAATAAAATCCAAGGACACATTTTCTTTTTACTAGTAATGGCGGCAATCAGCGACTCTCTGCCCATCGCTGCAGCCGCCCACCACACAGCCTGCCAAGTCTTACTCTCCGGGTCCCCGCTACTGCTTGGTGGGGTGTGGAGGAAGATCACTCCGCCAGGGAAGGCAAGGAGATAAGCAGGCAGGCAGCAGGCCGGGACTTGAGCCCAGGCAGAAGAACATGAAAGCGGAGCTGAATGGGAATGCACCCGAAACTTAAGAAATATTCCCTTCGCTCCGACCAACACATGATCATCAGAAAGGGGCACAGGTAATGGAAAAAATACCCCCCCCCCAAGCTAGTAGGAGCGACAGAGTAGGGGGGTGTAATTCAGAATTTTTTTTTTTTTAATTCTGCACTGACTGTCTTTGAAATGGCCCTACCCCTGTTCAAATCCAATCTGGGGACAAAACTGGGGACAGACTCCTTAATCCAGGGACTGTCCCCTGAAACCGGGGTTGTCTGGTCACCCTATATATATACACACACACACACATAGTATATCTGATATATATATATATACAGTATATACATACATACACACACACACACACACACAGTATATATGAATATATATTAGGGCTGTGCAAATTAACTTTTAATTAATCGATTAATCTTTAATTTTTTTGATCTATCAAAAGTCTTTTTGATCAATTAAAATTCTTTTGATTGGTACTCACCTCTCCGCCGGCTTTTGGGCCTTCAGGGAGTTCCGTCGGAGATCCGGTGACATCACGGACACCGGCGGGGCTTGCTGTGTCCATCTGAAGGGCTCCTTAGCTGTGCCTTCATGTCTGCATGCCGGCGGGACCTTACTATCTGCCACACGCAAGGGCTGTTACACTTCCCTCTATCACTTCCCTCTATCAACCTGGGATTCTACAGCCACCCACTGGGAGTTGTGATAGTTCCCTTCATGGGACATCTACATGCCGACGGACTGATGTTAACCTCTCCTCATCTGGACTCAGCAGTGGTATCGTTGTACACATTTTTATACCAGTATCATACTTAGCTACATGTTTTTATGACTGCTTTTGCTATCGTTTGGTATTACTCGCACCATTTTTACAGTTTATGTAGCTACATCGATTTTATCTCCAGCGCAATATTTATTTTGTTACCTACTTGAAGACTATAAAAGTTTTAATGCTATTCCCATCGAGCGCTGCCTTTGTGTGCATTTTGTATCCTGCTATCCATTTTTCCAGTGGTTGGTAGCTGCACTGGGAATCAGCCTGCAAGGAGATCAGCTAAAAGTAGTTGGATCTGTATGTGTGTTATAATTAATCGAAATTAGTCGATTAGTCGATTAATCGATTAAAAAAAAAATGATTAATCGAACACAAAAGTTTTGATCAGTAACAGCCCTAATATATATATATATATACACACAAGAATGCAGCTCTCATCACTTACATATTTATCTTCCAGCCCAGCCTAGCATTGGCACATAACAGTGCAGCTTGGGCAGGGATATGACATTTAAAGCAGAGTTCCACCCAAAAGTGGAAGCTCCACTTATTTGCCTTTCCCCCCCCCTACTTTGCCACATTTGCCACCTTTCTGGGGAGGGGAGCAGGTTCCTGTTTTTGACAGGTACCTGTCCCCACTTCCGAGAGATCTCGCTGCGGCGGATGCGTTCCCGATGCTTTTCTGCATGTGTGTTTTTGATGCATTCGAGAGCATGTTTGGTGTGTTTTTAAAGCATTCCAGTGCATTTCCCCCTCTTTTTTTCTTAACCTTAAGGACATGTTTGTTCAGGTGCATTCTAGTGCATTTTTGATGTGCTTTACAGTGTTCCATTACAGTGCAGTGCAGGAAAAATGCAGCATGCTCTACTTTTTTTCTGGAGCTGCAAGCACTGGTGTGAATTATGCCATTGAAAACCATATAACTTACTTTCCATGCAGACAAAAAAAAAACGCACTGGACTGCATGTGGTGTGAATTGGCCCCTATAGGCAATGGAGGCAGCAGCACCCGAGAGCCAATGGAAACATTGGCTGGGATACCAACATCGCCGGATTCCAGGACAGGTAAGTGTCCTAATATTAAGTCAGCAGCTGCAGTATGTATACAGTATGGGGGTTATTTACTAAAGGCAAATTCACTTTGCACTACAAGCGCAAACTACAAGTGCAAAGTGCATTTGAAATTGCACTGAAAGTGCACTTGTAAGTGCAGGCGCTGTAAATCTGAGGGGTAGAACTGAAATGAGGGGAAGCTCTGCTGATTTTATCATCCAATCATGTGCAAGCTAAAATGCTGTTTTTTGTATTTTCCATGCCCCCCTCAGATCTACAGCGACTGCACTTCCAAGTGCACTTTCCATGCAATTTCAAGTGCACTTTGCATTTGTAGTTTGCACTTGTAGTGCAACGTGGATTTGCCTTTAGTAAATAAACCCCTTTGTGTAGCTGCTGAGTTTTAATTTTGTGCTGGGGAGAACTTTAATATCCCAATTCCTTTTAATTGGCTGCTGGAATTACCCTTCGGCAGGTACTAAGTCCAAACAATGGACTGGACTTAGTATAAAAAGAATATACAGTATATATACTATATATATCATATTGCCAAAAGTATTGGGCTGCCTGCCTTTACACGCACATGAGTTTTAATAGCATGCCAGTCTATAACAGCTTCAATTCCTCTGAGAAGGCTGTCCTATGGGAATGTTTGACCATTCTTCCAGAAGCACATTTGTCAGTTCAGGCACTGATGTTGGATGAGAAGACCTGGCTCACAGTCTCCACACAAATTCATCCCAAAGGTGTTCTATCAGGTTGAGGTCAGGACTCTGTGCAGGCCAGTAAAGTTTCTCCACCCCAACCCACTCATCCATGTCTTTATGGACCTTGCTTTGTGCACTGGTCCAAATGATTTGGTGGTTTATGGTGTGTGTGGGGGGGGGGGATTATGGTGTGGGGTTGTTTTTCAGGGGATGGGCTTGGCTCCTTAGTTCCAGTGAAGGGAATTCTTAAGGCGTCAGCATACCAAGACATTTTGGGAAAATGTCATGCCCCCAACTTTGTGCGAACAGTTTGGGGACGGCCCCTTCCTGTTCCAACATGACTGATCACCAGTGCACAAAGCAAGGACCATAAAGACACTGATGAGCGAGTTTGGTAATAATAGTGCAACTACTGATTCATGGATTAAACAGAACATTGAATATTTATATCCAGAGTTTCTCCCGGGAATCTGTAAGCAGACAAGACCCTTGGACTGTGGAGGTGGATGTCTGTGAAGGTTTTCATTCATTCAGGTCAATCAATAAATCAATATAACTGGACTTGCTGTATTTTAGGATGTTTTGCTGGTCCGCCGACAAGCGTTCTCAATTCAGAATGACTTATACAAAAATTCTTTGGGAATGGAAAGTGGATGCGAGAGGTTTATCTGCTTTGTATTAAATGGATTATGTGCTTAAAATCTTATAATTTATTTTTTATATTTTATTTGAATCTTTTTTTTATTTTTATTTTTTATTTTTTTGTAAAATACGAAACAAAATGGTAGTGGGCCTCTTATAAATGTATTCAGAATGTTATCTATGAGAGACAAAATATATGTTGAAATGTCTTTATTAGACATTAAATATTTTCAGAAAAACATATTTTAAAAATATATTTTCTAATATATATCTTTGTAAAATACATTTAAATTATATTTTTGGAATGCATTTACAAGTATATTTAAAGATATATGTTTAAATGCATTTTTTTATATGTTCAAAAATATCTGGACAATATATTTACAAACATATATTTTCACATATATGCCTTTGGAAAATATATTAAAATTATATTTTTGGAACACATTTACAAATATATGTAAAAATATATGTTGAAAAAAATCTGAAGAATATATATAAAAAATATATTTTCCAATATATGTCTTTGGAAAATGCATTTAAATTATATTTTGGAATGCCTTTACAAGTATATTTAAAAATATATGTTTAAATGCATTTTTTTAGATGCTCAAAAATATCTGTCAAATATATTGAAAAAAATATATTTTAAAATATATGCCTTTGGAAAATATATTTGAATTTACATTTTTGGAATAGATGTAAAAATATATTCGCGTAGGCCAATATATTGTAAATATATTTAAAATATATAATTTCTTTTAATAAATATATTGGAAATATATTTTTCTTCCATATGGGCTAGGTTGGCCCAACTTTCTGAAGTATATCTTAAAAAGGACCGTCCTGATTGGATTAATATAGAAGAACAAGCATCTTCTGCGTTTACTATAGAAAATTTGATGTGGTGTACCCCCAAACACAGACCCGCTATTATGTCCCCAACCCTTTCTCAAGCTTTAGTAATTTGGGATTCACTTAGGAAAAATCCTTCTCTGGTCTCGAAAGGTCAACCCTTAGCGGAGGTTTTCCTGGATCCGATCTTTGCATCTAGAGTCGACGTTGACTCCTTCAAATGGTGGCATGACAAGGGGGTGTACTGCATTGGACAGCTCTTCTCAAGATTGGGCCCTTTACCCGAACAATTTTTTGTTGATAATTTTGATCTCCCCTCCTCCGAGAGATTGAGATTCTCTCTATTACATGATTACGCCCAAAATCTTTGGTCTGATAATCTAATTTCTGGCTCCCTATCTCCATTTGAACATAGATGCGACCAAGCCTCGGCGAGACGGGGTAATATCTCAGTTATTTATAAATCTCTCGCGATAAATGATACAAAATTACCCCACATGCTCGCTTGGGAAAGAGAACTTGGAGATGAATGGGACTTAGAGGATTGGTATGGAAATTTTGCTAGATCTATTAAGGGTTTGCTAAGTGTATCTCTGGCGGAAGCCAATGCGAAAATCTTTACTAGATGGTACATGGTCCCTCTTAAATTGGCCTCGATGTATCCTTCATACTCACCCTTATGCTTTAGAGGTTGCCAGGGAATAGGGTCCATGTTTCACACTTGGTGGGAATGTCCAAAGATTCGGGGTTATTGGAATAAGGTGTTTCACATTGTCAGACGAGTAACAGGGTGTAATGTGCATCAGTCTCCAGCAATCGCTCTATTGAATGGTCTAATCCCACAAATCTCGAAGGTTACCAGAAAACTGATTCTATTTATCCTGACAGGCGCCAGAATTGCTATTGCAGCCGCATGGAAGAAACAGTCGGTCTCTATTCTACACATGAAGAGAAAAGTCACATGGATCATGGAGCAGGAAAAGAGAATTAGTTTAATGTTAGATAAAACTATTTTGTTTACTGAAACTTGGGAACCGTGGCTTAAGTACATGGGAATCCCCTATACTCCGGGGATACAGTAGTGGCTGTTGCTCCGGACTGATGCATAATCTTGGCAGGTGGGCTTACTCTTTCCTCTGAACTCTTTACTCTTCTCATCTCTATCTCCCCCCCCCTTCTCTTCCTCCCCTTTTCCCCTTTTTTTTTCTCTCCTTTTCTTTTCTTTTTTTCTCTTAATTTTAGATTCGAGAAGACTAAACATAGTACATTACTTCTCATAATGTGATATTCTCACTTTGGGGATAATGGGTTCGGAAATACTCATTATATATCGGGTTTTTCTATTATAGTTAACCCTGGGTAGGATGTTGTCTTGGTTCTTTAGACAAATGTTAGATCAAGTTGCTTTTGGGGAGGTTGGGTGGAGGGGACAGGTCCACCTCTAGGATACAGAGTGATCCCAAGAGGGGTGTCGGAGAGGCAGAGATTGTCCTGGATACCCACCTTCTTGGGGTCTATGAAAGATTGGTCTACTACATCCCTCATTGCTTTAATATTCTGGATCAGACCATAGGATATATGAGATGTTGGGGGATTAGGGAGGTGATTTGGGACAAACTATTTTACCTATGGGGTTCTGATTTATCTTAATAGTTCTCATTTCTCTTTGCAGTTCAATAAGTACTACCCTCTGGGGTTAAAAATGTTGGAAACGATAAACACTGAATGTACCTGTTTATTCTCAAATGTATGTTCAGCTGTAATATTTACTGTGTTATTTGGCGCATAGCTGTATATTTTATATTTTTTTGTTTTGAAAATAAACTTAAATTTGAATGATAAAAAAAAAAAAAGAAAAATAAAGACATTTAAATTGATTTTCCCTGCAAGTTTTCTTTATTTTGTAAACAACAGCGTAGGGAGCCAGTCTGTATAAGGCCACAATTTAGTGCACTCGAAGCAAGATTAGAGATTTTTTGGATAAATTGTGGTGTTCTTTTGGATGGAAATAACACATTTTTCATAGACTTTTCGATAGAAGTAACAGGTGTGGAAAAATTGAGCTTTGGGTGTTGTAATTGGGCTTTGGGCAGAAGTTGTAAAGTCAGCTATTTGGACAAGCTTTAATTTGGACGTTGGGCATGTGGGTGGCAGGGAGTGTATTTATTTTGCCGATACAGCAGCTGGGGAGGAGACAGTTGCCCGATTTTCTCTATAGCTGGTGGTGTGCTGTTGGCAGAAATGTTGAAAGGACCTGTGACACCCTTTGCTATACCATCATCCCTGCCAGTGGAGGCTGCTGAGAGGTTAGGAGATATAGAGGAGATAGACATGAAAGGTGAGGAGTGAAGAGAAGAAAAATTGTGTCGCTTTTGTGTGGCTTTCAGATGCTCTTGCCAATTGACTGAGTGGTTGGAGGTTAAATATCTTTGCAAGCATGTGGTAACAGAATGGCTGGTGTTTTTGCATTGCTTGATCTGCTCGAGTCAGAGATTGCAAATTACAACAGTGTGATCAGCTGCACAGATACTAAAAAAAGCCTACACAGCTAAACTGTGGGTCAGGAAAACAGCTCCACAATCTTATGGAAAATGGTAACTGCCCTTTACTGTTCCATGATGGTTGACTCTGGGGGACATCCTGCCTTGTTGAGGTTGTGCCTCCCCCTCACTTTCCTCCCCTGCTCAATTCAGTGACCTCATTATCATCCCCCCAATCCTCATCATCACTGTATCCAACTTGGAAATATGTTGCGGCTGGGGAACATGACTGACAATTTGTTGTTTTTTTAGTGTTCCTCCCTCTCTGTTGGCTCATGTTACTCCCTTCCTTAACCTCAGAACTAGTGTTGGGCAAACAGTTAGCCCCAAGCATGAATTTGGGCTGAACATTGACTGTTCGCCCCATTCGGGGAACACCCAAATTTGCAGTTTTTTTGGGCAGTTTTTTTTCCCGCTGAACCCTTTGCAATGTACTGCGTGCTGCACAGTGCATTCTGCATGCTGTTTTGGCAAAGCTTTGTGCAATCAGGGCACAGTAAAAGCTGGGAAGCCAGCTGCGTTGTCCTTAGCAACCGATGAGTGATAAGCTGTCAATGGGCTTCCCTGCTAAAATAAAGACATTTGCCAGTAAAAAATTGTAAAATAAAAAAAGGCGTGGGAGTCCCCCCAATCCATACCAGACCCTTATCCGAGCATGCATTCTGGCAGTTAAGGAATGGGTAGATGAGCGACAAATCCTTTATTAAAAAAAGAAACAAACAAAAAAAAGTGTCCCTCAATGTAAATCAACTGCCAATCATGACATCAGAAGGGGGCGGTGCCATCAGTTGACGTACCCTGGTGGCCCTGCCACCTGCCTATATAAGAGCTGTCAAAGTGCAGGGCGAGCAGTCAGCAGGAGGCCTCCCAGAAGGAAGAAGCAATTTTTTTTCTACTTTTCGGGTCTCTCATGCTCCTTAACTTTAGTCGTTTTCTGTGAACCTGTGGCCTATTCCAGTAAACTCTAGATGAGGATGACGTTAGGAACCAGTTTTTGTAAACCTAAAGCTATTTCTTCCAATCATAGCAAGGATGTTGTATAAATCAGTCCAAACTTTAGGTTTAACTCTATTTAAATTATAACTGAAGTCCAAACTTTTTGTTTTTGTTTAGAGTGGAGAGGGATTAGAGCACCTAATAGGTTTTTATTGCAGTCTGTGCCCCTTTAAGGAGATTCATCCTCTCCATTTGTCCTGTTTACCATTATTATTTAAAATGAAAATAATTGTTGTCCCCAGTAAAGTAATAGAGGGGGGATTTTCCAATGGCGACACTAGTTCCAGTGATCTGGAGGTCCCCAAGCAATTCACTTCATTTTCAGGGATTTTCTATCTATTCCTGTTTTGGCTATGGAAACTGACATTCCTCTTTTGCTATAAGATCATTGTCACCTCAGTGACCATGAATTTATAGAAAAAAGTGTTCATAAGACTTGGCTGAACAAACCAAAAGCTGTGATTAGTGGATGACAAGCAACTGATCAGAGCTATTCACCAATGTGACCCTCACCTTCCCTGTCACTGCCACCACTTCTCTGCCCTGTGACTCCTTTGCTTCCTACTGCTGTTTCTGACCGTTCAAATGGAGCCCCTTCACTCGTATGCCCCCTTTCTATGCAGCTACTGGCTTTTCCTCCTCTCCCCTTTTGCCAGCTTCAGATGCTGCAAGGGAGCCATGGGTGCTTTAACAATATACACATGCATCCACATGCCACTCTGTCTCCCTATTACTGATCCTCCAGCACCTTTCCTTGCAGTGCTGCTGGCTATCACTTGTGATAGATCAAAATTAATGAACACAGTAAGTGATCATTACTGATTGCTTTTGTGTTCATTCCTTAATGATTCAGTTTGTGAATTAATAGGAACCTCTATACATAGACTTCTATGCAGAATCGCTGGCTGAAAATAAGGATATCTGAATTATGCCTGTAGCTGCAGGCATCATTCAGATAGCCCCCCCTCAATACCAGGACGTCATATGATGGCGTGCGATATTGAGGTGGTTAAAATACATGCCGCACTGTATGAAAGAATGTTGCGAGCAGCAACGAGAAACACAGCAGAAAAGAATAGAAAACTTGGCAAAGACAAAGACTGCAATTCTATAGAGTAAGCAACTGACTCACCTACCTGAGACACACACACACTGACCCACCTACCTGACACACCTACCTGACACACACACACTGACCCACCTACCTGACACACACACACACTGACCCACCTACCTGAGACACACACACTGACCGACCTACCTGAGACATACACACTGACCCACCTACCTGAGACATGCACACACTGACCCACCTACCTGACACACACACACACACTGACCCATCTACCTGAGGCACACACACACACCGACCCACCTACATGAGACACACAAACACACTGACCCACCTACCTGATACACACACACACTGACCCACCTACCTGACACACACACTGACCCACCTACCTGACACACACACTGACCCACCTACCTGACACACACACACACACTGACCCATCTACCAGACACATTTCACATTGCACATTTCAAGTATTACACTTTATACATAAATACTCCTTATGTTATGTTACTCGCTTTTATACATGATGCTATCTGTCCATGTAAAGTATATTATATATGTTGTATGAATATGTTGTATTTTTTGTAAAATGTTACATCCTTTTGTCAAAGCAGTGCCGCCAACCCCTCATTTGGGCTCTCCATGCACCAATGGGTACTGGAATGTGACTGTCCCGGGATTCACACACACACAGTGGGTGCACAATTTCAGAATGTTGGAGGAAACCTTCTCATACCTTTGTGCAAAGCTAGATCCAGCAATGGAGAAGTAAAGCACCAACTTCAGAGCCAGTTTCCGTGTGAGGAAAAGAGGTGCCATTGCACTGTGGAAGCTGGCTACCAACAGTGAATACAGAAGTATAGGTCATCTTTTTGGTGTCAGTAAATCATCAGTGTGTCAGTGTGTGCAGGAGTTCTGTAAGGATAATGCAAAAGGTAAAGATTATATAGCGCTCGTTATAGAAACAATGATAAAAGATTAGAAGCTGCAATAATAAAAAGGTTATACAACCTCAAACATAGTATACAAAGAACAAAATTGCGCTAAAAAAACTGCAAATATACCTAAGCAGTATAACAATAGGAAAATAAACAATAAGTTTAGTCCATATAAATGAAAGAAATGAATGCACAGGATCAGATGTGGTTTCAAAGTTCAATTGTGAAGTAAAAGTTCATATTAGGGATCTCCCGGGTGTAAACACTGATGACAAACTTTTGAGAAAAAGTGTTGAAAGTAAACACCTCCACCATAGGTATGAATGGCCTCTTACCAGATGCACAATGAAAGCCCGTGTCTTCCGGGTAGAGAGAAGTTTGCGCGGTGACGTCACGTGCTGACGTCACCACGCAAACTTCTCTCTACCCGGAAGACACGTGTGGAATGTGCTAGCCGGCGGGCTTATTTTATATTGGATGCCTGTCTTTGACCATTTTCTTGTAAGTGCATACCATTTTCTTTTTATATTAAAACCTGACGATTTTACACTATGCGAGCCTTTTTGTCCTTCTATACATCCTGACGCATACCGACGATACCGAGGATGGTCCCCATATAGGTGATCTGGACGTTGGAGGTGTTCATGTTGACTTCTGGGTTTTGACATAAGGCTTACTTTCATTGTGCATCTGGTAAGAGGCCATTCATACCTATGGTGAAGGTGTTTACTTTCAACACTTTTTCTCAAAAGTTTGTCATCAGTGTTTACACCCGGGAGATCCCTAATATGAACTTTTACTTCACAATTGAACTTTGAAACCACATCTGATCCTGTGCATTCATTTCTTTCATTTATATGGACTAAACGTATTGTTTATTTTCCTATTGTTATACTGCTTAGGTATATTTGCAGTTTTTTTAGCGCAATTTTGTTCTTTGTATAGTTCTGTAAGGATGTCTGCACGTTGCTAGATCTTGAAATTGTTCATTTTCCGGACAGGGAAAAGCTTAAATACATGGCTGACTACTTTGAGAACAGGTAGGGCCGTCCACAGTGTGTTGGTGCTATTGATGGCTCACACATACCAATAATAGCACCACAAGAATGCCACACTGACTACTTCAACAGAAAAGGCTGGCATTCCATCATCCTCCAGGAAGTAGTGGATGGAAAAGGACTATTCTGGAGTGTGAATGTAGGGAAGCTTGGGGGTTTGCATGATGCTCGCATTATACGATTGTCCACATTTTGTCATTGAGTTGGGCAGGGAGGCCTGTACTCTGTTTGCACTAAGAACATTTGTGTGGTAAATGTTGGCTATTATGTGCTCGGGGACTCTGCCTACCCTTTACAAAATTGGCTCCTGAAACCATTTCCTGACAATGGACGCCTGACACCAGAACAACAAACCTACAACAAGAAAACATCCAGGGCATGGGTCGTAAGGGAAAATGCATTCGGAAGACATTTAATGGTAGGTGTTTTATGAAGAGCAATGACAGTGACATTAAACTTGCCAAATCCATGGTGCTTACTTGCTGTGCTCTTCACAATTTTTGTGAAAGTCATGGAGAAGGCTTCCACCAGGATTGGAATACATCTTCAGAAGAGCCAGTACTAGTAATAGCAGCACAGGATATTGAAGAAGAGTGCAGTGAAATACATCAGGCTCTGATGCGGCAACTCAATGTTTAATTTCTTACCATGTTTTTTTTTTTTTTTTTTACTAAAGTATTACTATATTTTTAATAACGTGTTACATAAATTTAGACATACTCAAAAAACTCTCTCATGGTTTTTATCCCACAAAAAAAAAAAAAACACTAATCGTTTCCTTTGTCATATTTGTTTATTGAAATTTCACAAGTCAGGGAACAGGTTAAAAAGCGATACAGGTATATACAATAATACGGTACAGTATAACATTATAATATGACTAAAAATAAAGTTGCCTTGTACTTTAATCAAGAGATTGTCAACTCAGAGAGACATTTCCTATAGTGTTAAGAAAACAACATTTGTCTAAGCTTAGACTATGATAGATTAACGGAGTCTCAAAATAATTATAATTTGGGAATATCTAAAGTTCTTAATAAACAAAGCGTTCTCATTTTCCTAGTTAGAGAAAATTCCAACGGTTAAAAACATCAGAAAAAACAAGAAATACAATTATGAGTAATGCTATGTGAAACTGATAAAGAGAGAAAAATATAAGAAAGGAAAAGGAAAGGTAAAATAGCAAAAGGGTTAGAAAAGAAAGGAAAGAGGAGAAAGGAAAGGGAAGGGATTTCTGAGGCAAGGTGTGTTTCTAATCATATATTCAATATAAAACATGAAAATGCATGAGAAATGTACCCAGGCATCAAGATTGTTGCATTGAAATTAGAAGGCAGGTAATGTGTCATCCAAGGGAGCCATATATTCTTGAATTTAGGAATTTTGTCATGTGTTATAGCCTCTGTTTTGGCATAAACCATGGCTGGATTAGTTCTACAATTAGTTTCAGTTAATATCAGGGTATACATTTTCCAGGCTTTAGCGATTGTTTGTTTTGCAGCTGTATTGATCTGTAGCAGTAGCTTGAACTGATTATTAGAGAGAGTTGTTGGTTTTAAATTCAAAAGCGCTATCAAAGGATCACTGGACACTGCAAATAGTGTCGAAATCATACGGAATACGTCTTCCCCAAATCTTTTGACAATTGGACAGGTCAACCAAATATGGAAATGTGATCCAGGTTCAGTGCAGCCTCAAAAACAAGAGGAGGAGTAATTGGGGGCAAATTTTGCAATTCTGGTAGGAACTAAGTACCAACGTGTAAGTACTTTGTAGCTAGTTTATAGGCTATATTTTATAGTTTATAGGCTATATTTTGAGAGGAAGATTTTGTAGTAATCCAAATCTTATCCCATACTTGTGTGTCCAATGAGAATCCAAGATCAGATTCCCACTTAGCTACATATGTGGGCAGACTAGAATCTGAATTATAATGAGTTGGGCATATATGTTCAAAATAAGTCCTCGCCCCCTTCCCCTCAAGAGGCTTTCCTCCTGGTGTGCAAGGCTTTTTTCCTGGTGTGGAGTTACAGACGGAAGAACAAGAAGTGAGGATTTCTCAGAAGAAATAAGGACATTTAAAAGCAAAATCAAAAGTATGAGGTAAGTGAAAGAGGACTGCACTAAGGTAAAGGAAGCTATTTAGGGGGGAAAAATTACTTTACAACCCCTTTAATCTGAAGATATCGGAACATTTCAGAGTTTGGAAGTTCATGACTGTTACCTAAATCAGAGAATGTTAGAAAGGAATAAGAGGAAGTAAGATCATGTAATTGGGTCAATTTAGAGGCGGTCCTTGCTTTGATGGTTTTAGGAAATTTCCAAAGAAGGGGGAGGGGAAAACCAAAGAGTTTCAGAAAGAATTTGTCAGAGAGGAATACGGATTAAGACTGCAATTTATTCATTAATTATCCACATAAAAAAACACATTTAATTACACAAAGGTGCCAGTGTCTCCACAGCACTAATAAAATTAGACGTTAGTCTAAAAAGGACAGTAGGCCACCACAACCATTAGAAATGGTATAACCACAGACAGAGCTGTGATACTAGATGGATTTTCTTTATACTGTGATCTCTTCTTCAGCTGTACTGACTTATGGTACGCTTTGCTGATTGTAGCCTCTGCAGCAATCACTGCCTGGCATAAATAGATCCTATTACATGCTAACCAAACATCTTACTGTTAAACTAGCAGTGCTTTCAAATGCTGTACTTGCTGATGTCCACTACTGAACTGTAGGGTAACCTACCTCCTCCCCGTGTGGAATATATCTCCATGAACTAGTGACAGAATTTGATTGGAATCCATCTAGTATCACAGCTCTGTCTGTGGCTATAGCATCTCTAATCCAGTCCCTTGATATCCATCATTATAAGCCAGTTCTCTGACTGGTCTCTTTAGGTGTATGTATGCAAGCTATGTGCAAGGTCGTGGTGGCCACCTGTCCTTTTTAGACTAAAGTCTAATTTTATTTTAAGTTTCTATAAAAGAGAATTTGGACTTTGTAGGCACAACTCATTAAAATTAGTATTTAATAGGAAAAAACAAAACATATAACATGACAATTGCACTATAATATGCATTGAAACAAAAAAAGACATTAATAATAGAACCACATTATGATCACTCTGAAAAAAACACGCTCAATAGCCACAGGGCTATATGTAGATTGTACAGTATAGGCACTGGGTGGAGGGGTGATTTCAGAGGAAGACACTGAATGGATTCTTGGACGATAAAAAACAGCTCTACATGTTTCGTGACTTTTCTTGCTTCGCTTCTTCGGGAGCTTCGATAAACGGTGTTTAATTAGTTTGAAGAAGAGATAGCTGGCGTAATGTGTCCCAGTGAAAATACCTATTGACCATCAGAACGCACCCAACACAATTGAGGGTGGGGACTGATACAAAACACCTCAATTCCTCATCGTGCGCCTAGGCAACAACCAGTTGGGGTATCGAGAGAGGTTCTTGTATAATTATAGGCCAGCTTCCCAAGTATAAAGCAAATAGACAAAAGAGACGACAATCCTCAGGGAGCATCAATCACAAATTTCAAGAACCGATCTTTGGCCACTCTCTTGATATATGTAAAACACCTAAGATCTAGGTATTATTGCTGGGGGAGCCTTCTCGAAATCGGGCACTAGATGGCGATAGAGGATGCCCAGTATACTTCCAAACTGGGAAGTGCACTAGAGAGGTCCTGTTAAAACAGGATCTGGGCGGTAGGTAAAGCGCGGCCGCGCTGGTAGCTGTTATAGGTCTGCTCTCCCCTTCAAACACCTGCTGAATCCATTCAGCTGGCCTATAATTATACAAGAACCTCTCTTGATACCCCAACTGGTTGTTACCTAGGCGCACGTTGAGGAATTGAGGTGTTTTGTATCAGTCCCCACCCTCAATTGCGTTGGGTGCGTTCTGATGGTCAATAGGTATTTTCACTGGGACACATTACGCCAGCTATCTCTTCTTCAAACTAATTAAACACCATTTATCGAAGCTTCTGAAGAAGCGACGCAAGAAAAGTCACGAAACATGTAGAGCTGTTTTTTATCGTCCAAGAATCCATTCAGTGTCTACCTCTGAAATCACCCCTCCACCCAGCGCCTATACTGTACAATCTACATATAGTCCTGTGGCTATTGAGCATGTTTTTTCAGAGTGATCATAATGTGTTTCTATTATTAATGTCTTTTTTTGTTTCAATGCATATTATAGTGCAATTGTCATGTTATATGTTTTGTTTTTTCCTATTAAATACTAATTTTAATGAGTTGTGCCTACAAAGTCCAAATACTCTTTGATAGAAACATGGTCACATGCTTCTTTCCACAAATCAATATATTCAAGGATGTGGCACATATTGTTTAGTGGGTGAATGATTACCACCCTAGGGTGATCGTAATCAGAATAACACTATTTTAGGTAGTATAGCCATTTTAATAACATTGATTTTACCGATCCAAGAAATACAGAGAGAAGACCACTGAGTTAATAGATAGGTGGATAATTTGTCCTGAATAGTTCAGAGAGATGAGGCGTAAGATTAATTCCTAAGTATGGGAGACTGGTAGTAGACCATGAGAAAGGGAGAGATGCCTGCGCCTGTTGTACGTCTGAGGGGGATAGGGAAATATTTGGTGCCATGGATTTTTGAGGATTAATGAGCAAAATGATCAAGTTTTTGGATAAGGTTAGGAGCGGAAATATGTGGAGAGGACATAAAGATTAAAATGTCTTCTGAAAAATACATGTTTTATAATGGTGTCCAGCTAACTCAAGGCCTCTAATGGAGGGATTAGGGTGAATAGATTGGGCAAGGGGTTCAATAAGTAAGGCAAATATAAGTGGGGACAGTGGGCAACCCTGTCTCGTATCTCTGCAAATGTCTAATGTTTTTAATTTATACCCTGCATATTTTACATATGCCTTGTGTTTATCATATAAAGAAGAGATCCAACTAAGAAAATGAAGGCCAAATCCCCAGTTTTTTAGGAAATAGCGTAGGTAGGGCCACTAAACTGTATCAAATGCTTTTTTGATATCTAGAAATAAAAAAAAAGTGGGGTTTTCCTTGATTTGGCCATATGCAGGCAACTATATTGTTTAGCCGAGTTACTAAGGCCTCGTACACACGAGGCAATCTATCTGTTCAAGACGGTCGGACCGACCGATTTGAACAGATCTGTCTGTTTGGATTTTGGTTTGCTCGCGTGTACACACGAGCAAACCAAAATCCCCGCCAGCAGACAGCACGCTGACGTGTTGGTGACGTGGCGGTGACGTTGACGCCGCCACGTCACCGCACCAGGAAGTAAAACACTTCCGCGCATGAGTCAAAACCATTCGGCGCGTGTGCGAGAAGACATGTCTGCTGGTTAGCGTACTAACCAGCAGACATGTCGGGCGGACGGGTTCCCAGCCGACGGATTGGTAAGCATGCTTTCCAATCTGTCGGGTGGCCAAATCCGTCTGCTCGCCCGTACACACGATCGAATCTGTCTGCTGGGACGGTCTAGCAGACCGTTTCCAGCACACAGATTTGATCGTGTGTACGAGGCCTAAAACTTTCGCTAGAAGTTTGATGTCTAAATTAAGTACAGAATTAAGGGCTTCAGTCAATACTGGAGCTAGAATAGAAGCAAATGTTTTGTAATATAAGGCTGAAATGCCATCCGGGCCTGGGCGTTTATTCAACTTAAGGGATTTAATGGCCATCAAGAGTTCACTAGTGGTTATAAGGTTTTCAAGGCATGGGGGAATAGTTGGAAAGTAAATTGTGAAAAAAAAGAGTTTGCTGAGGTCTGATCTAAAGGATCTACCTTTTTATATAGGGAGGCAAGATGTTTTTGAAAGGTATTTAGGATTTTTATAGGGTTGCTGGTATATACATCATGGGATAACTTCAATCATATTGGTTTATTGGGGAGATTTATCTTTTTAAGGGCCCTAGCCAGAAGTGTACTAGGTTTATTGGCTTTAAAATATAATAGGTGTCTGGATTTACGTATCGTTTTATCCGCTGAGTCCGAAAGGAAAAGGTCAAGATCAAGGTGTGCTTTATCTAATTTAAATTTTGTCGCAGGAGAGGGGTTTGATTGGAAAAGCACATGTGCAGAATTAAATTCTGCTTCTAGTTTTTGCTGCATTAGGTGTTTTTATTTTTTGAGAGAAGAAGCCTGGCGAATGCAAAAATATCTAATCACCAGTTTATGCGCTTCCCAAAGTGTCATAGAGGAGATGTCGGGAGTCACATTCTTAACCACATATTCTTTTAAAGCTTTTTCCAAATCTAAGGAATGGGATGGATATGATAATATAGAATTATTGATAAGCCATGTGTGGTCATGTGCTTTGGAGAATTGAAGAAGCAAATGCTGTTAGTACAGCACCGTGGTCTGTCCACGCAAATGATATAAGTGAAGAGGAAAGGAGTTCTGGGATCATGCCTATGTGGATAGGAATAAAAAGTGAATTGTCGCTTTGTAGGATTATTTTCATGCCAAGAGTCTAATGAAGAGTACTGTTGAAGTATTTGCTGGAAGTTTTGATTTCGCGAACTAGAGGCGATAGGTATTGGTATTTGTCTAAGAACGGATAAAGGACTTGGTTCGAGTCACCACAGATTAACAGTGTGCCCATTTTGTGGGTATTAATCACATGTAGCAAGTGGGAAAGAAATTATGGTGAAGTTTTGTTCGGAGCATAATAGGATACCACTGTGATTGGAGAATTGGAAAAAACCTGTTAGTATCAGGTATCTCCCTCCAGGGTCCTTGATATTTTTTTGGAGAGAGAAAGGTGTTGTGCGATGGAATTCCGCCAATAGTTCTCTTTGCTTGGTTTCAGCAGAAGCAGTAAAAACTTTTGGGTAAAAAGGGCCAAAATATTTGGGAGTTGCTGTAACAGTAAAGTGAGTCTCCTGGAGACACACATGTGCCTTGGTTTATGCCAATGAGTGAAAAACTTTAGTTTGTTTCTGTGGTATATTCAAACCCTATACATTTAAAGTAAGTACATTTAAAGGAGCCATAGAAAGGGTATAGAAGACATATAGGGCCAGATTCAGGTAGATGGGCAAATCTTTAATCTGGAGTAACGCTTCTCATTTCCGTTACTCTGCCGAAATTTTAGGAGCAAGTGCTGTTATTCATGAAGCACTTGCTCCTAAAGTTGCGGCAGCGTATCGAAAATGAGCCGGCGGAATTCAAATTGGGCGGGTACGGGGCGTGTATTATTTAAACTAAGCGCGATCCCACGGCGAACGTACTGCGCATGCGTCGACTGTCAATGCATCCCAGTGCGCATGCTCCAAATTCTGTCAGTGAACGTCAATGACGTCAAATCCCCATTCATGGACGTTTTACGCAAGCGACGCAAATTTTTTTTTTCGACGCGATGACGACGGCTATACTTAACATAGGATATTCCACTAGGGGCCTGCTTTATCTTTACGCCGCGTATCGCTTACGGAAACTTTGGAAAGTCACTGCGTTGCGCCCGCTGATTAACATATTTTTTCGGCGTTAATCAGCGGGAACGCCCCCGGCGCCATTTTTAAATTAAAGTTGCGATGCGATGGCGAAATTCAATTACGCCGCTCGCATCGGAACTCCAACCCAGCGTTTCTTGTTTTCTGGTTACAGAAAACAAAAACGCCGGCTTAAAGTGACAGTTAGGCTGGAGTATCACTGATAATCCAGCCTAACTCTACCTGAATCTGGCCCATAGTCATAATTAGTATTTACAATTTATGTTATTATACTTACGATCGGAGAAGAGTAGGAACCAGTAGAAAAGTAGGAAGACATATGTAAGATAAAGGAAAGGGATTAGGTTTATATAGACAATCATCATTAAATTAAATTATGCAAATATGCAAATAAGTAAGAAAGTGGTTATTTCAAAAATAACGTATTTGAATTTAAATACAAATTTCCCAACTAACTATGGGTACCTGGGTGTTTCTTCGCAGGCGGCATCTCCTCCATTTCCCTTGGGTGGGGCATCCATAATTTGTCTCCCTGCAAGCTCTCCTGGGTGGGCTTCCCACCATTGGGTGGGCGGGGGTAGCCTAGGCCCCTCTGGAATATCCAGTGGCTTCACATATAATTGATTTCCTGCTTCAGCGGTAACTATATTACTATGGCATTCCAATGTGATGTATACTGACATGTGTCCTTTCATCCATTTTGAACCTTTGTAATGATTATATATTTTAGAAACCGTGCCCCCTGAAGAGACCCAAATGGTCAAAATGCGTCGGGGCTCAACATTGCACATTAATATGAAATCATGATATGTATTACTATCTATATATACTGCACCAAGGAAATTGACTTTTTACAATTACAAATGTTTTATGTAATCCTTTTTTACATCTATTACATACTTACATTTTTCTATATTGCTGCATACAAGCCCAACTGGGGAACCTATCTCTTTCATAGCTGGAAAGTGTGACCTTGAAAAGTGAGGGAGACTTTTCCTCTTACTGCAGACAAAATTTGCTCTTTGGTGCGAAAGAAATGCAATTTTGCGATTATATCACAAGGTGGACCTTCAGTTTTGCGTGGCATTAAAGCCCTATAAAGTCCATCAAGTTCCAATTGATCAATTGGGATTGACGATATTAGTTCTTGGAATAAAGCAGTGATGGTCGATTGAAGATCAACAATTGCCTCAGGAATTCCACGGTTGTGCAGTTTAGAGCAACGTGCTCTATTCTCAAAATCTTCCAAACGCATTTGTAAAGTGAGGTTTTCCTCTTTAAGATTTTCCAATTCGCAAACATGAGACTGTACATTTGTTTCCACATCTTCTACTCTATTTTCTAGGTCTGATGTTTGCTGGCCTAATTCTCTGATTTCTTTAGTCAGGCTTTCTGTGATGTGTTTTGATGTTTGCGTCAGTGCTTTTTGTAGCATATTTTCAAACTGTTTTATAATATTAGGATGTAAAGTGTCTATTACTGCAATTTGTGAAAAAGGAGTATATTCAACATCATATTCAGCTGTGTCAGCTGTGTCATTCTGTGGCTGAGGTTTCTGACTCTGCTTAGCAGCACAAGAAGAGCTTGTGTGAGGCGAGGGGGGAGGTGCCATTTTAGACATGGCCCTGGACAGAGCGTCTCTGGGGTTCTTCTTTATTGTATTTTTTGGATAAGCCCCACCGAACACCATAATGTGTCCCGTGTACCTCAGTGAAGGTTTCTAGCTCTTTATATACTTCCCTTGAAGCCATGCAGGTGTTTTATGTGGCTGTGAAGTCCCGGGAGATACAGAGCTTCAGTGAGACATGTCTGCCTCAGCCGGCTCTGCGCATGCTCTCCGTGCATACATGCTTCAAGTCAGTGACAATTAAGTAATAAAGCTAAGGGATAATTGTGGTACAAAATGTACTATTATTTTTAGAAGACATGGCCAACAGTGGTAGCATCCATACATTCTTATTACAGATTATTTTTAAAGAGAACTAAAAGCTGATGCTTTATATGGGTTACCGAAATGCAGTCCTAAACCACACTCAGGTAACGGTTTACCTGCAAACAGCAACATACCAAAATAAATAGTTGTGTATGTGTAAGTTCATTTTACAAGTTCCCCGTCCAGTTAAGAGGATGCAAAGATGTAGGAAAGCATTGAAACGTTGACATATTTCCACTGCCCTGGTATCCATATACTATACATCAAACCAGTCCTTCCCATAGATTCCCCAATGATATCCCTTCTTTGCTCTACTCAAATGTAGAAATTTATCTTGCACAGTCCCACCCCTTTTACTATAATTTAAGTAGTAAACCATGAGGACAACTACAACACAATGGGGATTATTTACGAAAGGCAAATACAAGGAAAATAAAAAACAGCATTTTAGCTTGCACATGATTGGATGATAAAATCAGCAGAGCTTCCCCTCATTTTAGATCTACCCCTCATATTTACAGCGACTGCACTTCCAAGTTATTTTTTTTGCTATATTTTTTCCAACAATAATGAAGTTTCTCTTTGAGGTCTGTTATTATATATAGCTAATAATAATAATAATAATAATAATAATAATAATAATAATAATAATAATAATAATATTTATTATTATTATTATTATTATATAATTAATAATATAATTATACAATTTGATTATTATCAGTGTTGTTGTTATTATTATTTTCATTTTTTTCCCAACAATAATGAAGTTACTCTTTAAGTTTGCTATTGTATATATTGTATAATAATACTAATACTACTACCACTAATAATAATAATGATTCCTATTATTATTATTATGATTATTATTATTATACTTATTATTAGCGTTATTATTATTATTTTTATATAATTAATACTATAATTATACAATATGATAATAATAATAATAACAACGATAATAATCATATTGTATAATTATAGTATTAATTATATAAAAATAATAATAATAATAATAATAACGCTAATAATAAGTATAATAATAATAATCATAATAATAATAATAATAGGAATCATTATTATTATTAGTGGTAGTAGTATTAGTATTATTATACAATATATACAATAGCAAACTTAAAGAGTAACTTCATTATTGTTGGGAAAAAAATGAAAATAATAATAACAACAACACTGATAATAATCAAATTGTATAATTATATTATTAATTATATAATAATAATAATAATAACAACGATAATAATAATTATTATTATTATTATTATCACTTGCAGTGAAAAGTGGATTTGCCTTTCGTAAATAACCCCCACAGTAACTAGGGGACATAAAGTAAAAGAATTGTCATATCTACATAATATCATTTATCTGCCCAGTGACCATAATGTAAAAACACTTGGACATCATATTTGTGTGCACTCATTTTTATATATATAAAACACCCTCCACATATTTCTATTGCAAAGCCTGTATTGGTAAACCAGATTTTACTGTCCCTACCTGACATTGCTTTCAGTTCAATAGATATATCATGAAGAGATGGTTATTCTGGCAGCTTCATTACCAGTTCTTCCTTTCAGTATGGAAAATTAAAATCTTTAAATAGATAACAAATTTACAAAGGCTCCACTCTGCTAATAAAATATTTTCGCCATTAACTACATTTTTGTGGTAAACAATTAAAATGTTTGTAAGGAAAAAAAATGGAAAGAAAGCCACACATCGGAATTTAAATTAGTTCAGAGAAAAGGCGAAGAAATATGTAACCCAATAAATCATCACACACAAATGATTCAGCCTACACATCCGAATAATATCACCCTGTGAGTTTCCTCATTAAAAAGGGACGACTCCGATAAATTTATAGCCCACCATCTGCCCATTCACTGGATGGATGTACACTATACTTTTCAGTCATTAGTCCTTAATTTAAAGGTACATAAATGGTGCCATCAATAAACAGTAAGCACTGACACAAATTCCCTCTGTTGCAATATCTAGCTCCAAATAATATATTTCTGCATAAACAAGAAAAGATGAATGCACTTGTCATCCCTAATATATCTGTACAATACAGAACACTCACAAGTCTTGAGATAAGAAAAGTACTTGTAAATTCTTTGTTATAAATAATCAACCAGCTAAATTGGTCATTCTCTTGGCCTCAATATAAATAGCACTTTATATTTCTAAATCAACCTAAATGCCCAGGGCGAGAGGAGAGGCTGACGTGGACCGGAAGTGACGTGGTATAATACCCAGGAGTTTTGCTTTGTTTGTGGCAATACCAATATGAGTTTTTAACAATTTACATGTGAGTGCAATACTGTACAAATACATTGATGTTTGGAGCCGTTGTCTTCCTACTTTCTCCACTGAGTGCTATGCAGATTGACCGCACTAATCAGATAAGTGAATTTAAAGGAGCCATACATATTGCCTGCATAACAGAGTGAGGAACCTGGAGAGGTACCCCTGGGGAAGAGTGATACACATCCAAAGGAAAAGTAACACAAAGGGCCAGATTCAGGTAGATGGGCGCTTCTTTACTTTGGAGTAACGTTTCTCATTTACGTTACTCCGCCGACACTTTCGGCGCAAGTACTGTTATTCACATAGCACTTGCGCGTAAACTTGCGCCAGAGTAACGATAATGCGCTGGTGTAACCCGACGCAAGTGGAAGTGGGTGTGATCATATGTAAATGATGGGCGGAGCCCAGCGCAGAGGCTTACGTTCAGCACATCATCCACGGAGCATGCGCAGTAAGTGAGGCTTCACTCGCCCCCTTGTGCGCATGCTTACAACTTCCGTCGGCACCACTTCACGGGAAACGTCAGCGCAATGCGTTCCGTTGGGCGTTTAAATGCGCCCGTAGATGCGCCATTCCGGCACTAATGTATATCCTGTTCCCCCTCCCCGCAGTGAAGTTACTTTTGTTCTGAGATGGCTGCTCCCGTTCCCCGCAAACACACAGGAGAAAGCTGAACTCTAAAGGCCAGGAGCTGTCAGCCGTCATCTCGGCTATGGAGACCTATGATGTCTTCCTCCATGGCTGTAAAAGTTGACAGACAAGCATGGACAGAGGTGTTGTCCTGCAAGTGGGGGTGCTCAGCTAGCTCTTATCGTCGGTAACGCTGCTGTAGCTGCTCTCCTGCTGACCTGTGGCCGTCTGGAGTAAAGATAAAGCAGCTATTTGTAGAAATAACTTTGCGCCGGACGGACGAGATACGCGCGGTGCATGTAGCCAGCGTATGGTGCTAATCCGTTCGCGAATCGGGAAATAACCCTCATTTGCATATTTGCAGGGGAAATCAATAGGCGCGACTGATGCGCCAAGCGAAATTATGCGCTGACGATACTCTGGCGTCGGAAAGTTAAGCCGATCGGAAATGGCCCGTTTTCTGTCGCATCTAGTTTGGTGGGTACGGCCACATAGAAACGACGGCGCATTATCACAGTTACGCGGCGCATATCGAATTACTCCAGCGCAAGTCTTGCTGAATCTGGCCCAAAGTGTATTGGGCAATACATGCGCTATTGATATTGATTTAAGGTGAGAGTTCTGGAAGCCTCTAACAAAGTGGTGAGTAGCATGGTTTGGCTCTTATTGATACTGAAAAGTGAAGGGTACAGCACAGACATTTTTCAATACACTGCAAAATCCATAGATAAGTTGTGGATGCAATAACAGAATATTGACTTTTTATAACTTTTAATCTCTATATGCTGCAGATAATTTTTTATGTACTTATTAATTTGGTATATTAATTGAGCACCATTTTAACCACTTAACGACCCGCCCATAGACAAAATACATCTACAGGGTGGTTCGTTAACTCTGGGAGGGCATCCATGGACGTCCTCCCAGAATCGCGCGCACACAGGAATTTCCGTGACCGCCGGATTCAGAGGAGCGATCACATGTAAACAAACCAGCGTCATTTGATGATGCCGGTTCATCCTCTCTGTATTGATCGGTACATTGTGAGAGGGGAGAGCGGGTGTCAGCAGTGCTGTGGGCTGGATCTGTGACAATTGCCGTCATAGATCCATCCATCCCTGCTCAGCCATTCCTGCAATACCCTGTGCAATACTCTGCAATGCCCCTGCGCAATACTCTGCAATACCCCTGCGCAATACTCTGCAATACCCCTGCGCAATACTCTGCAATACCCCTGCGCAGTACTCTGTAATACCCCTGCGCAGTACTCTGCAATAGCCCTGCGCAGTACTTTGCAATACCCCTGCCAGTACTCTGCAATACCCTGGCCAATACTCTGCAATACCCCAGCCAATACTCTGCAATACCCGGGAAAATACTCTGGAAAAAAAATGCGTTATAACTACTTCCCGCCCGCCGGCTGTCATATGACGTCCTTGACTTTGTGCAGGGATATCTGAATGATGCCTGCAGCTACAGGCATCATTCAGATATAAACTTTTTCAGCCGATGATTCTCTACACCATAAGAATGATCATGGCGGCTGTTCTGCATCTTGATCATTCTTATGGGAGGCGAAAGGGGACGTCCCCCCTCCCGTCGCCCTCCGGTACTTCTTCCGACTCACCGCTACGATCAAAGCCAGGATTGTTTTTTTTTATTTTTTTATTTCAGGATTCCCAGCCTAGAGGTGAGATGTGGGGTCTTGCTATTATGCTATATTCCTATTACAAGAGATGTTTACATTCCTTGTAATAGAAATTTAAAAGTGATCAAAACATTTATTTTTGGGGAAAAACATGTCAAACTAAAATAAAGTAAAATGAACAATAAAAAATAATAATAATTTTAAAGCGCCCCTGTTCCTGTGTGCTCGTAAACAGAAGCGAACGCTAAGTCCCGCCAAAATATGAAGACGGTGTTCAAACCACACATGTGAGGTATCGCTGCAAAAAGTTAGAGTGAGAGCAATAATTTTGGCCCTAGACCTCTTCTCCAACTAAAAATATGTAACCAGTAAAAATATTTAAAGCGTCACCTATGGGGATTTTTAAGTAGCGAAGTTTGGCTCCATTCCACAAGCGTGTGCAATTTTGAAGGGTGACATGTTGGGTATCTATTTTACTTGGCGTAACTTCATCTTTCATATTATGCAAAAACATTGGGCTAGCTGTTTATTTTTATTTTTTTAAAGCACAAAACCGTTTTATTTCCAAAAAAAAAACGCATTGGAAAAATTGCTGTGCGCGATAAAAACTTGCAACGACCACCCGTGTATTCTCTAAGGTCTTTGCTAAAAAAAATATATATAATGTTTTGGGGTTCTATGTAATTTTCTAGCAAATAAATGATTATTTTTACATGTAGGAGAGAAATGTCAGAATTGGCCTGGGTGCTCCAGAACGCCTGATGGTCCCTGCATGTTGGGCCTCTGTCTGTGTAAAAGTCTCACACATGTGGTATCACCATACTCGGGAGGAATAGCAGAATGTGTTTTGGCGTGTAATTTGTAGTATGCATATGCTGTGTGTGAGAAATAACCTGCTAATATGACAATTTTGTGAAAAAAAAATGATTTTGCAAAGAATTTGGGGAAAAAATGACAACTTCAAAAAACTCACCATGCCTTTTTTTACAGAATTTTCAGTCTTTTTTCTTTTAATAGCGCAAAAAAAAACAAAAAAAACAACGATGATTAAAAACCACCAAAAGAAAGCTCCATTTGTGGGAAAAAAAGGCCAAAAATGTCATTTGGGTACAATGTTGCATGACTGAGTAATTGTCATTCAAAATGTGAGAGCACTGAAAGCTGAAAATTGGTCTGGTTATTAAGGGGGTTTATGTGCCCAGTGGTCAAGTGGTTAAGATTATGAGTTATTATTATTATTATTATTATTATTATTATTGAGGCTTTCTCACATTGATTGTTTTATTGATGTTTTAGCACATTACACTTTGGCACAAATATTAGCAGTGCAGCACTTGGTATAATTATCACCTATTTTGATATTGTGGGAACACAAATCAGTGTTAGCAGCGTGCTCCAGTTATTAGCACTAGATACAAATTGTACACTTAAATTATAGAGTTGGTAGCACAGGAGTCACACCAAAATCAACTATAGTGTAATATTGTTTTAGGGGCGAAAGAGGATGGATTGTGCACCTAGTTCCACACACTAACTGCATATATCAGCCTACACTGTCCGGCTCCACTCTCAACACATTTCATCACACTACTGTCAAGAGGTCACACAGCAATATGTGTATTGTCTTAGATTTGATGACATGGAGATAGGACAACTAGATTAATGATAGTGCTATACTATACGAGGAAAAATAAGAAAGAGGAGCTGCACAAATGATTAAATAAATGTGAAATAGTGTGGATCGAGCATGAATTGAATGAAAACTCTCATAAATCAATATGTGACAATCTCATAAAAAGCATGCCCCAATCATGAAAATTGGATAATTGAAACAAAATAGAAAAATGTACATAAGTACACCATAAGTAGATCATAAAAAATCAAAGAGTGTCCATCCAATGTTGGATCTGTGAACCAGTCCAATGATTAATTATACAGTGCAAGTACAGTGGATGGAAATCTTGTTTAGACGGAGGAAAGGAGTGAACCTCAGTACACACGTACACCACCACCTATAGGATAATGCGCTTACCAGAGGCAAGCTGTAACAAGCCCAAAAATGTGGTCCCACTCCTGGTCTGTAGTAATCTCCAATGCAAGAAAGGCAAGCAGTCAAACTGGAAGAACCCGATAAGCCCAGGGGCCGCGGAGCTCAGCATCAATGACCCAAGAATAGAGAAAACACTCACATAGTGTGTACCGCTTAAGTAAAGAATGTCCAAAAAGGGGAGGGTGAACTAGAATTACATTGGGCACACAGGTCAGTTAGGGGTCAGACATTAATGGAGAGTGGAATGGGGATAGATGGAGGTGGGGTTATGGCAGGTGACAAGAAAGTCCCCATGTTGCAAACAGCCATTAGAAATTATAGTGCCATATACACTACTAAAAATTATATGAAATATATGAAAAACACCAGCGAAAAATGTAACAATACATTTAAGTGTTTGTTCACCAATGCCAGAAGCTTGCCAAGCAAAACAGGTGAGTTGGAAGCTCTGGTGCATGAGGAGAGCTATGATGTAATCGGTATTGCTGAAACTTGGCTTCAATCCTCACATGACTGGGCTATTAATATTCCTGACTATGCTCTCTTTCGGAAAGACAGGGTAAAAAGGAAAGGTGGAGGGGTCTGTCTCTATGTGGGAAGTGACCTCAAAGCAAGTGTGAAAGAGGACCTGGTTGATGGAGAGTGTGATGAAGTTGAAGCATTATGGGTGGAACTGCATACAGATTTGAGTAGTTCAAAGTTAATCATTGGCGTCTGTTATAGACCATCCAATGTTAATGAGGAGGTGGAGACTCGGCTCCTTGCACAGATGGAAAGGGCTACAAGGGCTGGGACCGTGATAATAATGGGGGATTTTAACTACCCAGAAATTGACTGAATAATGGAATTTCTGGGACAGTTAAAGGACAAAAATTTAAAAACCTATTGCAGGACAATTTTATGGTCCAGTTTATTGAGGCCCCAACTAGGAATGATGCTCTGTTGGACCTGGTAATCTCAAACCATGCAGAGCTTATTACTAATGTTCAGATAAAGGAACACCTGGGCAGCAGTCTTCATAACATGATTTCATTTAATGTTAACTATAAGCAAGAAATACATACAGAAAAGTTAAAAACGCTTAATTTCAAGAGAGCACATTTTCAAAGGATGAGGACTGCTCTCCAGGACTTGGACTGGGAGGGAATATTGGCACTGATGAACACAGAACAGAAATGGAAATTCTTCAAAAAGACTCTTTGGGACCTCACTGCAAAGTATATTCCCACGGGCAATAAGTTTAAAAGGCTAAAGATAAAACCTATGTGACTCACGGTCAAAGTTAAAAAAAGCTATAAACATTAAGAAAATAGCTTTTAAAAAATATAAAAATGAAGGAACACTAGTGTCGTTTAAATGTTACAAAGAATATAATAGAATATGTAAAAGGGAAATCAGGGATGCAAAAATTCAAAATGAACGACAGATTGCAAAAGATAGTAGGACAAACCCCAAAAAATCTTTAAATATATAAATAGTAAAAAGGTCAAGTCTGAGCATGTAGGCCCTTTACAAAATAATCTAGAGTGGGTGACTGAGGACAAAGAGAAGGCAAATGTATTAAATGCTTTCTTCAGCTCTGTGTATACAATGGAGCATGGGGGAGCTCATGTCCATAATGGGGGTGGGAGTGACACAGCCCCAAATCCACAATGGCTCAAAAGTGATATGGTCCATAAATATTTAGACAGAATAAAGGTGGATAAAGCACCTGGACCAGATGGCATCCACCCACGGATCTTAAAAGAATTGAGCTCTGAAATTTCAAAGCCACTGTATCTAATATTTAGGGACTCATTAATGATGGGAATAGTACCACTGGATTGGCGTAGAGCCAATGTGGTGCCTATATTTAAAAAGGGAACACAGTCTTTACCAAGTAACTATAGACCTTTTAGTTTAACTTCTATAGTTGGGAAGATACTGGAACGTTTAATGAAAGATCACATGGATGAGTTCTTGCTGGAAACAAACTATTTAAGCAGCAGACAGCATGGATTCATGAAAGACAGAAGTTGTCACACAAACCTGATTTCCTTTTATGAAGAGGTAAGTAAAACCCTGGACAGAGGCGTGGCAGTGGACGTAGTATACTTGGATTTTGCAAAAGCGCTTGATACAGTTCCCCACACACGGCTCATGTGTAAGGTAAGGTCTACAGGATTGGATATATCGGTTTGTAAATGGATAGAAAACTGGCTGAAAGGTAGGATTCAGAGAGTTGTGGTTAATGATTCATACTCTGAATGGTCCAAGGTTATCAGCGGTGTACCCCAAGGTTCGGTGCTGGGTCCCTTACTTTTAAATATATTTATAAATGATATTGGGTCTGAGATCAAAAGTAACATTTCTGTTTTTGCAGATGACACCAAGCTATGCAGTGGAATAACGTCCTTCCAGGATGTCTCCAATTTACAAGCCAACCTCTGTGCCCTGTCTACTTGGGCGACTAAGTGGCAGATGAGGTTTAATGTTGATAAATGTAAAGTTATGCACTTAGGGGCTAAGAATATGCATGCATCATACATGCTAGAGGGAGTACAACTGGGGGGATTTGTAGTGGAGAAGGATCTGGGGGTTTTAGTTGATCATAAGCTCAATAATGGCATGCAATGCCAAGCTGCGGTTTCCAAAGCAAGCAAAGTCCTTTCTTGTATCAAGAGAGGTATGGACTCCAGAGATAGAGATATCATTTTGCCCCTGTACAAATCATTAGTAAGACCTCATCTGGAATATGCAGTCCAGTTTTGGGCACCAGTTCTCAAAAAGGATATTGGAGAACTGGAAAAAGTGCAGAGAAGGGCAACCAAACTGATAAGAGGCATGGCGGAGCTCAGCTATGAGGAAAGATTAGAAGAACTGAATGTATTCACTCTTGAGAAGAGGAGAATAAGGGGGGATATGATCAACATGTACAAATATATAAGAGGTCCATATAGTGAACTTGGAGTTGAGTTATTCACTTTAAAGGTCAACACTGAGAACAAGGGGGCACTCTTTACGTCTGGAGGAAAAGAGATTTCACCTCCAAATACAGAAAGGTTTCTTCACAGTAAGAGCTGTGAAAATGTGGAACAGACTCCCTCCAGAGATGGTTCTGGCCAGCTCAGTAGATTGCTTTAAGAGAGGCCTGGATTCTTTCCTAAATGCACGTAATATAACTGAGTACTAAGATTTGTAGGTAAAGTTTATCATGGGTAAATCAGATTGCCTCTCGGGGGATCAGGAAGGAATTTGTTCCCCTCCTGTAGCAAATTGGATCATCGCTGTTTTTTTTTGCCTTCCTCTGGATCAACTGTGGGTATGGAGTTCGGTGTATGGGATTGTACTGTGTTTTATTTTGTTTGTTTGTTTATTTATTTATTTGTGTCTTTTTTCAACCTAGCTAACTAAGTAACTATGTAAAAATGGAAACTTACACAATTGTAGCATAAAAACATCTGTTAAAACAATGGAGAGTCGGCATGCAGTCTCCCTTCCAAAGCAATGACATCAGCACGTCTGCCTCCCGTGTTTAGGTATCGCAGTATATTCTATCTTTATATACTATATGAGGGATACTTTATCTTCATATTTTGATTTAACCACTTGATACCCGCCCGCCGTCAAATGACGGCGGGCGGGATACTCTAGTGTCCTGACAGGACGTCATATGTAGTCCTGTCACTTTAAGCTGCTAGGGGCGTGTGCTCACACCCGTCGCGTCACTTAGCTAGTCGGAAACCTCAAACCAGGCTGCGGGCTTCAATTCGACTGGATTACGTGTTCGTACGGCTTCGGATCTACGCTGCAATAAAATTGCGGCCACTGGGTGGACTTCCCGTAAGTAGACTACAACTCCCATAAGTATTAGCAGCGGTCATCTCACGCAACGTCACCTGACTCACTGACGTCTAAATACTAGAACTACAACTTGGAAAGGTACGGGAGAAGGGAGGCAGGAAGTGAAAAATTAAAAGGAGTGGGCAGGGAAGAAGGTGAAAACCCCTCCTAAACAGGAGGTTGGCATGATCTAATCATATTAAAGTCTTGTATTTGTCTGTGGTCTGGAAGTGTGTACAAGAAATTGTCACCACTGTGCCCATCAATTGTCACCACCGTGACATGCCAAACGCAGCCAATGTGCCATACCATCCAATGCAGCCACTGTGCCCATCAATTGTCACCACTGTGCCATGCCATCAGTTGTCGCCACGGTGCCATGCCATTGTCCCCACTGTGCCCATCAATTGTCGCCACTGTGCCATGCCAAATGAAACCACTGTGCCATGTCACTGTGCCCATCAATTGTCACCACTGTGCCATGCCATCAAACGCAGCCACTATGCCATGCCATCAAACGCAGCCACTGTGTCCATCAATTGTCGCCACTGTGCTATGGCATCAAATGCAGCCACTGTGCCATCAATTGTCGCCACTGTGCCCATCAATTGTCGCCACTGTGCCATGCCAAATGCAGCCACTTTGCCATGCCACTGTGCCCTTCAATTGTCACCACTGTGCCATGCCATCAAACGCAGCCACTGTGCCATCAATTGTCGCCACTGTGCCTATCACTTGTCACCACTGTGCCATGCCATCATTTGTCGCCACTGTGCTATGCCATTGTCGCCACTGTGCCCATCAATTGTCGTCACTGTGCCATGCCAAACGCAGCCACTGTGCCATGCCACTGTGCCCATCAATTGTCGCCACTGTGCCATGCCATTAAACACAGCCACTGTGCTCATCAATTGTCATCATTGTGCCCATAAATGTTGCCACTGTGCCATGCCATCAATTGTCGCCACTGTGCCATGGCAAACACAACCACTGTGCCCATCAATTGTTGCCACTGTGCCATGCCATCAAACGCAGCCACTGTGCAAAAGCCAAAGCCAAAGTTTAGGGTTATAATTTATTATTTTCTTATTTATGTTTACATTAATATTCACTTGTTATCGTAATATTATAGAAAATAATCATTTATCTATTCAATTAATATTGTTTGTTTGAACCTTATTCTGTTCTATATTGTTACTTATTCTTTGACGGATTTGTTTAAAGGAGGGATGATTGTATTGGGAGCACTGAAGTGTTAGGTGTGACTGTGTGGCAATGGCAAATGGTTTACATAGCTCACAGCATCACGGGTCAGGTAGAGGGCCCCTTAGCAGAACTGTGCTTAGAGCCCCAGATAGGTCAGGATCGGCACTGACTATACCAGGCCACATGCCCTCAAAATGGGGGGGAGTGCATTGGGGCAAGGAGGCTCTGTCCTCTGATGGGGATAAGTGGCTCATCCCTACAACCCTGGCCGGTGGTTGTGGGCGTTTGTGGTTGTGGGCGGCAGCAGGGGGCTTATCCACATGGGGACAAGCATTCTTTGGGGTGCCTCAAAGCATGGTATGAGGGCATGTGGCCTGCTTAGGTGTCCCCCCTTTCCTGACCTTCCCGGCTGCATGCCAGACCCATCCATACCAGACCCAGGTATAGCATGGGGGGGGCAAGCCATTTTTTTTCACATTTTTCTATTGCCGGTAATTGTATTGTATTGCCGGCAATGTGTTTTCTTTAGAAATGTCAGTTTTTCACCAGTAGGTTTTATACATGGTACAGATGCCCCACGTTACAGGCAGATTAAGGGGACCCCCAGGCACTACATTTAAAACAATGTTATCATTTTAATTGTTTCGCTTTAAGCATTGTTAACTACTTGTCAACCAGCCGCCATTGTTATACGGTGGCAAGTTGGCTCCCCTGAGCGAAGCAGGTGACCCGCGATCAGTCCTCAGAAGAGCCAGAATGGGAATCTGTCAATGTAAACAGACAGATCCCTGTTATGTCAGGGGAAGTAGAGAGAGATCTGCTATTCCTAGTGATCGCTCTCTACTCCCAGGCAGTACACTCCCCACAGTTATAAACAACTCCCTAGGGAACACTTAATGCCTTGATCGCCCCCTAGTGTTAACCCCTTGCCTGCCAGTGACATTTATACAGTCATTGGAACATAAGTGGCTATTGTTACTCTGATTGCTGTATAAATGTCACTGGTCCCAAAAAAGTGTCAAAAGTGTCTGATCTGTCTGCTGCAATGTTGCAGTCTTGCTAAAAATCGTAGAGGTGGTCACATACCACCAAAAGAAAGCTCTATTTGTGGGAAAACATTATGTTAATTTTGTTTGGGTACTGCGTCCGTGGTTACAATCACTGCTCCTTTAAATTGGTATTGGTACATTTACCTCAGGGCAGTACCTGAGCCCCCATACCCTTTTTATGGCCAATAACTTTCAAAATGGGGGCTTTTGATTTTTCAAGTTCTGGTCCCATAGTTCATCGGGTCCAGGTGATTTCCCATTTGGAAGAGAGTGAATGATTTTTTCTATTTCTTGGGCCATGATTGGGGCATTAAATTCATCTAGTTGATGTTCTGAGAGAGATGTGAGATTTATTCTCTGTTTACAGTCGGTTGAGGCGTATTAAGCCCCGTACACACACGATCAGGCTTTTACCCGGCCAAACTTACATCAGAATAACAACGGAATTCCATTGGAGTAAAAGATAACATGTTCTCTATCTAAACTCCAATGGAATTCCTCGGAATATCCGATGGAATTACTCCGATGGGGCATACACATGGTTGGAACTTCCCAAGGAAAAAGGCAGGTTGTCCCAAGCACCGCTGCCATTTTGTTGTAGCCCGCGCCCATGCTTGCGGTTTCTTGTCATCCTCAGATTATTCAGCGGTGGTTTGCTGACTGGATGGCAGTGTGTGAAGCCGTGGATATCGCCAGTGGGCTCTGATGGCTGTGGATTATCTCTGGCAGGCAAGCAGAACTCCTTGGTTAATCATCCATCTTGGAGTCCGGTCGCCACCCCCCCCCCCCAGTTCGGGAGTTCTGATGCAAACCAAAACGGGGGGTGTTTGGCCCATATGAAATTGTAATTGATTTCCTGTTTTGTGTCCAGGACAGTAAGGGACCATTCACAACAAGGCAATGAGAAACTCTCTCCAAAGTGAAACAAAATCTCCCCAGTTGTCACCAAAACAGCTATTGAAAGATTTTGGCCATCACCCTCTGCATAAGACAATGGTCACTAAGATGCGCAGGGATGGGTAATCACTCCAGGAGAGACACTTTCACACAAAAAAAAAAGATTTGTCTTTAGATGCACTTATTAGCGCATACTTTTTGCAGCCAGTTGTCATCTATCCCACACCATCAATGCCATTCCTTATGTGGAGTTTATTCGAGCCACACGTAACTGCTCAAAAAACTCAACCTTTGAACTAGAATGTAAGGTCATTCGTCAGCGATTACTGGCCCGTTATAAACCTGTTATACACCAAGGACTAGAAAGGGTTCTGATAATGGATAGAGTGGAATTAGTGTCAGGCCGCGTACACACGATCAGACCGGTTGTCCATCGGACCAAAGTTTTAAAACTTGCTTTAAAATCTGTCCGATGGACGCCTGACCGTCGGACCAAAACGATGGTTAGTACACAAAAGAATCGGACCAAAAACCTGCTAATGCTCAGAATCAAGTTGACGCATGCTTGGAAGCATTAAACTTCGTTTTTTTCAGCACGTCGTTGTGTTCTACGTCACCGCGTTCTGATCCGATCGGATTTTGGACTGATGGTGTGTACGCACATCAGACCATCAGACCACTTCAGCGGTGGCTCGATGAAAACGGTCAGTCGGACCATTCTCATCGGACCGGTCTGATTGTGTGTACAGGGCCTAAGATAAGCCTAAAATCAAGAGAGATCTTAAAAATAAGAGTAAACCTCATCAACCTTGCAACTCTATTTACTCTAACTCTGCAACCTATCACATTTGTAACCACATTTTCCCAAGAATACAATCAAATAGTCAGAATAATAAAAAATTATCTACCAGTATTGTATACAGACAAAGATTTAAATGGGATTTTGCAAGCAGGTTGCCTTTTTTTTCTAGCCGACATGCACCCACACAGATTGCACTATCACCTAGTCTTTTCTCATCCAAACAATGCCAACCTACCTGGCTTTCATATCCTGGAAGTTACTCCTGCAATACAAAAGCCTGTAGGTACTGTAATTTGTGTGATCTGGGTAAAACATTTGTTGCTACAGCTACAGATGAAGAGCTCACTATACAGCAATATGTAGCAAGGTGCCACTTTGCTATGTGGCTAAAATACTACCGTTTGTAGTTGAGAAGGAACTCAGCTACCTTTGGTGGCCTATTGTTATATTGTCACCTCTTGTTTGGTTTTACATTAATACAGCAATGGATAATGGGATTTGAAGTGCAGAGAGATAAAGACTCCATTGCCCTGGGTATTTGACAGACAATACAATGCCCAGAGTGCAACTATACCACCTAAAGTGCTTTGCACCCCACACAGCAGCCTGCTGGGTGACTGGATTTAGGGAGGAGGAAGGCCTTGGCTTGCTCTCTTGGGACAGCCTCTTCTAGCAAGTGGAAGGCCTGTGCTGAGGTCTGTTTCCAGGAAGCCTAGGCCTGGGAAGCCTGGGGCCTACAGTCACCAGTGCGAATCACCCATCCTGAGAGGGGATCCATGATGGAGTATTGTGGCCCACGTTCCAGGGCAACCAGTGGCACCTGTTGACCGGCAAACTGTGATGACTGTTCGGAAGACCAGGGACTGGCAGTTGCGGAGAGGCCGAGACCCGGAGATTACAGACAGAGCATACCAGAGAGGCAGGGTGAGATGGGCACCTGCCTGATAATATCATAACTGTGTCGCAGGAAGGTGGATCGAGTTACACTTACATTAAGTTTGCCTCTTCCCATAGCCTTCCCTCTCTTTCTTTCTTTTCCTCTTCTGGTGTCTTTTTTTCACATACCTGAATTATCATTCACCATTGTTGCTTGAAGATTACCACGCCACGTGCAGGGATACGCAGCAGTGACTGTGCATTAGAGGAATTGGTGTTTGCGTTGCCAACACGCCATATTTATTCAAAAGTTCGCTTTCAGTTTTTCCTATTTCCATTGGATTACAAATTGTTTGATGTGCTACAAATACATCAACTGTGGCACAAATTATGTAATCTACCTGATCATCTGTACTTCATGCAGCCTCCAATAAGTAGGCTGTATCACACGTCCCTTGAGAACCCGTATAGGGGAACATTATTGTGACACAAATAATCCAAACGCTAGAAACATTTCAAATGCAACACGTCACTTTAGGGAATGTCATCAGGGCGATCTCTCCTCTTTCCGTTTTATAGGAATAGAACAGTTGTCTCACTCGCCCAGGGGAGGTGACAGGGAGAAAAGACAATTGGGGAGAGAAGCATGGTAGATTTTTAGATTAAAAACTAGATTGCCTGAGGGGTTAAACCTGAGGTGGGATCTGGAATCGCATTTACATTAAGTTTGCCTCTTTCCATAGCCTTCCCTCTCTTTCTTTCGTTTCCTCTTCTGGTGTCTTTTTTTCACATACCTGAATTATCATTTGTATCTTTTATCTTTTGTATTTAATGTTTCTTGTATTTCATGGTGTGTTTTAATCATGTACAGTATATCTGTATGGATGCATGCACGACTGTGTGCACACATGTACATATCACTACAAGGTGTGTGAACAATAGAGGCATACACATGGATCACCCAATATATGCATTGCAGCTGATTTCCTTCTTCGGATAATTGCTTGCAGTCAATTTAGACAATTAATGGGTGGAGTCAGTGATCCTTAGAGCTACTATTTATTTCACACATTTCATGTCTGTAATGTGGTTATGACTAAGGCCTTATAGGCTGAAACGCGTCAACTTTTCCTATTTGTGTTTGTCTACTGCAGGGTTTTCATATCCCATGGGGGGCCGCATGCAAACTTTCAAACTTCAAAAACAGTACTGGTGTCAGCGAACATATTATTAACCCGCAGCTCTGTGTCAGCGGACGCATTATTAACCCCCAGCACTGGTGTCAGCAGACACATTATTAACCCCCACCACTGGTGTCAGCGGACACATTATTAAACCCTATTATTGGTGTCAGCAAACAAATTATTAACCCTGACCACTGCACTGCACACAGACCACTACACGCGGGCCACTACACATGGACCACTACACACGGACCACTGCACACGGACCACTACACACGGACCACTGCACACGGACCACTGCACATGGACCACTGCACATGGACCACTGCACTGCACACTGACCACTACACTGCCGACAGACCACTACACTACACTGCGACAGACCACTACACGACACTGACCACTACACCATACACACACATCACCATCATGGCACAGCAATCAAGGGCAGAGCCCAGCAAATAAGGGCACATGCACATCAGCACATCAGGGAACAGGGCACAGCACATCAGGTTACAGCACATCAGGGCACAGCACATCAGGGTACAGGGCACAGCACATCAAGGCACAGAGCCCAGCAAATAAGAGCACATGGCACAGCACATCAGGGCACAGGGCACAGCGCACATGAGGGCACAGCGCACATGAGGGCACAGCGCACAACAGGGCACAGCACACATCAGGGTACAGGGCACAGCACATCATGGTGCAGGGCACAGCACATCAGGGCACAACAGGGTACATGGCACATCAGAGCACAGCTCATAGGGGTACAGCACAACAGGCCACATCAGGATACATTAGACACGGCATATTAGGACAGGACATGGCAGGACAAGGCACATGGCACATCAGGGTACATGGGGTACATCAGGGCACAATCAGAGCACATCATGCATACCTCCCAACTTTTCAACTTTTCAGAACGAGGGACAAATGAGCATACCTCCCAACGAAGTTGTTGAGCGGGGGGGGGGGTCCGCAGATCATAGTTGATAAACGGGGGGGTCCGTGGATCAGAGTTGTTGAGCAGGGGGGGTCCACGGCTTGGAGTTGTTGAGCGGGGGATTTATCGCGAATCGCGGGGATTTACCGCAAATTGCGGTAATCGCGGGGGGGTGGGGGTTCGCAGGACTTTTGCCGTGATCGCGGGGCCTGCGGCCCATTTATTACCGGTCCGCGGGCCGTAAATGGCTCGCGGGCCGGTACTTTGAGACCCCTGGTCTACTGTGTCATGTCAATAAATACGTCAATTGTTTAAGGGCAACGACCGGAGTGTGGATCATCTTTTCCTCATTATTCTACGCAGCCAGCGATTGTGGATCGAGCACCCCGGAAGCTCTGCTTTCCATGTGGTGTATGGGTAGTAGCACTGACTTTTTTTTTTAGATTTTGACCATCACCCTCTGCATAAGACAATGGTCACCAAGATGAGCAGAGATGGGTAATCACTCCAGGAGAGACACTTTCACACACAAAAAAGATTTGTCTTTAGATGCACTTAGAGCATACTGTACAATGTGTATGCTGGTATATCAATGCTTCATTCCATGAATATTTTTACAAGTTTTCCTTTTTTTTCCACCTGGAAACTAAATAGTCAAAGTTTTTACAATCAGTATGTCTTTTTTTGTAATGAGATCAGTAAAATTAGGTCTCTTTGAAACAAGCATCTTCATTTATTTTATTGGCATTGTGGATTAGGTAAATGAAAATTAGAGCAAAATCTTGAATTTTTAATCTTGTATCTTATCATATCAGTATATGGAAATATTTTTAAAAGTATTCCTGTAGCTGCAGTACATTTTCGTCGCTTGTGTCATTGCCTGATAAATTAAATGATGTGCAAGTTATAATTAGAAACTGCTTGTCAAACTAGGTTTCTCTTTTTGTTTGAACTGAAAGGCTTTGAAGAAGTTTTTTCAAACTATTGCAGTGAACTCATTTTGTGCTACTTTTAAAGATGTTCATCCTGAGATTTTTTTTGGAATAACAAGATATTTAGAGAGGCAATCAAAACATTAAAGTGGTCTCATATAAAAAGGCAGTAAATTCACAGACTAATGGAAGTAAATTTCATAAACCTTTGCATTTTGAACAACTGAAGTGGTGACATGCATGATAACATCACCTTACACATTATCAGATATTTTAAAATGTCTTTTTATGATGAATCAAAGGGTTGTGTCTGTGCTATATGTAATCGGTTCTGTTGTATCTGTATAAACCAGCAGTTCCAAACCATTCTTAGTACTGTCATTTCTTAATTTCACTGACTTTCTCTGTGGGGGATTACCCACAGAGGTGGTGAATAAACATACTTTTCCTGTCCCCCAATCTCTTCCCTCCACCCTTTTTTTTTCAACCTATGGAGCCACTCACTTCCCTCTTTTCTACTTTTTCCTTACTACCTAGAACCATGGCATACTCTAGGCTGGGAAAAAAATCCTACTATATAAATATCTCATAATGTAAATGGATTAAATATACCAGAAAAGGGGTCTAAATTATTAAGTGAATTTAAAAAATAAATAAAAAATAAAATAGTATTTTTACAAGAAACACATTTTAATGGCCTTCAAATTCCATGCTTGGTTAAAAAAAAATCAATAACGCTTATCATGCTACTAATTTGAATGCAAAACCAAAAAAGAGTTTCCATTCTTTTAAGTAAACATATAACATATAGATCCAGAGGGAAGATATATTTTCTTTAAAGGAACCTTAAATGGTAAACCTGTGATATTAGCAAAGGTGTACTTTCCCAACAAAGCCCACATATCATTCTGAAAGGACATCATGGACAAACTCAAATGGTTTCTAAATGAGTGCATAATATTAGGAGGAGATTTTAACATTACCCTAAACCCAGGCAGAGACCCCCCCCCCTGTGTAACAGATTTCAATTAGAAACACTTCTGCCTTAAAGGTCCATGACATTACTTCTCCTGGAAACAGTCCAACAGCCGCAGTGGGACCCAAACAGGTCAACTCGAGGATGTTGGAAAAGTAGTCTTAAGGTTCCAGGACTGTCTGCCGGGATAAACCATCCGCATTCCCATTTTGAGGCCCTGGCCGATATTGTATGGTGAAATTGTACGGTTGCAAAGCAGGCTCCACCGTAGTAATCGCCCGTTCTCTCCCGCCACCCGGTTAAGCCATATCAAAGTATTGTGGTCTGTCATGATGGTAAAAGAGCATCCATACACGTAGGGCTGCAATTTCTTTAACGCCCAGACTAAGGCCAAGCAGCATATCCAACTTCACGGGTAACAACTTGCGGCTGAGATACACCACTGGGTGCTCTTTACATAGCTCACAGCATCACGGGTCAGGTAGAGGGCCCCTTAGCAGAACTGTGCTTAGAGCCCCAGATAGGTCAGGATCGGCACTGACTATACCAGGCCACATGCCCTCAAAATGGGGGGGAGTGCATTGGGGCAAGGAGGCTCTGTCCTCTGATGGGGATAAGTGGCTCATCCCTACAACCCTGGCCGGTGGTTGTGGGCGTTTGCAGGCAGGGGGCTTATCCACATGGGGACAAGATTCTTTGGGGTGGGGACCCTCTGCCTCAAAGCATCCCCATGTTGAGGGCATGTGGCCTGGTATGGTTTAGGAGGGGGGTGCTCGCTTGTCCCCCCTTTCCTGACCTTCCCGGCTGCATGCCAGACCCATCCATACCAGACCCAGGTATAGCATGGGGGGGGGCAAGCCATTTTTTTTCACATTTTTCTATTGCCGGTAATTGTATTGTATTGCCGGCAATGTGTTTTCTTTAGAAATGTCAGTTTTTCACCAGTAGGTTTTATACATGGTACAGATGCCCCACGTTACAGGCAGATTAAGGGGACCCCCAGGCACTACATTTAAAACAATGTTATCATTTTAATTGTTTCGCTTTAAGCATTGTTAACTACTTGTCAACCAGCCGCCATTGTTATACGGTGGCAAGTTGGCTCCCCTGAGCGAAGCAGGTGACCCGCGATCAGTCCTCAGAAGAGCCAGAATGGGAATCTGTCAATGTAAACAGACAGATCCCTGTTATGTCAGGGGAAGTAGAGAGAGATCTGCTATTCCTAGTGATCGCTCTCTACTCCCAGGCAGTACACTCCCCACAGTTATAAACAACTCCCTAGGGAACACTTAATGCCTTGATCGCCCCCTAGTGTTAACCCCTTGCCTGCCAGTGACATTTATACAGTCATTGGAACATAAGTGGCTATTGTTACTCTGATTGCTGTATAAATGTCACTGGTCCCAAAAAAGTGTCAAAAGTGTCTGATCTGTCTGCTGCAATGTTGCAGTCTTGCTAAAAATCGTAGAGGTGGTCACATACCACCAAAAGAAAGCTCTATTTGTGGGAAAACATTATGTTAATTTTGTTTGGGTACTGCGTCCGTGGTTACAATCACTGCTCCTTTAAATTGGTATTGGTACATTTACCTCAGGGCAGTACCTGAGCCCCCATACCCTTTTTATGGCCAATAACTTTCAAAATGGGGGCTTTTGATTTTTCAAGTTCTGGTCCCATAGTTCATCGGGTCCAGGTGATTTCCCATTTGGAAGAGAGTGAATGATTTTTTCTATTTCTTGGGCCATGATTGGGGCATTAAATTCATCTAGTTGATGTTCTGAGAGAGATGTGAGATTTATTCTCTGTTTACAGTCGGTTGAGGCGTATTAAGCCCCGTACACACACGATCAGGCTTTTACCCGGCCAAACTTACATCAGAATAACAACGGAATTCCATTGGAGTAAAAGATAACATGTTCTCTATCTAAACTCCAATGGAATTCCTCGGAATATCCGATGGAATTACTCCGATGGGGCATACACATGGTTGGAACTTCCCAAGGAAAAAGGCAGGTTGTCCCAAGCACCGCTGCCATTTTGTTGTAGCCCGCGCCCATGCTTGCGGTTTCTTGTCATCCTCAGATTATTCAGCGGTGGTTTGCTGACTGGATGGCAGTGTGTGAAGCCGTGGATATCGCCAGTGGGCTCTGATGGCTGTGGATTATCTCTGGCAGGCAAGCAGAACTCCTTGGTTAATCATCCATCTTGGAGTCCGGTCGCCACCCCCCCCCCAGTTCGGGAGTTCTGATGCAAACCAAAACGGGGGGTGTTTGGCCCATCTCTAATTGTAATTGATTTCCTGTTTTGTGTCCAGGACAGTAAGGGACCATTCACAACAAGGCAATGAGAAACTCTCTCCAAAGTGAAACAAAATCTCCCCAGTTGTCACCAAAACAGCTATTGAAAGATTTTGGCCATCACCCTCTGCATAAGACAATGGTCACTAAGATGCGCAGGGATGGGTAATCACTCCAGGAGAGACACTTTCACACAAAAAAAAAAGATTTGTCTTTAGATGCACTTATTAGCGCATACTTTTTGCAGCCAGTTGTCATCTATCCCACACCATCAATGCCATTCCTTATGTGGAGTTTATTCGAGCCACACGTAACTGCTCAAAAAACTCAACCTTTGAACTAGAATGTAAGGTCATTCGTCAGCGATTACTGGCCCGTTATAAACCTGTTATACACCAAGGACTAGAAAGGGTTCTGATAATGGATAGAGTGGAATTAGTGTCAGGCCGCGTACACACGATCAGACCGGTTGTCCATCGGACCAAAGTTTTAAAACTTGCTTTAAAATCTGTCCGATGGACGCCTGACCGTCGGACCAAAACGATGGTTAGTACACAAAAGAATCGGACCAAAAACCTGCTAATGCTCAGAATCAAGTTGACGCATGCTTGGAAGCATTAAACTTCGTTTTTTTCAGCACGTCGTTGTGTTCTACGTCACCGCGTTCTGATCCGATCGGATTTTGGACTGATGGTGTGTACGCACATCAGACCATCAGACCACTTCAGCGGTGGCTCGATGAAAACGGTCAGTCGGACCATTCTCATCGGACCGGTCTGATTGTGTGTACAGGGCCTAAGATAAGCCTAAAATCAAGAGAGATCTTAAAAATAAGAGTAAACCTCATCAACCTTGCAACTCTATTTACTCTAACTCTGCAACCTATCACATTTGTAACCACATTTTCCCAAGAATACAATCAAATAGTCAGAATAATAAAAAATTATCTACCAGTATTGTATACAGACAAAGATTTAAATGGGATTTTGCAAGCAGGTTGCCTTTTTTTTCTAGCCGACATGCACCCACACAGATTGCACTATCACCTAGTCTTTTCTCATCCAAACAATGCCAACCTACCTGGCTTTCATATCCTGGAAGTTACTCCTGCAATACAAAAGCCTGTAGGTACTGTAATTTGTGTGATCTGGGTAAAACATTTGTTGCTACAGCTACAGATGAAGAGCTCACTATACAGCAATATGTAGCAAGGTGCCACTTTGCTATGTGGCTAAAATACTACCGTTTGTAGTTGAGAAGGAACTCAGCTACCTTTGGTGGCCTATTGTTATATTGTCACCTCTTGTTTGGTTTTACATTAATACAGCAATGGATAATGGGATTTGAAGTGCAGAGAGATAAAGACTCCATTGCCCTGGGTATTTGACAGACTACAATGCCCAGAGTGCAACTATACCACCTAAAGTGCTTTGCACCCCACACAGCCTGCTGGGTGACTGGATTTAGGGAGGAGGAAGGCCTTGGCTTGCTCTCTTGGGACAGCCTCTTCTAGCAAGTGGAAGGCCTGTGCTGAGGTCTGTTTCCAGGAAGCCTAGGCCTGGGAAGCCTGGGGCCTACAGTCACCAGTGCGAATCACCCATCCTGAGAGGGGATCCATGATGGAGTATTGTGGCCCACGTTCCAGGGCAACCAGTGGCACCTGTTGACCGGCAAACTGTGATGACTGTTCGGAAGACCAGGGACTGGCAGTTGCGGAGAGGCCGAGACCCGGAGATTACAGACAGAGCATACCAGAGAGGCAGGGTGAGATGGGCACCTGCCTGATAATATCATAACTGTGTCGCAGGAAGGTGGATCGAGTTACACTTACATTAAGTTTGCCTCTTCCCATAGCCTTCCCTCTCTTTCTTTCTTTTCCTCTTCTGGTGTCTTTTTTTCACATACCTGAATTATCATTCACCATTGTTGCTTGAAGATTACCACGCCACGTGCAGGGATACGCAGCAGTGACTGTGCATTAGAGGAATTGGTGTTTGCGTTGCCAACACGCCATATTTATTCAAAAGTTCGCTTTCAGTTTTTCCTATTTCCATTGGATTACAAATTGTTTGATGTGCTACAAATACATCAACTGTGGCACAAATTATGTAATCTACCTGATCATCTGTACTTCATGCAGCCTCCAATAAGTAGGCTGTATCACACGTCCCTTGAGAACCCGTATAGGGGAACATTATTGTGACACAAATAATCCAAACGCTAGAAACATTTCAAATGCAACACGTCACTTTAGGGAATGTCATCAGGGCGATCTCTCCTCTTTCCGTTTTATAGGAATAGAACAGTTGTCTCACTCGCCCAGGGGAGGTGACAGGGAGAAAAGACAATTGGGGAGAGAAGCATGGTAGATTTTTAGATTAAAAACTAGATTGCCTGAGGGGTTAAACCTGAGGTGGGATCTGGAATCGCATTTACATTAAGTTTGCCTCTTTCCATAGCCTTCCCTCTCTTTCTTTCGTTTCCTCTTCTGGTGTCTTTTTTTCACATACCTGAATTATCATTTGTATCTTTTATCTTTTGTATTTAATGTTTCTTGTATTTCATGGTGTGTTTTAATCATGTACAGTATATCTGTATGGATGCATGCACGACTGTGTGCACACATGTACATATCACTACAAGGTGTGTGAACAATAGAGGCATACACATGGATCACCCAATATATGCATTGCAGCTGATTTCCTTCTTCGGATAATTGCTTGCAGTCAATTTAGACAATTAATGGGTGGAGTCAGTGATCCTTAGAGCTACTATTTATTTCACACATTTCATGTCTGTAATGTGGTTATGACTAAGGCCTTATAGGCTGAAACGCGTCAACTTTTCCTATTTGTGTTTGTCTACTGCAGGGTTTTCATATCCCATGGGGGGCCGCATGCAAACTTTCAAACTTCAAAAACAGTACTGGTGTCAGCGAACATATTATTAACCCGCAGCTCTGTGTCAGCGGACGCATTATTAACCCCCAGCACTGGTGTCAGCAGACACATTATTAACCCCCACCACTGGTGTCAGCGGACACATTATTAAACCCTATTATTGGTGTCAGCAAACAAATTATTAACCCTGACCACTGCACTGCACACAGACCACTACACGCGGGCCACTACACATGGACCACTACACACGGACCACTGCACACGGACCACTACACACGGACCACTGCACACGGACCACTGCACATGGACCACTGCACATGGACCACTGCACTGCACACTGACCACTACACTGCCGACAGACCACTACACTGCCGACAGACCACTACACTGCCGACAGACCACTACACTACACACTGACCACTCACCATCATGGCACAGCACATCAAGGCTCAGAGCCCAGCAAATAAGGGCACATGGCACAGCACATCAGGGAACAGGGCACAGCACATCAGGTTACAGCACATCAGGGCACAGCACATCAGGGTACAGGGCACAGCACATCAAGGCACAGAGCCCAGCAAATAAGAGCACATGGCACAGCACATCAGGGCACAGGGCACAGCGCACATGAGGGCACAGCGCACATGAGGGCACAGCGCACAACAGGGCACAGCACACATCAGGGTACAGGGCACAGCACATCATGGTGCAGGGCACAGCACATCAGGGCACAACAGGGTACATGGCACATCAGAGCACAGCTCATAGGGGTACAGCACAACAGGCCACATCAGGATACAGAGCACGGCACATTAGGACAGGACATATCAGGACAAGGCACATGGCACATCAGGGTACATGGGGTACATCAGGGCACAATCAGAGCACATCATGCATACCTCCCAACTTTTCAACTTTTCAGAACGAGGGACAAATGAGCATACCTCCCAACGAAGTTGTTGAGCGGGGGGGGGGTCCGCAGATCATAGTTGATAAACGGGGGGGTCCGTGGATCAGAGTTGTTGAGCAGGGGGGGTCCACGGCTTGGAGTTGTTGAGCGGGGGATTTATCGCGAATCGCGGGGATTTACCGCAAATTGCGGTAATCGCGGGGGGTGGGGGTTCGCAGGACTTTTGCCGTGATCGCGGGGCCTGCGGCCCATTTATTACCGGTCCGCGGGCCGTAAATGGCTCGCGGGCCGGTACTTTGAGACCCCTGGTCTACTGTGTCATGTCAATAAATACGTCAATTGTTTAAGGGCAACGACCGGAGTGTGGATCATCTTTTCCTCATTATTCTACGCAGCCAGCGATTGTGGATCGAGCACCCCGGAAGCTCTGCTTTCCATGTGGTGTATGGGTAGTAGCACTGACTTTTTTTTTTAGATTTTGACCATCACCCTCTGCATAAGACAATGGTCACCAAGATGAGCAGAGATGGGTAATCACTCCAGGAGAGACACTTTCACACACAAAAAAGATTTGTCTTTAGATGCACTTAGAGCATACTGTACAATGTGTATGCTGGTATATCAATGCTTCATTCCATGAATATTTTTACAAGTTTTCCTTTTTTTCCACCTGGAAACTAAATAGTCAAAGTTTTTACAATCAGTATGTCTTTTTTTGTAATGAGATCAGTAAAATTAGGTCTCTTTGAAACAAGCATCTTCATTTATTTTATTGGCATTGTGGATTAGGTAAATGAAAATTAGAGCAAAATCTTGAATTTTTAATCTTGTATCTTATCATATCAGTATATGGAAATATTTTTAAAAGTATTCCTGTAGCTGCAGTACATTTTCGTCGCTTGTGTCATTGCCTGATAAATTAAATGATGTGCAAGTTATAATTAGAAACTGCTTGTCAAACTAGGTTTCTCTTTTTGTTTGAACTGAAAGGCTTTGAAGAAGTTTTTTCAAACTATTGCAGTGAACTCATTTTGTGCTACTTTTAAAGATGTTCATCCTGAGATTTTTTTTGGAATAACAAGATATTTAGAGAGGCAATCAAAACATTAAAGTGGTCTCATATAAAAAGGCAGTAAATTCACAGACTAATGGAAGTAAATTTCATAAACCTTTGCATTTTGAACAACTGAAGTGGTGACATGCATGATAACATCACCTTACACATTATCAGATATTTTAAAATGTCTTTTTATGATGAATCAAAGGGTTGTGTCTGTGCTATATGTAATCGGTTCTGTTGTATCTGTATAAACCAGCAGTTCCAAACCATTCTTAGTACTGTCATTTCTTAATTTCACTGACTTTCTCTGTGGGGGATTACCCACAGAGGTGGTGAATAAACATACTTTTCCTGTCCCCCAATCTCTTCCCCTCCACCCTTTTTTTTTCAACCTATGGAGCCACTCACTTCCCTCTTTTCTACTTTTTCCTTACTACCTAGAACCATGGCATACTCTAGGCTGGGAAAAAAATCCTACTATATAAATATCTCATAATGTAAATGGATTAAATATACCAGAAAAGGGGTCTAAATTATTAAGTGAATTTAAAAAATAAATAAACCCCAAATAGTATTTTTACAAGAAACACATTTTAATGGCCTTCAAATTCCATGCTTGGTTAAAAAAAATCAATAACGCTTATCATGCTACTAATTTGAATGCAAAACCAAAAAAGAGTTTCCATTCTTTTAAGTAAACATATAACATATAGATCCAGAGGGAAGATATATTTTCTTTAAAGGAACCTTAAATGGTAAACCTGTGATATTAGCAAAGGTGTACTTTCCCAACAAAGCCCACATATCATTCTGAAAGGACATCATGGACAAACTCAAATGGTTTCTAAATGAGTGCATAATATTAGGAGGAGATTTTAACATTACCCTAAACCCAGGCAGAGACCCCCCCCCCTGTGTAACAGATTTCAATTAGAAACACTTCTGCCTTAAAGGTCCATGACATTACTTCTCCTGGAAACAGTCCAACAGCCGCAGTGGGACCCAAACAGGTCAACTCGAGGATGTTGGAAAAGTAGTCTTAAGGTTCCAGGACTGTCTGCCGGGATAAACCATCCGCATTCCCATTTTGAGGCCCTGGCCGATATTGTATGGTGAAATTGTACGGTTGCAAAGCAGGCTCCACCGTAGTAATCGCCCGTTCTCTCCCGCCACCCGGTTAAGCCATATCAAAGTATTGTGGTCTGTCATGATGGTAAAAGAGCATCCATACACGTAGGGCTGCAATTTCTTTAACGCCCAGACTAAGGCCAAGCAGCATATCCAACTTCACGGGGTAACAACTTGCGGCTGAGATACACCACTGGGTGCTCTTTCCCGTCATCAACAACATGGAGGCATCTGTATGAACGACAAAGCGTTTGTTAGGATCGGGTGGCGCCAGTATGGGAGCTTGCGTTAGGGCGATTTTTAACTGATGAAATGCTGTCTCGCACTCCGGGGACGACAGGACCTGTTTAGGGAGAGTCTTTTTGGTCAGGTCCGTTAGGGGTTTGGCTATGTCACTATAGTGGGGTACAAACTTCCTGTAGTACCCTGCTGTCCCTAAAATTGCAAGTAACTGGGTCTTGGTTCTGGGAACCGGCCAATTTAGGACGGCCTCTATTTTTGCAGGTTCTGGACTCTGCTTCCTACATCCCACTCTATGTCCCAGATATTGCACCTCAGACATCCCGATATTACATTTGTCTGGCTTGAGGGTCAGGTTTGCGGCTCGGATCCTATCCAGCACTATTCCCAGGTGTCTAAGATGTTCCTCCCAGGTCTGGCTATAGATTGCGATGTCGTCAAGATAAGCACATGCAAAATCTTGCAGATCATCGAGGAGTTCATCTATCATTCGCTGGAAGGTAGCCGGAGTATTCTTCATCCCAAATGGCATCACCAGAAACTGGTAAAGGCCAAACGGGGTGATGAAGGCCGACTTCGGAAATTGCTTCCGCGTCCAAGGGAATCTGCCAGTAGCCCTTACACAAGTCAATAGTCATCAAATACTGTCCCTGAGCTATTTTGTCCAGCAATTCGTCCACTCGGGGCATAGGGTAGGCATCGGTACAGTACAGTCATTCAGTCGCCATCCCTTTTTGTGACTAATACTACAGGGGACGCCCAGGGGCTTGCTGAGGGTTCGATCACCCCTAATTCAAGCATTTCCCTAATCTCTGCTCTCATCCCTTCTTGCACTGCTCCGAGAATCCTATTGGCTGGTTGTCTCAGGGGCTTCTGCCCAGGAGTCTCTACCTTGTGCACAGCTATGTGAGTGTACCCAGGGAGTGCCGAGAACATCTCCTGTTGGTCCTGGAGTAATTCTCTGGCCTGTTCTCATTCTTGGGATCCTAATCCATCTCCTAGCCATATATCCTCCACCCCCCTGGAACAGTTACTGATTTCGGGAAGCTCCAGCATCGGTAGATATTCAGAGTCCCCGGTGGCCGGAGCGCATATGGTGGCTACTGCCTCAGCCCTTTCATTAAAGGCCTTCATCATATTAATGTGGAACGTCCTCTTAATTTTTGTGTAAGCACAGCTGGCAACCACGTAGGTGGTATCGCACAGATGTTTTACCACCTGATAGGGACCCTGCCAGAAGGTCTGTAATTTATTTTGCTTCAGGGGTTTTAGTACCAGGACTTTCTGTCCGATATAAAAGGTGCAATTCCGCGCAGACCGATCATACCAAACCTTCTGCTGACTCTCGGCTGATTGCATATTCTCATGGAGTAGATCAGTAAGGTCCCGCAGTCGCTCCCTGAGTTCCAAGACATAACTAAGGATGGGGAGGCCTTCTGGATCCTCTACCCCCTCCCACTGGGCCCTCACTAAGTCTAAGGGCCCCCTAACCCTTCGCCCATATAACAGCTCAAATAGGGAAAACCCTGTGGACTCTTGGGGTACCTCTCTATATGCAAACAGTGGATGGGGAAGGTATTTCTCCCAATCCTTCCTACTCTCCACGAAGGACCGAAGCAGCTGCTTCAGGGTCCGGTTAAATCTCTCACATAGCCCATTAGTCTGAGGGTGGTAGGGGGCGCTTTGGAGGGGTTTAATCCCACAGAGACGCCAGAGCTGTTGTGTCAGCTCAGCTGTGAACTAGGTACCCTGATCGGACAATATCTCCTGGGGAAACCCTACCCTAGTGAATACCCACAGTAAGGCATCTGCTACTGTATCTGCCTGGATATTAGATAAGGGAATGGCCTCCGGGTAGCGGGTGGCGTAATCCACCACCGTAAGAATATACTTCTTCCCGGTGGCACTGGGGCGGGCCAGTGGGCCTATAATATCTACTGCTATGCGGCTAAAGGGTTCTCTAATAATCGGTAGGGGTTGCAGCGAGACTTTTGGGTGATCCCCTGTCTTCCCTACTTTCTGACAAGTCTCACAGGTCCGGCAGTATTCTCACACCTCAGCATGTAATCTGGGCCAGACTTCGGGTCTTGGCTATCCCTAAATGTCCGGCCAAGGGGATGTCGTGAGCCAGTCACAATAGCTCCCGTCTGTATTTCTGGGGTACAACTAACTGTTTGTGGGGGCCCTGTTGCCCAGTGCCAATTACCTCAGTGTAACGATAAAGAAACCCCCCTCCCACTCTATTCTGTCTTCCCCCAACCCACCTGGATCCTTGCCCGCCCTGTCCCGATAACCAGCTAAAGTTGGGTCACTCTGAGTCTCTTGTCTAATGTCAGAGGGCGAATCCCAGGACACAGTGTTGTCAAGTCGGGGTAACGTAGGAGGATTAGGTCTTACCTGGGTCCCCATAGGAGTGGAGTTGCCTTGAAGTTGGCTCTGACGTCTGGTGGTCACGGCCATGGCGGCCTCTGGGGCATACGAGGAAGTTAAATGGCCCAAAACGTTCCCCAAAAGTACTTCTGCAGGTAACCTGCGTAGTATTCCCACTCGCACATGTCGCTCCCCGGAGCCCCAATCCAAGAGGACTTGGGCGGTGGATAAATGTAGCACCTTGCCCCCTGCTATCCTGACTGCAACAGTCTGGCCAGTCCGGGCTGACTGGGGAATCATGTGAGGCTGGATGAGGGTAATCGTAACCCCCGGAATCGCAGAGTCCCTGGGCCGGCTGCCCATTGACCCATACTGCCTGGCGATGGTGCTGATCTCCAGCAGCAGCTTGGACAAGATCCGCTTTGAAAAGTTTGCCGCACTCTTCCTGAACATCTCGATGGTTGGGCTCATTCTGGAAGCAATGAGCCGCTGGTCTGGATGGATGATTAGTCTCTCAATACCTCGTGGATTGGGTAGGGCAAAATCGTTGCAGATGACCGGTTCGGTTGCAGGTATAGAAATTAGGTCCGGTAGGAGGGTTGGGTCAGGCTGGGGGTCTAGAGGCGGACCACTGAGGTACTGAAGTTGGCTTAGAGGCTGGTAAACTGGGCCGAGATAGTGGATAGAGCTCATTTTCGCCTGACCTTCGAGGGTCCAGATATTCATCGGCCAAAGTAGCCGCTTGCTGTACCATCTGTGGTTGCTTATATTGCACCCAATCCTGTACTACCGGAGGGGTGTGATTAAAGAACTGTTCTAATAGTACTAGCTGGGTGATGTCCTCCCTGGAACCAGCTCTTAAGGTTCCGCTGCAGACGATGTGCCCACTCCACGTATGTTGTGTTGGTTTGTTTCCGGGATTCTCAAAACTTAAGCCAGCTGGCTTCGGGTGTAATGTCAAATTGTTTTTAGTGTTCTCGTCCTCCAGGGCCCGATATTCATCCGCTGCTCTGCCAGTTAAATTACTCGCCAGTAAGATGACCCAATCTTGGGACAGTACTTCATGTATCTGGCATAGTCTCTCAAAGTCCTGCAGGAATGCTTCAATTTCCTCCTCTCCTTCCTTAAATAGCTTGAACGCCCGAAAAGGGCAACTTACGAAAAGTCGCTGCATCTTTAGGCGTTTTCTCTGATTGCTGTATTTCTGCCATTCTCTGCTCATGCTGTCGCTCTCGTTCTCTCTCTTGTCGCTCTTGTTCTCTCTCTTGTCGCTCTCGTTCTTTCTCTTGTCGCTCATCCTGCAGCTGGATGTCTCTAATGGCATTCTGTATGACGGTCTCTGATGGGTTAGTACCATATAATGTCAACCGCTCTCGAACTCGTTGCTGAAACAAGTCTTCAATTAACCGGGGTCCTGCATCACCCTCCCACTGATCCATCTCGGCTAGCTTACTGATCAGGGTGGCCTTGTTCTTTGTCCCACCGGTCCCTCCACGGCTCTCAAGTAAGTCTTTCAGCGTGGCTCTCCTGCATGCTGCATAGTTGATCATTGACTGTGGTGGTTTGGAGTGTCCCAGTAACTGGAGAGCAAATCCTACCACTGCCAACCAATGTGACGAGACCCTTGCTCGCTCGGTTCTGCTCTCCCGACAACCATCTGCTTCTATTGGATCAGATTGCCGATTGCAACGTCTGATGGTCCAGTCATCCAAGGTTCCGGGATCCGAACTACAGCTATGTGCCATTCGAGATCCATTTAGAACACACACCAGGCAGGCTGTATGTATGTTCAAACATGACTCCTTCATTTGCAAGTACACAGCACATGTTTATACAGAATTTGGAACATCCCGCCTCCAACAACCGCTTTCCTATTGGTCAATTGTAAAGTATATTCAGTCCTTACTCAGGTCCTCCTTAACCATGCAAATGAGGACTTGGAATAGTCAACAGGGGTCCCATAGCTTGAATAGAAAGACTATGTGTTGTGATTTGCATATCACTGTTTCATTTATGACTTTATTTGCGCTGCACATACCCATTGTTTCTGTATTGTTTCTATAGGCTTGTGATTGCCTATTTGTGTTCAGCTAGCATTTCATTCCGTTCATTCATATTGGTTGTTTGCGCTGATTGTTTTTTCCTATTTTTATACATGATATCACTGGCCAGACTCTTGTAAAAGTAACAGTCATTACGGAACTTGCAAAAAAGGCAAACAAAAACAGCTTACTGTACATATTTACATAGTAGGTAAGGTTAAATAAAGACAATAGTCCATCCAGTTCAACCCGTGTTTGTGTACGTGTGTCAAGGTCGATAATTATTTCCCATATCCCTATATATTGTGTTCACTAAGATGTACGTCCAAGAGTCTTTTAAAAATATCTTTATGCCCTGCTGACACCACCAGTTGTGATTGAGATTTCCACCTGCTTATTGCCCTGACAGTAAAATACACTGCACAGCTTTAGGTTAAATCTCTTCTCCTCCAATCTCATTGTGTGGCCCCATGTCTTCTTACACTCCCTGAGACTGAATAGTTTATTTCCTATGCTGGGATCACCATTAAGGAATTTGTAAATTGCTATCATATCCCCTCTCAAGCATTTCTTCTCCAACGACAATAAATGTTGTGCTTGTAGTCGTAATTGAGGTTCTCCAATCTATGTATTAATTGTGTTGCCCTTCTTTGGACTATCCCCAGCTCCCGCACATCCCTTCTGAGGACTGGTGACCAGAACTGGATGGAATGCTCCAGATGTGGCCTTACTAGAGTTTTATAAAAGTGTCAGAATTATAGTTTTATCCCCTTTTTTATGCGTGCTAATATTCTGCCAACTTTGGTAGCTGCAGCTTGACATTGCAAGCTATTGCTTAGTCTGTCTTCTACTAGGACCCCCAGATCTTTCTCCCAGAGATTATCACCCTAGTGAGTAGTTTGCACTTGTGTTTTTAGCCCCAAAGTGTATTACCTTGCATTCATCCACATTAAACCGCATTTGCCATGTAGTTGCTTGTTCCATTATTTTGTTCAGGTCATTGTGTAAAATTTCTATATTCTGATGTGAAGTTATTGCACAGCTTATTTTTGTATCTTTTGCAAAAACTGAGATTGAGCTATGTATCCCATCCTCTATATTATTTAAGAATAAATGAAACATAATTGGCTTCCTTCAGCAAAAATAAAGCAAACCGTGTATACTCCTGATATACAAGAATGCAACATTTGGTTCCCCCCACTGACTTTTCTCTTAACATGGTGACCCATATGCAAAGAACTTGGAGCGCCACTTGAAGCACTACAAACCTCCCCCTACAGTACAAAGCACAAAATGAGTGTCAGAATTCAAACAAGCTCATCCTACCTATTAGTCGCAAATTGAGAAGACAAAAGGTGGAAACACCACAAACCAGAACCCGGCCACTATATAGAGAAGTGGAGATATGGCTTCAGCCTATGCTCCTCCTGACAAAATTCTTCTTACATATTTTCTAGACATGTGAATTAGTTTTGTCCGAATTTTGGGTATTTTCATTATCATTTTAACCACTTAAGGACCACCTAATGCTGATATACGTTGTCAGAATGGCATGGCTGAGCACAATCACGTACCTGTACTTGATTGTTAAATGCCCAGCCATGCGGGCGCACGCCCACGACCCGGTCCGAAGCTCTGTGACCGCGGCCACGGGACCCGCGGACCCGATCGCCGCCGGAGTCCCGCGATAGGTCACAGGAGCTGAAGACCCCGTTCTCCACAGTGGCGCTGTCATTGATCGTCTGTTCCCTGATATAGGGAAAGGCGATCAATGATGTCACACGCCCAGCCCCCCTACAGTTAGAAACACATATGAGGTCACACTTAACCCCTTCAGCGCCCCCTAGTGGTTAACTCCCAAATTGCAATTGTCATTTTCACAGTAAACCATGCATTTTTATAGCACTTTTTGCTGTAAAAATGACAATAGTCCCAAAAATGTGTAAAAATTGTCTAATGTGTCTGCCATAATGTCGCAGACTCACAGTCATGAAAATAATCGCTGATTGCTGCCATTAGTAGTAAACAAAATCATTAATAAAACCCCCAGCAATAAAACTATCCCCTATTTTGTAAACACTATGGGCCAGATTCAGGTAGATGGGCGCATCTTTAATCTGGAGTAACGTTTCTCATTTACGTTACTCTGGCGAAATTTTAGGAGCAAGTGCTGTTATTCATGAAGCACTTGCTCCTAAAGTTGCGGCAGCGTATCGAAAATGAGCCGGCGTTATTCAAATTGGGCGGGTACGGGGCGTGTATTATTAAAACTAGGCGCGATCCCCCGGTGAACGTACTGCGCATGCATCGACTGTCAATGCATCCCAGTGCGCATGCTCACAACTTCCGTCGGCACCACTTCCTTGGAAACGACAGCGCAATGTGTTCCGTTGGACATTTAAATGCGCCCGTAGATGCACCATTCCGGCACTAAAGTATATCCTGTTCCCCCTCCCCGCAGTGAAGTTACTTTTGTTCTGAGATGGCTGCTCCCGTTCCCCGCAAACACAGGAAAAAGCTGAACTTTAAAGGCCAGGAGCTGTCAGCCGTCATCTCGGCTATGGAGACCTATGATGTCTTCCTCCATGTCTGTAAAAGTTGACAGACAAGCAGGGACAGAGGTGTTGTCCTGCAAGTGGGGGTGCTCAGCTAGCTCTTATCATCGGTAACGCTGCTGTAGCTGCTCTTCTGCTGACCTGTGGCCGTCTGGAGTAAAGATAAAGCAGCTATTTGTAGAAATAACTTTGCGCCGGACGGACGAGATACGCGCGGCGCATGTAGCCAGCGTATGGTGCTAATCCGTTCGCGAATCGGGAAATCTCCCTCATTTGCATATTTGCAGGGGAAATCAATAGGCAGGCTTAGAGGCTGGTAAACTGGGCCGAGATAGTGGATAGAGCTCATTTTCGCCTGACCTTCGAGGGTCCAGATATTCATCGGCCAAAGTAGCCGCTTGCTGTACCATCTGTGGTTGCTTATATTGCACCCAATCCTGTACTACCGGAGGGGTGTGATTAAAGAACTGTTCTAATAGTACTAGCTGGGTGATGTCCTCCCTGGAACCAGCTCTTAAGGTTCCGCTGCAGACGATGTGCCCACTCCACGTATGTTGTGTTGGTTTGTTTCCGGGATTCTCAAAACTTAAGCCAGCTGGCTTCGGGTGTAATGTCAAATTGTTTTTAGCGTTCTCGTCCTCCAGGGCCTGATATGCATCCGCTGCTCTGCCAGTTAAATTACTCGCCAGTAAGATGACCCAATCTTGGGACAGTACTTCATGTATCTGGCATAGTCTCTCAAAGTCCTGCAGGAATGCTTCAATTTCCTCCTCTCCTTCCTTAAATAGCTTGAACGCCCGAAAAGGGCAACTTACGAAAAGTCGCTGCATCTTTAGGCGTTTTCTCCGATTGCTGTATTTCTGCCATTCTCTGCTCATGCTGTCGCTCTCGTTCTCTCTCTTGTCGCTCTTGTTCTCTCTCTTGTCGCTCTCGTTCTTTCTCTTGTCGCTCATCCTGCAGCTGGATGTCTCTAATGGCATTCTGTATGACGGTCTCTGATGGGTTAGTACCATATAATGTCAACCGCTCTCGAACTCGTTGCTGAAACAAGTCTTCAATTAACCGGGGTCCTGCATCACCCTCCCACTGATCCATCTCGGCTAGCTTACTGATCAGGGTGGCCTTGTTCTTTGTCCCACCGGTCCCTCCACGGCTCTCAAGTAAGTCTTTCAGCGTGGCTCTCCTGCATGCTGCATAGTTGATCATTGACTGTGGTGGTTTGGAGTGTCCCAGTAACTGGAGAGCAAATCCTACCACTGCCAACCAATGTGACGAGACCCTTGCTCGCTCGGTTCTGCTCTCCCGACAACCATCTGCTTCTATTGGATCAGATTGCCGATTGCAACGTCTGATGGTCCAGTCATCCAAGGTTCCGGGATCCGAACTACAGCTATGTGCCATTCGAGATCCATTTAGAACACACACCAGGCAGGCTGTATGTATGTTCAAACATGACTCCTTCATTTGCAAGTACACAGCACATGTTTATACAGAATTTGGAACATCCCACCCCCAACAACCGCTTTCCTATTGGTCAATTGTAAAGTATATTCAGTCCTTACTCAGGTCCTCCTTAACCATGCAAATGAGGACTTGGAATAGTCAACAGGGGTCCCATAGCTTGAATAGAAAGACTATGTGTTGTGATTTGCATATCACTGTTTCATTTATGACTTTATTTGCGCTGCACATACCCATTGTTTCTGTATTGTTTCTATAGGCTTGTGATTGCCTATTTGTGTTCAGCTAGCATTTCATTCTGTTCATTCATATTGGTTGTTTGCGCTGATTGTTTTTTCCTATTTTTATACATGATATCACTGGCCAGACTCTTGTAAAAGTAACAGTCATTACGGAACTTGCAAAAAAGGCAAACAAAAACAGCTTACTGTACATATTTACATAGTAGGTAAGGTTAAATAAAGACAATAGTCCATCCAGTTCAACCCGTGTTTGTGTACGTGTGTCAAGGTCGATAATTATTTCCCATATCCCTATATGTTGTGTTCACTAAGATGTACGTCCAAGAGTCTTTTAAAAATATCTTTATGCCCTGCTGACACCACCAATTGTGATTGAGATTTCCACCTGCTTATTGCCCTGACAGTAAAATATACTGCACAGCTTTAGGTTAAATCTCTTCTCCTCCAATCTCATTGTGTGGCCCCATGTCTTCTTACACTCCCTGAGACTGAATAGTTTATTTCCTATGCTGGGATCACCATTAAGGAATTTGTAAATTGCTATCATATCCCCTCTCAAGCATTTCTTCTCCAACGACAATAAATGTTGTGCTTGTAGTCGTAATTGAGGTTCTCCAATCTATGTATTAATTGTGTTGCCCTTCTTTGGACTATCCCCAGCTCCCACACATCCCTTCTGAGGACTGGTGACCAGAACTGGATGGAATGCTCCAGATGTGGCCTTACTAGAGTTTTATAAAAGTGTCAGAATTATAGTTTTATCCCCTTTTTTATGCGTGCTAATATTCTGCCAACTTTGGTAGCTGCAGCTTGACATTGCAAGCTATTGCTTAGTCTGTCTTCTACTAGGACCCCCAGATCTTTCTCCCAGAGATTATCACCCTAGTGAGTAGTTTGCACTTGTGTTTTTAGCCCCAAAGTGTATTACCTTGCATTCATCCACATTAAACCGCATTTGCCATGTAGTTGCTTGTTCCATTATTTTGTTCAGGTCATTGTGTAAAATTTCTATATTCTGATGTGAAGTTATTGCACAGCTTAATTTTGTATCTTTTGCAAAAACTGAGATTGAGCTATGTATCCCATCCTCTATATTTTTTAAGAATAAATGAAACATAATTGGCTTCCTTCAGCAAAAATAAAGCAAACCGTGTATACTCCTGATATACAAGAATGCAACATTTGGTTCCCCCCACTGACTTTTCTCTTAACATGGTGACCCATATGCAAAGAACTTGGAGCGCCACTTGAAGCACTACAAACCTCCCCCTACAGTACAAAGCACAAAATGAGTGTCAGAATTCAAACAAGCTCATCCTACCTATTAGTCGCAAATTGAGAAGACAAAAGGTGGAAACACCACAAACCAGAACCCGGCCACTATATAGAGAAGTGGAGATATGGCTTCAGCCTATGCTCCTCCTGACAAAATTCTTCTTACATATTTTCTAGACATGTGAATTAGTTTTGTCCGAATTTTGGGTATTTTCATTATCATTTTAACCACTTAAGGACCACCTAATGCTGATATACGTTGTCAGAATGGCATGGCTGAGCACAATCACGTACCTGTACTTGATTGTTAAATGCCCAGCCATGCGGGCGCACGCCCACGACCCGGTCCGAAGCTCTGTGACCGCGGCCACGGGACCCGCGGACCCGATCGCCGCCGGAGTCCCGCGATAGGTCACAGGAGCTGAAGACCCCGTTCTCCACAGTGGCGCTGTCATTGATCGTCTGTTCCCTGATATAGGGAAAGGCGATCAATGATGTCACACGCCCAGCCCCCCTACAGTTAGAAACACATATGAGGTCACACTTAACCCCTTCAGCGCCCCCTAGTGGTTAACTCCCAAACTGCAATTGTCATTTTCACAGTAAACCATGCATTTTTATAGCACTTTTTGCTGTAAAAATGACAATAGTCCCAAAAATGTGTCAAAATTGTCTAATGTGTCTGCCATAATGTCGCAGACTCACAGTCATGAAAATAATCGCTGATTGCTGCCATTAGTAGTAAACAAAATCATTAATAAAACCCCCAGCAATAAAACTATCCCCTATTTTGTAAACACTATGGGCCAGATTCAGGTAGATGGGCGCATCTTTAATCTGGAGAAACGTTTCTCATTTACGTTACTCTGGCGAAATTTTAGGAGCAAGTGCTGTTATTCATGAAGCACTTGCTCCTAAAGTTGCGGCAGCGTATCGAAAATGAGCCGGCGTTATTCAAATTGGGCGGGTACGGGGCGTGTATTATTAAAACTAGGCGCGATCCCCCGGCGAACGTACTGCGCATGCATCGACTGTCAATGCATCCCAGTGCGCATGCTCACAACTTCCGTCAGCACCACTTCCTTGGAAACGACAGCGCAATGTGTTCCGTTGGACATTTAAATGCGCCCGTAGATGCACCATTCCGGCACTAAAGTATATCCTGTTCCCCCTCCCCGCAGTGAAGTTACTTTTGTTCTGAGATGGCTGCTCCCGTTCCCCGCAAACACAGGAAAAAGCTGAACTTTAAAGGCCAGGAGCTGTCAGCCGTCATCTCGGCTATGGAGACCTATGATGTCTTCCTCCATGTCTGTAAAAGTTGACAGACAAGCAGGGACAGAGGTGTTGTCCTGCAAGTGGGGGTGCTCAGCTAGCTCTTATCATCGGTAACGCTGCTGTAGCTGCTCTTCTGCTGACCTGTGGCCGTCTGGAGTAAAGATAAAGCAGCTATTTGTAGAAATAACTTTGCGCCGGACGGACGAGATACGCGCGGCGCATGTAGCCAGCGTATGGTGCTAATCCGTTCGCGAATCGGGAAATCTCCCTCATTTGCATATTTGCAGGGGAAATCAATAGGCAGGTTAGAGGCTGGTAAACTGGGCCGAGATAGTGGATAGAGCTCATTTTCGCCTGACCTTCGAGGGTCCAGATATTCATCGGCCAAAGTAGCCGCTTGCTGTACCATCTGTGGTTGCTTATATTGCACCCAATCCTGTACTACCGGAGGGGTGTGATTAAAGAACTGTTCTAATAGTACTAGCTGGGTGATGTCCTCCCTGGAACCAGCTCTTAAGGTTCCGCTGCAGACGATGTGCCCACTCCACGTATGTTGTGTTGGTTTGTTTCCGGGATTCTCAAAACTTAAGCCAGCTGGCTTCGGGTGTAATGTCAAATTGTTTTTAGCGTTCTCGTCCTCCAGGGCCTGATATGCATCCGCTGCTCTGCCAGTTAAATTACTCGCCAGTAAGATGACCCAATCTTGGGACAGTACTTCATGTATCTGGCATAGTCTCTCAAAGTCCTGCAGGAATGCTTCAATTTCCTCCTCTCCTTCCTTAAATAGCTTGAACGCCCGAAAAGGGCAACTTACGAAAAGTCGCTGCATCTTTAGGCGTTTTCTCCGATTGCTGTATTTCTGCCATTCTCTGCTCATGCTGTCGCTCTCGTTCTCTCTCTTGTCGCTCTTGTTCTCTCTCTTGTCGCTCTCGTTCTTTCTCTTGTCGCTCATCCTGCAGCTGGATGTCTCTAATGGCATTCTGTATGACGGTCTCTGATGGGTTAGTACCATATAATGTCAACCGCTCTCGAACTCGTTGCTGAAACAAGTCTTCAATTAACCGGGGTCCTGCATCACCCTCCCACTGATCCATCTCGGCTAGCTTACTGATCAGGGTGGCCTTGTTCTTTGTCCCACCGGTCCCTCCACGGCTCTCAAGTAAGTCTTTCAGCGTGGCTCTCCTGCATGCTGCATAGTTGATCATTGACTGTGGTGGTTTGGAGTGTCCCAGTAACTGGAGAGCAAATCCTACCACTGCCAACCAATGTGACGAGACCCTTGCTCGCTCGGTTCTGCTCTCCCGACAACCATCTGCTTCTATTGGATCAGATTGCCGATTGCAACGTCTGATGGTCCAGTCATCCAAGGTTCCGGGATCCGAACTACAGCTATGTGCCATTCGAGATCCATTTAGAACACACACCAGGCAGGCTGTATGTATGTTCAAACATGACTCCTTCATTTGCAAGTACACAGCACATGTTTATACAGAATTTGGAACATCCCGCCCCCAACAACCGCTTTCCTATTGGTCAATTGTAAAGTATATTCAGTCCTTACTCAGGTCCTCCTTAACCATGCAAATGAGGACTTGGAATAGTCAACAGGGGTCCCATAGCTTGAATAGAAAGACTATGTGTTGTGATTTGCATATCACTGTTTCATTTATGACTTTATTTGCGCTGCACATACCCATTGTTTCTGTATTGTTTCTATAGGCTTGTGATTGCCTATTTGTGTTCAGCTAGCATTTCATTCTGTTCATTCATATTGGTTGTTTGCGCTGATTGTTTTTTCCTATTTTTATACATGATATCACTGGCCAGACTCTTGTAAAAGTAACAGTCATTACGGAACTTGCAAAAAAGGCAAACAAAAACAGCTTACTGTACATATTTACATAGTAGGTAAGGTTAAATAAAGACAATAGTCCATCCAGTTCAACCCGTGTTTGTGTACGTGTGTCAAGGTCGATAATTATTTCCCATATCCCTATATGTTGTGTTCACTAAGATGTACGTCCAAGAGTCTTTTAAAAATATCTTTATGCCCTGCTGACACCACCAATTGTGATTGAGATTTCCACCTGCTTATTGCCCTGACAGTAAAATATACTGCACAGCTTTAGGTTAAATCTCTTCTCCTCCAATCTCATTGTGTGGCCCCATGTCTTCTTACACTCCCTGAGACTGAATAGTTTATTTCCTATGCTGGGATCACCATTAAGGAATTTGTAAATTGCTATCATATCCCCTCTCAAGCATTTCTTCTCCAACGACAATAAATGTTGTGCTTGTAGTCGTAATTGAGGTTCTCCAATCTATGTATTAATTGTGTTGCCCTTCTTTGGACTATCCCCAGCTCCCACACATCCCTTCTGAGGACTGGTGACCAGAACTGGATGGAATGCTCCAGATGTGGCCTTACTAGAGTTTTATAAAAGTGTCAGAATTATAGTTTTATCCCCTTTTTTATGCGTGCTAATATTCTGCCAACTTTGGTAGCTGCAGCTTGACATTGCAAGCTATTGCTTAGTCTGTCTTCTACTAGGACCCCCAGATCTTTCTCCCAGAGATTATCACCCTAGTGAGTAGTTTGCACTTGTGTTTTTAGCCCCAAAGTGTATTACCTTGCATTCATCCACATTAAACCGCATTTGCCATGTAGTTGCTTGTTCCATTATTTTGTTCAGGTCATTGTGTAACATTTCTATATTCTGATGTGAAGTTATTGCACAGCTTATTTTTGTATCTTTTGCAAAAACTGAGATTGAGCTATGTATCCCATCCTCTATATTATTTAAGAATAAATGAAACATAATTGGCTTCCTTCAGCAAAAATAAAGCAAACCGTGTATACTCCTGATATACAAGAATGCAACATTTGGTTCCCCCCACTGACTTTTCTCTTAACATGGTGACCCATATGCAAAGAACTTGGAGCGCCACTTGAAGCACTACAAACCTCCCCCTACAGTACAAAGCACAAAATGAGTGTCAGAATTCAAACAAGCTCATCCTACCTATTAGTCGCAAATTGAGAAGACAAAAGGTGGAAACACCACAAACCAGAACCCGGCCACTATATAGAGAAGTGGAGATATGGCTTCAGCCTATGCTCCTCCTGACAAAATTCTTCTTACATATTTTCTAGACATGTGAATTAGTTTTGTCCGAATTTTGGGTATTTTCATTATCATTTTAACCACTTAAGGACCACCTAATGCTGATATACGTTGTCAGAATGGCATGGCTGAGCACAATCACGTACCTGTACTTGATTGTTAAATGCCCAGCCATGCGGGCGCACGCCCACGACCCGGTCCGAAGCTCTGTGACCGCGGCCACGGGACCCGCGGACCCGATCGCCGCCGGAGTCCCGCGATAGGTCACAGGAGCTGAAGACCCCGTTCTCCACAGTGGCGCTGTCATTGATCGTCTGTTCCCTGATATAGGGAAAGGCGATCAATGATGTCACACGCCCAGCCCCCCTACAGTTAGAAACACATATGAGGTCACACTTAACCCCTTCAGCGCCCCCTAGTGGTTAACTCCCAAACTGCAATTGTCATTTTCACAGTAAACCATGCATTTTTATAGCACTTTTTGCTGTAAAAATGACAATAGTCCCAAAAATGTGTCAAAATTGTCTAATGTGTCTGCCATAATGTCGCAGACTCACAGTCATGAAAATAATCGCTGATTGCTGCCATTAGTAGTAAACAAAATCATTAATAAAACCCCCAGCAATAAAACTATCCCCTATTTTGTAAACACTATGGGCCAGATTCAGGTAGATGGGCGCATCTTTAATCTGGAGTAACGTTTCTCATTTACGTTACTCTGGCGAAATTTTAGGAGCAAGTGCTGTTATTCATGAAGCACTTGCTCCTAAAGTTGCGGCAGCGTATCGAAAATGAGCCGGCGTTATTCAAATTGGGCGGGTACGGGGCGTGTATTATTAAAACTAGGCGCGATCCCCCGGCGAACGTACTGCGCATGCATCGACTGTCAATGCATCCCAGTGCGCATGCTCACAACTTCCGTCGGCACCACTTCCTTGGAAACGACAGCGCAATGTGTTCCATTGGACATTTAAATGCGCCCGTAGATGCGCCATTCCGGCACTAAAGTATATCCTGTTCCCCCTCCCCGCAGTGAAGTTACTTTTGTTCTGAGATGGCTGCTCCCGTTCCCCGCAAACACAGGAAAAAGCTGAACTTTAAAGGCCAGGAGCTGTCAGCCGTCATCTCGGCTATGGAGACCTATGATGTCTTCCTCCATGTCTGTAAAAGTTGACAGACAAGCAGGGACAGAGGTGTTGTCCTGCAAGTGGGGGTGCTCAGCTAGCTCTTATCGTCGGTAACGCTGCTGTAGCTGCTCTTCTGCTGACCTGTGGCCGTCTGGAGTAAAGATAAAGCAGCTATTTGTAGAAATAACTTTGCGCCGGACGGACGAGATACGCGCGGCGCATGTAGCCAGCGTATGGTGCTAATCCGTTCGCGAATCGGGAAATCTCCCTCATTTGCATATTTGCAGGGGAAATCAATAGGCGCGACTGATGCGCCAAGCGAAATTATGCGCTGACGAGACTCTGGCGTCGGAAAGTTAAGCCGATCGGAAATGGCCCGTTTTCTGTCGCATCTAGTTTGGTGGGTACGGCCACATAGATACGACGGCGCATCTTCACAGTTACGTGGCGCATATCGAAATACTCCAGCGCAAGTCTTGCTGAATCTGGCCCTATAAATTTTGCACAAACCAATCGATAAACGCTTATTGCGATTTTTTGGACCAAAAATTGGCCTAAACTGAGGAAAAAAAATGTTTTTTTACATATTTTTGGGGGATATTTATTATAGCAAAAAGTAAAAAATATTGCATTTTTTTTCAAAATTGTCGCTGTATTTTTGCTTATAGCGCAACAAATAAAAAACACAGAAGTGATACCACCACAAATACCACCAAAAGAATGCTCAATTTGTGGGGGAAAAAGGACGCCAATTTTTAGGAGCCACGTCACATGACCGCGCAATTGTTAGTTAAAGCGACGCAGTGCAGAAATGGGAAAAGGGGCCTGGTCCTTTACCTGCATATTGGTCTGGGTCTTAAGTGGTTAACAAATGAAAACTAATGTGCAGAATCCGAAATCCGAAAGATCCGACATAAAAAAATGCTTTATTTTTGTTTCCGTTGCTACAACAGTTTGATATAGATAGGAGATTCAACATGACACTGACAATATCAATCTGTGTCTATCAAACCTGCAGTCAAATGTGCCTAACCTTAAAGGGGTTGTAAAGGTTTGTTTTTTATTTTCTAAATAGGTTACTTTAAGCTAGTGCATTGTTGGTTCACTTACCTTTTTCTTCAATTTCCCTTCTTAATGTTTTTTTTCTTTGTTTTCTTTGTCTGAATTTCTCACTTCCTGTTCCTCCTCAGTAAGGTGTTCAGTAAGCTGTTCTAAATTACTTTCCTCAATTCGGATGATGGTGGAAAGCTTACTGAAGAGAAACAGGAAGTGAGAAATTCAAACAAAGAAAAAAAACATTTAGAAGGGAAATCGAAGGAAAAGGTAAGTGAACCAACAATGCACTAGCTTAAAAGAACCGATTTAGAAAATAAAAGACAAACCTTTACAACCCCTTTAAAAAAGTGGATGTAAACCCGAAAAAAAAAATGTGATTAATCCAGCTCCAAACAATCCTCTTTTATTTTTCAGTGAAATAAAACGGACTTACAGAGAAAAACCTTAGTCTGTTCTGCCCCCTTGCTGTGAATGACAGGTTATTTACATATCTCATGCACTAGCCTGGAGACAGGCATTATTTTTTAATTCCCACCCCCACTCCTTTTCTGAAGTCATGTAGTTACTTTTCTGGATTTTGACTGGATGTTAGTGATTATAGCAGATTTCAGCGTAAGGAATACACAGAAAAAAGATGCATGTTGACAAGGGGAGTGAAAAGGTGGACGATGAGTCTACTGACATCAAGACTCCACCCACAGAGCTCCAGACAACAAATCCACCCACCGAATCTGCTGTTTTTCAGTTCTTATGACAGACAGAGGGGAGATATTTGACAGGTAAGGATACATGCAGGAGGCATGAATATCCTTATAGATCAGCACTATGGCAGTAGTTTAGAAAGGATGAGAGTGGGTTTACATCCACTTTAACTCAATTAGTCCAATATTATTCTACATAGAGAGAAAAGATTAGACATTATAGAGACATGAAGATTCAGCATAGAGAGAAAAGACATTATAGAGACAGTGTTGGGGTAGACCATTCGACATGAACAACGAAGATTCGACGGAGCATTCGACGAAGCAGCGAGAAACAAACAAATGTTGAATCTGTCATTGAAGGCTTATGGTGTCTGTCGAAAGTTCTAATAAAATTCGACAAGCAGCTAAACTGTATGACTTTGCAATCGTACATTTCCAGTCAAATGCTCGACCCATAGGCTAGAAGAATTAGAATGTTGGTTAACTAGTAATAATGATTTATAAATATAATTATTACTAGTCATACAACATTAAAATTGTTCTATAGCTTGTGGGTGGAACATTGGACCGGAAATGTATGATTCAACGTACAGTTTAGCTGCTTCGTCGAATCTTCTTAGAACATTCAACAGACACCATAAGCCTTCAATGACAGATTCAACCTTAATTAATTTGGATTTTCAGACTAATGCATTTTTTATCTAAACAAAATAAATAAAAACAAATTTCAGGAGTAACGAAATAAATGTATTTTTCGGATGAAAACGAAATTCCGAAACAAAATATTTTAGTGTGCACATGTCTAATATTTTTACCCCTCCCATGGGCCTTAATCATAGAGAATCAATGTCCCTTAACTGGGTTACAACCCTGCCTTCCTGAAGGGTCCCAAAGATTAGGATTCCAGCCATTATACAGAGTCTAGCAGCCACAAGCAGTCCACCACTCCTCAAATGGCCCTGTTGCACACCAATTTACAGACTCCTACTGATGGCTTCCTGTTCCTCAAAGTCCATGTAAAAAGGGTTTGGAGGCTCTTTCCTGCCCAAAATCTCTCCAAGCCACTGAATTCTGAGTCTTAAATTAGGATTTACCAATCCCAAGAGCACTGTAAGTCAGACCTCTTTTCTTCAAGTTGATTCCCCCAGAATCCCTTACCTTGCAAAAATTGCAATCCAGTCTTTCCCATTAAAGGGACCATAACCCAGATAAAGGGGAAATATATGTCTTATCCAGCACTTATTGCTGGCATCGTGTACAGAGTAAAAAACGTTTTGACTTTATTACTTTATTACTCGAGCATTGGACACAGGTTCAGCCAAAGGATAGAATAGGCACTCCTCTATAACCCATAAAATCATTTATGGGTAATTTTAAGCGTATTTCTTGCTTGTTTTGTTAACATTGGGTACAGTTTTCTTCTAAAATTGCAAGAACAAGAGGCAAATATAAAAAATATATATAAAGAGTCTGCAGTATATTCTATGTAAATTATATTTAAGCACATCTGGTAAAAAAAAAAGTGGGACCTTTGCTAATGCTTAGGCTACGAAATCAGCTTACTGTAGTTATTTACCAATTTTCATAATAAAGCTCCACATTTCAAACTAATGTGTGCAATACTTGCAGACATAACTATTTATTGTACTATTTATTGTACTATGTAGCCATGACTGTGCATTCTGTGACTCTCAAGAATTTTAAATAAGAAAAAACAGATTTAATTTAGAACAATAGATCATTAGAATTTTGCAGAGGCTGCAGTGTAGTGTAAAATGATTAATCACCATTTAAATATCAAACATGGACAAAAAATGGAAATCTTTCTGCTGTCATATGGCAGGTGAAAAGTGATTTTGAAAAAAATGTATAAAATTGATTAACATTTCAGGCTGTGACAATTCATTTAAACACTTCCAAGTAAAACTATATAATTTAAGTGATGCATAACCATATGTTAATCAGAATCAATTCATCATTTATTCAGTAGCTTTGAAATTTATTTCTGACAAAGACACTGTTAAATACACTAGTAGTGGGATTAGTATTGCTCTTAGTTTGTACATTTAAAAGAAGTTCCAAAGAGAAAGTCAAATTAGTATCTATTAGTATGATCTATTGTTTCCCTAAAAACATTGAAACTGTACTAACATTGATATTAATATTACATTAAGTTCAAATTGTACAGACTATCTTTGTGAGACTGTGGGTTTTTGCCACATGCTTCTGTGTTGTGCAACCTAGATTTCTGAAAATTGCAAAGCTTTACCTGATATGTATTTGGAAAAGAATCACATGAAAGAACTAACACACTGCATGGTCTTTTCGGGCTCTCAGCCTTTTCCAGCAAAGACTAACCATTTAAAGTGCTTTAGTCCTTCCATTAGTAAATCTCTTACCATGTGAATGAAGAGAAGGTCTAGCACTAACCTTACTGCTCTCTTTTTAATGTTTGCGATATTTATTTTACATTTTTACACTGTCCCTTAATTTCTTATTCTTTTTATCATTTCTATTCCTATCACAAGGAATATAAACATCCGTTATGATAGAGATCTTGGGGCCAATAATACCCCAAATATCGCCTTTACATTTAAAAGCAAACAAAAAAATTTTTTTTTGCTTTAACCGCTTGAGGATCGTCGCACGCAGATATACGTCGGCAAAATGGCACGGCTGGGCACAAGGGCGTACATGTACGTCCCCTTTAAGAGCCCAGCCATGGGTCGCGCAGCGCGCCACCGGTGGTGCGCTCGTGACCTAGTCCTTTTAGCTCCATGACCGCCCCAGCGGTCACCACAGACACGATTGCCTACGGAGTCCCGCGATCGGGTCACAGAGAGGAAGAACGGGGAGAGGTAAGTGTAAACAAACCTCTCCCTGTGCTTCCTAATGAGACTGACACTGATTGTCTGTTCCCTGTCATAGGGAATGACAATCAGTGATATCACACACCCAGTCACGCCCCCCCCCACAGTAAGAGTACTTCCTTAGGGAACACTTAACCCCTACAGTGCCCCCCCCCCGGTTAACCCCTTCACTGCTAGTGTCATTTTTACAGTAACCAGTGCATTTTTATAGCACTGTTCATTGTAAAAATGACAATGGTCCCAAAATAGTGTCAAAAGTGTCCGATGTGTCCTCCATAATGTCGCAGTCATGATAAAAAATTGCTGATCGCTGCCATTACTATAAAGAAAATAATTGTTAGTAAAAGTGCAATAAAACTATCCCCTATTTGGTAGACACTATGGGCCAGATTCAGGTAGAGTTGCGCTGGAGTATTTCGATATGCGCCACGTAACTGTCAAGATGCGCCGTTGTATCTCCGCGGCCGTACCCACCAAACTAGATGCGACAGAAAACGGGCTTTCCCAGACCGGCTTAACTTTCCGACGCCAGAGTATCGTCAGCGCATAGTTTCGCTTGGCGCATCAGTCGCGCCAATTGATTTCCCCTGCAAATATGCAAATGAGGGAGATTTCCCGATTCGCGAACGGATTAGCACCATACGCTGGCTACATGCGCCGCGCATATGTCGTCCGTCCGTCGCAAAGTTATTTCTACAAATAGCTGCTTTATCTTTACTCCAGACGGCCACAGGTCAGCAGGAGAGCAGCTACAGCAGCGTTACCAACGATAAGAGCTAGCTGAGCACCCCCACTTGCAGGACAACACCTCTGTCCCTGCTTGTCTGTCAACTTTTACAGCCATGGAGGAAGACATCATAGGTCTCCATAGCCGAGATGACGGCTGACAGCTCCTGGCCTTTAAAGTTCAGCTTTCTCCTGTGTTTGCGGGGAACGGGAGCAGCCATCTCAGAACAAAAGTAACTTCACTGCGGGGAGGGGGAACAGGATATACTTTAGTGCCGGAATGGCGCATCTACGGGCGCATTTAAACGTCCAACGGAACACATTGCGCTGTCGTTTCCAGGGAAGTGGTGCCGACGGAAGTTGTGAGCATGCGCACAGGGGGCCGAGTGAAGCCTTACTCACTGCGCATGCTCCGTGGATGAATGCGCTGAACATAAGCCTCTGCGCTGGGCTCCCCCCATCATTTACATATGATCACACCCACTTCCACTTGCGTCGGGTTGCGCCAACGCATCTTCGTTACTCCGTCGCAAAGTAACGGCCATGCGCTTGGTGAATGCTGTACTTCACTCGCTAGTTTGCGTCAGCGCAGCGTATATGCGTTGCGCTACGCTGGAGAAAAGATGCGCGCATCTACCTGAATCTGGCCCTATGGGTCAGATTCAAGAAAGAAATAAGAAATAAATAAGCCAGCTAATCTCCATATAAGCCGTCTTATTTCAGCGTCTGGCTCTCCTATCTATGCGCCCGATTCATCGAATCAGTTACGCATAGATTTCCATAAGATCCAACAGGCATAAGTCTCTTATGCCGTTGAATCTTATTTTCATATTTTAGGCTGGATGCTAGGTGGCGTTCCCGTCTAAAATATGTAAATGAGCCTATACGCCGATTCCCGAACGTGTGCCCAGCCGGCGTATCTCCTTAAGTCATTTACGTAAGACTTACGCATGGCCTAAAGTTATCCCTGCTACAGCGGGCGCAGTCAATGTTAAGTATGGACGTCGGAACCGACGTAATTTATGTTGTTTGCATACGTCCATTCACAATTAAGCTGGCCGTCATTTACGCTGACGTCGCTTTCATTGACAAGTAGCGACATGATTTGGAGCATGCGCACTGGGAACCAATCACAGATCTTTACCTGGCTTGGGAAGCACTGTTATAAATGCTGAGTTCGATGTCTTATCGAGGAGGACTCCCGATCAGAGGTGATTAAAGAATCCGGCCAAGAATGGAGATAGTAACGTGGAGAAATGCTTATAATACGGTACAGAGAATCCGTCAGGGCCCAGGGCTGAGTTAGGTTTAAGGTTCTAATGACCTGTGCCACCTTCTCTGTCGAGATTGGTGCTTCTAATTCATTCCTGTGCTGAACACTGATCCTAGGGATGTTCACTAATCCTAAGAAGGTGTCAATTAAGTCAGGGGAGGGTTCCTTCCTTGCCGTATAGATTGTGATAATAGTCATGAAAGGCTTCCATGATCTTTTTGGGATTATGTGTGAGTAGGCCATTGTTCAGTTTTATTTTGGGTAAAGTGTGGGATCTGGTTTTCGGGGTTAATCTCCATGACAACAAAGACCCCAGTTTGTCGTTTTGGTGATAGAATCGTCCTCCATCCCATCTAAGGCTTTTCTCTGCTATAGCAGTAAGAGCCAAGTTTGGGGCCGTGCGTGCTGAATCCAGTCTTGCGGCTGAATTCGAGGAAGGGTTGAGTTTATGTATCTTACTCAGGGAAGAAAATTCCTTCTCCAGCCTATCAATGTCTATTTTGTGCGCTTTGTGTAGCCTAGAAGAAATTTGGAGTAGTTTACCCCTTATAGCTGTTTTGTGTGCTGCCCATAAGGTGGACGGGGAGATGCCGTCTACATCATTAAGGAGGAAATATTCTCGAATATCTCTTTCGATTTCGCTCAAATGAGTTGGGTTGCTGAGAATGGAGGCATTACGTCTCCAGTTAAATCCAGAGTGCTGAGATAACCCACTGTTAAGTGTCAAAAGGAGAAGGGAATGGTCCAAACAGGCCGAGTCTTTAATGGCAGACCCCTGCACCAACGGTATATGTTTTTGCATCATAAAGAAATGATCTATCCTGGAAAAAGTTTCATGAGGGTTGGAGTAATGCGTGTAGTCCCTCGCTTTTGGATTCATTTCCCTCCAGACATCAATCAGCCTGTGGTGGTAGAGCTGTCTGGCCACATTAAGACTCTGCCTGGTAGGACACATACGATCTTTGCCCGCTGGGCGAGTTCTATCAATGCCTGAGTCAAATTCTATATTGAAGTCACCCCCAAAAATGACCAGACCTTCAACAAGTGGTGCTAAAGTATGGAAGAGAGATTTGAAGAAATTTGACTGCCCTTTATTTGGGGCATAATACGATACAAAGGAAAATAGTTTGTCGTCAATAAGCCCCTTTGCTAGCAAGAATCTGCCCTCCGGGTCCTTAAATTCAGAAACCAGGGAGAACCGGGTTTTGCGAGAAAAAAACAGGCCCACTCCTTTGGTCTTATTGTCTGAGTTTTCCAGGTAAAAACTTGGGAATTTAGCGTGAATAAAAGAAGGAGAATAGGACTTAGGGAAGTGCGTTTCCTGCAGGAAAAGTATATCTATTTTCAGGTCATGATAATGTTGGAAAATGTTACGGCGTTTCACAGGAGAATTAAGGCCCTGCACAACGTAAGATGCAATGCGAAGGGCGGGTTTGTGTGTGGAGGAATCAGCCATGGAGCAAAGCAGAGGTAAACGCGGGTGACCACAGAGCACTTACCCTCCTAATCGCGTTACGGCGTTTCACAGGAGAATTAAGGCCCTGCACAACGTGGGATGCAATGCGAAGGGCAGGTTTGTGTGTGGAGGAATCAGCCATGGAGCAAAGCAGAGGTAAACGCGGGCGACCAAAGAGCACTTACCCTCCTAACCGCGATTCCTTCCAGGGCTTGAGCTGCAAAAAGGATAACTGAGACCTCCAACCAGGTCCCACGAGGGAGTGAAACCACCTCCACCACTGAAAGAAAAATTAGAGAGGTGAAATATAGGGAAGAAAGAAAGAAGAAGGAAAAGAGAAATGGTAGAAGTAAGCTCCGGGGGTGAGGGGGAAACATATCCGCCTCACTCGGAGAAACAATCATGGTGTCCCCCATCGAGTGGGGGAGTTCCGAACCGGGAGCGGGAGAACCTAAACAGTTATCGGCTCTGAGATCGGAAGGAGGTGCATTGGACCCGCTCCGTCCTCCGCGCCCCTAAAAAACAACTTAAAGAAGAAAAAACATGTTATCTGCCCCATAAAAACTTAAACTGATAAGCTAGGAGTTAAAGGTATATCAGGGTGTGAGCAAGTACATCACAGTGTATGAGAGGAAAATCAACCTATAACATGGAACTGAGAACTACGAAACTGAACTGGAACCATCCATGTGAACTCGGATGGGGACGTCAAATAAAAACAGGGGAAGGGGAGGTGGGAAGCCCCAGTGGAAATGTCCGTTCTGCACTAACACGTGCATTGATGAGAAAGCACCCTCCCGGTGCTCGATGACCGTGTTCCTATGCAAAAAACAAAACAAAATAGTAAAAAAAAGGTAGAAAACCAATCAATGACTGGAAGTCCTGGTGGGACCCACCCCCCCCCCCAAAAAGGGGGAATTTAAGATAGATGAAAGGGGGCTTCACTTAATCATGGTGGTAGTCCTTCCTTAGCTTTCTTGGTCTTGGGCTTCAACCAAAGTGAAGTGAGAGAGCTAGATGGTGGCGGGCGTTTGGTCAAGCTGGACGTAGAGGTCTGCATTGGAGAGGGTGGGTCCTTATGAAATAGTCCCAATTTTAGCAACAGTTGTTCTCCTTCCTGAAAAGTGTAGAATCTAAAGGGCTTGCCCTGGTATTCAAACTTCAGGCTAAAGGAAAAAAGCCACCAATATTTGATACTCTTCTGTGTTAAAGCCGTCAAAAGGGGTTTAAGCGCCCGTCTTTTCTGAATGGTGAGAGGAGAGACATCAGCATAAATTTGGATTAAATGCCCCATAAGTTGGATGTGTGGGGTGGAACAAGCTTTTCTCATTACCTCCTCTTTGACGTCATAATAGTGTGGTTTGACAACGATGTCTCGCGGGAGGCCATCTTTGCGGGGAGGGCCCAGGGCCCTATGAGCTCGGTCAAGCTCTAATTTGTGGGTGCGAACGTCAGTAAGGAGGTTCTTAATAAGTGAGTGTACTGCTTCGGGGACATCTGTGACTGACTCAGGCAAGCCTCTAATTCTAAAATTAAGTCTCCTGGACCTATTTTCAAGGTCATCGATTTTAGCCAGTGCTCCCTCAAGTTGTTTGTGCAGTTCTTGAAAACGATCAGAATTTTGGTTCACTCGATCGATCGTGGCATCCACTTTATGTTCAATGCTTTCAATGCGCGAGCCAATAAGTTGTAAATCTGCTTTGATGTCAGAGGTGATTCTGGTTGCAGTCAGCGTTAAGCCCCTGTCCAGCATCTCAGAAAATTTTGAGAACATCATAGCAATGTCCTGGGGCTGTGAGGAGATCAGATCAGCTCCCTGGCTTTAAAACATGGGACCTGTTAGGAGCTCCAGAAGAGGGCATAAGCCCATTAATCTCATCCAGCGTTTGGTCTTAGAGAGACACTGTGATGGCTGGGGACAGAGGACACACGGTGGGTGAGGGAGCCCCTCCACATACCTCTGCATGCAGAGAATCCCTCCATGAAGCAGAGCAGGCAATCCCTGAGAGAGCTTCGTGAGGCGGCCGCTCAGCCGCCATCTTAGAAATACGACTGTCACAGGAGCTATCCCCAGAAGCGGCAACAGGGCTTGTATGTATCACCCGCCGAATCCCCACACTGTCACTCGGACGTCCCCTGCTCTCCGGTCCCTGTAGAGCCAACAGGGACTCGTTCGATCACCGCAGGGAGCGTGGAGTGGCCGGAGCGGGACGGAGGTCCGTGGTTGCTTCCAGAGGCTCTCCAGGAGCCGAAAAGAGACTGAGAACGCAGCCCGCCGGGTCCCTGCTGTGGTCGCTCGGGTGTCCTCCGTTCCCCGTTCTCTGTGTAGCTGGCTGGGGCTTGTCAGTTCATCGCAGGGGGGGTGCGGAATCACCGAAACGGGACGGAGCTCTGTGATTATGCGGCTATCACACAGAGGGCCGCGCATGCGCCTCCTTCTCCACCTATTCTCATGTGCCCACCCAGTGTACACTCTCTCCTACGTACCACCCATCTCAATCCAAGTGCTGTCAGTTGTGCTCTGAATTTCTTATCCATTATTCTTTTCAATTTGTTTTATTAAGCATAATAAGGAAATTGACAGATCAACAGGAAAAAAAAAACAGCAGTACAATGTGAATTCGCTAACAGATTTCCCAATAGACAATAGGATATTGTATACAATAAAGTCTGAATCATAATACCAGCGTTGAAGTATGTAACAAGCTAGCGGGTCCGCGCATCCTACTGCACATTGTGGAGCCACGGCACCCTCCGTAGGTAAGGTTCTGGCATGTATACTAAGCCCAGTTATCAAAACACCATAGAGAGTAGGACATATGTCCTTACCGTTCTAGTTCAATGGGAAGTGAACATGAGGAAGTCATGTTGGTCCTCCAATCCTGAAAGGAATGGTGATCAAATACTTTAATAAGGCAAAGGTAACACATGAAAGTTAGAGCAATTGAGAAAGGAAATGGAAGGCAAATACACAAAGGAAAAGGGAAGAAAAGGATAAAAGAGGGGAGTAAGACAGAGAGTAAGGGGAGGAGGGACGAACCAAAGTACCACAGGGACTAAATTCACCACAAGACAATTGCACAGATTAGGTAAGACCTTAAAGCACTATACATATCTCATTCAGGAAATTTCGAGATCCAAGGCATCCATTGAGTTTTAAACTTCTGGCTAACATTAGACTGTGCTGCAAAATACTTTTCATATAGATATTGTGCGGATACCCTCTGAATGACCTCACTGATATTGGGGGCCAGGGTAGTTTTCCATTTAGAGGTTATAGTCAGGCGTGCCGCTATCAGTACATGAGTGACAATAGTACGAAATTGGGATGGAATATTAGCAATGTTAATGTTAAGGAGGGCTAGTTGAGGAGTGGGACGCAAAAAAACCCAGTTACAGACGAGAGTAGTTTGAACACCGCAGCCCAGAAACTGCGCAAACTTTTGCAATCCCACAGGATGTGATAGATGTTACCCTTAGCTCCACATAATCTCCAACATAGAGGGTTCCCAGATGGAAATATCAGTGACAATCTAACAGGGGTTAAATAAGATCTGTGGAGGATTTTCAATAAATTATCCCAGTGGTTAGCGCAGTGGGAATAAGTATAGATGGCACGTATAGCCGATTTCCATTCAGAATGGGAGTGGGAAGTACCCCAATCTTTTTCCCAGTTAGTCATACTAGAAGTTTTGGAGAAACCATCCCTTTTTTGTAATAGGGAGTAGAACCAGGCAAGTCCCTTAGGTTCATGGTAGGAAGAGCTAAGATATTTCCACACATCCATAGGTAATGCATACGTTGAGCCAGCTTGGGTCAGCTGGAAGTGTTTGAGTTGGGTGAGGGGGTACGTAAGTACAGTCTCTGGATCGTCTAGAATCTCTTGGACAGTAGAGAGGTTCCTCTCCCTCCAGGAGACCGTATGAAGATCTGGGATGAGGTGTTCAAGGATTGAAATTTGGTTTATAGGTTGGCATATTTTAGTGCTAGAATCTAATTGCGGTTGGATAGTGCTCCATACCGAGAGTGTTGCCTCAACCGACGGGAGCCAGGGGCCTGTCATTGGTAAGTTAGTTAGTTTTGCCAACAGTAAGGAGGGAAGGTCCCTACTTTGCATAGCTAATTTCTCCATCCTCACCCACCGCTTGGGTGAGTCAGGCTCAAACCAGGCTTTCATTTGATCCAACAAAGCTGCTCTATAATAATGACGGAGGATAGGAAAGCCCGCCCCACCCGTAGATTTATGCCTCTGTAAAACTGAAAATGTAATTTTAGGCATTTTCCCCTGCCACACAAAATTCTTAAACATTTTATCAACATTAGCAAAGAAGGAATCAGGTATGAGTATAGGGATGGTACGAAAATAATAGATCATTTTAGGCAATAGGAACATTTTCAGGGCAGCTATTTTCCCCATCCAAGATAGTTCAAAGGTGTAGATGTTTGCCAAATCAGTTTTTATGATGTCTAAAAGTAAGTTAAAATTAGTATTATAAGTGGCAGTGGAAGGATAAACTAGTTTTATGCCCAAATATGTGATAAAAGTGGTCACCCATTGAAATTTGAATCTCTCTTTAAGTTGAGCTATTTGACGTTTGGGAATATTTATAGGCAGTATGCAAGATTTAGCAACATTTAACTTATAGTACGACACTGCACCAAACTCATCTAATACATTCTGCACCTTTTCCAGGGAAGAGCGATCCACGAATCAGAACCTGCTCCAGGTTCCGAAAGCCAACTTCAAGTCCAAAGGAGAAAGAAGATTCGCGATCCAAGGTCCCAGACTATGGAACGCTTTACCAACCAGCATTCGGTTGGAGGAGAACCACCTAGCATTTAGGAAAAAGGTCAAGACTTTTCTCTTTTGATATCAAAGGAGACAGGAACAACAAGCGCCCAGAGGTGATTCAGTTCGCATGTGCCGCGCTATACAAGTTTTCATTCATTCATTCATTCATTCAAGAAGCCGGATTTGTCACAGTCAAGATTACGTCATCCGCAAATAAGCCTATTTTGTGGACCTCAGTAGACACACCTATCCCAGAGATATCTCTGTCAGATCTGATAGCTTCAGCCAAGGGCTCCATCATCAATGTGAAAATGATAGGGGATAGTGGACATCCCTGACGTGTCCCATTGGTAATGAAGAACTTGTCGGAGATGGCGTTGGACGAGAAAACCCTAGCTGACGGGCATGTGTATAATGCTGAAATAGCCGATAATATAGAGCCTTGGAGACCAAATTTTTGCAGGGTTGCCCTAAGATACCCCCAGTGCACCCTGTCAAAGGCTTTTTCTGCGTCCAACGCCAAAAATGCTGCAGGAGTTCCCCGACGCTCCAGTAAATGTAACAAGTTAAACAATCGCCTAGTGCCATCTGGAGCCTGTCTCCCCTTTACAAAGCCTACCTGATCAGCTTTAACCAAACACGGAGTAATGGATGCTAGTCTGTTTGCTAGAACTTTAGCATAGATCTTGAGGTCAGTATTTAAGAGTGAAATAGGTCTAAAATTTTGTGGAGAATCCGGCTTCTTACCTGGTTTTGGCAAAGTCACAATAGTAGCCTGCAACATTTCTTCTGGGAATTTTGATGAGGAGGCGACACTGTTGAACAGGGTACATAGATAAGGGATTAATATGTGAGAAAACACTTTATAATATTCTGAAGAAAATCCATCTACCCCTGGTGACTTATTTTTAGGAAGGGCTTTGATAATGTTGCTGACTTCGTTGTGATGAATAGGCGCATTGAGTGTCGTCAGTGGGCTGCGGAGTGTCTTTGTCTAGATGAAGGTTGTAAAGGTCCCTATAATATTTCATGAAGGCATTGGCTATTTGCGTCGGGTGGTGAACCAACGCGTTGGAGTGGGGGTCCTTAATAAAGGGTAATTTAGATTGCTGTTGACGTTTTTTAATATATTTGGCCAGGAGTTTCCCTGCCTTGTTACCATGGGCATAATACATGGCCTTAATTCGTCTCAAATACTTCTGATGTGAGGTGATCAGCATGAGGCGGAGCTTATGCCTGCAAGTAAACAGGTCAGATTCGGTCGTAGGGAAAGGACATTGTTTGTGTAGGGATTCTAATTTTTGGATTTCTTCTAGTAGTCCTTGCAACAGTGCCGTTCTCCCCCTCTTTTCCCTGGCTGCCGTTTGTATCAGCAGACCTCTACTAAATGCTTTATGCGAGCACCATAAAGATGCAATATTGGTATCAGAAGTATCATTAAGATGAAAAAATTCCTTAAGTAGCACTTCTAGCCTAGCAGTCTGAGCAGGATCAGAGAGAATGTCAATATTATTTCTCCATAAGTAAACTGGAGGGACAGTGTTCTTATCTAGAATGGATATGGACACAGGCGCATGGTCTGACCAAGTTATCGAATGAATATTCACTGAAATAGTTTTTTGCAGTAGGGGCAGATCAGAGAGTACCAAATCGATTCTAGAATAGGCCCGATGAGGGCACGAGTAGTGGGTGTAGTCTCTCTCCGAAGAATGGTAACAACGCCATGTATCATACAGGTCATGTTCTGCTATAAGTGGTCAGAGTTCTGTCCTCCGCGTCGGAAGTGGGTGCGAGCAGTCTATGGACCTGTCAGGAACACAATTAAAGTCCCCGCACAGGAGCAGAGATCCTTGTTTGATCTTCTCTACTTTTTTCAGTAAAGTAGCCAAAAATCTTGGTTGTCGTTTATTCGGCGCATATAAGTTGACCAGGGTGTAAGTAGACTGATTCAGATCACATATCAAGACTATGTATCTTCCATTAGGGTCGCAGATGACATTGTGCAGTTTGAATGCGACAGAGTGCTTAATAGCCATCATCACCCCTCTTTTTTTAACAGATGCCATTGCTTGAAAAACATGAGGGTATGCCCAGTGTGAGCATTTTGGATGTTTAGAGGACTTGAAATGAGTCTCCTGGATGCAGACTACGTCACCTTTAAGCCGCTCCATTTCTTTCCACATGGAGCTCCGCTTAAATGGGCTGTTGAGCCCGTTAACATTCATGGATACGATTGATAAAACCATCAGGGCAAAGGGGAGAAGAGCTTAGCATGCGGTGGGAAAGATTCGGCTTTTGGATCAGACATTGTAAGGTTACCTGAAGGTGGCGCTGTTGCGTTAGAAACACCCGGCCAGAGGATCGTCATGGTACAAGGGGTTCCAATGCATTGAGGTTTGGACATAAATGAAAGTTTTGGGTTGTAGTAAGCCTGTGGTACAGTCAGGACAAAAAGAGGGAAAAAAAGGAAAAAAAAGAGTAACCAGAACATAAAAACGTGAAAAATCTCACAAAGTGCGAAACAGTCCGCAATACTTGTGGGGGGTAAACAGCTCTCCGTACCCTACTACAGCATCTTACTGAGAAAAAAAAAAAAAAAAAAGGAAATAACCAAGGCAGTAGCTGTAATACTGATTAGAATTCCAAAGGAGAAAAATCAGGTCTTGCACCATTCTGGGGATAATCTCGGGAGGGTTTGGTCTCGTGCAGGTTTTCCAGTGTCATCTGGAAGGAGATCCCACTTTTTAGCAAGGGCCAGGCCATCTTCAAGATTCGTAATGACATAATTACGGTTTTCTCTTGTGATGAGCAGCTTAGACGGGAAGCCCCAGGAGTAGGGGATTTTATGATTCTGTAGCAGTTTTGTCATGGATGACAGGTTTTTGCGTGCTTGCATGGTGTGCTTGGACAGATCAGCGAAAATGGCGATCGCAGAATAAGGACCAGGAAGTGGATGGTTCTTCCTAGAGAAGCGCATGAGATCATCCTTAACATGGAAGAAATGAATGCGAGCGATGACATCTCGTGGTACTGTATCAGGGAGAAACTTTGGTTTGGGGAGGCGATGCGCTCTATCTACTATTACTTCATGTTTGGGGGTATCAGGCTGCAATGCTGCAATGAAGGACTGGACATAGAGCCTGAGATCAGCTGGGGTGACCGATTCTTCCACTCCCTTAAGTTTAACATTGTTTCTCCTGGATCTGTCCTCTAAATCTATGAGCTTATCTCTCATTGCTTGCAGGTCACTTTCAGTGTCATTATGTGCATCCACCAGTTCATTATGGGCCTCAGAGAACTCCCCCATCTTGTCCTCCACATGTGAAATCCTGTCTCCTATAGCTGACACATCTCTTGTGAGCTGGGTGACACAGGCCATCATGTCCCTATGCAGGGATCCTCTAAGGGTAATCAGCATGTCCCTCATGATAGTGTCACTAAGGGGTTGACCAGTAGTGGGGAACTCGCTCAATTGCTCCACAAAGTCCCTAGTGCTGTCCTGGGAGGTACAGGCATTCCCTGGCTCACCTGCGTATCTGTGGGATGATGATCGTTTCTGGGCCGACTTCTGAGGGCTGTTGATAGGGGATGCCCCTGGAGATGAACCTCCGCTAGTGCTGTTGGAAAGATGCGGGTCTCCTCCGATAGCGGGATTCGATCCGACGCCACGATCGCCGCGCGGACTGTACCGCGAGTCCGAGGCCCCGGCGCCATCTTGCGGCCTAGGTGTGCTGGCCGACGGATAGAAATCGGTCAATTTCCGTGGCCCCTTCTCCTTCTTTCTCTTCCCCATTCTTCCGCAGAGGGACCCAAGAGTGTCCCCGAGTTAGCTGGAACCTCGGTCTGCTGATTTAGTCGCTAGGATGGGTAAGATGCCGGCGGGTTACACGGAGCCTTCTCCTCACACAGCCATCCGCCTCAGCTGCAGGCCACGCCCCCCTTATCCATTATTCTTATCCAATTTAAAACCTCACTGTGAATATTATTTCCCTACGCGTGAGAAATAATCTCAGGCCACTACCCCAATTATCTTTCCCAATCTCTCTAAGGAGGATAACCCATCTTTTCCAACCATGACTTCCACATATTTTCAAATTTCTTGAAATTACCTTGTTTAGTAAATACCACTTTTTCCTTCCACATTGTCTCATTTATGACTTTAACCCATTTACCAGATGTTGGAGGCTTTGCCGATTGCCATCTCCGCGTAATCAATTTTCTTGCTTAAAATAGACACCTCAATACCACAGCTGTAGTACTAATCGACTCTCTGAGTTCAGCCATATATCCCAACACTCAAAGCCTTGCCTCCAGTACTAAAGTGGTCCCATAAGTTGTATTTATGATATGGAGGACCACTGCCCAATACCGAAATAGACTTGGGCATCTCCTTACCATATGTATGAGGTTGCCAGTCTTCTGGCACCTGGGGCAATTGGAATTTGGCATCCGGTCTCCGACAAACATAAATAAACTTTTAGGAGTATAATAAGTTCTGTGTACCAGTAACAGGTGTTATCCTTTCTGTGATAGAGATACTGGCACCAATGGTCCCAGTTTCAATATCCACTTCCATTGCTCCTTCGCTATTTCCCCTATATCCTCCTCCCATATTTTCTTACTAGAAAGTGCTTCCAGCCCTTCAATAGCTCTACTGCATATATGTACATACAGCTCAGAGATAAATCTCTTAGATGTACCAGTCTTAATTACCTTTTAAAGGAGGGAACATTACTTCATTATATTGCCTGTGTCTAAAATTTAGCGTCCAGGGTATGTCTAATCATAAAATATCTGTAAAATTATTGGTTTGTTATACCGTACTCTCTTCTCAGATCTGCAAATGATTTTAAAGTACTATGCTCATATAAGTAGACAAGGCGGCTAATACCCTGGTCTTCCCATTCTTTAATCTTCCCCATGGCTAAGAGCTCTTGCAAGTTCCTTTTTGTTCCAAAGGGGGATTATTCTGTTATCCCCTTATACCCCATTAATCTCTTAACTGATTCCCACACTTTTATGACCATCCTTAGTGTTGGACTCCTAAGAGGGAAAGAGTCTGCTTCTATCGCCTCCAATACTGTGTTGTGCGGGGATCTAAATAGCATCATTATGCCACCTGTGTCCCCCCCACCGGAATATTACACCCCCCACATGCTGAAACTGTGCCGCCAAGAAAAAAATCCAGGGGTGTGGCACGGCTAACCCCCCCCCCTCATTTATTGGTAGCTGTAAGGTGCGTAAACAAATTCTAGCCTGGCATTTTCATTTATTTTTATAATTTAATTCTGCATAAAACATTTAAGTGTCATTTTACAGCACGGGAAACTGCAGAAAACCCCCGTGGCATCAGATGGGGTGGGGTCACCTGTGACGCCACAGGGAAACTGCTGGAAACCTCCATGAAATCAGAGGGGGAGGGGTCACCTGCGTATGTCATTGGTGGCCCAGCTATTTAAGAGCTGTCACAGCGGGTGTAGCATCATTCGACAGGAACCTCCCATGGGGGCCCCCACGCAATTTTTTTTTAAATTTTGGTTCGGGTTCAGGAAAAATGCGCCATTTTACAGGCATACTATAGACACCCCCCAGGTATGATATTTAAAGGAATATCACTTTTATTGTTTCACTGTAAGCATTATTAAAATTACTGCTCTCAAAAAAACTTTTTTTGCATTGATATATGTCCCCTGGGGCCGGACCCAGGCTCCCAAACACGTTTTATGACAATAACTTGCATAGTAACCTTTAACATTAGCACATAAAACAACAGCTAGTGGTCCAGAAGTGGTTAAATTAACTTTAATTTCAACTGGGCAAAAGATGCTATCACCTTTCTCGGTATTTACATCCCCACTAAGCTTTCATAACTCTTCAACCGCAATTACGTAGAAATTCGGGAGGAAACATGCAATGGCTTGAAATGTTGGGCTTCTCTAAATATCTTCTGGTTTAGGAGTGCGGCATTGATTAAAATGACCATTCTCCCATGTTTCTTTATGCTATGCAAACGATGCTCCTTCATCTTCCAGCTTTTTTCCTTGCGTCTTTTTGTAAAGCCTGCTCATCTTTTATGTGACAAATCAAACCTCCTTGGGTTAAATACTCAGCCCTTACTCTACCAATATCCAAAGGAGGAATTGGACTTTCAGACCAGTGAAACTACTGGGCCATTCACATTCGTAATACCACAATGTTTAGGAAACACTTCCTTGGCTTCATCCTCGTCATACCTCTCCTGCAGGCAACTCTCACCCTCTCATAAACCCGACACTAGAAACTTTCTGTTGGACCCAAAGGAGGATTTCTACAAACCCTCTAACTACATTTCATTCTAACACAGACTTTGTTCCAGGCAAGTCTGATGCCGCATACACACGGTCGTTTTTTGTGATGAAATAAAACAACGTTTTAAAAAATGTAATTTAAAATGATCATGTGTGGGCAAAACATTGTTTTATGTCTTCTGAAAAACTACCAAAAAAAAATTTGAAAATGCTTCAATTTTTTATGTCGTTTTTCAGAATGTCGTTTTTTGTGTCATAAAAAAATGATTGTGTGTGGGCAAAACGACGTTTAAAATAACGTTTTTAAACCCGCACATGCTCAGAAGCAAGTTATGAGACGGGAGCTTCAATGGATTTGACGCATGCGGGGGATTTCGGTCTGCTGGTTAGGCATACTAACCAGCGGACATGTCCGACAAACAGGTTTCCAGCGGACAAGTTTTAAAGCATGTTTTAAAACTTTTGTCCGCTGGAAACCTGTCCGCTAGGCCATATACACGATCGGATATGTCTGCTGAAACTGGTCTGCGGACCAGTTTCAGTGGACATGTTCGATCGTGTGTACGCGGCCTCAGAGATGTACTCATGAGAGTGCACTTCTATACAACCAAGGACCAAATTCTGAGGTAGTCCAGAACCCTGGGAAAACTTCCATACCCCTACGAAAACGCACAAGTTTTCGCCGATCTTTCCAAATACACGATGGACCTCAGGTGTAAGTTGAATAAAATCACGAAAGCCCTGCGAAACCACAACATTGTGTACAAATGGGGACACCCGACTAAGCTGTCTATTGATAGGAACGGAAGATCTTTTACCATACATTCACTTGAGGCTGGCCTTGCCTTACTTAATGAATGGCAGCTGTACACAAGTACCTCAAGCTGCAATCTCTTTTCTTTGTCGTTTCTTGTTTCAGTTTGTTTATATGTTTTTCTTTACCCTAGTCTGCAACTAATCCCATGACCACTGTGCTACTCTTATACCTAACTGATGACAGCAAAATGTACAGATGAAGAACTAACATCCTGCCTATCCAGAGCCAAAATTCGCCAACAAATCGTGAGTACAAATACACCCAGCATTCTCACTACCCACAATGGGCATTAAAATAACATCTATCAACACTAAGGGACTGAACCATCCAGCCAAGAGAACTTCCCTTTGGCGAACAGCCCTAAAACTGAACAGTGATATTGTCTGTGCACAAGAAACACACTTCACAGACACTGCAACCCCGTCGATCAAACATAGCTCCTTGCCCCATGTATTTCTAGCATGCAGCTCAGAAAAGAAGCGCAGAGTCTTGATAGCAGTTAAAGATACTATTGACTTCCAACTCCTGGAACAAATCCAAGATCCTAACGGGCGCTACTTGATACTGGTATGCACACTAGATTCTGCTCCTTTCACATTGGTCTGTCTGTACGGATAACGTGGTCAGACCACACTCCTATCTGCCTAACAATTAGCACAAGCAAATCGCCCATACCCAGAAGGTTATGGAGGGCTAATAGATTCCTAATGAAATCTCCTTGCTATGCAAGAGAGATTCAAAGTCAGATAGATGAGTATTTCCTACACAATGTTGGTTCAGTGGATAAAACTACAACCCTGTGGATGGCGCATTAAGCGTTCATTCGAGGGGTGTTACTAAAACTGGGGTCTCAGGAAAGAAAGAGGAGGACTCGGCGAATTGACGGGGTAATCTCACAAATAGAGTCCACAGAATCCCTCAACAAATTGATGCCATCCCACTCCCTCAAACTAAAACTCCTGGCCCTGAGGCAAGAACTCAGGTCCCTACTACTAGAATCTTACGAAAAATGCATCGCAGGCTCAAAGCCTGCTCATACTCCACTAGAAACAAAGCAGGCAAACGCATGGCCGCAAAACTCCGGGGCCTTTGTGCCAAGGCCAAGATCCCATATATCTTCCATCCCACCTCCAAGGCCAACATTTTAGATCCAAGGGAATAGCCAATGCATTTAGCGATTACTATGAGTCCCTTTACAATCTCAAAAATTATACTTCAACCCCTCAGCCTACAACTAAACACCCCCTTTATCCCACAAGAAATTGCCCGTCATATAGATTCCCTCCCAAATTGTAAATCGCCTGGCCCTGACAGGCTCCCAGGGTAATTCTACAAACAGTTCAAGGACTCTCTAGCTCCCTTTCTATGCGACCTCTTCAACGAAGCTGCCTCCTCCTCTTCATTTCCTCAGGAAATGTTGAAAGCTCTTGTAGTGGCCCTTCCTAAACCTGGCAAGGAACCAACATCACCTCAGAACTTCAGACTGATATCGCAGCTCAATGCAGGCATAAAATTGTATGGTAAACTTATTGCTTCCAGGTTGATGATATATATATACCGGCATTCATGCAAGGTTCATGGTTTCACTTGAAATACATTTTAGAGCACTACTATCCTGTAAGACGCCGATTGACACCTAAGAGGTGAACGCAACCTATGGTCAGCTCATTTCACTCTTGTAAATGGACGGTCTGATCTGATAACTGTCTCCAGGCGCATTCATGACATGCATTATTAGGGATACTGCTCTTGTTTTAATGTTATTGTTACCTGTTTATTTTTTTAACATATAACCCTGTATGTTACAATTTATTCAATGTAACCCGTGAATCATACTTACCCAGCTTGTACACCCTAAACTTAAATTCAATAAAATTATTGAAACATAAAATGAAGTTTGAAAAACTTTGTTTTGTTTCGTGAGATAAAACAATGTTTTTTTACATCACAAAAAGTGATCGTGTGTACACGGCATGATGGTTATCTAAAAATGAACATGCCCTCATAGATATGTATTATCCATTCACTGTTTTAGCAGGGGAAAATTATTAATGGAGAACTTGCCCCCATTCCTTCCCACAATGGTCTTATATGCAAATTCATCACTTCTTGACAAAAGGAGAAACAAAACACTCTTGGTCCAGACTCTTCACAGTGTTTGAGTCCCTATGTAACAAAAAAACCCTCAAAGACATCTAATTTCCACATTTTACATGTCTATATATGAAGATCTATCCGCCTATTCCAGTAGCTAATTTCAAGCTTGGAGTTGTGACTTTGAGCTGCAGACTACAGGTTCAGACCGGGAAACCATCTGTACGCATATACATAAAGGTTCCATGAATGTCGCAATTCAGGAGTATTCATTCACTTCATTATTTCCTCACTTTTTACACTCTTATTCTCTAGCTGCATTTCATTGCAGCACCTTACATCTTCTATGGGAATTGAGCCTTTTCTCACCCTCTCACTTCTCGCTTTCAATTTTACTCGATCACTCTCTCCTGTCCATATTGATTTTGGTTATTCTACTTCACCCTTCATGTCTCTCCCTTTATTCCTTTTCTGTTTTGCAACTGTCAGCAATGTGACAATGTTTGGGGTCATCCAGTATTAGCAATCAAAGTTGTGGGATAGATACTCCCACTCATTACTATATACAATGTATCTTTTTTTATTGCTGCTGTATTTTCTTTGTCATGTAGCTTCCCCTTGAGTCTTTTTGTGCTGCCCCGGCTGCCTACATATTCCTTCCACGGCGGACTTGTCTCTCCCCTGTTGGGGGTGTTTCTTTGCCTCGCCCCTCCTTGCTCTTTTCCCAGGCGGGGCTCCCCGCCCCTCGCCCGGGTTGGGCGTGCATATTGGTTGGCGCTCATTGCACACTGGTTTTGCATGGGGAGACTGACCCGGTGACCTCATGACGCAGCCACCTGGCGGCGTCTATGGCATTCTCGGGTAGGGATGGCTTATTTAATGGCCGTTTGGCCATTAGATCGGCAGCGTGGATCTGTCAGTCTGGCATTATTTTGGGGCTCCTCCCGGGCACTGCTTATTTTACCCTCTAGTCCATGCATTACCATGCATTGTGCCACCAAAATGGATCCTTCCCCTGGATGACACTATCCTGGTTTTTACCAGGCAATTGGACCAGCCTATTCATGTGCCCGATTTTGAATCCCCACATTTTTGTATCAGCCCATAGTCCCTGTCGTGCTTTTTGCCACCTGACTCTATTTTTTCATAATGCCCTATTGGGGTAAAGTTGTCGTTCCCCCCCCCCTTCGATACCACTCTATGGCATTCCCCTTCCCCCCTCCTAACCTTTTTTTCCCCTCCGTTTCTTTCCTTTCTTGCTCCTTCCCTTCTTCCCTTCCACCCTCCTACCTCCCCTTTTACCTTCCCCACACCTTTCCTTTTTGTTCCCCCCCTTTTCCCTTCCACCCCCTCCCCCTCACCTACTTGTCCTTCCCTATCCTCCCCCATTTCCCCTTCCCCCTCCCTTTCCCCCTTCCCCTTCCCTCCTTTTCCCTCCCCCCTTTCCTTCCACTCTCCCCTTCCCCGCCAGCTCATGTTTCATTGGAGGTTTTACCACAATTGTATGTATATGTATATATGCATACGTACATATATGTTTTTTGTTCTTACCCAGATCTCCACGCCATTTATACCCTTGTCCGTCGTGGGGGAAAGCCCCGTAGCTGTCCGGCCCCCGCACACTTTTAATTGACTCATAGGGTAAGCTAATATTACCATTGTTATAATTTCCTTCGGAACTTAAGCTAAACTTAAGCTAACTTAAGCTAATATTACCATTGTTATAATTTCCTTCGGAACTTATATTGTATTGCTGATTCCTTTTATTTATTTATGTTTATTGTATAATGTTCTTTGCATCATTCTATAGATTGGCTGTCCTAATGAAGCGGTATTTCAATTCCCGCAAAAGTTAGTCCATAATGTCGTTTTTAGCAGAACTTCTGATGCCATCACCTGCTCCCCTGCCCAATATCTCCTGCTCTACACTTCTATCCCTAAGAAGCATTATATGAAAGCTTTATCGTTTTCCATGATTAATGAAGCTAGGCAATGTGATCAACCAAAATGCCTACGATTGTTGAATGGTTCCACAGACTTAACAACATGGAAGAAATAGAGGAACTTGTAAGCATCTCTCAGGATGGATTTTCTAAATTTTTTAAGATGTGGTACTTCCAGCAAAACTGTAAGGCCGCATACACACGAGCAGACAGATTTGTTCAAATCGATCGGGCCGACCGATTTGAACAAATCTGTCTGCTGGGGACATATTGGTTTGATCGTGTACACACGATCAAACCAAAATCCCCGCCGCCAGACGACGCGGTGACAAGGCGGTGACGTTGATGCCACCACGTCACCGCACCAGGAAGTAAAACACTTCCGCGCATGCGTCAAAACCATTCGGCGCGTGTGCGAGAAGACATGTCTGCTGGTTAGCGTACTAACCAGCAGACATGTCGGGCGGACGGGTTCCCACCCGACAGATTTCAAAGCATGCTTTGAAATCTGTCGGGTGGCCAAATCCGTCGGCTCGCCCGTACACACGGTCGAATCTGTCTGCTGGGACAGTCGGGCCGACCGTTTCCAGCAGATAGATTTGATCGTGTGTACGCGGCCTTAAACAGCCAAAGCTTATGCTGACATATGCAAGGTAATCCTTTAATTCCAAACCAATCCTAGGCTCCATGTAGAGAAAGTTATGTGGAAAGAAGAAATGGACTTTCTAGGCACGATTATATAGAAAAATAGAAAATGATTTTAATTTTTTTTTTAAATACATAAATTGATACAGGGCATCAATAACCACATGTCTTGATGTATCCTGTATATAAAAAGACTATAATGTATACAAAGAAACAAACATATATCAAGAACAAATATAAAACATAAACCACTGAATTTGGATAATACAATACAGAGCAGACTGGGGGTTATCGGAACCCAAGTGAACTGCTTGATGTATCGCTGAGTAGTTTTTATTCAGAACTTGATATTTATTTCATTTCTCTTGGAGTTGCTCTGCTCGACATGTTTCGTAGTAATCTACTTCGTCAGGAGCATAGAGAAATAAACTGTATAAATGAAATAAAATTACAGTAGATATTGAATTACAAGGAGCTCATTTTTGGCCAAACATTACATGGGTCAAAGAATGTGCTGGTACACTCAGCAAATAGGCTTTAGTGACATACAAATAATAATAGGAGAAGCTGGCTGCGATTTCCCAATGCCGCCGAGAAAGACCGCTGGTTACCCCGAAGGGGAAAAAAAGGATATTGATTGAGTATTAGGCTTGGTCAGATGCGGATAGGATATATACCTCGTGATCTCCGAACAGAGCAGAGCCCCCGCTCGAAGGGGATGCTAAACAAACCTATATAATAATTCACAGAAAATGTAGTATAATATATTTGTTTTAAGGCTTGCATTACATAAACTTGTTGTATGCCTATGTATAGATATGCAAAACTTAAAAAATGTGGTAATAGAAAACTTTTTAGGAAATATATAAATATATATACAAATTTAGGGGGACCGGATTACATGGGAAGGACTTATAGGATTGTATGGCTTGACAACTACTAGTGGCCACAAAATGCTGCATCATGAACAATAAAAGTTAATGTGTATGCATAGAGTAATATTATATTAGCTTGATTCATTTTTGAAAAATGAAACAAGCTAAAACAGATAGGGCCAGATTCACGAACACTTGCGCTGGAGTATTTGGATATGCGCCGCGTAACTGTGATGATGCGCCGTCGTTTCTATGTGCCCGTACCCACCAAACTAGATGCGCCCAATAACGGGTCATTTGCGACCGGCGGAACGTTCCGACGCCAGAGTATCGTCAGCGCTTATTTTCGCTGGGCGCATCAGTCGCGCCCATTGATTTCCCCTGCAAATATGCAAATGAGGGATATTTCACAATTCACGAACGGATTAGCACCATACGCTGGCTACATGCGCCGCGCGTATCTGATCCGTCCGGCGCAAAGTTATTTCTACAAAAGGCTGCTTTATCTTTACTCCAGACGGTCACAGGTCAGCAGGAGAGCAGCTACAGCAGCGTTACCGACGATAGGAGCTAGCTGAGCACCCCCACTTGCAAGGACAACACCTCTGTGTGCCAACATGCCAGGGGCACTCGTGGTCCTAGAACTACTGATGGGTCCCCTGGAACCAAGAAGGCGGGCACGTGAGAGGATATACCGCACACGTATGAGCCTCTTTGGCATGGGGGATGAGGAGGTGTATCGCCTATTCAGATTCAGCCCTGATGCAATACTTGAACTAACCACAACCCTGCAGGATGACATCACCAGCCCAACACACCGATCACAAGCAGTGCAGCCACTGGTCAAGGTACTGGCAACACTTCATTTCCTTGCCAGTGGATCATTCCAGCGTACAAGTGGAGTGGTGGCTGGGATGTCACAGTCCTCCATGAGCAGATGTGTGCACCAGGTTGTCCCTGCAATCCTCAGACGCATGTCCAACCAGTTCATCAGACCCACCACTGAGGAGCTGCGGCAGAAGGCAATGACAGATTTCTACAACATTGCCAGATTCCCACGCACTGTGGGGGCCATTGATTGCACACATGTGGCCCTACAGCCCCCCAGTGCCACAGAGCACATATACCGCAATCGGAAGCATTGGCATTCCATCAACGTACAGGTGATAGCCGATGCCCAACGCCTCATATGGCACGTCCGTGCCAAACACCCCGGGTCCAGCCATGACAGTTTCATATACCGTCAGAGTCCCATCCCAGCAGAATTTAACCAGAACATGTATGGGGACAGCTGGCTGGTTGGTGAGTGACATGGGAGTCAGGCATGACTATCCCCTCCCGTCATGCACAACAGAAATCGCACATGCATGACTAACATTCTCCTGTCTTTTCCCTTACAGGTGACTCTGCATATGCACTGGGACCCCATCTAATGACTCCTTTCCGGAACCCCCAAACCAGAGGAGAGAGAAAATACAATGAAGCACACATCAAAACCCGTGCAGTGGTGGAGCAAACATTTGGGCTCCTGAAGTCCCGTTTCCGCTGCCTGGATAAGTCTGGGGGGGCCCTATTGTATTCCCCTACCTTTGTGTGTCAGATCATCGGTGCATGTTGCATACTACATAACTTTGCTATGAAAAAAGGCCTGCATATTGACATACGTGATGACCTGACCCCCGACCCACACAGCCCCCCCCTGCCAGAGGACACCCAGTCTGCTGATGGAAGAGCAGTCAGGAGGGTCCTCGCTGTAGGCATCTTTGGACACTAAACCAAAACATTAATAACACAGACAATGCACGCGTGTACACCACTGATGTCCCTAGATCACACACACCACATGCACATCGCATTGGATTAGCCCAAGTCCAGCATGTAGGAGTTGGGAGCAGTAACGCCAGCGTCAAGGCCCCAATGATGTCACTGTCCATTCACACACCTTTCACACATCATTCATTCAGCCGTGGGGTTCACTTCACCACCACGGCCGAGGGTGACACCCCTTACTTTCAGGAGTGCCACCCTCTCACATTCACACACCATTCACACTGTCCCCTGCACTCCTGACCGTGTGCAGTACAAAAATAAATTAGAAAGATCATATCCTGATCAATAAAAGAAAAATAATCTCATAACCTGAGAAAAAAAAAAAATAAACTCATGACCTGAGTATGTGAAAAATAATAATATAAAACCAGCCACAAAAAAAAGGCCTCATCGGGGATGCCGGGGGCTTCTTCTGGGGGCCCCTCTCTGGCTCCGCAGCTGCCTGGATGGAGTGGGTGGGGGTGGGGGGGCATCTGGAGGTGGCTGATCCCCAGGTGGGCCACTCCTGGCAGGTGTGGCCTGCGTGCCCTCCAAGGCCCTGGCTATCCGTCCAAGATAACTGTTGGTCTGGGCCTGCATCCGGAGCTGACGGGTCATCTGGTAATGCTGGGCCCGCCGACTCAGCCTCCCCTGCTCCCGGATGGCAGCACTGTTACCATGGATGGCAGCAGTGTTGGCCTGGACGGCTGCAGTGAGGTGCTGGATATCCCCCTGCACCTCCCCCAAAGTGGTGACCACTGCAGCGCAATTAGAGCTCACATCCTGCACTGCGTTGCTGAGGTTGGCAACGGAGCCCAGGCTGTCCGACACTTTCTGCAAGTGGTCCGCTATGGCCCCCATTTGTTCTGTCTGTCTGGCGTGATCCCTTGCCAACTGGTCCTGGACACCATCAGACACCCCCCTGGTCTTCTGGGTCGCCTTCCTGGGGCCAGAAGATGGAGGTCCTCGGGTGGAAGGAGTCGCCCTTGAGGGGCTTCCAAGGATGGGGGAGGGGACGACAGACGGGCCAGGAGAAGGGGAGGAGACAGACAACACCAAAGAAAAGTCCTGCTCTGCCACAGCAGGATCTTCCACAACCACCTCGGCAGGTGTGGTGTGGCCACTCTCCTCCTCCACAACCTCTTCACCACCCAGTGGCTCAGGCACACGATGGCGTGGGGGGGATGGGGTGGAATGCAGGCTGACAGATGATGGCCCAGCTCCGTCATCTGTGGATGACACAAAGCAGACACATGTTGGTGGTCCCACACACTTGGCACATGTACCCCCCCCCCCAAATGCAAAACATCAAATAGGGGATTAAAAAACACTTACCTGTCCTTGTGCCTTCCTCCACGGAGTCATAGCCTGCGACCCCCTCCACCTGCTCCCTCTCCAGGCAGCGAGCAACCACCTCCTCCTCTGCGGTCAGGGTGACAGGACATGGGGGACCACCACCTGTGCCCCTCTCATACCTCCTGATGGAGGCCACCTTGTCCCTCACCTTGCGCCGCAGGTCATTGATTTTCTTTTGTATGTCCCCAGCAGTCCGGGTGGAGTAGCCCAGGACATTGACCCTGGCAGCAATCGACTCCAGGATGCCCTGCTTCCTCTCCCGGCTGGTCTTGCGGCTTTTTTTGCCATGGAGAAATTCATTCTCCGTCTCCATAGCCGAGATAATGACAGAGACCTCCTGGGTATTAAAATTGAGGTTCCTCCTCTCTCTGGGGGTAGCGGGAGCAGCCATTACAGAGCAAAAGTATCTTCCCTGGGGTGGGGGGAAACGGAACTACTTTTGCGCCGGAATGGCGTTTCCGCCAGCGCTTTTAAGCGCCCAGCGGAACGCATTGCGCTGACGTTTCCCAGGAAGTGGTGCCGACGGAAGTTGTGAGCATGCGCACAAGGGGGCGAGTGGAGCCGCACTCACTGCGCATGCTCCGTGGATGATGCGCTGAACGTAAGCCTCTGCGCCGGGCTCCGCCCATCATTTACATATGATCACACCCACTTCCACTTGCGTCGGGTTACGCCAGCGCATTATCGTTACTCTGGCGCAAGTTTACGCGCAACTGCTATGTGAATTACAGGAATTGCGCTGAAAGGGTCTTCAGAGTAACGTAAATGAGAAGCGTTACTCCAGAGGAAAGATACTCTCATCTACCTGAATCTGGCCCATAGCCTTTAAACTTAGTGTAATTATCAAATTTGCCATTAGAGGGCGCATTATACTTATGAGTATGCTTGTTGAGTGTGTATGGCTACAGTGCATAGTAAAGCCCAAAACTTAGGATTAAATAAATAAATGGCTAAATGAATAACGAAATGCTGCAGCATATGTTTATAATAGAGCTGACATTGTAGAAATTTAATTGCCAAGACTTGCCTGGAACTTGCTGGAGTTTAAGTATCCCTTAGATTTTCACTGAGATCCTATAGGTGATTAAAACAGATATGGTCTCTGTAGTAAGAGGGTGAAAAAAGGGAGGGTTTTGTATCGATCCAGGTTGGCAGCTGAAATAACCATATTACTGTAGCCTGGTAGTGTTTGAAAATGCCTTGTCTTACCTATTGTCACTGTCACCAGTAGTGGCTTTCCTAAAGATATGTACGCGGCTACATTTGGTCCTCGTATGGCCAATGCTAGGTGCCGCTCGGTTTTTGAAGCTTCCCCGACTCGCGCGCGTCAGACGGCGTCTGACGTCACGCGTGTGGACCGCGCGGACTTCCGCATATGCACAATTGCGCTGCTGACGCTGCCCATACCAGGAATGGAGGGGCTGGCATCAGTGAGGGCGGAAGTCCAGATGGACTGCCATTGGAGGAAGGACTTGGGCTTCTCCCTATGCTGAGAGAGGCGTGCCCGTCCAAAGTAAACCAATGGCTTACGTGGCCCACAGGCGGGGGGTGTGACAACTGCTCGGGAAGAGACATCTAAACCACCGCATCCGACCACCTGATAGCCTAATAACAAAGATACAACAATAATACAAAAAAATGTGCCCAGCGATCAACGGAGGGAAATGGGGAAATTGTACAGCACTCTCCTAAAATAAACTAAAATAACAAAACAATATAAATGATTCGGATTAACAGTTAAGAATAATATGATGATGCAATGATAATATTCATAGCAGTTTGTCACTATTGGATCTAAATATAGAAAAATATATGTATTTGCTGCAAGTTTTCTTTAAAATGTGATATGTTCAAAAAAGGGAAAAAAAAGGGAAAAAGACTCTGAGGTATCTGCAAATACAGCAGCTCATATGTGAGGTAATTTCCACTGGAGATAACCACATACTGCAGATCCCTACCAGGGGGGATATCACTAGTCTCTGTCAAATCTCCTCAGGACACTCTTCCACACTGAGAACCCCTGACTAGCCCTCACACCTGGCTAGATTAAGGTGACAGCATAAAGGATTAATATCATCTGATATTTTATCTTTCATCAATAGACTTTACACAATAGGATTCATTCCTTGTCTGAGGCCTCCCCAGCAATTCAATCTGAGTGGATACAATACACAGAGACAGGGGACTAGTGGTTACCTCAGCATCGCTCCTCAAGACCCTCAGTCCATATCCCCCCCCCTGTCAGAGTACATTACAGCCTCTCAGATTAAGTCTACCACCTGAAGAAATATACACCAGATAATTTTAAGGCTGCAACCTTAAGAGGAAAACTTTCATTCAACAATATCTTACTTAATCTGCAATAATCGCAAGTCATTTACTATAATTCATTTCAGGGATACTTTTAAGGTGGCGACTTAGGGAAGACACACCACTCACCGTTGGGTGTCTGATGACAAATTTTTTGAAGATCTTAGATTCCCCCCCCCCCATCTACAGTAATGACACCCAAATTATATTAAACAGGGACTCCACCTATAACAGATTTTGTCAGTTTTCACAGTTTGACTACAAGCCCTGGTACCCAGGTATGAACTGAACACTAAAATATCATGCTCCTCCCAATGGTTGATTCAGGATACTTAATAAATCTGCCGACCCTAATATTCACTTAGCTTTGACTCATGTGGGTGCAAATATTCTGCTACACATTCAATACATGAAGGGAAAGCGAAACAAGAAGAACAAGAATACTATTAAAACTTTAGCCGTCAAGGAATCTCTTAAAAACATGGACTCCAAACTCCAGACACATACGCTGAAAATTACCGAAAATTCTATGTCTGTCAAACAAATCTCATCTCACCTGTTAGCCATCTCACCACCCCCTTCATCAGACTCTATATCACATACAGCGCTATACTCGTCTGTTGTTAAAGAAGGAATAATATCCACAATGTCGGGTCAATTAACCCCTTCTGAGGCCCCTTCTCAAAACCCTATCTACATCCATTCTAATACTGAACGCTCCCCTAAAGCCCCCTTCAATGTTACTGACTTATTCAACAGGATATCGGAAATTCTAGATAGGGGCCTCGCCCAGAACGCTGAAAAAATCACTAAGGACATCAGAGCCGACTTCCAAAGTCTTGGAAACAGGATCGAATCCATAGAACGGAAACTGGATATTAATGTCTCTAGAATCGAACAAAATACTGACCACATACAACACCTGCAAGAACAACTGGAGGTGGCCCAGGCCAGAATAGATGATTTGGAGAACAGATCAAGGAGGGATAATTTCAGGCTCAGGGGGCTACCTGAGTCCATCACAGATGTACACTCAGCTATACAGAACATCATAAAAATCCTGATCCCATCCATACCTATTAACAAAATGGAATTAGACAGAGCACATAGATCCCTAGGCCCACCAAGAAAAGACGGCTTACCGAGAGATGTGATAGTAAAGCCTCACTATTACTCCACCAAAGACGAGGTGATGAAAAAATCTCGACAACAAGAAAACCTTCAATATCAAGGTGCAAATATTTTCAGACATATCTCCCTACACCATTCAGAAGAGGAGAGCGATGAAACCACTACTTTCTGCCCTCATGAAAAAGACATTAAATACAAATGGGCCTTCCCATTCGCCTTAAAATTCAAATATAACGGCAGACTCCACGTAGTACACAACTTTCAAGAAGGTGAAAGACTATTACTAGACCTGAAAATTATTTCACATGAACCAGCCATGGACACTTTACCACCGCAACAAACCTCAGCTAAAAGAAATACACCCAATAGTCCAACCTCAAATCCCTGGAATAGAGTCAAACACAGGAAAGTCTGAAATAACTCTACTAAACATCAACTGAAATGATTTAATCTTAGCTCCGGTGGTGTCCATCCCCCATTCATATAAGTTGTTGTGTTCTTTTTTTTTTTTTTTTTTCTCCCCAATAGGCCTTCTTTTAATATGAATTGTTTCTCAATTCTTGATCAAATTACTTATAAGGATTTCTGGTAGAGTAAGAGTTAATATTTACTGGCTCACTTATATAATTTATTTATTTATTCCTGTGGTTTTTCAATATCTACTTACCCATATGGTTCTACACTTTTTATTTTTTCCTATGGTATTAAATAATATATATATATATTTTTTTTTTTTTAGGGGGAAGGTACCATCTCTTCAATTGTTATTTTTGGGGGATCAACCCTTTGTTTTTCAAAATTTATTTCATGAACTTTTTGATTGTCGCTGACAGTCGGCGGTGAGGCCCTGAGCCTCAACCTACTTCTTGGAGCGACACTTTGTCGCCCTGACAAGTAGGAAGTTAGTCCTCTAAATGGACTACTCTAATAAATTCTGTTTGATTGAAGGAAGGAGCAAACTTCCCTTCCTTCAATCTGGGTCATGGTTTGACCTTTTGCAATACTACATCTTGCTTTGTTGTTACCATTTTTGCCTTTATTTCCATGTATCTCTTCTCCCCGTTTCCCCCTTTACCTTCCCACCCTCCCTCCCGGCCTACCTGCCATCACAGGTGTCTTCTGAGCTATGGACTCAGTCTTCAAGACACGATCTGTCCATAACACTCTTTACGACCCATGGCTGGCTCAATTAACACTACTAAACCCCTGCGTGTTGTGACACACAACACCCAGGGGTTGAACTCTCCTATTAAAAGACGAAAAGCCCTCCAGGCATACAAGGCACTTCATGTAGATATAGTGCTCCTGCAGGAGACACACTTTCCAAGGCGGTACTCCCCCTCATTCCTACACTCCCACTTCCCAGTATTCTACTTATCCAACGCGGAAAACAAGACGAAAGGAGTGGCTATCTTGTTATCCAAATTTTGTAATTTTAATTTACTAAAGGAATATAGAGACCCGGAAGGCAGATTTATTTTGGTAAAAGGAACTCTAGACGAGAAGCTATACACGTTTGTCTCCTATTACGTCCCCAATAGGGGACTGAAGAAGTTTTTCTCTCAGATGCTTGAAGTCCTCCATCCTCTTATGGAGGGCATCATTATTATGGGAGGAGACTCCAACCTGGCTTTCGATTCGGGTTTAGATAAATCCAAACCAAATAATAATAAACTCATAAGGCCAACCAAAATTAGCACACAAGTAGCTCGCATGCTTCATCAATCCCGATTGACCGATATTTGGAGAGAATTAAATCCGAAAACTAAAGATTACACCCACTATTCTAATCCTCACAAATCGTACTCCCGCATAGACCATATATTAATATCCAACCACCATGTCCCAGCAGCCTCTAAATCCACTATAAAGGATGTCCCTTGGTCAGACCACTCCATGGTTCTATTAACCTTGAGAAAAGAGGACACAACTCATAAAATGTCTCACTGGACACTTAACCAGTCGATCTTAAAAGATCCCACTCTCATGGCAGAAATTAAACAATCCATAAAGGAATATTTTGAAATTAACGATACTAAAGATATATCCCCTGAAACCTTATGGGCTGCCCATAAAGCTACAGTTAGGGGAAAAATAATACAAATTGCAGCCAAACTTAGAAGACAAAAGAAATTGACCATAGAGAAATTGGAAGAGACCTATTTAGAGTTACGTAGAAAACATAAATTAGACCCTCTCAGTGTTCCCACCCACGATCTTGACGCTGCTAGATCAGCCTTAAACCTAGCTCTGACAGCAAAATCAGAAAATTATCTAAAATGGACAGGTGCCAGGTTCTACCATTTAAAGGATAAAATAGGTCCAATGCTAGCACGCAAACTATCTCCTAGATTTAAATCGAGAACCATCCCTAAGATAAAAATGGCAGATGGTACCCTTACCCTAAATCCTCGGCGGGCGATGGGGGCCTTCCACGACTTCTATTCCAAGCTCTACGCTAAGGATAGTAACTTTTCTTCGGACAAAATAGGTGAATATTTGAACAGCCTGAATCTTCCCAGGTTGACAAAGGTTCACAAGGAGTTGATGGAGGCACCCATTTCAGCTGAGGAAGTTATGTCAGTGATCAAAAACTTAAAATTAAACACAGCTCCTGGCCCTGATGGATTCTCAGGGTCTTATTACAAAACATTTCCTATCATTCTATCACCCTACCTAGCACGATTTTACAATCATTTGACTGAGGGCTCCCCTATAGATAAACAACTTAATTTGGCCTATATTTCGTTGATACCGAAACCCGATAAAGATCATAGCCTAGTGGAGAACTATAGACCGATATCCCTCATTAATAACGACCTAAAAATACTTACTAAAATAATAGCTAATAGGATGTCTGCCTTCTTAGGTCAATACATATCCAAAGATCAAGTAGGTTTTATCACCGGGAGACAAGGCCCGGACCAGATCAGGAGAGCTATTGATATTATCTCTTTAATGTACTCGGGGTGGTCTGGAAGCACTAGACAAAGAGGTATGCTTCTCTCACTTGATCTCCAGAAAGCCTTTGATTCAGTATCTTGGCCATTTTTGTTTTCCGTTTTGAATCGTTGGGGGTTTGGTTCTAAATTTTTAGGAATCATCTCCGCTCTCTATTCCTCCCCTGAAGCTAAAATCCGGTTACAAGGCATATTCTCGGAATCTATAAATATCCAAAGAGGCACAAGACAGGGCTGCCCTTTATCTCCTCTGATGTTCGCTATTGTTATTGAATCTCTGGCCATAGCCATCCGAGATAACTTGAATATCAGGGGAGTTCATTGTAATAAAAAAGAACACAAATGCGCATTATTCGCAGATGATTTGCTACTCTTCGTGACCTCTCCTATCTCCTCCCTTCCGGAAATTTTCTCCCTGCTAGACGAGTTCTCTAAAGTCTCGGGTCTCACGGTAAACATGCCTAAATCTAGGGCCCTTAATATTTCTCTTTCAGAACCCACAGTGTCCCTCTTGAGAAACAAATATACTTTCAAATGGGACTCTACGTCTACTAACTATTTAGGTATCAACCTGACCCCAAATTTCCAGAATTTATACTTAGCCAATTACCCTCCTATGTATAGGAAACTCGAGAAGGACCTTACCGAATGGGGAGCGCAGAAAATAGGCTGGATCGGCAGAATTAATTCTACCAAGATGACTCTCCTCCCGAAACTCCTATATCTTTTTCGATCCCTTCCGATCCCGATAATAAAAAGCCATCTAAAATCCTTTCAAGGTAAAATCACCAAGTTTATCTGGAACAAAAAGGGACCCTGTCTTCCCTGTCGTAGTCTGTTTAACTTACCTGAACAGGGAGGTCTAGGAGTGCCAAACTTGTTATGGTATTATCAATCCGCGAGGTTAGCGCAATTATCGGAGGTTTACCTTAAAAATGATCGCCCAGATTGGATAGAAATAGAAGAACAGGCTTCCCCATTGTCCACAATTGAAGAACTCACAAGCATTGGTATTATGGGATTCACTTAAAAGCAATCCACTCTTAATTTCTAGAGGCAAACCCTTGTCAAGTATCTTTCTCGACCCATCTTTCTGCCCCAAAACGGAAGTGGACTCCTTCAAATGGTGGCTTGATAGGGCGGTGTACCACATTGGACGTTTCTTTCAACATACAGGTCCTCTTCCTGAGCAATTCCTTATAGACAACCTTTGCCCCCCCCCTCTGAAAGATCCAGACTACACCAAATACATACCTTTGCTCAGAAACTTTGGAACGATAAAACAATTTCTGGCCTTTTGACCCCATATGAACACAAATGCGAACAAGCTCAGAATAGGAAAGGTAATATCTCTATCATCTACAAATCTCTTGCATCAAATAACATAAAATTACCTCATATGCTAGCTTGGGAAAGAGAGCTTCAAGGAGGACTGGGACCTGGTGGACTGGCAAAAAACTACTCTAGATCTCTTAAGGGTTTTAAGAGTCCATCCCTCATTGAAGCTAATATAAAAATTTTCACTAGATGGTACTTGGTCCCATTTAAATTGGCCACCATGTATCCGTCATCCTCACCACTATGCTTTAGAGGTTGTCAAGGAATAGGCACCATGATCCATACTTGGTGGGAGTGCCCTAGGATACGGGGATTCTGGAACAGGGTATTCCAGATTATCAGGAGAGTTACCGGTTGTAACCTCCATCAATCTCCTGCAATAGCCTTATTGAATGGACTAATACCACAGACCTCCAAGGCCATTAGACAGCTGATTCTATTTATACTGACTGGCGCCAGAATCACTTTAGCGGCTGCATGGAAGAAACCGTCGGTTTCCATTTTACACATGAAGAGAAAGGTTACATGGATTATGGAACAAGAAAAAAGAATTAACTCTATGTTAGATACCTCTACCCAGTTCACTGAAATTTGGGAACCTTGGTTGATTTACATGGGAATCTCCCACAAAATGTAAGTTTAGTTTTGGCTCTGGACTCAGACTGATGTAATCCTATGGCAGGTAGGCCCACCCTCCCTTTCCCTTCCCTCTCCTTCCTCTTTCCTCCTTCTCCCCCTCTCCTTTTCTTTATTTGTATTCTTTCTCTTGAACAGGAGATATTCATTACATATCATATTCTCCACTGTTCTCAGGTAGTGCTGATTTAGTTTAACTGGATGTATGTATTAAAATCCTTGTCTCCTTCTAGGTTTATAAGTTAAGAGTTGATTGAGAGATGTTTCTCTGGACAACATTTGGATCTAATTTTTTTGTCATCAGGGGGGGCTGCCCCCCCTCCTCGACACAGATTGCTCCCGGTGGGGGTGTCGGGGGGAGGGGATGCCCCCGGAAACCTATCCTCTCCACGGTTCGGTATGATTTATTCCTTACATATATTTTAGTTTTATGATCTCAGCTTATAATAAAAGTTTTATAGATTGCTTAGTAAACAGGGAATTTTAGCCCTAAAATGTTGTCGCTACCTCTACTGATTCCCATCCCTCCTGATTATACACGTTTACACTCCCATGTTAGACTTACCAGGTATATAGTTGGGACATTGGGGGGGGGGGGGGAGAAGGGGAAATCTAGTTAAGAAATGTAATCTATTGTTTACTACTATAATTGTCAACACGATGTTTCCTGATGCATTTATTGTATTACGTTTATTACTCTGTATGCTCTTTATTTTATTATAATAAACTTAAATTTAAATGAAAAAAAAAAAAAAAAAATGTGATATGTTCTTAGAGGGCTTTTTTGGGGGGATAGGTATAGTGCATTGATTGATATTGCCTGTGTGTACCCCTATGGGTAGACTATATGAAGGTCATGCATGGGTGTGTGCATCCTACAGAGTGTGAATGTGTGCAGATCATATATACACACATATATATATAAAGGGTAATATATGGTGATATATGGTGACATTACACATTCACAAAAAAAGTCGATATGTTAATATTTTGTTGATGCCTGGTGGGAAAGTAGCTCCCAGTCTTTCTATCCATGTTGTTTCTTTTTGTAGGATCTTTTTGTCCCAATTCCCTCCTCTTGGGTCCTTTGGGATGACTTCTAGTACAATGAATACATGAAGTGTCAAATTTATGATAGAGCCCAAGGTGCCTGCTGACTGGTGTAATCATTTTGGCGTACTGGGAGTAGTAAATGTGGTCATATATTCTTTGTTTCAGCTGACATATAGTTTTGCCTACATAAAAGGCTTTGCATTTACATTGCATGAGGTACACTACTCCTTCGGTGTTACATGTGGCGTGGAATCTAGGTTTAAATACTTCGCCATTTGGTAAAAGAAATGCAGTACCTGGTAGTATCCAGGGGCAGTATGAACATTGTCCACAGGTTGTCAATCCTCTATTGGGTTTACTATCTTCATTGGATGGTTTATATTCACTTGTAGTCAGTTTGTTACCTATAGATGGACATCTACAAAATATAATTTCAGGCCTTTCCTTAACGTACTTATTCAAAATTGGGTCTTCTTTTAACATGTGCCAATGCTTCTTAAGACAGTTCCGAAGTGTACTGTGTTAAGCTGCATATTTTGTAATAAATTTGGTTGTGCTACTATATTGTCCTTCCTTTGTTTTAGGTTTCTTGTAAATTAGAGACATCCTATCCTGGCTAATTGATTTATTATATGCTTTGCTTAGGAGGCTTTTGCTATATCCTCTTTGCAGGAGTCTATCTCTCAGTTCATTGGCTTGTTGTCTGAAATCTTCATCATAAGAGCAGTTCCTCCGTAATATCAAATATTGAGCATAGGGGATGCTATGAACTAGAGATTGGGGGTGAGCGCTATCTGCATGGAGGAGCGTATTTCCTGCTGTACTTTTACGGTACAGTTTGGTGCCAATATTGTCTTTGGGGTCTCTGTAGATGGTAACGTCTAGAAAGGATACCGAGTCATGCTGTCATTCATATGTAAATTTAACCACTTGACCACTGGGCACTTAAACACCCTTAATAACCAGACCAATTTTCAGCTTTCGGTGCTCTCACAGTTTGAATGACAATAACTCGGTCATACAACACTGTAACCAAATGAAATTTTTGTCCTTTTTTTCCCACAAATAGAGCTTTCTTTTGGTGGTATTTGATCACCTCTGCGTTTTTTTTTTTTGCTATAAATGAAAAAAGAACGAAAATTTTGCAAAAAATAATAATTTTTCTTCATTTCTATTATAAAATTTTGCAAAAAAGTAATTTTTCTTCATAAATTTGGCCTAAAATGTATACTGCTACATATCTTTGGTAAAAAAAAATAAAAAATGTTGGATATTATTTAGTCTGGGTGAAAGTTATGGGGTTTACAAACTATGGTACCAATTACTGAAAATTGATGAATTTCATCACACCTAATGTACTGACAGCCTCTCTCATTTCTTGAGACCCCAACATGCCAGAAAAGTACAAATACCCCCCAAATTACCCCCTTTTGGAAAGAAGACATTCCAAGGTATTTAGAAAGAGGCCTGGTGAGTTTTTTAAAGTTGTCATTTTTTTTTGCAAAATCAAGATTTTTTTTTCCATCAAATTTTCATATTATTAGATTATTTCTCACACACAGCATATGCATACCACAAATTACACCCCAAAACACATTCTGCTATTCCTCCCGAGTATGGTGATACCCCATGTGTGAGACTTTTACACAGTGAGGCCACATACAGAGGCCCAACATGCAGGGAGCACCCAGGCCAATTCTGACATTTCTCTCCTACATGTAAAAATCATCATTTATTTGCTAGAAAATTACATAAAACCCGAAAACATGATATAAAGATACCTCACATGTGTGGTTTGAACACCGTTTTTATATGTGGGCGGGACTTGCGTATGCGTTCGCTTCTGCATGCAAGCTCACGGGGACAGGGGCGCTGTATGCCCAGAGTATTGCGGAGTATGCCCAGAGTATTGCGGAGTATGCCCAGAGTATGCCCAGAGTATTGCCAGAGTATGCCCAGAGTATTGCCAGAGTATGCCCAGAGTATTGCCAGAGTATGCCCAGAGTATTGCCAGAGTATGCCCAGAGTATTGCCAGAGTATTGCAGAGTATGCCCAGAGTATTGCGGAGTATGCCCAGAGTATTGCCAGAGTATTGCAGAGTATGCCCAGAGTATTGCAGAGTATGCCCAGAGTATTGCCAGAGTATGCCCAGAGTATTGCAGAGTATGCCCAGAGTATGCCCAGAGTATTGCCAGAGTATGCCCAGAGTATTGCCAGAGTATGCCCAGAGTATTGCCAGAGTATTGCAGAGTATGCCCAGAGTATTGCAGAGTATGCCCAGAGTATTGCGGAGTATGCCCAGAGTATTGCCAGAGTATTGCAGAGTATGCCCAGAGTATTGCAGAGTATGCCCAGAGTATTGCCAGAGTATGCCCAGAGTATTGCAGAGTATGCCCAGAGTATGCCCAGAGTATTGCCAGAGTATGCCCAGAGTATTGCCAGAGTATGCCCAGAGTATTGCCAGAGTATGCCCAGAGTATTGCCAGAGTATTGCAGAGTATGCCCAGAGTATTGCAGAGTATGCCCAGAGTATTGCGGAGTATGCCCAGAGTATTGCGGAGTATGCCCAGAGTATTGCCCAGAGTATTGCCAGAGTATTGCAGAGTATGCCCAGAGTATTGCAGAGTATGCCCAGAGTATTGCCAGAGTATGCCCAGAGTATTGCAGAGTATGCCCAGAGTATTGCCAGAGTATGCCCAGAGTATTGCCAGAGTATGCCCAGAGTATTGCCAGAGTATGCCCAGAGTATTGCCAGAGTATGCCCAGAGTATGCCCAGAGTATTGCCAGAGTATGCCCAGAGTATGCCCAGAGTATTGCCAGAGTATTGCCAGAGTATGCCCAGAGTATTGCATAGTATGCCCAGAGTATTGCAGAGTATGCCCAGAGTATTGCCAGAGTATTGCCAGAGTATTGCCAGAGTATTGCCAGAGTATGCCCAGAGTATTGCCAGAGTATTGCCCAGAGTATTGCCCAGAGTATTGCCCAGAGTATTGCCCAGAGTATTGCCAGAGTATGGCCAGAGTATTGCCAGAGTATTGCCAGAGTATGCCCAGCTGAGGTATTGCCGAGTATTGCAGAGTATTGCAGCAGGGATGGCTGAGCAAGGAGGGATGGATGGATGGATCTGTGACTACATTTGTCACAGATCCAGCCCGCAGAACTGCCGCTGCCATCCGCTCCCTCCCCTCTCCTCTCACACTGTACGGATCGGTACAGAGAGGAGAGGGAGGAACCGGCGTCAGCACATGACGCCGCTTTGTTGACAAGTGATCGCGCCGTCATTGGACGGCGCGATCACGTGGTAAACCGCCGCTATCAGCGGCGATTTACCGTGATCCGTGATGCGCCGGGTCCTCTGGACCCGGTGGTCACGGATGTTCCCGTGTGCGTGCCTCAGGGGGCGTGCGGGAGCGTGATTCTAACGGCCACTTAGAATCAAGCAACCGCCCTATAGCCGTACTTTCGGTATAGGGCGGTTGCAAAGTGGTTAAGATTGAACTCGTTGGAGTTCAATAAGGTAAAAAATTTGTGTAGCATAAGTATAGGGCCTGTCCAAATTACAAATATATCGTCAATATATCTATACCAACATAAAACATAGATCAAAAAGGGCTGATGCCTTGGGTCTGCAAAAATCTCCCGCTCCCACCCCCCCAGGTACAGGTTTGCGTATGCAGGGGCACAACAAGTGCCCATTGCAACACCCTGTGCCCATTGCAACACCTAGGCTCCATGTAGATACATTCTACCCCTTGCTAAGAATAGACTTTTCTCACAGCTTCACCTTTCAACCCCTTCTCCCAATCCCTGGAGAGAGATTGTGAATCATATACTGTAAATGTTCCTGACCAGCCTTGAACTTTGTGTTCCCGTTCATAACAAATGGATTTTCATACCAATTTGTTAATATTCGTACATTCGGATCAATTCGAACATCCGAATAACTGAAAGTACTAAAATACGAAAATTACGGAATTAAGAATAAGCAAAATAACGAACAAGCAAAAATACGAACGTTTGATTGGACAATCTTACTAAAATACAAAACACCGAAACAGCAAAAGAGTGAAAATGACATATATAACGAACAAGTTTCATTCCATATTTTAAATCCTTTGTCTGTTCATAATTTTGTATATTTCTATTTTCATTTGTATGTTTGTGTTTTCATTTGTGTGTTCTGTAAATCCGTTTCTTTGTCTGATCGTAAATTTGTGTAATCGTATCGTTCTTTCGAATGGGCACTGGGCAGTGTAGTTAGTGAGTGATGTATCTTACTTAATATCTTAGCCAATCAGCTTACAGTGGTTGACCGCGATATTGTGTCAATCTCGCTCCCTTTCTCGGTGAGATTGAGCACTTGCGAGCCCCATCGCGGGAGCCAGCGCCGAGCTGGCTTGCCGCGATGGAGACAAAGCTGTCATAGAAGCGACGGGGATCCGACGCGGATTTATGCCAATTCTACACGTGGGCGGAGTTTGTTATGAATCCTGAGAAGGAAGACCCGCCGGATTTTAAATAAAAATCCGGCATGGGTTCCCCTCTCAGGAGCATAACGGGCCCTTAGGTCTGGTATGGGTTGTAAGGAGACCCCCCCTACGCCGAAAAAACGGCGTGGGGGTCCCCCCACAATCCATACCAGACCCGTATCCAAAGCACGCCGGCCGGCCGGTCAGGAAGGGAGTGGGGGCGAGCGCCCCCCCCCCCTCCTGAGCCGTACCGGGCAGCATGCCCTCAACATTGGGGGGTCAGGTGCTCTGGGGCAGGGGGGCGAACTGCGGCCCCCCCACCCCAGAGCACCCTGTCCCCATGTTGGTGAGGACAGGGCCCCTTCCCGACAACCCTGGCTGTTGGTTGTTGGGGTATGCAGGCGGGAGGCTTATCGGAATCTGGAAGCCTTCTTTAATAAGGGGGCCCCAGATACCGGCCCCCCACCCCCCAGATACCGGCCCCCCACCCTAAGTGAATGAGTATGGGGTACAGTGTACCCCTACCCATTCACCTGCAAGAAAAGTGTAAACACAAATAAACCACACAGGGTATTGAAATATTTATTAGTTGGCCGCCGGGGGGGGGGGTGTGTATGATCGCTTTTATAAAAGCGCCCCCCTCCGGCGGGCTTCTGCGGGGGGTGGGTGGCGCTGTTCTTCGCCGCCGTCTGGTTCTCTTCCGCTGCCGGGGGGGGCGCTCTGATAAAAGCGCCCACCACCCGGCGGGCTTCCTTCGACATCTTCGGCGGTGGGGGGGGTCTTCTCCCACTCTCTGGGGTCTTCTCCGGCTCTCCGGGGGTCTTCTCCGCTCTCCGGGGGTCTTCTTCTTCTTCAGGACTCGCCGCCGCTATCTTCGTGTGTTAGCTCAATTACTAGCGGCGGCGGATCCCCTCTTCTGTGACGTCGTCTTCTTCTCTTCTCCAGATGTTGACGCAACGCTTCCTTCCGCTGTTATGGCTGGCGCTTGGCTCGCAGCGAGTTATATAGGCCTGTCTTGTGACGTCGCAGTCCCATCATGCTCCGGTAGGTACCACGTGCTACCTACCCACGTGGTACCTACCGGAGCATGATGGGACTGCGACGTCACAAGACAGGCCTATATAACTCGCTGCGAGCTGAGTCACATTGGACAGTGTAAAGCCTCGTACACATGATCGGATTTCAAACAAACTTTTCCGTGGATTTTTGTCCGAAGGAAGTTGGCCGGACTTTTGAAACTGAAAAAGTTTGTCCGATGGAGCGTACACGCGGTTGGATTTTTGGGAAAACACAAATTTTGAAGTTTGTTAGCAAAAAGTCTGACCTTGTGTACGGGGCTTAAGAGAAAGTCAATCTCAATATGGATTAGCCGCGTGTTGAAAATGAAACTAAAATATGAGATTGCAAATGACGGCGCCGCAATGTATTTACGAAAGTACAAAATTACGAATCCATTAAACGAAAATGGTTATCTAACAAAATTACAAATTTCGAAAATAAATTAGACAGAATTAGGAAATCATTCAGAATAAACGAAAATAAAACTGTTACGAAAATACGAACAGGTCCGAATAGGAAAACTTGCATCTTACGAAATACGAACTGGTCCGAATAGGAAAACTTGCGTCTTACGAAATTAAGAATCTTTACGAATCAAGATGAAACAAAACAAAAAAAAAAATGTTTTTGTTGTGCACATGTCTACTTCATCTTTTTCCATACATCTCCTTCTTTTTTCTACTGCCTTCCTTTCTTTTACCTTCTTGTGTATATTCTTACCCTTCCTCCCCTCATAAGAAAGAATTATATGGGAGAGAGAGAGGGGGGGTGAGGGAAAGAGAGGGAGAGGGGGGAATGGAGCCATTGATAAGAGAGAGGGAAAATCTTAAAGTGGATGTAAACCCACTCTCATCCTTTCTAAAATACTGCTATAGTGCTGATCTATAAGGATATACATGTCTCCTGCATGTATCCTTACCTGTCAAATATCTCCCCTCTGTCTGTTATAAGAACTGAAAAACTTCAGATTCTGTGGGTGGATATGTTGTCTGGAGCTCTGTGGGTGGAGTCGTGATGTCAGTAGACTCCCCACCCTCCTCTACACTCCCCTTGTCAACATGCATTTTTTCCTATGTATTCCTTACACTAAATTCTGCTATGATCACTAACATCCAGTCAGAATCCAGAAAAGTAACCACGTGACTTCAGAAAAGGAGTGGGGGTGGGAATTAAAAAATAATTCCTGTCTCCAGGCTAGTGCATTAGATATGTAAATAACCTGTCACTCACAGCAAGGGGGCGGAACAGACTAAGATCTTTCTCTGTAAGTCAGTTTTATTTCACTGAACAATAAAAGAGGATTATCTCTGTGTGGCAAGACTGGGCACAGATCATAGGAAATTGTACACTGTACATTGTGACATAAAAAAATTGGGTTTACATCCACTTTAATTTATCTTCCTCTGCTTGTTTTTTATTTATTTATTCCCTCCCCCTACTACACCCCTCCAAAACTGATACAGGGAGATTATTTCTGAATTTGTTGTTGTGGTTCCAGTGTTTGTCTACTTAATTACAACTTTCATAAAATTATTCTTGTTACATAATCAGAACGTATTATGTGACTTTATGGCAAAAACTGATTTTTAATTGTATTTTATTACTAGCTTTCCTTGAGATTTAAATACATGTTTTAAATTCGCAATTCACCTGATAAATGGTGTTTTTCCTGTCATGGTAATTACTAGATTCAACCATTTTTGTAAAATGTGCTATGCCATGTTCTTATTCTAAGGCCGCGTACACAAGGAGACATGTCCGCTGAAACTGGTCCGCAGACCAGTTTCTGCGGACATGTTCGATCGTGTGTACGGCCTAGCGGACAGGTTTCCAGCGGACAAAAGTTTCTAAGCATGCTTAGAAACTTGTTCGCTGGAAACCTGTCCGTCGGACATGTCCTATGGTTAGTACGCCCAACCATCGGACCGAAATCCTGCGCATGCGTCAAATTGTTTTAACGCATGCGTGGAAGCATTGAACTTTCTTGTTTGAGCACATCGGTGTCTCCTACATCACCGCGTTCTCTGTCCGTGGGGATTTTAGTCTGATGGTGTGTACACACATCAGACCAAAATATCCCTTTAGACATGTCCGATGAAAATGGTCCGTCGGACCTGTTTTATCGGACATGTCTCCTCGTGTGTATGCGGCCTAACAGTTTATATGTACCTTGATATTTTGTTCACTCAATAAAACTTTATGAAGCAAAAAAAATGGCAGAAATTGGTACACATATGTCAAAAAGTTTTCCAAAGAGATCAGGGTCAGAACGTTAAGTAGGCTATTACTGTAGCTGGATATCCATCCAGTCAGGGGGCTTATATACCGTTCTGCCCATTTTCCATCAGTCAGGATGTTAAAAGCACCAACAAGTAGTCAGCTAGGTGTTCCAAAGGATCATAAAAAAAGCAATTAAGGCTTAGCTATTCATTAAGCCCCTTACAAAGTTTGTAAATCATGGCTCCACCAGAATTCCCTAACAGCAGGCAATTGCAGCCCCCCCCCCCCCCCCAGGTATAGGAGTGGGACATGGTTAATCAGCATGCACTTTAAAGTTGTTATAGAATAAGTCTGTTGCAAAAAGAGGCATGCCACTGGGTGGTTAGAAATCCAGGAAGCAATTGCCTGGAGGACATCAGATCTGTGATTGTTTAATTTACCCCTAAAGGTGATAGTCTTGCCTATATAGTACAGACTGCAGGGGTAAGTGTATCATATATTTTGATGTACAAATAACTCTGTGTTTAATATACACACATTGTCCCGATTGAGGGTGTAGAAAGAATTGACCGGTCAGCACATGGCGAAATGTGGTACAATCTGGACAGCGACAACAGCTGGGACTGAGCCAGGTGGATGTTTTATTTTTTTTGCATTGAATTTTAGTTATGTTTTTCTTTTTTGTATTTATTTTTCAAGAAACATGGGGGTTTATTGAAGATTTCATTCTTTTGGACAATGTGGAAAGATTTTTTTTTTTTTTACAAAAAGTTGTTAATATATTAAGACGTTTCTCACACACTGCATAGACCTACTTAGAATTACACCTAAAAATACATTCTACTACTACTCCAAGCATAGAGATCATCAAGGAAGAATTACAATAAGACCTGGCAAATATGCCACTATCCAATATGGGCATGCTAATTTGCGCATGCACGTTAGCGAATGGCACGCAATGGCGAATCTGCGTGAACGATGGTGCATGAGAGCATGCAAAGCATGCCAATTGCCAGTGTCCACTGTTCCATATAAGAACAGCACCTCTTCTCACAAATTTCTGGATTGTCGTCAGCCTTGTATCCTGTGTTCCTGGGCCTTGTGCTTCTGCTTGAATACATGTTACCGACCTGGCTTACCGCTGACCTGCTCTGGCTTTTGTCTTGGATCCAAACCCAGCTTGCTCTACGGACCTGCTTCTGCCTTGTTCCAGATTGACATCCTGTGTTTGACCCGGCTTGATCTCGACCACGCTTCTGTCTCTGTTCCTGATTGATTTCCTGTGTTTGACCCCTGGCTTGGCTTCTGACCTTGCTTCCTTCTTTACCCATCTGCCAAGGTCTGCCAGTACACTCAGAGAGACATCTGCTCTGACTATTCCTCTGCTCTTGGGTGTCCTCACATCTGGAACCATTAGGCAACCTCACCTTCAGGCAACCCATGCATCTTTGGGCATAGCACCCTCTGTTACCACCTTCAGGGGTACTCTGCGCTTATCCACAAGGGAAGCCCTCTTATCACCTTAAAGGGGTTGTAAAGGTACAATTTTGGTGTGGAGTGTCATGCTCGTCTCCTCCCTTGGATCATAGGAGTGTCAGGATGCCCACTAACACACAGCTTATTTTCCCTATCTGCAACGTAGAGAGGGTCCTGACTCTCCTGTAGTCCAAGAGAGGGGGCGAGCACAACACTCCATACCAGGGAGAAAGCCTTGCATTATTGTGTGGAGTTACAGACAGAAGAACAAGGAGTGAGAATTTCTCAGAAGAAGTAAGAACATATAAAAGCAAAATCGAAGGATGAGGTAAGTGAAGGAGGACTGCACTAAGGTAAAGGAGGCTAGTTAGGGAAAAATGTACCTTTACAACCCCTTTAACCTCCCGTCAGGTGTGTGACAGAGATACCAAATGTGTGAGACTTTTTCAATTTTTTAACTGATTATGTACTAGACATTTGTGTCTTGTGTGTCAGAAAAACCAACTGACATTGCATTAAAAATAGTGTAATGTAATGGAATACTAGTCAGAACTTATTACTAAAACTCTTAAACAATTAATTTAAAATAAAATAAGAAAATGTGTGGATGCCGCGGCCTTTATTATAGGTAGAAATAAATAATATTATCAACTGTGTGTGTATATATATATATATATATATATATATATATATATATATATATATATATATACACACATACTTGTATTCGATATATTCAAAAACAATACATATATGACTATAGGGAAACACAGTGGTGCAGTGGTTAGCACTTTCACCTAGCAGCAAAAAGGGTTGCTGGTTAAAATCCCGACCACGACACCATCTGCCTGGAGAGGATGGAAGTAGGAATGGCGTTGGCTTTTAAAATGCAGTGCTGATGTGGTAAATTGTGTTACAGGCGCCTGTACTTAATAGTGAAAAACGCAGTGACATATAATCAAATACAGGTAAATTTGTGCATTTTAATAAAACCTAATTTTGAAATCTTAGTACGTAAAGTAAGGGAAAATGCTGGTGATATCCAAAATGTGTCTAATGTAAATAGCAATGCAATTAAGTGAAAATAGATGAAATAGATTACTTGAGCAGCTGCGATAAAAATGCATTTCCAAAAAAAAAAAATGCACGATCCAAAAAATATATAATAAAATAGTGCACCTTAATAAAATCCTTGTACTACAAAGGCTAGTGATATCCACTCCAAAGGTGTGAGAAATGACAAAGAAAAAAATAATTAAGTGCCAATAATTATAAATAAATTATATATATATATTGTTTTTTTTTTAGAAAAAGTGCTTCATGCTGTTGTGAACGTCTAGTTCTATGCTTCACACAGTGATCTACTCCAATCTGTGCTCCTACATGGACCACACTCAATAGAGTTGTGCCCCCTCCTGGGGTTTGCAGCATTCACAGTGTATGCCACTGTGCAGCACTCTGGCAAAGGCACGTCCTGCTGTGGTCCTGGTGGTGCTCTCAGTGTTTATCCCATATACAGGAAAAAGAAGAAGGAAGGGGTCCCAAGATAGTGTAGTACTATTTAAAAAGTCAGATTTTATTGGTAAAAAACAAATGGGTACTCACAATTTTGTTGAAATGACAGAGCATTACTTTAGCATGCAGAAAACTGAAGTGTTGTGGCGTTCTGTCGGATCGCTCGACATGACTTCATCTGGAGCATCCTGAACACCACAATCACTTCCTCCTTTATTGCAAAACATTAAGTTCTGTGTTACGGCGGACATATTTGGTAGGTTCCCAGGACAGGAGCCTATGTGCTCTAGTGACCTATGTCTTGTATTACGGTGGCCATGTTTGGTGTGATCTGGGGACAGGAGACCATCCCCTAGTGGATACACATGGCGGCCATTTTTGGTTAGATACTGGGGACCGAAGCCTGGGTGTTATAGATGTAAACATACGGTGAAATGATATAAACAGACTGCGATATAAATCCACTTATTACTATACTGTTTTTATCCACACAGTGTTTTCTATATATAATAATTATGTAGCGTACAAATTTTTTCCTTATTCATTTTTAAATACGCACAATATGTCTCTCCACCACTAGGGGCACTACACTAAAATACCCAGAGATGGTATTTATTTATAATATTAATTCATCATAGCACTCTGATCCACCCCTAGTTGTCATTTAACTACTGCCCCATCCAATGTGATAGCAGCACAATAATGTAATTCCTTCGTTTTAGCCCCAATCTGTTCCTCACAGTAAAATGTCATTATAACATTTTAGTTCTCGTTTAAACATTTTTAAACATAATTAAAACATATATTCTTATCATATTTTACATGTCAAATCTGTGTTTTTAAAGTATCATAAATTTTAATAGTTGCATTTGCAAACATCAATGCACTGCGACCTGTGTGGATAAAAACAGCATAGTAATAAGTGGATTTATATCGCAGTCTGTTTATATCATTTCACCGTATGTTTACATCTATTATAACACCCGGGCTTCGGTCCCCAGTATCTAACCAAAAATGGCCACCATGTGTATGCACTAGGGCAGTGATGGCGAACCACTCTGCAGTGTAGAGGAGCATCGTGGGAAATGTAGTTCCAAAACATCTGGGGTGCCAAGGTTCGCCATCACTGCACTAGGGGATGGTCTCCTGTCCCCAGATCACACCAAACATTGCCACCGTAATACAAGACATAGGTCACTAGAGCACACAGGCTCCTGTCCTGGGAACCTACCAAATATGGCCGCTGTAACACAGGACACAGTGTTTTGCTATAAAGGAGGAAGTGATTGTGGCGTTCAGGATGCTCCAGGTGAAGTCAGGTCAACGAAACTGGTCGAGCGATTCGCCAGAACGCCACAACACTTCAGTTTTCTGCATGCTAAAGTAATGCTCTGTCATTTCAACAAAATTGTGAGTACCCATTTGTTTTTTACCAATAAAAGCTGCATTTTTAAATGGTACTACACTATCTTGGGACCCCTTTCTTCTTCTTTTTTCCTGTATATGGGATAAATATTGAGAGCACCACCAGGACCACAGCAGGACGTGCCTTTGCCAGAGTGTTGCACAGTGGCATACACTATGAATGCTGCAAACCCCAAGAAGGGGGGACAAATCTGGTGAGTGCAGTCCACATAGGAGCGGATCAGATTGGGGTGGATCACTGTGTGAAGCATAGAACTAGACGTTCACAACAGCATGAAGCACTTTAAAAAATAAATAAAAAATTATTGAATTTATTTATAATTATTGGCACTTAATTATTTATTTTTTTGTCATTTCTCACACCTTTGGAGTGGATATCACTAGCCTTTGTAGCACAAGGATTTTATTAGGGTGCACTATTTTATTATATATTTTTTGGATCACTTGGTACTGCGTTTTTATCGCAGCTGCTCAAGCAATCTAATTCATCTATTTTCACTTAATCACATTGCTATTTACAGACACATTTTGGATATCACCAGCATTTTCCTTTACTTTCCGTACTAAGATTTCAAAATTAGGTTTTATTAACCTCCCTAGCGGTATGATTCTGTCTGGAATTTTGTTCCAAAAGCGGTACCATTTTTTTGTATGGAAATTTGGTGTTATTTATTGTAGGCCTGCAATTCTTAGTAAATACTTACTTAAACCTGACCAAAGAAGACTCTAGTAGACCTCTCAGATGTAATACACTGTATCATGTAACTTTATGTGTGTGTTTTACTTTTTTACATTGTAACATTGTAACTTTTTTGAATCTCCCGCCCACTTCCGCCACTGTGAGGCGCTGCGGTTCACAGAGACGGAAGAGAGAGGAGACATCAGAGAAGACATCAGCGGGGCTCTCACCGGGATTAGATAAGAACACCGCTGCGCTCACTCTGCAATACATTCTGCCGGGGCTCTCACCGGCGATCACAGCGGGAAACCCCGCTGGATCGCCGGGATGTCACCACACCACCGCTGCGCTCACTCTGCATTTCCCCTGACTCATCTGACCGGCGATCCAGCGGGACTAGTCTGACCGGCGATCCAGCGGGAAACCCCCGCCGGATCGCCAGGAATTTTTGGGGGAAAAAAAAATGCACCCCGAGCGTGACTCGGGGTTACCGCTTCTGGCACTGAATGTTAACCCCGAGTCACGCTCGGGAATACCGCCAGGGAGGTTAAAATGCACCAATTTACCTGTATTTGATTATATGTCACTGCGTTTTTCACTATTAAGTACAGGCGCCTGTAACACAATTTACCACATCAGCACTGCATTTTAAAATCCAGGGCCATTCCTACTTCCATCCTCTCTCAAATCATTATCTCACCTAGGTGAAATAAATCAGGTAGGGGCAGCTGCTTAAATTAATTAATTGAGGGCGTAAAAACTCTATACTCACTCACAGGCAATAGTTTGCAAGTTCTCCCTGTGTCTGCGTGGGTTTCCTCTGGGTACTCCGGTTTCCTCCCACACTCCAAAGACATTCTGGTAGGTTAATTGGATCCTGTCCAAATTGGCCCAGTATATATGTATATATATGTGTGTACGACTGTGTGTCCCAAGCATGTTGAGATTCTACGGGGTAAATGACCACACCAGCCAGGAAGACACTGGCTGCAAAAAGCGCCTAGATGCGATTCAGTTCGCATGTGTAGCACTATACAAGTCACTCATTCATTCATTCATTTCTTTATTTTATTTTTTATTTTATTTTTCACAAAGATAATCACAATACATCATTACAAATAAGCCATCTTATGCATACTTTCTATTTATTTCACTCTTGAACACTTCAATTTCTCCTATCCCATTTCTACTTTATCTTTAACCACTTAAGGACCTCCGCACGCACATATACGGCCACAGAATGGCACGGATGGGCACAAGGGCGTAAATTTACGTCCTCGCCCAGTAGCGGGTCGGGGGTCCGATCGGGACCCCCTCCGCGGCGTGCGGAGGTCCCCATGTCTCCGGGAGCGATCCGGGACGAGCGGGCGGATGTCGGTGTTTGCCCACCCCCCCGCGATCGCTCCCAGCCAATCACTGCGCTCTCCCGCCCTGTCCCTTTCTCCTCCTGTGTTTACACAGGAAGGGGGAAGTGATGTAATCTCTCATCGCAGCGGTATTTCCAACCGCTGCGATGAGATGAACACCTCACAGTAAGTGTGCACCAACATTACACTGACACACACACACATAGGCATACTTAACCCCTTGCGATCTGCCCCCCCACCCCCCCTGTCACAGTGTCACTGAATGCAGTGATCTAATCACTGCATTTAGTGTCAGTGTGACAGGCAGTGTAAAATCAGCTAGTGTTAGGTTCAGGATAGCCCCCCCACCCCCCCTGATCACCGCCCTAGTTAACCCTTTCACTCCCTATTGCCAGCGTCACTAAGCGATCATTTTTCTGATCGCTGTATTAGTGTCGCTGTTCCCGCTAGGTAGCTATTTTTTTTTATTGCGATTTTTTTTTTACTAAAGACATGTGGCTAAATAAATTTTGGTCTAAATGTTTGACTAAAATTTAGTTTATTTGATTTTTTTTTTAACAAAAAGTAAAAAATAGTGTTTTTTTTTTCAAAAATGTCGCTCTATTTTTGTATATAGCGCAAAAAATAAAAATCGCAGAGGTGATCAAATACCACCAAAAGAAAGCTCTAAGAAAGGGACGCACATTTGGTTTGGGAGCCACGTCGCAGGACCGCGCAATTGTCTGTTAAAGCGATGCAGTGCCGAATCGCAAAAACACCTTGGGTCATTTACCAGCGTATTGGTCCGGGTCTTAAGTGGTTAAACTTATATTATTTAAATTCTGACCTTAATTATATTTTTGTGGTTTGGCTATCCCTCTAGCCTATCCACTACATACTCCCCTCTCCCCCAAGAAAGAAATAAACCGAGAATATCGGTTTAATCTAAGAATAGTTAAACAACAAAACAACGATAAAAATAGCTATTAAAGCTCAAGCCAAATCACCATAACAAACAAAAACCTCATAACTGAGCCGCGGTAAGGGAGGGAGGGTGGTATGTGCTTCTTCTGTTGCTCCTCACTGGCTGTAATAACTGACGCATTTTTTCTCTTTATAGGTCTAGACATTTTGCCATTTTGGACCGTTAACTATCATCACCAATCACAAGAAAGTACAGAACTGCCAAAAACTGGATAAGTCTGCCAGCATTCCATGTGTGTTGGGTGGGGCATTTCATGGCCCTTCCTTCACATTTATGCTTACCTCTATACAATTGGTCAAGGAATATAGCTTAGTGTGCTGTTACAAGCCTAGCCTACTGGTATGTGGCTGCCACCAGGAGTTATGCACAATGCCATGTTCAATGACCATGGAGTACAGGAGGCTGAACAGAGGGTAAATAAAAGATTTCCTGTTGTTTCTGGAATGCAACTGTATGCAGGCAATGGCAGAGACCAGTGTCTCACAGGAACATAGTGAGTGGGACATGCCATTTAAAAAAAATGGCTTCCCTCCCTCAGGAGTAAACTGTCTGGTTATTTATATACAACAACTGGATGGCAAGAATTTAAAGTGGTTGTAAACACTTAGGCTGCGTATACACGATCAGTCCGAGTTAACCGACGAAGCCGACTGACGGTCTGATGTTCCTACACACCATCGGTTAAAAAAACAATTGTGCCAGAACGCGGTGACGTAAAACACACGACGTGCTGAAAAAAACTAAGTTCAATGCTTCCAAGAATGTGTCGACTTGATTCTGAGCATGCACAGCCTTTTGAGCGATGCCTTTGCATACTAACGATCGGTTTTGACCCATCGGTCAGGCGTCCATCGGTTCAATTTTAAAGCAAGTTCTCTGTTTTTGGACCGAAGGACAACTGACCGATGGGGCCGACACACGATCGGTTTGGACCGATGAAACTGAACTTCAGTCCATTTTCATTGGTTTTGACTGATCGTGTGTACGCGGCCTTACAAACCTCTGACAGAAAATATAGTTAAAATCACCCCTTTAATAAAATAGCAAAAAAGAACACAGTTCAAGAATGTAGTCAAAAACTGAAGCCAGGGTTTGTATGCCAGAGCAGGTAATCAGATGAGCCGGGTCGGAAGCCAAAAGTTAGTTTAGTAAAGAGCAAAAACAGGAATAGGTATCGGAAGAGAAGTCAGCAAGGCCAAGTCATACACAGGGACACACTGGAAATCATAGACCATGCAAGGGCATGGAGGAAATGAGTAAAGCTCTTTAAATAGCCAGAAGGTGCTGGCTGTATGCTGGACTAATGAGGCAGGTAATGGTAACCAGGTGAGTCACTGTGGAAACAATGAGTGTCTGGTAATTAACCGACAGCTGAGCAACCACTATGCACTGAAAGAAAAGAGCGGTTCATAAATAGCAGGAACCAAGCCCAACTCTGACAACGTTATAATTGAGCCCCCGAAGTTTAATAATTAATGGTGGTACTCATACCTTCATGTGTTTCTTCCTTTGTGTTATGGAGTTCCGCAATTGGATGATGATTCCAGTGGTAGACTATATATCAGTATATGTTTCAAAGCAAGGGTTGAAGCATTTTCTGACTTTACTCACATGTACTCCCTAAGAAGAACTTTCAAAACGCATAGAGTTTGCACGTGGAGCTACTCTATACATCTTCATCCAATATGAACCAGGAATAGACATATTGTATAGTGTCTCTTGTTTGTGTTATTTTTAATCTATTTTGTATTTTTTTTTTGCAATTGTATTATTAGTGTTGTAAATTATTCTATATGTCTACACACATCCACAGATACGCTTGGTCTCTTCTCCATTAACATCTATTTCAGAACCTTATCTTTGACTTTGTTTACTAACTGAAGTAAGTGGCTGAAGCTGTCAATTGCGGACAATTTAAACAGCATTTTTATTTCTTTGCAAATTACAGTTTTTCTGTAGTAGGTTGTAAACATCACACGGATATGTATCACTACAGGGAGATTAAAGGCATTTCCCAGGTATGTTATTTAACCACTTGCTGACAAGCCACCATCATTATATGGTCGCAAATTGACACAATCCTGCAAATCGACACCTTTAAGGGCGAAATCGGGCCCACTCCACGGCAAGAGAACTGATGTGCTTGGCTGGCGGCCTTGATGTCCGCTGGCCACCTATGATCGCAGGCATGAGAGCCAGAATGGGGATGTGTGTATCTAAACACACAGGTCCTCATTCTGACAGGAGAAGAGAGACAGATCTTCTGTTCCTGATAATCTGGAACAGCGATCTGTCAACTCCTCCAGTCAGTCCCACCCCCCTCCACAGAAACACACATGAGGGAACACATTTAACCCCTTGATCGCTCCCTAGTGTTAACACCTTCCCTACCAGTAAGATTTACACAGTAATTAGTTTATATAGCACTGATCGCTCCATAAATTTCAATGATCCCAAAAAAGTGTCAAAAGTGTCCAATCTGTCTGCCACAATATCGCAGTTCTGCTAATAAAATGTAGATCGCCATTACTAGTAAAAAAATAATATGTTATTATATATAATGTTTGTTTTTTTTTCAAAATGTTCGCTCTTTTTTTGTTTATAGCACAAAGAATGCAAACCACTGAGGTGATACAATACCACCAAAATAAAGCTCTATTTGTGGGGAAAAATTAAAATTTTGTTTGGGTACAGCATCTCACGGTCGCGCAATTGTCAGTTAAAGCAAAGCAATTCCGTGTCACAAAAAATGGCCTGGTCATTAAGGGGGAAAATCCTCCAGTTTGTAAGTGGTTAAAGCAACTGTGCATTCTTAGTGTTTAATTTCTAATCATTATAAAAAAAATAACTGCTTCCCGCCAAACTATTTCAACTTTTCTTTTGCCTTGGTGCATTTTTCCCAGGGTAGTGCCAAGCCCCAATGTCATTTGTTTGACATCCCCTGCCTATTAGCCTAGAAAATGGCCAGAACTAATTTTTAACATTAGCTTCCCTTTGATTATAATGAGTTTTGGGGTTGGCCCCCAAACGTCTCTAATTGTTGCTGAACCGCAGCCTCAAATCCAGGTAAGTTAGGCTTATCCATAGTCCTCTATCAGTTAGTATACTTTACAGCTCTTTTTGTGAAGTAGAGAACACCCTTCCCACCTATGTTATGGAGAAGACGAGAGGGAAAGATGTTCTATAGTAATAAAACGCTTCATGTCCTAGGGTGACAACACTGCCCTTTCATAGTTACAGTGAGTGAGTATTGTCACTCTAGGAAAATAAGTTTGTTACTGGAAATATCCTGGAGTAACTCTAAAGGACAAAAAAAATGGAAAAGGGAAAATAAATGCTGGCCCCACATGTAAGGACAGGTAAGTTGCTATGCCATATATTTTTGTTCTTGGGATTAAATACACTTTAAGACTTCAGAAAAGGACTCCAGAAGTGTAAGTTCTATAAATGTGTTTCCAGCTACTCTTACAAAAACCATTTTTATAACTATGTATCATTCTCTTTGCTGGATGATGTATGCATTAATTTATTTTACATTGGAAACAAAATAGCCATGAATAAGCACTGATCCAGTGCGAAACGCGTCGGCTGTTCCTTGTTTCCACTGCTGTGACCCTATTTTTGTACATACTTTCTATTGAATAAAAGACCACCCATCAGGTTTTGGAGTGCGGCTATCCATTTTTCTTTGTCTTCATTTTGCTTAGTGCACCGCCAGCACCCTCGGTATCCTGCACCACCTGTAACCATTTAGTGATCCCACCGGGAGCGGTGACTCCTTTCTCTCTATAGTAAGAGAAGGGGGTTTTTAATGGTCACATTTGTTTAGAAGTATCTACTATAGAAAAATATTTCCACTAGAGGTCCTAAGGACAATACATGCCAGTGAGAAATTAAACTTGTCAGTATTCTTCAAAAGCCTAAATAGTTGTCATGTCTTTAGCATTCAGTCATCAAGACAATTAAATTATATTTTATGTCAAATTTATGTATATGTATCTATGTATAACAAGTCATTCCCAGTGCACCAAATTTTCTTTTATACCCGTTTTTATGTTATTGCTTAAGTACTTGTGTAAATCAGAAAAGCTCAATATTAGAGTTAAATAATTGCCAATGCTCAAATTCAATACAGAGTTCCTTTTGGCTAAAGCACATTTAAAAGTAATTTTTCATGTAAATGATGGAAATAGATGTTAAAGTCGAATTCACAATCTAAAGGTCACACGTGCAGGTCTTACAAAAAGGTACTAACATCTTTTATGAAATACTACGCTTTAATTCAGCTAGATGGCCATTTTAATAGTTTCACTCTAATTGCCAGCTTTTGGGGCTGCCGTTTTAGGAAGCACAAAATTGAAACCATTAGCTTTAATAGGCAATACCTCTTGCAGACCTTCACTATGGACTCTGATATAACCATTTACTGTTATTTAAGTAGCACAATAAAACTGGCTCTTCCCTTCAATTTGAATATTTCTTCTTTCTTTTTTTTTAATTGGACAGAAGTAAAACTACGAATGACATTTAGAAATCACAGAAATTACTTAAGAAAGCTTTGTTATTGCTGAAAGTATTAAACCGATAGGTGTATTTTTTTTTTTGTAACCTGTGTTTATGAGATAGACATTTATAGAATTATTTGAGAGGGTGGAGTGATGTTAAAATGGCCAATGAAACTGTAAATTTGTTTTGCAATTTAAAAGCTAAAGCTAAGTTCACCTTTTGAAAAAAAAAAAAAAAAAAATTATATATATATATATATATATATATATATATATATATATATATATATATATATATATATAAATACACCAGACTTGTTGATTGGAGGCTAGACAGTGGGGACTTTGAGTGGAGAGTTTGATCATTTTTTTCTTTTGACTGCTGGTGATTGCTGTGTTGTATTTTAGTTTCTTTATGGGGCTTTTCCTTGCAGCTTTTTAACACCTTTTTCTTTCAATAGATTTTTATTTTTTCAAATAAAGAATACAGATAAATTATGACAAAAGGCTGAAATTACATCATCAAAACATTCAACAAACCGGGCATAATGACAGTAACAATGACTCAATTGATTTCAAATTTCCCAACTATGGGTTGATTAAAGGAATTTAACACCTTTTTCTGGCACTTTTTAAACAACTTTTTTTTTTTCATCAACCTACTAATTAAGGGGCGTGGTTAATTGGTCACAGGTGCTTGAGGCCTATATACATTTCTGTAGAGCTTATCTTTGAGCTTGCTGGAACTCTGTCCAAGTGGAACTGGACTAAGTGGTGAGTTAAAACCAAGAGTTTAAAACAGGAGGTTATAACAGGGGTCATAATACCTATGTAGTGTGAGTACCTGAGTGTTGTCTGAGTAGCGTGTGTGGATCGTTAGTACTTGTTTATTGTGAGTGCACGTTGGTCTGCGAGTGCACGTTGGTCTGCGAGTGCACATAGGTCTGCCAGTGCATGTAGGTCTGCAAGTGCACCTGGATCCTTTGGTCTGCGAGTGTACGTTGGTCTGCAAGTGCATGTAGGTATGTTAGGTAGGTTTTAAAAACATCTGTTTTTTGAGAGCAGTGATTTTAACCACTTGCCGACCGTGGACGTCATATAACGTCCTTGGATTTGTGGGGGTATAGCTGAATGATGGGTGCAGCTAAAGGCATCATTCAGATATCGCCATTTTCAGCCGGCGATTCCCTACACCATAAGAATGATCACAGCGGCTGTTCGGCAGCTTGATCATTCTTATGGGCAGAGAGAGGGGACGTCCTCCACCTCCCGCCGCCCTCCGATGCTTCTAACCACTACCCTATTCCATCGGTGAGTCGGTGACAGGATCCGCCGGCCCCTGATATTGATCAGAGAGATTTCCGGCAGACCAGATGGTCGCCAGAGTCTCTATGATCGTTGGAGGCCGGGCGCGATGTTATGATGTCATGCCCGGCCTCTGCATTCAAAAAACAACGCTGCTTCAGCTGTGAAGCAGTGATCTTTTTTGTTTTTGTTTTTTTATTTTAGGCTTCCCAGCCTAGGTCTTATTGACCACATATCTCACTGTAAAGAGGACCTGTCATGCCATATTCCTATTACAAGGGATGTTTACATTCCTTGTAATAGGAATAAACATGATCAACATTTGTATTTTTATTTTTAAAGTGTCAAAATATTTTTTTAAGTACAATTAACAATAAAAATAATGTGCCCCTGTCCCCGTGTGCTTGCACGCAGAAGCGATCGCATACAAAAGTCCTGCCAACATATTAACCACTTGCTTACTGGGCACATATACCCCCTTCCTGCCCAGGCGAAATTTCAGCTTTCAGCACTGCGTCGCTTTAAATTAAAATTGCGCGGTCGTGCGACGTGCCTTACAAACAAAATTGACGTCCTTTTTTTCCCCACAAATAGAGCTTTCTTTTAGTGGTATTTGATCGCCTCTGCGTAAAAACGCACTAATTACTGTATAAATGTGACTGGCAGTGAAGGGGTTAACACTAGGGGGTGAGGAAGGGGTTAAATGTGAGTCCTGGGTGTGTTCTAACTGTGTGGGGGGAGGGGGGTGACTGGGGGAGGTGACCGATGCTGTCTCCCTATGTACAAGAGAAACAGCATCTGTCTCCTCTCACTGACAGGACGTGGAGCTCTGTGTTTACACACAGAGCTTCACGTCCCTGCTCTAAAACTGCCGGCATCTCGGGGACGCGCCGGGTGCGCGCGCACGCCGCCATCGGCGCGCGCGCGCCCCCCAGTGGCCGGAAAAAGCAATGCCGTCAATTGACGGCAGCTTGGATATTCAGATCCACTAAGCTGCTGTCAATTGACCATATGCGGGGCCGCAAGTGGTTAAAACAGTGTTCAAACCACACACACATGTGAGATGTTGCAACAAACTTTAGTGCGAGAGCAATAATTCTAGCCCTAGACCTCCTTTGTAACTAAAAACATGTAACCAGAAAAAAATATTAAAGCACCGACTATGGGGATTTTTAAGTACCGAAGTTTGGCGCCATTCTACCAGCGTGTGCAATTTTGAAGCGTGACATGTTGGGTATCTATTTACTCGGCCTAACTTCATCTTTCACATTGTGCAAAAAAATTGGGGTAACTTTACTGTTTTGTTTTTTTAAAGCATGAAACTTTTTTTTTTCAAAAAAGCCATTTAAAAAATTGCTGCGCAAATATCGTGCAAGATAAAAAGCAATGACCGCCATTGTATTTTTTAGGGTCTGTGCTAAAAAAACATATATAATGTTTGGGGGTTCTATGTAAACAACATCCTGTCTCCACCAGAGACACCCCGAGAATGACGTTGCGGCAGCCTGACAGGTCTCTTATGTAGCTGATGATGGGGCCACCCGTCACGTGGAGAAACCCGGGCTTTCCCAGTGATGTGACGAGTGACCCCACCCCCCTCTGGTGAAACAGGAAACCCAGATTTCCCCTTATGTCAGAGGGGTACAGGATCAAGTGACGGGTGGCCCCCGTCCTCAGCTACATAAGAGACCTGTCAGGCTGCCGCTACATCATTCCCGGGCTGTCTCCGGTTTGGACAGGATGCTGTTCCTCGATGCGCTGGACATCATCGCTGGAGCCCGAAGAGGAGATCATACATCACAGGATACCAAGAGCGCTGGAGTGGAGACCGAGAGTGGATTACTTTTTTTTATTTCTACTTTTTTATTTTTAATAAAGGACTTATCCCAACTGTGTCTGTGTGTTTTTTTACACTTTCTTTGTGAAATGGTAGGGTTACAATGTACCCCTCACCAATTCACGTGGAGGGGGGGCGGGATCTGTGGGTCCCCTTTTTTAAAGGGGTCTTCCAGATTCCGATAAGCCCCCGCCTGCAGACCCCCCACAACCACCAGGGAAGGGTTGTGGGGATGAGGCCCTTGTCCCTATCAACATAGGAACATGGTGCTTTAAGGGGTCACAGACCCCAAAAGCATCCTCCCCATGTTGAGGGCATGTGGCCTGGTATGGTTCAGGAGGGGGCGCTCTCTCGTCCCTCCTCTTTTCCTGTGGCCTGCCAAATTGCATGCTCGGATAAAGGGTCTGGTATGAATTTTTGGGGAGAACTCCACGCAATTTTTTTTATTCGGTGCGGAGTTCCCCTTAAAATCCATACCAGACCTGCAGGGTCTGGTATGGATATTTGGGGGGAACCCCATGTCATTTTTTTTTAAATTGACGCAGGGTTCCCCTTAATATCCTTACCAGACCTTAAGGGCCTGGTTATTGAATTTGGTGGAACCCCCCACATTTTTTTTTTAATCAATGACTTTCATTGACTTTTCTCTGTATTGCCGGGAACCGTCAATTCATTATAGCCGCGAGTACTTTTAAATTACTTTTTTTCCTTCAGAAATTACATTTTGTGCAGGGACAGTTCTAAGCACGGGAAACAAGCACTACTTTACAGGCATCCTATACACCCCCCCCCCCGGTACGAAATTTAAAGGAATATTTCACTTTAAGAATTATTAAAATCACTGCTCTTGAAAAAACATCAGTTTTTAAAACTTTTTTTTGCATTGATACATGTCCCCTGGGACATGACCCAGGTCCCCAAACACTTTTTATGACAATATCTTGCATATAGGCCTTTAAAATTAGCACTTTGTTTTCAGGTTTGAGTCCCATAGACTTTAACAGTGTTTGGATGTTCAAACAAATTAATTGCCTGTTCGCATGTTCTGATGCGAACCAAACTGGGGGGTGTTCGGCTCATCCCTAGTCACAAGTTGTAAAAATACAGTAGGTCTATGCAACATTTTAGTGGTGCCTGGTGTAGTTCCTTTTGTTGTTATAACTACTTTTTTCATAATTACATATTTACTTTCCTTAATCTGCAGACGTATGATTATATCTGAATAGTACCTTCTGAACCAGAGTGGTTTATGAATGAGTTTTTTTCCTCCACAAAGCCTTGTGTATTTAGTGATGCATAAATTCATAGAAAATTACAGACAAACATTATTTAGTTACCATGCATTAATTGAAAGCAAATTGCAGATAAATATTATTTAGTTACAAAAGAGATTAGCCATTCACCTGTGACTGCCTTTTTACTTGTATTCACTATATATAAAGCAAATCCTGCTCAGAGATAGGTAAGGCCGTTTTTAAAACTTTTTTTTGCATTGATACATGTCCCCTGGGGCAGGACTCAGGTCCCAAACACTTTTTAGGACAAAAACTTGCATATTAGCCTTTAAAATTAGCACTTTAGATTTCTCCTATAGACTTTAACAGGGTGTTCTGTGGCTTTTTGAATTTGCCGCGAACACCCCAAATTGTTCGTTGCTCACAGAACCGGCGGACAGGCAGTGTTCGAGTCGAACATAAGTTTGACTTGAATTCGAAGCTCATCCCTACTCAGTAGTATTATGCAGCATACACCACAAACAACACTTACTGACCTCTCCCTTGCGCACCCTGGTCCATATCTTCCACAAACCAATGTTCCCCCTGGGTCTAAACATTCAAGTATTCCGTTGGTGGACTAATAAAGGCACGTTTCGCATTGGCCACTTCTTCACACCGTTGGGACTCATAAGCCTGCAACACTGCAAGACACAGTTGGAAATGCCCAATTTGGAAATGTTTCAGATTTACTTAAATCCTCCACTTCCTCAATTTAATCTTGACAGATAATAAAGACCCACCAAAAATCACCCCCTATGAAAAATGGTGTTCCAGTATCATGGATCAGAGGGGAGGTATTTTACTGATGTACTCCTCCCTGGCGGCATAGGGAGGGCAGACTACCATACTCCCCGGCCTGGGAAACGGACACAAGACATTCATGGGAACCAGCGGACTGGTCCCAGGCTTTTCAATGCTCATATAAAGGTATCCTTAATATTTCTTTGATAGAAGCAAATGTAAACGTTTTTAACCAGGTGGTACAACTAGGAGCAAAAATGACACTCGTAAGGGCATGGAAATCTCCCACTATATCTTATATGGGGCTAAGGGGGCTAAGCATAAAATATCCTGGATAATGGCACAAGAACACATACTGTAGTTGCAAAAATCCAGTACAAAGTAGGTTAGATGAAGCTATTTGGAAACCCTGGGCATCGGACTGCAATATTTCCATCTGCCTGGGCATTAAAAACAGATGACTGGCTGAACCTGGACCCCTTTCCCTCCCTCTTTTTCCTCCTCTTTTACGCTCTGTAAGGGACATACTGCTCCCACTCTCCTCTAAGCATCAGAAGGGGAAACTGTACCCCTCATTAATGAAATGGAGCAGGCTAGACATAGGCTGAGAATTCGAGACGACGCTAGCAACCCTGTTCCCTCAATCATTTTACTGATTCTCCTTCTCAAGAAACCTGATTCTGTGATGGATCAAACGGGTCTCACAGCTAACCTATCGCAGTTCTGGAGCTGAGGGGGAGGGCATGGGACCGGAGGAGGTTGAGCTCTGCCACAGTTTGATCCCATTGGGGTGGCATGCTGAACGCCCCTTGGCACAGTTGGAGAATCCCTTCTAGTGTCCCCTAGGAAATCTCTCTGCATGAGACAGTAGTAGAAGACAATGGGACTCTTTAGGACCACCCCCTACAAGGGGGGACACCACCTCAGACGAGAAGGAAATATTGCCACAGACCCAGGGAATAAGCTAGCTTAAAGCTATTCAACCTGAGCTCCTCCCGACATGCAAATGCGATTATATCACTCTTAAGATGTTGTTATGTTATGTAACTATGAATTTTGGCCTAATAGGTCAACAACTTTGACTATTACTGTATGTTATTTTACTCCTGTTAAACATCAATAAACATACTGGAAGTAAAAAATAATGATAGGAGAACTGACCAGAACCTCCTTTTTCTGTATGTTGACTTAATTTTGATTATTAAAATCTAGTTAAGAACACATCTACATTAATTCCACATTTGATCTCACATAAATAAAGCAAGATATCGCAAGTTTCATGTTTGTAGGCACAATAATTGGACGTAGGATTCGTCGTTCATTCAATCACTAATAATACAAGACAATCTTTTTGTCTGATACAGTGTATAAACTCCCATTTGGCCATGCCTAGAACTAGGCATGCAGACATTTCCTAAACATTGTTTCAGACAAAAAGATCATCTTTTATTATTTAAGTGATCGAATGAACGACCACTCCTACGACCAATTATTGTGCCCACAAATATGAAATACATACAGAACAACCTGAAAGAAAAAGCACATGCTGCAAAACAATAACAAAAAAAATGATTACACAGGAAAATTACTTACTTCTTCTAATGATTCTTTTTATCATCTCCATTTGCTCCGGCTCCCTTAATTTAAGGTCAGACCACCTTTTCCTTAGTTGCTCTTTTGACCAGCGCACCCCAAATTTATGGTGGAGACTCTTCAGCACTTTCTCCATGATTTGGGCCTTGACTTTGCTGGGATATTTGTAAGGGCCATGTTTCCCATCGTAGTCCTCCCTCCTTAAGATGGCCACCATCTCCACCATCTCCTCAAAGGCCATATTTGTGGCCTTGTACCTCCTTCTCCTGGTTCTTGTGTGTGCTTCCACCTGGCCTGGTTCCTGGCTAGAGTTTCCAGTCTGCATGTCCTCCATGTTGCTTTGCATTAAACGAGCGAGAAGGGGTGGAGACAGTACTAGAACGAACGTCAGGGGCGGGGAAACGTGCAGAGCGTCACGCATGCGCAGTGTATAAAGGAATACCGTGTGAGTGAAAACGGCATTCACAGTCTGTGGAAGAAGGCAGAAGTAACGATCGTGACATACAACGGTACCTAACTTGATTTTGGACGTTACTAGTGATCCGTAGATGAGTTTGTGGGCTAGATATGGGGAAAACGCTTATTAGTAGTAGTGGCTTGACTGACATTAGGTTTGTTTATTTAATTTTGACTTGCAGAAATAACGGAGGCCTTCAAAGACCCTGAATTCTTCAGTGAATTTATCCAAAGATGGAAGGATCTGCCTATACTGTGGCAAACTAAAAGCAAAATTAATAAAAACAAAGAGGCCAGGAAGAAAGCACGGGAGACCCTGCTTGCATTTGTAAAGACAAGGGTCCCCAACGCCACAATCACAACTGTGATAAAAAAAAAAACACCATTAGGGGCACCTACAGGACCCAACGCACACAAGTCCTGGCCTCAATGAGATCTGGAGCTGCAGCTGACAGTATCTATAAGCCAAACCTGTGGTACTATGGTCAGCTGCAGTTCCTTGACAACCACATTGATTCCAGGCCATCCCTGTCTACCCTTCCCCCAAGAGGTCGCTCTGGTCTTCCCTGCATTTAATCCTCCAGTCTTCCCTGCAGGCAAGAGCAGGCAACCTCAGAGGAAGAGTTCCTGGAGGACCCAGATTGTGACCCATGGAGCCAGGTATTGCATTTTGCAAACAATTTTGGGGAATCAAAGTATAATAATGATGTCAAAATGATGTTATTAGTGTTCCAAATGTAAAAGGATTGAACAAAAAGTGTTGAACATATCAATAAACAGTAGTGGCAAAACATGATGGGGACAAGAATGAAAAATGCAGGGGTCAAAATGATTGTGCGTAATTTTCTGGTACGCCATCAGGGGGTACAAGCAGTACACCTGTAAGGGGCCCCGGATGACAAACCCCTTTTTTGTAATAATACATTTTTAGAAATATATATTTTTTATAATAATTTAATATTTTGGGTAAAGGCCCCCTCTTCTCAATTTCAGGCGGCAGCACCCCCCCTGCTCCAGGGGGCCCATGTCTGAAGCTGTGTAAGGGGCCCCATAATTCAGGATGGCGGCCCTGTGTGTAATATATATTAGCATTCAATTTGTATCTGTCATGATTTGAACAATGTGTATGATTTATGAAGACAACAAATAAACTATGTACTTTTTTTTTTATACACAGACAGAGCAAAGCCAGGAGGAGGCAGGCCCCACAGGGAGCCAGGAGGAGGCAGGCCCCACAGGGAGCCAGGGGGAGGCAGGCCCCACCCCCACTTCAAGACAGGAGGTGGCAGAGCCCACTGGGAGCCTGGAGGAGGCAGGCCCCAGTGAGAGACAGGAGGCACGCCGTCATGATACCATCTCACGGATTCCTCCTCTCCGCACTCCCGCGAAAAGGGCCAGGAGGCTTCTCTAAATGGAGGCGGAGACCCAGACCCTGATTCGCGAGGCAACCCAGCGAAGAACAGGATTTTGCTGGAGCGGGGCCAGCATGTGCGCTGTGAAACCCTAATCTTTAAGGCCATAAGCATGGTCCCATTGGGGCAGCTTGATGACGACACCAACATTGTGCAGATCGCTCCTCCTGTCCTTGCTGCTCCTCCTGCTCCTAGTCCTGCTCCTCCTCTTCCTGAGCCTGCTCTGGGTCCTGCTCCTGGCACAACCTCGCCTCCAGGAACTCAGCCTCCAAGGCCTCAGTCTGCAGGGAAGACTGCAGGAAAGACTGCAGGGAAGAAGACTAGCAAGTCCAAGCGTTGTTGTGGTAACTTGATACACTCCAAAAAATAAATAAATGGAAAGCAGTCTAAAATATTATCAAAATTAATAACCCCCCCCCCAAAAAAAGACCTACATTACAATATTTAAAATATGCATTCATTTTTTTAGATGGAGATCTGGCTAACCCCCCCCCCCCCCCCAAAAAAAAAAACATTAGATAACAATAAATAATAAAGTAAAAAGCTTGTCATGACTATGTAACAATATCAGCAGCAAGAAATGAGGACTAGTGTAGCATTAAAAAGCATTGTGTAATGCAGCGTATTCTTTTCTTCAATAATTTCAAAACGAATGTGCTTACTCCATTCTGAACGGTAGTTTTACCAGAACAAGCGCTCCCGTCTCATAACTTGCTTCTGAGCATGTGTGGGTTTATAACGTCATTTTAGCCTACACATGATCATTTTTTACAACCCGAAAAATTAATTTTTTTAAAACAACGTGAAAAAATGCAGCATGCTCGAATGGTTTTTTTTTTTGTTGTTTTTCAGAAGATGAAAAACGATGTGAAGCCCACACACGATCATTTTAAATGACGTTTTTAAAAACGTCATTTTTTTTCATGCCGAAAAACGATTGTGTGTATGGGGCATACGTTTCTAAAACTCTTATATGATGGGTCTTTCAACTACCTAAGACACAGCGCATTGTTGCAAATATGTTAAAAGTATACAGCTAAATTAACATTAGGATGGGATAATGGATTAGGTCATCTACAAAGTATAAGGCCTCGTACACACGAGGGGATATGTCCGCTGAAAACGGTCCGATGGACCGTTTCAGCAGACATCTCCACTCGTGTGTATGGGCTAGCGGACAGATTTCTCCACCCGACAGATTTCAAAGCATGCTTTGAAATCCATCTGGTGGAATCTGTCCGCCCGACATGTCTGCTGGTTAGTACACTTACCAGCAGACATGTCGTCCCCCACCGCCGCAGCGCCGCCGCCGAATGGATTCGGCGCATGCGCGGAAGTGTTTAACTTCCTGGTGCGGTGACGTGGCAGTGACGTGGCGGCGTCAACGTCACCGCCGCGTCACCGCCGCGTCACTGCGCCGTCCGGCGGCGGGGAATTTGATCTGATGGTGTGTACACGCCATCGGATCAAACTCCCGATCGGACATATCCGATGGAAATGGTCCGCGGACCGTTTTCATCGGATATGTCCGATGGTGTGTACGAGGCCTTACATCTAAAATCATACTCACAGGAATTTAGGCAGCTGACTTATGTTAACCACTTCCCGCCCGGCCAATAGCCGATTTACGGCCGGGAAGTGGTTATGAAATCGTGACTAGCCGTTCTCAAACGGCTTAGCACGATTTCAATGCCGCGCGCGCTCGTAGGGGCGCACAGCGCGGCGATCGGTGATGCGGGGTGTCAGTCTGACACCCTGCACCTCCGATCTCGGTAACGAGTCTCCGGCGGAGCCTCGTTACCACGTGATCAGCCATGTCCAATCACGGCTGATCATGATGTAAACAGGAAGAGCCGCCGACGGCTCTTCCTCACTCGCGTCTGACAGACGCGAGTACAGGAGAGCCGATCAGCGGCTCTCCTGACAGGGGGGGTTCGCGCTGATTGTTTATCAGCGCAGCCCCCCCTCGGATCGCCACACGGACCACCAGGGAGTGCCCACACTAGACCACCAGGGTACTTACAAAAAAAAGGACAAAAAAAGGACAAAAAAAAAAAAAGGGCAGTAAAAAAAAAAAAATGCCAATAATGCCAATCAGTGCCCACACATGGGCACTGATTGGCAACAGGTGATCCATCAGTGCCACCCCTCAGTGATCATCAGTGCCACCCCAGTGTCTGTCAGTGCCAATCCATGGCCAGTGCCCACCTATCAGTGCCCACCTGTGCCACCTATCAGTGCCCACCTGTGCCACCTATCAGTGCCCACCTGTGCCGCCTATGAGTGCCCACCTGTGCCGCCTATGAGTGCCCAGTGCCGCCCATGAGTGCCCATCAGTGCCGCCCATGAGTGCCCATCAGTGCCGCCCATGAGTGCCCATCAGTGCCCCATACCAGTGCCGCCTATCAGTGCCCATCAGTGCTACCTAATCGGTGCCCATCAGAACTACCTCATCGGTGCCCATCAGTGCCACCTCATCGGTGCCCATCAGTGCCACCATATCAGTGCCCGTAATTGAAAGAGAAAACATACTAATTTACAAAAAAATTAACAGAAAAAAAAAAAAACTTATTTTTTTTCAAAATCTTCGCTCTATTTTTAGTTGTTGCGCAAAAAAAAAAAAACGCAGAGGTGATCAAATACCACCAAAAGAAAGCTCTATTTGTGGGGAAAAAAAGGACGCCAATTTTGTTTGGGTGCAGTGTAGCATGACCGCGCAATTGTCATTCAAATTGCGACAGTACTGAAAGCTGAAAATTGGCTTGGGCGGGAAGGTGCGTAAGTGCCTGGTATGGAAGTGGTTAAAGCAGAACATCACCCACAAAGGTAAAGTAAAGAAAAGATAACTATGTGGTGTTCAGTAGACAGATAAACATAAACCTGTTATTTCACCCTGCATGGTACATCTTAACCACTTGCTTACTGGGAACATATACCCCCTTCCTGCCCAGGCAAAATTTCAGCTTCCGGCACTGAGTCGCTTTAAATGACAATTGTGCGGTCGTGCGACATGGCTCCCTAACAAAATTGACATCCTTTTTCCCCCACAAATAGAGCTTTCTTTTGGTGGTATTTGATCACTTCTGCGGTTTTTATTTTTTGCGCTATAAACAAAATGTTTTATTGTATGCTTCTTTGCTGTCCATTGGGATATATGTTTCGGTAAAGTTTGAATTAGATGCTCATTACTATTTACATGTCATTATATATACTGTATATGCTTTATGTTTTATATGTTTACCTTTTTGATTGTTCAATTATGTCAAATATTGGTATGACAGATCCTGCTTTATATTTGTATACTAGAGCATTTGTTTTGATGTACTATATCCTGTCAAGATTGTCCACTTCCTGTCTCCTCCCTTTCAGGAGTGGAGCTCCGGATTATTTGTCTTATTTAAACTCAGCAGTGTGGGGGTACAGACAGATGCCCCTGTTGATGGCTTTGAGCCGAAACGCGTCGGGTAACATCCATAGTACCCCATACTGCTTTTAGATATATTTTTAACGTGATTTTATTCATTTATTTTAAATAAAGCCTTCATTGTTTTTTTGATCTGCACCATTGGGAGCATTTATTTTTTCTTCCTTATGCCACACATGTTGTGTTGATACATGAGCCTGGCCATTCCTCCATTGGACCATCGTTATCCGGGTTCCTGTCCTTGAAGTGAGGTATTCGACCTAGATTGAATCCATTATCTCAGCCGGAGCGACCATCGCTGCAAAACCTTTCACGCACAGAGCCCAGGGTCCGTTGCGACCACCATGCCTGATCCGACTTGCTGTTAGTATTAACATGTGAGTCCACCACAGCTGGTAAGAGTATCCATTTCTATTGATTTTGATAGTCTGAAGGTTGCTACAGACAAGCCATCATTGTTGTCTCAATTTCCTTGAACTGACATCATACGTGAAGATTCCATTCATCCATTTGGGACACACCTATGAACTATTCATCTTTGTTTATTTTGTTTGGTTGTTTTTTTCACCATCAGTTTGCCAACATATGTATGGACTATATCAGCATTCCACACATGTTGAGTACAATTGTCTTTTATTATGTTTATGCATACATTTTTTTTGTTTGATTTCACATTGTTATGCCATGTGAATTTGGCAGCATTTTCACAAAATGAATTAGTATAGCGCTGCACTTTCTTTTTCCACGTTCACTTTGACTTTGTTTGTCTATGTGTTGGCTGCTACATTGTTTTTTGGTTTCCTTTGATAATTAGCGCAGTTGTTTTCCCCACTTTTCATACTTACTTGACACATTATCAATTGCTGCTTTTTACATTTTGTGTCTGTCATGGATGTATTTGAATATAGGATCTCTAGGTCCTTTAACACTCATGGTGTTTTCTTTTCAATTGTTTTTTTATTGGTAATTCAAGAAAAGTAAAGCAATTACAACAACATTTGAGAAAGGTCATTACAATCAATGCCTTGTTGCATGCAATAAACAATAGAAACATTTCAAAAGTGAATATTACATACAAAGATTAATACAGTGCTCTCCCTTACAAGCGCTCATACTGTAGACGGGATTGCGCATCCTACTACACTGTGTGGATACTGCACCCCCATGAAAGAGGAGAATTGAAGGGAAGAGCATACGAATTTGTTCAGTATACAATTATTGTTATAAGTTGTCTTTACTGAGAGCATCTAATAGCGAGAAGAAGATATTAAAGGAAAATAAGAAGAGAAGAAAGAAGGAAAAGAAGAAAAAGGGTGCAAACAGAGAAAAATAAAAAGGTATAAAATAAGCCAAACATCTTCACAGATCTGTACCTGAGACGGCAGTCCAGTGTAGTTATCAGACTTTTCCCCTGGATGCCCAGGGAGCCCATTGTTCATCAAATTTGGAAATTGAAAGAGCCTGCATAGCAAAATGTCTCTCATAAGAATATTGTTCTTGAACCCTTCTAATAACTTCTTTAATGCTGGGCACTAAGGTGGACTTCCATTTTGATGTAGTTGCCAACCTAGCAGCAACGAGGACATGACTCACTATATTACGGAATTGTTTAGGGATAGTGGTTAAGCCAAGGGAGAGAAGGGCCATCTGGGGAGACTGTCTCACAGAGAGACCCGTAATAGAGGATATTAATTGAAACACTTCACACCAAAAGTTGCTCAGGCACTTACAGTCCCAGAGAGTGTGAAGTATATTGCCCCGGTCCCCGCACTTCCTCCAACAGTTGCTCGATTCCGTGGGGAAGATCATGGACATCCTGACTGGGGTAAGATATGTTCTATGCAATATTTTTAGCATCGAATCCCAGTGGTTAGTGCAATGAGAATAAGCGTAACAGGCTTTAATGGCTGTTTTCCACTCAGACGGAGTGTGCACAGAGTTCAAGTCCCTTTCCCAGTTAATCATACTTGCAGTCTTGGTGAAATTTGGGTAATTTTGCAGGGATTTATATAGCCACGACAGGCCTTTAGGTTGGTCATATTTGGATGACAAGTATCGCCACACCCCGTTATGTAACTTATAGTGGGCCTGTGGGTTTTTAGTATGGAAATGTTGTATCTGGATTTTAGAATAGGGATGAGAAGTGGGGTTCTCCCTTAATATATCACTGTGAGTACTAAGACCGTGTTTGACCCATTGTTGAATATTGATGTCTGGAATCAAATATTCATAAATCCTGAGATTAGACACTTCTTGTCTTAACAAATCCTCCGAAGGAGATGTCGAATGGAGTTTTCTCCATGCTGAGAGTGTCGCTTCAATGGAAGGGACTTTGGGGCAAGCAAGAGTTAAATCCGTGAGGTTGGCCAGTAACAATGAGGGAAGATCTCTCTGTGAAACCATAGTCTTTTCTATGTGGACCCAAAGCTTGGAGGTGTGGGGGTCTAACCAGGCCTTCGCTTGGTCTAAGATTGCGGCCCTGTAGTAATTGCGAATGTGTGGGAATCCAGCCCCCCCATTTGATCTATGTTTTAGTGCTATTACATAAGGGATCTTAGACATCCTACGGTTCCAAATGAACTGCCTGAACAATTTATCTATCAGATTAAAGAAAGACTCTGGCAGACATATAGGGATAGTTCTGAAGTGGTATATTAATTTGGGTAACACGACCATTTTTAGTGCAGCTATCCTGCCTAGCCAGGAAAGTTCATAAGATCCTATGTGTTGTAGATCATTCTTGATTATTTCAACCAGGGGGGGGAAATTTGCTGCATACGTAGATGTGGTGGGGAAGGGCACCTTCACACCTAAATACGAAATAGACTTTGACATCCATTGAAATTGGTACTGTTTTTTCAAGGTGGAAAGTAGAGGTTGGGACAGGTTAATAGGCAGTATACAGGATTTCATAACATTTAACTTATAATAGGAAACCTCACTGTATTTTTGTAAAACAGAGAAAACCTTAGCCAAGGAGGAAGCCGGATTGGTAATTGTCAAGATAACATCGTCGGCAAACAGTCCGATTTTATGGACTCGATCATTTACCTTAATCCCTGAGATTCCATTATCCGACCGTATAGCCTCCGCCAAGGGCTTCATCATTAGGGAAAAAATGATGGGTGAAAGGGGGCATCCCTGGCGGGTACCATTCGTTATGCAAAATGGATCTGAGAGGGCATTGGATGAGAACACTCTAGCTGAGGGTACTGAATATAGAGCCATAATAGCAGATAGGATGTTGCCTTTAAGACCAAATTTTTGAAGGGTGGCCTTAAGGTATCCCCAATGGACCCTGTCAAAGGCCTTTTCGGCATCTAATGCCAAAATAGCTGTTGGCGTGTTCTTACCCTCCACAATATGTAGCAGGTCAAATAGCCGCCTAGTTCCATCTGGCGCTTGCCAGCCTCTGACAAATCCCACTTGGTCAGCTCCGACCAGGGATGGAGTGATTTTCGCTAATCTATTTGCCAAGACCTTGGCGTACAGTTTTAAGTCAGTATTTAATAAGGATATTGGTCTAAAATTTTGGGGAGAATCCGGCTTCTTCCCTGGCTTGGGTAGTGTAACAATTATAGCCTGTAACATCTCTGCGGGGAACCTTGCCGAGGAGGAGACACTGTTGAAGAGCACGCCCAGATAAGGGATCAGGACTTGCGAGAAAACTTTGTAATATTCTGATGAAAAGCCATCAGCACCAGGGGACTTATTTTTAGGTAGGGCTTTAATGGTGTCTAAGATTTCTTTATCCAATATCGGGGCATTAAGTAGTGATAGATCGTCCTCTGACAGGGAAGGTAAAGACACTGAGCTTAGAAAGGATTCAATAGAATAGGAAGAAGGTTGAAGAGTGGAGACATCTAATTGTAGATTGTACAAGTCTCTATAGTACTTCATAAAGGAATTGGCAATTTTGGAGGGGTGATGTTCTAAGACGCCCGTATGGGGGTCTCGCATGGATACTAAATTTGATTTCCGTTGTCTTTTAGTAATGTAGTTGGCCAAAAGCTTGCCTGCTTTGTTACCGTGGGCGTAGAATTGTGCTTTGATTCTTTTTAAATGGTTTTGGTGGCTCGATAGAAGGGACACACAGACTTTCTGTCTGCAATTAAACAGGTCAGATTCAACCTCAGGGGAAGGATCAGATTTATGTAGGTCTTCCAAGGACTTAAGCTCTCTAAGCAAGCTGTCCAACAGTTCCCTCCTCCTCCTCCTCTCCCGCGCCGCAGCCTGTATAAGAAGGCCCCTGCTAAAAGCTTTGTGGGAGCACCACAGGGTAGATATGTCCACATCACTAGTATCATTAATTCTAAAAAATTCAGACAATTGTTGGGTGATCTTAGACGTGGAGGAAGGGTTGGCTAAAGTCTCTATGTTGTTCCTCCAGAGGTATGTCGGGGAAGAGGGGAAATTCCCTGTTAACGTGATAGAGATCGGAGCGTGATCCGACCATGTGATCGAGTGTATCTCCGCCGAAACAGTTTTTTGAAGAAGGGTGAGGTCCGATAGGAAAAAATCAATCCTGGAATAGAGGCGGTGAGGAAAGGAGTAATAGGTGTAGTCCCTCTCACTTGAATGTAGACACCTCCAGGAGTCATAGAGACCGTAGTCAGTCAAAAAGGATTGCAGCTCCCTCCTGGTAGAGGGGTGTTGTCCCGAGCAATCCATTAGCTTGTTAATCACGCAGTTGAAGTCTCCACAAAGGAGCAAGGAACCCTTCCTGACTTTGCTGATCTTTTTCATTAGGGACCTCAAAAAGGGGATTGGACGCTGGTTTGGGGCATACAGGTTTACCAGGGTGTATGTGGTGTTGTTGAGATCACACACTAAAATGATGAATCTACCATTAGGGTCAGAGACCTCCTGGTGAAGCTTAAATGAGACAGAGTGATTCATTGCAATCAGGACGCCCCGCTTTTTAACAGGGGCAGAGGCAGTGAAAACATGAGGAAAGGCTCTATGTGTGCATTTCGGAGGTTTTGCTGACATAAAATGAGTTTCTTGAGCACAGAGAATATCCCCTTTCAGTTTCAGTGATTCTCTCCACATTGCACTCCTCTTAAATGGACTGTTAAGCCCATGGGTATTCATGGATACAATTGACAGGGTCATTGTGGAACACTAGTGAGGTGTGCTGCGTATGCGTTGGTCTTATAAAAGAGCTGGTACCTTAATGGCATGTTACCTGCAGAGAGCGCCAGCAGGGCTTCGTAGACATCACTTGAGGGGACTGCAGTGTGGTAGACAGGTGCGTCCGGCTTCCAAAGAACAGAGAGAACAGATGGGACTCGGTAGACCTCAGGTGCAGTAGATAAAAAAAAAAGGAAAGGGAAACAAAAAAAAAATGTCAAAGTCATAAGTTTAAACAGGAACATAAACATAGAAACGTAAGTAACCACGCAAGGTGCGAGTAAACCTCGCAAAGAACTCATTGGGGGAATATGAGCTCCAAAAAGAACCAACATATAGTTGTAACTCCAGCTTCAAATATTAGGCTATGCAACATTAAATATCCTTAGGGCAAGGGTCAAGCACTGCTCCAGTCCTGGGGCAACTTGGAAAGTAGCTGTCTTGGCGATCATCATCAGGCAATAAGCTCCACTTCTTAGCTAACGCCACCCCCTCGTCGATGCTTCTAATAATATGCGTGCGGTTGTCCCTGGTAATCAGAAGCTTTGTAGGAAATCCCCAGGAGTAAGCAATCTTGTGGTTTTGCAGGAGTTTAGTAATGGTGGACAGGTTTTTGCGTGCCATCATTGTATGCTGCGACAGGTCTGCGAACACTGAGATTGCCGAGTAGGGCGGGGGGAGGGGCTGGTGTTTCCTAGAGAAGCGCATTAGGTCATCTTTAATGTGGTAAAAATGCACACGGGCAATTACATCTCTGGGGACCTTTTCAGGAAGGAATTTCGGTTTAGGAAGACGATGAGCTCTGTCCACAATAATTTCGGAGCCTGAGGCCTCAGGCAGCATGGCCGCTATGAAGTCCTGTACATAGTGCCGCAGTTCAGACGGGGTCACCGATTCCTCCACTCCACGCAGTTTAACGTTATTCCTGCGGGATCTATCTTCTAATTCAGCTAATTTATCCCTTATAGCATGAATGTCCCCCTCTGTTTCATAATGTGCATCCACTAAGTCATTATGCGCGCCAGTGAATTCCCCCATCTTGTCCTCCAAATGACTAACTCTGCCTCCTAAGGCTGAAACCTCTTTGTTCATCTGTGATACACACATCATCATATCTCTATGCAGAGAGCCCCTCAAAGTCACCAGCATATCTTTCATTATTGTGTCACTTAGGGGAATACCTGAGGTTGGGAACTCTTGGATCTGTTCAATAAAGGCCTTAGTGCTGTTCTGCGAATCACAGGATTCCTCCAGCTCACCTGCATAGCTGTGTCCTTCTGATCTCTTGAGAGCAGATTTCTGCGGGCTGTTGCTGGGAGAGTGAACCGGAGTGTATCCTCCGCTGCCTCCGCCGCTGTTGTGTAGCCTGCGCCCATCTGAGAACTGCCCAGGGCTGTGGACATCCTCCCCACGATGCTGGCTGCGCCGCGATCCGGAGGCCTCGGCGCCATCTTGAGGCCTAGGCGTGCTTGCGGACGGGAAGAAATCCGTGAGTTTCGCCGGCTATGTAGCGGCAGTCTGTGTATTTTTTTGTGGCTGGATCTTTGCTTGTGGTCGCTGGGTGTTGGTCCTACACACGGAGCTCTCTCCTCACACAGCCATCCGCTCCGGCTGCCGGCCACGCCCCCCCACTCATGGTGTTTTCACAGTCCACAATCCCAACACTGAAATCAGTGGTGTGTTTGTCAGGTTAAAAAACGTCATGGTCTCTGAGGTTCACCTCCATTGGGATATCGCATTTTTGGAACAGTATATAAAGCAATCTATGGTCCCCCGAGGTCTACGGTGGGATGTATCCCCCCAACAGGGAGAATTAGATCTAGATTCATGGTATAAATATTTTAACGAGGCAGGCCTGCAGCTCATTACCAGTGTTGCTCACAAATTTTCGCATTGCGAATATTCGTTACGAATATTGCATATTCGAGTATTCGCGAATAAATCGAATATCGCGGTGAATATTCGCTATTGCGAATATTCGTATTTTTTCAAATTTATTTTCAAAACAGATCACATCCTAGTGATCTCCATCGACGTCTAAAAGCATTGCTGGTATGATTAGAGACCCTGGGCCGAGTTGCTGAGGCGATCGTTTTATGTTGCCGAATATTCGCAATGCGAATATTCGTATTACGAATATTCGCGAATACTTTCTCTGCCCTTCTGTGTTTTGTGTATAAAAAAAAATAAAAAAATATCTTTAGTTTAGTCATATAAGTTTGTGTAGAGTTAGTGTTTAGTGCATATTAGTTTAGTAATCCAGGAAATGATCTCCGTTTTCGCTTGTTGACGAGAATTTCGCAATCAATTTCGCATTCGCATTGGCGAAATTTTGCATTCGCATTAGCGAAATTTTGCATTCTCATTAGCGAAATTTCGCAAAAATTATTTTTTTGATAAAATATCACGAATATTCGATATTAACGAATATTTCGCGAATCTTCTTCTATATATTCGTGAAATATCGCGAAATCGAATATGGCGTATTCCGCTCATCACTACTCATTACCTTTTTGATGGAACGTAAAAAAGCTTGGCTGAATACAATAGACCAAGAGATTAAGGAAATCAGAGAAAAACTTACCTTTTCCGCCAACACCCCTGAATATGTCTCATTGTCTGCAGGTTTAAAAACTCTGCTCGAAAAAGAGGAGAAAGAGCAGAGAACCAAAAAACAAAAAAAATATAATCGGGACATAACTGATTATAAAGCTAAAAGCGTCTTTAATTGGCAGAAGAAAATTTCCAGTAATCCTGAAAATATTCAATCTGATATGGAAATCTCTGCACCTCCTGATGCCATTTCAGCTAGGACGTTGGTTTATGAGGCTCCTCCCCAGACCTCACCAAAACCTCCCCCCAAAAAAGTCAACATTAAAAATCCCCCTAGAAACCCACCTCCACACACAGAGGCCCGGGGTGGATACCCATCTGCTTCTAATACCCAGGGTTTTCAACATAGAGGGCGGGGCCAAAATCGGGGTAATAGGAGTTATACCCAACAAGGTTATACTTATACACACCCTGGAGATTATGATGGGGGGCCCCCCTAGATGGGCACACGAGAGTGGTTCAATCAGAAGAGGTTCTGCCCACCACACTCCAGTGCGATCCCCCTATTACAATGCTCAATACGTTGGAGAAACACATGGGACCCATTATGATTCCTGCCCCTATCCCCACTATTATGGGGATGGCGAGGATCATTTAAGAGCATCCCATGATGGGTGGTATGAGGAACCGGGTTTTCCCAGACCTCAGGGCTTTCATCCTCCCACGTACCACTTACCTCACAGCCAAAGACTAAACGAGGCACCAGAGGCGGCTGGCGTGCTCAGCAACAAAAAAAGAAAAATCTCAGAGGTCTAGGTCTATTCAACCTTAGCTCGGTAGTGCTTTCTCAAGAGGAACAGGTTATCCTTGACAAGGATTTAAAACTTGTTCCCTCCAGGAAGCTCAATAGTTTTTCCACCTTCATTGATGTGCAAAAATTAATTCGCAAATTAAACATACAAAGACATTTTTTATCATTACCTACGTCCACCCCACATGTTAGGTCTTTGGCTTTGCCAACCAATCCCTCTCCTGGTACTTCAAATTCAATCACGAATGTAGCGACCATACACTCTGGCTTGTCCAATCCCTCTCTATTTAACCCAGCGGCTAACACAGCCCATTCTGTTATTGTGTTCCGCAGCTTAGTCTTGAGCGACTTGGACAAGCTACCTAAAAAGAGAGTCCATCAAGATCCGGCTATCCAAGCGGGTCTACATACTCTTTGTGCTAATAAAAATATTATCATTCGCCCAGCCGACAAAGGCGGGGGACTGGTAATATTGGATAAAGAAATGTATCTCCGGGAGATGAATAGATTATTGAGTGACAAGACCACTTATATCATTCTCCCCGGGGATCCTACCTTTAAATATAAAAAAGCCTTATCAGCTCTGATTAAAGAAGGTTCGGCCCTTAACATCTTGAACAAGAAGGAGGCGGATTATTTGATCCCTCTGGCCCCACGTATTCCGGTCATCTATTACCTGCCGAAGGTTCACAAGGACCCCGTCAATCCCCCTGGGTGACCGATCGTCAGCGGGATTGACTCTGTGACATCTCGTATCGGCAGGTATATAGATCACTACTTGCAGCCCTTGGTAAAATTGGTTCCCTCTTATCTGAGGGATACCAAGGATACCATTAAACGACTGGAGGCTGTTCACTATCAGGGAGAAATAATGATGGCAACGGCAGATGTTGCTGCCTTATATACATGCATCTCCCACCAATTGGGACTGGATGCAGTGGAACTGTTTCTTACACGCAATCCATCCCTTTTTGTTATCCAGAGAAACTTCATCATGGAGTTATTAGACTTTGCCACAAAGCATAATTACTTCTGGTTTCAGGGCCAGTTCTTTTCCCAAGTCAAAGGCGTGGCTATGGGGGCTAAATATGCCCCCAGCCTCGCCAACTTGTTTATGGCCCAGTGGGAGGAGGATGTCGTCAATGCCCCACAGAGACCCGAATTGGTCCTGTGGGCGCGATATATCGATGACATCCTCCTCCTTTGGAAAAGGCACGAGAGAGTCTCTTGACTCTTTCATGTCTTTCCTTAATGACAATAATCACGGGATTGTGTTGTCATACGAGGTCAGTTCAACCTCCATCCATTTTTTGGATCTTGAGATCTCAGCCATTGGTGGTCACTTTGAATTCAAGATGTTTTTCAAGCCTACCGACCGGAATAGTTACATTCCGGTCGATAGTTGCCATCACCACCAATGGCTGCGATCTGTCCCTCAGGGCCAGTTCCTTCGGATGAAGAGGAATTGTACCAGAAGGGAGGACTTTGAGTCCCAGTGTCAGACCTTAAGGGATAGATTTTTAGACAAAGGATACAGAGTTCGTGAATTGGATGATGCTATCAACACTGTATCTAACATAGAAAGGTCTTCTCTATTGGTTGATAAACCTAAGAAAAACTATGATGATAGGTTCAAATGGTCTTTTTTCACTGACTTTTCTGTACAGCATAACAAAAATACTCAATAGGCACTGGAAGGTGCTCCGTAGTGACAACATTTTGGGACTTTGCCTACCTGAGAAAGCAGGTCTAATTTTTAGGGGAGCCAAATCTATACAGAGTGATATTGCACCCAATGTCATAGACCCCCCTATAAAGGCCACATTCTTTCCAGAAACAAAAGGATACCATCCTTGCCGGAAGTGTAACACATGCATTGTCAATGTTTTAGGCAGACGAAGAACAGACACATTCACTTCCACTGTGACTAACCGCAGTTATAAGATGAAACAGTTCACCACATGCTTTACTAGTTACATAGTGTACCTCATCACATGTCCCTGTAAAATGCAAAATGTGGGCCGAACCATTCAGAACTTTGCCATTCGAGTTAACGAACATTTGGGTAAGATCAAAAAGGGATGCCCTAAACACACTGTCTCCAGTCATTATTTGGAACACCACGCCAATGACCCCAGGGGTACTTCCTTCCAAGTCATTGATAAGTTTGTCCCCCACTGGAGGGGTGACTCTTGTACTAGGGGTGTCTCTCGTTTGGAGACCTTTTGGATACATGAGCTCAGGAGCTACACGCCCCACGGTATGAATGTGGATTGGGATGTCAATTGCTTCATTAACCGGGCGTGAGCTCCTGTGCTCATGTGTCCAAATTTTGGAGAGAAGGAAGAATTACATAATTATTATCTACCCATTCCAGTGTTTTTTTCCCCCCTTTTTTTGGATATGCGTCCATCTATTGGGCAGTTGCGACGTTCATGTCCCATCTAGGAGTTATACTGGTTGTCTTTATTTTTCTAGTTTACTAAAGCTTTGCTTTTGCACAACTCGTTGTTATGTTGTTTACATACATTAACATTATTACTGTTCTTCCATAAATACATCCTAGTGTCATTATTAGCTTGTTTATGGCTTTTATGGGAGGGTGTCCGCTTGGGTTGGAATTCATAGCCCAGGGTGGAAGGTTCCTTCTCTGGAGACACGGACTTCCACCCCCCCCTTTTCTTCAGTCCATGGGGGTGACGTCATGACGCATCTACGTACGTTCGGGTAGTGTGGGTAGTTTTACCCGCTTCCCGATCGACGATGCGCCTGTGCCTCCCGATAGGCTGTTGCAATGGGGATGTACAGCCGTCACCGAGCTTATCCATTCAAAATAGTGGGCGGAAGTGCAGACGTTTTTGACGTCTCGCCCGCCCATTGGATTGTATGTTTGGCTGCTGAAGCCTGTCAGTTACGGATGCAGTTCCCTTTGGATTGATTGTGGGCAGCCGTGTCGATGACGCTATCCGTGCCGCGCCCACCTACTTTAGATTGGCCACAGATCTTTGTGCTGTCCATCGTCTTGCACGCCCATTGGACTTTATGCCTGGCTGCTGAAGCCTGTCAGTCATGGATCCCCTTGGATTGGTTATGGGCGGCGGTGTCGATGACGTTATCGGCGCTGTGCCCACCTACCTTGGATTGGCCACAGATCTCTGTGCTGTCCATTGTCTTGCTCTCCATATGACATTGGGCAGGCATGGGGGTGCGGTTAACTACGAGCGATGCAGGTTGGATGTTTTTCCTTCCTACATCACTGGACCCGCCCCTCAGTGTTCTCTTGCTCTCATTGGTTATTCTGTGTGTCCCCAACAGACGGATTTCTATATGGTTCCTGTTTCTTTATCGTCATGCACTACATTAATCTAGTTTTTGGGCGGACCTCTCTGTATAGGTCTAGTGCTGTGGTCCATTAGAGTGGCTCAGTGTTGCTTATGGCAGTTGATCACGGCCCCTTACTGGTCACTACTCATAGGGCATGCATGTTTTTTATGTTTTATTGTATGCTTCTTTGCTGTCCATTGGGATATATGTTTCGGTAAAGTTTGAATTAGATGCTCATTACTATTTACATGTCATTATATATACTGTATATGCTTTATGTTTTATATGTTTACCTTTTTGATTGTTCAATCATGTCAAATATTGGTATGACAGATCCTGCGTTATATTTGTATATTAGAGCATTTGTTTTGATGTACTATATCCTGTCAAGATTGTTCACTTCCTGTCTCCTCCCTTTCAGGGGTGGAGCTCCGGATTATTTGTCTTATTTAAACTCAGCAGTGTGGGGGTACAGACAGATGCCCCTGTTGATGGCTTTGAGCCAAAACGCATTAGATTACATCCATAGTACCCCATACTGCTTTTAGATATATTTTTCACGTGATTTTATTCATTTATTTTAAATAAAGCCTTCATTGGTTTTTTGATCTGCACCATTGGGAGCATTTATTTTTTCTTCCTTATGCCTCACATGTTGTGTTGATACATGAGCCTGGCCATTCCTCCATTGGCCCTTCGCTATCCGGGTTCCTGTCCTTGAAGTGAGGTATCCGACCAAGATTGAATCCATTATCTCAGCCGGAGCGGCCATCGCTGCAAAACCTTTCACGCACAGAGCCCAGGGTCCATTGCGACCACCATGCCTGATCCGACTTGCTGTTAGTATTAACATGTGAGTCCACCACAGCTGGTAAGAGTATCCATTTCTATTGATTTTGATAGTCTGAAGGTTGCTACAGACTGACATCATACGTGAAGATTCCATTCATCCATTTGGGACACACCTATGAACTATAAACTTTGTTTATTTTGTTTGGTTGGTTTTTTCAGTTTGCCAACATATGTATGGACTATATCAGCATTCCACACATGTTGAGTACAATTGTCTTTTATTATGTTTATGCATACATTTTTTTTGTTTGATTTCACATTGTTATGCCATGTGATTTTGGCAGCATTTTCACAAAACGAATTAGTATAGCGCTGCACTTTCTTTTTGTTTTGTTTGTCTGTGTGCTGGCTGCTACATTGTTTTTTTGGTTTCCTTTGATAATTAGCGGAGTTGTTTTCCCCACTTTTCAACAAAAAAAAGAGTGACAATTTAGAAAAAAAACCACAATATTTTTTACTTTTTTGCTATTATAAATATCACAATTTTTTTTTTTTTTTAAAACATTTTTTTTTCTCAGTTTAGGCCGATACGTATTGTTCTACATATTTTTGGTAAAACAAAAAAAATCTCAATAAGCATCTGGTTAGTGCAAAAAAGGGACAGAATTATGATTTTTTTAATCACCTTTTTTTTACTATTAATGGCGGCGATCTGCAATTTTTATTGGAACTGCGACATTATGGCGGACACATCAGACACTTTTGACACCATTCACATTTATACAGCGACCAGTGCTATAAATGTGTACTGATTACTGTATAAATGTGACTGGCAGGGAAGGGGTTAACACTAGGGGGTGCGGAAGGGGTTAAATGTGTGCCCTGCATAGTGTTTCTAACTGTGGGGGGAGGGGACTGACTGGGGGAGTTGACCGATCTGTGTCCCTATGTACGAGGGACACAGCAGCGGTCTCCTCTCGCTGACAGGAAGTGGATCTGTGTATTTACACACACAGATCCACGTCCTTGTCTGTGTAACCACCGATCGCGGGTACCTGACGAACATCGCGCATGCCCCCCAGTGGCCAGAGGAGCATTTTGTATACAGCATTTTGTATACAGAATACAGCATAATGAGAAATGTTAAAAAGTACACATTTCTGGGGCCCCTTTTTACCGCCCTGTTCTGCCCTAATTAAATGTTTTAAAAAATCATCATATGCTGAACTGGAACATGCTGTTTGTAAATAGTAAATGCTCATAGCTTGGATTATTTACCTAAAGTGAGAATATTTGTTGAAATGTATATTTTTCTCATGTTTTTCATAGCATTGAGTTGGTACTATATAAATCTGTCTAAAGCAAAATATTTCTGAGAACAAATATATTGATTAAACATCTTAGGTAGTTAGTATTCTGTTTTGTTTTCTGTTGTGTAAGTTAGAATTTTCACTTACCTATTTTTTTAAAAAAAGGGCTTGAAAAGCAAGGATATTGCAGGATAAAATATGCACAACCATCCCCCCTCTTCCATCCCTTTACTTCCCCCTCTGTTACTTTGTGGTTTGTTATGTACTTGTATATCTCTTAATTATAGTATGGATTCGCCTTCCCTAATTTTGATCATATACCTGCTCACTGTAGTATTCACATGCACCTATATGTTGCTCAGTTGTACTTTGTGTTGGACATGTTTGTTGTTGTACTTTATTCTGAAATACCAATAAAAATTTTGAACTAAAATATGCACAACCATGCTTTTGAAACCTATAATGTAATTAAAGTGCAGCAAAACAACATAATGTTCATAAGTCTACAAGAAATAAAGCAGCTTGGTAACTGGAACAGATAAATTACATGAGCAGATGAAGAAGAAAAACTACCATACTATACACACCAGTCCAAAGCATTTAGAAATACAAACACCAACCATTACATGCATGTCTTCTCTTAACTTAATGTTGAAATATCTCTCTGCAAAATGGGAGCTAAGTTTACATAAATACATAAGGCTTAGGCAGAAACATTTTGAATTTAGGATTGCTACCTTTACAGAGCAAAAACCAAATACCACAATCCCTATTCTGTAATTCTATAAAAATGGTACAGCAACGTGCAAAGAATTAAATAAGAACCTTAAAGCTACTGATAAATTATTGTCAATGCACCAAATATTTGGCATACTTATTTTTTCACACAAAAAGTCCCAGAATCTTATCCAAATGAATAATGGTACAGAAGATTTGTTTGTCAATATGTTCAGTAGTGCACCTAGAGGATGATGGCACAAGACAGAGTACACATTTTATTTAAAAAAATAATAAGCTACAAAAGGGGTACCTCATCTATATTAATCAATACTAAAAAACGTAACAGATTTGGACTTTACTAGTACCAAGAGAGGAACAGTAACACATTTATAGTAAAATAACAATTATACCTCAGACAGGAGGCTCATATCTTATGCATTAATCTTTCTTTATTAATGCTCACAGCAGAAACAAAACTGATCAGTATTCACGCTTTTCTAAAAATAACATGAAACAGAAAAGCTGAAACTTGAAAACTAGAAAGAAACTACGTTTCCCAGCAGTCCTTGGGTCTGTGACCCCTCACTCTGGCCTCTGCATATAAGGACTGCTCCTCCCCTTCCTATTCCTCTTTCTTTCTGCTCACAGGAGAGATAAGTATTGCACTGCTGCTAGTTATCTGTGAGGTGTTTTAATTTTGCTTTTACTTTTACTTTTACTTGTACAAAACCTGTGTAACCTTATTATAACTTATTATTATAACCTAGTGCTTATTACTGAACATTGTTCGTTTATATAACATCTAACAGGTGTAGTACCCCTCTCCCTGGCAGGCCCCCTCCTTCCCATAGGTCAGGATCTGAGGTGGTGATTTATCATCACCCAGTTACTTAGCATTCTATAACTGCACTGCCAGAAGGCAATGTCTGAGGACCGCTCTGTCCCCTTGAAGGGACCTGAAGTGCCTCTGGAGCCATCATGCATGCTTAACGCTGCACAGATTCAGGACCTGGTAGCCAGGTCTGTGCAAGCTGCCATGGCAGCCGTGGCGTTACCCTCGGGTTCACAACAAACCCCAGGGTTGCCCCCACCGTAATTGAAGAACCTCTAGTAAAAAGAGGGAAATCCTCCCAAAAGAGGAAGCATTTGGCTCATATCGAGGACTCCCCGGCAGGGGAAGCAAACAATGTGCACAAGGCTCTCCCTCACCCGGATTGCCACCCCACGCACCCACCGGACCCCTTTCAACCCCTGAGCCTCAGGGAGTCATGCATGAGGCGTACATCCGCCAGGCGGAACAAACCGGACTCCTACGTACTCGACTCAGACGATATTTCGTCTGACGAGTCCTCAGAAGCCGGATTCTCGGGGTCCGAGTACGATGACAATGATGATATGGGTGCTGGGTCAATGGCGATCCCACACGACGCCAAACCTGATATTCAGGGCAATACAATCACAGACGCTCTGGGAGAACCTCTCTTCCATCCAGATGCCATATCTCACCCGCGGTCGGGAGATTGGGCTCCCCTGCCCCACGTGTCCCAATACGTGGAACTCTGGACCCGCAGATCGCTGGATAGAGCTAACCGAAATAAATTGCGGGCGGAATGCCCACGCCCTTCCCTACCCAGTAAGGTGGCATGTACACCAGACATTGATCCCGTCTTATCTAAGTACCTGGCCAAATCAGGGAAATTCCCCAAGAAGGGGATAGATCGCTCATTCAGGAGCATCCAGGACCGGGTCCTCGACATGTTGGGCCCACTGACAAAAATCCTTAACTTGTCTGAGCAAACAGCTGCCTCAGCACAAGAGGTTGATGTGCAACAACTTCGGGGGTGGGCCCAGAGGGCCATATGCCTTTTAGGTAACGCCAACACGGCATGCTCCACGGAGCGCAGACGCTCCATCCTCATGCGCCTGGATCCACAACTGGCCCACCTGGCGGAGACCGAACCGGGACCTTCTGCTGAAGGCCTACTATTTGGGGACTCCCTTGTTAGGGACATTAACAAATTCGTTGGACTATTCAATAGTCTCGACTAAGCTCAATCGTCCCTCAAAAGGGCAGGCAACCAAAAGGTTTTTGCTAGGGCCGGCAGAGGTAGGGGCCGCTCTGCCGGCCGAGCTGGTTACTCCAGACCATTTAATAGGGCTCCCGCCCAGCAACATTACGCTCAGACTCCTGCCTCCTATACCACGGTGGCACAACCCGCACCGTTCTTTCCACCACGTGGCAGACCATGGAGAGGACGTGGGAGCAGAGGTGACCCCAGATCCCGTCCATACTCAGGTAAGTCCTCTTCTGACTCCAAGTTTTTTCCACCTCTGTAGGGGGAAGACTACGTTTTTTTATCCACGCCTGGTCTGCGATTACGGCAGACGCATGGGTGATAAACACAGTCACAGGGTTCCAGATAGAACTGTTGTCCTGCCCTCAACTGGGCATTATTCCTCCCCCCCATTCGTTTCACTGCTCAGAACATTGCACTCATAGACAACGAGTTGGGAGAACTGATTTCCAAACAAGCAGTGCTCGAGGTAGACCCTCTCCCTGGGGTTCATAAGCAGTCTTTTTATAGTCAAAAAGAAGGGGGGAGGTTACCGCCCCGTGATAAATCTCCGGGCCCTGAATCAAAACGTCACATACCGTCACTTCAAGATGGAGGGTATCCATTGCCTCCGAGACCTCCTCTACCCGGGGGATTGGCTGGCAAAGGTGGACTTAAAAGATGCATATCTCACAGTCCCCGTACATCCGGAGTCACAACACCTACTCCGATTCAAATGGTGGGAACGCACGTGGCAGTTTACATGCCTACCGTTCAGGCTGTCATCGGCCCCATGGTGCTTCACCAAATTACTCAAGCACGTGGTAGCCGCGTTGCGGAGCAGGGGCGTTCGTCTGATTATTTACCTAGACGATATCCTTATCATTGCGAACTCAAAATCTCAGACCCACGTAGGCTGGACCGTACGTCTCCTGCAGGACCTAGGCTTCCTCATCAACATGGAGAAGTCTATTCTAGCACCATCCCAGAGCATGGAGTTTCTCGGTTTCCTGGTAGATACCAACCAGGCGGTCTTGCGTTTACCCAAGGCAAAACTTGCTCTGATCCGCAAAGAGATCAGAGCAGTACTGCGCAAGCAATCCCTATCTTTACGGGTATTAGCCAGAATAGTGGGCCTCCTGGCCGCATCCATACAGGCCGTCTTCCCGGCCCCTCTCCATTACAGAGCCCTTCAACGCCTCAAAATCCTTCACCTGAGACAAGGTCTCCGTTATGCAGACGAGATTCCACTCTCCGCAGAGGCCAGGACGGAACTGAAGTGGTGGCTCGGTCATGCCGTCGATTGGAACGGCAAGACAATCTTCAATTCCTATCCGGACGTCGTCTTAGAATCCGACGCAAGTGGGGCGCTCGATTCGGAGAGATTTCAACAGGAGGGATCTGGTCAGTCAGGGAATCCTTCCTACACATCAATGCCCTAGAGCTACTAGCTGCCCTCTTCGCGGTTCAGAGTTTTCTCTCGAAGAGATCAAACTGTTGCGTATTGCTACGCATGGACAACATTTCAGCGGTACAATACGTCAACCGTTTGGGGGGCACCAGGTCCAAAATTTTGGCGGATATCGCCAAGGCATTATGGCACTTCTGCCTGGCCAGGAATATCGTCCCCATGGCGGAGTACATTCCGGGATCCTCCAATATCGTGGCGGACTGGAACTCCAGATACATTACCGATTCCAGCGAGTGGCGGCTAGACCGCTCGACCTTCATCAGTATCATCCATCTCTGGGGACCACTGTCCATAGACTTGTTCGCCTCCAGACTCAACCATCAGTTGCCCCAATTCTTCAGTTGGAGGCCGGACCCAACGGCAACAGCGATGGATGCTTTCCGCCAATCCTGGACGGGGGGGGACGCATTGCGCGTTTCCACCATTCCAGCTGATATGCCGGACCTTATTGCAGATCGCTACCCAGGGAGCCAAGGTGGTGTTGATTGTGCCCTGGTGGCCAACACAACCGTGGTTTCCTCTTCTGTTGGAAATGGTAATCGACCTTCCCAGGGTCTTGCCCTCGTTTCCAGTCCTCCTTTCACACCCGTCCAAAGACATACACCCGCTAATTTCAGACGGCTCTCTGACCCTCCTAGCCTGCCTGGTCTCAGGATGCCAGACGCTGACGGAGGCCTTTCACAGTCAGCTAGAGAGCTTCTCGCCCTGGGCCCCCGGGACTCGATCGGCGTATAGGTCAGCCTGGGGAATCTGGGTGCGTTGGTGTAGTCAACGACAGGCTGATCCGATACATACCCCTGTAGCACTTATAGTGAACTTCCTGGCGGAGGCTTTTGATACCGGTAGAGCGTACAGCTCCATTAACGTGTATCGATCAGCTATTTCGGCTTACCATCACCCTGTGGATGCCTTGCCGGTGGGTAGACACCCTCTCATTTGCAAACTAATGAGAGGTATCAAGTTTAAACGACCTCCTCGTCCCAAATACCTATCAACCTGGGACGTATCCAGGGTCCTAGACATGCTATCCACGTGGGATGACAATGAGGACTTGTCTCTCAAACATCTCACGTACAAACTTACGATCCTCCTCTGTCTTATCTCGGTCAAAAGGGTTTCAGATGTTAGAGCACTGGATATTTCCAGGCGACAATTTTCGCCCCTAGGAGTTAGGTTCTCGGTCGTGCGTAGGACCAAGACCGGCATTCAGTCGGTATTCTATACTTTCTTTTCGGATCGTCCGCGCTTATGTGTCGTCAAGTGCCTGCAGGCCTATGAAACGCGTACTGCCGAACTTCGTTCTCCATCTTCGCCCCAATTATTGGTTTCCTACGTCCAACCTCATCGCCCGGTGACTTCTGCCACTCTAGCTCGCTGGGTCAGGTCGACTATGGACATGGCGGGTATAGATACCACTAAATTCGGCGCACACTCCACTAGAAGTGCAATGGCTACTAAGGTGGTCTCGGCCGGGGGATCTCTGTCAGATCTTCTACTGGCGGCGGACTGGTCCTCGGAGACCGTTTTCCGCTCCTTTTACTTCAGACCGGAAACACATGTGTCTATGGCCGCTTTGGGGTAATCTGATGTATATTGTCTTCATTTTCTGTAAGAAATGCTAGCTTTGAACTTGCATAAGATATGAGCCTCCTGTCTGAGGTATAATTCGAGATTTTCCTAGCTTGTGACGGAAAATATTGATTATATGAAGACAGGAGGCGAGTATCTTCCCTCCCTACCCTACCCTATTATGGTTCCTTCTACTCTCTTACAGGATACTGAACACGTTCGACTGCGTTCAGGAAGGTCGAAGACACGTTCCTTCTAACATGGTTTCGTTTCCAAAGGCCCGGTTGGCCGTAGAAGCTGTCGGTTGGTCCCCGTTGGGACGAATGTTACCCCGCGTACAACGGAACGTCTGGGATTCAGAAAAGGCCGGCCAGCCGAAGTCCGAAGTGAGTTGGGGGACCCAGAGACTGGTGAATCATTTTCAATTCGTTTGGAAGTTCGCATGAAGAAAGAGGAATAGGAAGGGGAGGAGCAGTCCTTATATGCAGAGGCCAGAGTGAGGGGTCACAGACCCAAGGACTGCTGGGAAACGTAGTTTCTTTCTAGTTTTCAAGTTTCAGCTTTTCTGTTTCATGTTATTTTTAGAAAAGCGTGAATACTGATCAGTTTTGTTTCTGCTGTGAGCATTAATAAAGAAAGATTAATGCATAAGATACTCGCCTCCTGTCTTCATATAATCAATATTTTCCGTCACAAGCTAGGAAAATCTCGAATTATTTAATACAAAAATATGTAAAAAGCGTAAAACATACAAACATGTGTTCATATTTTCAAGGGACAATATTTGCCATATATTCAAACACCAATATATCTTTGCTAAATACTTTAAGAGGTTGACATGTTTTGCATAGTCGCTTCCTCAGGGCCTCAATGCTTTAGCAACAAAGAAATTAGGCCTATACAAGAGAAAAATTGCAATAATTAGCACTTAATCATTGAAAAAAAATAACATGCTGTGTTTCATACATCCACTTACGTAACCCATGGGTGCAACGTACCGATGGTGGTACAGCAGGTACAGAGGACTGAATAAATTGTGAAGGGCAGCCACTTCTGGTTCCGGCGGCACATGTAGGAGACGCAAGCTCCGGAGGCTCCGCTGTTACCGTACCGCTAATCGGCATACAAAACCCCGGCGCTGGCCCTGCTTGTGCCATCCTCCATCCCTGCAAGCTGCACGGGTCCCAGCGCATGGAGCGATACCTCACGCAGACCCGAACACAGCGGGGATCGGGAGTTACGGATCCTCCGGCCGGAGACGCGGCTCCGCCAATCATGGCGGCCCCAGAGGTGACACGTGGCGCTCCCCCGTCCTGCGATTACACACAGCATCCTATACCGGGCGGCTCCCAGGGGATTGCCCCCCCGCTGGAAGTCATGGACACTGCCATACAAGCCCCTAGCATATGTTAGGATACCCACGAACGGATCGCTAAGGCAGTGGCTGCTCTCTCCCACTATCACAGCTGCGGTTGAGAGAGCAGTGGCAGAGGGGATCCAGCAACTGCATAGGGAGATAGGAGAACACTCCCAAAGGCTGTCAACAGCTGAACAGCGCATCTCCTCGTTGGAAGACGACCAACACAGCGCGGAGGGGGCTCTGGAACGCCTCATGCAGGATCATCAGCATCTACACGACCGCATGGAGGACCTCGAGAATCGGTCCAGGAGAAATAATTTGCGTATTATTGGTCTCCCAGAAACCTACAAACAGGGCTCCTTGATAGACATTTGCTCGACCGCTCTGCCAGAACTGTTGGACCTAGGCCACAGATGCGTAGTGGAGAGGGCCCATCGTATAGGTACCTTATCCGAAGATCGCCCTCGCCCCAGACCAGTGATAACACGGTACTTAAATTATGCTGACCGCACAGATATTTTGCAAGCATTCCGCAAATATCATTCGGTGGAACTAGCGGGACACAAGCTTCTGCTGTTTGCGGATTACTCGGCGGAAGTCTCCCGTAAGCGCAAAGAGTTCCAGCCGATTTGCGCCGAACTTTATAAGAGAGGTATGCGCTTTACCTTGGCCTACCCTGCCATTCTGCGTCTACAATCCCCGGATGGGGAACAACTGACGATTCAGTCACCGTATAAGGCTAAAGCCTTCCTTCAGTCCCTTAATGCTGAGAGATCGTCTGATGCCACCTATGCGGACCGTGTGAAGCAAGGACCGAGAGACCAAAGGAGTCCACGCAAAGAACCCCCTAAGAGACTAAAATCTACGTCGCCATTTGAATACCATGAATCTGGATGAGGCTTAAACGTCCCTGCCACGACGGTCATGGCGCTATATATTTTTCTTTTTTTTTTTTGCTGCTGTGCCAGCCGTTCCTGGGCTCCTGTTTGCCTGTTTACCCCCCCTGGAAGCCGGCCCACTGCCTTTACTGTTCTCTACAAACTGTGTTTAGTTTACTAGGAACTACTGCCACCTTGATACGAGTAGATGTTCTATTTTCTCTATGACGCCAGTTGTCAAACTGCAATTTGCTCCGAACAGCCAGGGAGGTTCCTCTTCACACCTGGCGGGCATTGTTATTTTATCTGTACCCTTAAGTGCATATATCATAGTTTTGTTTTTCTTTTTCATTTAAGAGGATGTCATGTATTCCCCTCACGAGGCCCTCCGTACCCGCTGGTGCATTGACCAAGACCCCTGGGCCAAACTTCTTGGTCGGTGTGGTCTCACCTTGGTGACGGTGCCGGGCTCTATGATCTTTGTCTTGGCGGTACAGCGGCACGTCCGGTGGAGGAAATACATGTGGAAAAAAATACATGATGTTTTTTTCTTGTTCTTTATTTACTAATTTGTTCTCCTTATTCTTTTTTTCTCCCCTTCTCTTCTTTTTTCTTTACAGAGAGGATGGTTCTACCAGCACACCGACAATTCCCAGAGGTCCAGTGTCATACTCCGCATCACTCACAAACACCTGTCAGCAGGTAAACATTATTCACAATATCATACTATTGATCCTCCGAACACACATTATGTCTCAGGTCCGCGTAGTCTCTTGGAATGTCAAGGGACTTCGTTCCCCTGCCAAACGCACTAAAATACTTCGACATCTTAAAAGGCTCAAGGCCGATATTGTCCTGCTACAGGAGACACATCTAGAGGAAAAATACTTTTTCCGTATGCGCAAGCTTTGGGTGGGGAAAGTACTGGGCTCAGCGTCGTTCAATCGCAAGGCAGGCACAATCATTCTACTACATAAAAACCTTGCATATGATCTTCTCGCTGTCGACAGCGACGATGAGGGTAGACGGGTATCTATTCACATGAAATTTCCACAGGGCGAACTCAGGATTTCAAACATCTATGCCCCTAATTCCCCAGACCACGTATATTTCGCACGACTAGCACCCTTTTTGTCTCTTGATGAGTCTATCCCCCACCTTGTGGGGGGAGACTTTAACTCGACGATGTGTGATAGAGAAGATGGATCAAAATTGGGATCCAGTTCGACGGGTCTACGTTCGACTCGTGAGACCCCTTTCTCCCGTATGTCCCAGGCCCTTAACTTACTTGACGCGTGGCGACTGCAACATCCGGTAGACACGGAATACACTTTCTTCTCCCCCATTCACAACTCCTTTGCCAGATTAGACTACTTTCTATGCACCCATGCGTTGTTATCGCGGATCTCCCAAACGGCCATTCATGATCTGGTGATCTCCGATCACTCTCCTATATCTATATCGCTTAATTACGGTCAGCCACACTCATCTGTCAGACAGTGGAAATTCCCAGCCTTTCTATCTCAAATTGACAACATCAAAACAACACTACGGGATGCATGGGAGGAATATTCACAAAATAATATCCAACACTTAAATGACCCAAACTTATTCTGGGAGGCGGGTAAGTCCTGTCTGAGGGGGAAGATCATTTCGCTTACTTCAGCATACAAAAAAAATGCCCAGAAACAATATCTGGAAGCTAGCGACAGGGTAAGGGCGTCACAACTGCTTCTTAATACCACCCGCTCAGACGAAAACCTTAAAGCATGGATTGCCGCGAAAGCTCATTTTGATGCCTGGGCGGAGATGGTAGAACAGACGAAGTTGTCCGCATTACAATTGTCTTATTTTAAATTCGGCAATAAAGCTGGGAAGCTCCTTGCAAGACTCACCAGGGGCGCTTTCACTCCTAAACATATACGCACACTGCGCAACCCTGATGGTTCCCTATCCTCAACTCCTGAGGACGTTAATAAAACATTACAAAATATTTACGTTAAACTCTACGGCAATGAACCTATAGACGTCGACCTTGCTGGCGACTGGTTAGACAAAGTCACCCTGCCACTGATCGACCCAACTAAACTGACACATTTGAATGCTCCCATAACTTTAAAGGAAATTAGTCAAGCGATTGGCGGTCTATCTAATGGAAAAGCCCCGGGCCCAGATGGCTACACGCCTGTATTTTACAAGTTGCTTCTACCAGACATTGCTCCCACATTGCACTCCGTTTATAATCACATCTGGGATGGCGGTCCCTATCTCCCCACGAATCATCTGGCGAACATTAAGCTTATTGCTAAAAAAGGAAAAGACCCCCTTGATCCGGGTTCTTTTCGTCCCATCTCCCTTTTAAATGTAGATTCCAAGATACTCTCAAAAATAGTGGCCAATAGGCTAGGAGACATCATGCCATCCCTTATCCATAGCGCACAATCGGGCTTCACCAAGGGGAGATCGGCAGCAGCCAACATCCGTAAGGGTCTATCAGCCCTCGAATATGCTAAAACCCACTCTTCTGATGCCACAGTAATAGTTACCCTTGACGCCGAAAAGGCCTTTGATAATGTCAGCTTTCACTGGCTCTCCCTGGTCATGCCTCGATTTGGGTTGACTGGCCCCATCACTAACTTTATACATAGTATGTATTCCCCCCCTTCTGCCACGATCACTGCAGCAGGCATCCAATCCCCGCCCTTCCGCTTACATAGGGGCACAAGACAGGGCTGCCCCCTCTCCCCCTTACTCTTCAATCTTGCTATAGAGCCCCTCTCACGTCTTCTTTCTTCGTCCCCCCTCTTACATGGTCTACCTTTTGGCCGTGAGGACATGAGAGTGGCTCTATTTGCTGACGATATACTCATATTTTCTTCCTCTCCACACACTGACATTCCCGTCATCCAATCGATCTTTGACACGTTCCGCAAATGCTCAGGGCTGAAAATAAATTTTTCCAAAAGCAAGATATTACCCTTAGGCACATGCAATCCACACTCCAGCCTCCCCCTTCCTCCTTTAGGATCTCGGAGTCTCACATTACCTACTTGGGGTTGAAGATTGGCAAGGAACCATCCTCTCTTTACCACCTAAACTATCCTCCTTTGATCGACAAACTAGTAAGTGAACTAGAGACCTGGGTGGCTCTGCCGCTGTCGTTTTTCGGGAGATGTGCACTTTTCAAGATGGTGAGTTTTGCCCGTCTACTATACCCTTTACAAACGTTACCTCTGCTATTGAAACATAAGGATGTGCAAACGCTGAATAAGGCTATCACAACATTTTTATGGAAAAATACTAGGCCCGAGAATTGCGCTGACAAAGCTTTATCTCCCGAGAGACGAGGGTGGTGTGGGTCTACCGAATATTAGGATATATAATTTGGCTTGCCTCCTAAGAGTGGGTTTGGACTGGATACTGGGGTCTTCCAGATATTCTAACTATGCCCTGGAATCATCGATGGCCAACCCCATAGACTTGGCGGCTCTACTCCATTGCTCGATCCAAAAACTACCAGTTACCATTAAACAAAATTTACTTTTTCGCAACACTGTAGTGGCGTGGCGCGAGATCAGAAAAAAATTGGGCCTCTCTCCCCATATTTCAAACCACCTTCCAATTTTTGGTAATCCCATGTTTACACCCAGTCTCCAGTATGAACCTTTCTCCAAGTGGAAAGACAAGGGTCTAGTTATGATTTGTTCATTGTTTCGGGACTCATCAGGTTTTTTCAAATCATTTTCCCAACTGTCACAGGAATTCTTGCTTCCCCCTAACCATTTTTTTCCATTCATGCAACTTGTAGACTTCATTGGCAAGACCTGTCCAATAAAATCCGTCAGGCTAAAAACATCTTTCATTGACACGCTGCTAGCAAACAACAAGCTATCCATTTCAGACATCTATACCCCTGTACACACAAAATTTATGAAGCCTCTTCAGAACACTTCTGTGTCCTCATGGCCTAAAGACCTGTCAGGTCATCTAGAAGTAGAGGATATTATACGAGGCTATAGGCTCTGCAGAACCATCACTCAAAGTGAAACCTGGAGGGAAACTCAGTTTAAAATAATGCACAGGGCGTATTACCCCTTCTCCACAACTCGGGCACCCGACATAGGCCCAGTTTGTCCATGGTGCCTGACTAACAAACCGACTCTAGTGCATCGTTTCTGGTCTTGTCCCACTGTCATCACCTTCTGGTCAGTGATTTTACGTTTCATATTTGATGTGACTCATTTATCTCTGGATTCAGAACCTGGCCTACTTCTGTTTGGATGCCCCCCCCCGCACGGAGCCACATTCTTCGGCCTTTGGTTCACTGCCTAAAGGCACTCGTCAGTGGATACTCCTTGCTCTACTTGTGGCCCGTAGATCCATTATGCTTCATTGGATATCTTCTGCTCCACCTTCCCTCGCAACTACGATAAAAGAACTGAAATCTCTACTCTTCAAAGAAAATCTCGACTTACTCACCAACGCCTCACAATCTGAACCTAAGTTCGACCAGAAATGGGCGGCCTTTATCGAATATAGCCTACCTGCCTCTGAAAGACAATCCCTACTATCCAAATCTTTCAACTTCTGTACTTATAACTAGCTGGGAGGACTATTCCCCTGCCCTTGTTTCAGCAAAAGCTATACTGTTCTACTGTTCCAATGCTCATTTACCTCTAGATAGTACTTGTGTCCATTATTTGTGCTACTTTCAAAGTGCCGATGTGTCTTTCTTTTTATGCTGTATGACCCAGCCTCAGGCTTCTCCTTGTGTGGTATTTTCAATAGGATTTTGGTACAACGTTTCTCTTTCTTCCTTATCGCCCTCTCTCTTTCTTACCCTCCCCACCCCCTTCTTTCTTTCTCTCTTTCTCCTCTGTCTTCATCTTTTCACAATTCTCTTTTGCCTTTCTCTTCGGTTCTCATCTCTTGGAGCGCTGGGAGCTTGTTACGGTGGCCTAGAGCCACACCTAGGTACTGCCTTTTGTACTATTGCTCCCTTTCCATGGATATTTGCATCATGTATTGTTGTTCCCTTTTCATTTACCATGAGCAATATATATCTGTACCTATGTTTCCCTTTGCAAAATATCAATAAAATATTTTTTTTTTTTTAAATTGTGAAGGGCAGCAGACTGACAAAAATTATATACACACATATGGCCCTTTATGTAAAAAGATACAGACAGGTAACATATATACAAGTCCTTGTTAAGATGTGCATTCACTAAAGGAGTTGTAAAGGAACATTTTTTTTTTTTTTTTTTGCTGAAATGACTGTTTACAGAGTATAGAGAGTTAACTGATTCCTTTTAAAAACGATTAAAAATAGATAAAAATCAATCATATAATGCAGTGGTCATCAACCTTGTCCTGCAGGGCCCACTAACAGGCCAGGTTTGCAAGATAACTGAAATACTGAAATACATCACAGGTGATATCATTTGCTGCTCATGTGATTGCAGTATTCTAGTCTGCATCTCCCCCAAGGTAATACATAAAACCTGGCCTGTTAGTGGGCCCTGCAGGAATGGTTGATGACCACTGATATAATGTACCTGTAGTTTTTTAGTTTTGTTTTTGCATCTAGTTTCCTTTTTGCAAGTTATGCTGTATCTGTGCTGGACAGAGCCATAGAGCAGTGATGGTTTGGAAAACAAAACTAAAAGCTCCCAGTACTGTGGTCCTAAGGAAACAGACAACCATGAAGTGTCCAAAACAGAGGAGAATTACAGCAACATCAGAGCAAAAACTAACAATAAGGACATGAAAAATCCTTTAGTGACCCTTTAACCACTTAAGACCCGGACCAAAATGCAGGTAAAGGACCTTGCCCCTTTTTGCGATTCGGCACTGCGTCGCTTTAACTGACAATTGCGCGGTCGTGCGACGTGGCTCCCAAACAAAATTGGCGTCCTTTTTTCCCCACAAATAGAGCTTTCTTTTGGTGTTATTTGATCACCTCTGTGGTTTTTATTTTTTGCGCTATAAACAAAAATAGAGCGACAATTTTTAAAAAAATGCAATATTTTTCCTCAGTTTAGGCCGATACGTATTCTTCTACGTATTTTTGGTAAAAAAAATCGCAATAAGCGTTTATCGGTTGGTTTTCGCAAAATGTATAGCGTTTACAAAATAAGGAATAGTTTTATTGCATTTTTATTTTTTATTTTTTTTTTTACTACTAATAGCGGCGATCAGCGATTTTTTTCGTGACTGCGACAATATGGCGGACACTTCGGACAATTTTGACACATTTTTGGGACAATTGTCATTTTCACAGCAAAAAATGCATTTAAATTTGCATTGTTTACTGTGGAAATGACAGTTGCAGTTTGGGAGTTAACCACAGGTGGCGCTGTAGGGGATGTGTGCCTATGTGTTTTGTTTACTACTGTAGGGGGGTGTGGCTGTAGGTGTGACGTCATCGATCGCGTCCCCCTATTACAGGGATGACGCGATCGATGCTACAGCCACAGAGAAGCACGGGGAAGCCGTGTGTACACACGGCTCTCCCCGTTCTTCTGCTCCAGGGACGGATCGCCGCACTGCAGCGGCGATCGGGTCCACGAATCCCGCGGTCCCGGAGCTTCGGACTGGGTCGCGGGCGCGCGCCCGCGACCCACGGCTGGGTACTAAAATCAACGTATAAATACGTTGATGTGCCCAGCCGTGCCATTCTGCCGATGTAAATGTGCAGTAGGCGGTCCTTAAGTGGTTAAGCAAGACAGACAGACCTATAATACTATTAATCGTTTTTTTTTTTATTATTATTTATATATTCTTTATTGTTTTCTTCAGTACAAAAAAAAAAAATCTATTCAAAATACATACATCTTTTTACATAAAACACATTGTATGAATTTTAAAGTGTTCACTATACCCATATCCTACCCTCCCCTCCCCCCTTCACCCCCTTCATCTTTTTTATCACTTTCACTATTGATGTATTAATTTTAGCAGCGCAGCACACCCTATTTACTGTTTATATTTTGTTCATCTGACATTTGTGCTGCAGCAGCATTCACGTTTATTTTTATGTAAAATCGTTTGGTTTTGCCACCAATCCAATTTTTATTTTCATTAGACCTGCGCAGTATTTTTCACTGTTTTTCACTTGTTTTTAGATACCCACTTACAGCAGCGGTCATATCTCCTTGTGATAAGGAGTCTAACTATTCACTTACTATTTTATTTTATTTTATTAACACTCTTATTTAGTATACATTATGGATGTATTTGATTATAGAGCGTCCAAGGTTGTCAATACTGATGGAGTTTTTCAGATGTATAAAGAAGGCGATCTCAGTGGCCTGTTCGTTAGACTAAAAAATCTAACTATTGCAGAGATCCATACCCAATGGGATGTAGCCTTTTTAGAGACATACATTAAATTGAATATGGTTCCTAGAAGCCTTAGGTGGCAAGTGAGTCCACAAAAAGGAGACCTTGAACTACAGGAATGGTTCCGATACTTCAATGAGGCTGGAATCAATTTCCTTATCTTTTTGGTCTCTAGAAAAAACAGCAAATTGACCAAACTAGATACTGAGATCAAAGCCCTCAAGGAAACTATGTCACCCCATAGGGAGAGCGATGAGTATAAGGATAGATCAAGTAACCTTTTACGCATTTTAGACAAAGAGGAAAAAGAACAGAAAATAAAGAAAAGAAAAAAATACAATAGGGACTTTGGGGATTATCAAGCCAGCCTGGTGTTTGAGTGGCAGAAAAAACTTGTGGCTGATGAACAAACCGAAGTAACTTCTCGGATGGAGGCCATAGTACAGGGAGATGAAGTTCCTGTTGAAACCGAACCCCCCCCACAAAGTTCCTGGGTAAGAAATGACCAGGGGAAAACCCCTAAGAAAAATAAATCAGGAAAGAAGACTAAGAAGGTGCCTTACCGATCACCGATTAGAGCCTCAGGCTCCTTTTATAACAACCAACAACAAGGAAAAAATGTTAATTGGACTAAACCTACACAGGGCAGAAATGTGGTTAATCCTGACCGTGCTAGTGGCTTTCAGAATCCAGGCCAATATCAACATTATAGAGATTCACCTAGAAGAGATAGAAGTTCTGGGAGAATGGATAACAAAATTAAACACTATGGTCCCCCTCAGGAACAAAATATGTACACTCGACACTATTCAGATCGAGAAAGGGAAAGAGATGAATATGATCTTGATAGCGACACAGAAGCAAGGAATCGCTTTTACCCTTTGAGAGATAGAGATGGGCCTAGCAACTATGCCATTGCAGACTATGAATTAGCTAGTCAGGCACAGCGAACATATAGACAAGGCCCATCAAGGGATTTTCCTCCAAACCAATATGAAAACACTTCAGGTCAACATTGGGGTTTTCCCAGGTCAAATCAGGGCGTAAAAAGACAGGTAGAAAACAAAGAGGGTGCAGAGGGGGGAGGAGAACAAAGCCTCAAGAAACAAAGGCTGTGAACGATGCAGGTATTTTCAATCTTAGCTCGCACACTCTGACTCAATCAGAACTAATCTTATTTAACAAAGGACTAAAATTCGCCCCACCTAAAAAACTAAATAAATTCCAAACGTATATGGATATCCACCATTATATACGTAGGATAAATATCAAACGGTATTTTGCAGGTTTGCCCTTTACTGAACGACCATTGGCCCAACAAACTTTCAAACATTCAGGATTGGCCAATGCTTCCACATGGAATCCCCCTGGAGCACTGGCCCCTGCAATTAAAGTATTTAGAGATGTTGTGTTAAGAGATTTGGAGGCCGTCAGAGTCTCTAATATCTCAATGGACCAGGAACTAACCAAGGGACTTGACTCTCTATGTAATAACAAAGAGCTTGTCATCCGTCCATCGGATAAGGGTGGAGGCATAGTAGTTATGGATAGGTCTATGTATATCACTGAAACCAAGAAAATTGTGGATGACCAAGAGACTTATACACTACTATTGAGAGATCCAGTTATTCAATACAAAAACGCTCTTGAGATCTTGATTAAAAAAGGTGCAGATCAGGGAATTCTTAATGAAAAAGAACAGACTTTTTTAGTCCCGCGAGCACCAAGACTTCCAGTGTTATATTGTCTCCCTAAAATCCACAAAAGCCTTACTTGCCCCCCTGGACGTCCCATCATCAGTGGGATTGATTCTATCACGTCCAGGGTGGGTAAGTATATAGATTATTTTCTACAACCCCTCGTACAGAAAATGCCCTCTTATCTAAAAGACACAAAACATGTCATCAACTTACTGTCTCAACTTCAATCAGACGAGAATATGTGGTTAGTGACAGCAGATGTTAGTTCACTGTACACCATCATCCCACATCATCTAGGGATATCTGCTGTGAAATACTATCTAGACGCACTTTCTGATCTGTCTGAGATACAAAAGGATTTTTTGATTGAGCTCCTTGAGTATGCGGCTAGTCACAATTATTTCTGGTTCGATCACAATTTCTATCGACAAGTAAGAGGCGTCGCTATGGGTGCTAAATATGCACCCAGTCTGGCCAATTTATTTATGGCCAAATGGGAGGAGGATGTCGTCTACAATGACCTGAGCCCGCATATCAAACTATGGGCCAGGTACATCGACGACATCCTTCTCCTGTGGACTGGAACCAGATCTCAATTGGATGAATTAATTTCCCTTTTGAATAACAACAACAGAGGTATTGTGCTAACATACGAAGCTAGTCAAGATGTTATCAACTTTCTAGATCTTACCATCGCTAAGGAAGAAGGAACATTTAAAACAAAAACTTTCTTTAAAAAGACAGACAGAAACTCCTACATACCAATAGGAAGTTGCCATCATAACAACTGGCTAAAATCTGTTCCCAGAAGCCAATTCATTAGGATGAGAAGGAACTGCACAACCCTGTGTTATAAGACACAAGCAGATATTCTTGCCAATAGGCTGTCTGAAAAAGGATACGATCAAAGAATGCTTGAAACCACCCTAATAGAAGTGGGGGAAATAGACCGTTCTGAGCTTTTGAATGGTAGTGTAAAAAATAATCAAACTGGACCTATAGTCCCGCTTATCACTACATATTCCAGCCAACACTATAAGATTAAAAATATTATAAAAAAACATTGGCATATACTTGAAAACGATAGAGTCCTAAATACTTTCCTACCCTCGAATCCACATGTGATTTTTAGGGGTGTACCTTCTTTGAGGGACAAAATAGCCCCCAATGTGGTGGACCCTCCGGCGAAAAAGGTCTCCTTCTTTCAAAGAGGCATCGTAGGTTACCACCAATGCCGGAGGTGCCAGGTTTGTACGTTAAACAAACTAAAAACGAAAAAAACAACATCATTTTTTTCAACCAGTACCTCCAGGGAACATAAGATTGAACCCTTTATAACCTGTAGTTCTACTGGCATTGTTTACCTGCTGCAATGTCCTTGCGGGAAACAATATATTGGTAGGACCAAACGCACAATGCATGTACGACTGGGGGAACATATTACTAATATTCGATCAGGGTTCTCCCAACATTCAGTGTCAGCACACTATGACCTACATCATAGTCGAAATCCTGAAGGCACGATATTTTTGGGGATCGATAAATTTGATCCCCACTGGAGGGGTAGTTCCTTAGTTAGAGGACTCTCCAGACTTGAAATGTCTTGGATCTATCGAGTCCGGACATACCTACCTTATGGGTTAAATGTGGACACGGACGTCAACGCTTTTATAGATAACAGCTGATCTCCTTTTTTACCATTACTGTAGTGTGTACCTGCTCTGATGTCTGGGTAGATCTGAGAATCAATAAGTTCTAATCAGTTTCACCTCATTAACAACTTCACATCGTTACACTGTTTAGTCTAGTCGATCCGCATCACCAATTTAATTAATCTTTTTTGAACTATTTTTTTTTTGAATTAATTTTATTATAGATCCTGTCCTTTTACATATATTTTTTGATTTTCCAACATGGTTAATGTATGCTGCAAGTTGGATTTCTGTTCTTACAGTTACTTCCAACACAGATGTTTTTCCGTGTTGGGCTATATTCATTTTGTATAAAGGGCATAATATATATTCATTTTAATATACTATCTGGTAGTGTTATACCATATTGATATACACTATCAGTATACAAAGGAATTGTGGAGTTTCTACACTCTACCAATTTTCAGTGTGCTCTTCATTTACACTATCAGCACACAAAGGAATCGTATTTTTTATACTCTATCAATTTTCCTTTTTTGTGTGCACTTCAGTGTATATGGAATAATCGTCCCTAATTTGCTTTTTTCTTTAATATATATTTTTTTAATATACATTTATATATATATGGAATCAATCTGCATATATATATTTTTCATATTTTTTATCAAATTAATTTTTTATAATTAATTTTTCCCTTCATTAGTGGACTAATGTGTGGCATATTTGGAGGTGGTCATACCAGCTGTATTTGCCATACAACCCTTATACTCCATATTGAGGCTCTTTTTTATGTATATTTTTTCTGCCTACAGATTCTTATTTTTAGATATCAATTCCTATTACTGGCAAGCGATCCCTTTTCCAAAATGGTCGATTGCTTCCTGAATTCCCCGCTTGTCTGTTTAGGGCGACCTTACTGCAAAGGGTGTTTTCAATGTTTAAGGCAAGCGATCCCTTTTTTAAAATGGTTGATTGCTGCCTGAGTTTCCTGTAACTCTGTTTGGGATGACCTTATTACTAAGGGTGATCTTAAACAAAATTTCAAAGTTCAAGGCACTGACAGTGCTTATACTATTGGCAAGCGATCCCTCTTTAAAGATGGCCGATCGCCATTCATGATCCCCAGACGTCAGAGAAGGGCGGTCCTAGAATGTTACAAACGAATTTAAAGGTGGCGAGTCAGCGCGCCGCTCGTGCCCCTGGATGAAGTCTGCTATTGGACGAAACGGCGTAGGGAGGAACGGCGTGCTGACGACACCATTGTTTTTATCCTCACGACCATCCGGAAGGACGGGCGGATTGTGAGAGCCGGCCGGCTTACTATTTATATGCTTCCAAAGGATTCGTTTTTTGTAAGTGCAATCGAATTTCTTTTATTAAACTTTTAAAACGTTACTACTCTATGTTGGCTTCTTTTCTCTTCCCTTTGCTACACTCTGGGAGTGATTGTTTTTTGGGATCCAGCCGCATTGAGACCAAGCTTGGAGATACACACAGGATTCCACTTTAATACCCGTTAAGGCAATCCAGCCTGCTGTGCTGTTGATGCTCACGATTATTATCTATCTGGTAAGCAGATTTACTATAAGAGGTGGAGGTGGAGGCTCTCTTCTGTCCTGCAGTATCTCAATCTCCTACTTGGGATATTTCTCTGAACTCACTGAACTTTGATTTTTCCCTGGAGCTGATTACCAACACTTTACGAACTTTGTCAATTCAGTTTGTTTTCTTATATGATTTTGTTATACATTGGAGCACTTGGTGTTGGTTTTTTATATACAATTTGTTTTATATACAATTTTTTTTGCACTCAATGCACATTTTGTTATCACTTTCACTATTGATGTATTAATTTTAGCAGCGCAGCACACCCTATTTACTGTTTATATTTTGTTCATCTGACATTTGTGCTGCAGCAGCATTCACGTTTATTTTTATGTAAAATCGTTTGGTTTTGCCACCAATCCAATTTTTATTTTCATTAGACCTGCGCAGTATTTTTCACTGTTTTTCATCTTATTTTTACCTCACACACAAACGTTATCACTGCAGTGTAAGCTTTTTCCTCTTCTATCTTTCTCTTTTTTCCCTCTCTCCCTCTCCTTCCTACTTCCCTTACCTTCCGAGTGGGTTTATCCTCTTTATCTATAAAGTGCAGCTCTCTTACTCTATTTCTCTCTCTCTCTCTCTCTCTCTCGGCTAATCTCTAGCTGCTGGTCTAGATTCTTCTCCCCTACTTTTTCCTTCCACACTGTCGTGCTTATTACATTAACTCATTCCGATGATGTAGGCGCTTTCTGTGATTGCCAGTTTTGTGCTATCATATTTCTGGCCTGGAACAGGCACCTTATAACTGCTACTGTGATGCCTCTTTGCTCATGCCTCTCCTCTATACAACCCAAAAAGCACACTCTGGACTCTGGTTCAAAAGCAATCCCAAAGGTTGTATTTATGATGTCTAATACCTTAACCCAGTATCTGTGTAGTTTTGGGCATTTCCACATCATGTGTATGAGATCTCCTTTAGTTTGACACCTAGGGCATCTTTCATCCAGTTTCATTCCAAACATGTAACCTCTTTGGGGTGTAGTAAACTCTGTGCACTAAAAAATAGATGGGATACTCTCTGTGACGGGGAGAGTGACACCGATGTCCCTAGCTCCAGTATCCGTTCCCATTGTTCAGTTGTTATAGGGCCAACATCCTCCTCCCATCTTTTTTTTTTTTCCCCACTCTCTCTCCCATTATAGAACCATCACTATTCTGCATATATAATTCTGAATTAAGGCCTTTGGAAATTCCTGACTTAATTAACCGTTGGAGGTGGGGGATTTTTTGCCATCTCACCGGGTCTGCTTTGAATTTGGCTCAGAGGGCGTGTCTAATCAGAAGGTAAGTATAGAGCAGGGAATTTGGAATGGCATATTCTCTACTTAGTTCTGAGAAAGATTTCAGTGTATTACCTACATATAATTGTGCCAGTCTAGTTATGCCTAGCTTTTCTCATTCTTTAAACTTCCCCATGGCTAGAATTTCTTGCAGGTTATTATTTTCCCCAGAGTGGGGAGTATTCTGTTGGCCCCTTTTGGCATTTACTGTGTTTTGACTGGATGTTTCTCATTATGGGGTTTGATCCACAGTTCAGTGTGAAGAGGAAATGCATGTACATTGCAGTGAAAACACAGAACAGAAAGCAGAATATATACACAGACAAATAATCTGATTTAGGTTAGATGTATCTAGTGAGAGCTGGGCAGAATTGCAGCGTGTGTGTGTCTGAGGTCACCTGATCACAGTTGCAACATCAGGTTATTTACATATCTCATGCACTAGCCTGGAGACGGGTATTATTTTTTTAATTCCCACTCCCACTCCTTTTCTGAAGTCATGTGGTTACTTTTCTGGATTTTGACTGGATGTTAGTGATCATAGCAGAATTAAGTGTAAGGAATACACAAGAAAAAATGCATGTTGGCAAGGGGAGTGTAGAGGTGGGCGGGGAGTCTACTGACATCACAACTCTACCCACTGAGCTCCAGACAACAGACCCACCCACAGAATCTGTGGTTTTTCGGGTCTCATAACAGACAGAGGGGAGACATTTGACAGGTAAGGATACATGCAGGAGGCATGTATATTCTTATAGATCAGCACTATGGCAGTAGTTTAGAAAGAATGAGAGTGGGTTTACATCCACTTTAATGTTGGATTCTTAACAGGGAAAGAATTGGCCTCCAGGGTTTCTATTATAGAAATATGTGGGGCCCCCATTAAAATCATTTTCCCACTGCCACTCCCTCCTCCTTCTATAATGCACCCCCCAGGTGCTATAATTGCGCCACTAAAAATAGCTTTTAGGGTGTCGGACGGCCAGACATCCCTTATTTGTTGGCAGTTGTAATGTTTGAAGACTGATCCTCGCCTTTCCCTTCTTCCAGATTCATTTCCTGAAGAAGGTCTCTATTTTTTAAACCATGCTCTACCTATCCATACTGGAGAGTTATGGAGCACGTAAAGCAGTTGTGGAATCCAGATCATCTTGATAAGATTACTTTGTCCGCCCACCGATAGAGGAAGTCGTCCCCAGATATTAGCTTTACGTTTAAACTTCGCTAAAAGTGTCTCTAAGTTGTTACTAATGTATTGTTCTGGGTCTCGTGTTACCACTATCCCCAGGTAATCCATTTTCTCCACTATTTTTAATTGGGAGAGTCATTATATGGGGACAAAAATCGCATCACCAATATTGCTCCTAACAAGCCACAAACCCACAATACATGCAAACCAGCCCAACAACAATATAGGATACAATCTGGGCCACACAACCAATGGCCATTAGCCAAACCCAGGGCAGAATTACATCTACCCCCCACACACATGGGGAGAGGCCCTACGTAAACCACCTTAGAAGTTAGAGGGGAAACACTTTGTTGACACTCCACCATCAGTCAAAATCCTTAGCATGCAATAACAGGATGCTTTTTAATATGCCACTTTGGGATTGGGTCGGGGCTTTGGTTGCACTGTTGCTTTAAATACTCTTCATATAATTTTTTTTTTTTTAAACTGCAAATTGTATTCTGCAAACTTTGTGATCTTCTTAGGCTTATAAAGATGTGCATTTACTAAATACTTTTACTAGTTGCATACAACTTAATTTAGAGAAAACACTGAATAGTGCAAAGAGTCTGCGACTCACAGTACTAACTAATTTCATGACGTAATTATTATTACAAAGGTGATTAATATTGCTGTAAATGTGTTCTGCTCATAAAGACTTGCTGTACTGCAATTACCTAGATAAAAAGGTGTGCACTAAGCATACAGTATATGTAACACCTTACATGCAAAAGTCCCACTCCTAGCTTCCACCAAACTAAGCTCCATGGTGGAATACATTTAAATAAAGGTTATTGTACAGGAAACCTGGAAGGAGAAAGAATGTAGGCTAGCATTGCTGACTTCTCCTACTGGATCCCCTACTGGATAACATTGTGAACCCAAATGCAGCTTTGAAACTCCACTCGGGCTACCCTGGTCCTATTTTGTGGCTTCTACTAAAGGGTGCAGGCTGGAAGAGAGTCTGTCCTAGCTTAAAGCTCATTGTAGAAGTATAGAAAACATTCCAGTAACCATACACCATGCCAATTCATGTGTCAAACCAATAGTATGAGCCTCAGCTAACTCCATCTAGGCCACATCTGGGGCATGGTCTATATGAAATGAGATGAGGCTGTTACTATTTGTTTGACATATGACTTGGCATGGTGTGCTGTTAACTGAATGTTTTCTATGCTTTTATGGCTATCATGTTGATAGAATTGAATCAGTGATTTCTCAGAACAAGCTTACAGATTATTAGTTCTAAATGAATTCTAGCTTTTATTATCTGCATGCTGGTCCACTTCTCAAGATCATGGATCTGGCGACAAGCAAATCAAGTAGACATTTTAGAAGGTCAGCAATGTCAGCCTCTGTATTTCTCCCAGTAGAAATCTCTGAGTAGTAAAGAAAAAACCCTATCCCCTTGGTGGCATATTTCCCTCAGCACTCAAAGTAAATCACTCATTATATTAAGTATATTAAGCCCACCCCAAATGAAGATTTATGTAAAACCTAAAACACATTTCTCCTTATTTGCTTAATGTTTGTTTAATACATATGCAGTTGAACGTATTTTATTATTTGCAAGATAACCAGGTAAAAATAAAAATAAAATGTCGCCACCACATATAAGGATTAGTAAGTTACATCATATTAGATTTCTGGCCATGGGTTCAATACATTTTAACTATACATACATAACATGCCATTCACTTTTTGTAAGCTCTTCTTATTTCAATGTGTAAGGCCTTGTACACACTATCAAATGTGTCTGTTCAAATCGGTCGGACCAACCGATTTAAACAGATCTGTCTGCTGGCATTTTGGTTTGCTCGCGTGTACACACGAGCAAACCAAAATCCCCGCCAGCAGACAGCGCGCTGACGTGGCGGTGACGTTGACGCCGCCACGTCACCGCACCAGGAAGTAAAACACTTCCGCGCATGCGTCGAAACCATTCGGCGCGTGTGCGAGAAGACATGTCTGCTGGTTAGCGTACTAACCAGTAGACATGTTGGGCGGACGGGTTCCCAGCCGACAGATTTCAAAGCATGCTTTGAAATCTGTCGGGTGGCCAAATCCGTCTGTTTGCCCGTACACACGATCGAATCTGTCTGCTGAAACGGTCTAGCAGACCGTTTCCAGCAGACAGATTTGATCGTGTGTACGAGGCCTAAAACCTGAGTCTTAAGACAAATTTGTGACTTCAATATAGATCAAATTCTATTTTGCAAATTTTCAGTGGTATATCACTGAGAATTACCCACAATGCTCAACGTAATACATTTTGTTTATTAGACTTAGTATTCAATGAATTATTAAACTTGCTAAATTCTGATCATAAAAAGCAACCCATCATTACTCATATTTAGAAAAAGAAAAAAACATCTCATTGTAAAGATCACTCTAGTCTCCAAGAAACAGTGGAGCAGCATTTAGTCCTAAGCCCTTGGTGAATAATTACTCAAGTATCTGAATGGCAAATGTCCAGCATCTTGTCAGCAAACTGATTATGATAAGGCCAATTCTTCCCCTAGAGAAAATACATAGCGAAAGTGGAAATTGAGCAATATAAACAGGATGCAGAAGGAAGTCAGTTGAAAACACTTTAATCTGGAAGTTATCTAACTTATTCTACAGCCTTTACAAATACACTGTATAAAACTATCATTTAGAATCTCTATACAATTTGGACAGATGACAGCTGTTTATCTCCATTATTGTTTACAGATGTACACAGTGCTACACCATCCACTATGCAATAGAGACTATGATTATTTTATATTAGTGGAAGCCGCATTTGAGGATTGATTAGGTAGTACTCAAAACACTGTTTTACAAGTAATTACAGGCAGCATCAATTGTTACTGAACTAGTAAAATGTCCAGTACTTAAAATGTACTTAAAATTAACTTGTTCTGCTTGTGTGTTCCCAGCTGAACTGTTTCTAAATACAGGCTTTCACTAAAGTATTGACTTTGTTTTTTTCAGTTTTTATTCCTCAGCCTCAGTTTTATAGAGATCCCTCTATATGCAGCCTCAGTGATTTAGAGATCGCTCTATATTTTTCTACCTCAATCCAGAAATATACCCTTACTTTACAAAGCCCGGGTGCAGGAAATATTTATTAGTTTAATAGATAATCCTTAATAGAGATGGGCTGAACACCTCTCAGTTCATCGCAAAAGTTCGGACCTGAACCATGAAACCTATTATAGTCTATGGGGACCTGAACTTAAAAAACCCCATTTTGAAGGCTTATATGCAAGTTATTGGACAAAAAAGGTATGGGTAATGAACGTGCGATACCAATGCAAACATTTTTCAAAGGAGCAGTGATTTAATGATAAAGGGAAACAATAAAAAAAAAAATACATATAGTGCCTGCAAAGTGACACATCTATGTAAAGAACCTGCTGCAAAAGCTGACATTTATAAAGAAAAAAAATCTAAAAAAAATTCCATGCATTTTTTTTTTGGGACACACTGGAATTTAGACACATGTGGGTCATAGGGAGTATATTTTTTTTGTTTAAAGAAGCTGAGTCAGAGAAATATGCTGCTGCCAGATGTGTTGCAAGGACCTGTGGCACCCTTTGCTATACCATCATCCCTGTCAGTGAAGGCAGCTGAAAGGTCAAAAGATATACAGGTACTTCCTTTTTGTGATAGTTTTGATCTGAATTTTTCAGGTGTGGTTGCATCGGTTATATGGTTTCACCGTGGACATGGTGAATTTTTTTTTGCTGTTTATCACCTGTGTAACATTCATAATCATTTTTATAACACCCATAATATGTTGTATTTTCTTAAATTGGCAGCATTTCCTCTTCCATTCAGTTTGTGGGCTTATGTGTTCTTTTCCTTTCACATAAGTTCTATGTTGGCAGATATCTGATGCATTTTTTCATATGTATGTGTAGATTGTGTTTTGTTTTATGCACCCCCACCCATGTTCATTCATTATTCCATATTTGTGGTTCATGTCTCAGCCAGTCTCTCCATATTTACTTATGTTTTTTTCTCTCTTGTGTTTTTAATATCTTATTTGTGTATTAATTTTCCTTTGATAATTTTGAAGTCATATTAGTATGTTTCTATTTGGTATCTATGAAATGATTTACAATTTAAATCTATCTGTCTGTTTTTTTTTTCTGCTTTTTATTGTGCTTTTGTATGATAAGAGCATCACCGGGTAAAGTGGGTTTTAGGCAAGGACACAGGAAGGACACCAATGACGCACTGTTGTATCTGGGTGACACTGTAGGTTCTTTAATCATTTAAGGATCGCTGCACGACTTTTTACATCGACAGAATGGCACGGCTGGGCAAATGGGCGTACAGGTACATCCCCTTTAATTTGCCTCCATGTGGTCACGCGCTCCGTGACCGTGCACGCATGACCTGTGGACTCTATGTGTCCACTGCCGGTGTCCCACAATCGGGTCACAGAGATAAAAAATGGGGGGATGTCAGTATAAACACAACATCTCCCCGTTCTTCCTAGTGAAATGTCACCAATCAAATGCTCCCTCTCTTTGGGAGCAGCGATCAGTGATGTTTCACTCACAGCCACGCCCCCTAAAGCCACGCACACACGATCAGACTGGTCCGATGAAACTGGTCCGATGGACCGTTTTCATCGGACCAGGCTGATGTGGTCTGATGGTCTGATGGGTGTACACACCATCGGACCAAAAATCCGATCAGACCAGAACGCGGTGACGTAGAACACAACGACGTGCTGAAAAAACAAAGTTCATTGCTTCCAAGCATGTGTCGACTTGATTCTGAGCATGCGCAGGTTTTTGGTCCGATGCTTTTGCGTACTAACCATCGAATCTGTCCGACGGACAGGTGTCCGTCAGACAGATTTTAAAGCAAGTTTTAAAACTTTGGTCCAACGGACAATGGTCTGATGGGCCGTACACACCATTGAACTGGTCCCAACATGGTGTTTAAAAGTGTCTGATGTGTTCGCCATAATGTCAGTCATGATAAAAATCAAAGATCACCGCCATTACTAGTAAAAAAAATATTAATAAAAATGCCATAAAACTATCCCCTATTTTGTAGACACTACAACTTTTGCGCAAACCAATCAATAAATGCTTATTGCATTTTTTTTTACCAAAAATATGTAGAAGAGAATGTATTGGCCTAAACTGAGGACATTTTTTTATATATATATATTTTTGGTGATATTTATTATAGCAAAAAGTATTTTTTCAAAATTGTCGCTTTATTTTTGTTTATAGCACAACAAAAAGCAGAGGTGATCAAATACCACCAAAAGAAAGCTCTATTTGTGGGAAAAAAGGACGTCGGTTTGGTTTGGGAGCCACAATGCTCGACCAAGCAATTATAAGTTAAAGCGACGCAGTGCCGAATCGCAAAAAGTGGCCTGGTCTTTGGCCAGCCAAGTGGTCAGAGGGGTAAGTGGTTAACTGCTGAAATGCAGCTTGTTGAGCTGTTTGGAGACTTCCCAGGTTTTTCCATCAATTGACACAAATCAGTTCTCCTACCACTTAATTGTCTACCTGCGGCTCTGCCTGAAAGTGTGTCCCGGATAGAGCAGGTCACATCCTTTAGGTATCTGGGTATAGTGGTGATAAGGGACCATAAGAACTAGGAGACTTCTGGTTCCGGCGCCGCATGTAGGGGAAGCAAGCTCCGGAGGCTCCGCTCGAACCGCTCAGAAACTGGCATACAAAGCCCCGGCATTGCCCCGAAATGCAACATTTTCTGCGCCCACACACTGTCCTAGCCACCACGCATGGAATGGTACCTCACAGAGCCGTGGGCACCCCGGGGTCCCGGCACAACGGACATCCCGATGGAGGACACGGCTCCGTCCAACATGGCCACTGCAACACAAGATTCCTCTCCCCTGCAAAGCACCCAGTTGAAGCCAGCACACGGATGCCTCGCAGAAGATAACCTGCCACACGAGGCTATGGACACCATGATAGATAAAAGCATGGAACAAAACAACACGCATGAGAGGATTACTAAAGCCATAGCGGCGCTGCTCTCTGCCACCATCACTGCTGCTGTTGAGAGAGCGGTTGCTGAGGGAATACAACAGCTATGTAAGGAAATAGGGGAACATTCCCTGAGACTTTCGATGGCCGAGCAGCATATATCCTCGGTAGAGGACGACCAGTACAGTATGAATGGGACCCTGGAGCGATTCATACAAGACCAACAACATCTACACGATCGCATGGAAGACCTCGAGAATCACTCCAGGAGGAACAACCTGAGGATCATTGGCCTCCCTGAATCCCACAAGCTGAGCTCCCTGATGGAAATCTGTTTCACCGCTCTCTCCGAGACCCTAGGCCTAAGCTGCAGCTGCATCGTAGAAAGGGCCCACTGTATAGGCGCTCTGTCAGAGGATCGCGCTCATCCCAGACCTGTGATAGCGAGGTATTTGCAGACCGCACAGACATTTTGCAGAGTTTCCGCAAAGCACGTACAGTGGAGATTGCAGGTCAAAAGCTTTTGATATTCGCAGATTGTTCTGCGGAGGTGTCCTGTAAGCGTAAGGAATTTCAACCAGTGTGCGCGGAGCTATACAAGAGGGGTATTCGCTTCACGCTTGCATATCCTGCTATCCTACGCTTGAAAACCCCAGATGGGGAGCAACTTATGATACGATCCCTGGACAAGGCTCGCGCTTATCTGCAGACACTTACGGCTGAACGAGCGCCATCAGTCACCTACGCTGACAGGGTAAAACAAGGCCCAAGAGACCAAAGGAGCCCAAGTAAGGAGCCGCCTAAACGTCTGAAATCTACAACCGCATCCGAACATCAGGAATCCAGCTGAATTATGGAGGAACCGCACCATGATTGACTGAGTGGAGTCGTCCTGACCGGCTTAGCTGTTAGGCCTCCTTGGGTCCCTGCTAGCCCAGTGCCTCCAACGTTGTCTTCTATCCAGCGCCGGGTGATCTCTCCAGCGACGACCGGTTGGTCCAGCGATGAGAAGATCCATCCATTCAGAGCACAGTTTAGCGAATGACGCGCCGGAGCTTTGACATTTCTTTTATAGGGGAGGCGGGCCACGCGTCACGTGACCCCGTCCCCCTCTGACGCACACTCTGCTACGTCACTGGGACAGCCCCTTGACGCACACTCTGCTACGTCACTGGGACAGCCTCCCCTATAAAAGAAATGTCAAAGCTCCGGCGCATTATTCGCTGAGCTATGCTCTGAATGGATGGATCTTCTCATCGCTGGACCGATCACCCGTCGCTGGAGAGATCACCCGGCGCTGGATATAAGACAACGTTGGAGCAGGGAGTAGCATCGATCGTCTATTTTCAACGCTGGATTTTAATTTGGTTTAATTAATAAAGTAATTTGTTCTACGGTGTGTGTGTTTTTTTCCTGACAACTACTATTTACACTTTCTTTGTGAAATGGTAGGGGTACAGTGTACCCCATTACCATTTTACACAGGGGGGGCAGGATCTGGGGGTCCCCTTTGTTAAAGGGGTCTTCCAGATTCTGATAAGCCCCCTGCCCACATACCCCCACAACCACTTGGCAAGGGTTGTGGGAATGAGACCCTTGTCCCCATCAACATGGGGACAAGGTGCTTTGGGGGGCACCCCAAAGCACCCTCCCAATGTTGAGGGCATGTGGCCTGGTGCAGTTCAGGAGAGGGGGGCCGCGCAGGCATCGGAGAACGACGGCACGCAGAGGGACTGTGTGAATCAAGCGAGGACGCGCTCGCTCACACAGCGTGGATGCATCACTGGATCCAGAGACAAGGTAAGTAAACTCCTGCTGTGGATGCTGCGAGGCGAGCCTGAGTCTGACTCGGGGTTACCCATCTCAGCACAAAAATGTAACCCTGAGTCAGACTCAGGAATACTGCCAGGGGGGTTAATTGGCAGGTCATAAAAATATCCAGGTTCATCAATACCAGAAAGATATCAGGACTCACACCAAGAGATGGATAAATTGTGTGATCACCAACAGGATGTTAACCCAATGTAGGAAAACAAGCAACAATAGTGAAGCCTGTAGAGGTAAAACACAATATTTATTGTATTCTACTTACAGGTGAGTGAGTGAGTGAGTGAAAAAATTATATAGCACTGCACATGCAAAGTGAATCGCCTCGGGACGCTCTTTTGTCCACATCTCATTTGAACTCAAAAGAGATGGGGTTTAACTTTCTCCTAAAGGCCAAGTGGTTCTCCTCCAACCGAATGGAGGTTGGTAAAGCATTCCAAAGTCTAGGGCCTTGGACAGCAAATCTTCTTTCTCATTTGGAATTGTATCTGGCCTTGGGTATCTGGAGTAGATTTTGGTTGGTTGATCGCAGAATGCGATTGGGGTTGTGGGCTTTTAATTTTTCCTATAGATATTGGGGGGCATTTCCCAGAATACACTTATGCGTCAGACAGAGTGCTTTGAAAGTAATTCTGTCTTTTACTGGTAGCCAGTGAAGGCTTCTCAGTGAAGGTGAGATTGATTACCATGGTTTTGTCCCAGTCGCAAGTCTGGCAGCCGTATTTTGAATCACTTGCAGGCGAGCGATTTGGTACTTTGGGAGTCCGAGGTAAAGGGCATTTGCATAGTCAAGTCTGGAGTTAACAATTGTTCCCACCATGACTGCTATGTCTTCTTTAGGAATAAATGGAATAAGTCTATGTAGTAGGCACAGCAGATGATGCGATCTGCTGACTACTGACCCTATTTGTGCATCCATTGTCATGTAGGTGTGGAAGATGACTCCTAGACTCTTGACTTTGGTGCTAGGGGTGATGATTTTGCCCAGAATGGGCGGGGGTGTCCAGGTTGTTGCAAGTTGATTCTTTCGATTGGCGTGAAACAGGAGAAGTTCTGTTTTCGCACCGTTGGGTGCCCGGGGGGGAAACCTGATTGAAATCAATCGAGCAAAATGTGGGTATCTAAATGCTGTTGCAGCTGCTGTACCACTACTTTCTCCATTACCTTGGAGAGGATGTTCAGGCCTGTTATGGGACGACGGTGTTCAGGGTCCTTGGGGTTGAAGGTGGCTTTCTTTAAAATGGGTTTGATTATGCCTTGTTTCAATGGGGTGGGCACTATTCCTTCCTTAAATGACTGGTTTATAAGCTGCATGATAGGCGGTGCCAGAATATCGGAGCATTCCTTGAGCAGTTTGGTGGGGATGATATCATTAGGAGCTGTGCTATATCACAGGGTGCCTATGATATTTTTGGTGGCCTCAATGGAGATGGGATTTAGAGTAAACATTGTTGATTGCGGCCAATTTATGTGGGAAATGGATGTATGATTTAGGGGGGGTTGAGGGGGGTACTGTTTCGCTTAATGCTTTCACGGATCTTTTCAATTTTGAATTAACTAAATAATCCGATAATTCATTGCAAAATTCTTGGGTATCAGAATTGGGAGCTTCCAGACAGACTGGATTCATGGTCTGGGTGACTAAATTGAAAAGTTTAGGGCATTAGTGATGATATTGGAAAAATTATTTTTTTTGGCATTGAAAATTTCTTTGTGGTATTTTTTTGTTACTACCTTATAGATGATTGGGTTTTATCTGAAGCGCTTCTTTTCCAAGCTGGTCGTTGAATCAGCTGGAGTTGTTTTTTCGGATGCAATTTTTGCGTTTGGGCGCTACTAAGAAGGCTGACTGTAGTAGAGCTGTGTTGATGGCATCCAGGGTTTCAGTGGCTGATTGATGTGATTGGATTGTTTTTATTTTGTTCCCTAATGTTGTTTTGAAGAGCTCAGAATGGAGCTTCTTCTGAGATCTCATCCAGTGCGTTGTCACTGGTTTTGATGTTTTTGTTAAAGGGGCGTATTTGATAAATATGAATTTGATTACATGGTGGTCTGTCCATGGTAACGGCTCATTTTTTAGAATTTTTATTTACAGATCTTGTCTGAAAATAAGATCGAGCGTGTGACCTGAGGCATGTGTGGGTCCACATACCAGTTGCTGCAGACCTAGTCCTTCCAAGTGGTCAATGCAAGCATCGGCCACAGGATACTGTGAGGAGTTGATGCTGGGCAAAAGATGCTGACATATAAAAACGATGCGGCTCTCAGCGTGCTTGCATCGGCCAGTCCTTAAGGAAAACACTCCAGCCCACAAGATGCAGAAAAAAATTGAGAATTATGATTCTGAACACATCACATCCGTCCAGCATTTAATAATCTGCAATAATTGACTATTAGCAATTGATTAAATTAAGCAGATGTCATCTTTTAACCGTTTAGCAGCAGATTATAACTATCCTCTATTTAACAAATCCCAATATCTTGTAGTAGATAATAAATGAGTAAGAGCATCCCATTAGCAACAAGAATTCTAATGGGTAATTGGGAGAGGGAATAGTTTATCAGCTGTTGGAAATCCTAACAGCTAACTTATCATACCGCTTCAGTAATCAGTGTATTTAATACATCTCCCTTAGAAACATTTTTAGATCTCCAGAAGCCGCTCTTTTCCACATATTGCCATATGAGATTTGTTTCACATATTGCCAGATGAGGTACCCAGAAAATCAATAAAATTGATTACTTATACAGTATATTGTTGTGGAAAAAGTGGGAAATAAAACTGTGCTAGAGCTCAAATAAACAAAGAAGGGAGCTGCTAGCACTAAAACAAAGTCTGGTATAAATGGTGGGTAATTAGTGCAGCACTAATGATCAACAATATAGAAAGTATTGGAACTAATACAATGTGAATTGTGAAATGTAAACAAAGATGTGAGTAATATAAACTAATAATGAAAGTTCAGAGAAGCGAGTAGGCTTCAAATAACAATGTGAGAGAAGTCCATGTGAAGAAAACACAATGAAGGAAAATTCTTCCCATTTAGAGCCGGTTCACACTGGGGCGGCACGACTTCGGGGGCGACTCGGCAAGGCGTCCTGAAGATGACTTCAGAGGCGACATGAAAAATGACTTCTGTATAGAAGTCAATGCAAGTCTCCCCGAGTCACCCCCAAAGTCGTACAAGAACCTTTTTCTAAGTCGGAGCGACTTGCGTCGCTCCTATTAGAACAGATCTATTGAATAGAATGGGACGCGACTTGTTAAGCGGCTGAGTCACCTGACGAGTTGCCCCAGTGTGAACCGGCTCTTAGATGTCTCAGAGTGAGAGGAAAATAAGTTGTCTGCAGTTGCTTTCAAAATCTTCAAAACATGTACAGATTAGGTACAGTACTCTTACCAAATGGGGTGGACACGTCTGTTATACAACAGTTGTTTATACATGCTTGTGATCCCAGATGGTCTGGATCATTGTTAGATGGATCCTTGCGGTCCCCAGAGGCCTGAATCAATTCTGGAAAGAAATGGTGGTCACACTCTTCCACTGACAGATGAATACATATTGTAATTTCATACAAACTCCAAAAATAAAAAGGGAATAGAAAGAGATGCTCCCAATGGTGCAGATCAAACCACATTTGGTTTATTTATAAAAATGTCATACACGAATGAGAAATAATGATCACAATAAAACATATAAAAAGCAATGTGGGGTGCAGTATTGCTTGCCAAATATACGCATATTTATATATTGTTGGCAGTGAGAATTACAATTGCTATGCATTGGAAACAGTTGGTAATTTCTCTTGATCACCTTAAAAGTTAACTCAATTGGATCATGATTAATGACAAGCTCACTCATATACTCTGTAATAGCTTCAAAACATTTGACAAGATATGGGGCCCATAGATCAGTTATATCTCGACTCCATAGGGAACTCCAGGATGACCCTCTTCTCCTCTCTCCTTCTCTCTCCTCTCTCTTTTTGTCTTTTCTCCATCCTCTTCTCCCTTTCTCTCAATTTCCTTACTAATTCCTTCCTTTTCTGGCATTTACAGGTATGATATTTTGATAGTTTATGGGGCCTCACACAATAGTGTGCCCCAAGATAATCTCGGGAAAATTACAAGCATTTCTCGGTGGCTTCCCAACCATCATTTACTTCCCCTCTCGTCCCCTTTTCCCTAACTCTGACCTATATTCCGGTTTTCCATCACTCCTTATGCGTGATGGCATTTTTGATCATTGATTGGAAGCACCTGTTTAGTCCCACTAGTACTCAGATGTTTGTAGGCCTTTTGCCTTTTGATGTATTGATAAAAGATGGATATATATTGTGGCCATATCTCCTATGTCTCTGTATTGCTATGTTAACAACCTGAGATTTGATTTTGTTTCATTATTGTGTCTGTTCATGCCAGACTTTGTTTCTTTTCTAATAAATATATTGAAATATAAAATATCCATACCTGTAATCTTCTTTAAAGAAGGGCCATTTTCAATTGAAGAGAAGAGATTGAAGATGTTTAGCAAATGTGCCTTCTCCCAGGGATTTCTCAGGACAATCTAAGAGACCAATGTGTGTGAAAATGTGTGGAAAATATACATAAAGAATCTCTAAATACATGTTTCATTAAGAAAATGGAATCTCAAGTTTTATTTTAAGGATTTGTTTTATTCCATTTCTCTATACTTAGGATGAAATACTGTACCTCTGTAACATATTCTTTGGAAATGAAACACACATATTTTTGAAAGTAAAAAGTAACTTTCTTTCAAAAAGCCTATTGTAGCAGATCTTCTTTCAATTGTTCAGAGTGAGGATTAACTCAGAGCAGTACAACATAAATCCTTTGATCTTTCAATGTGCTGCTGAACTTCATGTGAAAAATTGAGTTGTTGTCCTCAAAAAAAAAAAAAAATAGAAACTACTGTAACACTGATTTTTTTTCCCCATTTAACTCCTAATATAGTGTATAATTTTTTAGCCTCAGCCCACTGACAGATATATAGGGCCAGATTCAGGTAGTCCAGAGCATCTTTGCTCTGGAGTAACGCTTCTCATTTGCGTTGCGCTGCAGAAATTTTAGGAGCAAGTGCTGTCATTCACGAAGCACTTGCTCCTAAAGTTGCGGCAGCGCATCGCAAATGAGCCGGCGGAATTCAAATTGGGCGGGTACGGGGCGTGTAGTATGCTAACTAAGCGCGATCCCGCCGCCAACGTACTGCGCATGCGTCGAGTGTCAAAACATCCCCGTGCGCATGCTCCAAAATCTGTGAATGAACGTCAATGACGTCACATTCCCATTCATGACCGTTTTACGCAAGCGACGTTTTTTTTTTTTTTTTCCGACGCGATGACGACGCTTATACCTAACATAGTTATACCTACATGGGGTTGGAATATCCTATGTGCCGCGTATCCCGTCCGGAAACGTCGTAACGTCACTGCGTCGCGCCGGAATGCGATCGTGAATTGCCGATTTCCGCTCATTAACATATTTTTTGAGCGGAAATCGGCGGGAGCGCCATTTTTAAGTTGAAGTAACGATGCGATGGCGAAACTCAGTTACGCTGCTCGCATCGGAGCTTCAACCCGGCGTTTCTTGTTTTCTGGTTACAGAAAACAGAAACGCCGGCTCAAAGTCACAGTTAGGCTGGCGGATCACTGGATCCGCCAGCCTAACTGTTCCTGAATCTGGCCCATAGATTTGACAGGGGAATCACATACTGTATATCCAGTAATTTCTTGGTAAACATTTCAAAATGTTGCATAACCATTAATATCTGAATACATATACTGTATGTATATTTTGTCAGTATAAGTCTTTATCTTAAACTATATATGGCATTTTTTGGCATGTTCTGTAAATCTAACAATGTAATTTTCTTATTTGGTCCTTTTGTTCTGTTAAATATAGCAAACAAATAACAGGTGCATTGTCTTGAGGTGCCATTCTAAATGAAACAAATGGCACCGCAATGCAGGTAACAAACATTACTAAACGATATATAGGTTGTGTACGATTAATGGTGGAACACCCAGTAGAGTTGGCACCACATCCCAAAACAGAGAATATGTCAAATGGGAAGGTAAGAGGAATTTTAACTGTGCAATTAAACAAATAATGATGAAGAAAAATTGTATCTTCAGTACAAAAATGTATTTTCAATAGAGTATAACGTTAAAAAGCATAAGCAATATTGTCAGAAGATAAACATAATTTAATTAAAATGGTGATCATAACAAGCAGGCATGTTGAAAATTTGCACATTATTTCGACATGTTTCGCTGTATTGCTTCTTCAGGGGATATGTGAATCGGATTGTTGTAAAGAAATATTCTAAGTGGTCTCTGAATAAGTGAATGTACATTAATAATTTATATAGCAATGACAATGTTTTTACTTATATTGTACATTCACCTCAGTTCCTGCTATCAAGGAGTATACAATCTAAGGTCCCTACCTCACATTCATACTTATGTTAGAGCAAATTATCCTATCAGTATGTTAATAATATTCTTTTTTTTTTTTTTTTTAAGTTTCAAAAAGATATTTATTGAAAGACAGTGCATTACATAAAATAACCCCCTTTCCAGTTTGGGGTACACTATTATATCTGATATAACACACTTAGTGATGCATTCAAAATAAGAATATCTCAGATTATAAGATTGAGGAATACAATGGAACTTGACCACTATCCGGATAGAACATGAGGATGCATAGATACCACATACTCATACAGAAATATCAGAAACAAATAAAAGAAAATACCGTCGACCTAAAGGGAACTTTTCGGCTTAGAAAAAAGTATTGCACTACAGACCCGGTAACCCCACTGGGTGCATACCTGTCTGAGGCCTTATATGGGAATCTTAACATCAAACTTTTCCCTTAACAAGGGTCCACCCACCGGGTCCCAGTATGCCAGAAGTCTCCGGTACCAGTTGGGAGAACCGAATCAAGACATCACCAATAATCGAACAGTCTTTATATATAAAGAAAAACCCACACTAATAATAAACAAAAAAAAAAATACAAACCAGAGTAAGGGCATACTAATGTTGTTACCAAGCTCCCAAAAGGGAGTAATGTGAAAATATCGGTGCATAGAGATTAGTGAACAAAATCTATTTGAACTATTATGTCCAAATGTAAAATTATCAGAAAAAGAGAGAAAGAACAAAGAAAAGAATAGGGAAAAGAAAGAGAAAAGAAAGAAAAAAGGAGAGTAAAAGAAGAAAAAGAAAGAAGAGAATAGCGTCAGCTCCCAGCCTATCCAGTGACGATCCTGCTTGTATCACCAATCCCTGCAATCAAAGATATTCCAACATAATCGGCCCAGGGCTCCCACGTTGCTTCAAATGTTTTGGAGGAGTTCGTTAAAGAGCTAACCAGCTTTTCCTGTGACATTATCCATGAAATCTTCCTTTTCGCCGCTGCAATCGAGACTTTTGGAAGTTTCCAGGCCTTGGCTTTCACCAGTTTTGCGCCCAATAAAATAAACATAATTAATTGACGGGTAAATTTAGAAATCTTAGGAATATTTGCGTTCAGCAACGCTATTTGGGGGGATTGAGTCACTGGGGATCCTGAGACCTTCCGAATGAGGTGAAAAATCTTGTTCCAAAAAGTCCTAATTTTTGGGCACTCCCACAAAATGTGCAACATGGAGCCCTGAGCCTGACATCCCCTAAAGCATAAAGAAGAGGCGGAAGGATACATCAAAGCAAGTCTGGATGGGACTAGGTACCATCTCATCATTACCTTAACGTTAGCTTCTATCAAAGAAACATTAATTATACCTTTATGCGATCTCTTTATACCATTCGTCCAGGTCCCAGGTTATCCATAAGTCCTTCTCCCAAGCTTCCATGTAGGGGAATTTAGATGTGGTTTCCATAAGAGAAAAGTAAATCACAGAGATGCCTCCCTTTTGACCCATTCCTTGTCCACACCATTGTTCATATGTAGTGAATTCTGGGGGTTTGAATTTATTCTGCCAAATGGAGTTCAAGAAGTGATGTATTTGGTGGTATCTAAAAATCTCAGAATCCGGTAATTCCAATTTTTCTTTACAAAATTTTAGAGATATAGGGCCAGAGGGAGTAAAGAAGTGTCCTATTCTGTACATCCCCTTGTCTAACCACCATTTAAAAGCTTTAATGTCAAGTCCTGGACTGAAAAGAGGATTATGGAAAAGATGGGACAATGGTCTGATGTCAGAGATCAAGGAGGTAAAGTGTATCATACCGTCCCAGAGCCTTAGGGATTGCGATAACGTAGGAGAAAGGATTGAAGGTCTGTCCCTGGGAGGACACCAGAGTAAAAAATCAATAGTGTGTGTAGGGACTGCTTGTCTTTCTATGTTGACCCACTCAGGTTTTTCTAATCTAGAGTAAATCACCGAAAATTGTGCAAGCCTGGCAGCCTGATAGTATCGAAACAAGTCGGGTAGGCCCAAACCCCCTTGCGTTTTAGGACTAAGGAGGACTTTGCGAGAGAGTCTGTATCCTTTTTTCCCCCAAACAAATTTAATAATCTTTCCCTGGAAAGAATTGAGATGTTCCCTATTAATCGCAATAGGGAGGGATCTAAATAGATACAGAAGTCTCGGGAGCAGGGTCATTTTTATGGAATGAATTTTGCCTAACCAAGAAATCCCGTAGAGAGACCATGTTTTGAGATCTTCTTCCAGAGCTCGAAACATGGGAGGAAAATTTTCTTTATATAAGTGTTCAATATTAGGGGTTAAATTTATACCTAAATATCTAATTGAGGAGGTCTTCCACTTGTATGCGAGTGATAGTCTAATCTGGTCTACCATCGAGGGTTGGAGGGAAACATTCAACGCATGTGATTTTGACATGTTAACCTTCAACCCCGAAATCAAGCCAAAGGTCTCTAAAGTTTTATTTATAATGAGCAGGGACTGAAGAGGAGAGGTAATAAAAAGGAGCACATCATCGGCGAAGAGGGCGCATTTATGTACAGCCTGACCGCAGCGGACTCCTTTTATGTTATTGTCTGATCTTATTGCTATGGCTAAGGTTTCAATAACAATAGCGAAGATCAGAGGGGAAAGGGGGCAACCCTGTCTTGTCCCTCTCTCGATATAGATAGGTTCAGAATAATACCCTTGTAGCTTAATTTTAGCTTCCGGTTTAGAATAGAGTGCTTTTAACACATTTAAAAAGGAAGGACCAAAGCCCCAACGTCCCAAAATGGTAAATAAATATGGCCAAGAAAGGGAGTCGAAGGCCTTCTGCAGATCCAAAGAGAGCAGAAGACCTTCTTGTTTGGGTTCCCCGTCCCAACCCGATTGGAGAATGGATATTAAATCCACTGCTCTTCTAACTTAATCTGGGCCCTGTCTCCCGGGGATAAAACCTACTTGGTCCTTATGTATGTAGAGATTAATAAATGAACTTAGTCTATTAGCTAATATTTTGGTAAGAATTTTCAAATCATTATTTATAAGGGAAATGGGCCTATAATTTTCTACTTGTCCAGGGTCTTTGTCGGGTTTTGGGATTACTGATATGTAGGCAGCATTAAGAAGAGGAGCCAATGTCTCCCCACTCCTTTTAGAGTTAAAGAATTTAGTAAGGAAAGGTGCTAGAATGTTAGCAAAGGATTTATAATAGTATGTAGAAAATCCATCTGGACCTGGGGAAGAACCTCCTTTTAAGCCTTTAATTACTTCAATAGTTTCTTCTAACGTAAATGGGGCGTCGAGGTGTGCTACGTGCTCCTTACTGAGAAAGGGGAGGGGAAGGTTATCTAAGAAGGGATTTGTGTCTGAGACTTCAGCCAGGGTAGTTTTCTGATAAAGTTTCGTATAGAATTCCTGAAATACACTCAATACACGCTGTGGATTGAGTGTATAAGAACCGTCCTGTTGTCTAATCTTAGGGAGAGTGAATGAACGTGGCCTAGGGGAAAGTCTATTGGCCAGCATTGTACTCATTTTGTTAGCCTGGGAATAAAATTTTGCACCCGACCAACGAATGGACCCATCAGCCGAGACAGTAAGGGCTAAGTTTAAGGCTAATTTTGTTTTATCTAATTGTTCCAGGAGCTTCCGCGACGGGACTTTCTTATGGCGTCTGCTGAGCAATAAGAATTCCCTATTGAGTTTCTCGACCTCCGAGGCCCTCGCCTTTTTCAGGCCAGAGGCCAATTGAATACATTTTCCTCGGATCGAGGCTTTGTGAGCCGCCCAAAGAGTCTCGGCTGAGGTGTCACCCGTGTCATTAAGAAGGAAGTATTCCTTAAGAGCCTTCTCTATCTCCGAAAATATTGTAGGGTCATCCAACAGGGATTCCTTCAGTTTCCAGTGTGGGGCAGGAGGCCCAGCAAAGCTTCTCCGTAAAATCATCACTACCATAGAGTGATCCGACACAACTGTGTCTTTTATGGAAGCCTTGGTGACAGCCGGTATGTGTATAGCAGAAATAAATATGTGATCTATTCTGGAGTAGCTTGAATGGGGGTTCGAAAAATGTGTGTAATCCCGTGCTGAGGCATTAAGTTCCCTCCAGATGTCAACCAACCCTTGTTGGTATATCAATCTTGCTATCTGAGAACTGCATCTAGAGGGGCGGGTATATTGTTTCGAAGGGATCTTAGATTTATCAAGGCGCTGGTCAAAAGCGGTGTTAGAATCTCCTCCAAAAATTATCGTACCTTCCAGAAACTTCTGTAGGACCTCAAACATTGATCTAAAGAACTCATTTTGACCTACGTTCGGAGCATAATACGAAACGAGTGAAAACAGTTGATCATCTATCAGCCCCTCAACTAAGATATACCTCCCTTCTTGATCTCTATGTACAGAAATCAACTTAAATTGACATGATTTAGCGAACAAGATCGCAACTCCTTTTGTTTTATTCTCTGCATTAGCTAAAAAAAAAAGTGGGTAGTGGGAATGTAAAAAGGAAGGTGTGAATCTTGCCGGAAAATGAGTTTCCTGCAACATCACAATCTCGAATTTTTGGGAATGATAAGATTGTAGGATTTTCCTCCTCTTAGAAGGTGAATTCAAACCTTGAACATTATGGGAAACTACTTTCAGGGAAGGGTTGTGAACGGTGTTAGAAGGCATGGTTCTTGGGAAAAGAAAGCTTAGTAGATATCGTACTCACCAATCGATGGAAGGGATATTGCGGCATCAGGAAGCATGGAAACCTGGGACTTGGAAAAGCATGATCGGACCGGAGCGACTGTGAGCCGACGAAGAAAAAAAGAAAATGTAGAAGAGTGAAAAATAGACAAAGAGAAGAAGAAACTTGTTGACCCAACTTGGGTCCGCAAGGGCGAGATGGAACCCATTCCATGCCGACCTTGCCCAAAAATAAACTAGGATGGTCCCCAAGACGGACCATCAGCCCATCCCCCGAGCATGTTAAATCCATGTTCAGAAGATGGGTGGAGGCGAATGACTTCCGCTCCAGCCAGATACACCCCTGAAAAAATGAGAAATTATTTCAGTCAACAGCAACCATATATAAATCCAACTTAAACAAGAAAACATTAGCTGTCACATTATAAAGTAATCGGATCCATCTAACAGGAAATATAACAAAAAAAAAATATATATAAAAAAATAGAAAATTATAAGAAAAATCGTCCGTGAGGGCTGAAAGGTATCTTTGGGATCTCTGTAGGGATCAGTCCGTTCTAATGGTCCCAAGTTGAGGGACGGGGAGAGGAACTTTAAAGTGACAAGAGATTCAGTTCTTAAAAACACCTCTGTCCTAAACAATGGGCAAAAAATAAACACAATAAAAACACAAAAAGAAAATCCCCCTCCCCTCAGAACGGAAAAAGATTAAAGCACAAAAAATGATAAAAGAAAAAGATACTTCAGGTGTGACGAGATCCCTTAGTGCGTCTGGATTTGGAAGTTTTCCACATGGGAGAAACAGGGCTGGACGGAGTAGGACGTTTGGTTGAGCTCACCAGGAGGTTGGAAGTGTCCATTGCCGAGTCCTGCGAGATGAAATTCAAGTTGAGCAAGAGCCTTTCCCCCTCAGGAAAAGATGAGAATGAGTGGGTTTTACCGTTAAGCGAAAATTTCAATGCGAACGGGAAAGCCCACCAATATTTAACTTCCCTTTGTGAGAGAATTGCCAACAATGGTTTCAGGGATCTGCGTCGTTGGATTGTCGTAGGAGAAATGTCCGCAAAGATTTGGATCTCAGAACCCTGAAAAGACAGGTGAGAATTTTGTCGCGAAACTTTCATTATCTCCTCCTTCACACTATAAAAATGGGGTTTGACTATTATATCACGTGGCGATCCGTCCTTCCTGGGGGGTCCCAGAGATCTGTGGGCCCTATCTAGCTCCAATTTCTGCGGAGGGATTGTTGGTATAAGGGCTTTAATTAGGTCCTGGACTGCCGTCGGGACATCTGCGAACGATTCCGGTATCCCCCTCACCCTAAAATTCTCTCTCCTGGAACGGTTTTCAAGGTCATCCAACTTGTTCAGAGCAGCATCCAATTGCTCCTGTAAAACTTGAATCTGTTCAGAATTTTGATTAGCTCTAGAGACGGTTATATCAAGTTTGTGCTCTATGGATTCCATCCTGGAACCCAGGGTTTGGAAATCTATGCGAATGTCCGCTGTGATTTTTTTAGCAGTGTTAGCAAGACCCTTATCCAGCATATCAGACAGTTTCAGTATGAGATCCCCTGAGGATAAGGATATATCTCTGTCAATACTTCCTGGAGTCACAATGCCTTCCATATGAGGAGAGATTGACCCCAATGGGGTGAGAGTGTAATCACCCAGCGTTCGCTCCAGGAGCGATTCAGTGGAAGCTGGGGATGGGGTCACAGGGGGGGGGGAACAGGATGAGTAGCTTGAGGGGTGAAATTCAATATAGCTGGCTGAATCACTTGCCTGTTCCCCGATGCCTCCCCGCTGTGTGTGTCCCGCTGCTGACTTGCGGCCGCCATCTTGGATTCAGCCTGGAAGTCTCCGGCGGTGAAACTCTGTCCCAGGTCTCGTCGGACGGAGCTACCTGGCATGGGACAGGAGCCCGGGTGTTCCTTAACCGATGCCCGAGGTCCGCTATCTTTTCCCCGGGATGGATCCGGCTACAGGGGCGCTGGATGGCTAGAGCAGAGCGGAGGTCCCGGACTACGCGGCCATCTTGGATTCCGCGCGCATGCGCCTCCGTTAATAATATTCTAATGGGCACTATCTGCATTTGGTGTAAAAAGGATTTAATGATAACCAATAATGCTGACAGCTACACTCAAAATATTTCCAATAACAATATAGAAAGAAAAATATGTTGAATAAGTGCATATACAAACTCATAAATACATGACAGTAAACAGTCCTGTCGTAGAGAAATGCGTGACCACATGCTGACATCATTCTCGTGGACAAGCCAAGCCTGGCTGACCATACCGAGCAGGCTGACTGGATCTGGATTCCTTTATACTGCAGGGTAGCTTGTGCTCCAGCTCCCAACAACACAAAAGCTAAATCCATCCAGTCACAGACTGAAAGACACAGAACTCGAAAGCTGCCACACAGCCTGACAGCTTGCGCTCCAGCTTCCCATTTCAGCTGTCCTGACACCTACTGCAGCTGCCACTTGCTACTCTGTCACACATCAACCCTGTCTACACCAGGGGTTCCATTCACCAGTTTCCACCAGCCTAGATATTACCAACATTTCCAAGGATAACACGTATAACTATTTCCACCAAGTGAGTGCAATACCTATCTCCTATTTATTATGGCACCATTTTTAACATTCTAAATTTGGATGGAGGCACCCTCTTCATTTATATTTGTATTTGTATTAGGTACTAAGGAGCCATATAAGGGGAACTACCACCATCTGAACTTACTTTTATCAATCTTTACATCCCATTCTTCATTTATTTGCTGTTGATAAAAAAATAATAACTTTCCCTGCCATTCAGTAGCATAACAGCAGTGCAGTAGTTCTTCCTTTATAAACCCAGAGAGCTACATGTGGAGATCTCTTTCTATGAGAAGGAGAAGGCTTGCCAGGGGCTTGTTTTGTTGTTGACTGGAAGAAGCCCATCACATGTCAGAGAGGGATTTGTCCTATTTAGTTAGCACCTGGATTGCTAAGACTCTTTTTCAGTTTGGTTTCTGTTTATTTTTATTGAAAACCCTTTAAATATAGTAAAACTGACTAGAAGCCAGGTGTCACATACCTGATGGTAGAGCCCAAAATGCAGGGAGCGGCCTCTCCTAAGCCTCTGACTCAGGAGCCCCTGGTAGAGCAGACAGAGGGTCACGAGTCTAGAGGGGCACAAGCGCCTGATGGCTGGTTGGGTAGCGGACCAGAAGGGGTAGCAGGAAGGTGTGCAGTGGTCCTGGCAGGATTCCAACAGCAAGTCGAAACGGATGGATGGCACTTGCAAGACAGGGATCAAGCAGGTGGCACAGACCGGGTTGAGCATAAGCGTGCGGATCAGGAGCCAGATTAAGTCCCAAAGGGAGGTCAAAGTCCAGGCTGGGTCGGTACACAAGCAGGCAGAGATCAGAGCCAGGGGTCGGGTAGAAGCGGTGGTCAATCGTAGCCAGGGGGTCAGGGGCAGGTTGCAGACAGACTTGGTCAGAGGAAGCCGGGTCAGGTAAACAGGAAGTAAACAGGTAACAGGTGCAGATTCTCCAGGGATACACTGTAGACAGGACAGCAAGATGATGAGGGACCAGGCTGTTTAAATAGCGTGTCTTTGGCGCCAAACGCCGTCACCGCGTGCGCTCTCCCGAAGCGCACGCACGGCCAGGACTGGATTCTCCTGTCCTTGCTGTTGACAGAAAAACTGCTGGGACGTCTTCCATGACACCAGGATTTAAAGAAAATATAATATGGAAATTAAATTGGCTACCAAACATGTGGAACCCAGACATCACTGAAGTGAAAATCACAATCTGGGAAGATTTAATGTGATTTTTTTAGAGTGGTTATTTTTTTGTTATTATCTTTCTGAAAAATAGCCAGTATATTATATTACCTTGGTACTACAGTATATAACACTTTAAAATGTGCATGAAAACAGGAACTTATTATACCAGAAGTTTCAAAATAATATTATAATCGTGGTTAAAAATGTAATCCAAGTGTAATATGAAAATTAAGTAACAATATATAACAATTGAGCACAAAAACAAATCATATGCCACATACTATATGTCAAATACTTTTTTTTTTTTTATATCAAACAAAACGTGTTTATTAAGCACAAAATGTAAACATACATACATGATTCAGAGCAAAAGAAACATATACAGACCTATGTCAAATACTTTACACAAATGAAAATAGAAAATAGAATATGGTCTTCTAAAAAATATAAAAAAGCACAATGCTGCAATTATAAAATAATATCTAGCTATGCAATTTACCTATTATTACCAATTATCCTTAAACAATACCTAATTCAAGAGAGTGAACACAAATGATAATTTTCACTCATTTCCATACACAATCCATAACCCCACATCCAAATATACACAGACAAAGACTAAGTAGGTCTGGTTGCCAATCAGAACCAAATTGACAAGCAGAGCCTAGGGCCACTAAGGGAAAATGGGAATTAGCACACTTTAGTGAATCTGGAACTTGAACTATAAGAAAAATGATAGACATTGATTATCATCCTAGCATGACTCTTTTGTGATTTATTGCCAGAGTCCTGATATCATTTACTTTCCTTGTGCTGCCCCTAAAGAATCATATAAGGCTCAATAATATGTGTCTTTTCTGACATGGGAGTTCAGCATTGGCTTTAATTGTGCAAGAAAAGTAGATTAATAGTGATATGGTAGAATGCCATCATTCAGCTCTATGATTGAAATCAATCTGCTTGCTCTGTTCAATAAATCATTTTAAATGTTCAGCTGTGGATGTGCAGTATACTCAGTCATAGCCATGTTAGTCCCTGGGTAAGTTACATGTGTTTGCACAGAATATCTATTTTTTATTATATGCACTGTATAATGTTCAAGTAATCCATATCTGCTGCATGTAGAAATAGCTGCAATCAATTTCTTCTGGTTACAGGCCATTAAATATTGAAACAAATAAAACATGCAAAGATTTTTTTTTTTTATATAAATAGTTTTACACTGAGCCAAGGATGTTTGTTAATGTTACAATGCAATAAAGTACACGTTTAAAAAAAAAAATCTATTTCCAATTTATAAAAACAAATTCATTCATCTTAAGATGTGCCTGTGGCATGTGTTTACAAGTTGGCAATGGTTTATTTTTCAGAGTGTACATTAAAAATAATTATGAAGTTAAAAAGTGGCATGTGCATGGGAACTGAATAAGAGAAAGATTGGATGATATAATTAGGCTGAAACAGGAAATCTGAAACAGAATGCTCATAAAAACCAAGCCGATTTCTTATGTTTAGTAGTTATGCCTGACAATGGTCACAGTTTTGCCCTAGTTTTCACAGACCAGACCCTCTGAGGAATAAAAGAAAAAAAAATGTAGCTTAGGGGCTTAGGGGAAATAAGCCATCAGTAATTTATTAAAAGAGAACATCCAAGTGCTTGTTGTGAGAAACTGTCCACTCTTTCTACACTCTACAGTAAGAAAATAAAAGACCATAGATCCTAAGGACACGTTTAACCACTTCAGCCCCGGAAGGATTTACCCCCTTCCTGACCAGAGCACTTTTTGTGATTCGGCAGTGCGTCGCTTTAACTGACAATTGCGCGGTCGTGCGATGTGGCTCCCAAACAAAATTGGCGTCCTTTTTTTCCCACAAATAGAGCTTTCTTTTGGTGGTATTTGATCATCTCTGCGGTTTTTATTTTTTGCGCTATAAACAAAAATAGAGCGACTATTTTGAAAAAAATGCTATATTTTTTACATTTTGCTATAATAAATATCCCCAAAAAATATCTAAAAAAACATTTTTTTCCCCAGTTTAGGCCGATACGTATTCTTCTACATATTTTTCGTAAAAAAAAAAACCGCAATTAGCGTTTATTGATTTGTTTGCGCAAAATTTATAGCGTTTACAAAAAAGGGGGTAGTTTTATGGCATTTTTATTAATATTTTTTTTTTTACTAGTAATGGCAGCGATCAGCGTTTTTTTTCGGTACTGTGATATTATGGCGGACACATCGGACAATTTTGACACATTTTTGGGACCATTGGCATTTTTATAGCAATCAATGCTATAAAAATCCATTGGATTACTATAAAAATGCCATTGGCAGTGAAGGGGTTAACACTAGGGGGCAGGGAAGGGGTTAAGTATGTTCCTGGTGTGTTCTAACTGTATGGGGGGGGGTTGACTCACTAGGGGAAATCACTGATCTCCTGTTCATACATTGTATGGACAGAAGATCAGCGTTTCCCCCGCTGACAGGAACGAAAGGTATGTGTTTACACACATACCTCCCGTTCCCCGCTCTGTAACGAACGAGCGCGCGGGCACGCGCATGGGACTTGGGGGGCGCGCGCAGGCCGCCGGCGGTGCGCGCGCACCCTCTAGCGGCCAAACAAGATAGGACGTACAGCTACGTGCTCCCGCGTAGCAGTGCCACCGTCCCGCAGTAATATGACGGCGGGCGGTCGGCATCTAGTTAACTTAAACTGATATTCCTATTTTGAATAATCCTTAAAGTGATTGTAAAGTCTATTTTTTTTCTATTAAAACTACAAAAATGTAACACTTACCTGCTCTGTGCAGTGTTATTGCACAAGGCAGCCCAGACCCTCCTCTTCTCTGGTCCCTGGCTGGTGCTCCTGGCCCCTCCCTCATGTTCAGTGCCCCCAGAACAAGCATATTGCTCTGGGGGCACCCAAGCCAAGCCACAGCTCTGTGTATCCATTCAGACATGGAGCCATGGTTTGACCCTGCACCTATCTCTCCTCATTGGCTAGCTGAGTTTTATTGACAACAGTGGGAACCAATGGGATTGCTGCTATGTGTCTGCTATTTAGGAGGGAGAGTCCTGGGAGGCTGAAGTACTGGATAAGAGATGGGCTCAGGTAAGTATTAGAGGGGCTGAGGGGGGCTGCTGCACACAGAAGGCTTTTTTATCTTAATGCATAGACTGCAGCAGGATAAAAAACCTTCTGACTTTACAATCACTTTAATGGGCTGAATCACCCATCATCTACTTTTAATCCTTGGACACTCCACTGGCAAGATTTCCTCTCCCTCATTTCTCAGTTTACCAAACTTGCAAGGCATGAATTAGACCATCATGCTCTCACATTCCCCAGTCATCTGTTTATTTTTGCGTTATTCAGAATCCAGTAAGGCAAATTACACCATTGTTTGGCTTTTTAATGGCCACAGTAGCTGGGTGTGAACAGAAATCAAAGATCTGATTGGCTGCCATGGACCAACACATAGTAGGACTCATTTATTGGTGTTCATTTGCATTGTTTAAATATATGTATATATATATATATATATATATATATATATATATATATATATATATATATATATATATATAAACTTTCTGTATTAGACTATGACAACCCATTATAAATGAAGTTAGTTGGAAACAAACATTATTTAAAGTTGGTTTCAGTATGGTTTGGTTAATCTAAGGCATCTTAGTCAGTTGCATGAATGGAACATTGATAAATGCTTTTGAATAAGACTCAGCCAAGGTTCACACTGGGTGTGATTTAGTTCGATTTGAGATGCGATTTCACATGTGAAATCGCATCTCAAAACAGTGGCAATTGCCGGTAATGACACCGTCCCAATCCGTGCGATGCCGCATCTGCGGTGCTGCACCGATTTCAAAAAGTAGTTCCTGTACTACTTTTTGCGATTTCAGTACGCGATTTACATTGACATCTGTGCAGAACCCTGCACAGATGTCTCCTAAATCGCGCCGAAATTGGGACTGCCAGAGGGAGTGAAATCGCGTGAGTTCAGCTGAAATCGCGCAATTTCACTCCCGCAGCCCAGTGTGAACCAGGGCTTAATGTAAAATAGTTTCATTTATTAAATGGATACAACTTTTGTATGATTCCCAAAGTGCAAGGATACAGGTGAATGGATGTGTGTCAGCCCCTTTCTCATTGACCAGAGGGACAATGCAGGCATGTCCTCTGTCCCCACCAGTGTTGTAAGTAACGGCGTTTAAATAAACGCCGTTACGTAACGATTGGCCCTGAAGGGGTAACTAGTAATCTACCTGATTACTTTTCCCCCAGCGAGAGCGCCGTTGCCGTTACATTTGCTCCGTTACCTCGTTACTTACAGCGTGTGCGCGCGGCGCCGGTTGGGGCAGTACGGGTCATGTCTGTTCTAATTCCCCTCACCTCAGGGCCGGCGGGATAGCATTGTGATTGATTGGGTGAGTGACTGACTGTGTCACAATCACACACATGCATTGATGATGTAAAAAAAAATAATGATTGGTCGCCGGCGGGCATGTGACTCTCAGTGTGGGTGGCACTGGCGCTGGCCTGGCACTGCCAGCGCCACCCACACTGAGAGAGTCACATGCCCGCCGGCGACCAATCATTAATTTTTTTCGATACAACATGTGATGATGATGACTGAGTTGACAGACAGTCACCCACCCAATCACAGTGGCAGACTGGCAGTGGCTTCACCTGTGACGCGCCCCCTGGAGTCTCCCGAGTCCCGCCCGCGGCCGCCTGCAGTCTCAGATGGTCAGACCCGCGTCACACTCGCGCCGTGACTTGACTCTTGAGACGGGACTCGGGACTGAGCCGGCCCGCCGACGATCACACCCGACTCAGTGAGTGACCCACCCAGGCCATCCATCCCCCGCGGAGGCTCCGCACGGCGCACCACCCACCACGGAGCGGAGTCCGGACCGAGGCCTCAGGCCTGAGGCCAGCACAGCAAGCTTAGCCAGAGTGGAACCAACCAACACCAGTCCACACACCACACCAACCACACCACCAGGCAGCAACAAGTGAAGCACTGTGGCAGCAGACAGGAGGAGGTGAGGTGCACCGTGCAGCACCGTCCCCCACCACTGACCGAGTCGACCGACTGTGGCCCCTGCCCCTGGCCCCTGCGCATCCAGGTCCCAGCCCAGATGAGGAGCCGATTGGAATTGGGGGGGGGGGAAGCGCTCACGCCGCTCAGGTGGTCAGTTGGTCACACGGTGTCGGACGGTGTGACACACACACTGCTGGTCTTTTTTTTATACTTCATGAGAAGTTGTCTGTTGCTTAGACTCCAATTTTATCTGTCGACTGTCTGTAATTAAATATAGGCTTAGTTAGTGACACTGACAGTCAGATAAGATAATAATTGGAGTCCTAAGCTTACTTTACAATTAAAATCAGCAGCAGCAGCCATCCAGCCAGGCAGTGTCAGTCACTCTCAGGCTCAGCTCAGCCAGTAGCACAGAGTTCATATTTCGCCACACCAGTCCTAAGGCCTAGGAGTCTAAGCAACAGACAACTTCTCATGAAGTATAAAAAAAAGACCAGCAGTGTGAGCTGACACTGTGGCTGCTGCTGCTGCTTGATTGTAACTGTAAAGCTTAAGGACTCCAATTATCTGTCTATAAGCATCAGCATGTTATATATTTATAGACAGATAATTGGAGTATTTTAAGCTTTACAATTAGACAATGTAATTTTTTTGAGGTGATATCATTCACCAATATTAACCTGTGTATCTTTCATGAATTATAGGGTTCCAGGCAGTCACCTCACCAGGCAACACTGTGGCCCTGCCCCTGCCCTGCGCAAGCCAGCAGACAGCAGCACCGACCGACCGACTGTGGTCCCTGCCCCCTGCGCAGCCACCAGCCAGGTCCCAGGTGAGGAGCCGATTGGAACTGGGGGGGGGGGGGGTGCGGCCTAGTCTAAGGCCGCCTTAGGCCTGGCGTGTGGCGAAATATGAACTTTGTGCTACTGGCTGAGTCTGACTGATACTATACCAATAATATCATACAAACCAAACCTGGAAATCTAGAAAGGATTTTAAGGTCGACCAGTGGAGGACCACATACACAAAAAATATATATATATTGAGTACAGTGCTATGAGGCTCATGCCTTTCTTTTTCTAATGTTTGCTGCTAATTTTAATGCAAGCCTTTGTTAGAAGTTGCAGAATACTTCCATCGATAGGAAAAAATAGGATCCCAGCTGTAAAACAATGCTTAGGATATTGCGGTTTTGTCTTGTATTATATTTAAATTAGCAGCAAACATTATTTAAAACAAGAGAGGCATGAGCCTCATAGTAGCACTAGCACTGTACTCAATATCTTTTTTTTTTTTTTTTTGAATGTGGTCCACCTTTAAAATCCTTTCTAGATTTCTAGGTTTGGTATAGATTTAAAAAAAACATGCCCTGCAGTAGAAAAGTCACCCAAAGAAAAAAAGGCATATGAATGATAAACCTTAAATTCTATATCATATTTGCCATGTATTTGAAAGAAGACACGCCCATTTTTTTTTTGCTTTTATTTAGGTGCACTTCCCCCCCAAAAAAAATACAAGAGAGGAATCAAGGAGTCAGACTCAGATCACGGTCAGGTACCACCGTACCACACTGCCAGTACCCCCACCAGTGGAGTGCCACACCACCAGCCGTCAGCAACAGCAACAATGGCGACGAGCTGGGGAAGATCAAAGTTAGCATTCTCAAACTGGAAGTACCGTGACTACTTCTCCTTGATTGAAATTAAAGGCAAGAATGTTTATGTAACATGCACGCTATGCTCAGGAAAAAAGACTTTGTCCACATCTGTTTCAAGCAACTCAAATCTTTTGAAGCACCTCACATCAACACATGCTAACGTGACACTTGTTGCTGCTGCTGCTAACCCAACCCCGAATGCAGCTAGCGGAGTAGCCGGACCATCTCTCCTAAAACAAGCAACGCTCGATTTTTCTGGTCAGTATCAGGTGACCAAGCCCGAGCTGAATACATTGATTGCAAGGTATGTTGTTGAAAACATGCTCCCCCTGTCCACTGTGGTGTCTGAGTCATTCAGAGCTATCCTTTCTAAAATACCACTACGAGGAGAAGGAAAGGGGGTTGCCCCATGCCGAAACACTTTTGCTAAATTCTTGGACAGTGAATACGAAAAAATGATGATTGAGCTCAAAAAAACATTTGAGGAATTACAGTACATTGCAACTACAGCAGACATCTGGACTTGCCACAATAAAAGTTACCTGGGTGTGACAGCACATTGGATCAATCCAAATAACCTGGAAAGAGAGAAAGCAGCTCTTGCCTGCAGACGGTTTAAGGGGCATCATAGTCATGACGCCATAGCAGTTGAGCTTGACAATATACACTCAACATATGGGATAACACACAAAATCACAGCAACAGTGACTGATAATGGCTCAAATTTTGTAAAAGCATTTAAAAGGTACCAGCCACTTGAGGAAAGTGATTCTGAGGAAGACGAAGATGAGGTGACCTTTACAGAGATTAATGATGCTCTACATGCAAGAGGTGATGATATTGATGGTGATGTGATCACTTTGCCCCCCTACAAGAGATGTGCATCACACACACTGAACCTGATTTCATGCACAGATGTTGACAAATGGCTGCTGTCAAAATCTGCAACAAAGGCTGTTTATAGAAGTGCTACTGCCAAATGTACTGCCCAATGGAACAAGACTAGTCGATCAGCTTTGGCTACTGAAACAGTTGATGAGTTGGTGTCAAAAAAGCTGCTTGTACCTTGTACAACACGATGGAATTCCTTCTATGATGCTCTGGCTCGAATCTGTGAAATATCCATGGTAGACCTTAACACCATTTCCTCCAAATTAGGACTGCCAGCAATAACGGAAAGGGAACAACAGTTTTTAAAGGAGTACTGTATTGCGATGAAGCCCCTTACAGTTGCCTTGGATATACTTCAGGGAGAAGAGAATTGTTTTCATGGTACACTCCTACCAACAATTGAGACATTAATGTTGAAGACAGAAGCCCTTCAAAGTGGCCTGCAAATACTGAGGGACCTTCCTGACGCCATAGTCACAGTAAGAACTTGAACGTCATATTTTATTGTTTATTAAGTGAACATTGCTGTAGTACTCATAATACTAAATACAACTGCTACTGATTATGATTATTATTCCAGTCTATCAAAACCAGATTTGCTGATGTCCTGGGAAATGAAGAGGCTATACTTGCTGCCGTATACACAAAAAGTCCCTCCAGGGGGTGCTACAAGTATTATAGCAACACTATGAAATGTGAGAACCAGTAAAATCTAATACAGTGCAGCTGTCAACCAAGAAATGGGCAAAGAACATACAGACAACAGAGACAGCGCACAGTGAATTAAAATTTATAATGACATTTAATAGTCCAAAACTCATATACACATTAATTTGCACAGAAATCATAAATTAAAAATTAAAAATATATATATATATATAGAACTGTTCACCTAGAGTCCATAGGGAAACATTGCCTATGAAGGAAGGGTTAAATAACTCGCTTTAGAGAAGTAGCAAAATAGTTGGCTTAAAAACGTAAGTAATGTGCTGGGAGGTACAATACCTCTGTGGGGAGCTCTCCTCTGGACGGCTATCAGTGTCCACTCATAGCCGTCCAGAGGAGAGCTCCCCACAGAGGTGTTGTACCTCCCAGCACGTTACTTACATTTTTAAGCCAACTATTTTGCTACTTCTCTAAAGTGGGTTATTTAACCCTTCCATCATAGGCAATGTTTCCCTATGGACTCTAGGTGAACAGTTCTATATATATATTTTTAATTTTTAATTTATGATTTCTGTGCAAATTAATATGTATATGAGTTTTGGACTATTAAATGTCATTATACATTTTAATTCACTGTGCGCTGTCTCTGTTGTCTGTATATACTTGCTGCCGTAACTCTTCCAAAATTCAAGCTTCGCTGGCTGCGGTCACAGGAGTTAAAGGATAAGGCTAAGGCAAGTTTGCTGGCAGAGTGCCGAAGAATTGTCCTTGAAGAACCACAACAAGGTAACAACACATCTACACAACAACATCACACAGATTCAGCCAAAGAGAACGATTTATTTTCCTTTGAAGAGGATGAGGAGGAAACAACCTCTTTAGCAGAAAACCAGGTGGCAGACTATATAAAATTTTCAGCACAAAATGTTGACTCTCTGTGTGTATTTTCTCTTATCAAGAACATTTTGCTACGTTACAATGCTGCTACTCCATCTAGCGCACCTGTTGAGAGACTGTTCAGCCTGGGCAAGCTTGTCTTCTCTCCAAAGAGGAACAGACTGTCAGACCAAAAATTTGAAAAGCTTCTCCTCCTACGTTACAACCACTGGTTTAGTTAGATGATGAGAGGAGTTCAGAGTTGGATAGTGTTCTGTTTATTGTGCACTGCAGTATTATACAGTTAATTGCACTAATTAATAAAGGCGAGAGTTTCCTTTGTCTCCTATTAGTATAAGAAACTAAGGAAAATCTGGCCTTTAATTAATGCAATGAATTATCTATATCTGTATAATTGTTTAAAAAGAAACAAAGGAAAATCTGGCCATTAGTACAAATCTCTGTAACTGTATATTCAGCCTACTAGTGCACAGTTAAGATTTGGATAGTGTTCTCCAACTCTTAACTATTCAGAATCAGTACAGTAACAAAACTTCCGTTTATTGTGCACTAGTAGGCTAAATATACAGCTACAGAGATTTGCACTAATGGCCAGGTTTTTCCTTTGTTTCTTTTAACACTATTATACTGATAATCGCACTAATTAAAGGCCAGATTTTTGTTTCTTTTTACCCACGTTTACATTTGTGTGTCTTAATTTTGCACTTGAATTCTAGTTTAAATATTTTTTTATTTTTTATGTTTCTGTGCATACCATTCATATGATCTATGGCAGGCTGCGCCGCTGCAATCTATTGAATTGGGTTCAAATAAATACGAAATGTTCTAAAATACTGTATATAGTGTTTTTAATCTTCAATCAGTTAATATAAACATCTTTGATATTAAAGATGTTAGAGAACGTAATTGTATTGTAGAATATAAAAAAAATAAAAAATCAGTTACTTTTCCGAGTAACTAGTTACTTTGCCATTAAAGTAACTGAGTCACTAACTCACTTACTTTTTCGGGCAAGTAACTTGTAATTGTAACTAGTTACTTTTTTAAAGGAAGATGAACAACACTGGTCCCCACTTCTTTTTGCTCTGGCCCTTGAGCCATTGGCTGAGGCTATCCGCTCCTCTACAAATGTTGTTGGATTTCACAGATCTACAGGTGAACATAAGAAAGCACTCTATGCGGATGACACTCTAGTGTTTTTGGGGGACACAGGTCCATCCCTGTCTGTAGTTATGTCCTTAATGGAATAAATCCATAATGCAGCTTTTGGACCCTGTGAGTTTGAAGCATCCACACCAGGTTCATCGGATACCCCTGGTTACATAATTTAAATATTTGGGAATGGTAATTACATCAGATATTACAGAATACACAGACAAGAATATACTCCCTCTTATTGTCAAATTTAGAGTCAATTTGGTAGGGAGGGCGAACTTGGTGAAGATAGTGTGGATGCCCCAGATGCTACAGTATATGTACTACACAACTCCCCCATACGGTTGACATTGCGATTATTTAGGACTATCAATTCCATTTTTAGGGACTTTGAGTGGAAGCGTGGAAAACCTAGAATTAGGTTCGAAACTTTATAACAGCCTATAGATAATGGGGGAATAGTGATACCCAACCCAAGATTTTATTTTATTGCATCACATTTACAACACTAGCACGGCTGGGAGGTAGTGGACATGCAGGACCCTACACAGAATATAATAATATCACAACTTAAAAAACACCCTTTAGTTCAACCAATAGTAGCTCATGACTTTTAAAATAAAATAAAATTCCCTACTTTTTAATTGATTCATATGGTATGGGTATCAGTTATATGAAGGGGATGTTTTACTTCCTTTTGATATACTAAAAGACCGTTATCAGTTAACGAATACACTTTTCTACCAATATCTTCAAATACGCATTACAGATTTAGAGCTCAAAAATCCAACTACAGTATAAACACTCTAAAAAACTATCAGTCAAATTTGGCTATTTGCAAGAAACAAGGATTAATAGGAGACCTTTATTCTAATTTACAAATAAAAGAGAACACTGAAAAACATAACAATTGTTTTGCCAGGTGGCAAGGAGACATAGAGGATCTAGATGAGGAGAACTGGACATATGCCCTAGAAACACTTACCAGGAAATCCCTCTCACCCTCCCAAAGGTTATCCCAGCTTTATATCATACACAGTGCTCATTATACACCACAAAAACTCTATAGCCCCGTACACACGGCAGAGAACCTCGACGGGCAGAACACATCGTTCCGCCCGTCGAGGTTCTCGGCCGGCCGTCAGATTCGGCGACCAGCCCGTCGGGAAAGGCGACCAGCCATTCATCCCGACGGGCCGTTGAGCAAATAGAGAACCTGCTCTCTATTTGCTCGACGGGTTTTCCGACGGGCTGGGCTCGGCGAATCCGTACACACGGCCGAGGTTCTCGGCAGAATGAGGATCCCAGCGATGTTCTCGCTGGTTTCTGCCGAGAACCTCGGCCGTGTGTACGGGGCTTATGTTTGGGGAAAATATATAACACCTTTATGCCCACAATGCTCTTTATTTAATGGTGCCCTTATCCACATACTCTGGCAATGCCCAAAGCTTCATCGTTATTGGGAAAATATATTTGTAACCTTAAATTTATTATGCTCCACTGAGATAATAAGAACGTCTAAACTTGCACTACTGGGGATAATTCCTGATGGGACGTTACCAGTAGAGTTGCATACTATGTGGATACGATCCCTATATTTAGCATGTAAAGTTATTTTACAAAAATGGTCATCTGCTGATCCACCAACCCATAAACAATGGGTTGAGAAAATTAATTATATACTTAAAAGAGAAATATTAACATATAAGCATAGAGGTACACCCCCAAAGGTTTGGTAAAATATGGTCATGCTAGATAGATCTTAGTAATCAACTATATGATGGTTTACTTACTGGAGAGGAGTGGGGTAGAGGAGACAGGTGGGAGCAAGGAGTAGAAGTGGAGAAGTGAGGAGTAGAAAAGAAGAAATCAGTGCGTGATAGAAAGATAACTTGAAGCAGTATAGGGAAAGCTACCACAGTTTAATAATCGATATTAGTGGCGATCAACTTGAAGTGTAAAATGTATCTATGGGCCAGATTCAGGTAGATGGGAGCATCTTTGCTCTGGAGTAACGCTTCTCATTTACGTTACTCTGCCGAAATTTTAGGAGCAAGTGCTGTTATTCATGAAGCACTTGCTCCTAAAGTTGCGGCAGCGCATCGCAAATGAGCCGGCGGAATTCAAATTGGGCGGGTACGGGGCGTGTAGTATTCAAACTAAGCGCGATCCCGCGGCGAACGTACTGTGCATGCGTCGAGTGTCAATGCATCCCAGTGCGCATGCTCCAAATTCTGTCAGTGAACGTCAATGACGTCACATCCCCATTCATGAATGTTTTACGCAAGCGACGCGATTTGTTTTTTTCCGAAGCGATGACGACGCCTATACTTAAAATAGGATACTCCACTAGGGGGCTGCTTTATCTATACGCCGCGTATCGCTTCCGGAAACGTCGTAAAGTCACTGCGTCGCGCCCGAAAAAGATTGTGAATTGCCGATTCCCGCTCATTAACATATTTTTTGAGCGTAAATCGGCGGGAAACGCCCCCGGCGCCATTTTTAAGTTGAAGTAACAATGCGATGGCGAAATTCAATTGCACCGATCGCATCGGAACTACAACCCGGCGTTTCTTGTTTTCTGGTTACAGAAAACAAAAACGCCGGCTTAAAGTGACAGTTAGGCTGGCGGATCCATTGATCCGCCAGCCTAACTCTACCTGAATCTGGCCCTATGTCTTTATCAAGTTTTTTTTATTATATGCTAAGCTATTTTAGTCCGAGAGGTGTAAGCTTTATTTCTTCTGTGTGTTTTCCTATTTTTGATACTCCATGGATTAATTTGACATATTTGTATGTATGTTTAATAATAATAAAAAAAAATAGTTTGATTAAAAATATATATATATATATATATATATATATATATATATATATATATATATATATATATATATATATATATATATATATTTATTTATATATATATATATTAGACAACTGCTTATTAGTGCTGTCTGAAGGGAAACCATAAAAAATACACACATTCTCTAAATAACATGCTTGTGGGATACCCTAAACCTGCTAGTTTCATGGGCGTCCGCTCAATAGGGCAACGGGGGTCGTTTGCCCCCCCCTAGGATCGTAGGAGAAGACACTTGAAACAGTGAGAGCAGGACGGGCTTGGTAGTGCAGCAGCGATGAGACATGCTGACAGCGCAGGGAGAGCTCAGGTGGACTGACCCATATGCACAATGCTGTGTGTCTCACTCTGTTAAATTGTAACATGGGATGTCTGTGCAATGCAAATTCAGCCATAAAAACTGTATGGCTGAAATGGCATTTGCACCATAACTGTGCAGGACCCTTTTTTTGGAGTGGATGGGTGTTTACACCTATGCAATCCAATTCCTGCACCATTTCAAAGTTCTCACTGCAATCTGCAAACCGATATGGGGGTGTCATTAATTTTACATTGACACCCGTATCAGTTTGCAAAGGGCAGAGTGAACGGCCGACAAGCAACATGCAATGCAGGAATCGCATATATGTGAACTAGGACTCAAGTGGGTTTACACTGATGCAGTGCCTGTGTATACACAGATTTCCTGCATTTATCTCCATTTTCACCAAAGTCCCACAGACTTCTATTAGATTACACATTTTTTTTAACATTTTCTGAAAGTGCACTAAATGTTCTCTATACTGAATCTTTGGTGTGCTTTCAGAAAACGCAGTAAAATTACACAAGCTAATAGAAGTAGGGATTAAGTGCAGAAAAACTGCATATACACTGCGACAAACTCCAGTACACCAGTGTGAACCCAAAGGCTTCAGGATGCTGTGTAATATAAAGGCGTCCAGAGGTGCAGGGGGTTGTGTAATGTAAAGGGGTGCAGGGTGCTGTGTAATGTAAAGGAGTCCAGAGAGGGGGTACACAGTAGTGACAAAGAGATATTGAAAGATGCAGGGGCACAGTCGGGTGTTTTTACATTTTAACGTGGGGGGGCACGTTTTTAACCCCCTGCTAGCGGTCAAAGAAAGGGTTAAATGTGACTGTGTATCGTCGCTTCCGAAGCACTCCCCCCCCCTGAAAAAATTTCAGCGGACGCCCATGGCTAGTTTAGTTGTGAATCAGTACAATGTACTGCTTTGAAAATGACACTTAATAGAACTCTTGATGGCAGAGCTCGGGTCATTAACTATTTATGGTAAGGTGATCAGATTTTTTAAATGAAATCCAGGGACATTCTTTTTTTTTTGGGCAAATGGTAAACTATTTTATAAGCATATTTTCCTCAAATGATATATGCAGTGTGTGTGTCATATGTTTATGGAATGATTGTATGATATATACATGATTTCTCACATTTAGTTCATGAGATAAAAACAAGATACTTCTTAGGCCGCGTACACCGATGAGAAACCGATGAGAATGGTCTGATGGACCGTTTTCATCGGTTAAAACCGATTGTGTGTGGGCATCATTGGTTATTTAACCATCGGTTAAAAAAAAGCCAACTTGCTTTAAATTTAACCGATTAATCCTAACCTATTTGCAACCTTTAGTTAAAAAGATCCCCTCTTATGTTAAGGATTCCAAACACATCATTAACATATTATCAGATCTCCCAGTCACCCCCAATATGTGGATGGCCACTATAGATGTGACATCACTATATACCATCATACCTCATACGCTAGGATTTGAAGCCGTCCAATTCTTTTTAGACAGAGATTCAGGCCTCCATTCCAAACAGACAGCCTTCATCATGTCTCTGCTGAAGTTTGCAGCAGCATCAAATTATTTTTGGTTTGAGAACAATTTTTATAAACAGAATACAGGAGTGGCGATGGGGGCCAAGTACGCCCCCTGTTTGGCCAACCTGTTTATGGCCAAGTGGGAGGTAGGATGTCATCTACCCGGGGGACACCCCTCAGGTGGTCCTTTGGGCAAGATATATAGATGACATCCTCCTCCTATGGGCTGGCGAACATGGAGACCTGACCAATTTCATTGGATGTCTTAACTCCAATGATAGGGGGATACAATTGAAGTATGATGCCAGTCAAACAAAGGTCCATTATCTGGACCTAGTGGTTGAAATTAGGGATAACAGATTTGTCACCTCCGCATACTTTAAAGACACGGACCGGAACTCGTATATTCCTGTAGACAGCTGCCATCATGATCCATGGCTCAAAGGTGTCCCTAAAGGCCAATACCTTAGATTAAGACGAAATTGTTCCGATCCACAGGAATTTCAACATCAAGCTAGGGTGCTCACCGAAAGGTTTTTGGAAAAGGGGTATTGTAGTGTATCCCTACAGGGGTCTTTGGACCAAGTTCTCACAATGGACAGAAACAACCGTTTGCGAGATAAAGGGACTAAGGAGGATAAGAAATTCCTGGATGAGGTACCTTTTATCACCACTTACTCAACCCAACACAGGGCTCCCATCTTTTGAAAAAACATTGGCATGACCGATCCTGTATTGAAAACTATCTTGCCCCAAAAACCCTGTGTAATCTTTAAAGGAGTACAATCCTTAAGGAATAAAATATCCGCCAATGTTATAGACCCTCTTCGGAAGGGGTCTGGCCTCCTTTTTGACCATCTTAAGGGCTACTATAGATGTGGCAGATGTCGGGTCTGTACTTTAAATTCCAACAAACAGAGGTGTGTGAGAACATTTACCTCCACTGCTACCAATAGGGAATATAACATTGTACCTTGTATCACCTGTTCTTCTTTGGGCGTAGTGTACCTGGTGCAATGCCCATGCGGTATGCAGTATGTGGGTAGGACAAAGAGGGCATTCCAGGTGCAGGTAAATGAACACATTACGAACATCTTGTCAGGTTTTAAGGACCACTCTGTTTCTAATCATTACCGACTTAGACACAATCAGGACCCCTCCAATACCCTGTTTCTAGGGATTGATAAATACAAAGCCCATTGGAGAGGAGGTAATCTGGTGCGGGAAATATCACAAATGGAGATGGGCTGGATATTTCGCCTTAAGACCTACACACCTTTCGGTTTGAATATTGAGACGGATATGAATGAGTTCATAAATAATGCCTAGGGCACGCCTATTGTGATAAGCACACATGGAGGCGGATGTTGGAGATTAATTTCTATATATTTTTTATTTTTTATTTGAGGTATCACCTATATATATATATATTTTTTCCTCTTTAAATTCACTGTTAGGCTTTGTCCTTATTAATATTTAATATTATTCACATTAGATGAAATATTATACACTAAATCTATATAGAGATTTTGTGTACACACAGTGTGTAGGGTAAGTTAGTGTCTACTCACTTGGTTTAGATAAGGATAGATTAATGTTCAGCGATGAAGATTACTTATGAGTGATGGATTTTTCTTACTGTCCATCTCATTATTTGACTTTATTAAATATAAATTCACTTCACTTTTCAAATAGTGGTGATTCTTTATTATATTATTTTGAAATGTTGAAAGACGTTTTTTCCTTCTTCTTTTTTGGATATTCCATTATTATGACCCCTAGTTTCGATATAAATATTGATCTGGAGGCAGTTGTATGTTAATAATGACTAGCTCAGGACGATATTGTTCTCTTTCTGAACTGGGAATTTTTAGATTATTATTGTAATTTTCAATTGAGACGTAGATGGCGATAGAGCTCTCTCTGCCATGAGAATGTATTAGGAATGAAGTCTAGTGCCAGACATTTCCTCCTTTTCTGGTTTCTCCATCTTTTGGTTTCTTTGCTTTAGTTTCTTTTTCTTTTAGCTAAAGAATTTGATCCGTTCTCGCCCTCTGTTACTCTACATGCGGGTGAGTGTTTTATCCCAAAAGAGTTTTAATACGTACAATTTTTTGATACCTGAACGGTCGCTCTATGGCGGAAGCCGCACCGTTCAAGTAAGGGCATTTTTACCATATCCAAAATGGCGCCCTCGGGTCTAATGTGCTGCTCATCACAACAGGCGGCGGGTCCATTTATACGGTGATCCACTGTGTAGCCCTACCCCCATTGACAACGTCCTATAGTGACGAAACGCGTCTGGGTAGCCACGCAGTGACGTCACCACGCTCAGGAGGAGGGCTCCTACATGCCGGCCAGCAACATTTGTTATATGCTGTATTTTATCTTATGCTTGTAAGTATCACTTTTATATTTTATTAAATTTCCTACACAGAGTTACGCTATGTGCGCTTCCTTCTTTTATTCATCCTGAACGATTGGAGCCTACAGCCACTTATCCCCGATCGAACGGGTCACCATCACAACACCCATAGGATCCTAAGGAATCTAAAGGCCGTGGCTGGGTTATAGCCAATTGTCTGCAAAGCTTCCCATCTGGTAAGCTGCTCATTTATTTGGTGGTGGGTGCACTCTGCATACAAGTCACTTTGTGGTGTGAATCGTAGAAGGCTTCTAATTGGACCAAGCTACTCTTATGGACTGTTATTGAACTTTATTGTTTCATTGACTGTGATTATCATGTCTCAGAGTCTGCCTTTATTTATTTATTGGGTTTAATTTATTTTTGGCGCAGCTTGTTTTTTCCTTTGTTTTCACTTGTGTATCGCACGCCAGCTGCTGCCTTAGGTTGGGAGGGACTAATAGCGCGGTTTTTCAATTTTTTTGATTAATCCTAATGCCGCGTACACACGGTCGTTTTTTGCGATGAAAAAAAACGACGTTTTTTAAAACGTCATTTAAATTGATCGTGTGTGGGCAAAACGTCGTTTTTTGTCTTCAAAAAAACGACCAAAAAAAAATTCCAACATGCTTGAATTTTTTGTGTCGTTTTTCAAAACGTCGTTTTTTGTTTCACAAAAAGTCACCGTGTGTAGCAAAAACGTCGTTCAAAACGACGTTTTTCAACCCGCGCATGCCCAGAAGCTAGTTATGAAGCGAGCTTCAATGGAAAAGAGTGGTGAACGTAACCTTGCTTTTTGTGAAAAAACGATGGTGTGTATGCAAAATTGTGTTTGAAAAGTGACGTTTCAAAAACTTTGTTTTTTACTTCACAGAAAACTTTGTTTTTTTTCATCGCAAAAAACGACCGTGTGTACGCGGCATAACCGATAGGTCATTATCAATCGCTAGTAGGCACGAACCATCGGCTAAAAAAACATGCATGCTCAGACTAAATTAGGGGACGGGAGCGCTCGTTCTGGTAAAACTAGCGTTCGTTTTGGAGATGGCACATTCTACATTTACAGAGTTCTCCCATACTGACTTCTTTTATTTTTTGCTTGTGATCTCATGAATATTTTTTTCTTTTTTTTTTATAAAGCCAGATCTCCAAAATAATTTTTTGTACTCCAAATTCTTTTTGGAGAAATTTATTTATTTTTTCTCAACTTATCACAACAATGTATTTTTTTTTGAGACATTTCTTTTTTTTCTCAAGTTATCACAATAATGTTTTTTTTTTTTGAGACATTTCATTTTTTATTTTGTTATCAAGTTATCACTACATTCCCCCCCCCCCCCTCAAGGAGGTTGTGTCCTTTGTTAATTACACATTGTATTTCGGAAATGTTTGATGGCTATTCACCAGAAAAACATGATAGACATGCATTCAACTTAAATTAAATCTCCATTTATTCTGGTACAAACAATTAAACATGAAGGGCAACAATTGAGCACTCAGCCAAATCTATGTAGACTTTTGAGCCCAAAGGCTCATTCCACCATGATAACCATCAAAATCAATAACCTCTAATTGGGGTCACAATGTGCTCCCCAATCCCAGAAATCTGAAGCAGCAGCAGATGTCATACATAACACCAAGCTGTGGTACTACAACAACAACCTCCATTTTCTGGCATATCAGCTTGAAGTCACGGATTCACTTTCTAGTCTTCCTTGCAGCCTTCCTTCCACGGCCCCTTGCAGGTGGTGAGAATGTGGCAGCAGGAGGAGAAGGAGGAGACTGGGCCGGGTCACTGAGTTGTGTGGCCTCAGTCAGCAGGCCCCTTCTTCCCCTCTGCATTACAGATGCAAAAAGATCCTCTGCCAGGCGCTCCTCCATATTTTGCAGCTGGTCAGCAAGGTAGGAGCTGTAGCCCTCAACAGGGTTAACTGAAGGGGAGGCACCTGTGATTCAGTGCTGCCACTGGGCCTGGGCACATGCTGACTTCACTCACCCCTTCCTCCTCTTTGCTGATCTCTTCCTGTGTATAAAAAAGGGACTGGCATTTTTTTTTGGTAAATTGAACAGACTCTCATTCTGAACCCTGCAGTTGGCATCCCTGTCACTATATTTTCTGCACACCACTTTTGTTTGGGTTTTCAAGCTTTCAATTTGGTTAAAAAAAACATCTCGTTAAACCATAAATAATTTTAGGCCAAGAAATATGTTGTAAACTACTATACCTGATTGAAGTTGTTCAGATCTGGCTCCTCAATCTCAGCCAGCTCTGCGACACCCTCTGCAGGGGTGGGGGGGGGACAGTGGAAGGAATGGTGGAGGGAAGGGTGGAAGGAAGACTGTAAAGTGTGATTCTCTGGCCTCGATCTGATCGTCCAGAAAAATTAGGTGTTTATAGTACCTCAGCTTGGGCTCCTGTACTTCATCTGCTGCTGCTCCTGACCTCTGAGAAGCATGGACCTGTATAAAACGCTTCTTTAAGCATTCTTCATGTTCTTGATTTTATTATTTATTATCACGTTGGAAGTTAGCTCTGGTATCCAGGTCTGCATATAAGTGACCAATTGGTCATTTGTTGCCCTTCGAACATTCTTGTTATAATAGGATGGATTTGTTATTTAACACAGGTTTTTTACATTGCGATATTTGTCAATGAATCGCATCATATTCTCGGGCTAAAATATCCTCTGCCAGGGCCCATTGTCGCTTCTCCATTTTTGCAGCTGGTCAGCAAGGTAGGTGCTGTAGTCCTCAACAGGGTTAAGGGGGTGGTCATGATGGAAGCTGCCTCCATATTAACCTGCAGACACTCTTCCTCCAGCTGGGACATGCACCTCTGTCTTTTTTTTGTTTGTTTTTAAGAAATATGGTCTGGCATAGCAATGGCCAGTCAGGTTATCAGATGATTGTCTGACCTTAGGCCCAATGTTTGAAAGGTATGTGTGGCAAACCTAGCCACTTCTGAAACGCTGGACGTTACATGTCAAAAGGTTGTCTGTATTATAGGCTATGTATTCTGCTGGGTCTTATGTGGGCATAGTAATTGGTATGCTGGCAGCCGTAAGCCACTAGCATTCAAGTACTTTGTTTTATGTTGCCCAATCGGTGTTCGGCAGTTTTAAACCAAACTCCCACAACACATAACCCCAGACCCCAGCTATCAACCGACTTTTCCCTCGTGCAGCAATGCCTGATGGGAGAATTATCCAAAATGTTAAGTTCCCCATCTGGTCCTCCCTGTATTACCCCTGTTAAATCTATTTGGCTGTTTGGAAACCCCTTGCATGGGGAATTCTATAAATATGGATGCCTGTGAATAAAAAGTCAGTTGACTCTCAGAGCTGTGTGTCGTCTGGTTACTGGGGAGATTTGGGACATTGCCTTACTTTGCAATGCTGACTGTGGATTTACCCTGGTTACCAGCGGAGATCGTGGAGTTTAATATTGTACTCCGCTACAGTATGTCTCTGAATGCCTGTGCCAAAAAATAGGAAAAATGCAGCATGTAAAATGACAGTGTTCAGTTTATAGTCCGCCATGTGGATGGCTGTCTGGAACAGGCAGAATCATCTGGCCATTATCCCGAAGGCATTCTCGACAACCCTCCGGGCTCTGGCCAGCCGTAAATTAAAAACACTCCTCACCGGGTGAGAATCTTGGGGTGAAACGACCTCATGAGGTGTAGTCCAAGCCCAAAAGCTTCATCTGTGACAAAAAACACTTTGCCCACATTGTATTCATCCCGTGGCAGGGCCAGGCCACCAGTCTGGAGACATTGGGAAAACCTCATCTGCGCAAAGACTCCGTCACCGGACATCCGGACCTTGTTCCCCACGTCCGTATACGAAAACTTGTACTGTTCCGACACCACTACCATCAACACAATACTATGAAAACCTTTGTAGTTGAAATAGTATGACCCTGAATGGGGTGGCGGCACTATGCGGACATGTTTTCAATCTATTGCCCCTCCGCAATTAGAGAAGTCCTACTGCTGGGCAAATTGGGAAGATACAGTCTGCCATTTCTGTGGCGTGCAAGGAAACTGTGGAGTAAAACAAGAAAAATATTGCAATCACAATACAAAAGACATCCTTGTCCAACATCAGTATATCATTTATTAGTGGAGTGAGTATTTCATGCCAGAACTAAAATAGGCCCACTTATCAGACTACTCACCCCTCTGATGGGCCATTAAACATTTTAGAGGGGGTTCTAGCCGAGTTTGGGCCCAGAAAAATAAACCCTATATACATTGGGACACATTTTAAGGGGGGGGGGGGGGAACTACAATGGAGCAGACAAAAAAATTGTTGTAAACAGACTAGGATAGGTGTGTTTGGGCCTATGATAGCATGCTGGACAGGTTAGTGAAGGAAAATATGCATGTTGGCAAAAAAAGGATCAGTTAAATCTTACAACATGCATGGGGACAAAGGGGGCATTCAGAGCATATTACAATCATGGTAATTAGAGAATGATGCAAGAAATACAAGACATTAGCATACATTTAAGACATATATATATATATTGTGATGTGAAAGGAGACAACTTACCTTAATATAGACCTTCTGTATCACTTGTATGATGGCAGAACACTTAAACAGAAAGCAACCAAGTACAGCAAGGCCTGTAAAGAACAAACTGAAAAAAAGAAATCGTGCAGACAGGAACGCACTGCAAAACAGATACGACCTGACTGCAAACACTGAAAAACAGATACAAACCCACAAGCATAAACTGAACCCGAAAAAACAAGACTGAAAGGCGCAACTCGGCTCTAACCAAACTTTTACTAACACGCGGTGGCACCAAAGGCTTTGGCCTTCCTCTTTATAGTTCCGTCGTATGTGGTTTAAGTGTCTGTGCTCTGACACAATCGGTTATTTAACCAATAGTGTTTGGGCGCAACGGACCATCAGTCCGCTCCATCAGACTGTTCTCATCGGATGGACTGATCGTGTGTATGCGGCTTTAGAATTTTTTGGGACATGTTAAGAAGATAAGATGGAGAAAAAACTTCATAAAGTTCTTGAGAGATGTGGAGTGTATGGCAGTGGGTGGTATGTACCAGAGAGGGGTGCAGAGCATATGGCGGTGGGTGGTATGTACAGGAGAGTGGTGCAGAGTGTATGGCGGTGGGTGGTAGGCACAGGAGAGGAGTGTAGGGCAATTAGTGGTGGGTAGTATGTAAATGAGAGTAGTGAGGAGTGTATGGTGGTGGGTAGTATATACATTAGAGGGGTGCGGAGTGTATGGCGGTGGGTGGTATGTACAGGAGAGGGGTGCAGAGTGTACGGCGGTGGGTAGGGATGAGCCGAACACCACCCTGTTCACACCAGAACCTGCAAACAGACCAAAAGTTTGTGTACACTCTAGAACCCTGTTAAAGTCTATGGGACTCGAATGTTTGAAATCTAAAGTGCTAATTTTAAAGGCTAATATGCAAGTTATTGTCCTAAAAAGTGTTTGGGGACCTGGGTCCATGTATCAATGCAAAAAAAAAGTTTTTAAAAACACCATTTTTTTCGGGAGCAGTGATTTTAACCACTTCCATACCAGGCACTTACGCACCTTCCCGCCCAAGCCAATTTTCAGCTTTCAGCACTGTCGCAATTTGAATGACAATTGCGCGGTCATGCTACACTGCACCCAAACAAAATTGGCGTCCTTTTTTCCCCACAAATAGAGCTTTCTTTTGGTGGTATTTGATCACCTCTGCGTTTTTTTTTTTTTGTGCAACAACTAAAAATAGAGCGAAGATTTTGAAAAAAAAATAAAGTTTTTATTTTTTTCTGTTAATTTTTTTGTAAATGAGTATGTTTTCTCTTTCAATTATGGGCACTGATATGGTGGCACTGATGGGCACCGATGAGGTGGCACTGATGGGCACCGATGAGGTAGTTCTGATGGGCACCGATTAGGTAGCACTGATGGGCACTGATAGGCGGCGCTGGTATTGGGCACTGATGGGCACTCATGGGCGGCACTGATGGGCACTCATGGGCGGCACTGATGGGCACTCATAGGCAGCACTGGGCACTCATAGGCGGCACAGGTGGGCACTCATAGGCGGCACAGGTGGGCACTCATAGGCGGCACAGGTGGGCACTCATAGGCGGCACAGGTGGGCACTGATAGGCGGCACAGGTGGGCACTGATAGGCGGCACAGGTGGGCACTGATAGGTGGGCACTGGGCATGGATTGGCACTGTGGGGTGGCACTGACAGACACTGGGGTGGCACTGATGATCACTGAGGGGTGGCACTGATGGATCAATGTTGCCAATCAGTGCCCATGTGTGGGCACTGATTGGCATCATTTTTTTTACTGCCCCCCTTTTTTTTTTTGTCATTTTATTTTTTTGTCATTTTTTTTTTTGTCATTTTTTTTGTATTTTTTTTTTGTATTTTTTTTTATTACCCTGGTGGTCTAGTGTGGCGATCCGAGGGGGGGCTGCGCTGATAAACAATCAGCGCGAACCCCCCCTGTCAGGAGAGCCGCTGATCGGCTCTCCTCTACATGCGTCTGTCAGACGCGAGTGAGGAAGAGCCGTCGGCGGCTCTTCCTGTTTACATCGTGATCAGCCGTGATTGGACACGGCTGATCACGTGGTAACGAGGCTCCGCCGGAGACTCGTTACCGAGATCGGAGGTGCAGGGTGTCTGACTGACACCCCGCATCACCGATCGCCGCGCTGCGCGCCCGCACGGGCGCGTGCGGCATGAAATCGTGCTAGACGTTTGAGAACGTCTAGTCACGATTTCATAACCACTTCCCTGCCGTAAATCGGCTATTGGCCGGGCGGGAAGTGGTTAATAATGCTTAAAGTAAACCAATAAAAGTGAGATATTCCTTTAAATTTCGTACCTGGGGGGGTGTATAGTATGCCTGTGAAGCAGCGCATGTTTCCTGTGTTTAGAACTCTCTGCACAAAGTGTAATTTCTGAAGAAAAAAAAAGTAATTTAAAATCACTTGCGGCTATAATGAATTGTCGGCTTCATATAAGACGACCCCCTAATTTTCCAGCTAAAATGTTGGGTGACACAAGGGGGAAGATACAAGGGGACACAATAGGAAGCAGGTATTTTTCGTTGCCTTAAAATAATAGCTTATTGACGGTTTTGTTTCTTACTTACTTAGTTTGTTACCTGCAAATTTTGTAACTGTGACATTGTACTTGTCAAATGTTGTATCTAAAAAATCAAATAAAAATAAATAAACCAAAAATGTTGGTTTTGGGATATACTCACTGTATAAGACGACCCCTCACTGTGCCATCTGTAACATGCCTCACTGTGCCATCTGTAACATGCCTCACTGTGCATCTGTAACATGCCTCACGGTGCCATTACATTCCCTGCCTTGACGATTTCCCTACCTTCTTATGTTTTCAGAGATGTCAGATGGCAGCCATCCATTATTCAAAAGCCGCGCCTCCTCCTCAGGCTGTTCTGTGATAGGCGGAACACTAGTTTTCCCAGCAGAGCCTCTGTTCAGTGTTCAGCCTATCACGGATGTCCTCTCGTCCGAGGCCGAGGCTGAGGATGAGAAGGCATCCGTGATACACGGAACACTAAACAGAGGCTCTGCTGGGAAAATTAGTGTTCTGCCTATCACAGAACAGTCAGAGGAGGAGGCCAGCCGCAGGAAAAGAGGGGGGATGAGAAAGCACCCCCCCTCCTGAACCATACCAGGCCACATGCCCTCAACATTGGGAGGATGCTTTGGGTGTCTGTGACCCCTCAAAGCTCCATGTCCCCATGTTGATGGGGACAAGGACCTCATCCCCACAACCCTTGCTTATCGGAATCTGGACAAAGGGGATCCCCGATCCTGCCCCCCTATGTGAATTGGTAATGGGGTACATTTCACTAAGAAATTATAAAGAATTGTAAAAATAAAACACATACACACCATGGAAAAAGTCCTTTATTAAAAAAATAATAAAAATCTAGCGGTGGTAATCCACTCTCGGTCTCCGCTCCAAATTTAAAAAAAAAAGGTTGGTGCAGGGTTCACCTTAATATCCATACCAGACCTGAACCCATGCATTTTTTTTTTCAATTACTTTTGTCTGTATTGCTGGGACCCGGCAATTCATTATAGCCGTGAGTAGTTTTAAATAACTTTTATTCCTTTAGAAATTTCATTTTTTGCAGGGACTGTTATAAACACGGGAAACATGCGCTAATTTACAGGCATACTATAGACACCTCCTAGTTATGAAATTTAAAGGAATATTTCACTTTTATTGTTTCACTTTAACCACCTAACCACTTAAGGACCACCTACTGCACATACACGTCGGCAGAATGGCACGGCTGGGCACATGCACGTACAGGTAAGTCCTGTGCTATTGCCCAGCCATGGGTCATGGGCGCGCATCCGCCCGTGACCCGGTCCAAAATCCGGCAATCGGTCCCCGGAGCTGAAGAATGGGGAGAGCCGTGTGTAATCTGTGGCGGCGTCATCGATCGTGTGATCTCTTTTATAGGGATACACAATTGATAACATCACACCTACAGCCACACCCCCCTACAGTTGTAAACACACATTAGGTCACACATCACCCCTTCAGTGCTCCCTTGTGGTTAACTCCCGAACTGCAAATGTAATTTTCACAGCAAAGAATGCATTTAAAATGCATTTTTTATTGTGAAAATGACAATTGTCCCAAAAATGTGTCAAAATTGTCCGAAGTGTCCGCCATAATGTCGCAGTCACGAAAAAAATCGCTGATCGCCGCCATTAAATAATAAAAATGCAATAAAACTATCCCCTATTTTGTAAACGTTATAGATTTTGCGCAAACCAACCGATAAACGCTTATTGCGATTTTTTTACCAAAAAAAAGTAGAAGAATACGTATCGGCCTAAACTGGGAAAAACATGTTTTTATATATATTTTTGGGGGATATTTTATTATAGCAAAAAGTAAAAAATATTGCATTTTTTTCAAAATTGTCGCTCTATTATTGTTTATATCGCAAAAAATAAAAATAAAATACCACCAAAAGAAAGCTCTATTTGTGGGAAAAAAAAGGACGCCAATGTTTGTTTGGGAGCCATGTCGCACGACCGTGCAATTGTCTGTTAAAGCGATGCAGTGCCAAATCGCAAAACCTAGCCAGGTCCTTTAGCTACCTTTATGCAGTTAACCCTCTTCCATTCATGGAAACCCTTACTCTTCAACTGCAAGTAAACGGCCAGGAGACCGTCCGGATTCTACTCTGCTATAGGCCACCTGGCCCCAAGTCGCAACTGCTCCCATCTTTGACGGACTTTGTCTCCACCTATACCCTGAATAGCAAACACCTTTTGCTGCTCGGGGACTTCAACCTCTGGGCCAACTCCCTGCAAGACCCCATTGCAGACGCCTGCATCGACCACCTGGAAGGATTAGGGCTTCAGCAACTAGTATGTGGGCCCACACATGCTTCAGGTCATACGCTCGATCTTATTTTCAGACAAGATCTGGAAATAAAAATCTTGGAAAATGAACCATTGCCATGGACAGATCACCATGCAACTAAATTCATTATTTCTGAATTCCCCCCCTTAACAAAAACATCAAATCCAGTGACAACACACTGGACCAGATGTCAGAAGAAGCTCCACTCGGAACTCTTCAAAGCCACGCTAGGGGAAAAAATAAACACAATTCAGCCGCACCAAACAGCGGAAGAAACACTGGAGGCCATAAACACAGCACTATTGCAGTCAGCTGACTTGATAGCGCCAAAACGAAAGACCCAGATCAGGAAAAATAACTCTGGCTGGTTCAACAACCAGCTGGCGTTACTGAAGCAAGAGCGCAGAAGGGCAAAAGCAGCCTGGAAAAGAAGCTCTTCAGATGAGAACCTCTCGATCTACAAGGCAATAACCAGAAAATACTACAAGCAAATCTTCGAAGCCAAGAAAAACTATTTTTCTGAGGCTATCAACGGTGCCCTAAATCGCCCCCGCGAACTCTTCAAGCTGGTCACTCAGACCATGAATCCAGGATGTCTTGAAGCCCCCAACTTGGATACACAAGAATTTTGCGATGAGTTATCGGATTGCTTCATTAACAAAATTGAGGCAATCCGGCAAAGCATTCAGCAAAACAATTGCCCTCCCAGCCCCCCCCGTAGTCATTTACACAGCACCGGCAGCAATTCACCACTGTTTGGTGAGTTCACGCTGGAACCCATCTCCATTCAGACCACTAAAAATATCATCGGCACTATGCGCAACAGCACTGCGCCAAATGATATTATCCCCACCAAACTGCTGAAGGAATGCGCCGACATCCTGGCACCTCCTGTCACGCAGCTTATCAACCAATCCTTCAGGGAGGGCATAATGCCGTCCCAGCTGAAGGAGGGCTTCATTCAACCCATCTTGAAGAAAGCCACCCTGGATCCTAAGGATCCACTCAACTGGCGCCCCATAACAGGCCTAAATGTTCTCTCCAAGGTAATGGAGAAAGCAGTGGTACAGCAGCTGCAACAGCATCTAGATACCCACAACTTACTCGACCCATTGCAATCAGGATTCCGTCCCGGACACGGGACGGAAACAGCATTGCTTAAGATATGGGACGACGTTCTCGAGGCCGCAGACGAAGGAGAATCTTCTCTTCTGGTTCTGCTGGACCTAAGCGCAGCCTTTGATACAGTTGATCACAAGCTGTTATTGACTCGGCTGGCTAATATAGCCAAAGTCGCAGAAAGCGTTCTATCCTGGTTCTCCTCTTTTTTGGATAACCGATCGCAAATAGTGAAGCTAGGACCCTTCACTTCTGAACAACGCACATTATCGTGCGGGGTCCCTCAAGGATCTCCCCTGTCGCCGATGTTATTCAACATCTATGTGCGTCCTCTTTTCGAAATCATCAGCAGCCAAAAACTGCTATATCACTCTTATGCAGACGACACGCAACTGTACTTCCGCATTTGCAATAAAAAGGATCACCACCTCAACCTAGACACATGCCTCTCTTTGATAGAGGACTGGATGACAAAGAGTTATCTCAAACTCAACGGAACGAAAACAGAACTTCTTCTGTTTCACGCCAAGCGTAGGAATCAATCGACAACAACCTGGATCCCCCCGCCCATTCTGGGCAAAATCATCACCCCTAGCGCCAAAGTCAAAAGTCTTGGGGTCATCTTTGACTCCGACATGACAATGAACGCACAAATAGGGGCAGTAGTCAGCGGATCTCACTATCTGCTGCGCCTACTACGCAGACTCACGCCTTTTATTCCCAAGAAAGACATAGCGGTCGTGGTGGGAGCGATTGTAAACTCCAGACTGGACTATGCAAATGCCCTTTACCTCGGACTCCCCAAGTACCAAATCGCTCGTCTTCAAGTCGTTCAAAATACGGCCGCCAGACTTGTGACTGGGAAAAAACCCTGGGAATCAATCTCACCTTCACTGAGATCCCTTCACTGGCTACCAGTTAAAGACAGAATCACCTTTAAAGCTCTCTGTCTAACGCATAGATGTATCCATGGGAATTCTCCCCATTATCTATGCGAAAAATTAAAAGTTCACAATCCCAATCGTATTCTTCGATCCACCAATCAAAATCGGCTTCAGATACCGAAAGCCAGATACAAGTCCAAAGGAGACAGGAGATTCGCTGTCCAAGGTCCCAGACTATGGAACGCCTTACCAGCCAGCATTCGGCTATAGGAGAACTACTTAGTCTTCAGGAGAAAGATTAAGACTCATCTCTTTTGATCTCAAAGGAGACAGGAACAACAAGCGCCCAGAGGCGATTTACTTCGCATGTGCTGCGCTATATAAGTTCTTCATTCATTCATTCAAAGGACCTGCGCTATAAACAAAAATAGACCAACAATTTTGAAAAAAAAATCAATATTTTTTACTTTTTGCTATAATAAATATTCCCCCAAATCATATATAAAACATTTTTTTTTTATCAGTTTAGGTCGATACGTATTCTTCTACCTATTTTTGGTAAAAAAAAAATCGCAATAAGCATTTATCGATTGGTTTGCTCAAAATTTATAGTGTTTACAAAATAGGGGATAGTTTTATTGCATTTTTATTAATATTTTTTTTTACTACTAATGGTGGCGATCAGCAATTTTTTTTTGTGACCGCAACATTATGGCACACACATCGGACAATTTTGACACATTTTTGGGACTGTTATCATTTTCACAGCAAAAAGTGCTATAAAAATGCATTGTTAACTGTGAAAATTACAATTGCAGTTTGGGAGTTAACCACTAGGGGGCGCTGAAGAGGTTAAGTGTGACCTCATATGTGTTTCTAACTGTAGGGGGGCAGGGCTGGACGTGTGACATCATTGATCGCGTTTCCCTATATCAGGGAACACAAGAACAATGACACTGCCACTGTGAAGAATGGGGAAGGTGTGTTTACACACAGCTCTCCCCATTCTTCAGCTCCGAAGGACCGATCGCAGGACACAGCGGGTCCCGCAAGTGTGGTCATGGACATTTGGACCTGGTCGCGTGTGCGAGTTTTTAAAACTTTTTTTTGCATTGATACATGCCCCCTGGGGCAGGACCCAGGTCCCCAAACACTTGTTATGACAATAACTTGCATATTAACCTTTAACCACTAGCTTACTGGGCACATATACTCCCTCCTGCCCAGGCGAAACTTCAGCTTACGGCACTGCATTGCTTTAACTGATAATTGCGTGGTTGTGCGACGTGGCTCCCAAACAAAATTGGCATCCTTTTTTACCCACAAATAGAGCTTTCTCTTGATGGTATTTGATCACGTCTGTGGTTTTTATTGTTTGTGCTATAAACAAAAAAAGAGCGTAAATTAAAAAAAAACACAATTTTTGCTATAATAAAATATCCCAATTAAAAAAAAGAAAAAGACAATTTTTCTCAGTTTAGGCCGATGCGTATTCTTCTACATATTTTTGTTAAAAAAAATTGCAATAAGCGACTGGTTTATAGCGCCCACAAAATAGGGGACAGAATTATATTTCCTGACGCCAACATGGCAGCATACTAGTGATAGAGCTCCGCCTCTTGACCACTCCCTCAGGACCAGTGAATAGCATAAATTAAGGCATGGTTAGCCGCCACCCCATTCTTCTTCTTTTTTTCCTCATACCTCACGCACCAGTGAAGAGTAAGCAGTACTATGTCCCCCCTCTGCCTCAGTGCAGTAGCCGTCTGGGTTGAGCCTCTCCCAGTGCGAAGTCCCAGCGCTCAGGCTGCTAAACGCGCTATAGTCTGGGAGCCCCTTCTGTGGGTCTTATTGGGGCCCCTGCAGTGTTTCCTCTTTAGGAACGAAATCTGCTTTTACAATTGATAACTGCAGCGCTTGTGGAATATGGAGGGGCCAGCTATGCTTTATCTCTCTTGGCCCCTTGTGCCATACAGGGTCACCTGTATCTTTTACCTATATCACCCTTTTTTGTCTTTCATTACCTTTCTTATTCACTGCTTCAGCAAAACAAACAGAAGACACTACAGGCTTGTCTTCTAACACAGGTACAGAGATAGGAAAGGTTCAGTCTCTTTAGCCAACAGATTGATATACTGTATAGACAAAGTACATGGCTATAGCGAGAGCTATAGTCTTTGATATGGTTTTGCTCACCCCAGTAGTTGCACAATCCAACACTGGATCCTCTCACACAACATGCTGCTGTCTGTCTGTCTGTCTCTCTCTCTCCATACACACAACTCATCTCTGACATGTTCAGCTCAGCTGACAATCAGGTCTGAAAGGGAAATTCTTACCCTATTCAGTTAACCCCTTCTTAACACGCCCAGACTCACCCTGTGCAGGTAGATATGTCTGTGTGTATGTATGTGTATGTATGTGTATGTATGTATGTGTGTATATATATATATGTGTATATATATGTATGTGTATATATATGTATATAATATGTGTGTGTGTGTGTATAGGTGTATATACAGATGTAGGTGTATGTAGATAAATCAGGAAAGAAAGTGGAATTCTTTCTCATATGTCTACTCCTGCTACTTCTATCGCTTTTCAGCTATCCTTACCTCAGCTGGCCGTCCCATTTCTCCACAGATAAAGACTCAGTTACTGCTCATAATACAAAGACCCTCAACAACTAGGATGGGGACCACCATATAGGTAAGTTTTCAGAAAAGAGTGCCCTCTTGTGCGGATTGCTTTGATTTGCTTCAGCCCCGCATGCCCACGCTCTCAAAAGAGCCAGGCCAAGGAAACGCAGACGTTCTTCAGGGGAGCATAGCCTGGAGGGCGCCCCCACTCAGGAGAAAATTTCCAAGGAAGACGTCTTTGCTCCTCTTCCCCAGAGCCGGTGCCCCAGCAAGAGTCCTGCAGGGCCTATGGCACAGTACCTATGCCCAGGAAGCTGGTGAGTAGACACTGCCTGGAAGAGTATGCAGCTAACAGGTAAAGCCAAATGTCTTTATTATTGATAAGAGTGGCACAAGATTCTGTTTTGAACTCACCTTAATTACCTGAAGCTACTGTTACACTTGTATTGTAAACTGTTGTAGACTGTTGCCATAGGAGACAGCGTTCCTATCAGTGCAGATGTGGCATCTTGCTGGATGTTTTTACTGCGTGGCTGTCATTCTGTAGAAGTCTTAGAGTCTGCCGGGTTGGTGTTGCGGCTTCCTAAGGGTGTCCTGGCCCTAATCCTCTCTCCCAGAGTTCTGTTGAGGAGAGATGGAGTCGCTTTGCAGACTGAGGCCCTGACATATGGTTCAGAGCCCGGATTGTCCTGGTGAATCCTGGACAGGTGGCACACCTTAGGTGTCTGACGCCCATAAAACTACTTTGCACTGCACCCATTATACCTTTATGACCCACTCTATGTGAAGGGATGTCAGCGACTCGTGGTTCTCGTTAGACTGAAGGTGGCCTGGGTCCTTGTTACATATATTACAGATACAGCAGTCTGCTACTCAGGATATGGAGGCTTCACAGGAAGTCCCACATAGTTTCTTTTTAAACCACTGGAAAAGCATCCTGGCACCTTGGTTATGGTTGAGACCCTGTGCTAAGTATTGCTTCCTAGAAACAAAAGTGGGAAAGAATGGAAAGATGTTGGAGAAAAATGCCCATATAAACAGGCTGTCAAAACTGTATACCCTGAACAAGCTAAGGGTCAACCTGCTCCTACATACTGTAGCATCTGCAGGTGCCAGCAGACCAGCAATAACCAGCCCATGTGTTGGGCGAGTCTAATGGGGATGGTTTAATTATCAACCAGCTGCTGCACTTGCAGGACTCTGAGGAGAGTGGCAGGATCTGCATCCCTTTAGGCAGGATTTCCTTTTGAGTATCTTGCCAAAAATGACATTTTTTGTAGCAGTGGGTGCAACAAAAATAAATAAATAAATAAAAGTCTGACTTGTACCTTAGTGCAGACTTCTCTGAAAAAAATCTGTCACACAAGTGCATGCCCAAACTCTAGGGCTCAGTTTCCTTTAGTGTGACATGAGACTGGAAGGTCACATGACAGACCTCTGGGGAAAAATCAATCACACAAGTACATGCCCAGACTCTAGGGCTCAGTTTCCTTTAGTGCGACTTGAGACTGGAAAGTCGCATGACAGGCCATTCCCCATAATTTCCAATAAGTATTGTTTATATCTGTGCAACTTCAAGTGGCATCAACTTCAAAATAGTCCCTGCACTACTTTGGTTCCACTTTAATGCTACTTATACAGGCATTGTTTCCAGTCGCATCAAAATTGCAGCGAAAAAAAAAAAAAAATGCAAAAATCGCAGCAAAATCACGCGACTTTGGGGTTGCAATAGTGAAGCCTTGAGGTAAGACCTAGAGGGCACACTTTACGTGTTTCTGGACAGCATATGGTACATGTCCTTGGATGAAGGTATCAGGCACTCATGGTCACTTCAGGAAATTCCCCACTGCTCCTCCAGACCATTTCTCTCCCACGCATATGCCAAGTCCACCACAACAGGTGTGCTGCTACAATGCTTACAATACTACAATACACTTCAGACTCAAGGGATTGCAGGTTTTCTATACAATCCTGTTTGGAGTTTGCAGGGGATGTTGGCTGATGTCCAGTAGCAGATCGGAAGAGGTCAAACCCTTCTGGGTCCTCTTTGAGATCTTTAAGCTGAAGTACATTAAACAGTACAACCACATGGCTGGATGCTGTTGCTGGATTGTCAGGATGCCTATCCTATCCTCACACCTTAGAGGGAAAGCAAAACCAACTGGTTAGTGTACACTGGGGGTGCTCTAGTTCCTCTTATTTCTATCAGAGGAAGTGGTGACAGTCAGGAACAGGATTCTGAGGAAGTATACTTCCGCTTATTTGATGGTTTCTCAGTGCTCGTCTGGGCACAACGTCATCATGCATACAGATGATTTCTGGGGTGCATGGGCACCTGCGCAAATTTACATTTCAAGAATTCTACAAGGGAGGAAACAGGATCGAACACCGTTAATAACAGTGTTACTCGTTATAAGTAGCGATCCATCATGATGAAAAGTCCTAGAGCAAGTCTCGGTCCGTTAGGACCTTTACACTGGAGAATTGCTACGAATCATGTCTACAAGACACTCGGGAAGATGCACTGTGAGGGACTTTAGGTCAAGGCAGGCGGAGATTCCCAGCCAAGGAGGGTAATCTTGAACGCGCTGGGGTTCAAGCTGCCCCTTTTATCACTTCAGCCTTACTACAGAGTCAAGGAAGACCAGTCTCCTTGCAGTTGAGCAACAGGGCAGTAGTTGCCTATATTCAGCTCCTGGGTGAAACTCACGGCAATATGCTAGTGAGAGAGGTAAAACCCATAACGCCTGGGATGGAAGATCCCCAGCAAAATTCCAGATGCAGTTTACCTCTCAGCAGATTTTTTGAACAAGTACAAGCTTCCCAAAGCACAACGAGGGTCTATGTCCCAGGTCTTCTCTGACCTGGTCCACAAGTGGGGCCTACCACAGACAGACCTCCTCGTTTCCCAGAGTAATCGCAAACTTTGGGTATGTCTGACTTTGTTTCCGCAACACAAGGCGCAGGGGGCAGATGCTCTGATCTCTCCATGGGACTGCAATGAGTGAAGGAGTGAGTGAAAAACCTGTATAGCGCTACACCTGCGAACTAAATCACCTCAAGGTGCTTCTTGTATCCATTGTCTTCCTTATCCCTCAGAAGAGGTGGGTCTTAAGTTTCTTCCTGAAGGCCCGATGGTTTTCTCCCATGCGGATGTCCGTTAGCAGAGCGTTCCATAGCCATGGTCCTTGGACATAGTTGTCATAGCCAGTCCTCCATATTGACAGAGCTGTATCCTGGCCTAGGCCAACAAGGCCCAGGCCTAGGGCAGCACTTTGCAGGGGGGCAGCATGAAAAGATTCCCTGCCGGCTTGCGCTACACTGTCACTGAAAATTAGTCTAGCGCCCCCATTAAGCGGCCACGCTGCTTCTAGTATGCGGACGGCCGGCATTCCACAACTGTGGGGGAGGGGCCGTTTCCAATTTTGACTGTTTTGTCATCCTGGACCACAAACCTTCCTCACTGTGCTATGTTTCTGCTGCACCGTCTACTTAAAGTAGAACTATAGGCAACACTTTTACTATCCCTGTCCCAATGCAAAGATTTCCTTTCAATTCCTGCTCTATGGGCAACTCTGTTACTCTGGTTTCACTACAGAGTGATCTCTACTTTGTTGTGTGCGAGAAGACATTCTACTTACAACATCTAGGCCTAATTCTGGAACAAGTTTGCTTTTTCTTGGTAGAGCGAGACATTTATCCTACTGCCCTTTCAGTGCCAGCTGTTCTATACTTCCTCCACGCCTTAACCTATCCTCGCATAGCTCATGAGCGTCGCTTTATCGGCAAAAACACATTTAAATTGGCCATGAATCCTTCAGTTTGTACAACTTTTGAGTTTTTGGAGAGTAGGTCTCCACGGAAAATATATATTGGAGCTGCAGGTTCTCATATCCGTTCAACCGTTCATTCTAACAGAGCAGTGTCCGGTTCAGGCCATCACTTATAAGGCAGTATCAATTGCAAGAACTTTAGGCAGGAGGTTATTGGATATTCAAGCTCTTGGAGCTTCAAAGTAAAAAAATATATAATGTATATTCTTTTCTTTCCAAAAGGAGTAGAGTTGTCCTTGTAGATCATCTTGCCACAAACATGGCAACAGACTGCTATTTAACAGACAGCTGGACATTGCCTAAATTTCCAGAACATCACACAGGAAAGTCTCACAAACTGATAATTTTCATAACTTTAAAGTAGTATCGGTCCACAATTGTCCCTTCCAGGTCATCTAAACCTTTTGTCATTCCAGCTGGGAATCAAGGGAAAGAAGTTACTGCCTGGACCCTAGCAGGCTCGGTTGTTCATATAGGACTAAGGGTTGCAAGCCTCCGTCAGCGGTGGCGGAGCACTCTACCAGAGCAGTTGAAGCCTCATAGGCAACACATTCAAAATAATCTATGGTGCCCATCTGTAGAGGGTATCGTGGTCTTCCCAACATTCCTACTCAAACTTGACAGAATAGACCCGGGGGTCCTGTCATCAGGGAACTTTGTAGGAAGAACTATTCAGTCCTCTGTCTCATCCTAATTAGAGGATTGGTTGGACAAGTAGATCCCACCCTGTCAGCTAGTTATTTATCACTAGTATGCTGCCATGTTGGCGTCAGGAAAATGGAAAATTGTATCAAATACTTACCGTAATTTTCCTTTCCTGACGCCAAACCATGGCAGCATATGAGCCCACCCATGTGCGTTTCGGTATGTGGCTTGTTACAAAGAATGGGGTGGCGGCTAACCATGCCTTAATTTATGCTATTCACTGGTCCTGAGGGAGTGGTCAAGAGGCGGAGCTCTATCACTAGTATGCTGCCATGGTTTGGCGTCAGGAAAGGAAAATTACGGTAAGTATTTGATACAATTTTCCATTTTTTCTTTTCTTTTTTACTAATGGCCGCGATCTGCGATTTTTTATTGGGACTGCGACATTATGGCAGACACATCGGACAATTTTGACACATTTTTGGGACCATTCACATTCATACAGCGATTAGTGCTATAAATATGCACTAATTACGGTATACATGTGACTGGCAGGGAAGGGGTTAACACTAGGGGGCAAGGAAGGGGTTAAATGTGTACCCTGCATAGTGTACTGTGAGGGAAGGGGACTGACTGGGGGAGCTGACCGATCTGTGTGCCTATGTACAAGGGACATAGCATCAGTCTCCTCTCTCCCTGAGGCCACATACACACAATCAGTCAAAACCAATGAAAAACGGGCTGAAGGACTTTTTTTATCGGTCCAAACTGATCATGTGTGGGCCCCATTGGTCAGTTATCCTTCGGTCAAAAAAAAGAGAACTTGCTTTAAAATTTGACCGATGGACGCCTGACCGATGGGTCAAAACGATCGTTAGTATGCAAAAGCATCCGTTAAAAGGCCGCGCATGCTCAGAATCAAGTTGACACATGCTTGGAAGCATTGAACTTTGTTTTGTTCAGCACGTCGTTGTGTTAAAACATGTAAACATCACCGCATTCTAACACAATTGTTTTTTTTAACCAATGGTGTGTAGGCACATCAGATCATCAGTCAGCTTCATCGGTTAACCGATGAAAACGGTCCTTCGGACCGTTCTCATTGGATGGACTGGTCGTGTGTACGCGGCCTGACAGGACGTGGATCTTGTGTGTTTACACACACTCAGATACACGTCCTTGTCTGTGTAACATCCCGTCCCCCAGGCACGCGCATCGGCATCTCAGTGGTGCTCGTGCGCCCCCCCATTGGCCGGAAAATCTGAGGATGTCTAAAGACGTACTCCCGGCTATTGAGAGCCACCTTGTGGCCGTCTTTTGTTAATAGGCTGGATACCAAGTGGTTAAAATTAGTGCTTTTGATTTTTCATGTTTGTGTCACACATTTTTTGCCTGTTCGGCTCATCCCTATAACCTATACTAGTTTCAGGGTTTGTAGTGTGGTGTTCCAACTGAAGGTGCTTCTTACTTTCCACTGTAAACTCTCAACACATTTATTTTGTGCTTACAAAGAGAATGAATATATATTGCCTCAAAACTTTACATTATTCAAGTCTATATGCCACATTGTTCAGTCAATGAAGAATAATAATACAGAAAAACAAACATTACAATAGTTAGATTTTTTTTTGTGTTTTGGACAATTATTGTATTTAACCACTTGCCTACTGTGCACCTACACCCCCTTCCTGCCCAGACAAAATGTAAGCTTCCGACACTGCGTCGCTTTAACTGACAATTGCGCTGTCGTGCGACGTGGCTCCCAAACAAAATTTACGTCCTTTTTTTCCCACAAATAGAGTTTTCTTTTGGTGGTATTTAATTGCCTGTGCGGTTTTTATTTTTTGCGCTATAAACAAAAAAAGAGCGACAATTTTGAAAAAAGACACAATATTTTTTGCTTTTTGCTATAAAAAATATCCCATTTAAAAAAAAAAAAAAAACATTTTTTATCTCAGTTTAGGCCGATACGTATTCTTCTACATATTTTTGGTAAAAAAAAAAATAAAATAAAAAAATCGCAATAACCGTATAGTGACTGGTTTGCGCAAAAGTTATATTGCCTACAAAATACGGGACATAATGATTTTTTTTTATTATTTTTTTTTACTAGGAATGGCGGCGATCTGCGATTTTTTTTCGGGACTGGGACATTATAGCGGACACATCGGACACTTTTGACACATTTTTGGGACCATTTACATTTATACAGTGAACAATGCTATAAATATGCATTGATAACTGTATAAATTTAACTGGCAGGGAAGGGGTTAACCACTAGGGGGCGGGGAAGGGGTTAAATGTTTCTCCTAGTTTGTGTTCTAACTGTGGGGGGAGGGGGGTGACTGGGGAGGTGACCGATTGTGTCCCTATGTACAAGGGACACAATCGGTCTCCTCTCTCCCTGACAGGGACGTGGAGCTCTGTGAGCTCCAGAGCTCCACGTCCCTGTAGAGCTCCACGTCCCAGCTCAGTTACTCGGCAATCGCGTGTGCCCGGAGGCCATCGCGGCCGCTGGGCACACGCATGGGGTTGTCAGTGATGCGACGGGTGCGCGCGCGCCCCTAGCAGCTTTCATACGACGTGCAGTCTGGACAATGGAGTTACCCGCCCGCCGTCATATGACGGTGGACGGGTAACAAGTGGTTAAGGAATATAGAATTTAATTCTAAAATGCAGAATTCATAACATGGTTGAAGTGGTATCATAGTATGATATTAGTTTGAAAGCATTTTGGGAGGTCTGTAAATAGTTGAAAACAAATGTAGTCTAGAACTTGCCTTAAATATAATAATGTCTTTGTATTATGAAACCATTCTAGGCTTGAAATAAAACATAATTTCTGGTTAATAAAAGTTACTGCTTCTACCATACATTCCTACATGCATAAAACTGCTATACAAGATAATGAAACAGTAGTGCAAAGCATAATGATCACATTATTGAATGTAGGTTAATTTGTCAGAAAAGTGTAATAGCTTATTACAGCAATGAATAATAGCTGGCTAATTCATTTGCTCTCATATTACAAATCAAATCAACTACTAACTGCCTCCTACATTTTGTGTTTAAAAGTATGCATATACAAGATAGAACAAATTCACTAAGCAGCACATTTGGGGTAGAAGTTAACGCAAGACCCAGATACTGTCACATATGAGCCAGGGTGGCTGGCCCGAGGCTGAATGTGGTGTCTTACTCTTGATCTCAGGGGGGGCAAACACCCTACCTTGCCCTATGGACCATGAGTATTACGCTAGTGTGAGCTTCACTAGCTATATCTGACATCACCAATTGCTGCCATCTGACCTAATCATTATTAATTTGTTTTGATATTTTTTTTTTACATCTCTTTTTATATTATTAAGAGATAATTACTTGAGCAGCACCTAGTTATCTTTAGTTCATGAGGGTTCACAGCCTTATTAGAATAGCAGATGTTAATTTTGTATATATGTACATTAATTTAATTTAATTTAAATTGGGTTTAGATCCTAGCACTGGTACACAACACATAATTTCCTGGTCACTGCCACTAAAGTAAATTAAGCAACAGAGGCTCCTGAGTGATGTCATTAACCAAATGTAGATATGACCATAATTGGTCAATGACCCCATTGACCAAATATGGTAATTTCCATATTTGGTGTGTCATGTCATCTAGGAGACCTTACTGCTTAGTTTACTTTAGTGGATAAGGGTCTGATGTGGATTTGGGGGCGGACCCTACACTTTTCTCTTGTTTTTGAGTGGGTTTCTCTCCTAAAACTTAAAAGGTTTGGTATAGAATTTTAAGATGAACCCTGTGCAATTTTTTGTCAACACTATACTCACCTCTTTGTTTATTTTCACCTGTCAGTCAGTAATCCCATGCTGACAGCTGAATGTGCTCAGCAGGCAGTGGCAGCCCATCCATAGTGGGTGCCCGGGTGCCGCCTCCACTCCTGTAGTCACAAATGTATTTATTTTTTATATCCTTTTACCAAATGTACTATGTGCCGCCGGCCACATGCATTATGAGAAGAGCCACATCAATGCAATCGCGAGATTGCAGAAGCGGTGCTTGATTTGAATGCTTTTGTACTGCCTTGTGGCGCTTACTGATGTGCCACAGCTTCTGCTCGGCGCTCAAAGTATTTATTACTACGGCTGGGCAGTTTGATTGACATCTGAGTAGATCATGATGTTGCTTCCTGTTTTCTCTCTCTCATTGCGAATGAAAGAGAGAAAACCGAAGAATGAGGAGCAGACTCCTCCATGGCCGCTGCTAATAGAAGAAGGAGAGGACACCACACAGACCTTAATTGCTGCTGTCCCGCTGTGTCAATTATTTCTCTGCGTTCCATGCAACCCCCGCTAATTATCTTTAATGTAAATGTCACTTTCGGAATTACCCCCCGCCTATCAACTGTGATTTATCGGTCGTTGTGACCCCCAACCCCCCGCTTGTCATCTTTAATGTGAATGTCATTTTCGGGAATTTCAGCGGCACCGAACCCCCCCCCCCTGCATATCAACTTGTGAATGTAATTTTCAGAATTTAGGTGGCTCCTCAATTGGTGGGGCTGCAATTGATGGCTGTAATTGATGGGGCAGAGGCTGCAATTGATAGGAGAGACACTGAAAATGATGGGACAGAGGCTGCAATTGATGGAACATGTGCTGCAATTGATGGGACAAACGTTGCAATTGATGGGACAAATGCTGCAATTGATGGGACAAACGCTGCAATTGATGGGACAAATGCTGCAATTGATGGGACAAATGCTGCAATTGATGGGACAAATGCTGCAATTGATGGGACAGAGGCTGCAATTGATGGGACAGGCACTGCAATTGATGGGACAGGCACTGCAATTGATGGGGCAGAGACTGCAATTGATGGGATAGGTGTGGCAATTGATGGGACAGGCACTGAAATTGATGGGACAGGCACTGAAATTGATGGGACAGGCACTGAAATTGATGGGACAGAGGCTGCAATTGATGGGACAGAGGCTGCAATTGATGGGACAGGCACTGAAATTGATGGGACAGAGGCTGCAATTGATGGGACAGAGGCTGCAATTGATGGGACAGAGGCTGCAATTGATGGGACAGAGGCTGCAATTGATGGGACAGAGGCTGCAATTGATGGGACAGAGGCTGCAATTGATGGGACAGAGGCTGCAATTGATGGGACAGAGGCTGCAATTGATGGGACAGGCGCTGCAATTGATGGGACAGAGGCTGCAATTGATGGGACAGAGGCTGCAATTGATAGGAGAGAGGCTGCAATTGATATGAGAGAGGCTGCAATTGATGGGAAAGGCGCTGCAATTGATGGAACAAGTGCTGCAATTGATAGGAGAGAGTCTGCAATTGATGGGACAGAGTCTGCAATTGATAGGAGAGAGGCTGCAATTGATGGGAGAGAGGCTGCAATTGATGGGAGAGAGGCTGCAATTGATATGAGAGAGGCTGCAATTGATGGGAAAGGCGCTGCAATTGATTGGACAGGCGCTGCAATTGATGGAACAAGTGCTGCAATTGATAGGAGAGAGTCTGCAATTGATGGGACAGAGTCTGCAATTGATAGGAGAGAGGCTGCAATTGATGGGAGAGAGGCTGCAATTGATGGGAGAGAGGCTGCAATTGATGGGAGAGAGGCTGCAATTGATGGGAGAGAGGCTGCAATTGATGGGAGAGAGGCTGCAATTGATGGGACAGGCTGCAATTGATGGGACAGAGGTTACAATTGATGGGACAGAGGTTACAATTGATGGGACAGAGGTTGCAATTGATGTGAGAGAGGCTACAATTGATAGGACAGAGGCTGCAATTGATGGGACATAGGCTGAAATTGATGTGACACAAGCTGCATGTAAGGAGGAACTCCACTGGGGGCACCTGATGTAAGGAGGTACTCCACTGGGGGCAAATGATGTAAGGAGGGACTCCACTGGGGACACCTGATAGCATCTGATTTTTGTTTTATTTTTTTCCCACAAAAGATTTTTATTAGGTAAAAAGTAAACATACATATACATGGGTACATAAATGTAAGAGCATGACAAAATTGCTGATGTAAATAAAACTGAACATCTTACAAGGTATCAAGAATTGTTACAACAACAGTAAACAATTATATTAGACAACTCAGCCTAATGCTGCCTAAAGCCTTGTACACACAATTGGATTTTCCGACAGTGTTGATAGACTGTTGGCCGAAAATCCGATCATTTGTACGCTCCATCGGACAATTGTTGTCAGATTTTCGGCAGACAAATGTTGGATGGCAGGCCTCAAAATTTTCCGCGGACATCGGTTCATTGTCAGATTTTCCAGTCGTGTGTACACAAGTCCATCAGACAAAAGTCCAAAGTATAAACATGCATGCTCGAAATCAATGCTCACCAAACACAACATTAGCAGAAGGTGCCCAAAGGGTGGCACTCAAGAGCCAAAAAAAAATAGTACGTCACTAAATTCAGGCACACGCCCTTCAGACAAAAGTCTGACGCTTTGTCTGTGGAACATCTGAATGTGTGTACAAGGCGTTTGACTTTTGTTTTTTAAGAATCACTGCTCTGTCTCATTCAGATATGTGCAGACTTCAGCTTTGAATTTTTACCTCTGCAAACAGTCTTTTACCAGCAAGGTAGGTAAGAATAGCATCAAAAGCATGTGAAAATAATCTCAGGGCCTCATATACTATCTGTATAAAAAGGTACAAGACATTTATATGCAATATTTTGTAACAAATACTTTAAAAGGAAAGGTCCTTACAACTAAGCAGCTGGTGTCTGATATGTGTCAAAGCTTCTTATCTATTTACAAATTAAATATAGGTGATGCACTCAAATCACTGCCCACCTTACCCACTAAGGCTTAAAATATAACTTTTATTTTAATACCTTAACTAAAATATTTTAGAAATTGTTGCAGTATTTCATAAGGCTAAATAACTACAAGGTGAGCAAAAATGTATTTCAGAGCAGACATACCTTACATCTCTCAAATCAATCTTTACTATAAATTTTTTTTTAAATATTGTAAGCATAACTCTTTTGAATATTAAAGATGCTATTTCCCATTTTTGCAACCCTGGGGGAGAATCAAAAAATAAGTGCTTAAAAATCTCCATTATAACCCAAAACACCCTAACATGTTTTGCCTTAATTTAAGGCTTCCTCTGGGATGATAAATGTGAAAAAAATAAAGAAAGTAATATATAATGTATATATACAGCCTAGGTGACCATGTAAAGGAAAGACAATGAGCATGGTGTCTCTATTCTCAAAGCCACGTGTATTTAAACATTGGAAAGGTACCTTACAGGGTGAAATATAGCAAAATTCTCCCTTGCAAAATAAATGTTGAGGGACAAGGGAATATTCTCCACTTTTGATGACCCAACAGGTCAGGATAATATGGGGGCTAATAATGGAATCTGGAGGCTAGATTAATAAGGGGAAGCAAGATATCAGCACCCTCCTAGTGGAATTAGTACAGTGGTACATTGCCCATTCTCACAAATAGTTATTAGTAAATAAACACACATCCTAAAAAAGTCACAGGTTTCATTATAAGTCCCCTTATATTACCCCCCCACTTCCTTCCTAGGTCAGGGTATTTTTTAAATAGGGGAGGGGGACTTTGCTAGGTACCTCACACTGTTGAAAGACATGTGGCCTGATCTGGTACAGAAAAGGGACATTCATTGCCATTTTTTTCCTGGCCACTCAAACTTTGTGCCTGGATAATGGTCTGGTTGGAATATTAAATTACTGTATTCAAAGTACAATTCATTTGATTGGTTTGTTGCTGTATAAGAAAGCTAATTGTAAAAACAAAACATTTTTTTAGACAAATATGTACTTTCAGTGTGCGTTTTCACTGAGCATGTCCATTAAATCATAATTTATCATAACACCATGTACATATTAAAAGGCATCCCCAAGCATGTATTATAAAGGATTTGTGTGTTTGCAATGTTGCCCTAAGGCCGCTTACACACGATCAAATCTGTCTGCTGGAAACGGTCTGCCAGACCGTTTCAGCAGACAGATTCGATCGTGTGTACGGGCGGACAGACAGATTTGGCCAGCCGACAGATTTTAAAGCATGCTTTAAAATCTGTCTGCTGGGACATATCTGGTCGCACATGCGTCGAATGCATTTGACGCATGCGCGGAAGTGTTTTACTTCCTGGTGCGGTGACGTGGCGGCGCACTGTCTGCCGGCGGGGATTTTGGTTTGTACACGATCAAACCAATACATCCCAGCAGACAGATCTGTTCAAATTGGTCTGTCTGACCGATTTGAACAGATGTATTTGCTCGTGTGTACGGGGCATAAAAGACGCATGAAAAGAAAGAATCTATCCCCGCTGGATGTTATTTTAATACAATATCCATGCTTTTTTCTTTAAGTTTGTCTATTAGCAACTGAACTTTCGAACACCACGGAAGTTCGGACCTGAATAAAGAACCCTATTAAAGTCAATGGGATCCGAACATCTAAAGTGCCCATTTTAAAGGCTTTTATGCAAGAGTAATTGGGAATAGAATAGTTATAGGGGTCTGGGTTCTGCCCTGGGGGACATGTATCAATAAAAAAATAGTTTGTAAAAATAAAATTTTTAAATGAGAAGTGATTGTTTGATTTTTTAAGTGAAAGCATAAAAATTAAAAATTCCTTCTACTATAGTGCCTGGGGGGTCCCCGTAGTCTACCTGCAAATGTGGCAGATCTGTATCATGTCTAGAATCTGCTGCAGCAATAATTGCTGCAAGCTATATACAAGGTATAAATTTTGCGCTAATCTACTTTGAAATAACTTGAAGTGTTGATAAGAAAACCTAGTGAGGCACAAAGCTGCAAAATAAACACGTGATAATCATGTGGAAAAACAAAAAACAAACAAATAGTTGCGTTGAGTATACAATAAATAATAATCAAAAATAAAACCATAAAGTTAAATTCTAGTGAAGAAATATGGTATCTGCACAGTTCATTGATATACTGTGAAAAATAGGGATTGTCCTAAGTGAGGAACAACGACCAAAGTGAACAAAAAATCCTGCTCTTAACCACGTCATGGGACAATAGTCCTAGTGTGATAAAAGATTTTTCAAATCCAAATCAGGTGAAGAACAAAGATGAAGATGAAAATGAAGCCACCACCACCAAATGTCTTTACTCCAGTGATAAACAAAATAGAAGGGGGGACCCTTACCACATCAGTTGGACCTTAGGATGTAAGGTCGAAAGAGCCTGTGCAGATATGAACCTCTGCGGAGGTTATGGATACAGATGGTCACTCTCAGCTGCGGATCTCCCGGAGTATCCTCCTTAGTTGCTGAACGTCAGCCCAGGATGGCAATCCTCTCTCCAGTGGACGTGGACCATAAGCCGTAGAGTAGTGACAAAAAAAAGGGGGGCAACATGTGCATTATCCTCTTAAAATAGGGATGTTTATTTAAAAGCTCCCATACAAAAAACATGCAATAAAAAATCCTAGCCAGCAGGCTAAAATAACATAAATAAAAAACAGCAGACGAACACCCGTGCTTGCGGGGTCATGTGGGGACGTGGTGACATCAAATACGCTGCACCGCCCTGACCAGTTTCGACACAAATGTCATTCTCAAAGGGCACGGGCAACGTACTGAAGTCACCACTTAAATGTAAAAAGACGCCTAACCAAGCCTCATCCCCGCTCGTGAGAGCGGAAGTGCGTCACATGCCAAGCCTCATATTGGAATAGGAAGTCCCGTTATCGTCGGCCAGTCACAGCCCCTCATCATTTTCGCTCGTAGAGCGGAAAACGAGTCGAAAGCCAAGCCTCGTTCTGAGAACCCCGGCCAATAACAGTCTCTCCTTGCTTTCGCTCATAAAGCGGAAACCAGGTCGAAAACCAAGCCTTGTTCCGAGAATCACAGCCAAAAACGAGTCGAAAACCAAACCTCGTTCTGGGATGCGGGGAAACCAAAAAGGAGATAGGAGGATGCTGTGATTGGCTTTTTCCTATCAACCAATAGGAACGTGATCTTTGCAGCTGGATGTTGAAACCTACACATCCCAAGCACGCTCAGGACACATCCAGGGGCAATTACCAGGATCAGGGCCAGTCACAGCTCCTCCAATTTATGCCAGCCCACTAATTAAACATAATAGATATTCCACACATCCGCCAAATGTTCAAGGCAGAAAATGGGTGAAATGAATAAATGTAAAAAATAATTAAATAAAAAGGACTTTACAATTTTACCATGTGTATGTGTCCTGAGCGTGCTTGGGATGTGTAGGTTTCAACACCCAGCCGCAAAGATCACGTTCCTATTGGTTGATAGGAGGATGCTGTGATTGGCTTTTTCCTATCACAGCATCCTCCTATCAACCCATAGGAATGTGATCTTTGCGGCTGGATGTTGAAACCTACACATCCCAAGCACGCTCAGGACACATCCAGGGGAAATTACCAGGATCGGGGCCAGTCACAGCTCCTCCCATTTATGCCAGCCCACTAATTAAACATAATAGATATTCCACACATCCGCCAAATGTTCAAGGCAGAAAATGGGTGAAATGATTAAATGTAAAAAATAATTAAATAAAAAGGACTTTACATGTTGGTAAAATTGTAAAGTCCTTTTTATTTAATTATTTTTTACATTTAATCAATTTAACTTGGTTTAAATGGTTTTATTTTTGATTATTATTTATTGTATACTTAGCGCAACTATTTGTTTGTTAATTGCTGCAAGCTGCCTTTATTTTGCTCAGCAACAGCTGGGTATGATGAGGCTACAATGTAGTGCACTGGGAACAAGATTAGAGATTGTTTGGATTAATTCTTGTGTCAATTTGACTTTGGATAGAAGTAACGAGTGCATAAAAAATGGTCCTCGGGTACCATAATGCTATAGAGGTACTCTTGATGAAAGCAAGAATTGGCCTTGCTATAAAAAATGGCAATATTATGCACCAGTCAAACAAGTGCAGAAAAATTGATTTTTGGTGTTGGAGGCGCCTTCTTACCATAACCCTATTGAGGTGCTCTTGATGAAGGCAAAAAAAATACAATGATATGCACCTGTCAAATTTTGTCTTTGGGTGTTAATTGTGCCCATGAAACCTATACCAAAAACATTCTTCCAGATGAAATGATTGAACACCCTGAAAGCTAGGCAGCCTCGAAGTCCTGCAGAGATTCCACATCCCAAAAAGACTTAATCTGTGACATCGGCATCATAGCTGGTTTATTCGGGATTGATTAATTTTTATAAAAGTCAAAGGGTCCACAGAGTCTGTGGACAGATGCGTTCTATGATCAGTAACGAAATCTCCTGCAAAACTGAATGCCCGTTCTGAAAGCACGCTGGACACAGGGAAGCCCAACAACTCAAAAGCATACTGGGCAAGTTCTGGCCCGTGGTCTATTCTCATGACAAAAAAATCTGAAATGCCTCACTTAGGACACCTTCTCCAATGCTCCTCTCTGTCCTCAAGAGATTTTATTTTCTGCACAGACTGTGGGGACGGGATGAGTTCTGAGACCTTTCCCTTATAAAAATGTTCAAGGAGGGTTGCCAATGAGTAATCATCCTTCTCCTTCATGCCACGTATTCTTGGGTCCCTTCATAAGCTTTGAAGCTTACAAAAGGACCCAAGAATACGCCTTAAATTTGCAGAGGCTTGAGAAGCAGACTCCTCTGAGTCACTCAGGATGACAGCATCTGGAACTTCCTCCTCCCAGCCACGTACTACTTCCAAGGGTCCTGTGATTGGAAAGCCATCGATTACAGATTGACTCAGGTCTTCCTCTTCTTCAAAGCCTATGAACGTGCAAGTATCCTCCTCCTCATCCTCCTTCCCTCTCTTCTCCTGTGTGTTCTGTGACATAGGAATGATGGTGTCTGGATAAAGTGGGCCTTAAGAGGAAAGAAAGTCTTCCTCGTTCTCCTGCTGCTCTGCCTCCAGTGCCCTGTCCATAATGTCATTCAGAGTCTGCTCCAGCAGGAACTCAACAGGGATTGTGTCACTGATGCATGCACTGTCATGGCTCACCATCCCTTTGACCTCCTCAAATGGTGACAATACAGTGCATGCATCCTTAATGATCAGCTGGCATGGTGGTAACCACCTCTGGGCCTGTCCCTGTGGAGATGCAAGAATATCTGCTCCAGTGTGGTTCCTGTTACCTAAACACACCAGTTGAAGCACTGCATAGCAGCTTTTAGCCTGACTCTGGGAATAGCCCTTTGAATACTTAGGGGGTAACTCATGTTCATATGACAATTCTGCAGAGGAGAGCATGGAGGTGGTGGAGGAGGAGGAGAGGGTAGAGCTCACAGGTCTGGCATAATCACCACCAGCTGTATGAAGACGTGGGGGCAAGCTGCAGCATTCAAGCCCTGTCTTGCATCCTTTCAAGTTGCAAGCAGCTTTACCCAGTGTGCTGTAAACAAAATGTATTGTCCCTGTCCATGCTTGCTGAACCACGTGTCAGCAGTAAGGTGGATTTTATGACTGACTGTCTTACATGAAAAGTATTAGCGACTGGGAACCTGCCATTGTGGTACAGCACATTGTGCAAATTCACAGAAGGGGACATAATCCACTAGGCTGAAAGGCAGAAGTTGGAGAGCTAACAGTTTTGACAAGCTTGCATTTAGACATTTAGGGCATGTGGGTGGCATGGAATGTATTTTTTTTCCACTGCAGAAAATGGGGCAGAGACATTTGCCAGCTATAGTCTACAGCTGGTGGTGTGCTGCTTGCAGATGTGCTGCTAGAACCATGGACACCCTGTGTTATACCATCATCCCTGTCAGTAGAGGCTGCTGAGAGGTAATGACTCGGTATAGCAGGGGCAGACTGAAGTGGAGAAGGAGGGGCAGATTTGTGCCCCTTTTGTGTGGCTTTTAGGTGCACATGCCAACGGGTTGAGTGGTTGGACATTAAATGCCTTGTTAAGCATGTGGTACCCAAATGGTTGGTGTTTTTGCCATGTTTTATGTGCCTGAGACACAGTTTTCAGATAGTATTACCTTCATCATCATCATCCCTATCTCCTCCATCTTCATCATTATCACTGGAGACAACTTGCAATACGCTGTGGCTTGAGGAACATGAATGCCAATTTGTCTACCAGTGTTCCTCCCTCTCTCTAGGCTCATGTTCCTGTCATCCTCAACCTCATAACCAACATCTGAATCCAATAATCTCTGGGCATCATCAAGGCGCAAGTGGCTGACGCTGTGGTAAAATAACTTAACATTTTTTTAAAATAATTAAAAAAAGTGATTTTTTTCCAAAAAAAAGTGCACTTGTAAGTGCGCAAATACGGTGTGACAAAAAGTATTGCAATGACTGCCATTTTATTCTCTAGGGTGTTAGAAAAAAATATATAATGTTTGGGGGTTTTAAGTAATTTTATAGCAAAAAACAGTTTTAGTCTCATAAACGCCGAATCTGAAAAACAGGCTCGGGGCTTAAGTAGTTAATCAATGTAAAGAGGTGTTTGGTGCACTTTCATTTGCGTACTCACACTTCACAGACACATTCCACGGATACACTATAATATACTGTATTATAATGCACCAAACGTGCATAAGGCACAGAACTATATGGCGTTAAACTGGCAGTAATCCACACAAAAGTAAATGGCGTTAAACTGACAGTAAAACACACAACTATGTGGTGTTAAACTGGCAGTAACGCACACAGAAGTAAATGGCGTTAAACTGGCAGTCACATACACAACTTTATGGCGTTAAACTGCCGGTAATGCACACAAAACGATTTGACGTTAAACTGGCAGTAACGCACACAGAACTATATGGCATTTAACGGCCAGTAACGCACACAAAACGATATGATGTTAAACTGGCAGTAACGCGCCCAGAACTATATGATGTTAAACTGGCAGTAACATACACAGAACTATATGGCGTTAAACTGGCAGTAACACACACAGAAATAAATGGCGTTAAACTGGCAGTAACTCACACAGAATTAAATTGTGCTAAACTGGCAGTATTGCAATCAAATAGACGGTCACTACACTGACACTATCTGAACTGTCCCTACTCTAGCTATACACTAATATAAAGATTACTGACACAGTCTCACCACACTACACTGAAACTATCTGAGCTGTCCCTACTCTAGCTGCACACTATGCAAAGCTAAATGATGGTCCTCCTCACTACACTCACACTATCCCTAGACTGACACTAAACTAATATTCTACACTGACAATTGAAGCAAAATAGCACAGTAGAGCACACTAACTAACTAATAGCACTGAACAGAGCCCTGTTATATCTCTCTCCACATCAAAATCACACTGAAAATGTCTGCCATTGAACGAATACTTTATACTTTGGGGCGGAAATGAGCCATGATTGGATAAAGTCATGATGACAGGGTCCAATCATGACTCTGACAATACCAATCGGGGTTTGCAATGCACTGTTCAGTGTCGCAATGCATTGTGGTCAGTTCAGGGGCCAAACAAATGGTCGAATGACCAGAACAGTGAAAGTGCAGCCCGAACTTATGCTCGGGCCGAACAGTTCGCCCATCCCTATTTGTCATATTTCAACATGGGCAGATTCAGTCTTCACTACTCTACACCATGGCCTGATTTTAGAAATGGCATTAAACATGTGGATTGCACACTGCTGTTTTTTATGAGTCAAAATATGTTTGAAAAACAAAATAATCTGCCAATGAGAGAGAAGTCAGTGAAAGTGCATATTTCAAAACTAATGTCCATTTGTCAAAATAGTATGCCATTTATTTATGACACAGGTAATACATTTTCATTAATTTGATTGCCATTTTGGAGCAAGCAGAATATTTTTACACACACCCTATCTCACCTCTTGAGGTTTTGTGCACTTGTGTATTCTTACAGCACAGGAACATATTTTTTTTCACACACAGCAGTTCTAAAGTATTCCTATGGTAAATAAGGACCATTGAGTAACACTGTGCACAATACAATTTTATGTATCTTTCTAATGTATTCAGCATTCTTTCTTGCTTAGCTAATCCCCAATTCCCCTGCTCAATTTTTAAAAACAGCTTTACTTATTATAGACAAAGAAAAAAAATGGTTAAAGTTGATTCAGGAGACTAAAAAGACAGGTAGCATCATATGCATTTATCATCAAGATAATTTGTCAAGCTGTGCAACAACCTACTTCTGGGGTTTAAGAGTGTTTCTGTGACCAAATTCATGTTTACTTTTACCATTCTTCTCAATATTAAATGTTCTAGGACATCTGTAGCTGAAAATCCCCAGCATAGACAAAGGCTTAGAGAATAGCTTATTTTTTGTTCAGAATAGATTGAGTATTGCCTTTTTTTTTTATAGCTACCTTTCATGTCATGGCGAGAAAAAAAAAAAAGATGGAAGTGGAATTTAAAAAAGTGCCACTTGTCAAGTAGCATAATTCTTAGAACCACTTGTCAGCTTCTGTGACATCTTTCATCAGATTCTCTCCGGGAAGCAGAAGTATATAGAGGTTGCAGACGCTTGCTTAAAAGAACCTTTTGCATATAACAAAGGCTACAAGTACAGCACAGGAAGGAAAATTACAAAGAGAATGAGTGCAAATATTAAATTCCAATATATAATACACTGGAAACATTTGCTTAGACAAAGTAATGCTTGTGGAGTCCTGAAAATGAACTTACACCATTGCTAAATGGACTGAGAGGCTTAAATAGCAAAACATGTATCCATATTTTTGATCAGATGCAATAGAGACCATGTTTGGTCTGTGATTTAAATGGTCATCAATGAGAGATGAAACATGTAAGGTCATCGCTTAGCAGAAAAAGTACAGAAAACAGCTAACACTAACAGGTAAATAAACCAAACCTTACTTTTGCTTTGCTTCCGTAATTGAATAGTGCCGGCCGTGCGTACGTTCGGGAATCGGTGTATAGGCTTATTTACATATTTTAGACGGGAACGCCACATAGCGGCCAGCCTAAAATATGAAATTAAGATTAGACAGCGTAATAGACTTACGCTTGTCTGATCTAAGGAAAATCTATGCCTAACTGATTTTAGGAATCAGTGGCATAGATTAGGCGATAAAAACGCAGAGATAAGACGGCTTATCTTGAGATAAGCCGGCTTATCTCCTACCTGAATCTACCCCATGGTGTGTTAGTATATGGAAGGCCAATTATACATCCTGTACAGTTCTCTAGACTAAACAAGCATTTAACCCTAGCAGTATAATAATGCCCCACTGCAAGGTTGGTTTTGTCACATTCGAATAGCTTTAAAACAGTTTTATGGCAGTTTTATCAAATTTCATGAGGTGCTAAAAAAAAAAATGCCAGGGCACTACCAACACCCCCCAAATTACCCAATTTTGGAACGCAGACAACCCAAGATATGTGCTGAGAGGCATGTTTAATGCATGGAAAATTGCATTTTTTTTGCCACGGTTTTTGAAAAAAAAAAAAAAAAACATTTAGCTACTTCTCCTGAGTATGGATATACCAGATGTATGAGAATTTTTGGAGGCCTAGCCGTGCACAAGGGTCAAAACCCAATGACCATCTTCAGGCTTTCAATGGCTGTAATTTCCTTATGTCACTTCCTCATTACATTAAAGTTTTGCAGGCCCAGACATGAAGGATAGTACAAACGCTTCCCTAAGTGACCCATTTTTTGGAAAGCACATGCCCCAAGCTATTTTCCAAGAGGCATGTTGAGTGCATGGAGGATTTTATTATTTGCCACAAATCTTGAAAAATGCAAAATTATATAAAAACAAATGTTTTATTTTAATCTTATGCAAACTTTTCACTTTATTGATTTATCACAGACATGCCATGAGTATATGTGGAATTACACCTCAAAACACATTCTGCTACTTCTCCTGAATGTGTAAATATCACATGCGTGAGACTTTGTGGGAGCCTAGCCATGTGTCAAAAACCAATGTCCAACTTTTAGGCTTTCAAAAGGCACAATTCCTTTACTTCATGTCCTGACTACCTATTGCAGTATTGGAGGCCCAGGGATGCCAGGATAGTATAAATACCCCCCCCCCCCACACACACACACACACACACTACCCCTTTTTGGAAAGTAAACATCCCAAGCTATATGCTGAGAGGCATGTTGAGTACATGGAGGATTTTACTTTTTGCCACAAATTTCTGGAAAATGCCCACAATTATTATTTTACACAAAGTTCTCACTTACTGAGATATTTCTCACATTGCCATGAGTATATGTGTAATTACACCCTAAAACACATTTTGATACTTCTCCTGAGTATGAGGTTAACGCATGTGTGAGATTTTTCAGGAGCCTAGTCGTGTACGGGTGCCAAAAACAAATGACCACTTTTAGGCTTTCAAAGGGCGCAATTCCCCCTCTTCATTTTCTGACTACCTATCAGAGTATTGAAGGCCAAGAAATGGCAGTATAGTATAAACACCCCCACCCCAAATTACCCAATTATGGAATATAGACTCACAAAGGAATTGAATAAGAGAAATGGTAAGTACAGTATTTCACACGTACACCACTTAAATTGTTGTAAATATTTTATTATATCTTTTCATGTGACAACAATGAGGAAATTACATTTTGCTACAATGTAAAATATTGAGTGTACAGTTTGTATAACAGTGTAAATTTGCTGTCACCTCAAAATAACAACACACAGCCATTAATTAGTCTAAACCACTGACAACAAAAATGAGTATACCCCTAAGAGAAAATGTCCAAATCGGGCCTAATTAGCCATTTTCTCTCCTTGGTGCCATGTGACTTGTTAGCGTTACAAGGACTCAGGTGTGAATTTGGAGAAGGTGTGGTAAATTTGGTGCTATCACTCTAAGGCGGCGTACACACGATCGGATATATCCGATGAAAACGGTCCGCGGACCATTTCCATCGGATATGTCCGATCGGGAGTTTGATCCGATGGCGTGTACACACCATCGGATCAAATTCCCCGCCGCCGGAAGGCGCGGTGACGTGGCGGTGACGTTGACGCCGCCGCGTCACCGCAACGTCACCGCACCAGGAAGTAAAACACTTCCGCGCATGCGCCGAATCCATTCGGCAGCGGCGCGGCGGCGGTGGGAGCCGACATGTCTGCTGGTAAGTGTACTAACCAGCAGACATGTCGGGCGGACAGATCCCCACCGGATAGATTTCAAAGCATGCTTTGAAATCTGTCGGGTGGAGAAATCTCTCCGCTAGCCCATACACACGAGCGGAGATGTCTGCTGAAACGGTCCATCGGACCGTTTTCAGCGGACATATCCCCTCGTGTGTACGCGGCCTAACTCTCTCATACTGGTCACTGGAAGGTCAACATGGCACCTCATAGCAAAGAGCTCTCTGAGGAACTGAAAAAAAAAGAATTGTTGCTCTACATAAAGATGGCATAGATCAGGGGTGCCCAACCTTTTGAAGAGAGAGGGCCACTTAAGCGACTTGGTAACTGGTCGTGGGCCATAATGAGTGGAGCAGGCAGATGGCAGGTCCGTGTCTGCTCTGTATATGCAGAGCGGACATGGACACAGCCCACTATACTTTTTTTCCGGATTGGATTGGATTGGAGGTAGGAAACAAGTCGGTAGACATGGGCATTAGTTTTCGCCTGAATGCATTTCCATCCAAATTGTGGGTATTTTCATTATAGTTTTAACAAAAAAACATGCAGAATCCGAAATCTGAAAGATCTGACATATAAAAATGCTTTATTTTCATTTTCGTTGCTGCAACAGTTCAATATAGGTAGGAGATTCCACATGACGCTGACAATAGCAATGTGTGTCTATCGAATGTGCCTAACCTTAACTCTATTAGTCCAAGATAATTCTACATAGAGAGGAAAGATTCGACATAGAGAAAAGATTCAACATTATAGAGACAGTGTTGGAGTAGATCATTCAACATGAATGACGAAGATTCGACGAAGCAGCGAAAAACATACAAACGTTGAATCTGTCATTGAAGGCTTATGGTGTCTGTCAAAAGTTCTAAGAACATTCGATGGAGCAGCTAAACTGTACGATGCCACTTTTCCGATTAAATGCTCGGCCCATAGGCTATAGAAGAGTTCTAATGTTGATTGACTAATAATAATAATAATTTATAAATATAATTATTACTAGTGTTGCTCACGAATATTTGCATTGCGAATATTCGCTACGAATATTGCATATTCGAGTATTCGCAAATAACTCGAATATTGCGGCGAATATTCGCTATGGCGAATATTCGTATTTTTTCAAATTTATTTTTAAAACAGATCACATCCTAGTGATCTCCATCGACGTCTAAAAGCATTGCTGGTATGATTAGAGAGAGAGACCCTGGGCCGAGTAGCAGATGCGATTCTTTTATGTTGCCGAAAATTTGCAATGCGAATTTTCGGCAACATAAAAGAATCAAGAAAAAAAGTGTAGCGCCAAAACTATATAGATGTAGGAAAAACCATAAATGGCCAGGGTGATGTAGCTACCAGCAAAAAAAACACAAACTGAAGGTTATGTGAAAAGTGTTGCAACAAAATTTTACCCATTGGGATGATCGGAGGGCGGCTAGCCTATACAAGCTTTGAAGACCTACCCACCATACGGTGAGCCGTGGGTCAACAAAAGTCGGTAAGAGTACCTTAAAAATATATATATATGCCAAGGAATGTCCTGGGAAGATGACCTGTTTCTGAGGGAAAGGATTGCCCATGTATATGGATGAGGTGTTTCAAACTGAATGAACAATCAGTCTGTTTTGGGGAAACTGGAATATCAACATCCTCAAACCTACACCTATCCCCCCTCCCCCCTTTTTTTTTGCTGTTTTCAGGACCCCTTGCATTTGTTTTCAGCTGCACTTATTTTGTTGCAACACTTTTCACATAACCTTCAGTTTGTGTTTTTTTTGATTATTGTTATTTGTTTCACCCAGCTCAATAGCTGGTGTTTCATAGCTTATAGTCTATGATCTTCTTCACGAAGGTTGCACCTTAGGTCTTACTGTATTTTGGCTGGTAGCTACATCACCCTGGCCATTTATGGTTTTTCCTACATCTATATAGTTTTGGCGCTACACTTTTTTTCTTTTTTCCATTACACTTTATCCACTGTGGTGTTGGCTGCCTACACACTATATATTTACACTGAATTGTTTAGCGCAATATATTTTTAAACATAAAAGAATCGCATCAGCTACTCCGCCCTTCTTTTGCATCAGAGCCAATCAGAATAACTCGAATATTCGGCAAAAGGAATATTGCGCGATATTCCTTTTGCCGAATATTCAAGTTATTCTGATTGTCTCTGATGCAAAAGAAGGGCGGAGAAGATAATCGCGCAATAGGAATATTGCGCGATTATCTTCTCCGCCCTTCTTTTGCCCCCTTATTCTCTTTTCTTTTAAGTAGAGTTAGTGTAGAGTTAGTGTTTAGTGCATATTAGTTTAGTAATACAGGAAATGATCTCCGTTTATGAGAATTTCGCAATCATTTTCGCATTAGCGAAATTTCGCAAACATTTTTTTGGATAAAAGATCACGAATATTCGATATTAGCGAATATTCGCAAATATTCTTCTATATATTCGCGCAATATGGCGAAATCGAATATGGCGTATTCCGCTCAACACTAATTATTACTAGTCATACAACATTAGAATTTTTCTTCAGCTTGTAGGCGGAACATTCGACTGGAAATGTACGATTGCGGCGTTGTACAGTTTAGTTGCACCGTCAAACCTTCTTAGAACATTCGACAGACACCATACATTTTTAATGACAGATTCGACCGAATTAATTAGGATTTTTGGATGAATGCATTTTTTTAACTAAACAAAATAAATAAAAACACATTTCGGGAGTAACTAAATAAATGTATTTTTCGGACGAAAACAAATTTCCGAAACAAAATATTTCAGTGTGCATATGTCTACAAGTCGGTTTACATCTGCCACTCCTTAAAGGTGAATGGAGGGTCCAACTGGGTCAAATTGACTGTGTGAAAGAGGCCCAAGGCTGCTTTCACACACATTTGCTGCAATTTTCCCTCACCAAACTTGCATAAGTCTATGGCTCAGTGCAGGTAACCCACAGGTGCACTGCTCTGTGGATCAGTTTGAAAGCAGCCCGGTAACCACTGCAGAACAGATTTGCCCACATATACCCTGTGATTTAATAATAAAACTGACCTTTAATGACAGTATTCTATTCTATTCCATCCCAGAGCCGGAGATCGCAGGTCACATTAGAGGGCTTTGTGGGCCACATGTGGCCCCTGGGGCACTGGTGGGGTACCCCTGGCCTAGACTGTAAGAAGATCCCTGAAACTGAGCTGAAGCAGGGTGGCCAAGACCATACAGCGGTTTAACAGTACATTTTCCACTCAGTGCTCAGACCATACACACTGCATCAAATTGGTCTGCATGGCTGTCGTTTCAGAAGGAAACCTCTTCTAAAGATGATGCAAAAAAAAGCCTGCAAACAGTTTGATGAAGACAAGCAGACTATGAACATGGATTACTGGAACCATGTCATGTGGTTTGATGAGACCAAGATGAACTTATTTGATTCAGATGGTGTCAAGTGTGTGTGGTGGCAACCAGATGAGGAGTACAAAGACAAGTGTGTTTTGACTACAGTCAAACATGGTGGTGGGAGTATTATGGTCTGGGGCTGCATGAGTGATGCCGACACTGGGGAGCTACAGTTCATTGAGGGAACCATGAATGCCAACTTGTAATGTGACATACTGAACCAGAACATAATCCTCTACCCTTGGAGACTGGACCGTAGGGCAGTATTTTAACATAGTAATGACCCCAAACACCTGCCTTGCTAAAGAATCTGAGGGTAAAGGTGATGGACTTGTTAAGCATGTCTCCAGAAGCAAACCCTATTGAGCATCTGTGAGGAATCCTCAAATGGAAGGTGGAGGAGTGCAAGGTCTCTAATGATGTCAACATGGATGAGTGGAAGAGGACTCCAGTGGCAACTTGTGAAGCTCTGGTGAACTCCATGCCCAAGAGCGTTAAGGCAGTGCTGGAAAATAATGGTGGACACTAAAAATATTGACACTTTGGGCCCAATGGCTATGGGCCAGATTCAAGTAGCCCGCCGTAAGTTTGTGCGGGCGTAGCGTATATTGTTTACACTACGCCGCCGTAAATTAGCGAGGCAAATGTTGTATTCACCAAGCTAAGTTACGGTGGTGTAGTGTAAATGGGCCGGCATAAGCCCGGGTAATTCAAATGTTAATGAGGTGGGCGCGTTTTATGGTAATGTGCTGTGACCCCATGTTTTTTACGTTTTTTTTACTGCGCATGCGCCGACCGTGGACATATCCCAGTGCGCATGCTCCAAATTATGACGCTACAACACATTGTTTTCGACGTGAACGTAATTGACGTAAATCCCCATTCACGGACGAGTTACGCAAATGACGAAAAAATATTAAAATTCAACGCGGTCCCGACGTCCATACTTAACATAGGATGTGCCATCTTTTTGGTGGGTTATCTTTACGCCAGAAAACGCCTTACGTAAACTGCGTCAGCTGGGCATACGTTCGTGAATAGGCGTATCTCGCTGATTTACATATTCTAGGCATAAATCAGCGGGAACGCCCCTAGCGGCCAGCATAAAATGCAGTTAAAATACACCGGCATAGTAGACTTACGCCGGTCGTATCTTAACAATATTTAAGCGTATCTCAATTTGAGAATACGCTTAAATATACTCTGGCGCAGATTCTTAGTTACGACGGCGTATCTACTGATACGCAGGCGTAACTAATGATGAATCTGGCCCTATATGTTGAGTTATTTTTGAGAGGACAGCAAATTTACACTGTTAAACAAGCTGTACACTCACTACGTTACATTGTAGAAAAGTGTCATTTCTTCAGTGTTGTCAAGGGATGAGCATGATGTTTGAGTCAAACGTATGTTCGAGTCGAACATCGGGTGTTCGCCTGTTTACCGCGAACATTATGCAGTGTTCGTGGTAAATTTGAACACCATAAGGCCCCATACACACGAGCAGACACATTTGTTCAAATCGGTCGGACAGACCGATTTGAAATGCCCATTGAAATTAACAGGCACCGCTTTCAAAGTACCTTAAAAGTGCTTTGAAAGCAGCGCTAAGCGGGCACTTTTATCTCCTTTTTAACCCCTTTTAGCAGCTAAAACTTTTGGCTCTTTACTGCTAATGCCTGCATTGTCCCAGTGTGAAAGAGATAATTCAAGAAACAGTCTGAGAGGGAAAAACATTTTGTTCCAGCACTTGAAAAGTGCTAGCAATCTATTAGACCTATTTAATATTCTTTAACTCTTTAATTGTTATGTAGTTGAAGTATCTGTGCAATCTATTACAGCAGTGTCAAAGAAAATGCTTTATTCATTATTGCTTTCATCACTGAGAGCATTTCAGAATTTTACTTCATGTCTTTTTGTAGTAGGAATGTTATAAAACAGGCAGTGAAATCATTCAGCTTTCAACAAACATGTTCACCAATATCTGAACTTGAAAAGTCTTTGATATATGATTCAACTCTTCATGTAATCAGTTTAGGCATCAAGTAATGTTACATAGTCTCAAATTCTGACACATTTTATGTCATGTCCAACTTCACACTGAATTGGACAAAAAGTTGGCTAGTTGGGTCTGAGCATTATAAAGTTTGTACTAAAAGCCAACGACTTTATAACAAAAAGAATGTATTAATTAACAGCCTCAGGGAATTTGATTGAGGTCTAAGATCAAATCTAAAAATGTGCAATGTTTTACCTTGAATCAGATTTTATTTGAATTATCTATTGAAGTATCAGTACAATTTATCACAGTTATGGTGGGAGGATTATTTTATAATGATAGAATTACTGTGAACATTTTCTAAAAGACCTAAACCAAAATGCATTGATTAAAGTTGACTATTAGAGATGCAAGGTGGCAGAAATATTATGGAATTAAAAATGGCACTGCAGTTATAGAGTGAGATTATACTTTAATAATATGTTTTTGGACATAAGTATGTCTGTAAGTTTAGAAACCATTATTCCATGCTTCGTGTGAAGGCTGAACAAAAACACATGTGTTCGGATTTTTACTGTAATAACCTGCATTTAAGCACAGAATTTCTTTAACTTACATTTTTTTCAAGATAAATGAAAATGAACAGATAAGTGATATTTTAAGCACTATAGATAAATATATTTTAGAACTACTGAAAAATCTCAAATGGGTCTGTATTCATCCGTCACAGTTATTGAAACAGTTTAGCATGTATAAAGCTTCTGTGTGCAATTTTCCACACTTTATTGTGACTAAGGCAGAAATTATTCAGCTAAATCCATTTGTAGGTAGACATTACCAACACTTATACCCAGACTTTTGCTCGTCATTTATGGCGTCCTAAACTTTGCACAGTTCATGCAACAAAGATAGAAGATACAGTCTTCAAGGTGGAATGTTTTTTTTTTGCCCATTTTTTATTTTTTTACCTTTTTTTCACCAGTAATGTCATTTTATTAACCTCTATTTTGCATTCCCCCATTCGAACATAAGAGATAAAACAACATAATTACACACAATTTTATAAAATGTAAATGCTCCCCATAGTATTACAAGAATTCAAAAGTTTTGGCAACACTGCTCTTCCTCAAGTTTACAAGTGAGCAAGGGCAGTGTTGCCATAACCTGTTCTCAGTTTTGTGTTACATAGAAATGTTTAATAAAAAGAAGCAAACATGTGTTCCATTCTACAGAGAGTGGTATGTGGCAGTCTTCTGGATCACTTTTTATGATTTTTCAATTACACAATTATTACACAAGACATTATGCATTATTCCACAAGAAAGGCGTTTCAGAGCACTATTAGTTATCTGAAAAAAATAGCAAACCTTCTTTTGACATTGTGTTTGAATGATTGAAACCTCAGACTCAGGCACTTTAGAAAAGATAAGTCACTATTTTAATGACTCATTCAAAATCTGTAAACAAAGTTTTTTTTTTTTTAGCGAAGCTGAAAAGTAATCATTCTGATTATGTAAAAAAGGAGATTACAGCTCCAACACATGCATAGTTAGAAGATTACCTAATATGAATATTCTTTCTATCATATTTTCCAGAATAAAAAATGAAAAAATAAATAAAATAAACATTTTGGTCATAATAAAAAAAAAACATCATTTAATTATCTCCTTAAAACCAATTATACTTGTCCTTATGTTGCAGTTGTTAGCTACTGCACCAAACATTGACAAATTAATTCCCTGATCACACCTGAATTCCGGACAGCTAAATACATGGATGGAACATACAGTGTACTGTATAAAGGAACTGTTTTACTTGTCAATGGACTCCTTCTATTTATGTTATTCTGGTTCTAATGCCGCGTACACACGATCACTTTTGTGATGAAAAAAAAACGTAATTTTATCTCACGAAACAAAATAACGTTTTTCAAACTTCATTTTCCAAAACGACGTTGCATACACACCATAGTTTTTCAACAAAGCTCTAGCAAAGCGTGGTGACGTACACCACGTTCGACAGCACTCTGTTCCATTGAAGCTCCGTCTCATAACTTGCTTCTGAGCATGCGCGGGTTTAAAAACGTCATTTTCAACATCGTTTTGCCCACACACCATCACTTTTTATGACACAAAAAACGACATTTTGAAAAACTACACAAAGAATTCAAGTATGTTCGAATTTTTTTTGGTCGTTTTTTGGAAGACATAAAACAACGTTTTGCCCACACACGGTCATTTTAAATGACATTTTTTCATCACAAAAAGTGATCGTGTGTACGCGGCCTAAGATTCTTAGGCCGTGTACACACGATCAGACATGTCCGATGAAACATATCTGACGGAACGTTTTCATCGGACCAGGCTGAAGTGATCTGTTGGTCTGATGTGCATACACACCATCGGACCAAAATCCCCTTGGACCAGAATGCGGTGACGTAGAACACAACGATGTGATGAAAAAATGAAGTTCAATGCTTCCAAGCATGCGTCGACTTGATTCTGGGCATGCGCGGGATTTTGGTCCGATGATTTCGTGTACTAACCATCCGATGGACAGGTTTCCAGCGGACAGGTTTCTAAGCATGTTTGGAAACTTTTGTCCGCTGGAAAACAGTCCGATAGGCCGTACACACGATCGAACTGGTCTGCGGACCAGTTTCAGCGGACATGTTCGATCGTGTGTACGCGGCCTTAGAGCTCTGCCAGCCAAACAGCCAAGTCTGGAAAGAGAGAAGGCCTTTATTTTCAATGTTGCCATTCAGTAGAATTTACAGACCTTGTCCCTCCCACATTCTGAACAGTGTAAAGAGAAGCAGTACAACAATTACTTCATCACTCTGTCATTCTGCTCTCTCCTTCCATTGGCATCTCTATCCCCCAGTCTGAGCTCCACTGTCCAGGAACTTTAAAAGGCTTATACAAAGTCCAATTCAGGTACTTACATTGACTGCATTAACAAACATACATTTAACAGTGTACTAATGCCTGGGATCTGTTTTAATGTAACAGTCACATCTAGAACTGCCAGAATATTATCACGTTACACCACTATTTGCACATTTGCTCTGCAATGTCACCTCCTTCAGTAACTATACTTGCACAACTAAAACATCACCCACATGGGCCCAACCATGATTTTCTATCCTTGGACTTAAAAAAAAAAAAAACCCTAAATAGCTTCCTTTACCTTAGTGCAGTCCTCCTTCACTTACCCCATCCTTCGATTTTGCTTTTTTATTTATTTTTTAATAATATTTTATTGAAAGGATATGCTTTCATTTACAAAAAGAGCACAAACAGGGTCATCTGTAAATAAGTACAATATAGAGCCCAGATGCTATACAGAGATAACCACAAAACTGAACTTTTAAATGTTTCCAAAAAGAAAGGGAGAAAAGAGGAAAGAAGAGGAAAGTGATAAGCACAGGTGGCGGGGGAGAGCAGGTAAAAAGAAAACAAGGAAGATAATATACATGACAGCAATAAAGACATGACCAGGGAGATGGATAATACAAAAAGGAAAAGAGAAGAACTGGAATGGAGATTGAAGAGGGGAAAAAGGGGCCGAGAGGGGACCGCCAATCCCCATCCTCTCACGGTAACCCACAATAGAAGACTTCCATATCAACCAAAAGGCCTATGTTGGAGCCCAAGCAGATCTGTGATCTCAGTAGCTTGAGCAGGGTAGTCCAGTAAATAAGTAAAATACAACCAAAACTAGTCATATATATCAAGTGACAAAAGATTACTCTGAAGTTTGATCGGAAGGGGAAACCTCTTCCATAAACAAAAAGGAAGAAGACAGTAAACAGGATCGTTCTGAAGATGTCAGGCAATGCTCAATAAAAGGAGACCATTTCTTATCAAATTTGTTGCTGAGCCGTAAAGGGTGTGATCCAGCATCCAGCTTTTCTCGAAAAAGTAAGGACTTCAGATTTCTGACTGTTCCAGATAGGGACGGGGGAGTAGAGGATATCCATTGGAATAAGATATTCCTACGAGCCACAAGGAGAGTAAGAAGTATCCACTGAAGAAAATCTTGAGGAGTCCTTTTAAAAGATGACTGGGGGTTCCTGTTTTGTGGAGGGGAGCCGAATAGTAGAAGCATAGGGTCTTTGTCGGGCAGGAATCCTGTAATTATTTGTATAAATTGGAGGATCGATGTCCAGTAAGAATCAATCCGTGGACAGGACCAGAGACGGTGAAATAGAGACGGCTTATGTAATGAGCACCACGGACAAGTAGGACCCGCACTGGAAGGGTGGTTTGACGAAAAAGGATAATAGGCTCTATGCAGAATTTTGAACTGTGTTTCCCTCCAGAGTTCACACGGGGTGATACTAGTGGTCAGATGGTAACCTGCAAAAATGTCATCCAAGTCAGCGTGGGCTGGGAGATCTTTGAGCCAAGAAGAAAATGAAGTTCCGTGCAGGGGTTTTAAAAAATTTCAGATAAGTGGACGGTAGATATCTGATATGGAGCAACGCTGGTCAGCAATAAGCTTGTCAATGAATAAAAGTCGAAATCTTATGGCCCTCTTCGGGCAGAGTTTGTTGATGAAGTCCGTAACTTGCAAAACATGGAGAAAATGATGAGGAGGCAGATTGAATTCTTCCATTAGAAGTGCAAAATGCTTAAGTTCAGATGTTTCCGTGTACAGGGAATAGGCTTTCGTCAAACCTTTTCCCCTCCATTTGGAAAATGGCTCGTATTGTAGACCAGGTGGGAACATAGGGTTACTATAAATCGGTAAGAAGTTGGATATGAAAGGCGACAGACCCAGTTTTTTCCTGACCTCTCTCCAGGCAACTATTGTGTCCCTAAAAAGTAAACTCTGTTTGATGTGACCTGGGATATTTTTCAGCGAGCTATGTAAGAGAGCAGATAAGTTTAAGGGGTTGACCATAGATGATTCAAGAACATAGTTGGAAAACCGTGATGATTGCATTATCCAATCCATGGCTACTCTCAACAAGCAAGCTAAGTTGTAGACCCTGATATTCGGGAGACCGGTACGGCCCTCGCTTCTCGGGAGAAATAGTTTGGTCAATGCCACTCTCGGTTTGCCCTTTTTCCATAGAAAATTTGTAATTGCCTTATGCAAAATTTGTATATCTTTGTGCTTCAGTAGCAATGGTAATGTTTGTAATGGATATAGAAGGTGGGCAAACTGACCATTTTAAATAATGCACACCTCCCAAAAAGTGACAGCGGTAGATTGGACCACATCTCCAACTCACCCACAATTTTAGAAATCAGAGGAGGATAATTGAGAGAGTATAGAGAAGAGGGGCTCCTGCCAATCTTTATACCCAAATAGGTGATGTGTTTATCATTAATGCGGACAGAGGAGGGTGGTAAACGTAGATTCGGATGGTGTGGGCCAAGAGGGAGAATCTCACTCTTAGCAAAGTTTATCCTTAAGCCAGAGCATGTTCGAAAAGAATCGAAAATGGATTGGATGGTAGGGATGTCAGATCGGGGGGCAGAGGACAAAATCAGTATATCATCTGCGAAGAGGATGGCCTTGACGTCTTCCTGGCCGAAAGGGATTCCGTGTAAGGAGGGTGTAGCATTGAGAAACCTCCAAAGGGGTTCAATGGCCAAGTTAAAAAGTAAGGGGGATAGAGAGCATCCCTGTCTTGTACCCTTAAATAGTCTTATGGGGCTGGATTGCAAACCCACAGCTATGATCGTGGCCGAAGGAGCAGAATATAGATTTTGAATGAAATGAAAAAAAATGGGCCTGACATACCAAATTTATCCATTACTAGGGAAAGCCATTGGAAACTTACGTTGTCGAAAGCTTTTTCGGCGTCGAGAGTAATTATTGCTATATTTTCCATGGGATGTTGTTGAGAATACTCAAGATTGGCCAGAACTTTCCTTAAATTTGAGGAGGCAGATCTACCCTTAGTGAAGACAGATTGTGCATGGTGTATAAGGGAAGGCATGATTTTAGCTAGGCGGGAAGCAATGATCTTAGAAAGGATTTTAGAATCTACATTAAGAAGAGATATTGGACGGTATGAGCCGGGATCTTTCGGGTCTTTTCCTTTTTTGGCTATTAGTTTAATATTGGCCTGATGTCCAGTTGGAAGGTAGGGACCTCCGTTCCATATAAAATTAAATACATCTAGTAAGGGTTGAACAACTTCCTCACGCAACATTTTATAAAATTCTGGGGTGTACGCGTCTGGGCCTGGAGCTTTACCATTTGAAAGATCCTTAATGGCATTCGCAAGTTCTTGCTCTGAAATCGGAGCATTCAGCTCCATTAAGTGTTCAGGGTTGATATGGGGTAGCCCAGAAGAATCCAGCCAACTAGAGACTGTCTCCATGTCTATCGGATCCCGTGCATAAAGGTTTTTGGAAAACAATTCTAGGGTCTTGTTAACACCTTTGGGGGATGTAGCTAGGGAGCCATCTGGATTATATAGCCCCGGTATGTGTGTGGGAAGAAAAGCACCTCTGGTGAGGTTGGCTAAGAGTCTCCCTGCCTTGTTCCCAAACTTGTGATAATGCAATTTTGCGTTAGAAAATCTTATCTGTTCCACCCTTTCTGCCCATGTGTCAAAAATGTCCTTAGCCTCCACCCACAACCTACAGTTAACTGACGTGTTTTGATCTCTAAGACGGGCTTGAGCTGCCCGTACTCTATCACTGGCTTCTATAAATTTGGACTGAGTGTCTTTCTTGAAAGCCGATACAAAGGAAAAAAAAACTTTCCTCTCAAGAATGATTTACCAGCCTCCCAGAACAAATTTGGATTGTCCTTATGTTGGCTATTGTTATGGGAGTAATCTGCCCAGGCTGCAGACAACATTTGTTTAAAATTTTCGTTATTATATAGATACGATGGGAACCTCCACTGTCTAAATTCTGACCGGGGCTGTAAGTTAGTGAGGACTACCGTATAGGGGAGTGATCGGATATGACCAGATCGTGTATGCACGACATTCCTATTTTGTGAAGCATAGAGTGGGTAGAGAAGAAGTAGTCAAGTCTAGCAAAGGAGTGATGAACAGGGGAAAAAAAGGTGAATTCTTTATCAAGAGGATGATGCATCCTCCATACGTCTATCAGACTTAGGGCCTGAGAGAAGTGGCAAAGGTGAGTGTGGCGGTCCAGTCTCCTAGTTGTCAGAAGTGTGGACTGGATTTGTCCTCCTGGTCATTAAGGGTCAAGTTAAAATCCCCCCCAATGAGGTGGGGAATATTATCATCGCTCGCTAGTTTGGATGTTAAGTCAGAGAAGAAAGACTGGTCAGGGCAATTGGGAGCATAAATGTTAGTCAACCTAACATCGCCCGATGGAAATTTAAGATGTATGGACACGAATCTACCTTCCTCATCCCTGTTTACTGAAACTAGGGAGGTCAGGTTTTTATGTAAGTGTATAAGGGTACCTGCCTTGCGGCCTCGAAAGCTGAACCAATCACCTGTCCCACCCAAAGCTTTTTCATGCGGAAAAGGTCACTATCTGCCAGATGCAATTCCTGAATCAAGGCTATGTCAGATTTCAACCTTTTGAGATGCCTGAGAACCTTCATACGTTTAATCGTGGAACGTAGCCCCTTTACATTCCAGGATATTACCTGAATGTCTTGCATTGAAAGATATATGAGGGGTAAGATGTATGGGATCGCAGAGTCAAATTACCTGCTAAGAGGGGGTTAAGGGCTGAGTATGGTGCAGATGAATGTATATCCTTGACACAAGATTAGTGGAACTAACTCTTCCTAGGAAAATAGAGTAAGCAAGAAAAGAAAGAGAAAAAGAAAAACCAACAATTAACGAGAGCAAAAGTAAGCATAACACTGTAAGACTTCACATTTTTCCGGATGTAATTCCACCACCGGATAAACCACCAGACCTGCGGGGTAATATACTCGTACCTGTAACAAAAGGCACCGCTTCAATGGGAACATACCGGTTAAAGGGGAGAGACAGAGCTCCTCCAACGCGTATAATTAGTTGGCAAGGTGGCTGATTCTTGTAGCTTACCCAAAGTGTCAATACATAAAAGAACACCCGAGGGAGGGAGATAGGCATAAGGCAATAGCCACTTATAAACTTTGCTATAAGAACCAAAGATTCAATTTATAATAAGAGAATAAAAGGTAATGTATTAAAGACTAAGGCTAAATGTAAGCTAAAACGTTCTCACAGGGAAGTCCACATTTGTTCCGGGGGGGTCACCTGGCCTGTGAGACCGCATAGCATAGGAGATTGGTTCACAGACTGTCCTGTCTGGGAAGATTAACTACTAGCTGGTTGGTCGAGTGGAGCAGTAGACTTTAAACGTTTAGGAGGGTCTTTCCTGGGGCTTCTCTGATCCCGTGGACCTTGCTTGACTTTGTCCGCATAGGAAGCAGAGACAGCGTTGCTGGGTGAGATTGATTGAAGGTAAGCGGACGCCTTATCTGGGGACTGTAGCACAATTTGTTCTCCGTCCTGGGCTTGTATGCGGAGTACGGCAGGGTATGCCAAGGTGAAACGTACTCTCCCCTTTGGTAGAGCTCAGCGCAAACAGGTTGGAATTCTTTGCGCTTGCGGGAGACCTCAGCCGAGTAATCCACGAAAAGCAACAGTTTGTGGCCCACGAAAAGCAACAGTTTGTGGCCCTCTATCACCACCGATTGCGCCTTGCGAAAACCCTGCAATATGTCAGAGCGGTCTGCATAATTTAGGTATTTGGCTATCACCGGTCTTGGACGCTTGCGATCATCAGATGGGGCTCCGATTCTATGAGCTCTACAACCCCTTTAAGTGGGTCGCCTAGCCCCCTAACATTCCAGGATACTACAGGACACTACTTCAGCCATTTGGAGAAGATACATGGAAACATTAGGGTACATAAAGACAACACATAAATTGGTCATCAGGCAAAATAAGGTTAGGTAGCCCCTAGCGGGGAAGTTTGGCCAGTACAATTTCAGCCTGGATTGACCCCAACCAAGGGTTAATGTGAGCCATAAGCTATCTGCATCGAATAAGCCATGGTTTGCATAGTAACAGTTCCAGGTTCTAATGTACTTCATACGAAGACTGTGGGTAGAAAAGAATAAACACAAAAAGAAAACATAAGTCCAGGCCATAATGATCCAACTTGGAACAAAAACATGTAAGGCACATTTTCTCTACATTTTTCTTGCAACTTCACAAGATAGCTCAATGTTCACATGTTAATATTATGTCTCCCTGCAGAACAATGTATAGGTTTCCCCTCTATTCAAGATCAACCTGTCATAGAATTTAAAAAAAAGGTAGCTTATATAACCATAAAAGTGAAAAATAGAAGCAAAAGGTGAACATAAGGTGAGCCTTCCATAGAAAACTTGCAGGTAAACCTGTTGTATCAGGGATTTTGCATAATGGCTTGCAGCAACAGCCATCGGATCAATCACCGTCCTCCTCTCTTCTACAGTGACGTAAGGCCTGCTCATTGCAATCCAGCCATAATGCAGCATCTTGGGCATTAAAATAAGTGGGTTTGTCGGTTAGCAGTAACTCTCAGCTTAGCGGGGTACAACATGGCGTAAGGTAGTTGCAGCGTTCTCAGATGCCTTTTACATCTGAGAACTTGGCCCATTGTTGCTGCACCTCCGCAGAAAAGTCTGGATAAAAGGACACATGGACCCCATTCACCTGGACATTGGCCTTCTCTCTGGCATTTCTCAGCACCGCCTCCCTGTCTCTGTAGTGTAGGAAACAAGCAAGGATGGGCCTAGGGGAAACACCTGGTTGTGGTGATCCCTCTCAACAGTAAAGAACGGGGAAAAAGCCTCTTTTCTGAAAACTTCCAGCAGCCACCCTTCAACAAAGGGGGTGGAGTCTCGCCCCTTGGTTGTCTCTGACAACCCCACTATGCGTATGTTGTTCCGTCGTAAATGGTTTTCCATGTCATCTGCTCTGTTATTACTGTCTTTAGCCAGCTGATGTGCTACATGGGCCTCCCGAGCAACTGGGGCAGCTTGTCCCTGCTTTCTACTGTGGTTGTGCGCTCCCGGATCTTTTGTAGATCCTGCCTCAGCAGGGATACATTCTCTCCACAGGCCCCCAAACTGGTAAGGGTATTCACTGAAGCAGTGCAGACATGCACTGCTCTAAGTATCTCAGCCAGAGTTGGTTGCTCAATGTCATCTGCGTCTATATCTGTGTGCAGGGGAAGAGGCTGCTCACCTGTATAGTCCTGCTCTCTATGTCCCTCTGCCTATCCTGCAGACTGCCCCTGTTAGGCTTGTGCTGCCATGTGGGACTGTTCTGCACCCCCCGCGGTCTGATCCAGGGGACCCCTAGCTTTTGGGCATAGTATAACATGTCCCTTGGGAACTCCTTACCCTGAGTCTTTTGTGACCATTTGCTAGCCCCTTCCTTGAATTTCTCAGCTTCTCTCAGCGTATGTTGAGCCAGGGCCATGGCAGCACCATCTTGGATGAAGTCCTCTTCTTTCTTTGCCATTCCATAGGTGCAGAGGACCAACTGGTGGACCGGGAGGGTGACCGGGTAGGTAGCCAGCTGGCTCTCCCTGCTGCAGGCTTCTTAGCCCCACACACCATCCCAGTGCCTGTGTTGTCAGAGGAGAAATAAAGTAAGATAGCAAGGCAGCTACAGCCTGGGCTATCACCCACCATCACCACAGCAGTTGACAGAGCTGTCACAGTGGGCATTGATCAGCTTCAAAGAGAGCTGTGAGACCATGCTGACAGGCTCTCAGAGGCTGAGCACTGTATTTCAGAACTGGAGGAAGAACTCCAGAGCTCACAAGCACTCCACCAAGCTTTGCAGTCCTAGCAATATATCCTAGAAAAACTGGATGACTTAGAGAATAGTTCCCACAGGAACAACCTGCGTAATATTGGCCTCCTTGAAACAATGCAATTCCTGATCCCTGGTGGATCTCTGCTCAACACGTATGCCTGAAGCCCTGGGAATCACAACTCCATGCACAGTGGAAAGAGCGCACTGCATGGGGGCCCCATCCAACGATTGGTGCATCCCACGTCCTATCATTGTCCTCTGAATTACTCGTACAGGGTAGCTCTACTGAAATAATTCCATAGCACACACAAATTCCAACTGGATAGCCACAAGTTATTGCTGTTTGCTGACTATTCACAGGAAGAGTCCCACAAACACAAAGCCTTTCAGCCAATCTGCTCTACTCTTCACTTAAAGAGCGTAACGTTTTCTCTTTCATACCCTGCTACCCTGAGGCTCGCAATCAATCTGGGGAAACACAATCTTTCTCACATCCTTAGAAAGCAGCCTACTACCTCAAAGCCTATTTGCATATAGCACAGGAGGTCTCACCTATGGAGGCAAGCCCCTCCACAGCCCCAGAGATTAATTTAGTTCACAAAAGGATCCACCAAAGAGGACCTGTTACTCTGATGACTGGTCATGCAAACCCAGCTAAAGCATGCACTCCTGGGCCCAAAGTCCTCTTTCATAGGACCTTCCCCAAGTTCCATGTAGTTGTTATCCAATGTTCTTTAAATGTGTGCCTTGCTTTGCCTTGTTGAAACCTGTTATTTTTACTTGTATTTCTAAATGCTTCATACATTCAGCCTTACTGGAGAAGTGGCAACCTCTCAGTCCAACAGAACTGGGGGCCAATTATTGCTCCCTACCATACTTGACATTTTTCTCTATGTAACTAACTTACATGGCATATCCATAAGACACGAAACTCTTTTTCTAGCACTATTTGCCGATGACATCATAATATTCACTTCCAACCCCAGAGCTGACATGCCCCACATCTTTACCTGCTTTTGAGCATGTTTAGGGCTTTGTATACATTTCTCCAAAACCAAAATTCTCTCATTATACCACCCTAGATATACCACCCATGGGCAAAGTACTCAATTTTCACTATTGCCAAACAACACATTACATACAGTATCTGGGTGTAAAGATTGCCAAACTACCCTCCTCCCTTTACCACCTAAATTTCTCCCCAGATCTTACCAAGGTTATAGGCTAACTGGAGGTGTGGATGGATCTTCCTCTCTCGCTCCGTGGCAGGTGCCACCTTTTTAAAATGATATGTCTTGCCAGAAGTCTCTACCCCTTGCAGACTATTCCTCTACTTTCAAGACATGCCGATGTACAAAAATGACATAAAGCAATGTCAAATTTGCTTTGGCAGAGTCGTCGTCCCCACATTTAAACTTAGCCCGCTTAGGAGTGAGGGGTAGTAATCCTTCCTAATATAAGATTATACAACCTATCCTGTCTATTGAGGGCATGTGTAGACTGGTTATCACAAGGTTCAAAGTACTCCAACTATGAATTGGACTTCCTACTGGCAAACCCATTCAGCCTACCAGCTTTACTGCACTGTACCCTAAGATCACTCCATTCAGAGCTTAAACAAAAATGTACCAATCCGCAACACACTAGTGGCATGGTGGGAAAATGAGACAGAAATTAAACCTCTCCTCTTGGGTATCCAACTACCTCCCGATTCATGGAAATCCTACTTTTTCCAAATCACAACAATACACTGGATACGTTGAGTGGGCTTCTCATGGGTTACTAAGGTTTGTGCAACTCTTTGATATCTCCACGGGATCACCCCTGCAGGTTTCTTAAATACTGACACATTTTGATTTTCTGGCCCAACATTATTTCTACTTATATTAGGCCACCCACCACGGCATGGATCTAAGCCAAAACAAACCTCAGAGTTTTGATCATCTAGCCTGGACACTCTTCTGGAAGCTCAACAACTTGGGAACAACAACTTTAAATTATGCACAGAGCAAAAATCCCCCACCTGCCACGTGGGCAAGCACAGGACAAACACCTATGCCCTCTATGTGCCCAAACCATACAGACTCTGGGCTTGTCCATATATCTCTCAATTCTAGGACCAAATTGAAACCCTTGCAGACTATCACTGGGAGACCCCATCAAAGAATGTTTTCCCCTTACTCTTCGGTGACCTGGATACAATCCCATCTGGCCACTTTAAAACTCAACAACTCCATAAATAGCACAACAAATCCTGGCTATCGACCGGTTTCAAGTTGGCAAGATCGGCCATCCTTAGAAACTGGTTCTCCACTACTCTTCCTTTCAGATGTAAAACAAGAACTCATCAGTCTACTACAAAAGGAAAAACTAGATGCAGCCTTGCCACACCATGGCTTCTCCCTGTAAAAGTCCACACCAGCTTCCTGAGCACTCAAGGTTTCAGTAGGTTCCCCTAGCTTTATTTATATCTCTCCAGATCCTTCCCTGTTGAAGACCTAAAAGTCACCACCAATCATAAGATCAGCTTGATGGAAAACTCAGCCCAACACTTTATTTCCTTCCAGCTCTCACACTCATTTGCTAGTCACTCCTGTGGACCACAGCATCTCCCTTGAGTCTTCCACCTTGTCTTCCTAATGCCTGCATTTAAAGTATGCTTCCAAACCTCACATTTACTAATTTGCTCTCTATGGTGCGTATTGACATGATATCTGGTCTTGTTGTATGATACACCGGCACCTCAGGGGAAACATTTTTCCTGTGGTCCTAATCCACATTGTAGAGTGGTCCCGGGGACTACCACCTCCTCCAACTAGCAGACGGGAGGGGTGCCCTCCCAGATATCTCCTTTCTTGACGTATTTACCATTCATGTTTCCATTTGTTTCCTTTACATATTATTTGATTTGTATACTGGTACCCTTCTATAATTTTATTTCCTGTGTATTTTGAGCATTCATCTCAATAATGCTGCTTTGCAGTTGTTATAAAAACAAATTATAAAAAGGTTTTCATTTAGAAAGAGAGTTTTAATAGGAATACAAAGAGAACAGCCTTCCTGCTAAGTACTTAAATGTTTCACCAAGGCTTAGTTCATTGTGAACACCAGTCCCTTTAGTGATAAATGCAGTGATCTGAGAATTTGTTTTGCTAGCCTATTTTGATTGCAGTAGAGGTGTTCTCAAACACACTCATTGCTAACTTCTTGCTATCAGTCATAGACAGAATGAGTGTTGCAAATCTCCAATTAGATTTAAACCTCTTGAAAGCTTGGAAGCTTGAAAATAATTGGTGATACAGGAAAAAAGAGAGGAAGTTACATAATACATGTTTTAGCGAACACTTTCCTAACATTTCAGAATCTGTATGAAGAATGTCTAAAGGGGATGACAGAGAAACTGGGTGAACTGTTTCCTAAATAATATTACAATCTAACTATTTGCATTCACTTGTTGCCCATAGCTGCTTAATGCGAGTCAGATCAGATGTGCAGCTAACAATATAGCAACTTCAAGAATCTTCTATCTTAGTGGTTTCTCAGCAAGGATGTTTTTTGTATAAACCTGATATACAGATTACTACTAGAGGGAGAATGTATGATATCTACTCTAAATGAAAAAACTATCATGAATATATTCCACTGACCAACGCTCCTTCGAACAGACCTTATGTTCCTGCTATGCTACGGTTGCCAAAAGTGTATTTTTCAACGAATGTTCCAACTACAATCTCAGGAACTCTGCCCTCTTAAACCCATCCAGAGGTCTCAAACTTTCTTCAGCCTCCCTTTAGTTGGTTGGTGGAATGGGCCTGCCTGGTAATGCCCATCTGGATACAGACAACCCCATCTAGCAATAAAGGGCAAGGCCGATTACCGACCATGTCCCCTCTTGCCAGTTCAGTTTTTGGGGACTTGGACAAGTGATCAATGTTTGTTATTGTTTTTGCATTTAAATGCCATTGTTTTTCATGAGTTTTAATTGGGGGCCATGGTCCAAGGTGGCCTATACAGTATGTGTCTTACCCTACCCCATAATTACGGGATACCGTTATTCTGGGACAGGTCGCCAGACCCACCTTCGAGGCTGGCACATTATGTTGTTTAGATTGACAGACACATATCTGCCAATCTGAGGATGCCCCATCTATGGAACCTCCTCCTCATTGGTTTCTCCTCTTCTTGCAGCCCTAACCTTTTTTTTCTCCTAGCCAACCACCTGGAAAAGAATCATTTTCCATCTTCTCCCTGGAATGTTCTCAGCTCAGCATCTCAATTGGCCTCACCCCGAAGAAAACAACTGAGGGTAGTTGTTGGTGTCTTCCTTTGCATTCCATCCCTGATTTCCCCATGGCTGACCTACACACCACAATTCAACTGCTCAGGATTGCCTCACACAATACACAGGGGTTAAATTCCCCAATTAAACAAAAAAAAAGTATTTGACAGCTACCGCTCTCGATAGTTGGACATTGTTCTTATCCAAGAGACCCACTTCCCAATCCGGTACAATCCAAGTTTCCTTCACACCAATTATCCTACTTTCTTCCTCTCTAATGTAGAGGACAAAACCAGGGGAGTTGCTAAATTCTCAAAAAAAAACAGTAATTTTACCTGGCAAACAGATCATAGGGATCCAGAGGGGAGGTTCATCCTGGTCAAGGGCACACTCGAGGGTCACCTATACTCCCTAGTTTCGCATTACACTCCCAATAAAGGGCAGGTTGATTTCTTTCAACCACTCTTCAACAAGTTACTCCCGCATCTGGAGGGGACGGTAATATTTGGCAGGGACTCCAATGTAGCCTTCGACCAATGGTTGGATAAATCCAAACCTCTCTCTGCCCGTTTCACTCACCCTACGGAGGACAGCCTCAGGTTAGCCAAACGTTTACACTCCCATAATCTCACTGGCAAACGGGATTACCCCCATTTCTCTAGCCCTCATCAATCATACACCAGAATTTACCACATTTTGATGTCCCCCAGTCATATACCATCTGCACATAGTGCAACCATAATAGATACCCCACTATTAGACCACTCAAATGTAGTCATCTCCCTAAAGCCCCTTTCAGCCAAAAGACCCATTTCACACTGGCATCTCAACAAATCAATTCTAAGCGACCCTATCCAAACTCAAATTATTGAGAATGCCCTCAAGGAATACTTTGTGCTATATGATGTAGACAACATCTCCCCGGAATCTCTATGGGCAGCCCATAAAGCAACAATTAGGGGAAAATTATTCAGATAGCAACCCAACTCAAAAGAGAGAGCCAATCCATCATAGCGAAACTTGAGTCGGCCTTCGCACAAAGGAAAAAAGAGCATAAGAAACACCTAATAAAGGAATCCCTAACACTTTTAGACAAGGCCAGACTGGTGCTTAACCACTTAAGACCCGGACCAAAATGCAGGTAAATGACCAGGCCCCTTTTTGCGATTCGGCACTGCGTCGCTTTAACTGACAATTGCGCGGTCGTGCGACGTGGCTCCCAAACAAAATTCGCACCCTTTTCTTCCCACAAATAGAGCTTTCTTTTGGTGGTATTTTATCGTCTCTGCGATTTTTATTTTTTGCGCTATATACAAAAATAGAGCGACATTTTTGAAAAAAAAACAATATTTTTATTTTTTGTTATAAGAAAAATCAAATAAACTAAATTTTAGTCAAACATTTAGGCCAAAATTTATTTAGCCACATGTCTTTAGTAAAAAAAAATTGCAATAAAAAAAAAATAGCTACCTAGCGGGAACAGCGACACTAATACAGCGATCAGAAAAATGATCGCTTAGTGACTCTGGCAATAGGGAGTGAAAGGGTTAACTAGGGTGGTGATCAAGGGGTTAAAACTTTATTAGGGGGGGTGCGGGGGCTATCCTGAACCTAACACTGACTGCCTGTCACACTGACACTAACTGCAGTGATCATACATATAATCACTGCAATCAGTGACACTGTGACAGGGGGGAGGGGGGTGATCGCAAGGGGTTTATGTGCCTGTGTGTCCTGGTGTCAGTGTAGTGTTGTGTACACTTACTGTGTGATGTTATCTCTCCTCAGCAGCGGTTGAAAAAAACGCTGAGGGAGAGATCACATCACTTCCTCCTTCCTGTGTTTACACAGGAGGAGGAAGTGCAGAGCGGGGGGGGGGGGGGGCGCGCGCATTGGCTGGGAGCGATCGTGAGGGGGCGGACAAAAACTAATAGCCGCCCCCTCATCCCGGATCGCTCCCAGAGCCATCAGGACCATAGGCTCTAGGCTGGCCTCCAAATTTTCTCCCCGACCAAAATCTTACACTTTTCCCAAAATCAGACTCGCTGGATGCTCCCCACCACCAACCAAAACAAGATTTTGGAATCATTCCATGAGTTCTACTCCAAGTTCTACAGCTCAAATTCCAGAGATGTAGAACCAAGTTTTTTTGGATTCATAAAGGATCTCCCTTTGCCCCACCTTTCCCCTACTCATAGAAAATTGCTGGAAGCCCCCTTTACAGTAGAAGATATTATAGAGGTCATCAAAGACCTAAAAAAGGGTTCCACCCCTTTGCCCGGACAGCCTCTCGGTCCTGTATTATAAGGCCTTTGAGAAGACCTTAACCCCATTTATGGTCACATTTTTCAACTATACAACGAAAGGTAACCCCCTATATCCCACTATAAACACTGCCTTTACCAAGGTTCTCCCCAAACCAGACAAAAACCGAGAAGAAGTTGGTAATTATTAGTGTTGAGCGGAATACGCCATATTCGATTTCGCGATATTGCGCACATATATAGAAGAATATTCGCGAATATTCGCTAATATCGAATATTCGTGATATTTTATCCAAAAAAAAAAATTTGCTAATGCGAAAATGATTGCGAAATTCTCATAAACGGAGATCATTTCCTGTATTACTAAACTAATATGCACTAAACACTAACTCTACACTAACTCTACTTAAAAGAAAGGAGAATAAGGGGGCAAAAGAAGGGCGGAGAAGATAATCGCGCAATATTCCTATTGCCCTTCTTGAATATTCGGCAAAAGGAATATCGCGCAATATTCCTTTTGCCGAATATTCAAGTTATTCTGATTGGCTCTGATGCAAAAGAAGGGCGCATCAGAGCCAATCAGAATAACTCGAATATTCGGCAAAAGGAATATTGCGCGATTATCTTCTCCGCCCTTCTTTTGCATCAGAGCCAATCAGAATAACTTGAATATTCGGCAAAAGGAATATGGAGATCACTAGGATGTGATCTGTTTTAAAAATAAATTTGAAGAAATACGAATATTCGCCATAGCGAATATTCGCCGCAATATTCGAGTTATTCGCGAATACTCGAATATGCAATATTCGTAGCGAATATTCGCAATGCGAATATTCGTGAGCAACACTAGTAATTATAGACCCATATCCCTCATTAACAATGACCTGAAGATACTCACCAAGATTTTAGCCAATCGTTTAGCCTCTTTCATAGGTTGCTACATTCATAAGGACCAGGTGGGATTTATCCCGGGCAGACACTGCCCTGACCAGACCAGAAGGACCATAGATGTAATTTCCATTCTTCAATCTAACTGGATGGAGGGCCCTAAACAGAAAAAAATCAAACTCTCCCTAGACTTACATAGGGAACTCTCCCTAGACTTACAAAAGATACGCCGTCGTAAGTACAAATGTGCGCCATCTTTGCGCCGATTCACAAAGCAAGATACGCCAAAAAACATGGCTTCAGTCATCTGACGTAACTTGCCTACGCTGGCGTATCATGGGCGCATAGTTACGCTGGACGCATTTGGCGTTCCCTGGACGCATTTGGCGTTCCCATTATCAATATGCAAATGACTAAGATACGCCGATTCAAGAATGTAGATGCGCATGGCCGCTTCATATACGCGATTTGCGTAAGGCTTACTTTCGGCGTAAAGTTACCCCTGCTATATGAGGCGCAGCTAATGCAAAGGTATGGGCCAGGGAACGACACAGTCAAATGTTACGTTGTTTACACCGTTTACATAGTACGTGAATAGGGCTGGGCGTAGGTTACGTTCACACGTCGTAGGCATTGTGCCAACGTCTCTTTAAGGGGTATATGCGACGTGATTCTGAGCATGCGCGCGCATGCCCAGTTCGACCGGCCATTCATTAGCATAGGGTCACGCTTAATTTAAATAAATGCCGCCCACCTCCTTCCTACTTTGAATTAGGCGGGCTTACGCCGGGCAATTTACGCTACGCCGCCGCAACTTACGGAGCAAGTACTTTATCCTAAAAAGTTTTTGAGGACTCGGGTGTTTGGGGACCTGGGTCTTGCCCCAGGGGACATGTATCAATGCAAAAAAAGTTTTAAAAAACAACCGTTTTTTCAGGAGCGGTGATTTTAATAATGCTTAAAGTGAAACAATAAAATTGAAATATTCCTTTAAATTTCGTACCTAGGAGGGTGTATAGTATGCCTGTAAAGTAATGCTTGTTTCCTGTGCTTAGAACTGTCCCTGCACAAAATGTAATTTCTGAAGGAAAAAGGGAAAATTTTATACTTACCTAACGGTAATTTTCCTTTCCTGATGCAAGCATGACAGCCTATAGGTATGGGAAGGCTCCGCCCCCCTGCCCAATCAGGACCGGTTATACTATAAAAGTAGGTCTCCTCCCCTATACCCGCATTCTTGTAATTTATTATCACTGCGGAAGGCCCTACTTAACTGTTTCAGACCTCTGTATTTTTTTTTTTTTTTTTTTTAAAGGGAGGGACCTATATGCTGTCATGCTTGCATCAGGAAAGGAAAATTACCGTTAGGTAAGTATAAAATTTTCCCTTTTCCTGACACAGCATGACAGCATATACGTATGGGATGTACAGAATCACCAGGCAATAAGGGTGGGTACTGCTCAAGTGTTTAAGAGGATTAGATCTATCCTCTCTAACGACTGAGATGTATTGTAGTTACAACTGCTGGGTCCGCCAGAATGGACCCCCAACATGTGGAATGTAGACCAGGTCGTAGTTTAGATATTAACTCTGGAGGAACTATTTTGGAGTTCCGTCAATGGATGCATCACCAGCTTGGAGGAGCTGTCTCTGCCCTCATCAGATGGACTTGTCCTCTCCATCTAGGTTTTGACTAATTGTATCCGTACAACTGCGATGGTCTTCGTTGGACAGCGGGATTGTCCTTTTCCGACGCCATTAAGCCTGATGAGTTTATCATTTTTCTCCTAGAAGAAGAAGAGCCAATTCTATGTCTCTTCAACCTTGAATCTCTTTTCCAAGTTTGTGGAACTTCAAACACTTCCGTTTGGATCTGCCAAAAGGATGATGTTCTAACTCAGGCTGCCACGATACCAACCTTTGTCTAGTGTTGAGGAAGAGACTAGAGCCATTTTGCCTGATCATTTCAGCCACAAGGAAGTTTATGGTATGACACTTGGATGTTTGAGATTCTTCTAGATCTACTTTACATACTGTATTTGCCAAAAGGAATACTTATTCCCATGTTCCTGGCCATATTTGGGATGTTTTGTCCCTCTAAATGGAGAGTGAGATAATGTGTCTCCCACTATTTGGAAGACCCCATGGGGGAAAGAATGACCTGCCTAGGTCTTTCGGACTTGATTGCTGGGATATGCAACCCAGAGAGTGAAAAATAGATACGACTGCGTTTCAGTATCCTTTCATGCCGTCTCTAGGCTCTCCTGTATACAATTCATTCCTTCCAGTAAGGAACAGAGAATTCCATCCTTTAAATTCTGTCGGTTCTTCTCTTAGCTAAGGTATTTGAAGTCTGGAGTAGACACTCTGACCTCTATTAGATTTCCAACACTAACGGTGAGACCTCCACATCTTGGTCTCCTGTATCTAGATATAATTTGTATGAATTTGGAAGATACCATTGGCATGCTGTATGAGGTGTTGAATCTCAGGAAGGAGAATAGGGAGTTTTCGGATCTGAGACTGTACCCGTGGGCAACATTGCCTGCAAGCTACAGGGTAATTGTCGTCATCACCACCGAACGGCTGCAAATCCGGATAGGCCTCCTGGAGACTCTTAGGTTTGTTGAATATATACGTATTGGCTAATCTGCCAACCCAGCTGGCTGTCCTTAGTTTATCTGCTTCCACCTCTGGGAAGCCACCCAGGTTACGGTCAGACCCAATAACTTGATAGTCTTGCTCGTTGCCGATCCCTTGACTGCCTTTCATTTGAGACTGTCCCTTGTCATCCAACGGCTTTTGTATCTTACGCCCTCTGGCTGTAAGTTCTAGAAAACCTTAACATGCTGGGAGATACCTCTGACAGAAGTTGACTAGTTTTGCATTCCGTCTTGCCAGCGAGGCTAGGCCTTCTCCATTTTGCCGAGTCCTTTCAGCATAGTTGAGGCTCCCTCTGTTGTGTTTACGAAAGACTTTAGTCTGCGACCGCTGTAGCTCTGGATTTTGGACACCTTGTCCTTCATTGGCATGCCTACCCCACGAGTGACAACTTGTGATGATTGGTATGCTGAAAGATTAGCTTAGCTACCTCCCCAATCGGGGACTTTTCTCCTCTGTGGAGTCATCGTTTCCCACGTGGGAAGTAAGTCTCTCTTTACTAAGGTTAATACAGTTGTCAACCCTGCTTGGGCCCCCTTCGGACCACAAGGGTTATTACAGGGTACTTTATCGCTTTTCCGATCGTGGGATGCAACCAATAGGAAAGAGCATCTCTTCAAATGGGATACTTACACTGTTTCTCTGAGTGTAACTTAATTTTGTTCATTAACTTTTTCCCCATTCAAAATTACCCTTCAGTAGGTGATTACTGCAATGAGACTAGTTTGTCTCTCGATGATGGCTCCTCCCGACTTGATTAGAGTCTGTACTGGGACCTTTCCCAGAACTTGGAAGCCATTGTGCCACAACTCTTCTGAAGGATCAGCACGACTCTGGATACAAAGCGCCTTGAGGCGATTCGGTTCTCATTTGTCAGCGCTATAAAGTTATTCACTTTGCTGTTCAAACAAGACTTACCAGTAGTCCTTGTGCCCGCAAGTCGGCCTGAACGACCACAACATACAGGGTATACCAAGGTAACTACCCCTATCGCACCACCAGGTTGGGCTTAATGGACTAGGTTTCCAGTATTACGGCATAAAATTGTGCGATTTTACTGCGATTCCTATGCGTCTTGAATCAATGCCTATGTATTCTTAACGCTCACGGCCCCCAGTTAGACCACAGTGGGTTCAAACGTAGTGTAGGGACTACTTTGAAGTCGCCGCACTGCTATGAACAATACTTCTTAAAAATCCTGGAGTAGGATTTGTGGAGGTCAGGCTTTACTGGAGAGATTAATTGCCACGATGGCCTATGCCATCCTTCTGGACCAACGCCCATGTAATCATAGCCCTTGCGCATCATGAAGGGAATGCAATGAATAGGTAGAGGAATGAAACAATTCCATTGGCTTCCTAATGCCCAGGACTCATGGAACCTTCGCTGAAATTTACATCCAACTGTCAGCTGACCCTATTGGGCGACTTGGGTTTAGGCTAATAATGATTATCGCTTCTTTATTCTCCGCCATAGTTCTCCCACGTTTAACTTGTGAATCTTTTGGCTATCCTCTGGTCTTTGGTGATTAACATAAGGAATTAATCTTCCTTCTAGATATTGCCAGATCCGACTTGAACAGTCACCACTCTGACTAAAGCGGCATGTGTTCACTTGTGGGAGGGGCCATAAGGGTTCACTGGCCACAATGATTTCTGGAGAAACAGCATACAGTCTTGTATCCGCAGTGACTGAACTGCATCATTGGCTATTCCCTTTCAATCTAGGATCTGCCATAGAGCTCATCACTGACCAGAGCTCAGTTTCCATCCTGCCTCATCGCAGGTGACAACAACACTACTTAACAGTAGTATGAATCTTTTTTTTTTTTTTTTTATCAGAAAAGCGCTTATTAAAACAACAGACATGTTGCAAACACATCGTACAGTACAGTTCACACAATCACTTGTACACAGTAACAGAACACCGCCTAGGTAATTATACTTTGTCATGTACATTAACCCTCGATCTATAGCCTCTGCATGAATCTTGTTGATCTCCAGATCTACTTGCTGTCACAGGGTCTTTGCAAGGATATTGTTTCCTCTGTTTGGAAGAATGGTACCCTTGGTTAATCTGCTGAAGCCTGTTTGGCTGGCTGCTCTTTGACACCAAAGGAGACAGAAACAACAAGCGCCAGAGGCGATTTTAGTTTGCATGTGCCGCGCTATATAAGTTTTCATTCATTCATGCTCTAGAGGCAGAGGTACCCTTTAGCTGATTTTGCTTGAATAGCTTAGTACCTGAGTCCCACACAGTCAGTCTGGACGGGGTTAAAGTCGCCGTCTCTTGCTTCTGATCTGCCAACTAGTCAGAACGAACGATTTTCCATAAGCAAGCTCTCAGGTAGAGGTTGCCTTTAAACACGCATGGTTGTTTGATTAGGCTTGGTATGGAACCATTAGTAACTGTAGGCCTTCTTAGTCTCCGCCCCCTTTGTCACTGTCTTTGGCCTGCAACCTTGTTTTGCATTCTGGCCGTCACACCAGTTACACCCGACCACTATGATTCCTAGGGTTGCCACCTCATCCCTTTAAAACCGAACACATATGAATTCCACAGGTTCTATGGCTAATTTAATGCAGATAAGGCAGCCATGTGAGTTTAATTATCACCTTAATCAGCCACTGAACCTGTGTAATTAATATGTGTTCGGTTTTAAAGGGATGAGGTGGCAACCCTAATGATTCCTGTAGCGATTTCTGGCAGTTAGCTACATAGTGGGATTTTTTCAGGGTTGAAGAGGATCTGTCCCTTGTCGCAGAAGCAGGTAGACTGGTGTTTGGTGTTGAGGGCTTGAGATGTACACTCATTATGCCCATAATGTGCACTCTTTTTTAGGATATAGCATATACCTACCTGCCCTCACCTTTATTCAAAGTTGCTGGTCTCTAGGAAGGCTGATTGCTACTGGTTCACAGATGCCTGGGATAATTTTCCCATAAATAGTAACCACTACAAACCCCATATCTTTCAGTGGGGTAGCCCAAATAACACAAGCAATTACCTATTGCTAACCAGTACTAAGGAGTGTGACTAAACAGATCCTGACATTTTAGCACCCAGGTCAACATGTAAATGCATAGAAGTAAACACATCACAGCCTTACCTAGTGTGGAGTTAATGTAATCACAGAAATGCAGCACAAATTAACGATCCTATGACATTAGCACTAGCAAGTTAAACCTACTTAGACATATGTACCAGAAAGGAGGAGACCGATCTTCCATACACAGTGAGCCCACACTGCAGGCCCAATCCCTGCATTAAATGAAAGGGCTCTCAGTATCACCTGATATCAGTTCAAACTTCAGCAATGCTTCAAACACATCCTATAGTCTGTTTAATATTAGTAAACAGAGTGACATTACAGACATCCAGTTACATTCACATGTGTAATATATGCTTTTCAGAAATGCAAATCAACCACAAACCTGCAGGAAATAAATCAAGACTGTAGAGCCAGGCTTATTCAGTTAAAATGGAAGGCTTCAGCCCAGCACAGCACCTGCTATCATCATTAGCAGTATTGCAGACGCAGACACAACCACAGCCCTTCAGTAATGCAAGTTAACCACATCCTTGCCTATACTTGCAGCAGTAACTGAATAGAATTGTGTGCACCATGTGGTGCCTTACCACCTGCATGCTTCATGTCCAAAGTCCAATGAATGTCCATACATGGCGTCATGATAAATGAGCAATCCCTAGAGAACATATGCCTTCACCCCCATCCTCCTGGATCCTGCTGGGGTGAGGCCTCCCCCATTAGGCGTTCAGGTCTGCCTGTACAGCGGGGAGCTTCGTCACAGGAGAGGCTTTGAACCTGTGCGGCTTGGCGGGAAGTGTCCGGCCAGGTGAGGGAAAATAAAAATTCCTGCTTTCTTTAGCAGTAGTATAACCGCCTGTAGCAGTGAAGGAAAAAACAGAGAATGCGGGTATAGGGGAGGAGACCTACTTTTATAGTATAACCGGTCCTGATTGGGCAGGGGGGCGGAGCCTTCCCATACCTATATGCTGTCATGCTGTGTCAGGAAAAAGTCATTTAAAATCACTGCATCAAATAAAATATTTCAGGTCTGGTATGGATTTTAAGGGGAACTCCACCCCAAATAAAAAAATAAAAAGACCCCCACACATTTTTTTTTTATGAATGACTTTTTTCTGGATTGTCGGGAGCCGACAAATTATTATAGCCGCGAGTAATTTTAAATTACTTTTTTTCCTTCAGAAATTACACTTTGTGCAGGGACAGTTCTAAGCATGGAAAACACGTGCTACTTTACAGGCATACTATACACCCCCCCTAGGTACGAAATTTAAAAGAATATTTCACTTTTATTGTTTCACTTAAAGGAATTATTAATATCACTGCTGCCAAAAAAACTGCAGTTTTTAAAACTATTTTTGCATTGATACATGTCCCCTGGGGCAGGATCCAGGTCCCCAAACACTTTTTATTACAATAACTTGCATATTAGCCTTTAAAATTAGCACTTTAGATTTCAAACGTTCGAGTCCCATAGACTTTAACAGGGTTCTAAAGTTCACACAAACTTGCCGCAAAAACCCCAAATAGTTGGCTGTTCGGCAAACAGGCAATGTTCGAGTCGAACATGAGTTCTACTCGAACTCGAAGCTCATCCCTAATGAGGAAGTTACAGCTGTTTACTGTGAATGGCTGCAGCTCTGCTCTCAGACACTGAGACAAGAACGGTATACCACGGTGGGGGTTGTCGATTTTAGTAAATTTTAGATATTTTATTACAATTTTCTTTCCTAAATAGCTTCATTTACCTTAGTGCAGTCCTCCTTCACTTACCTCATCCTTCGATTTTGCTTTTAAATGTCCTTATTTCTTCTGAGAAATCCTCACTTCCTGTTCTTCTGTCTGTACCTCCACACAGTAATGCAAGGCTTTCTCCCTGGTGTGGAGTGTCTTGCTCACCCCCTCCCTTGGACAACAGGAGAGTCAGGACGCTCTCCACATTGCATATAGAGAAAAGAGCTGTGTGGGCATCCTGACTTTCCTGTAGTCCAAGGGAGGGGGCGAGCACAGCACTTCACACCAGGGAGAAAGCCTTGCATTACTGTGTGGAGTTACACACAGAAGAATAGGAAGTGAGGATTTCTCAGTAGAAATAAGGGCATTTATAAAAGCAAAATGGAAGGATGAGGTAAGTGAAGGAAGACTGCACTAAGGTAAAGGAAGCTATTTAGTGAAAAAACATTGCACCTTTACAACCCCTTTAACCTCTTTACCCCTTGGACCATTTGTCAGCCCAGAGGTGTTTTTACAATTTGGCACTGCGTTGTTTTAACTGGTAATTGCGCGGCCATACAATGTTGTACCCAAACAAAATTTGCGTCCTTTTTTTCCCACAAATAGAGCTTTATTTTTATGTCATTTGATTTCCTCTGTGATTTTTATTGTTTGCGATATAAATGGAAAAAGACCGAAAATTTTTGAAAAAAAAATATTTTCTACTTTTTGTTATAAGAAGAATCGAACAAACTCAATTTTAGTCATACATTTAGGCCAAAATTTATTCAGCCATATGTATTTAGTAAAAAAAATGCCAAAAAGCGTATATTTATTGGTTTGCGCAAAAGTTATAGCATCTACACACTAGGGTACATTTTCTGGAATTTACACAGCTTTTAGTTTAAGACTGCCTATCTCATTTCTTGAGGTGCTAAAATGGCAGGGCAGTACAAACCCCCCCCCCCCAAATGACCCCATTTTGGAAAGTAGATACCCCAAGGAAATTGCTGAGGGGCATGTTGAGCCAACTGAATGGCGTACCTGCTAAGCAAATGATGGTTAACCACTACAGATCCGCTGAGGTGCCGGGGTCACGTCTTTGGACGTCAATGTGGGTGGCACGCGCAGGGAAAAACAGTGCCGCCGCATCGCCGAGGATTCGATGCGTGTACCTGGAGGCCTCAGTGTCCGCCAGGTACATGCGATCGGCGGTGACAGAGCAGGGACGTGGAGCTCTGTGTGTAAACACAGAGCTCCACGTCCTGTCCGGGAGAGGAGACAGATGCTGTTTCCCTTGTCACTTGACACCCGCACTAGCCGGAGGCCAACAGAATACTGGCGGTAGAACGATCGCTCCGTCTCTATACTATTGATCGTTATTTTTTGATTCTGTCGGATTTTACTTTGTTGGATTTTATTTCTGTTTTTCTTCAATAAACCCACGTTGGTTTATATTTACTTCACCATTGGAGATTTGTTTTTCCCTTTTATATCCACTACCATCACTCTGTGGACTGCTGAGCCAGGAACAGCACCATCACCTGCATACACCAGAGGGAACCCATCCGGGATAGCGAGATCTCCATATCTGGACGGACCTTACTATATGCTCACATATAGCACCCTGAAGGTAAGGGAACTACAACACCTGTTGGGGATGTCCAGTATTAATCAACATCTAGAGTGAAGTTCCTTCACCACACAATCATCCAACCCACCAGCAGACACCAGTTATAGACTGCCCGGTGCAACTCTCCATAGCCCAGCACGTCTCTCACTGGCAAATAGGACTTCACTGTTTGCCTTTTTGCTGTGCTTTGATACATGGAACTTTGATTTTGCATGCTCATTTTGGACACATGAGTGTTTGTATACACATATAGCTACATAGTGGTTTTTTGATTTGATTTTTTATTCTTTTTGACATTTATGTATTGTGTGTTTTTGTAGTGGTCACGCATCACCATTTGAAGCACTCCTCACTTATCTTATTTTACTAATCTGATGCTGCCTGGGGCTAAAACCAAACTTTGATCACCCGCCGGGTGATCAGGGGGTTAAAACTTTATTGCAAAAAATATGGCGGGTGCCTTGACACTATAAAAAATAAACTAGCTAAACTGCGTCACCAGTGACACGTATACTGTGATTACTGGTGACAGGGGGTAATCGAGGGGTTAAACCTTTATTGGGGGGGTTAGGGGAGGTCCCTAGACTTATTAGGGCCTAAGACTAATTACCCTAGCAATTATTTTAGTCACTAATGACACTAGTACAGCGATCAAAAAAAAATCTGATGGCTGTACTGGGTGACACAGTGACAGGCAGTGAAGGGGTTAAATTGGGGGGTGATCAGGGGGTTAAATGTGTACCTTTGTGACCTGGTGTTAGTGTGCTGTTGTGTAACTCACGTTTAGATACTCTCTCCCTCTCGGTCTGGAACGAAAAGACCGACACGAGGGAGAGAGCAGCACTTCCCCTGTCAATGTTTACAAATACAGAGACAGGGGAAGTAAACCATTGGCTAAGAGTGATCACCAGGTCCAGGCCAGATTTTATTGGCCTGGACCTGATGATTGATCAGTTCTGAAACTAATCTAATCATCGGGAATGGCAGGGAGGCACGTGCACACGCCCCCTTGCTATTCACGTGCCCGAGTGACGACTTGCCGCAGTAAAATGACGGCACGCGGTCGGCAACTAGTTAAGCTGTTTCTAGTAATTTTTCAAGAGTTTGATGTTTTAAAAAAATAAACAATCCCCCTGTGTTTGGCCAACTTTTAATAACACCAGTGATATGTTTTGTGAAACTTCTTATTTGCTACCTTCTACCCACACAGCAAATAATTGCAATCCAAAAAGATTGTTACCATGAGGGCACATACAGCAAGTTGTTGGTCTCTTGATTGAAAAGTCACTGTCTCAGAAATCTAGCCGTAGAGAATAATATTATGATGCCGAAACTGTCTACCTTCCTATTTATTGCAGCCTGTATGTTCATATATTATCCAACTATAAGTATATTCCATGGAGTGTCCATACATTGTTATAGATATTTTATGTTCCACCTCATAACATTTACCATTTAACATATAAAAGGAAAGACAAAATAAAACTATTTTATTTACACTATATGATTTTTTTTTCGGGGGGGGGGGGGGGACACAATCATTTTTTAGAGTGCAATTCAGAGTAATAAAAACTTTAGTAAGAGAAATGTATCATTTTAAAGCTTACTTTGCAGCAGGAAGATGCTTTTAGTGGTCTCTATTGTATTGAACTAAGTAAACCCATTACACTGCAGATACTTCAGATTCAGCACAGTAGTGAACAAGGAAAGGAATACATTTACAAAACAAGTATAAAACAATATTACAAGTTGTATAGTTTATTTTTCTCGCTTATTTAATTATATTACATGGTTTATACTCATGTTTATTTTGTTTTGTAAAAATATAAAAAAAAATTAAGTTATTGGAATTGTGGATATCCTATGTTTTTTCATCATAGCTGCAAAAAATAAGTCGGCTCTGCTATTTACAGCCTTTAGTGTAGGTGGTTATAATCATAAAAATATATGTGCATTTATGGTTAAGATGTTTTTCTTTATTTATGTTTAGGTAAAGACCATTAGTTATATACTAGAGATGAGTCGAACACACCCTGGTTCAGTGTGCATCAGAACTCCCGAACATAGTAAAAGTTTGAACCCCGAACTCTAGAGGGCCCAAACTTGAAAAATCAAAAGTCCCCATTTTGAAGGCTTATATGCAAGTTTTTGGACAATTATAAGGGTATGGGGGCCAGAGTACTGCCCTGGGAGATATGTACCAATGCAAACTTTTAACCACTTCCATACTCCTTTTTGAAACTATTGATGCCCCCCACTGAAACCACTGCCTGTGGAAGGGAATTCCACATCCTTTGCACTCTTACAGTAAATAGACCTCTATGTAGTTTAAGGTTAAACCTTGTTTCTTCTAATTGTAGTGAGTGGCCACATGTCTTATTAAACTCCCTTCTGTGAAAAAAAGTTGTATCCCTATTGTGGGGTCACCAGTATGGTATTTGTAAATTGAAATCATATCCGCTCTCAAGCGTCTCTTCTCCAGAGAGAATAAGTTCAGTGATCGTAACCTTTCCTCATAACTAATGTCCTTCAGTCCCTTTCTTAACTTTGTTTCCCTTCTTTGTATCTGAATGATGCCTGCAGCTACAGGCATCATCCAGATATAGGGCCAGATTCTCAGAGGCGTTACGACGGAGTATCTCAGATACCCCGTCGTATCGCCTTTTTTTTTGGCTCGTATCTATGCGTGTGATGCTGAGCATCACTTTTGCATAGATACGCTTCTACATCCGACAAGCGTAATACAATTACACTTTCGGATCGTAGATGTAATGACAACTCCGGCCACTAGGTGGCCTTTACGTTGTTTTTTCATTTGCATATGCAAATGAAGTAGTACGCCGATTCTCTATCGCTTTTACGCCGCCCCGTCGTCGCCTACGTCGTTTTCGTCCGCGTAAGGTTACCCCAGCTTCTATGTGGAGTAACCTTACGAGGTCCCGTCGGATGCCGTCGTGTCCCGTCGGATGCCATGTTAAGTATGGCCTCGGGACCGCGTCGTGTTGTGCGTCGTTTACGTCGTTTGCGTACGTCGATTCTCAATGGGGCTGGCGTACGCTGCGATTACGTCGTTTACATTGAGAAAATGTGACGTCCTTTGGAGCATGCGCACTGGGCTTTTCCCCCGGCCGGCGCATGCGCAGTTCGTTCAACGCGGGGGCGCGCTTAATTTAAATACAAGCCGCCCCATTTGAATTGCGCGGGTTTACGCTGCGCGATTTACGCGACGTAAGCGAAACCTCGGGAGCAAGTGCATAGAGAATCAAGCACTTGCTCCAGCAAGCAGCGGCGGCGTAGTGTAACTGGCTTACGCTACGCCGCCGGAATTCTATGAGAATCTGGCCCATAGTTTTTTAGAGCCGGCAAGTTTGAGCACAATAAGAGTGATCATAGCGGCTGTTCAGCCACTTGATCGTTCTTAGCGGCGACAGGAGCGGCTGCCCTCCGGTGATTCTCTGGGCTCTCCAATGTGATGGGGGACCTGGAGAATGAATTGTCTGGCACCGGAAGAGAGGCATAGAGATTTCTGAGGGACAAACAGTCCCTGGCAATCCCTATAATCCTCGGAGGCGTCATGATGTCATATCTGGGCCGCAAAAATAAACAAAGCCGAGATCTCATCTAGAAAAGCATCAGTTTATAATTTTTTGACCTGATGCTTTCCAGCCTGAAGGAGAGATGTGGGGTCTTATAGACCCCACATCTCTCCATAAAGAGGACCTGTCATGCACCATTCCTATTACAAGAGATGTTTACATTCCTTGTAATAGGAATAAAAGTGATCCAAACAAATTGTTAAAGGGAAAGTTTAAAAAAAAAATAGACAATAAAAAAAGTAAAGTGCCCCCCTCCCCGCAAGCTCGCACGCAGAAGCGAAGGCTTATTTTAGTAGCGCCAACATATGTAAACGATATCCAAACCACACATGTAAGGTAAAATTGTGAACATTAGAGCAAGAGCAATATTTATAGCACTATGCCTCCTTTGTAATGCTAAACAGGTAACCTGTAAAAAAATTAAAACCGTTGCCTATGGAGATTTTTAAGTACCAAAGTTTGTCAATGAAAAATTCCTTTAAATATAGTGCATGGGAGTCCCCTTAGTCTGCCTGTAAAGTGGATTATATGTACTGTGTATAGAACCTGCTGCAGCAAAACTGACAAAAAATAATAATACAACAACAGAAAAATGAGAAAAAAAATGGCATGGGGGTCCTCCCCAACTCATGCTCATGCCAAAATGTAAAAAAAAAAGGCATGGGGTCCCCCCCAAAAAAAGTCATGCCAAACCCTTATCCTAGCATGCAGCCTGGCATGTTAGGAAAGGGAGAAGACGAGTTAGCGCCCCCCCGGAACCCTACCGTGCCATTTGCCCTCAACATGGGGGGGTGCTTTGAGGTGGGGGGGGTCTGCCCCTTTACTAAGGGGTCCTGCAGATCCTGACCCCTCTCTATGTGAATGAGTATTCACCAACAAAATGTTAAAAAGGAATTAAAAACACACATAATTTTTGACAATTCCTTTATTAAAAATAGAAAAAACAATGTATCCCAATGTAGATACATTGTCAATAATGATGCCACCACCGCCACTGACCAAAAAAAAAGGGCCAGAGCCACCTGGCGATATCAACTGGTTGCACTGCCCCCTTGTGATGTCACGACCCAGCATACACTGGTCAGTGACATAAGAATAGGCAGTGCCACCAGGTGACGCTGCCAGGTGGCTACGCCCCTTACCTATATAAGAACTTTCAAACAGCGGAGCCTGCGGTTAGCCTTCGTTGACGGCCCCCACACTTAAAGGGTTAAATGCTTGTTTATGTGTAGGGGATGTAAAATGCTGTTTAACTTACATGAATCACGTTCTCCTGGTTGGATTTGCTCCCCTATGCTATATCAATGTTGTTCAGCTTTCCTATGTTCAATGCAGGGTATAGGCCCTGCATTGTTCTGGATGAGGTCACAAGACTTATGATTGCAGGGTAACTGCAGCATAGAGGAACCTTTCCAGGATCTGGTAAGTCAAATTGCTCTCTGCATTGTGCAAATTGGTGTGGCACCAATATTGTTCCATGGTGCAGCCAAACCAGGTTGAGTGATGCTGTGCTTGGAATTACAGGAGGCTATCAGGATAGATTATGTATGGTATTACATGTCAGGCAAAATGGGGGCACTGAAAGCTGTTCAAAAAATATGGGCAGGGACCTATAGGTGTTTTCTGGTATTAAAGTGAAGAAGGCAATTTAGCCAATTTTCTTTAGGTTAGATTAACATATACTGTACACAATCTTTACCTCAATAGTAATTTGTTTACCAATGCATTGTGTATTATAACAATTAAAATATTAAAAAATATGAATTTCACTACAGTGAAGATATATAAACAGCTGCTAGCACAAATGGTGCAAATATACAAATAGTTATATAAAAGTGCTGCACTTAGTGTTAACAGCAACAATGATGTCTTTAGGGGCATGTCTTTTCAACGCAACATGTAGGGTGAGGATAATTGGTTCAGGAGAGAGAGAGAGGGATCCTGCAGGCTATCCATCCCTGAGCTGATTTTTGACATCCAGCAGCAGCAGTGGTGGGTGCAGCATGTGATTGAGAACAGCAGCTGATCTTCACAGTATTCAGGTCACTTATTTTATTCACTCGTCTGAGTGCAGATGCATTTATTTTGTTTAAAAATAAATAAACAAATAAATAGGTTATTAGTGAACACTATGGATTGTTACTTACACTCACCAGCCATGTTATTAGGTACACCTGGCTAGTACCGGGTTTGACCTCCTTTTGCCTTCAGAACTGCCTTAATTATTTGTGGTATTTGTGGCATATAATCAATAAGGTACTCAATTTCAATAAAATGTTTTTGGATAAAAAAATAAAAAAATCAACAAGGTATTTTAAACATTCCTTAAGAGATTGTGGTCCATATTAACATGATCGCATCATGCAGTTGCTGCAGATTTGTCGGCTGAACATCCATAATACAAATCTTCTGTTCTTCCACATCTCAAAGGTGCTCCATTGGATTAAGATCTAGTGATTGTAAAGGCCATTGAGTACAATGAACTTATTGTTATGGTCAAGAAACCAGTTTGAGATGATTTAAGCTTTGTGACATGGTGCATTATCCTGCTGGAAGTAGCCATCAGAAGATGAGTACACTGTAGTCATAAAGGGATGGACATGGTCAGCAATAATACTCAGGTAGGCTGTGGAGTTTAAACAATGCTCATTTGGTACTCATTTGGTTTTAAGAGACCCAAAGAGTGGCAAGAAAATATCCCTACACTATTGCACAACCACCACCAGTCTGAATTGTTGATACAAGGCAGGATGGATCCATGCTTTCATGTTGTTTACACCAAATTCTTACCCTACTATCTAAACGTTGAAGCTGAAATCAAGACTCGTCAGGCCAGGCAACGTTTTTCCACTCTTCTAGTTTGGTTAGCCTATATGAATTGTAGCCTCAGTTTCCTGTTCTTTGCTGACAGGAATGGCACCCGGTGTGGTCTTCTGCTGCAGTAACCCATCTTCTTCAATATTCTATGTGTTATGCATTCAGTGATGGTATTCTGCATGCCTTGGTTGTAACCAAGTGGTTATTTGAGTTATGGTTGTCTGTCTGTCATCTTTTTTTTTTTTTATCTTAATTTCTCTTTATTGTTTTTTTCTTCTGATAAACATTCTATATAGTTACATACTGTTGATACAATTAATTTAGTGCACTTTTATATCTACGTATAAACAACCATATATTGTGCAGATTCATTATCTACAAATATGCCCCCCCCACCCCTCTCTCCCCCACCCTCCCTTAATATAAAAAAAAACAGGGTACGGAAGGAAGGAGGAAGTATCCTAGTCTGGATTGTCTATTAGTTAGTTCAAAAGAATAGTTAGGGCAAAGGAGATAGGGTCCGGATAGCACATCAAGGGGACTAGCTTGAAGCAAACAGGATTTCCCTCCCTTGTTGTTCTCTTGTTCAGAGGGAGCTTTAACCACACCTAGGGTCGGGGGATTCACAAGCCCATACAGCGGTCACCTCTCTAGTGGGAATCCCATTTCTCTTAGCCAGGGGCCCCATATTCTTGTAAATTTATTGTAGTTTCCTTGTCTAATGAAGGCCAACCTCTCACACCAGATCAGGACATTAATAGTTTGAACCCAGTTCTCAACAGATGGAGGAGCCTGTGCTTGCCATCTCTGTGCTATCAGCTTCCGAGCCTGGAATAGACACCTAAGTGTGCTTTCCAAAGCTCCAGCCGGGACTCTATGATCTTCCATACCTCCTAACAAGCAAGTTCTAAATTCTGGCTCTAGAGAGGTCCCGAAGATTTTATTGATCCTGTTTATCACTTCTATCCAATATCTGAAGAGCTTGGGACATCTCCAGAACATATGAATAAGATCCCCCGGTGCCTTACATCTAGGGCATTCATCGCTCTGTTTCCACCCTAGTACAAACATTTTTCTGGGAGTGTGGTAAACCCTGTGCAGTAGAAATAAATGGGACAACCTCTGAGCTGGAGCAATTGACACCGATGTCCCCCTATATAAGATCTCATTCCACTGTTCCGAAGTTAGCACCCCAATGTCTCTTTCCCATCTTTCTCGACTCTTATGCCGCGTACACACGGTCGTTTTTTGCGATGAAAAAAAACGTTGTTTTTTTAAAACATCATTTAAATTGATCGTGTGTGGGCAAAACGTTGTTTTTTGTCTTAAAAAAAAACGACCAAAAATAAATTCCAACATGCTTGAATTTTTTGTGTCGTTTTTCAAAACGTCGTTTTTTGTTTCACAAAAAGTCACCGTGTGTAGCAAAAACGTCGTTTAAAACGATGTTTTTCAACCCGCGCATGCCCAGAAGCTAGTTATGAAGCGAGCTTCAATGGAAAAGAGTGGTGAACGTAACCTCGCTTTTTGTGAAAATCCCAGTAGATCAACAGTTTTTTTAAATATTTAGACCAACCTGTCTGGCTAACAACCAACAACAATGCCATGTTCAAAGCCACTTAAATGCCCCTACTTCCCCATTCTGATGCTCGGTTTGAACTTCAGCAAGTCATATTTGCCACGTATAGATACCTAAACGCTTTTTGGAGGATTTGGTGGATGATTTGTGTCACTTATCTATAGTATGCTTTTTGTTCCCACACTGATTAATGTTTGGACTTTGTAGGACTTTTTGGACTCTAAGCATCATTGGTCTTTATTATGATTATGTTTAACAGTGGGGTTGATCTACTAAAACTGGAGAGTGCAAAATCTGGTGCAGCTTTGAAAAGAAACCAATCAGCTTCCAGGATTTTTTGTTAAAGATTAATTGAACAAGAAGTTAGAAGCCAGTTGGCTACAATGCACAGGTGCACCAGATTTTGTACTCTCCAGTTTTAGTAAATCAACCCCAGTGATTCACAATGTCATTTATATTCACTTTATAGTATTGAGGACTTGGGGTTAATTTACTGAAGGAAAATTGACTTTGCAAGCACAGTTGCACTAACTTTCCACATAGCTTATTACATGTGGTAAAGCTCTGATGAGTTCCATCATCCAATCATGTGCAAGCAAAAATGTTGTTCTTTTTTGCCTTGCACACTAAGTGCCACACTTTTATATAACTATCATAAACAATTGATTTAAAAAAAATAACCCTCTTGTCTAAAAGTGATGGCTGCATGACATTTCTTAGGCTAGGATTTTGGTTTCCTGATATCAGCAGAAGAGGACCATGCTTTCATACTCTGTGTTAAAATATTGTAGCTACTTGTTTCTTTCTGCTGTGGTCACCCTTAGTGACAGCAGAGTAGCACAGTTGAGAGGCAGGGGCATAGTGCTGTCATGGCACCCTATAGCAGGATCTTCATGGAAGGGTCACTAGGGATTATTTAACTGCAGATTAAAAAATATAAAGCCAATGAGGACAGAGAAGGGGCAGGGCTGAGCCATAGACATGCAGAGCCACAGCTTGGGAGCAAGCCTGGTTGGGTACCCCCGTTGTAAGATGGTTGCTCTTGGGGCAGGAAGCAGGAGGGTAGGTAAGTATAACATGTTTGTTTAAGGAAAAAAGCCTTTAATATGACTTTAATGTAGAGAATGCATTAACACAGCCCTCTAAATTTCCACTCGCCTACTAGCATTTGGCGAGTGGATTTAAGCTAGGGGCGAGTGATGAGAGGGCTGCATGACCAATCTCCCTCCAATCTGTGCCTACACTTAGAGTCCCGATGAGATTGGTGGCCGAAGAGGAAAGGTGCATGCTCAGGAAAAGTAGTCTGGTGAGCCGCGCACAGGCAGAGCAGTACACAGGTGCTCTTCTTACAATTCTCATTAAGCCATGGGACCTAACAGTATGACCTCTCTGAGACTGCCCCCCTCCCCCTGACCAATGTAGCTGGAGAGCAGAAAGTAATAAGTGAGGTGGAGGATTGCGAAAATTACCACTCCGGTGCAGCGCTCACTGAAAGTTGCCCTAACATGAGAGCGGCAGCCTTCCAGTTTGTGCAGTTTTCTTCTCCTTGTGCTCTATGTAAATGTCCAACAGTTCAGCCTTAGCACTGTGATCAGACTGGTCTCAATGTGTGCTGTGCGGTGTCAGTGTGCGCTGTGCTATGGTGTCAATGGCTGTGCAGTTGTGTGGATCTCAGCGATGGATTGTACTCCCTCCCGCTGTGCTGCAGCTCCTCTCCTCACTGCCAGCCTGAATAAAAGGGGGACGTGGGGACATGCAAGCTTGGAGCCGCACACACAGGCTCCTGATGATGAGATGAATATGAGAGGGAGAGAGAGAGAGAGAGAGAGAGAGGATGGGAGTTGCAGAGGAGACAGCAAGAGAATGGGTAAGGCCTCGTACACACGATCAAATCTGTCTGCTGGAAACGGTCGGCCCGACCGTCCCAGCAAACAGATTCGACCGTGTGTACGGGCAAGCCGACGGATTTGACCAACCGACAGATTTCAAAGCATGCTTTGAAATCTGTCGACTGAGTATGCTAACCAGCAGACATGTCTTCTCGCACACGCGCCGAATGATTCTGACGCATGCGCGGAAGTGTTTTACTTCCTGGTGCGGTGACGTTGGCGGGGATTGTGGTTTGCTCGTGTGTACACGCGAGCAAACCAAAATGCCAGCAGACAGATTTGTTCAAGTCGGTCGGACAGACCGTTTTGAACAAATATATTTAATCGTGTGTACGAGGCCTAAGACCCAGTTCTAGTGCCCTTCCCCTCTGGTCTGCCCCCAGTGCCCTGTCCCATTTTGTTAAAGTTGTTGTTGGTAATATTTAATTTTGTAACCTGATTCTGCATAAAACATTTAACAGTGTCATTCCAAGAGATAATCTACGAGGGCGTTTTTAACAGGTGCAATTAGGCGCAGGGCAGTGTATGAATTATGTGGGGCAACTGGTGGCGAGTAACACTTGAGGCCTGGCTAGTAGCTCAGGACTTGAAATTTTGAGCCCTGCATTAACATGTACAGACCAGCTTACACAGATTTACTGCAGCACAATGGCTCTCCTTGATGAAATCCCGTACATATACGGGTTTCCCTTTAAGAGCTGCCAGAGGGTGTGCACAAGCCACTGGAGGCACAATCCAGCACAGGGATTTGTGTGTGTTAAAACACAAATCCCTGTCCTGTCAGAAGAGAGGAGACAGATCATGTGTTCCTACTAAGTAGTAACAATGATCTGTCTCCTCTCCTAGTCAGTCCTATCCCCATACAGTTAGAACACACCCAAGGAACGCACCGTTAACCCCTTGATCATCCCCTAATGTTCACATCTTCCCTGCACTGGTCGTTGTATAAATATGTTGCAGTACCGCTAAAAATCGCAGATCGTCGCCATTGCTAGTAAAAAAAAAATGGCATAAAAATGCTATAAATCTTTCCCATAGTTTGTAGACGCTATAACTTTTGCACAGACAAATCAATATATATATTTTGTTTATCAATAATATCTAGAAGAGTATATATTGGCCTAAACTTATGAAGAAATTTGTATTTATTTTTGAATTTTGGGGATATTTATTATAGCAAAAAGTAAAACATATTTTTTGTTTATAGCACATAAAATAAAAACTGTAGAGGTGATCAAATACCACCAAAATAAAGCTCTATTTGTGGGGAAAAAAAGGATGCATGACCACGCAATTGTCAATTAAAGTGACGCAGTGCCAAATTGTAAAAGTGCTCTGGTCAAGAAGGGGGTAAAATCTTCTAGGGCTAAAGTGGTTAAGGTAGAATTTTTTTTAGCCTTTAGAACTACTTTAACAATTCTATTACAGTTTATCTGTAGATTAAAAAACAAAATAAATGTAAAAAAAGAGCATCACTAACCATGCATCATCAAACAAAATGTGTTCCAAAAAAGTGATCAAGCCAAAAAAAGAACTGCAACACAAAAAGAGTCTGTATGAACTTACACAAACGTCTTCCAAATGTGCAAACTCAAAGCACAGTGATCAGAGCTGGACTGGAACAAAAATTTGGCCCTGGACTTCATCCAGACTGGCACACTTTGACAGGTCTCTCCCAAGTCGGGCGGGCAAACCGGAAGGACAGCGACCACACACAGCTGTGACATAAGCTTCCTCGGCACTCATTCTCCTGGTCTTTCCTTCCCCTGCTCTCCATATAGATTCTCCACGACAGAAGACAGCAGGTTGGAGAGTGGGGGAAGGAAAGACCAGGGGAACGAGTGCCGAGGAAGCTTAAGTCACAGCTGTGTGTGGCTGCCGTCCTTCCTGGATCGGAGCTTCTCAGTGCGACTCCCGAGGAGCATGTCTGTAATCAGTCATGCTTAATTTAATGAGCCAGGGAGAATTGTTGGGGGCTAAACACTTTTTTCCACTCTATAACAAAGAAATAAGCTCAGCTAAATGATGTCCTTATGGCTTTAACATTAAAGGGGTTGTAAAGCTTCATGTTTTTTCACCTTAATGCATCCCAGCCCCCGTTTTACATACCTGAGCCACGAAACTCTGTGGGTGCAATCCCGTGATGATTTCTCCCAGCTTGGGATGGCTCTTCATTGGAGATTAATAGAAGAGCAGCCATTGAGGGGGCATGGCCAACTGGAGACAGTGATGGATGCTTAAGCTCTCAGCGCTGCAGACAGGGGCTTGGGCCGCCATCCTCACTCCTTTTGCGGACATCCACAGAGAATAAACTCCAGTGACCACAATGAGCATCTCCTGGAAGAGATTTACGGATCACATACCCAGAAGCTCACAGAGTTTGCCTACAAGCCGGCGGTGAGGAGCAAGGGGTGCCAAGATGGCGCCGGTTCGTCCGTACCGTCAGATTCCTATACAGACCTCCCAGACGAATACCCGGAGATATCGCCGGAAACAGGTACACATGAACTATCCAAGTGTCCCCCGAGTACTGACGCCCTCCCTAGCAGCCCAGCAAAAGCTAAAATGCGGCTAGACGCGCCGCAGCAGCGGCCGCTGCACACGCAAATTGAGGCCCAGGGTTTTAACCCCCTTCTCTCTAACCAGGCCCTGCATTCCTCCATGGTGTCCTTCCCCACTTCAGGCCAGCCTGTCATGGACACAACCCTGAAGGACATGTTGCTCTCCCTGCAAACTTCACTAATGACAGACCTTTTCTCCTTGTTTGCTAAAATCACCTCAGATATGCACTCTTTAGGGGACAGAGTGTCTAATGTTGAAGTAGGCCTAACTGACTGTACTTCCACTGTCAATGAGGTTATTGATTGCTTTGAGGATATTAAAGAGGACCACGCATGGATGCTCGCCAAGCTGGCAGATTTAAAAGACAAATGCCGCAGAAATAACGTTAGATTGCGTGGGGTCCCTGAATCTGTACTACCTGCGGATCTGAACAGCTATGCCAGAGACCTGATGCACATTATCATTCCTGAAGCATCCCCACAGGAGCTACTCATTGATAGAATCCATAAAATTGCAAAACCGCCTCACCTAGCCGCATCAGTCCCTAGAGATGTATTGATGAGAATCCATTTCTACCACACCAAGGAAAGTCTCATAATGGGAGCTAAAGCGAAATTGCCTCTCCCAGCTCCATACACAGGGATTACATTTTTCCCTGATCTCTCCAAGTTCACTCTCCAGCTAAGACGCCAACTGAGCCCTATTACCAAAGGCCTGCAAAACCACAAAATCCCCTACAAATGGCGCTATCCGGCTACCCTCCTCATCACAAGGAATGACCAATAACATGCTGTAGGCGACCTGAAAAAAGGCCTACGTCTCCTTCACACCTGGGTATCCTGCTAGAACCACCCAAACCCGCTCCGCTTGAACGAAGATCACCTACATCCCGCAGGACCTCGGATCGCTCCCGTACCTGAAGGATGTCTATATCTACACCTCATGAGGCCTTTCATCACAATGCCCTTTATGTTCCCCTGACCCCTGCATTGGTTGTTCTTTTTGATAGTTACTTTGCTGTGCCGTTTGACTTTTTCCCCCACACAGAGGACTACACGGTACTCGACACCCCCTCTGCATTCTATTTGTCCTGTGGAACCACAGGTTACTCACGTTACTTCACTAGCGTGCACCTCACGATTCTCTTTTACAGTTTTATTTTTTACTCTAGTTTTTGACATTCTGTTTTTGTCACTTAACGTATTGCTCTATTCGCAGACTACCTATCCATACTACACCAGATCCCAGCAAAATGACACTCACTGTGGAGGACCGCTACGGCTCTCCACAGTGACGTCCTTTGTGTGCAGGAAACCCACCTACTATCCACAACCACCTCCCTTTGCAAGCACAACAAATTCCCTCACGTCTTCCATGCTTCCCACTCTACTAAGACCAGAGGGTAGACTTTCAACTTCTTGATTTCACCTCAGACCCTGAAGGTCGCTTTATAATTCTTACCTCTAACATCAACCGGACCCCATACACTATCGTCAACTTATACGCCCCAAACTCCCACCAGATGCGATTTCTATGGATGGTTATGCGCAAAGTCAACTCAATCCGGACAGGACATCTAGTACTTTGCGGGGACTTTAACCTGGTTCCCGATACAACTCTAGACTCCACTTCTGCTACAAAGCGGCGTGACTCGCCTTTGAAACACTTTCTTCCCATCCACGACCTGTACGATGTGTGGAGATGCCACCATGGCTCCGAGTGGGACTTTACCTTTTTCTCCTCCAGACATACCACGTATTCCAGAATAGACCTGTTCTTAATGGACAAGTGGTCCTTGCAAAAAAATTGTAAATCTGACATCCACACCACGACATGGTCGGATCATGCCCCAATATCCATCACATTTGAGGACTCCAGCCCACAACGTAACACATATTTATGGCGGGCGAACAACTATATTATTCAAAATAAGGAGTATGCCTCAGAGATCTATGACCACATCATTGATTATTTTAAAGTGAATGAAGGATCCGTCCCCGATCCTGCCGTGGTGTGGAGTGCACACAGAGCGTTTGTGAGGGGAGTAATGATTAAACTTGGTTACCATCACAAGAAAAAGAGGACGCAGTGCCTAGACGACCTGACCACTCAAATTGCTGACCTAGAATCCAAACATAAAGCCGACCCTCGTAAACCCCAGACAGACCAACTGTTGGTGAAACAATTGGCTCAACGCCTTAAGGGGAGACGGGTTAAATCTAAAATTGTGAGACTATTTCACCCTCATATGCAACAACCCCTATCCAACCCCCAAGACATCGCTGATGCCTTTAGCACATACTATGGAGACCTATACAACCTGAAACAGGACCTCCATACCCCACAACCTACACTGGTAGATATTGACCGATTCCTCTGCGGCCTTAACCTACCTTAGCTGACAACTTCCCAACTTGACGATCTTAATGCCCCATTCACAGTCCAAGAAGTTAAGACTGCCATAAACTCCTTGCCTAATGGTAAGGCGCCCGGCCCAGATGGTCTAACTGGGGAATATTATAAGCGTTTCTCTGACATCCTAGCCCCACACCTCACAGAGGTGTTTAACCGTGCTTCCTCCTATTCCTTTTTTCCGACTGAATATTTGAAAGCGTTGGTTGTAAAAATTCCAAAACCAGGAAAGAAGCCGGATCTTCCCTAAAACTTTCGCCCAATATCCCTTCTTAACCTGGAACTCAAGGTCTACGCCAAAATGATAGCAACACGTCTGATAGATGTCATGCCCACTCTAATACATAGGGACCAGACTGGCTTCACTAAAGGTAGACAGTCCTCAGATGCCACCAGAAGACTGATTCACATCATCCATCACGCCGAGACCAGCGGAACGCCTTCTCTGCTTCTCTCATTGGATGCAGAGAAGGTGTTTGACAGAGTCCATTGAGCGTACCTTAGAGCGGTACTCAAAAAATTTGGATTTCAGGGCCACATATTATCGGCCATTATGGCACTATACTCCGATCCCTCTGCCCAAGTATTTGCCGATGGTATGCTCTCTCGCCCCTTCAACATCACCAATGGCACGCGGCAGGGCTGTCCGTTGTCCCCTCTAATCTTTAATATGGTCATGGAACCATAAGCGGAACATGTTCGGTCTCACTCAACCATTTCGGGCATACAGATAGGATCAGCGTCGCATAAGATCAGCCTATTCGCTGACGACGTCATATTGATTCTTACAGATCCGACTTCTTCCCTGGCAGCAGTACAGAAATTGCTCGACTGGTTTAGTGAACGCGACTAAATCCTTCATACTGGACATCAATATAGACGCTACCACAAATAATCTACTCCAGCTACAATACACATTTAAATGGGCAAACACTGACATATCCTACCTAGGCATCCAACTACCGAGATCCCTTAAGAATCTCTATCCATGTAACTTTCTACCTCTACTCAGCAATATAAAAAAATACACATCCCAACTGGCAAAACAAGAACTATCATGGTCAGGCAGGTTGGTGGCGTTCAAAATGATATGCCTCCCTTGAATATTGTATTTTTTTAGAGCACTTCCGATAACCTTGCCAACGTCCTTTTTTAGAGCCCTCCAAATGCTGCTGAATAGATTTTTATGGAAAGACAAACGCCCTAAATGTGCACATTCACAACTGACTAAAAATAAGTTTGCGGGTGGCACTGGATCCATAGATTTTGGAGATTATCATTTAGCAGCAGTGCTAGCACAACTCCCCACCTGGTTTCAATCTCCACCGAGCACATCCTGGGGCCAATTGGAAGCCCTCACTCTCCAGCTCTCCCGCTCTAACCTACAAAACTGGCTTTTGAGTGCTCCCCTCGGAGCCCCCGTCCCATCAACTATATCCCCACCTATGAGAGCCTCAGCTCTCGCATGGAAGAAAATGATCAAAATTGTGAACTACACACTGATTACCCCTCAATACCACATACCACTAGAAGTCCTCCACTACCTATCTCCGGACCTACCACTCGCCACCTGGAAACACAAAGGGATTCATTCACTCCAACACTTATTCCAAAACGCCCAGCTTAAACCCTTCTCTGTCCTACAATCCGAATTCCAACTGCCCGCCACTGACTACTTTACTTTCCTTCGCATACGTCACTGTCTGGAATCTCTTGAAACTCCCATATATAGTATTCATCCGAAAAAATGGAGATATCTCACTGAGCCCATGTCTGGGATCAGGGGTATTTCCTATTTCTATAACTCCTTACGCCACAAACGCACCTTCACAAAATCACGCCAGCATCAGAGGTGGGAAGCTGACTTAGCTCTCACCTTTGATGTTACCCAATGGCAACGTGCACTCGAAGCAGTCTACAAATCCAACAAGTGTTCGACCCTTTGGGAACTTACACAGAAGATCTCCCTTAGATGGAATATGACTCCATCCTGGATAGCATCCTTTGGCACACATGCCTCCAACACATGCTGGAGGTGTAGAACTGCACTGGGAGATATGTTGCATATCTTCTGGTCGTGCCCCGCCATTCAAAAATACTGGAGCGACATTTTTAGATTAATATCACAAGTCACTAAAACCCCGATCCCCCCATCACCTGCACTTGCACTTCTAAACCTGACCATTGACGATATACCCCCCCCCTCCCTATTAGACATGTTACCACCCATATATTGCTTGCAGCCAGACTCTCCATAATGAGACTTTGGAAATCCACCAACATCCCAACCTTGACTCAGACTTAGGAACTGGTAGCCTTGCATTACAGTTACGAGACAATTACTGCCTTCAATAGGCAGCAGACTGTAAAACACCACACTGGTTGGCAACCATGGTCCGAATGGCTTACAGCTGCGTCTAGCAATGCTTAACTGTTCCATAGACCGTAACGGCTTTATTCTTCACCGAGTAATACGTTAGATTGTACATTGTACACTGTTTTCTGTTGTGAACCTATAATCTTAGTTTCCTTGTAGAATTTGCTGATGATTGGACATCACAGGCGAGTTCCTCCCGCCCTGGTGGCACTAAAGATCCCTGTGGGGGTGCTGCTTCGGTGGGAAGACCGGATTAGGCTCTGAACTACTACTGATGTTCTCCGACCTTGCTTATTGTTGTTACCGTTATGATACTATGATACTTTTTGCTAGTGACCATGCTACTTATCCCATGTTCTAATGACCAACGTTGTTACTCGACGTACAATACTCAATTGTACATTGTATTCTCTGTATATAAAATATATGTTAAAAAAAAAAACAATAGATGTAGACAAGTATTTAAAAGCACAAATATAGTTCTTAAAAATAAAAAAATAAATAAACAATTTCTATTTTGATATATAAAAAAAAAAATGAAAATCACACATTTTAAGTGTGATACAAAAAATATTTTTGGATACTCAAAAAAAAGAAGAAGAAGAAGAGCAGCCATTGGCTCCCACTGCTGTCAAACAAATCAACGACGCGGCGTGCTGGGGGAACAGGCCGAGAGATACACTTGACGGCTTTGGCCATCACTGTATCACATGGGAGCGTGCCCACAAGCTAACCCCCTTGGGAGAGCGCTTCCCAGAAGGGGCTTAGCTCTTGCGGGGAGGAGCCGAAACAGCCACAGAGGGACCCCAGAAGACTAGGATCGGGGCCACTGCAAAACGAACGGCACAGTGGAGGTAATTATGGTATGTTTGTTATTTAAAAAATACCTTTACAACCCCTTTAAATAAAAATAAACACACTCACAAAGATAGCATATTCTTAGCTTCTCTGAGTGAATACTGCTGTGAGGGATAGAACTCTGACATTGAGACACTTGGCGGGACTTCCTCAGAAATATGCTATATTTGCATAGTGGAATTTAAAGTAAGTATATATTATTATCAGTGTTGCTCATCTTACTTTAAAAAAGTAATTAGTTACAGTTACAAATTACTTCACCGAAAAAGTAATTGCGTTAGTGACTCAGTTACTACATTGAAAAAGTAATTAGTTACTCAGCAAAGTAACTGAATTTGTTTTTATATTCTACAATGCTTTGTTGAGAAGCAGATGACGGGTGCTTGCCAGGGAGCAGTGAGTTAATACTCCAAGACAAAAGAATGCCAGATCCTTGAGAGAAGAAAACTGGAAACAAATGGTGATCTTGTGTATATCCCAGCCTAGGTGCATCCGTCCCACCATGTATGTGCAGCTAATAGGACTTAAAACCCTTATCCATCTGCTACATATTACATCCAAATTATAAGCTGGATTAAAATGTATGTTTATAATATACATTCCCTTGACGTTTACAGAATCTGTAATTTAAAATCTTATATTAGGCTTTAGAATTTTCTATAGTTTATTGTTTATTATTTTATTTATCTTATATAAGCTTTATTAGATGCAAGGGATCTGGAATGGGGATGTCAGGTTTTTCTTTGTTGTCTGATGAAGAGATGAAATCACTGACCAAAAATAACCTGCTGATCATTGGTCTGTATAGGTGTCCTGCACTTACCATGTTGACCACTAGATGTCACTGTGTACACTATGTTATATAGGGAACGTTTGTTCTGTGGAACATTTTGTTCCGGCCATGTGTTCCCCGGATCATTGATCAGATTGCGCACACAGTGTGTGTGATCGATGCGAGTTGTTCCCCGGTGATAGGTCAGTGTGAGGCGGCTGGGGCTCATTGTATCCAGGGCTCCTTGCGATTGGGAGTTTTCAGACCGCTGTGACAGGCCATCACATCGGTCACATGATTCTAAAGCGGAGTTCCACCCATATTTATGTTCACAGCGCCGGCAGAAGCAATTACTCTGCTGCCATCTAGTGGCGGTAGATGTAATTGCGGTAATGCCGCCCAAGTAATGGTAATTGAGTTACCGTGAGGGGAAGAGTAATCAGGTAGATTACTCGTTACCCTCAAAAGGGGCTGCGTTAGGTAACTGCGTTTATTGTAACCCCGTTACTTACAACACTGATTATTATAATAATAGAGCAAAGCAATAGATACCTGTTACTTACCAACTTTGGTCTGGTAATGACTACAGTAAAGTAATATTTATTCGCTGGAATTTTTGCAGCCTTAAAGGTCTGGATCCAAAACTATGCATAGGCTGCAGATTGAATATCTGATTATGCTGATCAGTTTTAGGGGTTTTCATTAACATGCAAATATACTTAGACAGCAATGCTCCTTCCACTTTCCACAATTGCCAGACTACTTATCTGGTTCTTTTCAACACTGAGTAATTCTGCAATGCAGTGTATGAACGGTTTTAATAAAGTGTGTTATACAGTACATGACTAAGTACAGTTTTGCCTTTTTAGAGAAGAGAAACATTTTCCCAGAAATTCCACATTGCTAACTATCGCCTACATGGATAGATGTGATTTTTTTCCAGGAAAAAAATGTTCTGTGCAGTGCTTGCTATGCCAAGAAACCTTGTTCTATTTAGAGAAGTACAATATACAGAAGTGCTTATCTACAATAGATTTTCTCCCAGATGTCATAAATACGGTAAGAGTATGATATTTCAGACACCAACTTAATGGGAAAGATACAAATTATAATACATGTATGCAGCATACTTCATGGTCTGCAGTGTGGCATTGTGTTAATTGTAAAAAGGGAAATAATTAAATTTGCAATGTATTATGTATACCTTCATATGCTGTGAGAGCTATAACTTATTCCCTCTGACTGTATGCCATTGACAGTGTGTTCTGTATCAAGTGGGTGGTTATACATGTGTAGGAGGAAAAGGGAACACTGCAGTAAACGTTGTTCTTACCTGCAATTCCTGCAAAGCTCTCATAATACATTCCCAGTGCATACCACTGTCATCACTGTGTTATTGGTAAAATATTTGGCTGATGAAAATAGGAAGAGATATTTAATATGCTTTATTTGGTACTGCCCTGAGCATACTACGAATGCCATGACAACAAGTAGCCGCAAGCTGTCATGTTATTTTTGTTCTAGAAGCAAAGCAGTATAGACAAAGGATGCAGCTGACAGGCTTCCGGAATATCAATAACATCCCAGAAATAAAAAAATATATACCAGGTTGTGAAGTTTAGAGCTCTTAGGAATGCAGATTGGGTATAGGCAAAGAGACTGATAAAGTCCTGCAGAGGATTTATTTATAGATAATATCCAAAGCATGTGATTAATATTAAAAAAAAAAAAACACACAATTAACTTATGTTTTGAGCACAAAGGTTATCTGCTTAATTTATGCTGGCAGCAGACAGGGTTAACCCTAAAATGAACACATGCCTAAAATATAAATAATAATTTTGTAAAGTAGTAGCAACTAATGCTAAGCAAATACTTTCTTGTAATCCTAAGGCCATGTACACACGATCAGACATGTCTGATGAAACTGGTCTGCAGACCAGTTTCATCGGACCAGTTTGATGGTGTGTATGGCCCATCAGACCGTTGTGCGTCAGACCAAAGTTTTAAAACATGCTTTAAAACCTGTCTGATGGAACCTGTCCGTCGGATGGTTAGTACACAAAAGCATCGGACCAAAAACCCGCGCATGCGCAGAATCAAGTCGACGCATGCTTGGAAGCATTGAACTTAGTTTTTTCATCACGTCGTTGTGTTCTACGTCACCGCGTTCTGGTCTGATCGGATTTTGGTCCGATGGTGTGTAGGCACATCAGACCATCAGACAAGTTCAGAGTTGTCTGATGAAAACAGTCTGTCAGACAAGTCTCACAGGTTGCATAACTTAAAATGTAATAAAAAAGCTTCTTGCACTTTCTAAATAGGGGTGATGATGTGCTGTCTAGTATACAAATTATGTAAAACTTCTAAGGGTGTTAATAAAATAGATATAAGATAGACAAAGCAGGTCAAGCCACAGAGCAGAGAGGGGGGGTATTTTGACAATGTACCTGTCACTGGCCTTAGATAACACCAATCTACCTTACATGCACGCATGGGATAACGAAATCCAGGTCAGCTGGAATACCGAAACCTGGAATAGAATATTTTTTCCGAGCCTATAGAGGCATACGCAATATCGCTCTTATTGAGGCAAACTTCAAAGTGATTACCAGATGGTACCTAGTCCGAAATAGATTAGCTAAAATGTTTCCTTTCTCCTTACCTCTCTGCTTTAGAGATTGTGCATCACCTGGATCAATGCTCCACATCTGGTGGGAAACTCATGTTAAATAGGAGCTAGTACATACCTGCCATCATTTAAATTTATTCTCATTAACCCCAAATAAAGTTCAGCTGTTCTCGTAGTTTTTTTCTGACATTTTCTTACCAGGGTTGCCAAACTCCCGCAGCATTTTTTACTGACAAAACATTGAAAATTTACTGGCGGAGCACACTTTTTTTCTGGCAACATGAGAAATGACAGAGCTCCTATTGAAAACAAACACAGTGACTATTTGAACAGTATAAACATGATATGGTAACACTGGCAATACCTATAACAATGTAATTTGCTTGATTTACTCTTAAAAAGTCAACACAGCATGAAATTATCAGGCCCTGATATTTACTGACAGTTGTAAAAAAATAAATCACTGATTTTTACAAACTGACAGTAAATTTACTGGCGGTTGGCAAGCCTGCATCCTACAGCAAAAGCCATGGTCTGCAGAGAGCTTCCAAAGCATCAGATGAATCTCATTGTTAAAAGGTATCAGTCTGGAGAAGTGTACAAAAGAATTTCCAATGCATTAGATTTACCATGGAACGCAGTAAAGTCATCATCAAGTAGAGAAAATATTGCACTGAGAGTGGAGGAGAAAGTGAGAATGCTGGAGTGAGCTTGCACGATCCAACTCCCTCCGCATAGGGAAATTATGCTTGAACGGATTGCCCCAAATCTTCCCTGATTTTACATCCTTACCATACCCCCCGCAACTACGGCCGCTATTCCCGCTATTATGGATTGCTTGACCCCAATGGAGCACTAGCGCTGTGACTCCTTTCCCCCTGTTTTTTCATCTCTTTTGGGGGTGAGGGCTTCAGTGTGTGGGGGGCCGGACCCTGAACTTGTGCTGCATCTATATTTACCTGGGGGAACGTGGCTGCTGTGGGGTAGCTGTGGCTCTTTTGCCGCCTCCCCGCTTTGCTCCTTTCTGGGTAGGTTGGACTGGAGGGGGTGCACGGCGGACGTGCTCCAGCACGCGGGAGCTGGGACTTTGCAGCACGGAGCTGCTTGAGATCCTGCGAGATCTCGTCAGACCATGGGACATTGCTGTGCAGGAGCGGGTGGAGGAGCGGGGCAGGTGGTGTGGAGGGCAGATAGTGACTGGGGCTGGAGTGTGCTGTTGCCCCAGTCAATCTTGTCTGCTGCACCTGCTGTGTCCGCTGCTCCTGCTGTGATCACCGAATCGGCCAGTCACAAAAGATAAAAAAGGAAAAAAAGATAAACAAACAGACTTTGTTCTGGCCCTAGTTAATCGGCAATGTCATTTCTCTGATTGAGGGGGAGAGAGAGGAGGGGAGGGAGGCAGGAGAGAAAAGGAGATCCAACATTGTTAAGAGGAAAAAAAGCTCAAGATAAATACATCCATTTTCTTGTGGCCCTACACGCTATATGTATGATAAATGGCTATAAAACTAGCTATAGAAGGAGAAAAGGGGCTTTCCTATAGGGTCACCATATACAAGAACTATTGTGTATGAGGGGGGCACTTGCTGGAGATCTATACCCCACACTGTCTGTGGGGGAGCAAGGAGTAACCACATTCCACCAACACCACTATGTTCACTATGACCAAAAAGCGGTCTGACAACCAGGCACATCCAGAAGGAGACCCTACTACCCGGTCCGCTAAGAAAAAAGAGAGAGGAAACCTGGCAGCAGCAGCTAAGTTGGAGCGGTTTGCACATATTGCACCCCATTCATCCATCAAGGGGGGTCTGTCGCCACCAGCAACGCAGCCTAAGGGCCCGTCCGGGTTGTCAGCCGCTAGAAAGAGCCAGGGGTTGGTAGTCCCTAAACCAATTAACTCAACTAACCCGAGTAGCATCAAAACCGTGAGTACTAAAGGGCTTGGGGTGGTAATGCCTGGAACTGTACCTTTATCGGCCACATTAGGGCCGCTTGAACTTGTTACTCCAGTTAGCCCTTGTGACAGAACCCACTGTCATTGTATGTCTTGGAAGGGACTGTGCGCGGGCCTCCTACCGACAGACTATGGCCCGGAAAGATACTGGAGACCTGAAGCTGGCATTAGTGTATTGTAATGTAATGTTACAGCCCTCCCCCCCTCTTGTTGCTGGACACATAGACAATGGAGAGTGGACTGCAGACGTCTCTCCGCAGGGGGTGTGTATTGAGAAGCCAGGCTGCCTGTTTACCATAATCTCATTAGGTATCTGTACACTGTTTCAATGTCCAAATGTTCTGTTGCCATTTATTGTTCTTTGTCCCCCTCCCCTCATAGACAAGGCTAAGGGGAGTGTCCCTAACTGTGTGGTTTGAAATGTAATAAACAGTTAAGCTCTGGACCTGTAACACTCAACATGTGTGGATTGTCTCGTGATTGAGGGGTTAAGGGCTGGTTATGATGAATCTGCAGGCTGCGGGTGCGTTTGGAGGACAGGAGACACAGGTCTGGCGGATGTGCCCACCTGGGGTTTCTGAGATCCGTCACAGTGGTGGCAGCAGTGGGATGTCTCCTGCAGTCCAGGACATCCAAACCACCACCAGGATTCAAGATCTGGGCAGCTGCCGAGGAGCGATACGGGGACCAGCCAGCATGAGAGCGGAGTTTGGGAGGAGGCTGCAAGGCATGCGGAAGAAACATCAGGGACCAGTGACAGAGCGCACCATGCTCGGCTGGGAGGATGTGATCCGCCGACAACTCTGGCATGAGGCGCTAAGCTACGAGCGGCGCCAGCAGGGGAAGATCCTTCCCTCCTCCTCAGAGATGTACTGGACGCAGTACTGTGCGCGAGAGGTGTTCCTGAGGGAAGGACCGCGAGATGATTGGAAGAAGGAGCTCGGAAGATTGGTCCAGTTGGAGATGAAGCTAGATGCCAGCTACAGAGCCCTCCGGTGGTTCGCGGCTCAACTTTGGCCAAGTACAGCAGATAGCAGCCCAACAGAAGGCGTTGGCTATGGCGGCGTGGGGCTGCTCCATCAAAAAATGTATGGAGACCCAGACTTTGGAAGCGATGAGGAGTGGCGGCTGGAAAACATCCTGGACTCCCGAGATGAGGTGCTGGACCTCCCCGAAGAGGCATGTGACCTGGAGGAATTGGAGTTCCTGGTTGAGCAGGAATTTGAGCTTGAAATTGCCTACAAGCGGCAGTTTGATGGTGATCAGCAGCCTGGCATGGCTCCTGTTGCCTGGGACTGTCCGGGAGAAATAGCAGACAGTCACAAAGATGAGGGGCAAATAGAGCCAGGGTTGACCCTACGTTTTCCCGTCCTAACCGCAATGGAAGAAGCGGCGATGATACAGAGGGCACTGCGATCGCTAGAATGCCGGAACGCACCGGAGGTCCCCCAGGCAGTGAAACAAGCTAATAGCATGAAGGTCTCAGAAAGTGGAGTTGAGACAGACACTGGAAGGCTGGGAAATGGTGATCAGCAGCAAGTCCAGAGTATCTCATCTGGGGCCCCAGCAGAAGCGCTGGCTACAGGGCAGAGTGCCCCTGGCATCTGTCCAGCATCAGAAAAAGACTTGGCTCCGGAGAGTCTGAGAGATGATCTGCGTGAGCTGTTTCCCCAACAGCAGATATCTCCACCTGGAGTAGAGGAAGCAATTCTCCCTCCCCAGCAATTGGACACTACCTCAATGTTCATCCCCCCAGCAGAAGCGCTGGCTATGGGGCATAGTGCCACTATAATCTGCCCCGCATCAGAAAAACAGTTGGATCCGGAGAGTCTGAGAGATGACCTGCGTGCACTGTTTCCCCAACAGCAGATATCCCCACCGGGAGTAGAGGAAGCAATTCTCCCTCCCCAGCAATTGGACACTACCCCAGTGGTTCTCCCCCCAGCAGAAGCCTTGGCTATGGAGTAGAGTTCTGCTGGTCCCTGCCCAGCCCTCAGTATGTTTTTGGGGGGTTTGGGAGACAGCCCCTGTCAGAAGTTACCACAGTGGCTGGTCACAGAACCGGCAGGGGAGAAAACCCTTCCCCCTCTCCAGCAGCTGTATCCAACCTTTTCATATGTCGCCCTGGCAGAAGCGCTGGCTACAGGACAGAGCGCTGATGGTCTCTGCTCAGCATCAGAACAAGAGATGAAGAACCCGGGAGATAGTCCCTGCAAGATACCTTCTCAGCAGCTGGTAACTACTAGTGTTTCTCACGAATATTCGCATTGCGAATATTCGTTACGAATATTGCATATTTGAGTATTCGCGAATAAATCGAATATCACGGTGAATATTCACTATTGCGAATATTCATATTTTTTCAAATTTATTTTTAAAACAGATCACATCCTAGTGATCTCCATCGACGTCTAAAAGCATTGCTGGTATGATTAGAGACCCTGGGCCGAGTAGCTGAGGCGATCCTTTTATGTTGCCGAATATTCGCAATGCGAATATTCGTATTACGAATATTCGCGAATACTTTCTCTGCCCTTCTGTGTTTTGTGTATAAAAAAATAAATAAAAAAAATTAGCTTTAGTTTAGTCATATAAGTTTGTGTAAGTAGAGTTAGTGTTTAGTGCATATTAGTTAAGTAATCCAGGAAATGATCTCCGTTTTCGCGTGTTGACGAGAATTTCGCAATCAATTTCGCATTCGCATTAGCGAAATTTCGCAACATTTTTTTTTTGATAAAATATCACGAATATTCGATATTAACGAATATTTCGCAAATATTCTTCTATATATTCGTGAAATATCGCAAAATCGAACATGGCGTATTCCGCTCATCACTAGTAACTACACCAGAGGCGATTCAGTTCGCATGTGCCGCGCTCTATAAGTTTTTCATTCATTCATTCACCAGGAGAAAAGCAAGTACCTTTGCCTCCCCAAATGCATAGCCCTACCAGCCTACGTTCCCTACCAGCTGAAGCTGGAAGCAGGGCAGAGGATTATTCAGCTTCCCCCAATATCTGCAACCCAGCCCTGGATCAGAGGAGTGCAGACAGCTGTTCCCACTCTGCAGCGGCTGTTTTTATTCCTGGGAGACCGTATGTGCGGATTTGCTCCCCAGCGCCAGAGTCGTACTTTTACTTTTCCTGTTTGCCTGGGGTGCAAGTTTGCGACTAACGCAGGTCCAGGCCAGTTGGGGGTCAGGAACCTGGTTAGTCTGTTTTTAAAAGGGGAGAAATGTGACAGAACCCACTGTCATTGTATGTCTTGGAAGGGACTGTGCGCGGGCCTCCTACCGACAGACTATGGCCCGGAAAGATACTGGAGACCTGAAGCTGGCATTAATGTAATGTAATGTAATGTAATGTAATGTTACAGCATAGACAATGGAGAGTGGACTGCAGACGTCTCTCTGCAGGGGGTGTGTATTGAGAAGCCAGGCTGCCTGTTTACCATAATCTCATTAGGTATCTGTACACTGTTTCAATGTCCAAATGAGCTGTTGCCATTTATTGTTCTTTGTCCCCCTCCCCTCATAGACAAGGCTAAGGGGAGTGTCCCTAACTGTGTGTAAAACTGTATGGTTTGGAATGTAATAAACAGTAGTGTTGAGCAGAATATGCCATATTCGATTTCGCGATATATCTCGAATATACAGTATAGTCGAATATTCGAGATATATTCGCTAAATACGAATATTCGTGATTTTGCGAATGCGAATGCGAATTGCGATTGCGAATGCGAAATTTCGAGAAATGCGGAATGGAGCACTCTGATTGGCTCAGAATATTCGTGATATTTTACAATACAAAATAATTGCGAATATTCGAGAAATGCGGAAGGAGCACTCTGATTGGCTCAGAATATTCGTGATATATTACAATACACAATAATTGCGAATATTCTGCAAATGCGGAAGGAGCACTCTGATTGGCTCAGAATATTCGTGATATATTACAATATAAAATAATTGTGAATATTCGAGAAATGCGGAATGGAGCACTCTGATTGGCTCAGAATATTTGTGATATATTACAATATAAAATAATCGCGCGATATCGCTATTGCCGAATAATCGCATTGCGATTTTTCGGCAATATAAAATGAGCGCTGCAGCTACTCGGCCCAAGGTCTCTAATCATACCAGCAATGCTTTTAGACGTCGATGGGGATCTCTAGGATGTGATCTGTTCTAAAAAAAAAATTGAAAACATTCGAATATTCGAAATAGCGAATATTCGCCGCGATATTCGTGTTATTCGCGAATACTCGAATATGCAATATTCGTAGCGAATATTCGCAATGCGAATATTCGTGAGCAACACTAATAAACAGTTAAGCTCTGGACGTGTAACACTTAACATGTGTGGATTGTCTCGTGATTGAGGGGTTAAGGGCTGGTTATGGTGAATCTGCAGGCTGCGGGTGCGTTTGGAGGACAGGAGACACAGGTCTGGCGGATGTGCCCACCTGGGGTATCTGAGATCCGTCACAGCCCTGAATCAGTGGAGGAGCCTACCGTGAAAGACGTTTTCTGTGCTGTTAATGTTTGCAAAGAATTTATGGTTGTCTTTGATAACCAATTAAAGTGCTTGAAGGATGAATTAATCTCAATGCACCGAGAAATGCATAAGACTGTTGAAAGGGTTACCACTCTGGAAGAGAGAAAAAGCACTGCTGAAGATACACTGTATCCACTTGAAAATGAACTCAGGGGGTTACAGGAGAAAACGAGCCTCCAAGCGGCTAAATTAGACAAGATCGAAATGGACTTTGCAGGAACAATGTGAGAGTGATCGGTCTCCCAGAAAGGAGTGAGGGTCCCAATATTATAACTTTTATGGGGGGGTGGCTCAGGGAAACTTTTGGGCCTGCTACCTTTTCACCCTTTTTTTCAATCGAGAGAGCTCACAGGTTCCCTTTTAAACCCCCGCAGGCAGACGGGCGTTCTAGACCCTTACTCTTGAAGCTTTTCACTAATGGTGATAAAGTGACTCTGCTCCAAAAAGCTAGGGAGATGGGGGATATGTAAAATGGTGTTAGAGTTTCATTGTACCCTGACTTCTCTCCAGACCTACAAGTAAGTTTCACCTTGTTCCTCTTTCCCTCCCTTTTTTTCCCTTTTTTTCCCCTCTCTTTGCTTTCCTCCTTTCTTCTCTCTCCCCCTTTTTTTGGCGGGGGGGGGGGGGGGGTGGGGGGGCAGGGAGGAAAGAATACATATGTTAATGGCACTGGATCAATTCTTTGGGTGAACATTTGCAGTATATACACTTTAATAACGTCACAGAATTGATTTTTTTGGGGGTTTCTACACTAATTGAATATTTGATGCAATTTTTATGTTGGGAAATTCCTTTCCCCTTTTTTTTTTGTCACAATAGTAAATTACTGGAGGGAAGTGGCGATTTCAATTTGATTAAGGGAGTGGGGGAGACATCTTTTCCCCTCTTTCGAGTGAGTGAGGTTGATGAGTGTAATGCCGTGTACACAGATCATTTTTTGTGATGAAAAAAAACGACGTTTTCTGTGAAGTAAAAAACAACGTTTTTGAAACGTCACTTTCAAAGACGATGTTGCATACACACCATCGTTTTTTTCACAAAAAGCGAGGTTACGTTCACCACTCTTTTCCATTGAAGCTCGCTTCATAACTAGCTTCTGGGCATGCGCGGGTTGAAAAACGTCATTTTAAACAACGTTTTTGCTACACACGGTGACTTTTTGTGAAACAAAAAACGACGTTTTGAAAAACGACACAAAAAATTCAAGCATGTTGGAATTTTTTTTTGGTCGTTTTTTGGAAGACAAAAAACAACGTTTTGCCCACACACGATCAATTTAAATGACGTTTTAAAAAACAACATTTTTTTCCATCGCAAAAAACGACCGTGTGTATGCGGCATTAGAGTGGGAGGGGGTATGGTTACTGGAGATTGGTGAGGTCACAGATGAGGCCCAAGGGGGGAGCCCCAATGGGCAGAGGGGGTGGTGGGAGAGATTTTTTGGGGAGTTCTCAGGAGGGCAGATATTCCAATTGCCACAAGGAGAGGTTGGGGAGAATAGAGAGGTTGAGCTTGGTTTGAGGAAGCACTTAGTAGGGAGAATAAGAGGTCATTCTATGCCTTTGCTGATTTTTGCTCTTTTTTTTTTAGACATGCAGGATATGACATGGAGGATTAGATCATGGAACGTACGAGGTTTGGGGGATCCCATTAAGAGAGCTTTGGTTTTGACCTCAATGGAGGGGAGAGGGCCTGGGATTCTCTGTCTACAGGAGACCCACCTAACCAGATACACAATGGCCCAGTTGGGCTCCCGGAAATTTCTGTTTTGCTACCATTCTGTTCACTCCTCATATTCGAGGGGGTGAGCATATTGATGGGGAGAGGGGTGGCGTTCTCTTGCGGGGAGAGTTGGATTGATGAACAGGGACAGTATATATTTTTGTCCTGTTCTATTGAGATAAGGTCCTATGTACTTGCTAATATCTATATCCCTCCCCCCTTTAATTTCACTGTCTTACAAAAACTAGTGGAATTTATGTTGGACAAAACAGGTATTCCTCTAATAGCAGTCGGTGACTACAATGAAGTTCTTAATAGAAATCTTGAAAGATTTCCCCTGATACCCGAACCAATTATAGAACGAGTGGGCCGATAGGCCCTGTTTTTGGAAGAGACAGGGAAAAAGAGGGAAAGGACCAATTAGACCCCTCCTCTTATTGCCCAATTTCATTACTTTTCAACAATGTAAAAATCCTTGCTAAAGTTCTGACAACCCGCTTAAATAGGTTTATTGAGAGTCTTATCCATCCTGACCAGGTTTTATCCCGAATAAGTCAACAAGCATTAACATTAGACGGGTCTTCTTAAATATACAGGGCCAGATTCACATAGCGATTACGCCGGCGTTACAGGAGATGCGCGACGTAAGTCTAATTGTGCGCGTGCGTTTTGATGCACGGCATTCCCAAAACGAGATACGCAAGAAATCTACTTTTTTTTGTCCAGACAGGCGCATCCGTCCGCGAAAAACTGCGCTAGACACACCATTGATTTGCTATTCAAATATGCTAATGAGGGAGTTACGGGGATCCACAAAAGAACGTTGGTGCAGCGCAGACTACGCGCTGTGCGCAACAGCTAAATGTTCTGTCTAAAATTAGACCATATAAAGGTGGTATAAAATTAGACAATTCGTCTACATGTCAGATAAAGCAACACTGTTAGTGAGGAGCTGAGCAGTCACACGTGTTGTCCAACAAACTGTATGCCAACATGCCAGTGGCATCCATGCTCATAGCTATACTACTGACTTTAGATGAGCAAAGAAGGAGGAGGGCACTGAGGAGGGCATTGAGGAGGGCACAGGATTTTTTTTTTTTTTGGAAAACTTTTTTTTGGCTTATATAAACTTTAAAATTTAATCTAATCTAATACAATATTCTTATCTGATACAAGCCCCTCACTCTTCACTCTTCACGGGAGAGGATATATCACACACGCATAGACATCTATGGCATGAGTGATTCTGAGGTGTCTCGCATCTTCAGATTCACCCCTCATGCCATCATGGAATTAACCACAACCCTGCAGGAGGACATCACCAGCCCAACACATGACACTACCCATGACACCCATGACAGCTACATATACAATCAGAGCCACATCCCCACAGATTTCGAATAGAACATGTATGGGGACAGCTGGCTGGTTGGTGAGTGACATGGGTGGCAGGCATGACTGCCCCCCCCCATGATGCACACATCACAAGGGGCACATGCACTACTAACATCCTCCTGTCTTTTCCCTTCAAGGTGACTCTGCATATGCACTGGGACCCCATCTCATGACCCCATCTCATGCCAGCTCACATTATGCATCTTTGCATGTTAAACACACACATTAATCATGGCACAATGAGAATGCATGCATGCACACCACTGTGGTCCCTAGCACACACACCCCACATCCTCATCAAATTGGATTGGCACCAGTCCACCATGCAGGACTTGTGAGCAGCAACGCCACGCCAAGGCTCCAATTATGTCACTGTACATTCATACACCATTCACACGGACCTGGGGATCACTTCTTCCTGGTCCTGGGGAACCCTTCTCCACCAAAATTGAGGATGACACCCCTTTTCCGGCAGGAATGTCACCCCCACATTCAAACAGCATTCACAACCCAAAAAAAAAATAAAAAAAAAAAAAATGCCCAGGAAAAACAAAAATGTTCCAGTACAAAAAAAAAATGACCAAAAAAAAAACCAGGCCAAAAAAAAAGGGGAAAAACAAATTAATGCCATTGACGTGAGCCACGCCTGGGGCGCCCACGGCCATGGCCCGGCTCCTCAGGGGAGACTCATGGGGGAGGGGGTAAACCGGGGAAGGAGGAGCAGCCCCTGGTCTCTGCCCACCTGGTGGCCTGCCCTCCAAGGCCACGGCAATTCTGTCTAGGCCAGCACTTAATGATGCCGTATTGGCCTGGATAGCCTGGGTGAGGGCCCTCACATCCTGCCCAATGCCTGCTGTTGTAGTCTGCAGGTCGTTTAGGCAGTTTGCAAGAGCCCGGGAGTGGCAGTCCAGGTTCCCAAGCGTATCCTTTATGGAGGACAGGCTCTCCTCCATCCGCCCCAAAGTCTGGCTGACCTCTCCCAGATGGCGGGTCTGAAGGAACTGGTCCTTTCTCAGAGTGGCGGGCAGGAGATCGGCCACCCCCCTGGTCTTCTGGGTCGCCTTCCTGCCTCCAGCTGATGCTTGTGGCCGGGGAGAAGGGGAGCCCCTTGGGAGGGGAGCCCTGTTGGGGGAGGAGTGGGGGGCTACCTGGAGGGCTGGCTGCTGCCAGCCAGAGGGGAAGAGTCCTCCAAAAACAAAAGTCCAGTGCCTGACATGGACTCATCCTCCTCCTCAAACTCCTCCTCTTCAACCTCCTCCGAGGACTCCGGCCATGTCGGGGGGTCCTCATCAGGCTGCTGTCCTGGGGATGGTGCGGTCAGCCCAGATGGCCCAGCACCCTCCTGCACATCTGTGGATGACACAAAACATTCACAGGTTGGAGGATCCACACACTTGCCACATATTCCCCCCCCCACATGCTACACACCTGATAGGGCAAAAAAACCTTACCTGGCATCACGCCTTCATGACTTGAGTCATAGCCGGGCAGGCCCTCCACTTCTTGCCTATGAAAGGTCTGGGCCACCGCACGCTCCTCCGCTGTCAGCCTAACAGGGCATGGTGGGCCCCCTCCTGTGCCCCTGGCATGGGCTAGCATTTTGGCCAGCTTCTTTTTGACCAGACGCCAGAGGTCATTGATCTTCTTTTCAATCCCCGACCGTGTCCGGGTCCCCCCCCCCCATGCATTCACCTCGTCAGTAATCCTGTCCAAAATCTCTCTCCTCCTGGCCGGGGTGGTGTTGGCACTGTCCGGGCCATGGAGGTAACGCCCATATTCGGAAATGGCCCGGGCAAGAATTTGTTTCTCCCCCAAAGTAAAATTTAACTTCCTCTTTCTCTCCGTCATACTCATACAAAAACTCTCTCCCAAACAGTCAGCAAAAATCACTTATGCCGCGTACACACGGTCGTTTTTTGCGATGAAAAAAAACGACGTTTTTTAAAACGTCATTTAAATTGATGGTGTGTGGGCAAAACGTCGTTTTTTGTCTTAAAAAAAACGACCAAAAAAAAATTCCAACATGCTAGAATTTTTTGTGTCGTTTTTCAAAACGTCGTTTTTTGTTTCACAAAAAGTCACCGTGTGTAGCAAAAACGTCTTTTAAAACGACGTTTTTCAACCCGCGCATGCCCAGAAGCTAGTTATGAAGCGAGCTTCAATGGAAAAGAGTGGTGAACGTAACCTTGCTTTTTGTGAAAAAACGATGGTGTGTATGCAAAATTGTCTTTGAAAAGTGACGTTTCAAAAACGTCGTTTTTTACTTCACAGAAAACGTCGTTTTTTTTCATCGCAAAAAACGACCGTGTGTACGCGGCATTAGAAAAACAAGCAGGAAAAATCACTCACAAAAACAAGCAGGAAAAATCACTCACAAAAACAAGCAGGAAAAATCAAGCAAGAAAACAAACAAACATAAAACTATCAACCAAAAAGTCTCACAAACAGTCAGCAAAAATCACTTTCAAATATCTTCTAACAAACACTAGATCACACAGTACACAAATATGACAAAGACAAACCACAACGCAACTAACAACAGAACAAAAGCACCTTGCTGTATAGGGAGGGATACAAAGGGATGTACTTTTGCAAAGTAAGGGCGTTTGTGTCTGTCTATTTATGCTGTCTGCATAGTTCTCTGATTTGCCCTAGTCCACTTCCAATTTCACTGATTGCGCCGTTCCCGAGTTGTGAGCATGCGCACAGAGGTGCTGACCATGGTCTCCTTCAAGCGCGCATGCGCGAGCTGGCCGGCCCTTAATTTGCATGGGGTCACGGCTCATTTCAATGTAACACGCCCATGTCCTTCCCAATTTGTATTACTCCGCCTTGCGCCTCTGAAATAACGTTACGCATGCGCAAATTTCTGCATAAAAGCGACGAGAATAGGGTGATTGCGCCGCTACATTGCACAAGTCTAACGTAAAGGCGGTGCGCTACCCCGGTTCAATAATGCACAGATGTACGTGAATCTGGCCCACAGATTCCAACTGACAATGAGGGCTCTAGAGCGCTATTGGCCCTCGATGCTGCTAAAGCATTCAATAGCCTTAAGTGGCCATATTTGTGGAAGGTATTAGAGAGAGCTTTGGATTCGGTCCATCCTTTATTAGGTGGGTCAAACTTTTGTATAGCGAGCCACGAGCAAAAATCTAAATAAATGGTAAAGTTTCAGAATTATTCAAGCTGGAGAGGGAAACGAGGCAGGGTTGTCCCCTTCCCCCCCTCCTATTTGCGCTTGCCATGGAGCCTCTAGCAATTAAAACTAGGCTTAAGGAAGACATACAGGGGTTTAGAAGGAAACTGGAGGAAGACAGGATATCGTTATTTCTGGACGATGTTATGTTTTTCCTTGGGGACGTCGATGGCTCGTTATCTTCAGTGGTCCAAATGGTTAGGGAGTTTGACAGTTTTCGGGCCAGGCATAAATTGGGATAAGTCTGCCTTGTTACCAATAGACCCACTTGGTGACCAGACGGAAAGGAGGCCAGGCCAGGATCAGTCTACAGACCATGCAACTTCCAATAAAAGAGGGGGGATAGCGGTTCCACACCCGGGATTATATTTTTTGGCATCTGCAGCTACAACATCTGGCAGGGTGTGGAACTCAGACCCCAGTGAATGATAGTTGAAGACTAATGTTATCAGGGGCCCCACATGAAATACTTGTAGAAGCCCTTGAGGCGAACTCATTTATCTATAAATGTCTGACCATAAAGTTAGTTAGTAAAGTATGGCAGACAACGAAGGCCCTGTTGGGATATACTGGGGTAACTGAGTTTGCCCCCTTTGGAATAACAAGAACTTAACGGAAGTAAGGGATATAGAGAAATCTAAAGAATAGGAGAGGCAGGGAATTAACCGGCTACTCCATTTGTATGACGGTAACCTTATGAAAACGTTCTCAGATTTGAGACACAAATTCAATATATCAAACAAGACTTTTTACAAATATTTGCAGAATAGGCATCCATCCAAACCCAGTTTAGGACACAAGTGATTGTCAGGACTCAGATCCCCGCTCTTCTTAAAATAATTCAAACCAATACTCCTAAAGGTTTAATTTCAGAGATGTATAGTAAACTAGGGGCCAAAGTAATAAATCAAATAGGTATTACCAAGAGTTGAGAAAGTTGGGAAAGAGATCTGGGGATAATAACCTCGGAGCAATGGCGTAAGATTCTAGAAAGAGGGGCTTTGGTCTCAATTGCCCCGGCACAGAGACTCACTTATTTCTATTGCACTGCGCTTATTATACTCCTAAAAAATTTTTTTTTTTAAATTTAGAGTGACGAATGCCCTAGATGCAAGGCAACAGGGGATCTTTTCCATATAGTCTGGAGGTGTCCTAAGCTCTTTAAATATTGGGTGGAGGTAGTAGATAGGGTCAATAAAATCTTCAAGACCTCATTAGAGCCAAAGGCTAAAACTTGCCTTTTAGGGAGTATGGAGGACCATAGAGTTCCCCAGGAGCCCTGGAAGGGGTGTTGAGTGCCTATTCCAAGCATGAAAGCTAATTGCACATAGATGGCAGGTACACACCCCTCCATCTCTGGGTAGAAACCATTAATGTAATGATTTGGAGTGAGAGGGTGGCCTTTATTAGGCAAGGTAACTATAAAAGATTTAAAAGAATGTGGGGGCCCTGGCTGGGGGAAATGGGATACCCTCTAAAAGAGGGTATTCCCCCCCCCCCGGGTTTGGACCCCCTCCAGGAATTGGAAAGGCCTCCTACCACTAGTAAATTACATTAAGGACACTTGGGACTCTCCTCCTAACCTCTCTCTCTGATTGCTTCCGAGGGTCCGACTCTCTTATGGTATGTGTGAAAGGGGTAGTGGCGCTGTCCCACACCCTATAGGTCAAAAGGGTATAAGTGTCCGTGTATTGACTAGTGAGATAGGTAATGCAAATGATAAATATACAATAGAGTGCAACAATATTATAACAACATTGAATAAATGGTATGTGTGAAAGGGGTAGTGGCGCTGTCCCACACCCTATAGGTCAAAAGGGTATAAGTGTCAGTGTATTGACTAGTGAGATAGGTACTGCAAATTATAAATATACAATAGAGTGCAACAATATTATAACAACATTGAATAAATGGTATGTGTGAAAGGGGTAGTAGCGCTGTCCCACACCCTATAGGTCAAAAGGGTATAAATGTCAGTGTATTGACTAGTGAGATAGATACTGCAAATTATAAATATACAATAGAGTGCAACAATATTATAACATTAAATAATAAACATTTGGTGATAAAGTGCAAAGTGCAAACTTAGTAATAAAAATGAAAATAAAAAGTACAGTCCATGAAATTGCAAAAATATATATCACGTTGATAGATGTGCAGTAATCTTAGATGTAGATTTCCATCAAAAAAAGGTGTAAGTTGGTGGTAACGCTGTGGTCCGGTGCTCCCCCACCAGGTTCCCCACTCACCAGAACTAATCACCCCTGCAGGGGTATTAGGCGTGTAGTCACAGATGGGTCCCAGCTTCCTCCAGTGGTGCTTTCCGTCCAGGGAAGATGTGTCCTTTAGATTAGTCAGATCCTCATTCCACCGGAAAAAAGGAAGAAATACGCTCCCATAGTGTAGTAAAAGAGGAGTTTTTTTTTTATTATGCACAATCCAGGTGCATTACATAAATGAAATAATAATGGGTACAAAATGCATGTCCAATGATAAAAAGGTTAGCAATGTGGTATGAAAGGGAACAAACACCACAATCAGCAAGGTAAAAAATGATAAAATAAAAAAAATAAAAACAAAAATAGGTGTCCTGTCAGAAGCTCCCAGCACGCTGCATCAGTTTCCTCCGTCGGGAGTGGAAGCGCTAGCGTGCGTTCCAAACAGCCCAGACAGCAAACCGGAAGCCTGCGGGTGCGTCTCTAGCGTGCTGACGTGCGTCACTATGCTCACGCTCCGACTCTCTTATGTTCTGTCTTGATTTGTTGGTTTCTCCCATTTTTTTCTCCTCTTTTAGACTCTCTCCTCTGTATGTAATGCTTTAGTAGCTCCACAGATCGATACATTTGCTCCCAGTTGGGTTAACACAATTAGGTCTATAATTGGGTATAACACTCACATGGGGCAGGTTGGGTAGGATGGGGGGATGGGTAGATAAGGGAGGGTTGGTCGGGTCAAGTTAATGTTTGGTATGCATACAATGCACTGAATGTAATTACGCCTCTGGAATGTTTGTTTTATATTTTTTGTAATAACACTTGTCTTGACAATTATTAGAAAATAATAAAGAAATTTAAAGATAAAAATAAAATATTGCACAACAGTGATATTACCAAGAACTGGGCATCCCTCCAAAATGTATGAAAAGGCGAGAAGAAAACTGGTCAGGGAGGCTCCCAAGAGGCCTACAGTAACATTAAAGGAGCTGCAGGAATATATGGTGAGTACTCGCTATGTGGTACATGTGACAACGCAAGACTGTCTAGAAGGCCTAACTTTGTGGGCGTTTATTTTATCTGGAAGTAATTTTTTGATATAGGTTTTATGGGCACAATTAACATCCAAGGGCCACCAATTCTTCTGCACCTGTTTGACAGGTGCATGATTTTTTTTTTTACAGCGAGGCCAATTCTTGCTTTCATCTATACTATCTCTAGAAGGTTACAGGGTGAAGACACCAACAACACCCAAAGACCAATTTATCCGCACATGTTTGACAGGAGCCTCGAATTTCATATTTTTTAGAGCAAGGCCAATTCTTGCTTTCATCAAGACTACCTCTAGAAGGTTAAGGGGTGAAGGCACCAACATCCAAAGACCAATGTTTCCACAACTGTGTGACAGGGGCACTATTTTTTTTACAGCAAGGCCAATTCTTGCTTTCTTCAAGACTACCTCTAGAAGGTTACGGAGTGAAGGCACCAACAATACCTAAAGACCAATTTATCTGCACCTGTTTGACAGGGGTGTCACATTTCCTTTTTTTACAGCAAGGCCACATCTTGCATTCATCAACAGTGCCTCTATAGGTTTACAGTATGAAGGCACCACCAACACCCAAAGGACTTTTTCTAACGTCCTGCAAGCACACCGCCCGGGTGTGAAAGCACCCATTGCAATAAATTGGAGGCAGTTTCCAGGTGCTTTACAGGCGCTATTTCTAGCACTAAAATTACTGCCTCAGTGTGAAAGGGGTCTAAAAAATCTTGCAGAGTTCTCATTTTTGTCAAGGAATTAATTGTAATCAGCCATATTTGTGATATTGCGATGCTGTTTTATTATTCTCATTTGTGAACTTAACCACTCGGTATATACCTTAGTGAATCTCTATGCTCAAAATATGAAACAAAATAAATTCCTAGCCTCCCTACTACCTCAAGTCATTGAGATATGGCAGGGAAACATTATCCTAGGTGGAGATTTCAACTCTATCATCAACCCAACCTTGGAGTCAGATAAGAGGAGACCAACTCAGTCCATTCTTCCCTTGCTACACAACTATGACCTTTATGATATATGAAGTTGTATGGCTCTGAAAAGGGCTACACTTTTGTATGCTTCATATTCTACAATCAATTTCTTCCCTATGGATAAGAGGTCTTGTGTTGTGCTCAGATATTGGTATAATCTCATGGTTATAACCTAATATTTGATGACAAATTGAGTAACTCTCCTCCTCCCCTGTGGAGACTTAATTCATCCCTTTTGGAAGACCAGAGATTAGATCAACAAATAGTGCATGCACATCGATCATTTTTTGAGTCTAACGATATTCCCGAAACCAATCATTTCAGTTTATGGAACAAATATTATGTACGAGGCATTTTGATGAAATGAGCTTATATTGTTACGAAACAGAGAATGTACCAGATAGATGACCTACTGTACTCTATAATGGAGAATGAAAGATGGAATAAATCCAGTCCTTATCCTTAATGCACAATAGCTCTAAACAATGCTTGACAGCAGTTGTGAAGCCTGTTCCTTTATAAATATGTGAACCTGGGCGTTACTTGGTGGCTCGAGTGAATGCCTGCCTAACCCAGACCAAGTGGGATTTGTCCCAGATCATTAAGCCCATGATGGAACTAGACGACTTCTGAACCCAATCTCTCCCGAACACCTTCTCTGCTCCTCTCTTTGGATGCAGGGAAGGCATTTTAACAGAGTCCACGGGAGATTCCTCAAATAAGTCCTCAAAGAATCAATGGCTGGTTACAGTCAGCTATTCTATACATTGTTTCATCTCCATCAGCTGTAGTTCTCATTTCAGGCATTATGTCTATTACAATCCACATCACCAATAGAACAAGGCAGGGGTACCCCCTTTCCCCAATCATTTTCACACACTTTATGGAAACTCTGTTAAGCACACTCTCACATAACCGGTATATCTATGCCTAGTTATGAACATAAAATGAGTTTATTCATGGATGATGTTGTGCTCATAGGGCCAGATTTAGGTAGAAGTTAAGCGGCTTATCTGTAGATAAGCCGCGTAACTTTGAACCTACGCCAGCGTACCTGTTTACTGTATTCAGAAGACAAGATACGCCGGGATTTAGTTCAGATACGAGCGGCGTAATAGTATTTTGCCGTCGTATCGGAACTGCAATTTTAAAATGGCTGCCAGGAGCGTTCTCGCTGATTTACGCTGAGAATATGTAAATCAGCAAGATACGCCAATTCACGATCGTACGCGGGCCCGACGCAGTGACCTTTTCGACGTTTCTGTAAGAGATACGCTATGTTAAGTATGGCCATCGTTCCCGCGTCGCCATTTTAAAATTGAACGTTGTTTGCGTAAGTCGTCCGTGAATGGGGCTGGATGCCATTTACGTAAACGTTGAAAACAATGACATCCTTGCGACGTCATTTTGCGCAATGCACGTCGGGAAGTTTTTGGGACGGCGCATGCGCAGTACGTTCGGCACGGGAACGCGCCTAATTTAAATGGTCTACGCCCACTACCCGGCTCATTAGAATTACGCGGGCTTGCACCGGGGGATTTTTGCTACGCCGCCGAAACTTTACAGGTAAGTGCTTTGTGAATCAAGCACTTGCTCTAGTAAGTTGCGGCGGCGTAGTGTAAATGCCTAACGCTACGCCGCCGCAAATGTATATGAATCTGGCCCATAGTGTCTAACCCTGCAACCTATCACCCAAAAATACACAATATCCTATCCCAATATAGCCTAATTTTTTAAGCTGAATGCCACGCAGTCCCAAATATTGGGATTGAATAGTCCAACAAGTCTCTGTACCCTCCTACTTAGAAGATTTCCTTCCATGCGGGCCCCTTGAATTCCTGTGGGAAACTCAGTTTCCTTTGACTAGGTAGAAGAGAATACATGTACCTTGCAGCGATGGGTGGAGAAATATAGGAGTCAATCAGGAGGAGTCTGGGCAGCAGCTGTTAGTGGACAAGTTTATGGATTAAAAGGTTAGAGCAGGCAGCAGACAGTAGTAGCATTTTTAATTGTAGAAAAGTCAATGCAGGTAGCAGAGAGCAGAGGAATCCATTAAACATGGCAAAGGTTAGAGAAGATAACAGACATTTCAGGAATCCATTAATTATAGCAAATGTCAGCAACAAGCACTTGATCAGCAATGAAATGCTATCACAAGCACTAAGACATAGGGCCAGATTCAGGTAGAGTTAGGCTGGAGTATCTGTGATACTCCAGCCTAACTGTCGCTTTAAGCCGGCGTTTTTGTTTTCTGTAACCAGAAAACAAGAAACGCCGGGTTGGAGTTCCGATGCGAGCAGCGTAATTGAATTTCGCCATCGCATCGTTACTTCAACTTAAAAATGGCGCCGGGGGCGTTCCCGCTGATTAACGCTGAAAAAATATGTTAATCAGCGGGAGTCGGAAATTCACGATCTTTTTCGGGCGCGACGCAGTGACTTTACGACGTTTCCGGAAGCGATACGCGACGTAAAGATAAAGCAGCCCCCTAGTGGAGTATCCTATGTTAAGTATAGGCGTCGTCATCGCGTCGGAAAAAATAATAATCGCGTCGCTTGCGTAAAACGTTCATGAATGGGGATGTGACGTCATTGACGTTCACTGACAGAATTTGGAGCATGCGCACTGGGATGCATTGACACTCGACGCATGCGCAGTACGTTCGCCGCGGGATCGCGCATAGTTTAAATATTACACGCCCCGTACCCGCCCAATTTGAATTCCGCCGGCTCATTTGCGATGCGCTGCCGCAACTTTAGGAGCAAGTGCTTCATGAATAACAGCACTTGCTCCTAAAATTTCGGCAGAGTAACGTAAATGAGAAGCGTTACTCCAGAGCAAAGATGCTCCCATCTACCTGAATCTGGCCCATAGACTTATAAGAGAAGTAAAACCAAAACATTTATACTCACCCTTAGGATACAGCATTGATCTGATGCTGCATCTGTCCCTATCTGGCTCTGCAGTGAAAACTAAGTGATAAAATGCCGCTGATTGCTCCCCTCTGCTCTGAGCTGTGATTTTCTGTCACTGGCTCTCTGCTCTGCCCCTCTAACACTCACTCAACTCCTGGGCTGTGAAGGAGCAGAAGGGCCTGACTCAGGCTCTTAGAGGATCGCTGAGAGGCTTAGACAGGTGGCTCTTCAGGACTCTGGGTGAATTCTGACCAAATGATTGGGATCTTTCCTGGGCCTGGGTTGGCTGAATGACGTCTACTGACAGTGGAATTTAGTCTGCTGAAAGCTGAAAAAGGGTCACTGGAGTACATAACAAACTACACTCCTATGGCCTACAGAAGAAGAATAACCAAAATAGCCTTGACTATACTTCCCTTTTATTTAAGGTGTCTCCTGTACTGGGGACCAATCCAAAAGCTGGGGAACATAAGGTTAGACTTTATACCCTGCAGCTGACTAAGAGAATGTGGAAGTACAGAGTGGCAGCCAGTTAGCCAGGAAGGCCCTGGCAGGCTGCTTAAATAGGTAAAGTCCAGAAGCTCCAGTACACTGGTAAAATTGTGACCACTGTGTTCTTTGTGATGCTTTTATAAAACTGCAGTCTCTATGATGTCTCATCCACACGTAACTTGTTTTGAGGCAGGGTAAACAGGTTTTCAGGGAGGAGTACATGCAAGGCACCTGTTCAAATCATACTAAAGCTGATTAGATTTGAAGATAGCAGAATTATTTGGCACAATCAGTTAAAGGTTTACTGATGTGTGTACACAAAATGGCATTTTTACAAATTAGTTTGGTCAGTTCCGGAAACTTTTTCCCTCCTAGCAATACAGTGACAATTCCTAGAAAATCCAGTACTATTACTACCTATAACTAAACTCAACACAACACAGAAAATGACACTTCACAACTAAGACACAGAAGCAGATCATAGTACATCTTCTCATGGGAGGACTTTTGTTATCGTGTCAGTACAGAAGATAAGCAAGGCAGCTTGATTAGATTTAAGTGGTGAAGCTCTCCTAAAGCTTTCCTTTGATCATTTCAGAAATAAGGTAAGCTCAGGGGGGTTGGCAGGAAGGAAACTGCAGGACCGTGAGGTGTCCTGGAGGCAGAACTGTCCTGAACAAATGCTCCTGTTGTCTCTGTCTCTTGACCCAATAATAAAAAATATAAACAATATATTTTTTTGCCTATCACTGCAACAGTCTTCAGTGATGTCATGCATTTCAGAAAAATCAACTGTAAAATTGGTAAAGTAGTGTGTAATGAAAAATGGTTTCTAATTTCATATGTTCACATGTTTTCACATAGTTTTGTTAAACTCTTTAGTCTGTTTAGAGATTCTGAAAGTCTGATTAGAGAAATATAAGTATGCCTCCTGACAATAGCAAGCACACACTCATAAAAATGTGTGTGTATGTCTATTTGTTTTAGCTCAGAAACGATGATCCTACTGAGTCCCTGGAGGCTACCTCACTTTTTTTTCATAATTTACCCATGAAAGTTCATTGAACATTCAGTGAACAAATGTGAAATTAAGTCTTAACATTTTCAAGGCTCTTATTTAAATTGTCTGTAGCCTTACAAGTTAATACCCTTGAAATGTAAAGCTCAGCATCTAGTTGAGCAAAACCTTATGCAAAGCTATAGCTGAAAAATTGTAATTATTTTGTCAGGCAAAAATGACAAAAGGAATTATTTCAAAAGCCCACTGTTGATTCTGAGTTTTTACTTTTATATTTCTGAATCAGGAGAATTTAAAATGGATTGTGAAAGAATAGAATATGGAGTACATTAGGTAATGCATGTAATTTTAAATCTACTCTTGAGTTATATACCTGTAAGCCTTTTTACATACGTGACATCTTTGGGGAAAGTACATTTATTCCTCATTCCTTCCTACAGTTCAAACAAGTCTTTGAGATAGCTTCCTAAAAAAGGATTAAATAAATAAATAAATAAATAAATAAATACGATAAAAAAGTGCATTTGACAATTAGCATCATCAGGGTACCCTATCATTTTGAAAACATGTTTGCTTTTGTTCATTGCTAACCCCTTGACGACAAGCATGGGTCTACTTCTGTGTGGTCACATACAGTAAATGTGTACATGTGTTTGTGCTGGCAGTAAGCTGCACATCGCACTTCCAGCATGGAGACTGAGCTATCACCGAAAGCTCTGGGTACTAATGATTGGGATCTGGGAGGAAAGTTGCAAACTGGTGACAGGCATTAAGATTTGTTTTGCCTTCATCCATATGGGGTGGAAATATACAAACTATATACCAATTTATGTTTCTTATCATTTTATATTTCAGTCCACTCTTAAAATTCATCTGGTTGACTGAGTTCATCACTGACTTACTAAATCTTCCAATTACTAGACATGTGCAGACTGGAATATTTTGTTTTGTTTTTTCGTTTTCGTTTGGAAAATAAATTTATTTAGTTACTCCCGAAAACCGTTTTGATTTACTTTGTTTTTCGTTGGGGAATAGCTTTCGTCCGAAAATCCAATAATACTTGGTTTCTGTCGAATGGTCAAAAGAATATTCGACGGAACGTCAAATCTTTACGTTGAATCGTACATTTCCGTTCGAATATTCCGTCTACAAGAATTCTAATGTTGTATGACTAGTAATAATGTCGAATCTATTTTCTCATAAATCGTAATCTAATCTCTGTAATGTTGAATCTATTATTTCTATAGTGTCGAATCTTTTCTCTATAATGTCGAATCTTTTCCCTATAATGTCGAATCTCTCTATATCAAATTTTTACTGCAAAAAAACGAAAATAAAGCAAGTTCCTACCCGGCCGTTGATTATACGCCTGCTGTGCGTGCCATTGGATGCATTCACTATAGGATCATCGGCTATACAACCACTTGTTTTCTGTTATACATCTTTCCACAAAATCCTTACTAACCGTCCTGAAGAAGCCCCACGGCGAAACATGCGTCGGCGACTTTAAGGATTTTGTATACAGTGGTCCATACATGTATATGTATTATTATTTTTGTATTTGTATTTTATTATGTGCTTTTTTCTCTGTATTAATTTGGTGCTATTAAAATTTGAAATTTTTAACCTATTTCCTTGGCCTCAAATTCCGACCATCAATATCTACCTGTAGTTATTGTTTTCCTTCCTTTTTTGAGTTCTGTATACACGGATGCGGCCCATGTGAGTGCAATCCCCCTGTATCTCCATATCTCTCTCTATCCCCCCTCCCTTCCTTTCCTCATCACCAGCTTCTTGCATTTAAAGCATTTTTTATGTTGGATCTTTCGGTTTTCGTTTCTTGCACTTTCGTTATCGTTTGTTAAAACGATAACGAAAAAACACGATTTTCAGACGAAAATGCATTCTAACGAAAACAAATCCACATGTCTGCCAGTTACCACTATGTCAAGCTCTCCCTGCTCCTGAAGATCCAATGTATGCTTCCTACAGCCATTGAAAATCTATTCTCTCATACCAAAAAAAGCAACTTGAATCCTATATCTTCAATCTTTTTAATATAACATAAATGGGAACTTCAGCAAGGGAAGGAAATTCACTAGAAATGGTGATGGAAAGGAATCCATAGTTTATAGGGTTGAAAAACCACTTGCCCTCTTGACCAGGCCATTTTTTTCCTGTTCTGTTCTGCACAGCGCAAACTTAACTGCCAATTGGATGGTCGTGCCACACTGTACAGAAATTAAGTATATATCTTTATTTTTCACACAAATAGGGCTTTCTTTTGGTGGTATTTCATGACCACTGATTTTTTTAATTAAACAGTAAATGAAAAAAAGAGAACATTTTTAAAGAAACAATCTTTTTTTTTTACTTTCTACTATAAAACATATTCAATACAAATAAAAAACAATCTTCATAAATTTACACCAAAATGTATTCTGATACATCCCAATACTGCAAATATATATTATTTGATTTAAGTTAAAGTTTTATCATTTACAAACTATGGTGTATGTAGTGCTACCCCCTGAGGATCCGCTTAAAGTGGATGTAAACCCAAATTTGTTTTGTTGTCACAATGTAGAGTATAAGATTTCCTATTATCTGTGCCCAGTCTTGCCACAATGTGTTAATCCAGCTCTGAGCAACCCTCTTTTCTTTTTTCAGTGAGAAAACGTTTGTCCGTTCTTCCCCCTTGCTGTGAATGACAGGTTATTTACATATCTCATGCACTAGCCTGAGACAGGCATTATTTTTTAATTCTCAGCCCTACTCCTTTTCTGAAACCACGTGGTTACTTTTCTGGATTTTGACTGGATGTTAGTGATCATAGCAGAATTTAGTGTAAGGGGAGTGTAGAGGTGGGCGGGGAGTCTACTGACATCACAACTCCACCCACAAGCTCCAGACAACAGACCCACCCTCAGAATCTGTTTTTCAATTCTTATAACAGACAGAGGGGAGATATTTGAGGCCTTGTACACATGAGGGGATATTTCCGCTGAACATGGTCTGACGGACCATTTCAGCCGAAAAATCCCCTCGTCTGTAGGGGCAAACGGACGCTTTTTGCCGGATTCATCCGGCGGAAAAATTTCAAAGCATGCTTTGAAATATTTCCGCCGGATAGGTGCCCGTCAGATATGTCCGCTGGTTAGTACGGCAAACCAGCGGACATATCTGCCCGCACATGCGTCGTATCCTGTGAATGGATCCGACGCATGCGCGCGGAAGTGTTTACTTCCTGGTGCGGTCACGTGGCGGTGACGTAGCAGTGACGTGGCGGCGTCAACGTCACCGCCGCGTCACCGCGATGTCCGCCGGCGGGGAATTTGATCCGATGGTGTGTACAGCCATCGGATCAAAGCAATCCGGCGGACAGATCCGATGGGAACGGTCCGTCGGACCGTTCCCATCGGATTTATTACCTCGTGTGTACAAGGCCTGACAGGTAAGGATACATGCAGGAGGCATGTATATCTATATAGATCACTAAGGCAGTAGTTTAGAAAGGATGAGAGTGGGTTTACATCCACTTTAAGTTTGTTCAGTCCGTTATTCTGCCTTCCAAATCCAGTAACAGTGTCAGCCCCCTCTGGCACAACTGGCAATATAGTAAGTGCAACAACCAATGAGAAACACACACGTTATGATTTATCAGAAATTGTCTTTACTGCAATATTTCTGTGGAAAAGTAACAAACAGTAAAAATATACAGTAATACCTCGGATTGCATGCAATACGTTTAACGAGCATTTCGCAATAAAGACTATTGTTTTTTTTAATCCTGGACTCAGTTTGCGAACATTGTCTAGAAAAATGAGCAGGTTTCAGGCCTCTGTGGTGTGCAGTACAGCATTTGGCCAGAGGTGCGGAGGCGCCGGTGACACTCGGAGCCGCTCTGATGAACTCGGATGCACTTGGAGCCACTCAGCACTTGGAAACACTCTACAAGTGTTTCCGAGTGCATCCCAGCAGTTTCTAAGGCCTCGTACACACGATCAAATCTGTCCGCTGGAAACGGTCCGCTAGACCGTTTCAGCAGACAGATTCGATCGTGTGTACGGCCGAGCCGACGGATTTGGCCACCCGACAGATTTCAAAGCATGCTTTGAAATCTATCGGGTGGGAATCCGTCCGCCCGACATGTCTGCTGGTTAGTACACTTACCAGCAGACATGTCGTCCCGCACCGCTGCCGCACCGCCGCCGCACCGCCACCGCACCGCCGCCGAATGGATTAGGCGCATGCGCGGAAGTGTTTTACTTCCTGGTGCGGTGACGTGGCGGCGTCAACGTCACCGCCACGTCACCGACACGTCAGCGCGCTCTCTGCTGGCGGGGATTTTGGTTTGCTCGTGTGTACACGCGAGCAAACCAAAATCCCAGCAGACAGATTTGTTCAAATCTGTCGGACGGACAGATTTGAACAAATCTGTCTGCTCGTGTGTACGAGGCCTAAGTGTTTCCTAGTGTCTCCGACACCCCCGCTTCTGGCCACATGCGGTACTGTATACAATAGAAGTCACTGTGGAACAAATTTTCTGATTTTTTTATTGACTTCTATGGAGAAACTCGCTTTGATATACAAGTGCTTTGGATTACAAGCATTCTTCTGGAGTGAATTATGCTCTTAATCCAAAGTACCACTGTATATGCTTAAGGAATACAATGGGAGAGCCATAACTGAGGTTATGAGCAGAGACAAACACTTAAATAACAGTAAATCACAATATGACAATCTGTACCAGATTTGTTACCTTAACTTAAGACTGCTCTATGAGTCCAGGCGGGAGGAGAGCAGAGGAATGACCCTATTTGTGTCAGACCTCTCTCTTCTGTCCCCTGACACCACAGGCCCAATTTTAAACACTTTATTCAAATCAACATGTAATGGCTTAACTTACTAGATAAACTGTCCCACACACCCACTGCATATACAGAGCTCAGAATATGTGTATGTGGGTCCGTGTGGCACTAGTAGCTTCAGTCCTTTTGAAGAAAAGATAAAACTTTGTGTCTTCAGCGAGCCACTTTTGTGGTGCACTTAACCACTAGGGTACCGCACGCCGTCAAATGACGGCGGGCGGAATATCCTATTGTTCTGACAGGACGTCATATGACATTTAAAGCCGCTAGGGGGAGGCACGTTACTGGGAACACAGTGCGTGTGCCCAGTGGCCGCGATGGCCGCCGGGCACCCGCGATTGCCCAGTAACTGAGCGGGGACGTGGAGCTCTGTGTGTAAACACAGAGCTCCACGTCCTGTCAGGGAGAGGAGACCGATGCTATGTCCTTTGTACATCGGGACACAGATCGGTCACCTCCCCCAGTCACCCCCTACAGTTAGAACACTCACTAGGCTACACATTTAACCCCTTCCCCACCCCCTAGTGGTTAACCCCTTCCCTGCCAGTCACATTTATACAGTAATCAATGCATATTTATAGCGCTGTTCATTGTATAAATGTGAATGGTCCCAAAAATGTGTCAAAAGTGTCTGATGTGTCCGCTATAATGTCGCAGTTGCCGCCATTCCTAGTAAAAAAATAAATTAAAAAAAAATCATAATTATGTCCCCTATTTTGTAGGCAATATAACTTTTGCGCAAACCAGTCACTATACGGTTATTGTGATTTTTTTCTTTTCTTTTTTAGCAAAAATATGTAGAAGAATACGTATCGGCCTAAACTGAGATATTTTTTTTTAAAATTAGATATCCAGTTAAGGACCGCCGCATGTACATTTACGTTGGCAGAATGGCACCGACAGGCACATCAACGTATATATACGTTGGTGCCTTGAGGGGGTTCGGGGACCCCCCCCTCCCCCGTACATGCGGCGGTCCCCGTAGCTGGCCGAGCGATCCGGGATTAGGGGGCGGCTATTCGTTTTTGTCCGCCCCCTCCGGATCGCTCTCAGCCAATCCGCACGCCCCCCCGCCCTGTCACTTTCTCCTCCTGTGTAAACACAGGAAGGAGGAAGCAATGTGATCTCTCCTTCAGCGTTGTTTTCAACCACCGCTGAGGAGAGATCACATCGCACAGTAAGTCTGCACTAACACTACACTGACACACACTACACATAGGCACATTAACCCCCCCCCCCCCCCTCCACCCTGTCACAGTGTCACTGAATGCAGTAATCATACGTGTACGATTACTGTATTTAGTGTCAGTGTGACAGGCAGTGTGACAGTCAGTTAGTGTTAGGTTCAGGGTAGCCCCCGTACCCCCCCTAATAAAGTTTTAACCCCTTGATCACCACCCTAGTTAACCCTTTCACTCCCTATTGCCAGCGTCACTAAGCGTTCATTTTTCTGATCGCTGTATTAGTGTCGCTGTTCCCGCTAGGTAGCTAATTTTTTTTTTTATCGTGATTTTTTTTTACTAAAGGCATATCGCTAAATAAATTTTGGCCTAAATGATTGACTTAAATTTAGTTTATTTGATTTTTCTTATAACAAAAAGTAAAAAATATAGATTTTTTTAAAAAAATGTCGCTCTATTTTTGTATATAGCTCAAAAAATAAACATTGCAGAGGCGATCAAATACCACCTAAAGAAAGCTCTATTTGTGGGAAGAAAATAAAATTTGGTTTGGGAGCCACGTCGCACGACCGCGCAATTGTTAGTTAAAGCGACGCAGTGCCGAATCGCAAAAAGGGGCAAGGTCATTTAGCAGCATTTTGGTCCGGGTCTTAAGTGGATATTTATTATAACAAAAAGCAAAAAATACTGTGTTTTTTTTTTTAAATTTACGCTCTTTTTGTTTATAGCCCAAAAAATAAAAACCACACAGGCGATCAAATACAACCAAAAAAAAGCTCTATTTGTGAGAAAAAAAGGACGTCAATTTTGTTTGGGAGCCACATCTCACGACCACACAATTGTCAGTTAAAGCGTCGCCGTGCCGGAAGCAGGAAGGGGCTGTAGGGGCACAGTAGGCAAGTGGCAAGTGGTTAAACTCCTAAATAGCAGGGCCAAACAACACAACTTATCCTGATTGTCAAGTAACAAAAGCAGGATCTTTCTCAGCAAGGTGAACGGACAATGGTGTCTGTATACAGTGTCCCTGGAAATGGATGACCTTATCCTTTTAGCCTTGTGGCACTAAAAGTGTCAGCAAGATGACTAACAGCAACGATGTCTGTATACAATGTCATTTAACTTCTTCGGCCGTGCAGTGTCCTTGTTTCCTGCCAATTGGCAAAAGAACCCTATCCAGCGGTCAAGGCCCAAACATACATCCTGGAACAAGCAAGCTCTCCTGGTGACCTGACTGGTCACCGTCAGGGCAGTTGCACCTGGATGTGTACCTCTCTCAGGCTCAATGTCCCGACTGGTGGCAGAGGCCTAAATTGTCTGGTGTAATCACCTAGGAGGCAGTACCTCTCCCTTAGGTCTGATCTCTTCCGCTGCCTCATGCTGTCTGAATTCTCTTAAGGAAATTAAAACAGAGTCTCTCCTTCCCTGCCCTCAGAGCATGCAGATCTTGTGTAGTTCCATACAGTTCAATCCGAATGTGAAACCTGAGTTCTGGAACTACAACTCCCTTTATTCTGTGCTCCCTAATGGTAATCACTGTGCTGACAGGATACGATGACACAGAGTCTTAGCTGGCACCAGAGGGAAACAATCCCATTGCAACAATGTTGCAGAGTGTATTTTGATACTGCAGGTAAGATAGATAGCTCCCTGCTACATCATATATACTGGATTTTTTATGTATTTTTTTTCTTATATAATAGTAATAGCAGCAATCAGTGACTTATAGCGGGTAAACTGGGGGTACACTAACCAACTAACTGACAATATACACAGTTACTGAAGTTACCTTTAATATATTTGCACATTTTAAACATAGGCACCCCTTCTTCAGAATGACCTGTAACATATGTAATCAATTCTCATAGCTGAGTTCTTCCATCTCGCTTATTAATTGTGTTGCCCTTTATTGAGCTTTTCATAATTCAACAAGTTCTTTATTGAAGATTGGTGACAAAAACTGAACTGCATGATCAAGATAAGACAATACCAGTGTTTTATAAAGGGGTAGAATGTTTGACTTTTCTTTTGAACACATGCTCTTTTTATTGCATAACCGTATTTTGTTAGATTTGTTAGCTGCAACTTGGCTTCACACTGATATTGAGCACTTAATTTAAACCTCTATATAAATCAATACATTGAACTGCATTGGGCCCAAAACAGAACCCTGGGACAACTCACACCCATTCAGAGTCCTTTATCACTACCATCTAGACCCATTAATGTAACCAATTTCCTATCCAAGTGGAGCACCTCCCCCTGACCCAAGGAAATTTGGTGGAACCCCCACAGATAGTACAAGATGACATTTCACCTTAGGGTGTGGATTAATTAGGTAATAGTGGGATGTTAACAAATGTGTGGCAGTTACTTTTGGTAGAAAACAAAAGAGTTTATCACTTACACTCAAAAGTCTAGGGAGAGAGGGGTAGGGAATTCATAACACCTGTTAACCAGCAGATGAAAGAAACTTGAAGCCAACCTCACATTTTGTGACTGTAGCTCCTGCCTATAAGGCACTTGTTAAAGTGGTTGTAACCCACTCTTGAAACTTGCACCTACAGGTAAGCCTTGATTAAGGCTTACCTGTAGGTGCAAGAAATATCTCCTTAACCACTTAAGGACCGCTTCCTGCACATTTACATGGGCAGAATGGCACGGCTGGGCACAGGCAGGTAACTGTACGTTGCCTTTAAGAGGTCCGAAACTCCATGATCGCGCCCGCAGGACCCGTGGACCCGATCGCTGCCAGTGTCCCGCCATCGGTCACATGAGCAGAAGAACGGGGAGAGGTGTGTGTAAACACACCTTCCCCGTTCTTCATTGTGGCAGTGACACTGATCGTCTGTTTCCTGATATAGGGAACGACGATCAGTGACGTCATGCCTACAGCCACACCCCCCTACAGTAAGAATCACTCCCTTAGGGCACACTTAACCCCTTAGTGCCACCTAGTGGTTAACCACTTCACTGCCATTGTAATTTTCACAGTAATCAGTGCATTGTTATAGCACCTTTCGCTGTGAAAATGACAATGGTCCCAAAAATGTGTCAAAAGTGTCAGATGTGTCTGCCATATTGTCGCAGTCACGAAAAAATCGCTGATCGCCGCCATAAGTAGTAAAACAAAAATTATTAATAAAAATGCCATAAAACTATCCCTTATTTTGTAAATGCTATAAATTTTGCGCAAACCAATTGATAAACACTTAATGGTGATTTTTTTTACCAAAAATAGGTAGAAGAATACGTATCGGCCTAAACTGAGGAAAATAAATGTTTTTTTACATCTTCTTTGGGGATATTTATGTAGCACTGACCCCCGAAGGAGCTGCTGGTTTGATTTGGGCCTGCACTCTACCAATAAACCCCACTAACTTGGCTCAATCCCCTTGGCACAGCTGCGATGCAATGCAATACAATACAATGTAAGACAGTACAAAATACCTGTATTGTAACCCCAGGATCCACTGACTGCAACTGGTGGGAAAAAACAGTACACCACAACAACTGGATACTTAACCAGAGATATATTTTACTGTAGAATATGCAAAGAAATGATTACAGTAATTGTGCTGTCATCCCAACGTAAGACGACAGCACAATGGATTTCAATATAAACAATTTGAAAACAGTATTTATATATATATACATATATATATATATATATATATATATATATATATATATATATATTTATTTATTTATACCTGGTAGCTCCCCCTACTTTATAAGCTATGCGTAAGTACTTAGTCCTGGATCTTCTTTTCTTCGCTAGCTAAAGTAGCTCCTCGTAATTTGTAATCCACAGTTTTGGTGAGTTAAACTGAAGTGAAAATGCTCCTGGTGTAGCTGTAACAACTATTTTAACATTGCTCAAGACATCAAAGTAGATATGCCTTAAGCCTTATCAGTGTCAGTTGCTCTGCTACGTGTGGGACTACAAGTCCCAGCGAGGCCTGTATATGAGTCTAACTGTGTGTAAACGTAACAAACTGTGGGCCGTGACTCGCTCACCCACTGGATCGGGGCTCCGTGTAGTAACTTTGTCCAGTGACTGCAACTTGCTTCTCTGTCAGCTGGGCCAGTCGTCCGTTCAGCTCCGCTGGGTGGATACGGTCCTCTGATGCTCAGATGAGTGTCTCTGGATCTCTGCAATCCGGCCACCGTCTCCCTGGCACCATCAGATTACTCGCCCAAATGATCGGGATTGCACTCTGCAATGGCTGTGGTCCGCTGTCTCCAAGAAACCTCCCCACATGTCCTCTCAGGCTGGCCGACACGATCCTAAGAGACTAAAATGGCCGCTGCGGCTCCCTTTTATCTCCTACCCAGCATGCACTGCTCAAGAAAGTGTTCATGGATAGGTCACCAAGCCTCCTGGGTAAAAAGGGTCAACCCTCGCCTCCAAACAACAGTCACTTCCTCTCTAGTCCTTTGTGCTTCTCTCAGGAAAAAAACATATATCTGCATTACCAGTATTTGGTCACTAGATGGCTCCAAATACTGAAACATAGAAATGTCCATAGACATTGTATTAAAGTATGCAAAGACACATCAATATGGGGACAAGTGCCTCTTCCCGTCAACCATGGCCGTTGGTTGTCGGGTTCTGCGGGCGGGAGGCTTATTGGAATCTGGGAGACCCCTTTAATAAGGGGGCCCCCAGATCCTGGCCCCCCACCCTACCTGAATGAGTATGAGGTACATCGTACCCCTACCCATTCATCAGGAGGAAAAGTGTCAATAAAATAAACACACAACACAGGTTTTTAAAATCATTTATTATTAAAGGGGGCTCCCAGATTCTGATAGGCCCCTCGTCCGCATTCCCCGACAACCAACGGCCAGGGTTGTCTGGAAGAGGCCCTTGTCCCCATTAACATTAGCTTGCTTGCCCCCCCCCTGCCCTGCTGGGATGCATGCTCTGATAAGGGTCTACTATGGATCCTGTGGGGGATTCCCCTTTAGATCTGTACCAGACCGAAGGGATTGGTTTCATCCTGGGAGAAAGTGGTGTTCCATGACACCACTTTCTCTGGTTTCATCCTGAGCAGAAAGTGGTGTCATGGAAGCTTGTAGTGGGCCAATGTTTGGGAGACTGGTTTGGCGTTTCCTGAATGCAAGTCAAATACTTGGGCGAAGTGTCTCAGTTGTTGGTGAGCCCAGAGTTTGAGACCTGAGGGAGATGAGGTAGACATGAAGGGTGGATTCTCGTGGATTGGAAGGTGTTTTGAGACCCATGGGGAAAGTTTTTTTTTTGCGTCTGACCTCACACCAAGCTATCATCATGTCTCTAAACAGCAGGTTTTTGCGTAGGTGAGGAGGGGTTTACAGTGAAAGAAAGCCGGTAAGCCATATGGGACAGCCAGTTGGGATTCCAGCTCATGGTTGGAGTACCTAGAGGTGTTTGATATCCAGTCCAGGCATAATCTCAAGAGACAAGATAATTTATATACTCTAATAATGGGAAGGTTTGCTCCCCCTCGTTCCTCAGGAGTACTAGTTTGTTTAATGAAATACGGGGGTGTCGTCTCTGCCAGAGAAAAAGGGATAAGACTTTGTGTAAGATTTGTATATCTTTGTGACATAGTAATAAGGGTATTGTCTGGAGGGGATATAGGAGTCTGGCAAAGCTGACCATTTTGAACAGGTGACACCTTCCGAAAAGCAAAATGGAGAGATCCATGCATGTCTCCAGTTCGGATGCTATTTTAGAAATTACTGTGATAAAATTTAGGTTATACATGGAAGAAGGAGTCTTACCAATCTTTATTCCTAGATAGGTAATGTGGGTTTTTCATACCGAGAAGGTATCCCAGGGAGGGGTTTTAAAGTGAAACAAAGGGAGGATCTCACTTTTGGCAAAATTAATACACAGCCCTGAGAGAACTCTAAACACTGTAAAAACATCCTGGATAAAAAGCATATCGGAGGCCAGTTTGGGGGGAAAAGATAAGTATGTCATCTGCAAAAAAGGGCTAAATGGAGTTCCTGTTGGCCTACACACACACTGTGTAGGGAGGGGTGGGAGAGGAGGGAGCGAGAGAGAGGTTTGAGGGCTAAATTAAAAGCAATGGGGACAGGGCACATCCCTGGCTGTTGCCCTTGAATAATTTTACGGTTTTTAAGATGAGGCCTGCAGCTACAATGTTTGCAGTAGGGGTGACATACGTGGTCTCAATTAGGTGGAGGAAGGGACCCGAGAAGCCAACATTTTGTAGTACTGAAGACAGCCAGGAGAAGCTGACATTATCAAAGGCTTTCTCTGTGTCTAGGGAAATTATGGCTATATCGTCATTGGTTTTGGACCTGGCATATTTGAGTACCGTGAGAACTTTGCATATGTTAGAGGATGCAGATCAGCCTTGGGTGAAGCCAGCTAGAGCTGGGTTGATAAGGTTTGGCATGATTTTGGCCAGTCTGTTGGCTATGATTTTGGAGAGGAGTTTAGATTGAGTAGTGATATGGGCCTGCAGGAGCTGGGTTCTGAAGGATCATTTCCTTTTTTGGCTTGATGTGGGCTTGATGTGGGCTTGGTAGACAGATGGTAGGTAGTCCCCGCCTTGGAGAATGGACTAGTAAACCCTTGCCAAGGTGGGAACAAGCGTGTGGGACATACGTTTGAAAAACTCAGGTGTGTACCCATCTGGGCCTGGGGCTTTCCCATTGGCAAAGCAGGAAATTGTTTTGTTAATTTCCTATTCAGTGATTGGGGAATTGAGTTGGTTCAGAAGAGTCGGATCAATATGAGGGAGTGGAACTTTTTTTTTGAATTTATGAGCAGCATTCGGGTTGGAGGGTCTGGGCTATATAGGGCATTATAGTACTGTTTAAGAATGGAGCTGATATTAGTTGGATAGGAGCATAATATTCCTTGGGTGTCTTTCAACGAGGTTATGTGTGTGGGAACATGTGCACCTTTGCATAGCCTTGCTAGTAATTTCCCTGATTTGTTACCAAAATTATGGTATTGTAGCTTGGAATAGGTTTTAAGAATGCAAACAGTAATCATTAATTAATCAAAAGAGTAAAGAAATAGGATAAACTGAACAGCCACAAAATTGTGTTGACCATAAAACCTCCTGGAAGGCCAGGACATTGGGAAAGAGCTTTGGCTCATAGATCCTGTAGGAAACTCTTGATCTGTGTTTTGGGGTTCCTGTATTATTTGAGTAGCAAATTCTTTTTAGGGGTCTTTGCAAGGATTGTGTTGCTCCCTGGGGCCTTTGGGGTATCGGCTAGTATCCATGGGAGAGAGCTCCTGTGGGATATGCAGATGTGCCTGAAGATAAGAGGCTGCGTCTTCTGGGTGTGAGAAAGATTTTGTCTCCCCTGCCTGGTTAGTGAGGCGTAGAATAGCTGGGTATGCCAGCGTAAATTTTACCCCCTTGAGGTGAAGGGCTGAGCAGATAGGTTGGAAGGCTTTGTGTTTGCGGGAAACTTCTTGCGAGTAGTCAGCAAAAATCAGTAGCTTATGGCCCTCCACTCGGTGGGCTCTTTCCACAAAGCAGGGAGTGGTAATGCAGAGAGCTGCAGGGATGCGAGTGTTACAAAGTTCTGTCAGTGAGCTTAAATTATAAGCTTCCGGGAGGCCTATAATCCTGAGATTGTTACGACGCAAACAATTTTCCAGGTCATTAAGATTTTTCAAAGATGCACTGCTGGGTTTGAGATGCCAGGTGTGCCGGTGCCTGAGAGCTATGTGCTTCCTCTTTTAAATCAGACATGCGCTGCTCAACCACAGTGAGACTGCCTGCTCTCTTATCTCCCTTTGGAGCTATTCGATCCCTGCAGTAACTGTCCTGTCTACTGCAGCAGTGATTGTGGGGGAGAGTAAAGCTCCCATTGCCTGGGCCATCTTGGTGTATTGATCATAAGGTACATAAGGCACTGTGTTATGTACCACATACCTGGTCTCCAGAGTCTGGTTGCAGGAGAGGGCCTGTCTTACGGCTCTGGCTCGCGAGCTGCTGGAGTGGGGACAGCGGGCTCGGGAGCACAGCGGGGTAGGAGTGCAGGAGTAGCGAGGGGTAGATGTGGGTTGTTGATTATTCTGGAGTAGATGAACTGGAGACCACTGAAGCGGAGGAAGGGGGTCAGCGACCCCAACTGGAGGTGCAGCTACAATGGCAACAAGCTGATAAGGTAAGCTGGTTAGCGCACAGTAGAAGATAGCAGAATCAGACAAGCCGGGTCTCAACGTTTAATCAGGTAGGGAAGGCTGGAGCGTAGTCGTAGTACAGGCAGGAGGGTCTGGCAATGGTGGATCAATCAGAGGAGCAAAGTCAACGGAAGCCGAGGTCAGGGGTTGGAGAGGTACGGATGGTCAACAAGCTGGGTCAGAAGGTTCAAACAGGCGATCAGGTTTCATATGCAGGTTATACTCAAAAACTGCAGATCAGGCAGCAATGTGCTGGGAACACCAGTGAGTTTTTAAAACGGTTTTGGCACCAAGCCGAATTAACGTGCACGCGCGCATTCCCGCTGTGCGCCCGCCCATTGCGCACGCGCGCAGTTACAAAGGAGCACTACTGTCTCACCCGAATGGTGGTTCGGCAAGATTGGGAGTTAAGTCCCTGACACACTGGAACCGGAAGTCCTAACATTTATGAGGTACAGTATCAATACAGGTGCAGAGGTATTTATTGCAGTGTCACAAAGAGATGTATACAATTATTGGGCTAACATGTTGGTATCCATTCAACCCTTCAGATTTGATAACTACAAAATCTGATATGACAATACAGTTTTAGCAGAGCAGGGAATAAAAAAATATATAATTTCTTTAAATATATTTCAATAGAACGGACTCAAAATAGTTTTGGGGTTTACCAAAAAAAAGGAATAAAAAGACAGGGTTAATGCCAGCACAATAAAGGGATTTTTAAATACAGCTTACCTGTAAAATCCTTTTCTTGGAGTACATCACGGGACACAGAGCGGCATATTCATTACTATATGGGTTATATGGAGTACCTTCAGGTGTGGACACTGGCAATCTCAAACAGGAAGTCCCCTCCCTATATAACCCCCTCCCCTAGAGGGAGTCCCTCAGTTTTGTAGCAAGCAGTATGCCTCCCAAAATGGTCACCCAAAAGAGGGGTGGGAGCTCTGTGTCCCGTGATGTACTCCAAGAAAAGGATTTTACAGGTAAGCTGTATTTAAAAATCCCTTTTTCTTTCTCGTACATCACGGGACACAGAGCGGCATATTCATTACTATATGGGATGTCCGAAAGCAATGCTTTAATGAGGGGAGGGAGACATCTTCCAAAGAAGGATTTAATTTTAGAGGTATACTCAGATACTAGTAAATCCAACTTAAACGAGAAATGTAAATCTCAAATCAAATCAAGGGAGCCCCCTCAGATCCTGAGGAGCTTGAATCGCGGCCTGTAGTACTGACTGCCCAAAGGCTGTATCCGCATTCCTTCTTACGTCCACTTGATAAAATTTTGTAAACGTGTGGACTGATGACTACGTTGCTGCCTTGCATATTCGAGCCATAGAGATCTGATGTGCTGCCCAGGAGGTGCCCCTGGCCCTGGTAGAATGGGCCTTTACCGACAAAGGAGGAGGCACCTCTTCAAACCGCAGGCCCGAACAATTAATTGTTTAATCCATCTTGCGATGGTGGATCAAGCGGCTGCCTGACCCATCTTGGGCCCTTCCGGTAAAACGAACACCACATCTGTTTTCCGAACCTTCTCTGTAGCTTTAAGATAGGCCCTTACGGCCCTGACAATATCCGACGTATGCAGCAACCCCTCTTTTCTAGAGGTGGGTTTTGGAAGAAGGATGGAAGTACCACATCCTGGTTCAGGTGGAAACTGGATATAACCTTTGGTAGAAAGGAAGGATGAGGACGGAACCCCGCCCTATCCTTATGCAAAATGAGATATGGTTCCTTACAAGATAAGGCTGCCAATTCCGATACTCTCCTGGCCGAAACTATGGTGATCAGAAATACCGACTTTCTAGTCAGTAAAATCAAGGTACCTCAGCCAACGGCTCAAGAGGTTGTTTCTGTAGGGATGACAGAACAAGATTTAAGTCCCATGGACAAAGTGGTGACTTGACAGGAGGATTAATACGCAAGACCCCCTGTAAGAAGGTCTTTACCAGCGAGTGGGTGGCCAGCGGCCTCTGAAACCACACTGACAGAGCTGAGATCTGTCCCTTGATTGTGCTTAGTGCCAGGCCTTTATCCACTCCTAGCTGGAGAAAACTTAACACCCTATCAATAGTATATTTGCGGGAATTCCATCTTTTGGATTCACACCAGCCTACGTAGTTCCTCCACACCCTGTAATAAATCACCCTGGAGACCGGCTTTCTAGCCCTAATCAGGGTAGGGATTACCTGCCTAGACAGACCTCTACCCCTGAGAATCAGGGATTCAGCCTCCAGGCCGTCAAATTTAGACGCCGTAATGTAGGGTGGAGGATCGGGCCTTGTGAGAGTAGGTCTGGTTGTAGAGGAAGAGTCCAAGGGTCTCCCACTGCCATCTTCAGGACTAGTGAGTACCAAGTCCTCCGGGGCCAAGCCGGAGCTATTAAAATGACTGGCTTGTGCTCCACTCTGATCTTGCGCAACAGGCGAGGGAGTAACTGTAGCGGAGGGAATGCATATAGAAGTTTGAATTGATGCCAAGGGCAAACCAACGCATCGGTTCCGCAGGCCATAGGATCCCTCGTTCGAGACACGAACCTGTCTAGTTTCTTGTTGAACCTGGATGCCATTATATCTACGTCTGGCATTCCCCACCTCTGGCAGATTGTCTGAAAGACCTGGGGATGCAGAGACCACTCCCCTGGCGACAGACTCTGGCGACTTAAGAAGTCTGCCTGCAGGTTGTCCACTCCGGGAATGAATATCGCCGAAATGCAGGGTACATGAACCTCTGCCCACTGAAAAATCAAGCTCACCTCCCTCTGAGCGGCCCGACTCCTGGTTCCCCCTTTGGTGGTTTATGTATGCCACCGCCGTGGCATTGTCTGACTGGATTCTCACCGGGAACCCCTTTAATCTGGAGGTCCATGCCAGAAGGGCTAGGCGAGCAGCTCTGATCTCCCAGATATTGATGGGGAGCTGCCTCTCTGCTTTCACCCCAGTTCCCTGGCGAGAGGACCCCTCGAAGACCGCCCCCCCAGCCTGCCAGGCTGGCGTCTGTGATAACTACCTTCCAGACAACAGGGCTGAAGGATTTTCCCTTTAGAAGATTCTGGGGGTTCAACCACCAGGCCAGGCTTTGTCAGACCCTTGATGATAGCGTCAAAGGGGACTCTAAGGCATGTGCCCTCTTGCCCCAGGCTGCTAGAATGGCTGCCTGTAGGACGCGAGTGTGGATCTGAGCGTATGGTACTGCCTCGAACGTGGCCACTAGCTTGCCTAGTAATCGCATACACAGGCGAATAGTTGGTTTTTTCTTGTTTAGAACCAACTGAACCCGCCCCTTGATAGCCTCGATCTTTACCAGGGGCAGGAACACTCTTTGCTGTTCTGTGTCTAACCTCATGCCGAGGTATTCCAACTGCTTTGTAGGCTGGAACGCTGACTTTCCCCGGTTTAGGACCCAGCTGAATTCTTCGAGGTACCGAACCGTGAGGTTTACTGCCTTTTGCAGACCCGGTTGTGAGTGATCTATGATTAAAAGGTCGTCCAAGTATGCTAGGACTGTGACTCCTTGGATCCTTAAATTGGCCAGAACTGGGGCTAGGATCTTCGTGAATACCCGGGGGGCCGTGGCCAGCCCGAAGGGGAGCGCCCTGAATTGGAAGTGTCGCTGCCCCACCGCGAAGCGTAAAAATCTTTGATGCGACTGAAAGATTGGTACATGAAGGTAAGCATCCTTTATGTCTATGGAGGCCAGAAAATTGTCTTTCTGAAGCGCGGCGGCTGCTGACCGGATGGATTCCATCCGGAAGGAACGAACCTTTAGGTAACCGTTTAACCTCTTTAGGTCCAAGATTGGCCTGACATCGCCGTTGGGCTTTGGTATGACAAAGAGATTGGAATAGAAACCTAGCCCTTGCTCTTGGGCTGGCACCTCTATTATTACGTCCTGGTAGAGCAGGTGATCCAAAGCTGCCAGCAATGATGCCTTCCTTGCTGGATCTCTTGGTAGCCTTGATTCTTGAAAATGAGGCGGAGGATACCTTAGAAACTCCAGTCTGTAGCCTGTGGTTACAGATGCCCGGATCCATTTGTCGGGGATCTTGGCTTCCCAAACTTCTGAGAAGAAACGAAGCCTTCCCCCCACCCGCGAGAGTGGGGGCGCCCCTTCATAAGGCAGACTTAGGGGCTGTCTTTGTCGGCTTGCGATACCATGGCCTCTTACCCCCAGGGGCCTGTCCCTGCGATCTACTGTTAACGTTGGATCGTGCAGGCGGCCGTCGATACTGCCTGGAATTTGAGGGCCCCGAGACAGGAAAGAGCTGCCTTTTAAATGTAGGACCCCGGAATGTCTTTTTGACCGGTAAAAGGGTACTCTTGCCATTTGAAATAGTCTGAATATATTTATCCAGATCCTCTCCGAAGAGTCGTCCTCCATGGAAGGGAAACCCTGCCAGAAGCTTTTTGCATGGGGGCTCCGCCGCCCAGTTCTTCAACCATAAGAGCCTTCTCATGTGCACCAAAAATAGTGATAAACGAGAGGCTTGCTGGATGGAATCTTTTATAGCATCTACAGCAAAACACAGAGCTCTGGGAATGTCAGAAAACTCTTCTGCTTGTTGGGTAGGCATGTCCTTTAACATTTCTTTTGTCTGGTCTTTTAACGCCTGACAAACACCAATTGCAGCCACAGCTGGCTGTACCACTGCTCCTGCCGTAGCAAAGGATGCTTTTAAAAGTGTCTCTAACCTTTTATCAACCGGATCTTTAAACATATGTATGTTTTCCACCGGGCAAGTTAGTGATTTATTCACACATGAGATGGCTGCATCCACTATTGGGAGCCTCCACCTCTTGGAGAATCTTTCCTCCATGGGGTAAATGACCGCAAATCTTTTCGGTGGCCGAAAAATCCTGTCCGGCCGTACCCAATCCTGAAAGATCAATTCCTCCAAGAGAGGATGGACCGGAAACACTGCGTTGCTTAACGGAGCTTTCAAAGAGCCCAGAGAGGATACCGGAGGAACCTGAGGCTCTGGCAATGGTAAACTAAATGCCGAGCGGACCATGACCCAATCCCGAAAGATCAATTCCTCCAAGAGAGGATGGACCGGAAACACTGCGTTGCTTAACGGAGCTTTCAAAGAGCCCAGAGAGGATACCGGAGGAACCTGAGGCTCTGGCAATGGTAAACTAAATGCCGAGCGGACCATGTCCGTCAAAGACTGTACCCACAGTCTTTCTGTCTGGGAGTCTGAAAATGGTTCCTCAGAGGCAGATCCCTCAATCCCTGAACCCTCTTGGTTCAGGTCTAGTTGATCCTCCTGTGATTCCAATTCCTCCGGAGAGAGAATCTCAGCATCTGAGGATACACCTCTTGGTGATGGGGATCTAACCCGTTTCTTACCAGGAATAGCTCTAGCGATTAATGCTGCTATTCTCTCTTCTAGCCCCCCTAGGGATACGGCTAGCATCTCCTCTGTGATAAACACAGGGCTGGGCTGATCTGGGCCAGCCTCCGCACCAGATCCCCCTAATGGCTCATCCAAGGCACCCTTTATGTTAATAAGTTGCGGGGAAAGTATCGGCATATCATCAGAATCAGAAGGGGAACCCCTTTGTTTTTTGGTCTTTTTTGTACCCTTTGACCCCGAGCCTTTGGAAGCCATAATACAAAATCGAGGGACTCCGCCCACACAACAGACTGTAGTGGCCAGGAGTACAAAACCAGAGTTTAGGGGACAATAGATCACTAATGCCCAAAAACTGATGGGATCTCGTATGTTTTTCTCTTTTTTTTTTTTTTTTTAAATATATATTATATATATTTTCTTTTTTAGAAACATACAGTGACCCCAAACTTAGTTTGCCAGCCTCCAACCTGTATGCAAAAAGGGGGATTTCTTGGCTTAACAAAAAAGGCATTGGAACAAAGTCCAGCATGTACTACCCCTCTTCCGCCACCGGGAGTCACTGTTCTGCCGCTCTGCGTCCTCTCCTTCTGAAATCAGCCTCAGACTGAGCACTGAAATTGCCTGCTGATCTATAACAGCACAAGGCGCGCCCCTGTATGACGCCGCAGGCACGCCCCCCCCCCGCCCTCCTGTCTGAACGGCGCGAAAAACGTCTATAAGACGTGCGCGCACGCGCGCGCGTATGCCGGAACAGGAGGAACATGGAGGAGCCGCGCTGCTGGAGACCCAGGACTGCAGAAAACAGGCGGCAGATTCAAACCCCCGGCCAGGTAGGACTCCAAAAGGCCCCTAGGGATCCTTACTAGTCCTAGGAAGAAAGCAGCAGGTTAGCTAGCAACACATTCTTAGACAGGGGAACCTAGTGATGGGGGAAAAAGGTGTCATCCTGTCTCTCTTAGACATAGTGAGCAAGGTTGCCCATGCAGAGCATACTTAGGCTGTCCCCCCTTTTAGGTTACCCCGGAGAGCCTGCTGTCGAACCAAGTCCCGCAGGCTCCCCCTTACCTGCTCCATGCTGCAGGATGTTTGTCCAGCAAACTGATCCAATCTTCTCCCATCTCCGTGGGTAGCGTAGTAGACCTTCAGGCCCTGGGGACCTATGAAGGTACCCACTGTCCTGGACCTATATAGCACCCTGGCAAACAGGAACTTATGGTTTTTACAAACTCCAAGTCCTGGGCCCAGGGTCCAGCCCTCCAAAGAGGAGCATTATAGGCAAAACCCCACGGTTTGGGGCCCGGGTACTGTCCACTTTGGCACTGAGGCTCCTTGGACAGATCCGGTTAGCCCGCCCTTAATCCCAAGGATGTGGAGCAAAGCTATTCCGTGACCAACACCTAAGACACTGGCGAAAAAACTGAGGGACTCCCTCTAGGGGAGGGGGTTATATAGGGAGGGGACTTCCTGTTTGAGATTGCCAGTGTCCACACCTGAAGGTACTCCATATAACCCATATAGTAATGAATATGCCGCTCTGTGTCCCGTGATGTACGAGAAAGAAAATGTAGTATTTCTGCCTCACAATATGAAAAGTTTGTATCAAATAAACAGCGTGTATTTGTTCTTACATCTGCACAGACGCTTTAAACAAATGTTAGTCGGCAACCAATAAAAGTGAATGTGCACAGTATACAGTGCCTTGAAAAATCATTCATACCCTTGAAATTTTCCACATTTTGTCATGTTAAACTTTTAAAATTGTATTTTATTGGGATTTTATGTGATAGACCAACAGAAAGCGACACATAATTAAGAAGTGGAAGGAAAATGATAAATGGTTTTAATTTTTTTTTTAACAAATAAAATATGTGAAAAGTGTGGCGTGCATTTGTATTCACCCCCCTTTACTCTGATACCCCTAACTATAGTGGAACCAATTGCCTTTAGAAGTCCCCTAATTAGTAAATAAAGTCCACCTGTGTGTAATTGAATCCCAGTATAAATACATCTGTTCTGTGAAGCCCTCATAAGTTTGATAGAAAACCTTAGTGAACAAACAGCATTATGAAGGTCAAGGAACACACCAGACAGGTCAGGGATAAAGTTGTGGAGAAGTTTAAAGCAGGGTTAGGTTATAAAAATAAATCCCAAGCTTTGAACATCTCATGGAGCACTGTTCAATCCATCATCCGCATAAGGATGGAATAAGGTGGAGGCAGGGGCGGACTGACCATTGAGTCACTCGGGCACTGCCCGAGGGCCCCATGCCACTAGGGGGCTCCATCAGGGTTGCCAGGCTCAGTAAAACCAGGGACAGTATGTAAAAATCTTTTTTTTTTACATCTGTCCCTGATATGTCCGAAACTGACATGCTTTTGATGTGAAAATCCAGAGATTTTAGCTGCTCTGCCTCTACACTGCCTCCTGGCATGGTGACCATCTGTAAGCCCGGGGGCCCTATAATCTTCTATTGCCCGGGGGCCCCATGAGTTGTCAGTCCGCCCCTGGGTGGAGGTGCACCTTCCAACAGGACAACAGACCTAAATATATACCCAGAGCTACAATGGAATGATTTTGATTAAATCATACTCATGTGTTAGAATGGCTCACTCAAAGTCCAGACTTAAATCCAATTAAGAATCTGTGGAAAGACTTGAACATGTCTGTTCACAGATGCTTTCCATTCAATCTGACAGAGCTTGAGCTATTTTGCAAAGAATAATGGGCAAAATTACACTCTGTAGATGTGCAAAGTTGGTAGAGACATATGCAAAATGACTTGCAGCAGTAATTTAAGTGAATGGTGGTTCTACCAAGTATTGACTCGGGGGGAGGGGGGCTGAATACAAATGCACACCACACTTTTTAAATGTTTATTTGTAAAAAAAAAATATGAAAACTATTTATCATTTTCCTTCCACTTCACAATTATGTGCCGCTTTGTGTTGGTCTATCACATAAAATGCCAATAAAATACATTTACATTTTTGTGACATGACAAAATGTGGAAAATTTCAAGAGGTACTGTATGAATATATTTTCAAGGCACTGTATCTCTCTCTGTGCACCTTTTTGATTAATCTCTTTGTAGGTATGAGGGTACCCCCAGATCTTGTCAGTGATCTTATTATGGTTGTCTTATCTTAACAGAAATCTTTGGTTGTATGGGAAAACATTTTTTGCCAAGGCTCTCTAATTTGTTGTAGGAAGTGCCGAATTTGTGATGACATGATATTTTGTTATGTCTAAAGGCATGACTGGACACTGAGTGGACATTGTACTTATTTCTAGTATGCAACACAAGAGCAGACAGTTCTAATGAGCTTTTCAAAAGCCAAGAAAGAAAAAGCTGCAATTTAATGTGTTTTATGTCCCCAGGGTGGTCTTGGCATTAGGATAAATTCTAGGAACTCTAATTTAGAAGCTATGACCATTTATATATTTTTTAATATAACACTTACAGTACATGCAGACGAAGATGTTGGTTAAATGCAAAATGAAACCCGAGAAGAGCAGCAACTCCTTGAAAAACCTTGTAAGATTCCCAATTAAAAAATATGCCAATCCTGTAAAAAAAAAACCTGTCAAATGCAAATTAATGTTTTCATTAGAAGTTCTAAGTAGTAACAAAACCATTTGAAGTCCCAGTCATTATTTTTGAGTTGGTACAGGGAGTAGAATTATAAAGCTATATAAATAACCTTAATTTTCATATACAGAACATCAAACTTTTCTTCCATTCAGCATAGAGTTACTAAATTTTTTAAATAGTTCCCAGCAGTCCTCATTAGATGGACTAACTATTAAACAGTTGTCGTCACAACCAATAATAGCAGGCACTATGTTATTTATATGTTTTAGGAATGTGTTTTGAATTTCAAATATATGCTTATAAGTCATATTTATTTACATTTTATGAAGGAACATTATTTTAGAAGCATGAGCAAAAAAGATGGAGTAAAGAACACAAAATACTGATCTATATACAGTAATTTATGTTATACTGCTAATTACTTTATCTAGATAAGAAAAAAAATCCTGCAGTTTGTAATTACATTTTATTTGATTTACAGTTCAACAACAATTCACCCCCAGTGTAATGATAATTATGTTTCATATTTACATTTTTATCATCTTAAAAGGTCATTTCTTGCAAATGCTTAAAAAAAAATTGTAATATAATGCAACCATGATGTAGTTTGGATCATATGTCTCGAGTACAGCATTTTCAGATCAGAGTGTATTAATTTGTCTTCATATTCATGTATTTTAATGTGACTACACTGTTTTAACTATCTATATAGGTAAAATAACTGATAATAACTCCAAAGTTACTGGCATAGTTGTTTTTGAGCTGTTACTGGCCCTACCCAAACAGGAAAGAGAATACATGGAGGGTAGTCACAATTCAGTATCTGGCCTACTTTGTGCCCATTGACTCTGATTGGTCCAGGGTAGGTTGGGGTGTGGCTTGGGTTAGGATGTGCCTTCTATAAACTAAATTATTTTACTGGGATCATAATTCTGGTATGAATTGTTGATCAATTTTAGAAAATGGCATGATCAATGATCAGAAGATATTCATAGATTGCCAATTGCTCCAAGCCATGAAAACATTTTTAAAGGAGTATGCATTATTAGAGAAACCGTAAGATGTTGATTTATGAAAAGGCAAAGAGGCTGTTCTCTTTGCAAGCTATTCTCTTAGCTTAGTAAATGAGGTGTAGCTCTGATGACTTCCATCTTCCAATCATGTGAAAGAAAAAATGCATTTTTTTATTCACCTTGCATGTGATGGGGTATTGTTTGCAAAGTGATTTTTCATCACAGTCATAGCTAAGGTGAACTTCCCCTTTGTAAAGAAAAACATAAAATTTGCTTTTAGTAAATCAACCTTAAAATGTCATCATTATTATGTGAGGTACGTATAATATATATTTAACTGTGAGCATCCCTTTATTCACAGGATTTGTAAAAAAAAAAAAAAAAAAACAACATTTGTTAGGATGGTCAAGCTTTTTTTTTAAAAAAAGGTATCTATATTGTCTTCCATCGCTCTAAACTTGTGAAATGTGTACCTTGAAAAATGGTTTAGGGAACAATATCACTATGTTTCTGTTTCAGTTTGGTCCAGAGTGGATTCAACAAACTTAATGGCAATTCAAATTGGCCTATTAAATCAGTACTGGCCATTTTCTAGGTAAATAGGCATGGGATTTTTAAACAAATGATATGAAGGTATGGACACTGACCTTAGGGATATGTACCAAAGCAGAAAAAAAATGTTTTTAAAATTCTGTCTGGTGGAAATTAGTATTTTTTTTTTATATTGCTTAAAGTGAAACATTACAAATGTTATAATTTCTTTAACTATCGTGTTTCCCAGAAAGTATGCCCTACCCTGAAAATAAGCCATATCTGGATTATCGGGGCAGGCTGCAATATAAGCCCTACCCCGAAAATTAGACCTAGTAAATCTCCATAAAAAAAAAACTTTTTAAATGCTTGCACCCACCACTGCCCCGCTGGAGGTCCTCTTCTCTCCTCCCGGCTGATGTCTGCTGCTGCTTCTCTTTCTTCCCCTCCTCCCACCTCCTCCCACCAGATGTCTTCAGCGCATGGGCGGCAATCATGGCTCTTCTTTTTCCTCCTCTCCTCCAGCTGACGTCTGCGCCCACCTCCCTCTTTAGTGCATGGAACGGGTTGACGTCACCACAGCCAAACTTCTCTTCATCACCTCAGAGATTAGAGATCTCAGGGAAGAATATGGTACCAGTGTTAAACAGGTACTTTTAACAGTATAAAACTGCATACAGTACCAGTAAAAATGATTTTAAAAACGGACTCCTGACATCACAATGGGGGGTGGGGCGACCTGATGGGAAGACAGAGGACACAGAATTTTTAGATTTTATCCGTTTTTTTAGAAAACAGAGAGGGATAAATGAATAAATTGCTGTAAATCAGAGATTAGGATCAATGGTTCAAAGGTAAATGGAGATGACTGTATTTGAATACCGGTAAATGTTGTTTAATGTACATACCGTAAATAAATAAGCCCTACCCTGAAAATAAGTGTGTTTTTTGAGACTAAAATTAATATAAGACCCGGTCTTATTTTCGAGGGGAAACACGGTAGCATGTCTTGGGTGCCCTTAAACTAAGTGCAAAGTGGTATGCTTGGTATATATACAGAACACTACAGCAAAATGGACATTTACAAAGAAAATAATATGGTTTAACCACTTCAATACCAGAAACTTTGACCCTCTTCCTGCCAAGGCCAATTTTCAGCTTCCAGCGCTATCACACTTTGAATGACAATTGAGTGGTCATGCAATACTGTACCCATATGATTTTTTTTTTACTTTTTTACACACAAATACAGCTTTCTTTTGGTGTTATTTAATCACAATTGGGTTTTTTCTTTTTTTCAAATGAACAAAAAAAAGACTTTTTCAAACAAATGCATTTTATTTATAAAAAAAATTGTGACAAAAGATTATAACTTCTAAAAAACTCACCATGCCTCTTACTAGATATCTAAATATATAGATGAGGCAGTACATCAGCATTGATTGATTTATATATATATATATATATATATATATATATATATATATATATATATATATATATATATATATAATTATTATATTTATATTAAGAGTATTGTGAACTGGGCAGTGATAATTTACCACTGCCTAATAAACAGACACCCTGGGGTGTTTTAGTGAATTTTTTTTATTTTTGGTACTGTGACCTCGCTATGTCTCATGAGATTACAGTAACAGGGGACGTACTCCACAGTTCAAAGCATTTGTAGATTGCTTCACTTCACAAAAGGAGAAGTGATCTACACTGCTTCATAAACAGGCACTCAGAGGAGAAAGATCTTCTCTGAGAATGCCGGAGAACTTGATAAACAGACACCTAAGGCCGCGTACACACGATCAAATCTATCTGCTGGAAACGGTCCGACGGACCATTTCAGCAGACAAATTCTATCGCGTGTACGGGCGGACAGACGGGTTTTTCCAGCAGACAGATTTTAAAGCATGCTTTAAAATCTGTCTGCTGGGAACCCGTCCGTCCGACATGTCTGCTGGTTAGTACGCTAACCAGCAGACATATCTGCTCGCACATGCGTCAAATGGATTCGATGCATGCGCAGAAGTGTTTTACTTCCTGGTGCGGTGACGTGGCGGCGTCAACGTTACCGTCACGTCACCGCGCTGTCTGCCTGCGGGGATTTTGGTTTGATCGTGTGTACACGATCAAACCAATTTCTCCCAGCAGACAAATCCGATCAAATCGGTCTGACAGACCGATTTGATCGGATTTATTTGGTCGTGTGTACGAGGCCTAAGAGTCGGTTCACACTGGGGCGACACGACTTCCAGCACGACTTTCTGAAGCAACTTCAACACGACTTGAGCATGAACCACAGGGTGATCTGGGGCGATTTACAACATGACTTGAAGTCCTTTTCAGGTCAGGAGACATTCCAGTGGCCAATAAAACAACAATCAGCTCTGGGAGAGGGAAGGGGAGGGAGGGGTTTGCCTGAGAAATGTATGTTATCTTGCTGAAAGGTCGCTTCAATTAAAACAGTGATCAGACTTGGAAGCGACTTCCATTGAAATCAATGGGTACAAATCGCCTAGAAGTCTGATTGAAGTAGTACAGGAACCTCTTCTGAAGTCGGAGCGACATGAGTAGTGTGTATTAACACCGCTCCCATTCACTTACATTGCTTTTCTGGACAGCGCGACTTGGGACGACTTGAGACAACTTCAAGTCAGATCCCAAGTCGCCCCAGTGTGAACCGACTCTTAGTCTTTAATTGTATAAAGTATTTACCATTTGATACATATAAACTGTACTGTTTTTGAGGTTTTACTGGAAATAACCAGCCAAACAAAACAAAACACTTCTACAAGCATGTTCTCACTCAAATCTAAAAACCATTTAGTTTATCTATCTTTTATTTTGTGAAATTCTTTGTGTGTTTTAGTTTTTGCCAGTCTTGCCTTGTTGATCTTGTCACCCTGGGGCTGTTTGCAAAAGATGACCCTAATTAATACAACATTCTGGAATTATGTGCTTTGGGATATCCTTTTGTTGGTGCTCAGGCACAGAATTATTTATTTATTTATGCTTGTACATATGATTGGCAAAGGTACTTGGCAAAATCATCTCTCTTTGGCAGGGTAGTTGTCTTTTATAGAGTGGGAATTCTTATTTAAATTCTAGTTGAACTGACTCTCTGTGCTCATTTGTTGATTCCAGATTAATCAGTTGTACAGCCATTGAATACTTTTAGATATACAGTATATAGAAATGCTGCATCGCAATAAAAACATTTTTATTTAGTAAGTATGCTAAATAAGTGTTTATAAAAAAAACATACTGTTGAAAGCAAGGCTTTAAAATCACAACAGCCCATTTTTGAAGATAAGTGCACTTTTTGATTGTTCCACACATTCAATCATTAATTAACTAATTAAAACAGTTAGCCTTTGGAGCTTTTTTTTTACATTTTTTATATACATGTTAAAATCTTTATTACATTTTTGGCTGTAAAAATGTACTTTAAAATTCCAGAACAGTATGTACTTTCTGAAATGAAAGACCACATTAACATCTATATAACACCTTTATCTAGGAGAAGGGTGATGAAAAGAATCCCTGGCTGCTTTGTTTACAAACAGAAGGAGGCTTACCATTTCCATCAGAGTACCCCAGAAATGATCCAACAGTATGGCCAACTGGTCACAGAGGTGATAAAAGACTGGATTGTCTTTGATCGCCTCTATGGCCTTGGAGGACCAGGGCGACATCATGTCGTCACGTCCGGTCCAGGGTGAAAATAAATAATTATTTTCTTTAAAAGCAAAGGATCACATTTTTTTTAGCCTTTGCTTTTAACTACTTGCCGACTGCTGCACGCCGATATATGTCGGCAGAATGGCAGCGGTAAGCAAATGGGAGTACCTCTACATTCCAGTGACCGTGCCCATGGGACCCAAGGACTCGATGTCCACCGGTGTCCCGGAATTGGGTCACAGAGAGGCAAAACAGGGGGGTTCCTGTGTAAACAAGGCATTTCCCTGTTCTGCCTAGAGACAGGACACTGATCGTCTGCTCCCTGTAATCGGGAGCAGTGTCGTGTCACAGTGAGCTTCAACCCCACACAGTTAGACTCACTCCCTAGGGCACACTAAACCCTTTCATAGCCCCCTAATGGTTAACCCCTTCACTGACAGTCACATTTATACAGTAACCAGTGTATTTTTATAGCACCGATCGCTGTAAAAATGTGAATGGTCCTAAAATAGCATCAAAAGTGTCTGATGTGTCCGCATCAGAGCCTGAAAAACATTGTTTTTTACAACCCGAAAAATGTGTGTATGCGGCATTAGAGCGAGAACAATAATTTTGGCCCTAGACCTCCTCTGTAACTCAAAACATGCAACCTGTACATATTTTTAAATGTTGCCTATGGAGATTTTTAAGGGTAAATGTTTGTCGCCACTCCACGAGCGGGCGCAACTTTGAAGCGTGACATGTTGGGTATTATCTCTCACAATATAAAAAAATTGGGCTTGTCTTTTGTTTTTTATTCAGAAACTTGTTTTTTTTTCTAAAAAAGTATGGGCCAGATTCACAAAGCACTTAAGCTGGCGTTTCAGGAGATGCGCCTGCGTAATTGGAAATATGTACCTGCGTATCTATGCGCCGTATCCACAAAACGATATACGCCAGAAATCTAGAAATTTTCGTCCGACGTAATTTCGATAGACCAGCGCACGCAAACAATGCACTAGACACACCATTGATTTGCTAGGCAAATATGCAAATGAGGGAGATACGGCGATTCACAAAAGTAAGTTTGTGTGGCACAGGCTACGCGCTGTGCTCATCAGCTGCACGTCCTGTCTAAAATTAGTCCATATAAAAGCAGGCTTTAAATTAGACAATCCGTCTACATGTCAGCTAAAGCAACACCGTTAGGGAAGAGCTGAGCAGCCACACTTGCAGGACAACAATCTGTATGACAACATGCCAGGGGCATCCTTGCTCATAGCTATACTACTGACTTTAGATAAGCGCAGAAGGAGGAGGGCACGGAGGAGGGCACGGGAGAGGATATACCGCACACGCATAGACCTCTTTGGCATGAGTGATTCTGAGGTGTCTCGCATCTTCAGATTCACCCCTGCTGCCATTATGGAATTAACCACAACCCTGCAGGAGGACATCACCAGCCCAACACACCGCTCACATGCAGTGCAGCCACTGGTCAAGGTCCTGGCAACACTCCATTTCCTTGCCAGTGGCTCTTTTCAGCGTACAAGTGGAGTGATGGCTGGGATGTCACAATCCTCCATGAGCAGATGTGTGCACCAGGTTATCCCTGCAATTCTCAGATGCATGGCCAACCAAATCATCAAACCCACCCAGGAGGACCTGCGGCAGAAGGCAATGACAGATTTCTACAGAATTGCCAGATTCCCACGCACCGTGGGGGCCATTGATTGCACACATGTGGCACTCCAGCCCCCCCCCCGTGAGACAGAGCACATATACCGCAATCAGAAGCATTGGCATTCCATCAACATACAGGTGATAGTCGATGCCAAATGCCTCATATGGCACGTCCGTGCCAAACACCCCGGATACAGCCATGACAGCTACATATACAATCAGAGCCCCATCCCAACTGAATTCGAACAGAACGTGTATGGGGACAGCTGGCTGGTTGGTGAGTGACATGGGAGTCAGGCATGACTGTTCCCCCCATGATGCACACATCACAAGGGGCACGTGCACTACTAACATCCTCCTGTCTTTTCACACGGACCTGGGGATCACTTCTCCCTGGTCCTGGGGAACCCTTCTCCACTACAGCAAATTGAAAAACGCACCTATCGCTGGAGTATGATCCCCCGATCTTACAATATATTTATACAGTAACCAGTGCGTTTCGCACTTACAATCAGTGCTTGAGCCATGACTAAGCACTGATTGTAAGTGCGAAACGCGTCGGCCATACTGTATTTTGTTGGTTGCAGTGACTGTGTGTACAGTTGAAAAATAAAAGACAACTTATTTTAAGTGATTTCGGAGTGCGGCTGTCCAGTTTTCGTCCTTCAATTTGCTATCATTAGCATTGCCAGCACCTTGGTGGTTCAATAACCCTTGATTGCACACGGGGCTCACCTGGAGCGGTGAGAAATTTGTCTGTTTGCCTTCTCCACCACAAATGAGGGTGACATGTTACCCCCACATTCAAAAATGATTCACAACCCAAAAAAAAAAAATTGCCCAGCACCCAAAAAAAATGACCAGCAAAAAAATGTTTAAATCTGAAAAGAAAAAAAAACTACCACCGTTGGCGTGACCCACGCCTGGGGCTGCCATGGCCACGGCCCTGGCTCCTCAGGGCAGACTCATGGGGGGTAATCCAGGGAAGAAGGAGCATCCCCTGGTCTCTGCCCACCTGGAGGCCTGCCCTCCAAGTTACGGCAATTCTGGTCAGGCCAGCATTGATTGTTGCCGTATTGGCCTGGATAGCCTGGATGAGGGCCCGCACATCCTGACTGAGGGCCCACACATCCTGACCAATGCCTGCTGTGGTAGCCTGCTGTTCATTTAGGCAATTGATCAGAGCCAGGGAGTTGCAGGCCATGTCCCCAACTGTATCCTTTATGGAGGCCAGGCTCTCCTCCATCCTCCATTGCGCCGGTCTAACGTAAAGGAGATGCGCTACGCCAGTCAATATATGCGCCAATGTACGTGAATCTGGCCCTATGCTTTTAAGACTGCTGCGCAAATACGGTGTGACAAAAAGTATTGCAATGACTGCCATTTTGTTCTCTAGGGTTTTAGAAAAAAAAATATATATATAAATATATTGTAAGTTTGGGGGATCATACTCCAGCGATAGGTGCGTTTTTCAGTGAGTACGCCAGTCCAGAACTGAGTTTTTAAGGGCCTGGTAGCCCACTTTTATTTAAAAGCACAAAAGTTCAAAAATACATTAGCAGCCCTTGCAGGGGGTTCCACCATTACTGTATCTTGAAAACTCAACAGTTTAGCCTCCTGGCTTTCATACTTGCCATCCGGCTGATTCAGGCCTTTAGCCCAGGCCTAAGTTCTGTTCCTCAGAACAAACAGTTTCCTAGAGATAAGATCAAACCTCGCTTTCTCCTGATAAGCGTCTTGCTGCTCAGTCAAACGACATCTGCCTCCTGCATATATGCATGCACTAGCTGCAAGCCATGCAGCGCCTCTGAGTCCTCTCAGAGAGATGGGAGCTCACCTGGCTCCCAGGAACAGACTTCCTGTCAGATCAGAACTAAAAAGCCCAACACACAGCTGTGCAATTAGTGTGTCTTTCTCCCCAAAATCTGGCATAAACCCACAGTCTTTCACATAGCACAGAGTCCCACCTTCACAATATATATATATATATATATATATATATATATATATATCAAATATATATCAAATATATGATGTTTGGGGGGGGGGGGGATATAGGTAATTTTCTAGCACATAAAACAGTTTTTGACTTGTAAACACAGAGTAATATCATCTTTTATATTTTCCAAATTGGGGTATATATTGTTTTTTAATAAGTAGAAGGTTAGTAGGTGATGGCACCTTCTGGTAAGAATTGATGAAAAATAAACTGTGAATTATGGGGAGCTATACTCCTGTGTACACACATACAGTGCTAATTCTTCAAATATAATACAAGATATTTAATGTGTGTAAATAATTAAAGTGCAATAAAGTATACACATAAAATTAAATAAAAATTAAATAGAAATTAAAAATAATGAAATAAATGGTATATAACCGGATCAATTAAATGGGTGATCAATATTGTCCGTTCAATTTTATGCTGCTGAATAAATATTAATAGTCCATGCAAAGTGCTGCGTGCTTTGTGTCAAACTTATATATATATCCAGTGTTTCACTCCGTGCTCCCTTCCTCCGTGCTATAATGTATCCCGCACTCACCAGATCCAAGCCCCCTCCTGCGGTAGCAAGCATCCACAATATACGCTATGTGCAGTGCTCTGGCAAGTCTTTTTGTCCGCCTATGTATGGTTCTTTGCAGTGTCCGCTTGGTAGTTGGAGGAGTTCCAGTGCACGGCGTGTCGGTTGGCGGAGGTCCCGGGGAGGACAGAGGAGAGGAGAGGAGAGGAATGAGAAGAGAGATTGAGTCTTAAATCAAATGATACCAGAACAAATGAAAAGGAAAATCTTAGATTATGTACATTCCACATCAATAGACACGAAAGTAACAATTACGAATTACAAGCTTTTAAATAAATGGTACTATGTTCCAACCATAGGATAAATCAAGAGATATCACCATTGTGCTGGAGAGAATTCGGGAAGGAGGGAACACATTCCCATATATATTGGCAATGGCCCTTGATACAATCATTCTGGAGGGAGATATTGAAAAATGATAGAAAAGATCAGTGGCGTAGAGGTTAAACAGGATCCCTGATGCTGTTTATTTCACACCACAGGGGAATTAAGGAAAAAATATAGAACAGTAATGGCCCCACATCTATTGAATGAGGAATGAAAGCCCTAATCCCGAGACAATGGAAATCAAAATAAAATCCCATCAGTAAAAGAGTGGTTAAGGGAGGTGGATAAAATTAGACTGATGGAGGAATTGATATCCATACAAAATGATTAAGATTCAATAAAATATGGAGGTATGGAGGGGATGGAATAAGTTCAAGCAGTCAGAGATTTATTTGAACAATATGAGAGACTGAGGCATTTCCCCCTAGGAGGGGGAGGGGGAAGAGAGAGAGGGGGTCTGTGGGGTCGCTGGCTCTCCCCCCCACTCCTCCTTTTTTCTCTTCCTATATATTAAGGATATAGAATTAAACGCAAGCATGTTTTGCTAAGATACTCAGGAGAGGAGGGTAATTTGGGTGAAGGCTAGAGACTCATGTATACTTTGAGCACAGGAACATTTAATACAAAGATGAGAGGGGTATGCAAGGTGGAAGGAGTTTAGGAGGGGAATGGGGTGGAGTGTTTTTTTCCTCACTTTATACATTAAGGATACAGAATTGTGTGTAAGTATGTTTTGTCAAGACACACAAGAGCTGATGACCTATAAAAAGAGTTTGGGGGGTGATTTTTCCTCCTCTTAGGCCTCGTACACACGAGGGGATATGTCCGCTGAAAACGGTCCGATTCAGCAGACATTATAAAGACATAAATTATCACAGAGTATAATGTGATAAATTATGTCTTTTTAATGTATTTTTACAAACATGTACGGTAATGTTGATTCAATTACCAATTATTTTGGGATTGCATCAATAAAAACGTATTCTGTGTTAACGATTAGTGCCTAGAAAGTCCATTTCTTCCTCAAACAACAAACTTTCCTATCATAATTTAGGATGTGGCACTGTAGTACTCTAGGACACCCATAGTCCATCCTATGGTTTGTGTACTCTTCTTTGTTCAAATTCCAAGTTGTGAATATATTAACAAGACACATGACCAGCATATGCGTTCATGGAAAAAGATAGTGATAATATTAAAATTAGTTACTTGGTATACCTTTAAATGGGGACAGTTCCCTTAAACACTGTTGTAGCCATCCATGGTAGTAGCAAAGCAGGCCAGGAGGCATGGAGGCATGCAAATGATCTAGAAGGGGAGTTTGTATATATATATATATATATATATATATATATATATATATAAATATACACACATACATATGTAAATAAACCCACCCATTAGGGAAATTTGCCAGGTATGTTGCTATACTGTATGTCCAGAGCAATAATGCGCGCGCCTGGTCCCAAAACAGCAAAAATTTAAAGGGGTTGTAAAGATATTTTTTTTAAATAACAAACATGTTATACTTACCTCCATTGTGCAGCTTGTTTTCCACAGAGTGGCCCCGGACCTGGTCTTCTGGGGTCCTGCTGTCTCGGCTCCTCCCCACAAGAACTAACCCCCTTCATGTGGGCTCTCTCCCATAAGGGTTAGTTCTTGCAGGCTCGGTCCCGTGATACACCTGGTGGCCATAGCTGCCGACTGTATCACTCAGCCCCGTCCCCGGCACGCCAAGTCATCGGATTATATTGACAGCAGCGCGAGGCCAATGGCTTCACGGTACGGGAGTTTCGAGGGGTCAGGTAAGTAAACGGGGGGGCTGGGGGGCCGCTAATCGTCTTATTTGTTTCACCTTAATGCATAGAAAGCATTAAGGTGAAAAAATGTGTGCCTTTACAACCCCTTTAACAAGACTTGTATTCTACTGCAAGGGATATATTTGATCTTTTTTTCCAAAAATGTAAATGCAAGCATTCAGTGTGCACATCAAAATAAAACATCTATTTTAGTGCAGGCATATGGTGTAGATAAAGGGAATAAAATACGGTAGATATTACCTCCTAAAAATAATTGCAAATACAAATCAGTAATGTTGGCTATTAGAGGGTTAATGTTTGCTTATATTATTTCCAGTTCAAAACTGACTCATTCAGGCCTACATAGTCTGTTTTCCACATCTATTGAAAACAGTAACCCACACATGGCCTAGTTCTTATGAACACTGCATGTTGTGCTGGAGCCATACAAATTCTTTCATTTATGCAGTCATTTCCCTGGCCTTGGATACATTGTATAACAGAAAAAAAGCACCATTTCCAATAATGATGTATAAAAAAGGGAATTATTAGAACCTTTTAATAAGATCACATATGATATTGTTTATAAAAGTTAAGTAATAAAGAATGATGTAGCCAAAATGGGGGATCTACATGTTACCTGCAAAACAACAAGTACATAGAATCACATAAGGCTTGGGCAAATGGAAATTATTTGATCACTGCATGTTTTCTGAAATTAACAAAGGTTGTTTTAAATTTAATTGAATCATAAGTATAGCCATTTTTTGGGGGATAAAGTCGTTAAGGGTTCAAATGTCAATCAAGTTATTTTTTATTGCCTCTGTCCCCAAGGATATTTTGCTCCGCCTCCTGTTTTAGGGATGCAACAGGAAATGTGAGGAAATCTGCCCAAAGTGATTGTAATTTCCATCCTAGACACAAAAAAATATTTCCCTAAATGCATTGTTTTGCACTTAGGTGTTGTTCTAGTAACAACGCTAAAAATGATAAACAGGAAACAAGTTGGCCTTCTCCAGCTGGGACACAGACTACAATAAAAACTTCATAGATAATCTAAATCTTCCTTACTCTACCCAATTCTAAAAAAACTCTATTATTCAGAATGTATTCATTGCATTTCCCTGCAGTTTATTTGCTTTTGGGCTGCGTTTCACCTTCTTCTAAACTGCATCAACCTGTTTCAAGCTGCTTTAGCACTGCTAGTACACATATGAAATCTGCTTTCCACAAAAATTCTGTCATTGAGAATGTTGATATACTTTGAGATCTTATGCTAGCCAAATACTGTATTTGACATGTGTAATTAGTTTCAGTCTGAATCTGAATGAGTGTATGGGTATTGGGAGATTCCAAATAACCAAAAATGTATGACAATAGTATTATTTTCCTTAAAATTCATTTAATTTCATTGTGTTTATTTGTTTTCTAACAATTTCCAATTTTTTTAACGATTCAAATTCCAAGCAGTCGGAAATAGATCAACAGGTTCAGTTATGTGAGAAGAATGGCTGGTTGTTAAGAAGTGGGACGGGAAGCTGGCCACCACGTCGTAACCAATTGATGGCTCATCAGTTTTAAGTGGGCTTCCCCACTGACAGCTGAAGGTAAACAGAATTGCCAGCAAATAAAAATTCAGAACAAAAAACTGTGTGGGGCTCCCCCTTATCTTTCCCACCCCCCCCCTTTGGGTCTGGTATGCATTTTAAAGGGAATACTATGCCTCCAGCTCCTCCAATGTGAATGAGTATGGGGTACATAATACCCCTACTCATTCACCGAAAAAATGCAAAGTTAATAAAAATGCAACACCAACTTTTGACAAGTCCTTTATTTAAAAAAAAACAAAAAAACATAAAAATGCTGACTCGAACAAAAAAAAAATTAGCCCGCCAAACATGACTGCTCCTGTCTGGGGATACAGCTAAATGACAGGTAAACATAGGGACATGAAATACCTGGTGATGTAACCAGATGACCCCACCCCATGGCTACCTCTCAATGGGTGTCATTATGGGGCAGGATCACCTAGTGACATTAATATATTTAAAAAATATATAAAAAATACATGAAAATGAAGAGAAATCTAAGCAAAAAAATATTACATAAAAAAAGTTGTTATATTAAATTAATTTTTTTTAAGTCATCATAGAGGCTTGTGACTAGAGAAAATGTACACAACAGATAATGGAAAGATAATTATATACTAGAACAATTAATCCATCTCATATTTAAATTTTTTTATTTCAAGTTTTTTTATTAGAAATTATGACATGTACAGGAAATAAGACAGGTATATATGCCAGGTATTACAGAAAAGTTAGTGCAAGAGGTCAAATTTCTTAGTTGTTATCCGACATCAAAGAACACACAATGGTAATGGAAACAAAAACAAAAAAAAAACTGAATAGTACTGCACAACTTATGTGGATAATAATATAAAGGCTTGAGAAATGAAAAAAAGTTGGGACTTTAAAATGAGACCATGGCTTGTATAGCATACAGGTCTCCATTCCCCCCAATATATAAACAAATAATTATTTTATTCATAACAAATGGGGACCTATTGCATATATTCACATTCCTGTTACATCGATGAATACATAACAAAGTAAGATAAACACATGATTGGTAAATCACAATAAGAAAATCGTACAATTGCAAGCAATGTAAACAATGTAGCAAGTGGTTAACATAAATGTCAGCAAGTTATCCAAGAATGTATGAAGAGGTAGCATAGTACAGTAAATTGATAATTCAACCAATTGGTATAAACCCATGAGGACATGTTTTCTGTAGTGGGATATACAGTACATAAAAGGCTCTAAGCATTTCGTGGAGTAATATCCACTCATCAGGAGCTAATTGGAGACACCTATAATATAAAATGATTTAATTAATAGTAATTAATTAAAACAGGAAGAGAGGGAACAATGACTGTGATTCTAGCCCTCTTACCTGGAGTAAAAAAGGTTGAATATAGAAACTATTGCTGGTATTGGGAATAAAATGCCTGGGGGTGGCTAAGAAACTGACCCCCCAAGGGAGCTGAGGCGGAGCAAGTGAGGCGGCAGGATCATCCAGTAGGAGGTGGAGGATGGATGTATTAGAGGAGGAACCTCCTATCCATTGTTGTGGTGATGAATGGGAGCCTGGGGGCATCTATAGACCAGATAAAATAGAGAATCCAACATGAGAATGGTGAATATAAGGTGAGAGAAAGCTAGGATAAGAAGGCGAGGGGTGATGGATAAGAGGACATGCAGGAAAATGTCCAGAAAAGTTAGTGATACATAGCAGGGAATTAGGAGGACATGCAAGGAAATGAAAATAAATATAGCAAAGCCGTGCCACTAAATAGGTATGCACTAAACACCGTATTAAATATGAGCAAGAGGAATTAACACATGCAATATATTAATCCAACAGGTTTAGATTATACCAAACAGTCTATGCTGCAAAGTCAATTGTTTTGTGCATAAGTGACACATAAAAAATGTCCATCAAACAGCACCACAGTGAGTGTATGAACCTAGGGGGGATCCCTTCATAGAATGACACATACACAATCGTCCATCAACAGCACCACAGTGAATGTATGAGCCTGGAAGTGATCCCTTCACCGGTTATGCAATGGCTGCTTACCAGAGGTAAACTCAATAGAGCAGATGGCTATAGCCCAGCCATGGCCTTGGCGTCCAGAAGGTCCAGTAGATTCCCACAAATCAGTCTAGCGGCAGGTTAATGTGCGCAACTCATGATTCAACCGTGGGGGTAATAGAAGAATATACCATAGTGTAATTCCGTATATAAAACATTTATTGTAAAAACAAGTATTGTACTCACATGTAGAAAGTTAAAAAACTGCATGTAATAAAGCCGGCTGGCAAACATTGGAGTGATACCTTCCCCCTACGTGGTGACGTCACTGCGCGTCCCCCAGACACGTTTCGTCATCAATGGACGTTCTCAATGGGAGTTGTTAGTTATGCAAGGAAATGTCCAGATGAGTTGGTGATCCATAGCCCCAAGTAATAGTAAATGAAAGAAAGAGGCCTAGAAACCTGTGCAATATGAGTGTGCGGAGAGAAAACAAACAGAACATCTTGTGGAGGTGACAGAGGAATAAGAACCCGTGGTTACCGTGCAGACATGGATGGGCCACCAATCAACATAGTCCCGCAAACGTCACGCTGCTGGACTAATACATTCATCCTCCACCTCCTACTGGATGATCCTGCCACCTCACTTGCTCCGCCTCAGCTCCCTTGGGGGGTCAGTTTCTTCGCCAACCCCAAGGCATTTTTTTCCCAATACCAGCAATAGTTTCTATACTCAACCTTTTTTACTCCAGGTAAGAGGGCTAGGATCACAGTCATTGTTCCCTCTCTTCCTGTTTTAATTAATTACCATTAATTAAATCATTTTATATTATAGATGTCCCCAATTAGCTCCTGATGAGTGGATATTACTCCACAAAATGCGTAGAGCCTTTTATGTATATCCCATTACAGCAAACATGTAGTACTCATGGGTTTATACCAATTGGTTGAATTATCAATTTACTGTACTATGCTACCTCTTCATACATTCTTGGATAACTTGCTGACATTTATGTTAACCACTTGCTACATTGTTTACATTGCTTGCAATTGTACGATTTTCTTATTGTGATTTACCAATCATGTGTTTATCTTACTTTGTTTTGTATTCATCGATGTAACAGGAATGTCAATATATGCAATAGGTCCCCATGTGTTATGAATAAAATAATTATTTTATTATATATTGATTGTTTTCTTCCAATCCCAGTGTTGTGTTTCATTTAAAGTCCCGCTGTTCCCTTGTCCCTACTCTGCCCCTTGGTGTTTACATAATATAAAGGCATTGAGACCATGATTCAGTTGTTATGACCAGAACTCCATTTTGATCAAGGAGAGTGCTTCTGTGCGGTGAGGGGATAGTTGGTATTTCCAATTTCTTACAATAGTGGTTCTGCTGCCAATAGGACATGCATAATAATGGTGCAATATTCCCTTGGCCATTGATCCACTCCTAAATTAAGTAGTGCTAGGGCTGGGGTTAGAGGTAGTAGGATTCCAATGATATCAGATATAATGCTGGATATGTTACACCAAAACTGGTTAAACATTTACAGTTCCAAAGTATATGGTACAGAGAGCCAATCTGTCTGCATTCCCACCAGCACATAGGGGAGCCACCAGAGGAAAAACTGGATAAATGTACTGGAGTGTAGTACCATATGTGTGAAATTGTTTGGCTAGCTCTCAGTGCTTAGCATTTTGTTTTGCAGCGTATAGGGAGCCAAAGGTCTTAAGCCATTGAGTGTAAACTGCTGGCTGAGATCTCGTTCCTGCTATGATATAGCAGCAGATTTAACAAAGATCAATTTGTCTTGTAGCAGGGCATAGAAAAGTGATATGCCTCTACGTGTAGAGTTCGGATCAGTAAAGTGTGACCATACTTTGGAGTGTAATTTTATTTTAGGTGGGGGATAACGACATACAAATTGTGAGACACACAGAACCATAAAATAATGATGGCTCGGAAGCTTGAATTCCTCTAGCAGCACCCTAGCGGGTTTGAGACTGCAATTACACAGTAGATCATTTACGGTCTTAATACTTAGACATTGTAATCAATTGAGATACCGAAGCATCAGGGATTAATGATTCTAGGTTATGTACAGGCATTACCAATTCCTGGGCTCAGATAGAAATCATGGGGATGTCCAATAGAGCCCTCCAGACTAGTAAAGATGATTTCATAGGTAATAGTAACCCTGACATGTGGCCACTAGCAGTAGAGTAAGCAAATCAGAAGTTGGTTCTAGAGCTTGTTCTAGGTCTAGCCAAAGAATATCTGGAGAGGGTTTAAACTAGTGTTTCAGTTAATCAAGTGGTATGGCCCAATAATAATCATTGATATCCACTAATCCCATGCTTCCAGCTGTTCTGTGTTTTAAGTAGTCAGATAAATATACATCTAGACTGCTTTCCTTGCTAAATATAATGGCGGATAAAGAGAAAATATTGCACTTAGTGTATATGTGAATGTATTAAAAAATGTAAAATATATGATTAAATGACAGCTGCACTTACAATATTGCACACAGCAACATCCAAATAGTTATAAACGTGTTGCGCTGTCTAAAATAAAGATGTGAATCAAACATACAATTTTATATATTTGTAAGAAACATATATAAAAACACCAAAGTTCAAAACATAATATTGTGCAAAGTCCTCAATAGACAGGTCAAGCAAAATTGTCTGCTTACCAGATCCAAAGACATATGAACCTATCAACCTACTAACAACAAAACTGTAATCACAAGCATTGGAAATAAAATCATCCTAGCACTCTCATGTCACCATTATTTCCTGCCCCTCTGCCGTACGTTTCGTCTGAATAGACATTTTCTGTGAGGCATTAGCGGACAGTGATGTGCAAACCCTTATATAGGATGAAACGTAGGGCAGTAAATAGCTGCAATGTCATCACAGTTGTGAGAGTGCTAGGACGGTTTTATTTCCAATTCCTGCGATTAAAGTTTTGTTGTAAGTATTTTTTTTAATACATTTTCCATTTTTAATCTGGATGCTGCACAATGAGTTTTCCTTTTCTCGTATGGTCAATGGTTGTATCGGCTTCTGTAGATATCCTGTGGTTTGATCTTTGGCTTGTTTTCACCAATGGTCCCCCACAAGGAGTCTGGTTAAATCAAGATGATCTGCACCTAATGTGAGGGTAAATAAAGCTCACGGATACACATACTGTACATACCTTGATAGGTCTTTGTATCTGTTAAGAAGACATTTATGCCTGACCTGTCTAAGCACTGGGTGTTGAACCGAAAGGACTTTGCACAATATCACTTTATGGACTTTTGTGTTATTTATATATGGTATGTTTCTTACAATATAATATGTTGTATGTTTGATTCACATCTTTATTTTAGACAGTGCAACAAGTTTTTTATAAATAATGGTTGAGCATAGAAATTAAGAACTTTAAGTATTTTAAGGAGAGTGGGATGGGGAGGGATGAAAGAACATATAGGGGCAGATTCACGTAGATCGGCGCATTATCATTCCGGCGTAGCGCACCACTTTTCCGTTAGACTTGCGCAATCTAGCCGCGTAATCCGGCGATTCACGTAGCTTTTACGCAAGAGCTTGCGCAAACGTAAGGTTTTTTCCGTAGGCGTAAGGAGGAGTAATACAAATTGGGAGGGACGTGGGCGTGTTACATTGAAATGAGCCGTGACCCCATGCAAATGAAGGGCCGGCCGACTCGCGCATGCGCGCGTGAAGGAAACCATGTCAGCTCCGTTGTGCGCATGCTCACAACTCGGGAGCGGCGCAATCATTGAAATTGGAAATGGACTAGGGCAATGTTGTGAACTACGCAGACAGCATAAATAGACACACACAAACGCCCTTCCATTGCAAAAGTACATCCCTTTGTGTCCCTTCCCATTGAATCAAGTGCTTTTGCTCTGTTGTTCGTTAGAGTGTGTTTTGTAGTTGTGAGATTAGTGTTCTGTGTGATCTTGTGCTTGTTGGTAGTTTTGTGAAAGTGTATTTTGATAAGTGTTTGAGACTGTTTGTTTGATTGATATATTTCTGAGCGTTTGTTTTCTTGCTTTATTTTTTCATCTGATTTTTTTGTGTCTGTTTCTTGCTGAGTGCTAGTGTGATTTTTGGCTGTTCTTTTTCTCTTTGTGTGTGTTCTTGTCTGATTGGTTGTGCTTGTATTTGTGACAGATTTTTGGTGACTGCTAGTGAGTTTGTTTGGAAGTATGACTGAGAGAAAAAGAAAGCTCAATTTTACTGTGGGGGAAAAAAGAATTCTTGCCCGGGCCATTACCGACTATGGGCGTTTTCTCCACGGCCCGCAGAGTGCCACCACCACCCCGGCCAGGAGGAGGGAGATATTGGATATAATCACGGAGCAGGTCAATTCATCGGGGGAGGGGGAGACACGGACCCGCTCTGGGATAGAAAAGAAAATAAATGACCTCCGGCGTGAGGTGAAAAAAAAACTGGCCGCAATAAATGCCCATGCCAGGGGCACAGGAGGGGGCCCACCATGCCGGGTTAGATTTTCAGAGACGGAGCGTGTGGTGGCCCTGACCTTTCACCGGCATGAAGTGGAGGGCCTGCCAGGCTTTGACACAAGTCCGGTCCCCGCGGTGCCAGGTAAGGTTTTTATTTCTCTCAGGTGTGTAGCATGTGTGGGGGAGGGGGTGAAAGGGAATATGTGGCAAGTGTGTGGATCCTCCAACCTGTGAATGTTTTGTGTCATCCACAGCTGTGCAGGAGGGTGCAGGGCCATCTGGACTGACCGCTCCAACCCCAGGACAGCAGCCTAATGAGGCCCCCCCAACAAGGCCAGAGTCCGCAGAGGAGGAACAAGAGGAGGGGGAGGATCATGCGGAGGACGATCATGAGGAGGAGCAGAATCATGAGGAGGAGGAGTCCATGGAAGGCACTGGCCCTTTGGTTTCTGCGGACTCTTCCCCTCTGGCTGCAAGAAGCCTGCCCTCCCTAAGGGTCAGCCCCCCCCCCTCCTCCCCCAACATGGCTCCCCTCACAAGGGCCTCCCCTTCTCCCCGGCCACAACCATCAGCAAGAGCCAGGAGGTCATCCCCAAGCACCAGGGGGGCGCCCAATCTCATGCCCGCCTGTCTGAGAAGGAACCTGGCCACCCAGACCCGCCTTCTGAGACAGCTCTGCCAGACTATGGGGCGGGTGGATCAGAGCCTGTCCTCCATTAATGATAGCCTGGGTAACCTGGACTCCCACTCCCGGGCCTCCACAACCTGCCTAAATGACCTGCAAACTACAGCAGCAGGCGTTGGGCAGGATGTGAGGGCCCTTACCCAGGCTATCCAGGGCAACACGGCAACACTTGGTGCTGCCCTGGACAGAATAGCCGTGGCCTTGGAGGGCAGGCCGCCAGGTGGGCAGATCTCAGGGGCTGCTCCTCCTTCCCCGGCTTTTCCCCTCCCCCATGCGTCTCCCCTGAGGGTCCGGGGCCGTGGCCGGGGGCGCCCCAGGCGTGGCTCAGGCAGAGGGCAATAATTTTATTTTCCCCCTTTTGTTTGTTTTGAAAGCTTTTTTATTTTTGTTCTCTGCTTTTTTTTGTTTTTTCTAAGCATTTTTTTTTTCAATGCATTTTTGTTTGTTTGACTTTTTTGGCATATTTTGGGTTGTGAATGATGTTTGAATGTGGGGGTGACATTCCTGCTGGAAAAGGGGTGTCACCCTCAATTTTGGTGGAGAAGGGTTCCCCAGGACCAGGGAGAAGTGATTCCCAGGTCCGTGTGAATGGTGTATGAATGTACAGTGACATAATTGGAGCCTTGACGTGGCGTTACTGCTCACCAGTCTTGCATGGTGGACTGGTGCCAATCCAATTTGATGAGGATGTGGGGTGTGTGTGCTAGGGACCATAGTGGTGTGCATGCATGCATTCTCATTGTGCCATGATTAATGTGTGTGTTTAACGTGCAAAGATGCCCAATATGAGCTGCCTCCTGACTGCTCTTCCCTCAGAAGACGGGGTATCCTCGGTTAGGGGTTGATTTTCTGGTTGGGGGGTCAGATCATCACGTAGCTCAACCTGCAGGCCCTTCCTCACTGCGAGATTGTGTAGCATGCAACATGCAGCGATGATATGGCACACGAAGTTTGGGGAATACAACAGTGTACCCCCAGACTTATCCAGGCATCGGAAACGTGACTTCAGGAGGCCAAAGGTGCGCTCCACCACTGCACGGGTTTTGATGTGTGCTTCATTGTATCGTTCCTCTCCTGGGGTTTGGGGGTTCCGGATAGGAGTCATGAGATGGGGTCCCAGTGCATATGCAGAGTCACCTGTAAAGGAAAAGACAGGAGAATGTTAGTCATGCATGTGCCACTTCTGTTGTGCATCACGGGAGGGGATAGTCATGCCTGACTCCCATGTCACTCACCAACCAGCCAGGTGTTCCCATACACGTTCTGTTCGAATTCTGTTCGGATGTGGCTTTGATTGTAGATGTAGCTGTCATGGCTGGACCCTGGGTGTTTGGCACGGACGTGCCATATGAGGCCTTGGGCATCAACTATCACCTGTACGTTGATGGAGTGCCAATTCTTCCGATTGCGGTACATGTGCTCGGTCTCATGGGGGGGCTGGAGTGCCACATGTGTGCAATCTATGGCCCCGATGGTGCGTGGGAATCTGGCAATTCGGTAGAAATCTGCCATTGCCTTGATTCGAAGCTCCTCAGTGGTGGGTTTGATGATTTGGTTGGCCAAGCGTGTGAGGATTGCAGGGACAACCTGGTGCACACATCTGCTCATGGAGGATTGTGACATCCCAGCCACCACTCCACTTGTACGCTGAAAAGAGCCACTGGCAAGGACATGGAGTGTTGCCAGGACCTTGACCAGTGGCTGCACTGCATGTGAGCGTTGTGTTGGGCTGGTGATGTCCTCCTGCAAGGTTGTGGTTAATTCCAGGATGGCATGAGGGGGGAATCTGAAGATGCGAAAGACCTCTGAATCATTCATGCCAAACCGCGGGTGCGGTATACCCTCTCCCGTGCCATCCTCCGTGCCATCCTCTGTGCCCTCCTCCTTCTTTGGTCATCTATATTCACTAGTGCAGCTATGAGCGACGATGCCCCTAGCATGTTGGCAGTCAAATTGTAGTGCAACACGTGTGTGTGGTCTGCTCCTCAATAACGGTGTTGCTTTATCTGACAATTAGACTTTTTTTCAAAAGTTAGATCAGCTTTTATGTGCTCTAACTTTAGACAGGACATTTTGCAGTTGCGCACATCGCGTAGCCTGCGCAGCAACTGCGTTTTTTTGTGGATCCCCGTAACTCCCTCATTAGCATATTTGACTAGCAAATCAATGGTGTGTCTAGCGCAGTTTTGCGCGAAGGGAAGCGAATGTCTAACTCAATTACGCCGGACCAAAAAACGTAGATTTCTGGCGTATATTGTTTTGTGAATCGCGTCCAACTATACGCACGCGCACATTTAGACTTACGCACGCGCAACAGCAGTTGCGCACGCGTAATCGCTCTGTGAATCTGGCCCACAATATTTGTGGAAGCACCATCTTACTATTTTGTAGGAGGCTAGATGACCAGACCATGATAGATTGACTTTAAAAAATTGTTGCCAGTTTACAGATAAGGGGTTTATAGTTTATAGTGTGTACTAGAGAGGATACTTTTGATGTTAAGATAATTTCCAGATAGGGTATTCTGTCTGCCGCCCAAGAGTAGGGAAATTGGTTTTGTAAAACCTTCCTAGTGTATGCCTAGCCAAAGACTGCCTACCAGATGTTAATCCCATTTGGTCTGGTTGAACAAGTGTTGGTGTTATGTGTGTGAGGCGTACAGTTTTATGTCCGAATTTAGGAAAGATATGAGTCTGAAATTGGAATCTGATACATTTTAATGCTTAAAAAAATTGAACAATTGAAGCAGGTGAAACACCACTCCCCAAACCTGGTATTTAAGTCTAAAGACTATGGGCCAGATTCTCAAAGGAATTACGTTGGTGTATGTACACATACACCGGCGTAATTCGAATTTCCCTCCGGCGTATCATTGTTTTCTATTCTGAAAACATGATACGCCGGTTTTAAGCTTGGATCCGACTTGTGTAAGTCATTTACACCGTCGGATCCTAAATGCAATACTACGCCGGCCGCTATGTGGCGTTTACGTCTATTTCACTGCCAAATATGCAAATGAGCCGATACGCCGATTCTCAAATGTTTTTGCGCCGCGGCGACGTAATTTACGTAGGTTGCGTACGCGTAAGGTTACCCCTGCTCAATGAGGGGTAACCTTACGTCAGTCCGCCGTATGCCATGTTAAGTATGGCCATCGGGTTAGCGCCGGCTTTTTCCGTCGTTTACGTCATTTACGTAACACGTCGTGAATAGGGACGTGCGTTAATTACGTTCACGTCGCAACCTATGTATTTGCAGCATATTACGGAGCATGCGCAGTGGCTTACGTTTAAGGCCTGCGCATGCGCAGTTCGTTCAGCATGGGGGCGCGCTTAATTTAAATACAGCACGCCCCCTCCTTCACTATTTGAATTATGCGGCCTTTACGAAGCCGCATTTACGCTACGTCGCCGAAAATTACGGAGCAAGTGCTTTGAGAATACGGCACTAATTGGCGTAGGCGTAGCGTAAATGCGGTATGATACGCTACGCCGCCAGATATGCAAATTTTTAAGAATTTGGCACTATGACCTAAACAAAATTAAAATGTTACATCAAAATTATCACTGCATTCCAGATTCGGATAAGCCCCTCGCCCACAGACCTCTACAACCAAGGCAAGTGTTATGGGACAAGGTGCTTTGGAGGGCAAGTGGCCTGGTATGGTTCAGGAGAGGAAGATCGTCCCCCCCTTTGCTGGTCTGCCAGGCCGTATGCTCAGATAAGAGTCTTATATGAATTTTGTGGGGGGACCCCACACCATTAAAAAAAAAATTTTGGCCTGGTTCCCCTTAAAATCCATACTAGACCTGAAGGGCCTGGTATTAATTGGGGGGGACCATTTTTCAACTGATTCAAGCTTGAATCCTTCCGTAAATGTGGAATTTATTCAAAATTAATAAACAAAACTAAACAAAGCTAATTTAAAGAAATTTCCTAAATGAATCAAGGAAACTAAATTAGTAACATAACTAATATATCTGCAACAATTATTTTTTTTCATTTCTGCACATGTCCAGAAACAGTCGTATATTTAATTGTGGCTGTTTAGTCAAAAATAAGAAAAAAAGAAAAAAAAGGCGATATTGGCAAATTTGATTGCATGCTTTTATGCTTTTTTTGTTTCTGAAAAACACTGCCAATTTCTGACAACAGGAAGGCTATACACAAAAAAAAACAGTACCACTGTCATAACTTTACCTAATTTCTGTGGTTTGTAATTGGAAAACCACAGAGAGCGTACAGAGACTCAACACTTCACAGGTGTCTGCTATACCAGCCTTACTGATTCCTGAGGATGCTCATTGGTCAGGGTGAAACTCATTGGGCGGGGCTTCCAGTGACGTCACTTACGGTCCGTGGAGTGCACGCTGAGGCGGAACTTTCAGGTTTGCATGGAATCAATATACAATACACAAGTGGGTACAATGGAGATTTCCATAAAAATAAAACACTACAATGCTGTTTATCTGAGGATGTCAATTATTTGTGGTCTGTGCTGACAGGAGAGGATTGAGGGAGGATCTGGGACATAGAGGCAGAGAGACCAAGGAGGACATTGAAGGATAAGGGTGATATCCACAACCGAGGCTGACCCTTGTGCTATACAGCAGAATGTCAACATTCTCTGGTGAGTAAGGGAGTTCAGGGAGGTCACCAGTTATTACACGGACCAAACTGGATAGATTAAAGCAGTCAATTACTACAATGGAGGACTGTTTCACATTGATTGATTATGAGAGCAGCTCTGTTTATATAGTGTATCTCACTGATTTTGGTATTGGTAGGAAATGCAGCAAGAGCTGTCATTGGACACTAAAAGGAGGGGTTTTAACAACTTTGCAGAGAAAAGTTTTCATAACAGCAAAGAAAATGTGAAATGATATAAAGGCCTATAAAGCTATGAGAAGGATAATGCTCAGAAGTTAGCTTTAGGGCCCTTTCACACGTGCGGACCGTTCGTCCATTTTTTACGGATGAAAAACGGACCGCAATGCTTCCCTATGGGATAGCGGACGTTTGCGGATGAGCATCCGCTAACGTCCATTTACATCTGTCTCCGTTAAGCTCTGTTTTTTTGAACGGAAGAAAACCCTATTTTTCTTCCGTCAAAAAAACGGAACAGATGAAAAATGGATTTTTCATCAAAATATGTACTAAAAATAAAGTTCTAACAAAAAAAAAAGGATGAAAAAACGGATGAAAAACGGATGAAAAACGGATGACAACTGATAAAAAACGGATGAAAAACAGATGAAAAATGGATGACAACTGATGAAAAACTGACGAAAAAACGGATCAACTGATGAAAAAAAACGGACCTAAAAAACGGTCCGCACATGTGAAAGGACCCTTAAGTCATATATGTTTTCAGCTCCATGAAAAAAATCAAAGCGTGTTTAGCTGCTTGTTACACGGTGCTGTGGAGTATGTTATAAATATTAACATGGCTAGAGCGCATAGCTCAATTTTCTCACTTGGCAACAGATTCCTGATGACGCAGTTAATTTAGAATTTTCATTATACAACTGTAATTTACTGTTTAGTAGACCTAAAAGATGACTATAGCAAAGAGGAGCAAATGGTGATATGTTGAGAGTTTATTCACTTCTCTACAGTGTATTAAAAAGAAAATGTTTTTTTGTTATAGGAAAATTACTTTTCTAAAATGAACCAATACAGTATATGAAAAAAAATTTCATTGGATATTCTGACCGTGTGTGCCCCATCAGAGTTTTTCCATCGGAAATTCCGACAAACTTAGAAAGAGAACATGTTCTCTTTTTTACCAATGAAAAAAAAATTCTCGAAATTTCCGTTTGTCTGTATGGACTGAGAAAAAAAAACAAGCAATGCGCAGAATCAAGTCGGCGCATGCTCGAAAGAATTGAACTTAATTTTTCTCAGCTCGTTATAGTTTTGTACGTCACCGTGTTTTGGACGGTCAGAATTTGGTGTGACAGTGTGTACGAAGACAGCTTGAACGGAATTCCGTCAGAAAAATCCATCGGAGTTTGTCCCGATAGAAATTCTGATCATGTGTACGGGGCATGAGTGTGTATTTTGTGAATTCTGTTAGTGTTATTTCAGGTATTGTGAAGAGATCTCCCTGACTGACACTGCTCTTCCCAAAGGATCTGTAGGTTTAACAATACCTTGAAATATAAAACAATAAAGCTCCGTGCACACTGGGCTTAAAAAAAAGTCTGTTCTCTCAGGAGTAAAAAACTTTGATATAGAGCATTTTTTATTACAAAGTTCAGACGAGTCTAGGAGAGTTTTACATTTTTTTTTCTGCCTCCAAGCTCCAATCAGAAACGCGAATGAGAAGTTTTTTTTTTCTGCTTCTAAACGTTAAACTCAAAATATGCCTCTTAACGTCCTAATGTACATGTACACATAGGATAACATTGAGCTGTTTCTACAGGCAGAACACAAAACTCCTGTAGGAGCAACATTTTTAAAGCCAGTGTGCACGGAGCCTCAAAAATCTACTGTGCTAGTGATTTACCTGATATTTTTTTGTGATCTAATATCTGCCAGTCATTGAGAGGCTCTGGCTGGCAGGGTTGTAAATGCTTTAATTTTGCTATCTAGGTTTCTCACCTACACACAATGAGGGACTCCAGAATTTGTATCTGTTATGGAAAACAAACCTTTTCTTTTCTTAGGTGTTAATAAGTTCTAGTGTGGGTTCTGGAGCCTGGAGGTATTGTGAGCTTGTGGATGGATAAATCCTTTAATCAGAGGTCTATGTTTTGCCAGTTAATAAGACCTTTACTAGTTAGTCAGTGGTACACAGTCCTTTATAGATGTGAGCTGACTATAATGCCGCGTACACACAATCACTTTTTGTAATGTAAAAAAACATTGTTTTATCTCACAAAACAAAACAACGTTTTTCAAATTCCATTTTAAAAAACGCTGTTGCCTACACACTATCGTTTTCTGAAAATGCTCTTGCAAAGTGCGGTTACGTACACCACATTCGACGGCACTTTGTTCCATTGAAGCTACCGTCTCATAACTTGCTTCTGAGCATGCGCGGGTTTAAAAACGTTGTTTTGTCCACACATGATAATTTTTTATGACACAAAAAACGACATTCTGAAAAACTACATAAAAAATTGAAGCATGTTCGAATTTTTTTTGATCGTTTTTCAGAAGACATAAAACAACGTTTTGCCCACACACGATCATTTTAAATGACGTTTTTTAAAACGTTGTTTTATTTCATCACAAAAAAACAACCGTGTGTATGCGGCATAAGGCTCAATCTGGCTCACTCTCTCTGCTATGTGAGCGCCTGCTGCTGGATGAAAGTCTAACTACTGAGAGAATGCTAAAAAGTTATGTGTGCCATTTATTTTGGAGAACCCATTAGGTTAACTTACAGGCTTAGTTTGTGGCTTGGATGAACAGATAGTTTTAATTGAATAATGCTAATGCAACCCTTCTGCTTGTAGCCACTACCAGTTGAGTTTGTCAATAGGCAAAATATAATATAACATAATATAAATATAATATAATCATTGAACTTGAGGAAGATGGGGTGCCCAAAATTGTTCCTCTTTTTGTTCACTGTATGAAACCTGCCTTGCGATTATTGCATTCGGCTCCCATTCCTCTTCGTATTTTTAGTATATGTTGAGCAGGGATTGGAGTCCACCAGACTGCTTTGAGACAGATTTAATCTACCATGAGTGAGCAAGCAAAACACATGTATTTCTTATGTGATTCATATTCATTGTAGGTCATACCAGAATAGCACTATCATAAAACAAAACATGGGAACGAGTAAACAAATTAAATGACCCCTGTTCAAAAGTCTGCATCCCGTTAGTTCTTAATACCCTAGTGAAGCTGCCATCCTTATGTGCCAAATGGTGCCAAGAACAATTAATGCAAGATCATGTGAACATGCGCACACCCCTGGCTAGTATGTCTGCGCATGAGCACATATGTGCGTCTATACCCATCCTGGTAGATTGCGCCTGCGCTTTTCTTTGGTTGCTGGGAATTCCTGACAGTGTCAAGGTGTTGTCGGGCATATTGTAACCAGGCTTTTTTTGTGGCCCACTAAAGGCTTCTGTCAACTCAACCACGCAGCTAATTTTTTATTAAGTATCGTCGCATTGAGCTCCTTGAAACAACCACCATCTTTTTTTCAGAGCAGCCTGTATTTCTCCTGAGGTTTCCTGTTTTTTTTGTACCCCGAACAATTCTTCTAGCAGTTTTAGCTGCAATCTTTTTTGGTCCACCTGACCCTGGCTTGGTATCAAAAGATGCCGACATTTTCCACTTCTTAATAAGTGATTGAACAGTAATGACTGGCATATTCAAGGCTTTTGATATCTTTTCATATCCTTTTTAATATTTATAAAGGTTCCATTACCTTGTTACTAGATATGTGCATTCCCGTTCGTACGAATGTTATTTTCGTACGAAAATGTTAATTTTCGTACCCGCAGGATAATGTGTACATACGAAAAAATTAAAGCACCAAAATACGAAAACTACGAGATTACGAATGAGACGCATAACGAACAACCGCAAATACGAACGAATAATCCGACGAAAAAAAACGACAAAACAAAAACGGCAAAAGAACAAAAATTACATCTATAACAAAAGATTTACATTCTGTATTTTGTTTGAATCCTTTTTCTGTTTGTTTTCAATCATATGTTCATTGTTCATATGACATCTATAACAAAATATTTGCATGCTGTATGTTTGCATGCTTGTTTATCCTTGTCAGTCCTATGTTCATTGTTCATATCTATAACAAAATATTTGCATGCTGTATTTTGTTTCAATTCTTTTTCTGTTCAGTGTTTTCAGTCCTATGACATCTATAACAAAATATTTTCTGTATTTTGTTTCATTCTTTTTCTGTTTGTTTTAGTCCTGATGTTCATTGTTCATATGACATCTATAACAAAAGATTTGCATGCTGTATTTTGTTTCAATCCTTTTTCTGTTTGTTTTCAGTCCTATGTTCATTGTTCATATGACATCTATAACAAAAGATTTGCATGCTGTATTTTGTTTCAATCCTTTTTCTGTTTGTTTTCATTCCTATGTTCATTGTTCATATGACATCTATAATAAAAGATTAGCATTCTGTATTTTGTTTCAATTCTTTTTCTGTTTGTTTTCAGTCCTATGTTCATTGTTCATATGACATCTATAACAAAAGATTTGCATGCTGTATTTTGAATCCAAAATACGAACAGAAAAAAGGAATTTAAAATACAGAATGCAAATCTTTTGTTATAGAAGTCATATGAACATACGACTGAAAATAGCAAAAGAAAAGGGTTTCAAGATCCTGCAAATCATTGACGAAAATTCACGAAAATTATTGTCTAACAAGTAACGAACATGAATTAAACAGAATAACGAACCATCCCACATGTACGAAAATAAAACAGTAACGAAAATACGAAACGATCGGAATACGAAAAAATCGCGTCATACGAAAAACGAACAGGAACAAACAGGAAAATGGGCGTGTTACGAAAAACGAACGAAAACGAAAAAACGGAACGATACGAAACAGAACAAAAAAAAAACGTCTACTTGTTACACAGGTCTTTTGACAGTTATTTTCTACTCCCCATGGCTCAGTGTACAGCCTGCTTAGTGCATCAATGTGAGAGCTGACAAAGTAATTGACTATTTATACACAAACACTAATTGCAATTGGTAAATTAACGTTTAATTGCCATTTGAATCTGTGTTTATTTGTCACCTTGTGTTTCTGTAGCTAGGCCAAATATTCAGAAGTATGTAAACTTTCGATCAGGGTCATTTGCGTGGAGTCAAACAACTAGGATATAATAAATTGCTTCACATGATCACCATCCTTAACCACTTCAATAAAGAGCACTTCCCCCCTTCCTGCCCAGGACAGTTCTCAGCTTTCAGTGCAGTCGCACTTTGAATAACAATTGCGCGATCATTTGTTCAACACTAAGGTTTTTATTTTTTGCTAAACAAACTAAAAAAGACCAACATTTTAGGGAAAAAAGAAAAATTTGTCTTTGTTTCTGTTATAAAATTTTATTTTCTCCTTCGCTGATAGGCACTGATAAAGAGGCACTATAATGTAGAATTGATAGACGGTACGGATATGCAGCACTGATAGGTGGCACTGATGGGCACTGATATGCGTGACTGAGGGGAACTAATGGGCGCCACTGAAGGGCACTGACAGACATTACTGATGGGCATTGATTGGCACTTTGATGGGCACTGATTGGCATTTTGATGGTTACTGACTGGGAGCCAATGGGCAGTGATTGGCATATGCGGTTGGCACCTCTGATAAGGGCTGAGCTGATAATCAATGTGCTGATTATCAGTGCAGTCCCCCCTCTGACAGGAGAGCCGCCAATCGGCTCTCCTGTCAGCGCAAATCAAGGCAAGCCATTACACGCTGCGATTGGTCACAGCTGATCACGTGGTAGAGAGACTATGTCATAGGCTCTTTACTATGATCAGAGTTGCGGTGTGTCAAACTGACACACCATACCACTCATTGTATGTTCCTAGTGATTAGGAACAGCGATCTCTCTGTACTCCCAGTCAGTCCACTCTCCCCACAGTTAGAAACATTTAGGCCGGATTCACAATTGTGCGGTGCGAATTTCAGCTCTCTTATCTTTGCAGAGAGATTGCAGAAGTGTTCAGCAGATTAGCTCAGTTTTAGCTGCGAATTTGGAGACCTAGGAGAGGTTACAGGGGAGAGGAGAGTGGGGGAAGTGTATTGGGCTGAATGAGAGAAATTCCTGAAGAGAAATGAACACATCTGCGAATCAGCTGCGTACCCATAGAAGATAATGAGCCTGAATTTGCACCTGAGCATAAAATACGCACACGTTTTTTCTGCAATGCGCAGTGAGAGTGCAACGCACAAATGTGATCCAGCCTTATTGAAAACAATGTATTTAGAAATGTTCTGCGTATTGGATGTGGTTTAAGCCGCACTTAATTTCCAGTGACATTTATACAGCAATCAGTGCATTTTTATAGCACTGCTCACTGTATAAATGTCACTGGTTCCAAAAAAAAGTGTCAACAGTGTCAGATGTGCCTGCCGCAAAATCACAGTCCCACTTAAAATAAGTGATCACTTCCATTAGTAGTAAAACAAAAATAATAAAAATGCTACAAATCTAGCCCCTGTTTTTTAGACACAATCATTTTTGCGCAAATATACACTTATTGCAATATTTTTATATCATTGGCCTAAAATGAAAAAAATGTGTTTTTTTATTTTTGGGTATATTTAATATAGCAATAAGTAAAACATTTTTTTTAATTGTCGATTTTTTTGTGTATAGTACCAATTTTTTTTTTTTTTTGTTTAAAGTGGGTACAGCGTCGCATGACCGTGCAATTGTCAATTAAAGTGACGTAGTGCCATATCACAAATTCTAAATTAAAATATCAATGATAATTTAAAAATACATTTACAATTTACCTTCTTTTGAAACACCCTTACTTTTACAATACTGTACCTTAAAGTGGTTGTAAAGGCAGTTTTTTTTTTTATCTTAAAGGGTTTGTAAAGAAATTTTCTTTTTTTATCTTAATAGCTTCCTTTACCACAATGCAATGCTGTTTCATGTCCTCATTGTTCGTTTTTGCTCTCAAGTTGCTGTAATTCTTCTCTGATCCCCACACTTCCTGGTTGTCTGTTTCCTAATAACCACAGTCCTGGGAGCTTTCTCTCTGTGGTCACTAACCAAGGAGGTGTGATTACTGTGTGTCTAAAACCACTCAGAACCAAACAGTTTAGTTTTCCAAACCATCACTACTCTGTATTGGCTCTGTACAGCACAGGCAGGAAACAACATGCAAAAACGAAACTAGAAACTGCAGGTACATTATACGATTGTTTTTTTTATCTATTTTTAATAATTTTTAAAAGGAATCAGTTAACTATTACGTCTCTATACCCTGTAAACAGTCATTTTTTAAATTGAATTTAAAACTCCTTTAATGCATTCTATGCATTAAGATAAAAAGCCTTATGTGTGCAGCAGCCCCCCTCAGCCCCTTTAATTCTTACCTGAGACCCATCTAGATCCAGTGATGTCCACGAGTGCCTCAGCCATACAGGACTCTTACTCCTGATTGGCTTGTGCCCCCCACTGCTGTTAATCAAAGTCAGTTAGCTAATGAAGAAAGCGGGGGAGACTGTGGATCCGTGTCTGAATGGATACAGACCTGTGGCTCACCTTGGGTGACCCAATAGCAAACTGCTTGCTGTGGGGGCAGTCAACGGGATAGAGGGGCAAGGAGTGTTGGCGGGGGCCAGAGAAGAGGAGGATCTTGGCTGCTCTGAGCAAAACCATTACACAGAACAGGTAAGTATAGCATGTTTATTCTTTGTATAGAAAAAAATAAAGGGGACAATAATTTAAAAACTTGTGAATACAGTAATTGTTAGGTTGAACTTTGCTGTGTCGTGCTGTGCTCCTTTTATTCTTCTTTTCTTTTTCATATTGATAATTTAAACAAAACTACTCCATGACATTACAACATAATGAGTTGGCCTTGGTAATAAAATGAACCCCGGAGCATAGTGAGAGACAGAGCATTCAGTTCATGTAGAGATGAATTTGCTGTATAAACTAAATGGACAAGGCAAAAGGTAAAAAGAAGTATGATAAAGAGAAAATTACCTGTCTGACTCAAAAAGTCAATGTAAGAAAAAAATCATATTTTTTCATTTTCATAAATGTATATCTGCAGAACAGACCTGGCAAACATCTAAAGTGTATCCTTCTGTCTATAAATAGATATTAGTGTACATAAATGATTACTGTACAGCACATTCAAATTTTAAAGCCGATAAAAAAAATAAAAAAAATTCCTTTGTTGCAATATTCACATTTACAATCTGGAGTTCTCCCCCTGCAGTATTTGTATGTCACCACAAGATGGCTCCGGTCCTTTACCCATCAGCATTTAACCCACTTCCCCAGAGCTTAAAATGTCCCAGACCTGCCCCAGCTTTGACTGGACAGAGCATCACAGAGATAATCTGACATTTCTTATATGGGTAGGGGTGAAACCACCTTGCTATGTCACCTGGTTTCCCCACCCCCTTGTGACATCACCAACCCAGCATGTCACAAAAGGGAGCGGCCACTAGGTGATGCAGCCAGGTGGCCCGCCTCTTACCTATATAAGAAATTTCAGAAGAAATGGGCTTTTGAGTGAGGCACAAGAAACGTGGTAGGAGAAATAGTTTTAATCATCATAAAAACAAAGCATACCTCATGAACATGTGATACTCATGTTCATCTGTATACAAGGCAATGGCATACAAAAAAGAGGAATATAATTATATATATATATATATATATATATATATATATATATATATATATATATATATATATATATATATATAAAAAAACACACACACACACACATGTGCATGCAAATGCATGCATTTGAATTGCATAGTACCCCCTGGAGGTGACTAGTATAAAAAGCCACATGCTTTTTGAGTAATGGATACAAATGGGTTATAGGATATAAATGAATCACAGTTGAGGTCAAGCTATGTGTTGGGAACATGACATTGATAAGCTTGATGCATTTCGTGGCCAGTTGGCACTCATCAGGAGCAAACGCATAGCATATCTGATTTTTTTTTAAAAGGGTACCAAACAGAATCGAATGTTTTGCCCAGATAGTAAGAAAGAAGGTAGGGGCAAGGGGGAAACAAGATGTGTATCACCCTAGAATACTTACATATAAATTGTTCTAAATAAGCAGTGTTGCAAGTCTATCCTGGGATCTGAGGGAATGACCCAAGAAATAAGCGAAAGTACCAATACATCCCAGGGGCACCCTTCAAACGTAATAGGCAAGGGTAAAAATATGTTTTAAATATGTCTGTGGAGTAAATTATATTGGACCAATACTGTATGTGTGAATAGTATCAGTATATACATGCAGTATTCATGAACTATAAACCAAAACCCATTATTGCCTGAAAAAGTGAAAAGTGTAGTAGATATACATATACATAAAATAAAAAGTGAAAAATCGCATGAAATTCATGCAATACCTCAAAGGCTGAAGGGTAAAGAAAAACAAAGAGGTGTCTAGGTGATAGAGAGGAAAACACAGGGATAATTACCCGGTGACTTTGCACCGAGATATGCTCTGCACGTGTGAGGACAAAAGCCAGAGTGTAAACAAGAATCCCAGTGGGGGTATAAGTAACACCTGACACTCCCTGGGCTCCTCCCATACATAATCATGGATATGAAACCAACACCCATTGTTGCCTGGAAAAGTGTAGTGGATACAAAGTGAAAGAAAACATATACCACAAAAGAGAAAAGAGAATAAAAAAAAGTGAAAGATCATGCAGTTTCCCAAAAGAAAAACAAAAAGGTGTGCAATAATGGCTATAAAGTGGAAATTACAGGGATAGTTACTTGGTGACATTGCACAGAGATGTGCTCTGACACAGGGTGTACATGTGTGAGGAGAAAGCCAGCGTGTGAACAAGACTCCCAGGGGGTATACCTGTAAGTAACGCCCGACACTTGCCAGGCTCCAGGCTAGTTTGACTCGAACATCAGGTGTTCATCTGTTCGCCGAATAGCAAACAATTTGGGGTGTTCTGCGACTTTTGAATTTGCCGTGAACACCCTTTAAAAGTCTATGGAAGAAATCAAATGTGCTTATTTTAAAGGTTAATATGCAAGTTATTGTCATAAAAAGTGTTTGGGGACCCGGGTCCTGCCCCAGGGGACATGTATCAATGGAAAAAAAAGTTTTAAAAACTGCAGTTTTTTTGGGAGCAATGATTTTAATAATGCTTAAAGTGAAACAATAAAAGTGAAATATTCCTTTAAATTTCGTGCCTGAGGGGTGTCTATAGCATGCCTGTAAATTAGCATATTTTCTCGTGTTTAGAACAGTCCCTGCACAAAATGAAATTTCTAAAAGAAAAAAAGTACACGCGGCTATAATGAATTGTCGTGTCCCAGCAATACAGATAAAAGTCATTGAAAAAAATGGCATGGCAAAGGCACAGAAGATCTGATCCAGGCAGTTTAAATAGCCAACAGGGCTAGCTGATGAGCAGGAAGTGAAGACCAGGTGAGTCACTGTGGAATGAAAAGTGCTGGCAATTAACCCGTCAGCTGAGCACAGAGCTCTGAGGCCGCGTACACACGAGGAGACATGTCCGATGAATGCGGTCCGTGGACCGTTTTCATTGGACATGTCTCCTGGGATATTTTGGTCTGATGTGTGTACACACCATCAGACCAAAATCCCCGCGGACAGACAACGGCGGTGACGTGGCGGTGACGTTGGTGCCGCGACGTGCGAAAACAAGGAAGTACATTGCTTCCACGCATGCGTCAAATCAATTTGACGCATGCGGGGGATTTCGGTCCGCTGGTTAGGCGTACTAACCACCCGACATGTCCGATGGACAGGTTTCCAGCGGACAAGTTTCTAAGCATGCTTAGAAACTTTTGTCCGCTGGAAACCTGTCCGCTAGGCCATACACACGATCGAACATGTCTGCTGAAACTGGTCTGCGGACCAGTTTCAGCGGACATGTTCGATCGTGTGTACGCCTCCTGAGAAGGAAGGACTGAGCCCAGCCTGACAGGGGATCTCTCATTCATCCCCTTTCCGGATCTCCCAGGTTGCATGCCCAGATAAAGGTCTGGTATGGATTTTAAGGGAGACCCCACTATTCTTTTTGGCATGGGGTTCCCCTTAAAATCCATATCAGACTTGAAGGGCCTGTTATAGACTGGGGGGCACAAAACAAAACAAAATGGAAGGCACGCAGAGCTAATTCCCTTAGCAAAAACATTTATTAAATGCTAAAATCAATAAAAGGTGGGTACTCACAAGATGTTAACTCTCAATGAGCCTTACAACCACACAATGATGAATGGTGTGGACACAAAAAGGGGTAAGTACCGATGCGTTTCGGGGCACATCCCCTTCCTCAGAGCTGAGCTACTTTTTAATTGTTGGTGTGTTTTTTTTACAATCAGCTGTGAGCGGGGAAGTTCACTAACAGCTGATGAGTGATCGGTTGTTAAGAATGTGGTGGCCAGCTTCCTGGCCCACTGTAGATGTGTACAATCAGGACCAGTTTTTATGGATGGATCGTTTTTCAGAGGCATTTGACAACCGGTAAAGAGGCAATATGTTGCCCCCTGACCATTTGAACCCCTTAAATGCATCATCACTATACTGCAACTGCATGCAGTGCACACAGTAGCAGGATGGTTGCCATGTAGCCCCATTCCCTAGGGGTATACTTCAAGGGTGGCCTGACTGTAAAAATATTGAGAAACACTGGCATAGAGGAACCAATCTCTCCATTTTCCTCCTGCAACTGATAAATGCCTGCGTGAGGGAGAGTGGGGAAATTGAGAAATTGGTTTCTTTATATGCAGCCACCCACTTGCGACTGGGCCCTGTTGTTCCACAACTGGGCTTGGAGAAAAGAGCCATGTCAGGGGGGCTCTATATGGTATTTTGCATCTGGGCCCTGAAGGTTCTAGTTACGCCCCTGACTGGATGGCATGCTCTAAGTGTGGTTGAATCTTGTAGAGTGGAAGAATTATCGTTTTATCCCTGGAGTTAATCCCCTTTTTAATGCATGCCAATATTCTGTCTGCTTAGCTTAGTGTCGTCCGCAAATACAGAGATTGAGCTGTTTACTCCATCCTCCAGGTCGTTTATGAACAAATTAACCACTTAAGGACCCCCGCACGCACATATACGGCCACAGAATGGCTCGTACAGGCACAAGGGCGTAAATTTACGTCCCCGCCTAAGTGCGGTTCGGGGGTCCCATCGGGACCCCCTCCGCGGCGTGCGGGGGTCCCCCTGGCTCCGGGAGCGATCCGGGACGAGCGGATGTCGGCGTTTACCCGCCCCCCCGCGATCGCTCCCAGCCAATGCGCGCGCTCCAGGTTCTGTCACTTCCTCCTCCTGTGTAAACACAGGAAGGGGGAAGTGATGTAATCTCCCATCGCAGCGGTATTTCCAACCGCTGCGATGGGAGAAACACCTCACAGTAAGTCCTGCACCAACACTACACTGACATACACACACATAGGCACACTTAACCCCTTGCGATCTGCCCCCCCACCCCCCCTGTCACAGTGTCACTGAATGCAGTGATCTAATCACTGCATTTAGTGTCAGTGTGACAGGCAGTGTAAAATAAGTTAGTGTTAGGTTCAGGATAGCCCCCCCACCCCCCCCTAATAAAGTTTTAACCCCCTGATCACCGCCCTAGTTAACTCTTTCACTCCCTATTGCCAGCGTCACTAAGCGATCATTTTTCTGATCGCTGTATTAGTGTCGCTGTTCCCGCTAGGTAGCTAGTTTTTTTTATTGCGATTTTTTTTTTTACTAAAGACATGTGGCTAAATAAATTTTGGCCTAAATGTTTGACTAAAATTTCGTTTATTTGATTTTTTTTTAACAAAAAGTAAAAAATAGTGTTTTTTTTTCAAAAATGTCGCTCAATTTTTGTATATAGTGCAAAAAATAAAAATCGCAGAGGTGATCAAATACCACCAAAAGCAAGCTCTATTTGTGGGAAGAAAAGGACGCAAATTTTGTTTGGGAGCCACGTCGCACGACCGCGCAATTGTCTGTTAAAGCGACGCAGTGCCGAATCGCAAAAACACCTTGGGTCATTTACCAGCGTATTGGTCTGGGTCTTAAGTGGTTATCCAGGATTGGTACCAGTACAGAACCCTGGGGGACCGGTTTCAATTGTTGCCTGTGTCCCTACTAGAGAAGTATTCCCACAGGCAGTAAACCCCTCCAACAGAGGTACATCATAACCAAAAACACATTTTATTTAGAATGGAGAAAGGTTGAAACTAAGCACAATATTTTGGGAGTTCAAAATGGCTAATGCCACTTCTATGACAGTAGTTCCCTTAACAACTACATGCGACTAATTTGTGCCAGTGTTGGTAGCATTACAGACATTACACATTGACAAAATCAGATCGTTCTTACTACAGTGACTTTAGGAATCTATAGCAGAGACAAATTCTTAGAATAACCCTCAGTTCTCCTGTTAGGAAACTGGTGGTAATTAAGACCAACTCTGAACTGGCATACAAAAGTACAGTATGCCAGTATTCAGAATGTGCCATACCTATGTGGGGCAAGTTGTCAAGTATGTGACAGTTTCCTGTGCCTCATTTATCTGTCAGCTTGGATATTCCCCAGCCAAAATATGAATGTAAACAAAAGGGAGGAGGATACACTTGAAGTTGTTATCTAAATATAGACAAAGCCCAGATTTGCGAAATAAATTGTCAATGGGAAGGTGGAGCCTGGTGTAAAAATGCAAGACTACTTCCCCAATTAGGTCCACTTCACTCTTGAGTGACAGTGTACAGCAGTGGCCAGGTTTAAATGTTACTATTAGAATGAATAGCGACTATGCATTCATCCTCTGCCATGTGCTATCACTCAAGAATGGAGCAGACAAGAAGGAACTAGTCTCTCAGGGGAACTAGTCTCTCAGTTCCTCATTAAGCTCTGCCCCCCCCCAATAATAAAAATCTTTGGTCATATGCCCATTGCCTGTCAGTGTGAAGAGCACAGATGCCAGGGAGGGTAGGAGTGAATGCACTGGGGAAAAAGTGTGCAGTGTGGAAATTCTTCACCACTGCAAACATGGACACATCTATTACAGTGATTGTAAAGTCAATTTTTTTCTTTAAAAATAACAAATATGTCATACTTACCTGCTCTGCGCAGTGGTTTTGCACAGAGAAGCCCAGATCCTTCTCTTCTCAGGTCTTTGGCACTCCTAGCCCCTCCCTCCTGTCGAGTGCACCCAGAGCAAGCAGCTTGTTCTGGGGACACCTGAGCCAAGCTGCAGCTCCGTGTATCCATTCAGGCACTGAGCCCCTGCCCTCTCTATCCCTTGATTGGCTAACTTTTATTGACAGCAGCGGGAGCCAATGTGTCTGAGCCAATCAGGAGGGAGGGTCCTGGATGGCCAAGGCACTTGTGTACATCGCTGGAAAGAGATGGGGATCAGGTAAGTATTAGGGGGTTAAGAGGGCTGCTACACACACAGAAGACTTTTTATCTTAACCACTTGGCTGGCCAAAGACCAGAGCACTTTTGGCAATTCGGCACTGCATTGCTTTAAATGACAATTGCACGGTTACGACATGGCTCCCAAACAAAATTGACATATTTTTTCCCACGAATAGAGCTTTCTATTGGTGGTATTTGATCACCTCTGCATTTTTTGCTTTTTGCTATAATAAATATCCACAAAAAATACATTAAAAAACATTTCTTTCCTCTGTTTAGGCCAATACGTATTCTTCTACATGTTATTGGTAAAAAAAAAAAAAAAAAAGGAAAAGCGCTTATTGATTGGTTTGTGCAAAAGTTATAGTGTCTACAAAACAGTGGATAGTTTTATGGCATTTTTTTTATTATTAGTAGTAATGGCGGAAATCAGTGATTTTTATCGTGACTGCGACATTATGGCAGACACATCGGACACTTTTTACGCAATTTTGGGACCCTTGTCATTGATACAGCGATCAGTGCTATAAAAATGCATTGATTACTGTAAAAAATGACACTGGCAGTGAAGGGGTTAACCAGTAGGGAGCGCTGAAGGGGTTAAGTGTGTCCTAGGGAGTGCTTCTAACTGTAGGGGGGGATGGGCTATGTGTGACACGACACTGATCATAGCTCTTGATTACAGGGAGAAGTGATCAGTGTCCTGTCACTAGGAAGAATTGGGAAATGCTTGTTTACATTAGCGTTTCCCTATTCTTCCCCGTGGACATTGAGTCTGCGGGAGTCACGGAGCTTGAGGCGTGCGAATGCTGCATCTTAAAGGCAACATATATATACGTTGATCTGCCCAGCCATTCTGCCGACGTATATCAGTGTGACCGAGATGTCAATCGGTTAATGTATAGTATGCATTAAGATAATAAACCTTCTGCCTTTACAACCCCCTTAACTTGTCCCAGAGAAGAATTATACATTGGGCACGAGCACCCACACATTCATAGACACCCTTTATGAATTCTCCTGAATATTTTTACAGCTATCTGTTCCCCTCCTGGAGACCATTTCACCTGCATTTCTTGTCCTGGTGTCACATTGATAAGAAGCGAGGGGACATTTCCCACAGACAAAAATAAAAACATAATGCTATATAACAGTGGTCCTTAACTCCTCATCTCACGACCCACTAACAGGCCAGCTATTAAGTAGTACCTTGGGAAGATACAGACTAGAATGCTGTAATCACTGAGCAAAAAATGATATCACCTGTGATGTATTTTAGTTATCTTACAAACCTTAGTGCATCCTGAGGACAAGAGTTGAGAACCACTGCTATACATTTATCAAACATTCATAATTTATCTCATTTCAGTTCTCAGGGATGAATCTTCTCCTCTGGCACCCTGTTTATGAAGCAGAGAACATTTGTTCTCAGCAGAAGATGAGAGGAGAAGTTTTTCCTCTGAGAACACCTGAGATCTGAGTAGAAGGGGGAGGGGCTGCCTGTTATCTCCTGAGAAACTTGTGTGATTACAGAGCAACTGACTTTAACCAAAGGCTGTGTTATTACATGAGAATAATAAGCGCTTTTTTAACACACATTTTGGCACACTCTTTAAGCCCAGGTTCACACTGGGCTGCGGGAGTGAAGCCGTGCGAGTTCAGCTGAACTCGCACGATTTCACTCCCTCTGGCAGTCCCGATTTCGGCCGCGATTTAAGAGACATCTGTGCAGGTTTCTGCACAGATGTCAATGTAAATCGCGGGCTGAAATCGCAAAAAGTAGTACATAGACTACTTTTTGAAATCGGTGCAATGCCGCAGATGTAGCGTCGCGCCGATTAGGACAGTGCCATTGCCGGCAATTTGCGGCAAAATCTGCCGTTTTGACATGCGATTTGACATGCCAAATCGCATGTCAAAACGCACCAGTGTGAACCAGGGCTTAATGTGTGTTTTGGCCCTTTTTAATTGCTAATTTTTGCATTTTTTTTGCATATTTTGGCTTTTTTTTTTTTTTTAACATGCCATATTTTGCCACATCTGGCCGTAGGTTTTTTTATTGTGCATTTTGGCCCTTTAGCGCACATTTTGGCACAGGTTATTTTAAGATGCATGTTATTTTAAGATGCAAAAAAACAAGCCAAAATGTTTGTTGAAAAAAGCAGAAAAAAATATCAAAAACAGTACCAAAATGCACAAAAAAAAAGCCCCAAATTATTATTTTTTTGGGCATGGAGCATTGTGCATTTTTTCAAGTTGCTAGAGTATTTGTCAAATGAAACAATGTGTGACAAAATGCATGTTTGCTAACTGCATTTGGGTTGCCATTAACAATGAATGGCACCCAAAAACGCATTGTGAATTTTGACAGTATTTTAGAGCAATTTGGAATCGTGGAAATAATTACACAATGCTGCCAACAATTCTGCATATGCTCAGATGTGAATGGGTCCTAGAAAATACATTATAACTACTGTATATTGTGTATGTGGGTGTAATACACATTGGCCCGGATTCACATACATCGGCGCATATTTATGCCGCCGTAGCTTATCTAATATACGCTACGTCGACGCATAACGAAGAGGCAAGCAAAGTATTCACAAAGCACTTGCTCCCAAACCTACGCTGGGTTTTGAAAGCGTAAGTCGTCGTAATTGGAAGTGGGCGTGAGCAATGCAAATGAGGCATGACCCCATGCAAATGATGGGCCAAGTGCCAGACAAGTACTTAAAACAAACAGCGCATGCACCGTCCCGTGGACATATCCCAGTGCGCATGCTCACAATCATGTCGAAACAACTGGATAATATACGTCAAATCACTGCCTATGATGGGAACGTCCAGCCCTATTCATGTACTACGTAAACGACGTAAAATACGACGGCATTCGTTGCCTGGTCCATACCTTTGCATGAGTTGCGCCTCCAATATGGGGAATAACTTTACGCCGGAAGTACGACTTGCGCAAACCGCGTATATTATGCGCCGGGCGCAAGTACGTTTGTGAATCGGCGTATCTCCCTCATTTGCATATTTGCATTCGAAAATCAATTGGAGCAACACATGCGTCCAGCGTAAATATGCGCCCACTATACGCAGGCGTAGGAAAGTTACGTCGGGAGGCTGAAGCCTATTTTTCAACGTATCTAGCTTTGTAAATCGGCACATTGATACGACGGCGCACATTTGTACTTACGTCGGCGTATCTGGAGATACGTCGACGTAAGTGCTTTGTTAATCCGGGCCATTATATATACCTATATACATACATAAACATATATAGTTATTGCTTTTGCTGATATTAGGAGGAAAGAAACCTCCTTCTTCACATCACAGCAGCTTCTCACCCATATTCTCAACCTCTGAGCTGGAGAATCTGGTATTGAGATATTTTACTGAGATAACCAGTGAGATCCTGGGATCTCACCTTCATAAACTAGTCATCTGTGTAAAAGTGAATGACAGAAGGGTGTGTCTTGAGTTCACATTGGAGCAATTTTTCATGCGATTTAAGAGATCAAATTGCATGACAAGTCGCAGCCTATTGGCGGCAATGGCACTGTTCCAATCGGTGCGACACCGATTTTGCGTCCCTGCACCGATTTGCAAAAGTAGTTCCTGCACTACTTTTGCCGATTTCAGGTGCGATTTCTATAGACATCTGTGTATGAAGCCACACAAATGTCTATCAAGTAGCACCTGAAATCGCGCTGACCTTGCTACTTTGAAATTGCACTACTTCAAGTAAAGCAGTGCGATTTCAAAGTAGCATCAGTGTGAACCAGGGCTTATTCTTAACCTCTGAGCTGGAGAATCTGGGAGGAGATATTTTACAGAGATAGCCAGTGAGATCCTTCAATCTCACCTTCATAAACTGGTCATCTGTGTAAGGTGTACGTTTATCAAACTGAGAAGAACTGAGATCCTGATGATCATGGCTGATTTCTCAGGTTTGCCAGTTTATGAAGCTGAGATGAGGAGTGGAGAACATGTTTTTCACTTCTCATCTCAAGACACACCCTTCTGTCATTCACTTTTACACAGATGACTAGTTTATGAAGGTGAGATCTGAGGATCTCACTGGTTATCTCCGTAAAATCTCTCAGCCCCAGATTCTCCAGCTTAGAGGTTGAGAATATGGGTGAGAAGCTGCTGTGATGTGAAGAAGGAAGTTTCTTTCCTCTTAATATCAGCAAAAGCAAGCTTAAAGATTTATATAAATAATAACTATATATGTTTATGTATTTATAGATGTGATATTATATATATATTATATATACTGTATATATATTTTATATATATATATATATATATATATATATATATATATAACACACATACACAGTATAGTTATAATGTGTTTTCTTTTAGGACCCATTCACATCTGAGCAATGCAGAATTGTGCAATTCTTTACACAATTCCAAATTGCTCTAAAACTCTGTCAAAATACGCAATGCGTTTTTGGGCGCCATTCATTGTTAATGGCACCCCAAATTCAGTTAGCAAACATGCATTTTGTCACACATTTTGTCATTTGTCAAATACTCTAGCAACTTGCCAAAATGCGCAAAATGCATTGAAAAAATGCACAATGCTCCATGCCCCAAAAAATTAAAATTTGGCTTTGTGGGCCCTTTTTATGTGCATTCTGATACTGTTTTTGATACACTTTTTGCTGCTTTTTTTCAACAAACATTTTGGCTTGTTTTTTAAAATGCATTTCAGCAATTTTTTTATGTATATTTTGGTGCTTTTTTAAAATGTATTTTGACTCATTTCTTTACATGCGTTTTGGAGTGCGTTCCAGAAACACATGCAAAATGCATGATATGCTTGCCGTGTCATTAATTGCTAATAGCATCCCAAAAGTGGCTAGCAAATGTGCGGATTGCCAAAATACGCATAAAAAGCAAATCAAAATGCACATTAAAAAAGGTGTCAAACTGTATGCTAAAAGAAGTGCCAAAGTGTGCAAACCACACCAACATGCATCTCATAATAACCTGTGCCAAAATGTGTGCCAAAGGGCCAAAATGTGTGTTTTAAAAAAGCGCCAAAATGCACAAAAACCTATGGCCAGATGTGTGTTAAAAAATATGGCATGTTAAAAAAACGCCAAAATATACATAAATAATGCCATAATTAGCAATTAAAAAGGGCCACAACACACATTTAAAGAATGCGCCAAAATGTGTGTAAAAAAGCGCTTATTATTTTCATGTAATAACACAGCCTTTTTAACTTTGGTTTCACTTTTAAAACTCAGCTGCTCTGTAATCACACAAGTTTCTCAGGAGATTACAGGCAGCCCCTCCCCCTTCTACTCAGATCTCAGGTGTTCTCAGGGGATAAAATTCTCCTCTCATCTCATTCTGAGAACAAATGTTCACCGCTTCATAAACAGGGTGCCAGGGGAGAAGATCTTTTTCTGAGAACTGAAATGAGATAAATTACCAATGTTTGATAAATGTACGCCTTAAAGTGAATGACAGAAGGGTGTGTCCTGTGATGAGAAGTGAAACACATGTTCTCCACTCCTAATATCACCTTTATAAACTGGCACACCTGAGAGATCATCCGTGATCATCAGGATCTCGGCTCATCTATGTTTGATAAACGTACACCATATACAGAACTATTTCAGGAACATCATACAGCACCAGGGTTTAAATACAGATTAAGACATTTAGTACTGAAACTCTCTAATGGTTTTTTAACATTTTGATAAAGCCGAGTGAAAAAACATAACTCTCTATTAGTCACTTCCCTGCGTAGAAAAAGGTTAAAAATGAATGTTCAGCCTTTTCACATTTTTATTACACATAATTTATGAAACCTTTTCCTAAAACCTTATTTGCCAGAATGACATCAGAAGTGAAAGTGTGATAAACATTTACTGGATCACAAACGAAATGTGAAAAAAGCTACCTCCAACTTCCACTTAATTTGTATTAATAGACAGTATGTGTAACGTTTAGGGTTTATAAGAGAGATGACTAATATACATGTCATATTCTCGTTATTCGTATATGAGTTGTTTTACTGCTAAAGAAGAATTCCAGATTAAGACATTAAGTATAATGCATTACCAACAGCCAAATACTAAATAATATGTGCCGTTAATCTGCTATTTGTAGTTTTTGTTATTCTGCAGTAAGTAAAAAAACGTGCTGATAAGTGATTTACCCTTTAAGTGCATGCATATGACTTCATCCTATTCAGCTTTTGACCCTTTAATTGCTGGCTTTACTATTGCTTTACTATCTACTAGTCGCGTATGCATTTATCTTTATCCCATTCAGCCTTAAACAAATTCACTGATGCATTGTTGCTTTGCAATCTATTCATTTTATTTGCATCTGACTTCATCCCTTTTAGGGCTCTTTCACACGGGCGAACCGTTCAGATCTGCCTGCCAGTTTTTCAGGCGGACCTGAATGGGTGCTCCGTGCTCCTCTATGGAGCCACGGATGTCAGCGGTGACATGCCCAATGACATGTGACCCGCTCCAATCCGCCAAAGTGTGACGGAGGAAAAACCTACTTTTCCAACTGGCGGAACGGATCGGGTGAACACGGACAGATGGTCCGTGTTCATCCGATCCCCCCATAGGGGAGAGCGGAGAAAACACAGGGCGGTCCCTGCACAGTGTGCGGGGACCGCCCTGTTATCCGCCGGGTCAGCAGGGATCAATGGAGCGATCCCCTCTGAGCAAGAGGAGGTTCACGGGGCGGATCATTACTGATCTGCCCCTTGTGAAAGAGTCCTTTAGTCTAACCTGTTCACAGCTGTGTTTTCCTCACATGGCTATATCCTAAATAGGCATACAAGTAACTTCTTTATGTTCTGTGTATTTTGTATTGGTCAATAGCTGATCTTACAGTAAAATGCCCACTAATGCTGCGTACACACGATTGGAATTTTCAATGAAAAAAATCAGATGAACTTTTTTCATCAGGAATTCCAATCGTGTGTGGGTACCATCAGACTTTTTTTGTGTCGGTGTTTAGAAATAGAACATGTTTTATTTTTTTTCCGATGGGAAAATAAAACAATAGGAAATTCCTATTGTCTGTGTTCAACTCCGATGGAGAAAAAACCCACGCATGCTCAGAATCAAGTTGACGCATGCTCGGAAGCATTGAACTTAATTTTTCTTTATTTTTTTAGGCCATCAGAAATTCCGATCGTGTGTACGGGGCATAACACTGTCCAGACCCCTCTATGGTGTAAAATGAACATGTAAAGCAAAACATTTCAGGGTTTATACTTGCCTCATTCCTGTTTTCTGCCTACATTGCTTAGACAAGGATGATATCACACTCCTCCTAGCTAGATCCCATAAAATACAGAGCAGATTTTTCTTGCTCCCCAGAAATCTCTGTGAAATCAAGCCCAATGATGCGGACGGTAAGAATAAATCTAACATTTCTTTACAGGTTGCATTATAACAGTTGGTAAGGTGAGGGGACCTACGCACTTTGAGTAGACCTTAAAATTCCACTTGATATCTAGTGTTGCTCACGAATATTCGAATTGCGAATATTCGGCTCGAATATTGCATATTCGAGAAATCGCGCAATATCTCGAATATTGCGCTGAATATTCGAAATGTCGAATATTCGGATTTTTCTCAATTTTTTTTTTAACACAGATCACATGCTAGTGATCTCCATCGACGTGTAAAAGCAATGGTGGTATGATTAGAGGGACCCTGGGCCGAGTAGCGCATCCGATCCTTTTATGCTGCCGAATATTCGCAATGCGAATATTCGGCAATAGGAATATCGCGCGATTTTTTTCTCCGCCCTTCATTGACATCAGAGCCAATCAGAGTTCCATTTCCACAGGTGTCAGAGGTTAGCAACCTCCACATCAACCAATAGGAACCTGCCTCACGACCATTATATAAACTAAGTCCCAGCATGTGCTCATTGCAGATTCACAAGGTGGATATAGAGGGAGAAGTGTTTCTGTGCTCTGTGTTATATTGCATCAGCATTGCAGTGCCTTTCAGTTCTGTGCTCCTGTTCAGTGTTCAGTTCATTTGAGTATTAGCAGCTGCTAGTGCTTATATTTCTAAACTGCTTTTTTAAAAGCAAGAAGATACCAAACAGCTTTTTTTAAAGCTACTATTTGTGTGTTTGTGTTCCAGTTTCATTTAGTGTTAGATAGATAGGTTTGAGTGTACTTGTACACCTCTGTAAGCTAGCTAGCTTAGTTTACTTTGTTTATTTAGTTATCTGTTTTATAGAAAAAAAAAAAAAAAAAGTTATTTTTAGTTTATTCAGATCTCTGGCTCTGCTGTGTTAGCAGAGTCACTGTTCTATCTATATTAGTTTGTTTATTGATTTTATTCTTTGCCCAGTCAGTTTTTGTCTGTTGTCTGTCAGTCAGTTAGTTTAAAAAAAAAAAAAAAAAATTAAAAAAAAATTACCTTTCGTTTAAGTGTTGTTTAGTGGCATAGCTACTAGGTGTTTGTCTGCGTGCCTGTTTTTTCTTTTATCACATTTACCCCCCCCCAATAAAGTTTACCCACCCCCCCATATCAGCATGAGCAGCATCCGTGGTCGTGGCAGCAGGGGTAGGGGAGTTACTCCCAGTGCTGGGTCGCTGCCAGCACGGGGTACCTCTCGCGCCCCTACTACTGGTAGAGGATCGGGTGGAAGGGGAGTCCGCCTCATCCGGGAGTTTTTCACTTCGGGCAGCCGCCCGATATTGCCTTCCCAGGCTCCAGCAGTGGTGGAGTACATGGGGCACAGCAGTGCCACTGAGTCATCACCAGTAGCCACACCAAGTAGCACCACCACCATCAGTACACCGGTGCCTTTAGTACCCAGCCCCAGCCCCCAAGAGTCCAGCCTCATGCTGTTTGAGGGTGAAAGTGACATGGATATCTTGGGGGAGGCCCTCGATCATGCAGACATAGATTTATGTGCTGATGGTCAGGACCTTTTTGAAGGGTTAATGGAGGAGGAGGAGGATGGGGTACTGGCTGTCAGTAGCCCAGAGACCTCCCTTCATGGTGGTGCTGGTGGTTTTCTGCAGGAAACACCAGCACCTAGTCAGACCCATGCGTCTGTGAGGGGACATCGGAGCCAGGCTAGCGGCTCCATGTCAGATGTCTCCTTCAGACCACCACATGTCAGCCCTGGGTCTGACATATCTGGGGGCGAAGAGGAGGGTGACCCAACATGGGTGCCACCTGCCTCGTCGGTTCACAGCATCAGTGACGACGAGGAAGGTAGGCACCCTGGGGAAACGGTGCGCCAGGTCACCAGGGAGACCAGCGTCAGGGTCTCCACTGGTGATGGCAGCAGGAGGTGTCAGCAGCAGCAGCAGCAGCAGGCAGCTCCACCTGTGCGCACCGATTCCCAGCAGGTGGAAGTCAGCGTCACCCCATCTGACAGGAGGGCGATGCTGAAGTCACCTGTCTGGGCCTACTTCACCTTGGTAGCAGATAACCCGACAGTAGCCACCTGCCAGCTCTGTCGTGCCAAGGTGAAGAGAGGGAAGTGCTTGGCTCGGGTGGGTACCACGGCACTCAACCAGCACCTGCGGATTAACCACTGGCAGGAGCATGACCAGATGAAGCGTGTTGGTGGTAGCAGCGCCACCACCACAAGTGTGCAGGGTACAGCAGCCCCTGCCACAGCTTCATCGGCTACCAGCAGGTCATGCCCCCCCCGCTCCCTCTAGTAGAGGTACTGGTACCGGCAGCCAGACCTCCACATCATCACCCTCCTCTTCGGTGTCCCGCACTGCCGTCCGGCGCCAGGCGTCTCTTTCTGACGCCTTTGAACGCAACACTCCCTTCCCCCCTTCAGACCGACGTGTGCGTTCCCTCAATGGGCTCCTGGCAAGGGTTATTGCCCAACATCTGCTTCCCTTTAACATAGTGGACTGCAACCCCTTCAGGCAGATGTTGGAGCAGGCCCAACCCCAATGGCATGTCCCCAGCCGCCATTTCTTTGCCAGGACTAGTGTCCCTGCCCTACACCAGCACATTGTGCAGAATGTAACCCTGTCGCTGGATCATGCTGTCAGCAACAGGGTGCATCTGACAATGGATGGCTGGACCAGCAGGCATGGGCAGGGGCGCTACATAAGCTTCACGGCCCATTGGGTTTCCCTCCAAGGCGCCGGGGAGGGATAGGCGGCATCTGATTTTGTGGTGCCGCCCCGGGGTGTCCAGGGGAGAACTGCTGGTCTCCCTCAAGCCACTGTCTCCGCAGCTGCTGAGCCTCCCAGCAAGCGCCCCCGTAGCTATTCAAGTGTGGGGCACGTACGCTGTCAGGCCGTGCTCCAGGTTGTTAGTTTAGGGGAACGGAGACACACTGGACGAGAAGTGCTGAGCGCACTTCAGGCTCAGGTCCAGAAGTGGCTGACACCCCGAAGGCTCCAAGCAGGTATGGTTGTCTGTGAAAATGGCAGCAACCTCCTCTCCGCCCTCCAGGCTGGCAGTCTGACACATGTGCCCTGTCTGGCACATGTCCTCAACCTAGTGGTGCAGAAGTTCCTGCGCACCTATCCCGGGTTGAGTGACATTGTGCTAAGGGTACGCAGGATTGCCAGCCACTTCAGGCGCTCCCCAACCGCTACCGCGTCCCTGTCAAAGTTGCAGCGGGACAACAGCCTGCCCCTTCACAGGCTGATTGTGGACAGTGTGACGCGGTGGAACTCCAGCCTCTACATGCTGGAGAGGTTGTGGGAGCAGCGAAGGGCGGTGAAGGAGTACCTGCTGGAGCAAGGCACTGGCGGGCCATCACAACACACACTCCCGTACATCACCAGTCTGGAGTGGGGGCAGATACACCAGGTCTGCCATGTGTTGGCCCCTTTGGAGCAGGCGACCAAGATGGTGAGCAGGGAGCATGTCGGCCTCAACGACGTGCTCCCTATAGTGTTCCTGCTGGACAGGGCACTAGATCGCCTGCTCGGAGCTGGGGAGAGTGCCTTGGTGGAGCAGGAGGAGGCAACACTGCTCCACCAAGACCAGGCCCAGGACGAGGAGGAGGAGGAGGATCATGATGATGATCAGGAGGTGACTGGTGGCGTCCTGGAGTCAGGGCCTGGTCAGGAGGGAGAGCCGGTGTTGGGGGCACCGATAGTCCGGGGGTTTGGCATGACTGACCGCGAACAGCAGCGCCTCCATGCCGAGGAAGCGGACGTCATGGACCCAGGCAGCCATGAGGAGTCACAGCGGGCTGTGCTCTTCCCCATGGCTGCCCACATGCTGAGATGCCTCAGGAGGGACCCCCGGGTTAAAGCCATCAAGGAGAGGGACGAGTTTTGGCTGGCCACCCTTGTAGATCCCAGATTTAAGGGGAAACTGGAGCAGTTCCTCCCAGCCAGACGGAGGCAGCCCCGGATGGAGGAACTGCAGGCATGCCTAGTCAGCCGTTTGGAGCAGGCAACTTCCCGGCCTCCAGTTGTCCCCCCTCATCTCACCCAGCAGGTGGCTGCACCCAGCAGCAACATCAGCAGCCGAGCAGGGGACCTAATGGGTGAGATGAGGATGTTCATGCAAACTGAGCGACCCAGTACCAGCAGCAGCAGCAGCAGCAGTCACCACCAGCGGCTGGCCCAAATGAATGAAAAAAAAAAATGAATGAGTCCTGGATCGGCGGTGACTTTCTGGCACCCGCCGTCGGTTCAGGGCGCTGAATGGTCCCTTGTCAGTTAGCAATACCTCTCCTATCTCTTTATACCAGGGGTGTCAAACTCAATTTCATCGTGGTCCGCATCAGCATTATGGTTGCCCTCAAAAGGGCCGGTTATATCTGTAATATTATATGTCCATCGCATCCCCTCCCCTTACATTAGATGTCAAAGGCCACCCCACCATCCTACCCCACCATCAGAAGTGGAGTTCCCCCTCTCCCTTACATCACAGTGCATCCCCCTTTCCTTATGCTGCTGCTGGGAAGAAGTTGGATATTTTTTTTTTTTTTTTGAAAAGCCTGTGGCGTGCAAAACACAACCCAAAAACTCCACCCGGTGCCACAGCTACTTAAGGCCTGTGTCATTCTGCTTTTCAAATGTAATCACCATGCTAATGCAATTTCAAGCTTTTGTAATTTTGGCACTATATGGGCTCCTACTGCTAATGCCAAAAGGCTGAGTGATTATGTACCGATATATTACTCATACTGGTGCTGTCACCTTTTGTCTGTGAGATTTGCCACTTTCTTACTACTGCTGGTGCTGCTGCCACCTCTTCTGCGACCACGAGTGAAAAAAACACTTAATTGTGTACTGGTACTACTATGCTGCTGCTGCTGCTGCCAGTGCTCAGATACCTATGTGTCAAGTTCTTTGCCACTATATGCTACAATTATCAATGCTGCTGCTGCTGTGCTGCCGCCACCTCTTCCACGATCACGAGTGAAAAAAACACTTAATTGTGTACTGCTACTACTATGCTGCTGCTGCTGCTGCCAGTGCTCAGATACCTATGTGTCAAGTTCTTTGCCACTATATGCTACAATTATCAATGCTGCTGCTGCTGTGCTGCTGCCACCACCTCTTCCACGACCACGAGTGAAAAAAACACTTAATTGTGTACTGGTACTACTATGCTGCTGCTGCTGCTGCCAGTGCTCAGATACCTATGTGTCAAGTTCTTTGCCACTATATGCTACAATTATCAATGCTGCTGCTGCTGTGCTGCTGCCACCACCTCTTCCACGACCATGAGTGAAAAAAACACTTAATTGTGTACTGGTACTACTATGCTGCTGCTGCTGCTGCCAGTGCTCAGATACCTATGTGTCAAGTTCTTTGCCACTATATGCTACAATTATCAATGCTGCTGCTGCTGTGCTGCCGCCACCTCTTCCACGATCACGAGTGAAAAAAACACTTAATTGTGTACTGCTACTACTATGCTGCTGCTGCTGCTGCCAGTGCTCAGATACCTATGTGTCAAGTTCTTTGCCACTATATGCTACAATTATCAATGCTGCTGCTGCTGTGCTGCTGCCACCTCTTCCGCGACCACGAGTGAAAAAAACACTTAATTGTGTACTGCTACTACTATGCTGCTGCTGCTGCTGCCAGTGCTCAGATACCTATGTGTCAAGTTCTTTGCCACTATATGCTACAATTATCAATGCTGCTGCTGCTGTGCTGCTGCCACCACCTCTTCCACGACCACGAGTGAAAAAAACACTTAATTGTGTACTGGTACTACTATGCTGCTGCTGCTGCTGCCAGTGCTCAGATACCTATGTGTCAAGTTCTTTGCCACTATATGCTACAATTATCAATGCTGCTGCTGCTGTGCTGCTGCCACCACCTCTTCCATGACCATGAGTGAAAAAAACACTTAATTGTGTACTGGTACTACTATGCTGCTGCTGCTGCTGCCAGTGCTCAGATACCTATGTGTCAAGTTCTTTGCCACTATATGCTACAATTATCAATGCTGCTGCTGCTGTGCTGCCGCCACCTCTTCCACGATCACGAGTGAAAAAAACACTTAATTGTGTACTGCTACTACTATGCTGCTGCTGCTGCTGCCAGTGCTCAGATACCTATGTGTCAAGTTCTTTGCCACTATATGCTACAATTATCAATGCTGCTGCTGCTGTGCTGCTGCCACCTCTTCCGCGACCACGAGTGAAAAAAACACTTAATTGTGTACTGCTACTACTATGCTGCTGCTGCTGCTGCCAGTGCTCAGATACCTATGTGTCAAGTTCTTTGCCACTATATGCTACAATTATCAATGCTGCTGCTGCTGTGCTGCTGCCACCACCTCTTCCACGACCATGAGTGAAAAAAACACTTAATTGTGTACTGGTACTACTATGCTGCTGCTGCTGCTGCTGCCAGTGCTCAGATACCTATGTGTCAAGTTCTTTGCCACTATATGCTACAATTATCAATGCTGCTGCTGCTGTGCTGCTGCCACCTCTTCCACAACCACGAGTGAAAAAAAACTCTTAATTGTGTACTGGTAATACTATACTGCTGCTGCTGCTGCTGCCAGTGCTCAGATACCTGTGTGTCAAGTTCTTTGCCACTATATGCTACAATTATCAATGCTGCTGCTGCTGTGCTGCTGCCACCACCTCTTCCACGACCAGGAGTGAAAAAAACACTTAATTGTGTACTGGTACTACTATGCTGCTGCTGCTGCTGCTGCTGCCAGTGCTCAGATACCTATGTGTCAAGTTCTTTGCCACTATATGCTACAATTATCAATGCTGCTGCTGTGCTGCTGCCACCACCTCTTCCACGACCACGAGTGAAAAAAACACTTAATTGTGTACTGGTACTACTATGCTGCTGCTGCTGCTGCTGCCAGTGCTCAGATACCTATGTGTCAAGTTCTTTGCCACTATATGCTACAATTATCAATGCTGCTGCTGCTGTGCTGCCGCCACCTCTTCCACGATCACGAGTGAAAAAAACACTTAATTGTGTACTGGTACTACTATGCTGCTGCTGCTGCTGCCAGTGCTCAGATACCTATGTGTCAAGTTCTTTGCCACTATATGCTACAATTATCAATGCTGCTGCTGCTGTGCTGCTGCCACCTCTTCCACAACCACGAGTGAAAAAAAACTCTTAATTGTGTACTGGTAATACTATACTGCTGCTGCTGCTGCTGCCAGTGCTCAGATACCTGTGTGTCAAGTTCTTTGCCACTATATGCTACAATTATCAATGCTGCTGCTGCTGTGCTGCTGCCACCACCTCTTCCACGACCACGAGTGAAAAAAACACTTAATTGTGTACTGGTACTACTATGCTGCTGCTGCTGCTGCTGCTGCCAGTGCTCAGATACCTATGTGTCAAGTTCTTTGCCACTATATGCTACAATTATCAATGCTGCTGCTGTGCTGCTGCCACCACCTCTTCCACGACCACGAGTGAAAAAAACACTTAATTGTGTACTGGTACTACTATGCTGCTGCTGCTGCTGCTGCCAGTGCTCAGATACCTATGTGTCAAGTTCTTTGCCACTATATGCTACAATTATCAATGCTGCTGCTGCTGTGCTGCTGCCACCACCTCTTCCACGACCACGAGTGAAAAAAACACTTAATTGTGTACTGGTACTACTATGCTGCTGCTGCTGCTGCCAGTGCTCAGATACCTATGTGTCAAGTTCTTTGCCACTATATGCTACAATTATCAATGCTGCTGCTGTGCTGCCGCCACCTCTTCCACGATCACGAGTGAAAAAAACACTTAATTGTGTACTGGTACTACTATGCTGCTGCTGCTGCTGCTGCCAGTGCTCAGATACCTATGTGTCAAGTTCTTTGCCACTATATGCTACAATTATCAATGCTGCTGCTGCTGTGCTGCTGCCACCACCTCTTCCACGACCACGAGTGAAAAAAACACTTAATTGTGTACTGGTACTACTATGCTGCTGCTGCTGCTGCCAGTGCTCAGATACCTATGTGTCAAGTTCTTTGCCACTATATGCTACAATTATCAATGCTGCTGCTGCTGTGCTGCCGCCACCTCTTCCACGATCACGAGTGAAAAAAACACTTAATTGTGTACTGCTACTACTATGCTGCTGCTGCTGCTGCCAGTGCTCAGATACCTATGTGTCAAGTTCTTTGCCACTATATGCTACAATTATCAATGCTGCTGCTGCTGTGCTGCTGCCACCACCTCTTCCACGACCACGAGTGAAAAAAACACTTAATTGTGTACTGGTACTACTATGCTGCTGCTGCTGCTGCCAGTGCTCAGATACCTATGTGTCAAGTTCTTTGCCACTATATGCTACAATTATCAATGCTGCTGCTGCTGTGCTGCTGCCACCACCTCTTCCACGACCACGAGTGAAAAAAACACTTAATTGTGTACTGGTACTACTATGCTGCTGCTGCTGCTGCCAGTGCTCAGATACCTATGTGTCAAGTTCTTTGCCACTATATGCTACAATTATCAATGCTGCTGCTGCTGTGCTGCCGCCACCTCTTCCACGATCACGAGTGAAAAAAACACTTAATTGTGTACTGCTACTACTATGCTGCTGCTGCTGCTGCCAGTGCTCAGATACCTATGTGTCAAGTTCTTTGCCACTATATGCTACAATTATCAATGCTGCTGCTGCTGTGCTGCTGCCACCACCTCTTCCACGACCACGAGTGAAAAAAACACTTAATTGTGTACTGTACTACTATGCTGCTGCTGCTGCTGCCAGTGCTCAGATACCTATGTGTCAAGTTCTTTGCCACTATATGCTACAATTATCAATGCTGCTGCTGCTGTGCTGCTGCCACCACCTCTTCCACGACCACGAGTGAAAAAAACACTTAATTGTGTACTGGTACTACTATGCTGCTGCTGCTGCTGCCAGTGCTCAGATACCTATGTGTCAAGTTCTTTGCCACTATATGCTACAATTATCAATGCTGCTGCTGCTGTGCTGCTGCCACCACCTCTTCCACGACCACGAGTGAAAAAAACACTTAATTGTGTACTGGTACTACTATGCTGCTGCTGCTGCTGCCAGTGCTCAGATACCTATGTGTCAAGTTCTTTGCCACTATATGCTACAATTATCAATGCTGCTGCTGCTGTGCTGCTGCCACCTCTTCCACGACCACGAGTGAAAAAAACACTTAATTGTGTACTGCTACTACTATGCTGCTGCTGCTGCTGCCAGTGCTCAGATACCTATGTGTCAAGTTCTTTGCCACTATATGCTACAATTATCAATGCTGCTGCTGCTGTGCTGCTGCCACCTCTTCCACGACCACGAGTGAAAAAAACACTTAATTGTGTACTGGTACTACTATGCTGCTGCTGCTGCTGCCAGTGCTCAGATACCTATGTGTCAAGTTCTTTGCCACTATATGCTACAATTATCAATGCTGCTGCTGCTGTGCTGCTGCCACCACCTCTTCCACGACCACGAGTGAAAAAAACACTTAATTGTGTACTGGTACTACTATGCTGCTGCTGCTGCTGCCAGTGCTCAGATACCTATGTGTCAAGTTCTTTGCCACTATATGCTACAATTATCAATGCTGCTGCTGCTGTGCTGCTGCCACCACCTCTTCCACGACCATGAGTGAAAAAAACACTTAATTGTGTACTGGTACTACTATGCTGCTGCTGCTGCTGCTGCCAGTGCTCAGATACCTATGTGTCAAGTTCTTTGCCACTATATGCTACAATTATCAATGCTGCTGCTGCTGTGCTGCTGCCACCACCTCTTCCACGACCACGAGTGAAAAAAACACTTAATTGTGTACTGGTAATACTATACTGCTGCTGCTGCTGCTGCCAGTGCTCAGATACCTGTGTGTCAAGTTCTTTGCCACTATATGCTACAATTATCAATGCTGCTGCTGCTGTGCTGCTGCCACCACCTCTTCCACGACCACGAGTGAAAAAAACACTTAATTGTGTACTGGTACTACTATGCTGCTGCTGCTGCTGCTGCTGCCAGTGCTCAGATACCTATGTGTCAAGTTCTTTGCCACTATATGCTACAATTATCAATGCTGCTGCTGCTGTGCTGCTGCCACCACCTCTTCCACGACCACGAGTGAAAAAAACACTTAATTGTGTACTGGTACTACTATGCTGCTGCTGCTGCTGCTGCCAGTGCTCAGATACCTATGTGTCAAGTTCTTTGCCACTATATGCTACAATTATCAATGCTGTTGCTGCTGTGCTGCTGCCACCACCTCTTCCACGACCACGAGTGAAAAAAACACTTAATTGTGTACTGGTACTACTATGCTGCTGCTGCTGCTGCTGCCAGTGCTCAGATACCTATGTGTCAAGTTCTTTGCCACTATATGCTACAATTATCAATGCTGCTGCTGTGCTGCCGCCACCACCTCTTCCACGATCACGAGTGAAAAAAACACTTAATTGTGTACTGGTACTACTATGCTGCTGCTGCTGCTGCTGCCAGTGCTCAGATACCTATGTGTCAAGTTCTTTGCCACTATATGCTACAATTATCAATGCTGCTGCTGCTGTGCTGCTGCCACCACCTCTTCCACGACCACGAGTGAAAAAAACACTTAATTGTGTACTGGTACTACTATGCTGCTGCTGCTGCTGCTGCCAGTGCTCAGATTCCTATGTGTCAAGTTCTTTGCCACTATATGCTACAATTATCAATGCTGCTGCTGCTGTGCTGCCGCCACCTCTTCCACGATCACGAGTGAAAAAAACACTTAATTGTGTACTGGTACTACTATGCTGCTGCTGCTGCTGCCAGTGCTCAGATACCTATGTGTCAAGTTCTTTGCCACTATATGCTACAATTATCAATGCTGCTGCTGCTGTGCTGCTGCCACCACCTCTTCCACGACCACGAGTGAAAAAAACACTTAATTGTGTACTGGTACTACTATGCTGCTGCTGCTGCTGCCAGTGCTCAGATACCTATGTGTCAAGTTCTTTGCCACTATATGCTACAATTATCAATGCTGCTGCTGCTGTGCTGCTGCCACCACCTCTTCCACGACCACGAGTGAAAAAAACACTTAATTGTGTACTGCTACTACTATGCTGCTGCTGCTGCTGCCAGTGCTCAGATACCTATGTGTCAAGTTCTTTGCCACTATATGCTACAATTATCAATGCTGCTGCTGCTGTGCTGCTGCCACCACCTCTTCCACGACCACGAGTGAAAAAAACACTTAATTGTGTACTGGTACTACTATGCTGCTGCTGCTGCTGCTGCTGCTGCCAGTGCTCAGATACCTATGTGTCAAGTTCTTTGCCACTATATGCTACAATTATCAATGCTGCTGCCACCTCTTCCACGACCAAGAGTGAAAAAAACACTTAATTGTGTACTGGTACTTCTATGCTGCTGCTGCTGCTGCCAGTGCTCAGATACCTGTGTGTCAAGTTCTTTGCCACTATATGCTACAATTATCAATGCTGCTGCTGTGCTGCTGCCACCACCTCTTCCACGACCACGAGTGAAAAAAACACTTAATTGTGTACTGTTACTACTATACTGCTGCTGCTGACCATCTCCTGTACTATGTCTGCAGTCTCTGACAATCTCCTGTACTATGTCTGCAGTCTGACCATCTCCTGTACTATGTCTGCAGTCTCTGACAATCTCCTGTACTATGTCTGCAGTCTCTGACAATCTCCTGTACTATATCTGCAGTCTATGACCATCTCCTGTACTATGTCTGCAGTCTGACCATCTCCTGTACTATGTCTGCAGTCTCTGACAATCTCCTGTACTATGTGTGCAGTCTCTGACAATCTCCTGTACTATTTCTGCAGTCTCTGACCATCTCCTGTACTATGTCTGCAGTCTCTGACCATCTCCTGTACTATGTCTGCTGTCTCTGACCATCTCCTGTACTATGTCAGCAGTCTCTGACCATCTCCTGTACTATGTCTGCAGTCTCTGACCATCTCCTGTACTATGTCTGCAGTCTCTGACAATCTCCTGTACTATGTCTGCAGTCTCTGACTATTTCTTGTACTATGTCTGCAGTCTCTGATAATCTCCTTTAGTATTTTGGGGGGAGAGCCATGCTCACTTGCACTGCAATCGTGATGCATCGTGATGCATCGCGGAATCAAATCGAATCGTGGACTTGATAATCGAAATCGCATCGAATCGTGAGACGGGTGAAGATGCGCAGCCCTAGTTTTTAAGGTGCAGTTGTGATGGGCTAGTTTTTGATGGAGCAGTTTTTGATGGGGCAATGGACCGAACTGGATTGACACACGGTTGGATCACATTTACATCTCTAGGGGCACCGTCTCCAGTCAGTTGTATTGGTGGAGGCAAGACCATGCCGCACAATTTACCCTAAAATTGTATCTTTTCTAGTTACATTACATTTTAATACTACTGCTGCTGCCTCCATGCTGAGTAATGCTTCATGACCTCTCTGGCACAGCGGATCCACCAAGAGCCTCCGCTACAAGCTACCAGACCGGATCGTAACAGCAAGTGTAACTAAAAAAATAAACTTTATGTTTAGCCCTGATTTGCGGCCTTTATACTGCAACCATTAGCCTGTATGCAAGAGCAAATCTGCACTCTCTCTCTCTCTTTCTTGCTCTCTCTCTCTATATCTATATCTATTGTTGCTTTTGTTATGTTCATTTTTCAACAGTTTAGTTTGTGTTCGTCGTGACTGTGTCTGTGTACTTTAGTTTGTCCTAGTTTTGTGTTAAATAAAATAATAGTATAAAATGATTTTGCTTATTATGAAGTTAGATGTGTTGATGTTGATGTTGATGTGTTAGATGTGAAGTTAGATGTGTTGAAAAACCTAAAAATCTATCTCAAAAACAAAGGAAACATTTCAAAAAAATAAAACTTTTTATTAAACACCATATTACAATTGAACGTGAGTCTTCAGGCGATTCAGGGTTTCTTGCTCTTTTGCATCAATTTTGTCCAGCTCCTTCTCCATTTGCTCATTTTGCTGCAACAGATATTTAATTTGCCTGTGATCACCCCTTATTCTTTCACTAATTTTTCTTCGAGCTGCCTTGTAATCCCTCAATTGTATTGTTTCTGTTAGGATATAAGAAAAAACAATTTGTTTTCAAAGACCCTTAACAAATACATAAAATATTTCTGTTGCTTATTAATCAATCATTATCATGTCTATACACTTGTTATGTGTCTAGCACAGACCGGGAGTGCAGAATTATTAGGCAAATGAGTAATTGGACCACATCATCCTCTTTATGCATGTTGTCTTACTCCAAGCTGTATAGGCTCGAAAGCCTACTACCAATTAGGCATATTAGGTAATGTACAACTCTGTAATGAGAAGGTGTGTGGTCTAATGACATCAACACTCTATATCAGGTGTGCATAATTATTAGTCAACTTCCTTTCCTTTGGCAAAATGGGTCAAAAGAAGGACTTGGCAGTCCCTGAAAAGGCAAAAATAGTGTGATACCTTGCAGAGGGATGCAGCACTCTTAAAATTGAAAAGCTTCTGAAGCGTGATCATCAAACAATCAAGCATTTCATTCTAAATAGTCAACAGGGTCGCAAGAGGCGTGTGGAAATACCAAGGCGCAAAATAACTGCCCATGAACTGAGAAAAGTCAAGCGTGCAGCTGCCAAGATGCCACTTGCCACCAGTTTGGCCATATTTCAGAGCTGCAACATCACTGGAGTGCCCAAAAGCACAAGGTGTGCAATACTCAGAGACATGGCCAAGGTAAGAACGGCTGAAAGACGACCACAACTCAACAAGACCCACAAGCTGAAACGTCAAGACTGGGCCAAGAAATATCTCAGGACAGATTTTTCTACCGTTGTATGGACTGCTGAAATGAGAGTGAGTTTTGATGGACCAAAGGAATGGGCCAGTGGCTGGATTGGTAAAGGGCAGAGAGCTCCAGTCCGACTCAGACGCCAGCAAGGTGGAGGTGGAGTACTGGTTTGTGCTGGTATCATCAAAGATGAGCTTGTGGGGCCTTTTGGGGTTGAGGATGGAGTGAAGCTCAACTCCCAGTCCTACTGCCAGTTTCTGGAAGACCCCTTCTTCAAGCAGTGGTACAGGAAGAAGTCTGCATCCTTCAAGAAAAACATGATTTTCATGCAGGACAATGCTCCAGCACACGCGTCCAAGTACTCCACAGGGTGCCTGGCAAGAAAGTGTATTAAAGAAAAAAAACTAATGACATGGCCTCCTTGTTCACCTGATCTGAACCCCATTGAGAAGAACCTGTGGTCCATCATCAAATGTGAGATTTACAAGGAGGGAAAACAGTACACCTCTCTGAACAGTGTCTGGGAGGCTGCGGTTGCTGCTGCACGCAATGTTGATGGTGAACACATCAAAACACTGACAGAATCCATGGATGGCAGGCTTTTGAGTGTCCTTGCAAAGAAAGGTGGCTATATTGGTCACTGATTTGTTTTTGTTTTGTTTTTGAATGACAGAAATGTATATTTGGGAATGTTGAGATGTTATATTAGTTTCACTGTTAAAAATAAATAATTGAAATGGGTATATATATTTGTTTTTTGTTAGGTTGCCTAATAATTCAGCACAGTAATAGTACTCACCTGCACACACAGATACCCCCCTAAAATAGCTAACACTAAAAACAAAATAAAAACTACTTTCAAAAATATTCAGCTTTGATATTATTGAGTTTTTGAGGTTCATTGAGAACATGGTTGTTGTTCAATAATAAAATTAATCCTCAAAAATACAACTTGCCTAATAATTCTGCACTACCTGTATACTTCTATCATAAATACCATATTATGGTTCTGCAATCTGACGGGTGCGCTTTATATGTTGTCCATTTTTATATCTACATTTTATTGTTGAAATGTTATTAATCTTTGTGCACATATTTACCTTCCTGAACGAGGCTCACCACCCCTTCAAGTTGCACCACCTCCACCTCTCCAGCGACCAGCATATCTAAAACTTCGATGTCTGGATCATTTTGGGGGGGGACATGCTCCACAACAGGAGCGGTGGCTGGCGAGTGGGAGGTCCCTGGCTGATCCTCCTCATCCCTCTCCTCCTCTGCCGCATCCTCCTCTGCCGCATCCTCCTCTGCCGCATCCTCCTCTTCTTCCTCCTCCTCAGCGTCCTGGCGCCTTGCGCGCTTGGTGCGCACAGATGGTAGCGGAGCTCCTATAATAACACAATGTTCATATATTAGAAAAATATTTTCTAATGACGTATGCAAATTCGGTGTGCTCTGCTGTATTGTATATGAATGCAAATTAAATTATATAGACAGTTAACCAATGAGAAAATGTTATATTAAAGGGTCTTGTGGGCACTACAGGGGACTGAGCGTGAGCTGGGCTGCCACCATGGTAAAATGAGCTGTTTTTGTCTCCTTTGTTATGTTCAGACGATCTCATGTTAAAAAAAGGGCCTGATGGATCACACGGGATTACTATGGAAACCCCACGCCTAACACAGGAATTGAGTGGGAATCTATATATATAAAACTCAACGTGTCTGTATGTATGTATGTATGTACCAGCATTACGTCCAAACGGCGAAAGATATTTACATGAAACTTGGCACACAGGTTACTTATATGTCAGCCACAAACATAGGATAGGTGATTTAAGCCTTACCCTCCCCCATTTGCCATGGTGGGGGTTTTTCTTTAAATTCCCATTCAACTCTATGGGAAATACATGTTACTTCATAACAGCTGTAGATATTTTGATAACACTTGGTCACATGTTACTTACACGTACACTTAAAGTATAGGATCGTTAATTTATCCGTTAACTACCCCCATTTGTGATGGTCATGGTTTTTGTTTAAAGTCCCATGCAAAGCAATGGGAAATGTAGGTTCCCACATAACTTCTGTGTTGCTGTCTGCTGTCCCATGTATTTTTTCAACAGTACTATGAATACCTTGGCTGGTGTTGATATATGTTACCACAACATGGCGTCTGGGTTAACAACATCTGCCCTTACATTAATTACATATGACCTTAAATAACTGTCACCAAAGGAGCTGCGGTGGCTCAACGCGATTGCCACTGCGCTAACAAGCCATTCACCTCTGCAGCTAGGGGTTCTGATCCCGCTCTCGGCTCCATGTTAATTGAGTTTGGTGGTCTCAGCCCGGCCTCCGGTGGGAGTGCTATGCGAGGTAATACCGCGGTTAGTACGCCCACCCCCCTCCCACAAAAACCACCACACTTAGACACGCACTCGAAATTGGGTTAACATGCACGCACTCTGACCACGCGGTCTCTAAAAAGAGAGGCAAAGGACTAATGGGGCTGGTTGAGCGGGCAAATCCTCTCACTCCCTTATAGGGAGTCGCTCTGCCACGTTGGGCTTCAAAGCGGAGCAGGTGGGACGGGCTGTATGTGAGGACACCCTCACACCCGCCATTGACACCCGGGGCATGGAGAAAGGTGGCAGATTGCCTCTGGGGAACGCCTGCCTACTCCCAAATCCTGCAGTCCGGCTCCTCTCTCGAGTACACGCACGAAATACACTTTAGAAAAAAAAAACATAACTGTCAGCAATAACTTACCTGGGTGATATTTAGCACGGAGGCGCCTGACACGGTCCATATGTCGCCTTTTAAGGTCGGACCATTTTTTTAAGATGGCCATGTAATCCGGTGGGCCGCCAGGATGTCCACTCAATTTTTCAATTACTGCCAGGACGACTTCTTTTTTTCCGCCTGCCTCTGCAGGTCATCGTATCCTTTTTCCAGGAATGTCTGCAAGATGAAGAACAAAGTATATTATAATACTTTTGTTTAAAGCCTTATGGATATACGACGGAAATCTATGGTATTCAACATTGGGAGCATTCTCGCCTTATTAATCAATGACAGGGTTAACATGACAGATTTTATATCTTGCCATTTTTTGGAGATTTTGATGAATTAATTTAGAATAAATAATGGAGTTGATGTTATTTAAAAACTACAACTACCAGCATGCTCTGATACACCATGTAGCTCACCGTCACCAGCTGTACAACAATTATACTTTAACTAGGAGCATGGCTGGACAGTTAATGGCTGTCCGGTAATAACGGGGAGTTGTTTTGCAACAGCTGTAGGCTCCGTTTAGGAAACAGTGACGCATAAGCGAGTAGCGCCCGCATATTAAAACGGTGTTCAAACAACACAAGTGAGGTATCGACGCGATCGTTAGAGCGAGAGCAATAATTCTAGCCCTAGAGCTACTCTGTACCTCAAAAAAAGCAACCTGTAGAATTTTTAAAACGTCACCTATCGAGATTTTTAAGGGTGAAAGTTTGACGCCATGCCACGAGCGGGCACAATTTTTGAGCGTCACATGTTGGGTATCATTTTACTCGTCGTAACTTTATCTTTCACAAAATCTAAAAAAATTGGGCAAAATTTATTGTTGTGTTATTTTCCAATTCAAAAAAGTTATTTTTTTCCAAAAAAAGTGCGCTTGTAAGACCGCTGTGACAAAAAATATTGCAATGATTACCATTTAATTCTCTAGGGCAGGGGTCTCCAAAGTACCGCCCGCGGGCCACATCCGGCCCGCCAGGCCATTTCCTCCGGCACGCAGCTGGAGTCACTGGTCCACCTGTTAGTTGTGGAACCTGCGCTGAATATTCGTCCCTAGCAATATGCAGCGCAGGTCCCGCAATCTCTCCCGGCGTCTCACTGTGTTTGTGTTGGCTGCTGGGTCCACGGGCATCCTAGCAGCCAATGATTTGTTTTAGACCCCTTGCCACACCGCCCTGCTCCGCCTCCCGCCTCGCTGTTAACCAGTAACGAGTGTGCATTAAGGCGGGGCGGGAGTCGGGAAGTGCAGCAGGTCTGAACAGCCAGTGTGTGTATGTCTGATGCGCTGGTAAAGTACACATGCATGGAGGAGGGAGGGGGGCTGATGCGAGATGATTACTGTACACTACTGTGGAGGGTGGCTGAATGGCTCTGATATGGCACAAACATCCGGGTGCTGATAATTCTGATGGGGACACAAGTGGGAGGTGCTCTAATGGGGATACAAGTGACAAGTAGGGGGTGGTGCTCTTATGGGGACACCAGTGGGGGGGTTCTCTAAAGGGGACACCAGTGGGGGGGTTCTCTAATGGGGACACCAGTGGGGGGGTGCTCTTATGGGGACACCAGTGGAGGGGGGTTTAATGGGGACACCAGTAGGGGGTGCCCTAATGGAGACACAGATGTGTGGGGAGACTATTGGGCCCACAGATGTATGGGGACACCAATGTGGGGACACAGATGTATGAGGAGACTGGTGGGGAAACCAATGTGGGGACACAGATGTATGAGGAGACTGGTAGGGAAACAGATGTGTGGGGATAGATGTGTGGGGACAACAGTGTGGGGACACAGATGTGGGGACACCAGTGTGGGGACCCAGATGTGTGGGGATACCAGTGTGTGGACACAGATGTGTTGGGACACAAGTGTTGGGACACTGATTTATGGGGAGACTGGTGGAGTCACAGATGTGTGGGGACATAGATGTATGAGGAGACTGGTGGGGTCACAGATGTGTGGGGACACAAGTGTGGGGACACTGATTTGTGGGGAGACTGGTGTCCCCATACATCTGTGTCCCCACCAGTCTCCCCACAAATCAGTGTCCCCACACTTGTGTCTCCACACATCTGTGTCCCCACCAGTCTCCTCATACATCTGTGTCCCCACATTAGTGTCCCCATACATCTGTATCCCCAACAGTCTCCCCACAAATCAGTGTTCACACACTTGTGTCCCCACACATCGGTGTCCCCAACAGTGTCCTCATACATCTGTGTCCCCAGCAGTCTCCTCATACATCTGTGTCCCCACATCAGTGTCCCCACCAGTCTCCCCACACATCTATGTCCCCACACTTGTGTCCTCACACATCTGGGTCCCCACACTGGTGTCCCCACACATCTGTGACCCCCACCAGTCTCCTCATACATCTGTGTCCCCAGCAGTCTCCTCATACATCTGTGTCCCCACATTGGTGTCCCCACACATCATGTGTGCCCCCACCAGTCTCCCAACACATCTATGTCCCCACACTTGTGTCCTCACACATCTGGGTCCCCACACTGGTGTCCCCACACATCTGTGACCCCCACCAGTCTCCTCATACATCTGTGTCCCCACCACTCTCCTCATACATCTGTGTCCCCACATGGGTGTCCCCATACATCTGAGTCCCCACCAATGTGGGGGCACAGATGTATGAGGAGACTGGTGGGGCCACAGATGTGTGGGGACACCAGTGTGGGGACACAGATGTGGGGACACAGATGTGTGGGGACATAGATGTGTGGGGAGACTGGTGGGGACACAAATGTGTGGGGACACCAATGTGGGGACACAGATGTATGAGGAGACTGGTGGGGTAACAGATGTGTGGGGACAACAGTGTGGGGACACATAATTGTGGGGACACCAGTGTGGGGGCACAGATGTATGAGGACACTGGCGGGCACACAGATGTGTGGGGACACCAGTGTGGGGTCACAGATGTGTGGGGACCCAGATGTGTGGGGACAAAAGTGTATGAGGAGACTGGTGGGGGTCACAGATGTGTGGGGACACCAATATGGGGACACAGATGTGTGGGGACAAAAGTGTATGAGGAGACTGGTGGGGGTCACAGATGTGTGGGGACACCAATGTGGGGACACAGATGTATGGGGACACCAATGTGAGGACACAGATGTATGGGGACACCAATGTGATGACACAGATTTGTGGGGAGACTGGTGGGGACACGTGTATGGGGACACCAATGTGGGGACACAAATGTATGAGGAGACTGGTGGGGTAACAAATGTGTGGGGACCCAGATGTGTGGGGACATAAATGTATGAGGAGACTGGTGGGGGTCACAGATGTATGGGGACACCAATGTGAGGACACAGATTTGTGGGGAGACTGGTGGGGACACATGTATGGGGACACCAATGTGGGGACACAGATGTATGAGGAGACTGGTGGGGTAACAGCTGTGTGGGGACAACAGTGTGGGGACACAGAATTGTAGGGACACCAGTGTGGGGGCTCAGATGTACGAGGAGACTGGTGGGGACACAGATGTGTGGGGACACCAGTGTGGGGACACAGATGTGTGGGGACAAAAGTGTATGAGGAGACTGGTGGGGGTCACAGATGTGTGGGGACACCAATGTGGGGACACAGATGTATGGGGACACCAATGTGGGGACACAGATGTATGGGGACACCAATGTGATGACACAGATGTATGGGGACACCAATGTGGGGAGACAGATGTATGGGGACACCAATGTGGGGACACAGATATATGGGGACACCAATGTGGGGACACAGATATATGGGGACACCAATGTGGGGACACAGATGTGGGGGAGACTGGTGAGGACACGGATGTAAAACCTCATGCACGCTGGTAGTTTAACCCGCTGAATGATGCTCCATCGTTTTATTAGACGACAGGACCATCATCCAGTTCTGCTGTCAACAGTAAGTAAAATGCTATTCTTCTACTGTGGATTTATTTAGTTAAATTATTTTTCCGGCCCGCGGATATGAGTAAAATATAGAATGTGGCCCTCGAAGTAAAAAGTTTGGAGACCCCTGCTCTAGGATGTTAGAAAAAAATATATATATAATGTTTGGGGGTTTTAAGTAATTTTCTAGCCAAAAAAAAGTATTAGTCTCGTAAACACCAAATCTGAAAAAATTAGCCCGGTGTCCACAACATGTTAAATTCATTATGCAAAATAGCAAGGAAAGTGCCTAAATACACATTTACCAAGCAGGGTGTCTGCAGCTGTACAGGCATGCTGGGACTTGTAGTTTTGTAACACCAGGAGACAAATTGTTTGGGAAATACTAATATCTGATCTTATATACTAACTTTTAAACTAGTCTAAAATGCAGGTAAAGATAATTCAAATACTCACACAGATCAACATATTCTCCTCAGTTCTTGAAAGGTTGCTTCCAACCATCTTTCCAAGTCAAGTTGTGGAACTTGGCCAACACAAACTTCCTAGGTGAAATGAAACTGGCAAGTGTCCAAGTTCCAGGAAGTAGTCGCGCGTGCGTGTTGTTCGCGCGATTGCGCAAGCGCGCTCGAGAAATTCGAAATACTGTTTTTAAATGAAATAACACATATATTCGATTTCAGAGTGTTACTGTCGAAATTCCGCAATCAATTTCTCATTCGCATTTTTGCGAAATTACGATAAAATATCAAGAATATTCTGAGCCAATCAGAGTGCTCCTTCCGCATTTGCCGAATATTCTCAATTATTTTGTATTGCAACATATCACAAATATTCTGAGCCAATCAGAGTGCTCCTTACACATTTGCCGAATATTCTCAATTATTTTGTATTGCAACATATCACGAATATTCTGAGCCAATCAGAGTGCTCCCTCCGCATTTCTCGAATATTCGCATTCGCATTCGCAATAGCGAAAATTCGCAATGATTTCACTTTCAAAAAATATCACGAATATTCGTATTTAGCGAATATATCACGAATATTCGACAATATATTCGAGATATATTGCAAAATCGAATATGGCATATTCTGCTCAACACTATTGATATCTACAATTAAATTTGGATCCATATTATTCATAGCTTGGTGTTATTAATTGAAAATGTAATATTTGTCCATAGGAAGAATATACAAGCAAAGCTAGACCTCATTTGAACAGAAATCCAACAGTAAAGTAAAAAATCCAAGCAAATATTATGAGTTATACATTAGTATGAAAAAAGAATCTGCAACCCAATGACTACCTGCAATATTTTGCCCAATACATTCACATACATTCCTTCTCTGCAACTGTTCATATATCTAAGTTCTTTGGTTTCTTCTATCTGGTGATGGAGTATTCCTAATTTTGTGCACTGTAAGGCCCGGATTCACAAAGCACTTGCGCCACAGTAAATCAAGTTATGCCGACGTAAGTGCAAATGTGCGCCGGCCTATCTGTGCGCCTGAGTCACAAACCAATATACGCCTAAAAACTGGCCACTCTGCGTCGACGTATCTTTTTTTTTTTTTGCGCCAACGTTTCTTACTTACCCCGGCGTAAGGTGGGTGCATTTTTCTTCTGGACACATGTTGCTGCTCCCATTGATTAGCCATTCAAATATGTAAATGAGGGAAATACGCCGATTCACGAACGTACGTGCGCCCGGCGCAGGCTCTACGCAATGCGTGTACGTTTTCCATCCGGTATAAAGTTATTCCCCATAAAGGAGGTGTAAGTCAGCACCAGACATGCAAAGGTCTGCACCAGGGAACTCAAGCCTACGTATTTTACATAGGACGTGGGTCTGGCTGGGCGTAGGTTACGTTAACGGCGTACTGAGTGATCCGGATTATCTTAGGCAGTTGTTCCGACGTGGTTGTGAGCATGCGCAGGGGGATACGTCCACGTCTCGACGCATGCGCAGTTCATTTTAAGTACTTGTCTGGCGCCCGGCCCATCATTTTCATGGGGTCACGCTTCATTAGCGTTGATCACGCCCACTTCCAGCCCACTTCCACTTACGCCAGCCTGCGCCTTCAAAATGTACGCTACTCCGTTAAGTTCAATGCTTCCGAGTATGCGTCAACTTGATTCTGAGCATGCGTGGATTTTTCTCCGATGGAGTTCCACACGGACAATCGGAATTTACTATTGTTTTTTTATCCATCGGAAAAATTTAAAACATGTTCTATTTTTTTTACACCAACGGAAAAAAGACCGATGGGGCCCACACACAACCGGTTTGACACAATGGACTTTTTTCATTGGATAAACCAATCGTGTGTACACGGCATAACACTTGTTTATTTGAATATGTGAGGTGTTTGGTTGTGTCAGGTGTTTTTTGTGTTTTATTTTGTAATTTTTAATTTGTATCAAAACCTAAAGTATGGGCTAACATAAAAGAGTATGACATCCAGTATTTCACTTGAATTGTTTCTAAAGGTATTTTTTTTTTTTTTTTTACAAAAATAGAAATGCAGCTGCTCCCTGAAAAATGCAGATTGCTGTATTTGATCTTGTGAAATAGTGAAAAAGGGGCGCTATATAAATGTATACACTATATAGTGTTGTAGTTAATTGTCTAAGTACAATTTGAGTGCAAATGAATGCAAGCAATTAGTGATGCCATGCAATAATTATTACAGTGAACAATTATATCGCTATTAAAAGTCCATGTGCAAAATGGTTACAAATAATATATAATACATAGATGTATAAAGTCCCAAGAAAGTTTTTCAAGTAAAGTGCAAGGTGCTCGATGTCTTCAAAGTGCAAACAGAGAGATATTCCACCTTCGTGCCGTGCAATAATTATTGCACGGCATCACTAATTGCTTGCATTCATTTGCACTCAAATTGTACTTAGACAATTAACTACAATACTATATAGTGTATACATTTATATAGCGCCCCTTTTTCACTATTTCACATGTCATACTACCTGCTCGGTGCAATGGTTTTGAACAGAGCATCCCAGATCCTCCTCTTCTAGGGTCTCCCACCAATGCTCTTGGCTACTTCTCTTCATCCAGTTCCTCAATAGAAAGCGCTTCCTATGGGGGCACTCCCGCAGGCTTGCTCCCAAGCCCTGCTGCCTGCGTCCATAGACACAGACAATGGGACACAGACCTGTTCCTACTACCTTGTTACAGAGGCTCCCACTGTTATGGATTTGCCCTGTAAGGAGAGACAGTGCAGAGAGACACTGTTCTCATGCACAGCACTTGACCATGATGGGGCTCAGGTAAGTATAATGGATGATTTTGGGGGAGCTGGATACGGAAGTTTTTTTTTTTTTTACTTTTGTGCATAAAATGCATAGGTAAAAAATAATAATAATAATAATAATAATTTAGCCTTTAGAACCATGTTAATAAAAGAGGAGTTCTACAGTATATAGTAGCCACCCAGATAACCACGTCACAACATATAAAGTAAAATATATTTTATTATGAACAAAAGATTAATGTAGCCTACATTTAAGCGGGCGTAGTGTATCTTGTTTATGCTACCCTGCCGTAAATTAGCGAGGCAAATGCTGTATTCGCCAAGCTAAGTCACGGTGGCGTAGCGTAAATGGGCCGGCGTAAGCCCGGGTAATTCAAATATGAATGAGGTGGGTGTGTTTTATGGTAATGTATTGTGACCCCACATTTTTGACGTTTCTTTTTTAACTGCACATGCACTGACCGTGGACGTATCCCAGTGCGCATGCTCCAAATTATGACGCATTGTTTTCAACGTGAACGTAATCGACGTAAATCCCCATTCACGAACAAGTTACGCAAACAACGTAAAATCTGAAAAATTTGACGCGGTCCTGACGACCATACTTAACATAGGATGCCCCATCTTTTTAGTGGTTTATCTTTACGCCGGAAAACGCCTTACGTAAATGGCATCAATTCACTGCGTCGGCCGGGCGTACGTTCGTGAATAGGCGTATCTCGCTGATTTACATATTCTAGGCGTAAATCAGCGGGAACACCCATAGCAGCCATCTTAAAAATGCAGTTAAGATACGACGGCGTGATACAATTACGACGCTCATTTCTTAGCTCAAACCCGGCGTATCTTGTTTTCTGAATACAGAAAAAAGATACGCCGCCACTGTTCAGAATTTAAGCGGCGTATCTTGAGATACGCTGTTGTAACTAATGCTGAATCTGGCTATATATATATATATATATATATATATATATATATATATATATATATATAATGTTGTCCTAACATACTTGTTACTGTATTACTATGTTATGTTATAAATTGTGGTCAGTTCCTGCCTCGTTACCACATGCATTGGTGACCATCTTGTAAATTATAAAAATATTTTCTTTTGTCTGTATACCCTGTATGTATCTTTTTACTTTTGCACTGTGTGATGTCATCACTAGTTGAGTTGTTGGAGGGTGGGGCTTTGAGTTCATTAGTCTATTCACCAGATTTTAGCAACTTAAGAATAACACACTAAGCTAATAAAATGTTGCTTTGATTTATCTACACTAGTGTTGCTCACGAATATTCGCATTGCGAATATTCGCTACGAATATTGCATATTCGAGTATTCGCGAATAACGCGAATATCGCGGCGAATATTCGCTATTTCGAATATTCGTATTTTTTCAATTTTTTTTTAGAACAGATCACATCCTAGAGATCCCCATCGACGTCTAAAAGCATTGCTGGTATGATTAGAGACCCTGGGCCGAGTAGCTGCAGCGCTCATTTTATATTCCCGAAAAATCGCAATGCGATTATTCGGCAATAGCGATATCGCGCGATTATTTTGTATTGTAATATATCACGAATATTCTGAGCCAATCAGAGTGCTCCATTCCGCATTTCTCGAAATTTCGCAATTATTTTATATTGTAATATATCACGAATATTCTGAGCCAATCAGAGTGCTCCTTCCGCATTTCTCGAATATTCGCAATTATTTTATATTGTAATATATCATGAATATTCTGAGCCAATCAGAGTGCTCCTTCCGCATTTCTCGAATATTCGCAATTATTTTATATTGTAATATATCACGAATATTCTGAGCCAATCAGAGTGCTCCTTCCGCATTTCTCGAATATTCGCAATTATTTTATATTGTAATATATCACGAATATTCTGAGCCAATCAGAGTGCTCCTTCCGCATTTCTCGAATATTCGCAATTATTGTGTATTGTAATATATCACAAATATTCTGAGCCAATCAGAGTGCTCCTTCCGCATTTGCCGAATATTCGCAATTATTGTGTATTGTAATATATCACGAATATTCTGAGCCAATCAGAGTGCTCCATTCCGCATTTCTCGAATATTCGCAATTATTTTATATTGTAATATATCACGAATATTCTGAGCCAATCAGAGTGCTCCATTCCGCATTTCTCGAATATTCGCAATTATTTTATATTGTAATATATCACGAATATTCTGAGCCAATCAGAGTGCTCCATTCCGCATTTCTCGAATATTCGCATTCGCATTCGCAATTCGCATTCGCATTCGCGATAGCGAAAATTCGCAATGATTTCATTTCCAAAATATATCACGAATATTCGTATTTAGCGAATATATCTCGAATATTCGACTATATATTTGTGATATATCGCGAAATCGAATATGGCATATTCTGCTCAACACTAATCTACACTGCTTTTCCTTATCAGGTCAACATTGTAATTTTCTAACTCCACCCATATGGCATCACCTTTCCCCTTATCACCATATTTTATTATATTGTTTCATGTAACAACACCTAACAAATGACACTTTGCTACAATGTAAAGTAGTGAGTGTACAGCTTGTATAACAGTGTAAATGTACTGTCCCCTCAAAATAACTCAACACATGTGAATGGGGAGAAGTTGTGTTAAATTTGGTGTTATCGCTCTTAAGACTCGTACACACGATCGGACATATCCGATGAAAACGGTCCGCGGACCATTTCCATCGGATTTGTCCGATCGGGAGTTTGATCCGATGGCGTGTACACACCATCGGATCAAATTCCCCCGCCGCCGGACGGCGCGGTGACGTGGCGGTGACGCGACGGTGACGTTGACGCCGCCACATCACCGCCACATCACCGTACCAGGAAGTTAAACACTTCCGCGCATGCGCCGAATCCATTCGGCGGCGGCGCGGCGGCGGTGGGGGACGACATGTCTGCTGGTAAGTGTACTAACCAGCAGACATGTCGGGCGGACAGATTCCCACCGGATAGATTTCAAAGCATGCTTTGAAATCTGTCGGGTGGAGAAATCTGTCCGCTAGCCCATACACACGAGCGGAGATGTCTGCTGAAACGGTCCATCGGACCGTTTTCAGCGGACATATCCCCTTGTGTGTACGAGGCCTTACTCTGTAATTTTTTTTATAATCAAAAATTTTTTTTTTATTTTGCTCGATATAAGTCATACAAGATTAAACACTCTTATCTTTTGTTATGTACATCATTACATTTATCTTGTAAAAAAAATTACATAATCCAAGATTACATTTTCCATGGATGCCTATCAGTCATTTTTATCCCCCCCCCCCCAAATAATAATAATAAAAAAAAAAAACAATATAAATAATTCTCTTTCCTCTTTTTCATTCCCCCTATTGCCCTTCCTCCCTTTTCTACTGAGGTATAGCTGTTCTAACCCTGTAATCTCTTGATTTCCATTCCCTAAGGACAGAGAAACAGGGGCCTCCTATTGGAGTCAATATTGGAGGGGGGGAAGAAGGGGAGCAAGAAAGAAAGATTTTATATAACTGTAATTTTTTAATGTCTCCTCTCTGGTCAGTATTTTTAATCTAAATCTTTGTTCTTCTAAAATGTTATCTTTATGCCATTGCCCTCTATGCGTCATACATCTATTGCATCCCATATCCTCTCACTTCGTTTCTCTTATTCCACCCCCATTTCAGGTTCGTGTTGTAGCCAGCCTGCCCATGTTATCTCAAACTCCACTTTTTTATCTTTCATTGTTTGTATCCACCTTTCGGCCTCCATTATCCGGTTTACTTCCCTTTTCCAGTCTGCTAATGTTGGACACATACTTTGTTTCCAAAATCTAGGAATTAACAATTTTGCGGCATTTAATAAATGTGGAACTACACTATTCCTGTATATTTTAATCGGGCCCGATGTTCCATGGAGTAGGAAACATAGGGGCGTGAACTCTATAGGGATTGGGGTCAATCTCTCAATCCACGGTGCAATTGCTTCCCAATATATTTACATTTTTGGGCATTCCCACCATAAGTGTAGATATGTACCCCTTTGCTGACATCCTCTCCAGCACCGGGCGTCTGCCACTGGATACATCTGGTTTAACCTTACTGGAGTCCTATACCATCTTGTCATAAATTTATAGGCCATTTCCTGAATATGCGAGCTTATAGATGTGGAGTAAATTAATTTAATCATCTTTTTACTTTGTTCGTCTGATAGCCTTATATTTAGTTCACCCTCCCATTCCCTGATAAAATATGGTGTTTTATTTTTTGGAGCTCCTTGTATCAACTTATACATCTAGGATAGCAGATGCTTTGCTTCCCCCTGATGCGCACATTGTTCCTCAAACTTTGTGAGGGAGCTTAATGGTCTCAAGGCAGGTTTCATCTTATTAAGGAATCTTGTCAGTTGATAATATTTCCATTTTGCTGCGGGTATATTCCCCACGGCTATGGCGAAATCCCGATAATCCATTAGTGTTCCCTGTGGAGCGAGCCTGCCACATGTGACATCCCCTCCCCGATTCCATGGACCCAGGAATCCTCCCTGTTCCCCCGGAGGGAACCATGGGAATCCCTCCAGTGGTACCAATGGGGACATCCCTGGTGAGTACTCTCCTTTTCTATTCAGCCCATCCCATATTGATAAGGTGTTCAAAGTCAAGGGGGATGTCCACTTCGTAAATCCTCTCGCAACTCTCGGGATCCAAGGGGCCCCTTCCAAGTTCCTTCCCGCTATTGTTTTTTCTAATAGGGTCCATCTTTTTTTCCCGGCGTCATGGCACCAATTCAAAATACGGACCAGCGCCATAGCCTTATAATATACCAATATATCTGAAAGCCCCATTCCTCCGTCATCCTTACTTCTTCGTAGGATATCATAGGCTATCCTTGGTTGTTTATCATTCCACACAAAGGCAACAAATGCCTTCCGTATTTGCTTAAAAAACGTCGCTGGTACGTTAATTGGTACTGTGTGTAATATATAAATTGTTTTGGGTAGAATACACATTTTAATTGCACTCACTCTTCCAAACCATGTCAAATAATGTCTTGCCCATTTTTTTAAATCTTCCACTAGTTTAGTCAGTAGAGATGAATAATTACGTTTATATAACATTTTTTTGGTCTGCAGTGATATGTACCCCAAGATAGAGCAGGGAATCCTTCTTCCATACAAAAGGATATGTTCTCTTCAGAGTCCCTGCCATTTCCTGAGACACATGACTAGGTAGCAATATTGATTTTTCGAAATTAACTTTGAAGTTCGACAAGTGTCCAAATCTTTCCACCTCCTGCATTAAGACTGCCAGTGATGTATATGGTTTTGAGAGATAGAATAATAGGTCGTCGGCATAAGCCGACACCTTATGTTCCTCCTCTCCAATACAGGTTCCTATTATTTCCCCATTATTTCTAATCCTACAAAGGAAAGGTTCCAGTGTTAAAGCAAATATTAATGGTGACAATGGGCAACCTTGTCTTGTTCCATTTCTAATGTTGAGGTAATCAGATATTGTACCATTAACCTTAACCCTTGCTCTTGGGCCTGCATACATGCCATTACCCATCCCATCATGCGGTCCCCCAGGCCCACTCCCCTCAGCACTTCACTCATATAGCCCCAGTTCACCCTATCAAATGCTTTCTCAGCATCTATTGATAGTATGATCCTTGGGGCCTTCTTTGGTCCGTGTTGCATCCAGTGGAGAAGGTGCAGTGCCCTAATTGTATTGTCCCTTGCCTCCCGTCCTTTTATAAAACCTGTTTGATCTGGATGCACTAACGTTCCAATATGCTCCTGTAATCGTAGCGCTAAAATTTTTGCTAGCAATTTAGTGTCTGAGTTGAGCAGAGAAATAGTCCTATAATTGGCACAGTTCTGGGGGTCTTTCCCTTCCTTTGGTATTACCGTTATAAATGCCACCAGGGCTTCTGGGGGTAATGGGTTAGTTATGTTCACTGCATTAAGATGATTGCATAATGTTTTTTTTAATTCTGGCAAAAATTTCTTATAATAAGCATTTGTCAGCCCATCCGGGCCTGGACTTTTCCCTGTCGGTAAGGCTGATATTGCTCTCCTCAACTCTTCCTCTGTGATTGGAAGTTCCAGTTCCGCTATAGTTTTTTCCGATAGAGTGGGCATTAAAGACCCCCGTATGTATTCTCGTATCTCTTCCCTTCTATGATCCTCACTATCTCCTATTAGTACGGGCGTCTGGATATTATATACATTCTCATAAAATAAGCGAAATTCGTTCGCTATAGCCCGTGTTTTCAGTATTTTCCTATTTTGTATTAGTAGGTTATGCACATGTCTAGATTCTTGTTGTTTTTTAAGTTGTTTCGCGAGTAACCGACCATATTTATTTCCTTGCTCATAGAACCTATGAGCAAAGTATCTATGTTTATTATTTGTTTTTCGGTCCAGACACTGTGCAAGCTCAGCTCGGAGATTCCGTAGTTGTTGGTTGTCCGCAGGCTCGAGATTTTTTTTATGTTTGGTTTCTAATATATTAATTATCTTTAATAACTCTATCATTTCTTTAGATCTTTCTTTCTTAATATAGGAGTCATAGGCTATTAAATCACCCCTCATCACCGTTTTATGAGCCTCCCACACTGTCTGGGCCATCACCTCCTCCGTAGTATTTATTTAGAAGAATTCTCTTAATTTAACTGTCAGTTCGTCTGCTATTTTTTTTTATTATCTAGTATTAACTAATTTAGTCTCCATGTTCGCTCTATATAGCCAGTCTCGATCGGGGAGAGTGTCAATGTTATAGGTGCGTGGTCTGAGATGGTTATGGACTCAATGGTGCTGTTTTTGACCTTCTCTAAGTAAAATTGATCTATCATTAAAAGGTCTATACGTGAATACATTTTATGTGTTTTCGAGTAATAACTGTAGTTCTTCACTTCATTGTGCATTACCCGCCAACTGTCGACCAAATGTTGTGTGTGTAGATATTGTTTTAAGTATTTTAAGGCTCTAAGTGATAAAGATGTTTTCCCTGACGTTGTGTCAATATTCGGATCTAGCACCGTATTAAAGTCGCCCCCTATTATCACACATCCCTCTTTAAATTTTTCCAATATCTTCAATGTTTTAACAATGAAGTCACTAGTCCCAACATTTGGGGCATATATTGCCGCCAACGTATATCATTGTCCAAATATTGTTCCTTTAATAAACAAGAAACTACCCTCTTTATCCACTCGTATAGACATCAAAACCCATGGGCATGTTTTCTTTATTGCAATTGTAACCCCCCTTGCCCTTGCAATAGGGGACGTTGCATGATACCACTGGTTAAACATATGGCCCGGCATATTGGGTATACCCCTGTCCCTAAAATGGGTTTCTTGTATGAGGTCCGCAGCATAATGTTGCAGTTCCTGCCACAGACGACCCCTTTTATGCTGCGAGCATAGTCCCCTCACATTATATGACACCATTTTTAATGCTGTAGCCATCTTTCAGGGTACCAGCCATTTTCGTATTCTTTTTGTCTTTGGCCAGAGAGGAAAGAAAAAAAAAACCCACCCTTTTGACCTTGATAAGCATCCCCCCCCGAGATACTCCATTTAGTCCCTTACCCCGGAGCACCTCACCTATGTGGTACAGAGACCCTGGCACACCCCTTATACACCCCCTTACTGATATCAGTTTACAGGTCCCAATATATTGGGATCGTCCTAAATAGCCAGGTTGTCCCTGGCTATCCCCCTATTAAACTCCTAATCCCTTAACAGGCTTTCCTTTATATCTTAAGCTCTGCTGGCTGCATATTCCAAATTTCCCTTCCTTCCCCTCTCTCTCTCTTTTAAGTCATTGGACCATTAAATCTCTTAGTATACCAATCACCCTTAATGTTTTTTCCCTTGTCCCCTATGGGGGACCTGCTGCCACTGTTGTGGTCGTTGCATCGAGGTCTCTATTTTATGTGTCCTTCAATCTATAAAGTCTACCGGTGGGAGTTCCAACGTCTCAACAAAGAACTTCAGATTGTCTTTAGTGCGCAACGTTGCTGTTTTACCATTCCTAGAAGCCGTCAGACGGAAACCCCCAGCGGTAGTTTACCCCCATAGAGCGCATGGTTTCCAACAGGGGTCTAACTACTCTACGTTGATACATGGTCCTGCGGGTTAAATCTGGGTATAGTGATATGTGTGTGCCCTCAAACGCTATTTCAGGGTTCATACGGGCCATTCTCATAATGGTCTCCTTTATTGCGTATTTATGGACTCTACATATCATATCTCTAGGTTTATCCATGTTTGGGTTAATATATGTGGGGACTCTATGTATCCGATTTAACTCAATGTGTTCCTGTGCTGTGTCCCCCAAAATCTGCCCAAAATTTTTTAGGACCACAGTGGCTAACTCCCGTGATTCTATTCCCTCAGGTAGCCCTTTTATACGGATATTCTGCCTTCTGTCCCTATTCTCATAGTCATCTAACTGGTCCCTATAGGAGTTTAGGGCGTTTTCATGGTCTTTTATTGACACCTGTACTTCTGCCATTGCATGTCCCATTACTTCCTGCCTCTCTTCAACATTTTCTACTCTATACCCCAATGCTTGTGTGTCCTCTCCTAATTCCTCTACTGCTTGCATACATGATTGTTCTACTGCGTTGATTAATTGTTGAATGTCATTCTTTGTAGGAAGGGCTCTCAGCAATTCCCTAATCTCTTTAATGTCATTTGCTGTCGCACCCTCCATCCTATTGGGTACCAGGGACTGCCTTTGCTCCTCCCCCAGTAACAAATTTATGGGATTTATGGCTTGTATAGTTTGCGTATTCAATTCAGCTCCTTCCAGTCCAGGGCCACTGTTAGAAAGATCCACAATTTGATTTTCTTCTCACATAACCAGTCCTCTTCCATTGTCGGGGGTCCTTTCTCTACTGATCCCATGATTCTTTTTTGCAGTTGGTCCTCTGCCGCTATTTCGATTGGGGGGCTATCACTGGAAGTTCAACATGGCACCTCTTGGCAAAGAACTCTCTAAAGGTTCTGAAAAAAAATAATTGTTGCTCTACATAAAGATGGCCAAGGCCATAAGAAGACCTTGAAACTGAGCTGCATTATGGTGGCCAAGACTATACAGCGGTTTAACAGGAAAGGTTCCACTCAGAACAGGCCTTGTCATGGTCGACCAAAGAAGTTGAGTGCACATGCCGGCATCATATCCAAAGGTTGTCTTTGGGAAATGGACTTATGAGTGCTTTCAGCATTATGGGAGAAGTTGAAGGGATGGGGGTCAGCCTGTCAGTGCTCAGAACATACGCCACACACTGCATCAAATTGGTCTTCAGGGCTGTCATCCCAGAAGGAAGACTATTCTAAAGACGATGCACAAGAAAGCCCTCAAACAGTTTTCTGAAGACAAGCAGACTAAGGACATGGATTACTGGAACCATGTCCTCAGAGCCGCCATCAGGGGGGTACAGCCCACACACTTGTAAGGGGCCTGAGCATCTAGAAGGGCCCAACTGTCTGGCAGAGTTGGGAGAAAGCAGGGCGGGTAAATGAGAGCTCTGTGGCTGCGCTGGCTTTCAGAATGTGTGGGCGAATCATCAGCTGCTGCTGTTTCATTGAGCTGACATCGGGCTCTTTGCTGCCACCTCTGGTTAATTCCAGCATGTGCACCCATCGTGTATGCCGCACACGAGCTGGGACCAGGAACACCACCTAACAAGTAAGATCTGTTGTACAAGTAAACAGCGGGGTGGTGTGTCTGTGTACATGTGTGTGTGCCTGTGTACATGTGTGTGTGTGTGTACACATGTGTGTTTCTGTGCAAATGTGTGTGTGTGCCCTATATACACATGTGAGTGGGCTAAGAGCGTTCAGGTCGCTTGGAGGGAGGAGTCTAAGATGGCGCGAACCTCACACCAGGGCGGTTAGGGACGGAGCTCCGGGAGAGGTCCCGCAATGCAACGCTGTGATGGCCGAACATCAGGCTGCCCACCTAGTCACCTAGCCATCCTCCCGTCACTACCACAGTGCTCCCTGCACCTCTGCTGAGCGGCATTTCTGCACCCTCCTCCCGGCTGAAGTCATCCTAACTCACCGTCTAGCCGGTCTCCCATGCCGCCCTGACCGGGTCCTCGTCCTCGTCCTCACCCGTCCCCGCTCCTTCGGCACCCCTATTCGTGCGCCGCTGACTGCTGCTGTGTTGCGCTGCGCTGACCCCGTTCGCGATCCGTACACATGCACGTGACCAAGCAGCGCCTCTGCCTGTCTGCGGTCAGAGTTGATTGGATGCAGCAGGACTCACACGGCAGAGGTGCTGTCGGTGGGGGGTTCTGCTGGAAGAGAGGAGGAGGCGGTGGGGTGTTCCGGACATTTAGTCGTCCGGCTCTTTGGCCCCCGCTGGTGAAGGCTGCTGCGGGCTAGAGGCAAGGAGAGTGGACCAAGGGTTGGAGAAGGCAGGAAGGAGACAAATATCAGATGCAGTGCCCCAGGCAGGGCTGTAGAGCCCGGCGTGTCTATACAGCCGCACAGTGTAAAGTAAAGTTTGAAGAAGCCTAACTAATCACAGTTACTTCAAATGTGTAAGTATATAAACATGAAGCCGACCTGGAATATGTGCACGGGACCTGTGGACTGTGAGTAAGAAACCATCCTACTTCCCTTTTTTTTTTTTCCTGCTGTTTTTTTGAGTACTGATACAAACAAAATATGAGCTTCACTGCAATCAACTGAGACTGTTATTGGTTTGACTTATTTATCTGGGTGAAACAGTGTTGTAAGAAAAATTCCGCTACTTTGCGGCGGTGATCACATTTCACTATTACCAATCAATCTATATAGCAGTATTTATTTACTTAGCTACTACACTCTAACCAAACGCCACTATTATATGGTGATAGATGGTGATACGTGGACTGTGAGAACCGTGGACTGTGAGATATCTGGTCTGTGAGCAAGATAATATCCCGCCTAATTTCCTTTTTTTTTCACATTGAATTTATAAAACAAACATAAAGTGAGCCTCCTTTCGAACAGTGGAGGAGGAGACCTATCTGATTGTGAGGGGTGAAACGACGGTGTTATAAAAAAAAAAAAAAAACCCCTGAGCCCTCTGGAGCTACCTGGAGGGCGGCGGGGGCCACAGTTTATTTAGTTGTTTACTTAGCAATCTTTTTTTTCTCTGCTCTCTGTTATTACTCTCTCTCTCTCCCTAACATACGGGCGAGATCCACTGAGGAGAGTACCATATGGGGACACTCCGGAACAGTGCCGCTATAGTTGGCTGTAAATAAAGGATTGGGAGAATAGAGAGAAATATAACATATAGTAATACACTAAATACTTGCTACATAGTGTACCACATAGACTCTAGTCATAGAGGAACACCAGGTATCACTCCGTAAGGGCCCGTCCCCTCTCTCTCTCTCTCCCTTGAAAATTTGTACTTTATACACCCGGACCTTAAAGCGGAGAAGAATTGATATTCACCTATAAATTAAAGGAGAAGAGAAAAGGAGAGAGAGAAAACAAAAAAAAGAAAGAAAAAAAACCTCCTAAATAAACCTAGCTCCCTCACACTCTAATAACTCATCCTAATCATATAATAACTCCCTCCGCCGGGAGACAGTTAATATTAAACCAACTTTATCTCCAGCTGAGAAAACCTACAGATATGAGCACTAGGGCGAAGGGCGCCAGGGGGGGGAGTCTCTTCGACCCCCCGTCTGAGCCAAAGCCCAGGGCCAATGAGCATATATGTAACGCAGGGGATGAATGGGAGGGAGAGGGAGAAAAAAAAGACAAGACAAAACCAGCCCTAATCAACCCAAACAGCTCAGCAAACCCAGAAACCCAATCAGAGATAGCGATAGATTATGAAACGGCTACAACACTCGACGTAGAGGAACAAATATCAGTCTTGGCATTACCAACAAAAACTGAAATGCAGGAAATGTTTGCCGCCTTAGAAAAAGTGCTGTCAACACAAATGGAGAGAATGGAGAGAAATATGGGATTTATGTTGGAAAGATTGGAGGAAGCTGAAAAAAAAACAGACCACAACTTCAATACCATCAGAAAATTGGAAGCGGAATTATCAGAAATAAAAAAAGAGCAAAGGGAACACGCATATAAAGCAGAAGATCAGGAAAACAGAGACAGACGGAAAAACATTAGGATACGTGGAGTCCCCGACTCCTCACAGCCAGAAAACCTTCCAGAAATTATTTGGAAAATATGTAATCCAATACTTGACAGAGAAATAACACTCCCATTAAAAATAGAACGCGCCCATAGGATAAGGAGGCCCTGGGAAATCCCTCAAGACAAACCTCGAGACATCATAATAAGATTTGAAAGCTGGGAAGAAAAAAACCAACTATGGAAAAACCTGAGAGGGAAGTCCTCAATTAGATTTGAGGAACACAATATTCAAATATATCAAGATCTGTCACAATAGACACTCAGAAGAACAAGGAATCTGAAGCCACTATTACGGGAGTTAGAAGAACTAGAAATACAGTATAATTGGGGATTCCCGGCATGCCTCATAGCCAGAAAAGAGGGGGTTACGGAGAAGTTAAGATTCTTGGATGAAATACCTGAGTTTTGTCAAAAATTAGGAATTCCAATTCCAAGCAATTAATAAAGAAGGGAAGAGCCGAAAACAGAGGGGCGAGGGGGAGGGAGGGAGGGGGGGTAACAAATTACAGATACCTAACATGAATCATGTCTAGGGTCGCTAGGTACAGCGTTGTGGAGACACCGGGGTCCAGGAGCCCTTGACCACCTTGAGGAAATTCCCCTGGGCTCAGGGGAATAGAGGAGATGCCGAATTGTACTCCGCCTCAATACGGAGAGAGCACCCTTGCACAAAGAAGTGCAAGAGAAGATGCTCCGAAACATGACCTTAGGGTCAAGATTCCATCATGGGAAAGGGGGGTGGAAGATTGGGGGGGAGAGGGGCAGATGGGGTGGGGTTTGAGGTGGGGGAGGAAAAGAGAGGAAGAAATATAGGATCGGGCGACTACCAGAACACAACGAGAAGATGGAATAGTGAGGGAAAGACAAAAAAAGGAACAGAAATACGTACATGTCTAAGGTAAACCTAATTACTTACAACGTAAGGGGCCTTAGTTCTCCATGTAAAAGACACATGATCCTAAAAGAGATCGAGAGATTTTCCACTGACGTAGTTTTCCTCCAGGAGACACACATAACTCTCGATTCAAGAGTGAGTCTTAATTCTCGGGCAGTCCCAACATGGTACTACGGAGACTCCACGCAGAGAGGATCTAGAGGAGTCGCCATAGGCATAGTGAAAAGAATTTAAGTTTTTCATTTGAAGATAGGATAGTGGATCCTGAAGGTCGATATATGTTCCTAAGAGGTTTTTTACATGGGAAACGATACACGCTGGCCAATGTTTACTGCCCAAATAAACTCTCTCAGAAGTACTTAACAATGATCTTGAACAAACTAATGGATTTCAAACAAGGAAACGTGGTCCTAGCCGGGGACTTTAATTTCACCCTAGACCTACAACTAGATAGAATATCGACAGTTAACATAGGGAACACTAAGCAACAACAAATAGTGAGAAAAAAACTTTTTACGAATCAGTTAATAGATCCCTGGAGGGTTCTCAACCCAACTAAAAAGGATTATACATTCTACTCTACAGTACACAAAATGTACTCGAGACTAGATTATATAATGGTTGACCACGAAACCTTAGAGTATGTAGACAATGCCGCAATAGGGGTTGTGACAATTTCGGACCACGCCCCGGTTACGGTGACCATACACTTTCCAGAAATTGAAGAGAGAAGGGGACCCTGGAGATTAAATGAGGAGCTAATAGAGGACATAGAAGTCTCCGATATAATAAAAACAGACATAGACGAATACTTTAAGCTTAACAACACTCCTGATGTAAGTACAGCAACTATCTGGGAAGCCCATAAGGCTAGCATTCGAGGAAAATTAATTTCCATAGGAGTGGAAAAAAAAAGGATAGAGAAGCAAATAGAAACAGGATAATCAAAGAGCTACAAGACTTAGAAACTAAACATAAAAATCAAAAAAATTATAATAAAGTTTACCAGGAAATGTTAATGAAGAGGATCCAATTAAGAGACCTAATGGAGATTGAAACCAGGAACACATTTAAAAATTTCTTAAAAAGAAAGGTACCTCTGGGGGAACAAACCAGGGAGGTACTTGGCCAGGATTTCAAAAGAAAAGAGAAACTTAAACTACATAGAAAAAATAAAAGATCAGGAAGGACAGATGCGGTTTAGGACGTCCGAGATTGCGGAAGCTTTTCGGACGTACTACACATCACTGTACTCTATCAGAAAGGGCAAGACGCAAGAGGAAAAGGTAAATAGGGAAGAAAAAATACAGTAGGAGAATACTTACGCGATGCCAATTTACCAAAACTAACGCAGGAAATAGCAGAAACCCTAGAAGAGCCAATTACACAAACAGAAATTAGTCAAGCGATCCAAGGAACTCCAGGGGGGAAAAGCCCAGGCCCAGATGGACTGCCAATTAAATACTATAAAAAATTTAAAGAGTCATTAATCCCAGAAATGTGCACTTACTTTAATAAACTAGGGGGAATAGAAGAAGTAAGGAAAGAATCCCTTCTTGCTAATATCGCTATCATAGCCAAAACAGAAAAAGATAAGACCCTCTGCTCTAACTACCGTCCAATTGCATTATTAAATGCTGACATAAACATCTTTGCAAAGATATTGGCAACAAGGATAAAACCGTATATGCCTGACCTAATAAGTTCAGACCAGACGGGATTCGTAAGAGGCAGAGAAGGGAGGGACAATTGTTTAAGAACACTCTTATTGCTCCAAGAGGACAAAAGGGATGGACCCCCAGCCGTACTCATGTCGTTAGACGCTGAAAAAGTGTTTGACAGAGTCGACTGGGGGTTTATGATGGAGACTCTAAGAAGTATAGGATTGGGCCCTAGATTTATGAAATGGGTAGGAAATCTATACAAGTCCCCTACGGCAAAAGTAAAGGTAAATGGGAGGGTATCTTCGGCGATAGAAATGATGAACGGAACAAGACAGGGATGCCCGCTCTCCCCCCTCCTATATGTAATAGCTTTGGAACCATTGCTGTGCAAGATAAGGAATAACCCAGATATAGGGGGGGTGAGAGTAGGAGAAGAGGAACAGAAGTTGGCAGCATACGCCGACGATGTCCTCTTGTATGTGACTAAGCCCAAAATATCAATCCCTAACATATTAGAGGAAATAGGAAGATATGGTAGACTCTCTAATTTCAAAATAAATCTAGTAAAAACTGTAATTATGAATATAGGAATTGAACAAAAGGAGGAGGAGGCTCTATGTAAAGCATTCCCCTTTACGTGGGAACAAAAATCATTCACTTACCTAGGGGTAAAAATAACTCCCAAAGTAGGTGGCCTCTTTGAGGCAAACTACATCCCCCTACTCAATGAAATAAGACGAGATGTTAAAAACTTAACCCACAAACAGATTTCCTGGATGGGGAGGATTAATTTATTTAAAATGATAGTTCTACCAAAGATAATTTATAAATTTCAAATGCTTCCAATAAACGTCCCACAAAGTTTTTTTAAGGTAATAAAAACTATAATTTCAAAATTCATATGGCACGTTAAAAAACCTAGAATAAACTATGCAACCCTAACCCGGGGAAAAAGAAGAGGTGGACTGGCTCTCCCCGACATAAACACACTACCAGTTCCAATAAGAGATGATATAGCATAGAATTCAATAGAAAAACTTTGCACCCGGGGAGAACCACTACAACACGGAATTGCGGCGATCTACAAAATTCTTACAGAAATAGGGACAAAAGATACACTACAAAGCATAGAGGCATGGGAGAAAGAAATCGGATAAAAGATAGAAGAAGCGCAAATGACCAGAGCGACATTCAACTACGCAAAAGATATAACAACAGTAGAAGCCAACTATAAATGCATGATGCGATGGCACCTGACACCTGTTAAACTTAACAAAATATCCCCAGCTAATTCCCCCCTTTGTTGGAGGAAGTGTAATCAAGCAGGGACCGCACTGCATATATGGTGGGATTGCCCGAGAATCCGGGAATACTGGAATGAGATCCTCAAACTAATAGTGGAAATCTCCGGAGAAAAGATCCCGTTAGATCCCTTGACCTGTCTTTTCCATAGACAAGGTCTAGTAAAAGGGGAAAAAAATATGCCTCGACATTGGTCCCAGTGCTGTTAAACGCAGCAAAGGGATTGATCCCGAAATTCTGGCTTCACCCACATAAACCACCCCTAAAAGAATTCATACACAGGGTTGATCATATCGCAGAGATGGAGTATCTAAGAAGGGCCGATCTGGGAGAGGGGGAGGGAGGAAGAGGCGGAAGGACCTGGGACCAGTGGAGAAACTATAAAACATCTGAAAAATTTACTCTAATACTATCAGAAATAAACCAGTAAATGCTTTCGATCCGATCCAATAGGGTAAAGAGGGGTGAAGTTAAGGGGGGGGGGGTATAAATAGGGGGGGGGAATAAATACAAAAAAAAAAAAGAGACCCAGGGAGGTAGAGGCTGAGGGGAGTAACGGGAGTCTATAACCCAATAAGAGCCAAATATCATGTGTATGCGCAATCACCTGTAACTATACCTTTGCTTTAAAAAAAAAAAAAAAAAAAACAAGAAATAAAAAAGAGATAAAATAATCAAAATACATTGAATCAACCACAAATGATGCAAATCCGAGGTGGAAATATGAAGGGCGGAACAAAGATGAACCCCCCCAACACCTCAAAACTCTGGGTTAAGCCTGATGTGGTTAAAAAAAACAAAAGAAAAAAAAAAAAAAGAGCGTTCAGGTGTGAGGGGGGCTACTAATCCTTAAAGCGTTACTAAAGGAATTTTATTTTATTTTTTTTAAATAACAAACATGTCATACTTACCTCCACTGTGCAGTTTGTTTTGCACAGAGTGGCCCCGATTCATGCCTTCTAGGGTTCCTCGGCGGCTGTCTCTGGTCCTCCCCGCAATTAGTCACCACAGTCATGCGAGAGCTCGCATGGTGGTCACTAATTGCGGGCATTCTCCCGTGATACAGCAAGCGGTCCTAGCCACTCACTGTATCACTCGGCCCCGCCCCTTGGCATGCCGCGTCACTGGATGTGATTGAGAGCAGCACCAGCCAATGGCTGCGCTGCTCGCAATCCATCGGCTCTAGCCAATCAGCGGCCAGGATGAGCGGTGAAGAGGATCGCGGCACCGCACGCGGGACTTTCGAGGGGCCAGTTAAGTATAAAGGGGGCTCGAGGGGGAGGGGGCAGTATCGGATGTTTTTTCACCTTCATGCATACATAGATTGCATTAAGGTGAAAAAACATTTTCTTTTACAACTCCTTTAAAATTATTAAACTAAGGTAGATCACTGCAAAGGACTGTGCACATGGCCTAACTAATTTATAAGCTAAAAGGAGAATATTTTAATCACAGAGCAAAGCAACATCACTTTTACTTCACTCTAAACATTGTTAAGAAAAGAATAGGAATCCAACATCCTTTCTTCCCAGGTATCTTTATCATTGTTTCTTCACATGCTTCAAACATACTTTTAACAGACCAGTTTACTACATCTTTATTCACCACAGCAGGTTGCGATGCAGTGTATTATGTCGCTATGTTCCATGCTGAAGAAAAGTATAGCGTGCTCTTGTGTGAAAATATCCTTGTCTATGTGTTGGAACTGTCCTGGACATGTAAAGGAGCTCTTATAGACATAGACTTCTCTATTATCCAGTTTCTCTATCAGTTTTCTTCATGTTATAGAAAAGCTTTATTTTTCAAACATTGAATTTGCAGCCTACTACAGTTAATTGGTTGTCTTGATCTGTAAAGGTTTTTCAGCAATTGAAAATACTGATGGAAAAAGATTGAAAGCCCGATTTATTGAGTACAAGGATTTAATTAGAAAATGTACTGACACAATTCCCCTTGTGAGTGTCTTTAGAAAAGGCTAGCAATGGATCTTTCCCCAAGGTTGCAGGAAAGAAAAGCTTTACATGTTTCAGGTGAGGTGATGACGAATGCAAGCCTTTATTTCTATTTTATGGTTTGTCTCATCTCTGCAAGGAAAATGGATGGTCTAAAATACCCATACATGCTAGATGATGTGTCAGTATAACACGTTTGATTGCATACTGCACAGTATAATTGAACATAACTCTAACTTACAGTACAATTTATATGTAACTATCTTGGTATTTTTCCTTAGTGATAACTCTTCTGATAAGTGTCACTCATATCTTCTGGACTGATTTTCATTGTTTGATGATTTTTATCACAGATATGCCACTGTCCTCGTACTAACAAAATACACCATGATTACTGTGCCACAAGTGAGGCCTTAGGCCGCGTACACACGACCAAGAAACTCGTCGGGCAAAACTCATCGTTCTCCCCGTCGAGTTCCTAGTTCGGCAGTCAAAAAGCTTGTCGAGACAAATTTTCCCATTGAACAACGTAGAAATAGAGAACATGCTCTCTTTTTGGCTCGACAAGTTTTTCGACGGGTTTCTCAGGGAAAAGTGTACACACGACCGGTTTTCTTGGCAGAATACGTCTTCCATCGAGGTTCTTGCTAGATTCTGCCGAGAAAATTGGTCGTGTGTACGCGGCCTCATACACACGAACGGTTTTCTTTCACAGAATCCATCAAGAAACTTGGTGGCAGAGCACTAATTACTGTATAAATGTGACTGGCATTGAAGGGGTTAACACTAGGGGGTGAGGAAGGGGTTAAATGTATTGCCTGGGTGTGTTCTAACTGTGTGGGGGGAGGGGGGTGACTGGGGGCAGGTGACCGATGCTGTGTCCCTATGTACAAGGGAAACAGCATCTGTCTCCTTTCCCTGACAGGACGTGGAGCTCTGTGTTTACACACAGAGCTCCACGTCCCTGCTCTGTCACTGCCGATCGCGTGTACCTGACAGACATCGCGGCCACCGGGTACACACATCGAATCCTCGGTGATGCGACGGGACTGTTTTTCCCCGCCGCGCGCCACCCAGTGGGGAATTACAAATACATCACGTCCAAAGATGTGACCCCGGCGCCTCAGGTCCGCGCTGTTGATGTATTCTGTCAATAGCGCGGGACCTTCAGTGGTTAATGATTGATAGGTATTTACATAAACTTATGGAGACCAGGAGTTACTACAAGGAAGGAACAGCCAGATACTTTCAACAAAGTGGATGTGGTGGGTGGCAGGTGGCATTCTATACTGATTGCGATAACACACAGTTAGTTATTCAACCAAATGCCTGTTACAATTTATGTTGTCCAAGTGTGGTTTTAAGGGGGTGGTCGTATTGAATAAACTTTTAAAACAATATCACGCTATTTGGAGCCTTTTTTTAAATGACTAAACCAACTTGGGCTATGAGCTGTTTGAGATAACCGGACCAAACGGGAGACACCTGGTGTGTTTAAGGCTTTTGAATTACATCCTTTTGGTGAGTGTAAACCCCTAGGGGAGTGTGTTTCACGTGGTCTGGACTCTGGTGGGCGGTATATGCCTATCAATTATTAAGTAGAGCCCTTCACCTATCAAATGAACTGTCTCATCACATATCAACATACTATTGATTTTTCATATGTTTTTACATGTAAATGCTGGTCAAACTTCATTTATTTGATTGTCATGCTGCATATACATTATATATATATGTGTGTTTTATATATATATATATATATATATATATATATATATATATATGATTAGGGATGCACCGATAGAGCAGCCGAAAATAGCGTTTTTGGGTCCCTGCCGAAACACATTAAAATTGCCGATAATGAATGCCCTCTGTGGGCGGTACCATTTAGTCTAGGAGGGGGCGCAGTTCTTATACACACGCAGACCACAAGACACATGCTGGCCGCCAGACCAGTACAGAGCGTGGGCAGCGGCAGTGGCACTGTACAAATTGTGTGCCGACTGACGATTGCGCTCCACCGGAGTCCTCCTAACTACATTTCCTCATTTTTGACTCCTCCTATGGGGGAGGCTCTTGGTGTAGTACAGCGGCGTGGACCGCGTGACGTCACGGCCAGAGGCGCGGGAGGACTCGGAGTGCTGGGCAGGGAGCTGTGTCGGAGCTGCCTGTGACACAGTCAGACTAGTCACACTGCCTGCCTAGGAGGAACCTAGCAGTGTGCTCTGCTAAAAAAGTAAGCACTAAGTTAGAACTTAGATCATGTGAAATGGCTGGATTCGGGGGGGTGGGATGAGCAGCACTTTCTTAATAAAAAAATGGCAGATAAAAAAAAAAAATATGCCATTTTTTCACAGTGGCACAGTGAGACTGGAATTGATATTTGTGTTGGTAGTCAGAGAAGGCAAGCATGGCTCAATAACACACAACTGTTTTTTTTTTTTTTTTTTAAACTGACTACCAAAAAAAACATTAATTACAGCCTCACTGTGCCATCACATGCAGACACTGTGCCATCACATGCAGACACTGTGCCCATTAAACACAGCCACTGTGCCCATCAAACGCAGCCACTGTGCCATCACATGCAGCCACTGTGCTAACACACATTGCCACTGTGCCCATCAAACGCAGCCACTGTGCCCAATTTTTATTTTATTTTTTATGAAATCGGGGGGGAAAAAAGAAAAATAATTTTCGGTTTCGGATTGTTTTCTTTTTAATTTTGGTTTTGTTTCGGTTCTGAAATTTCCATTTCAGTGCACCCCTAATATATATGTTTTTTGGGGAACTTCATTTTTCCTGAGCGCAGAGCAGTGCAATTAGGCCTTTTAGACACTGAGATTATTAATGATGTATTTTATATCTGTTTATTATTGATGAAACATCTGTTTATTCTCCCTTTTTTAATATATTTATTAAAAAATGATCCCACATACCCCCCTTAATCAAATGCACGTACACAATTAAAACAATAAAAAACCTTCAAGCATGGTACAGGTCTATTAGTGTGTTCTGGATAAATGCCAGTTGTCAATCCGTCAGGATACACTCACGGTTGTTTCACACAATAGCGTTCACACTGCTTCAGGGTTAAGTGCTGGGTTACAATCCTGACGTTTCGTCCAGTAGGACGTTTTCAAAGGATCTTTTGAAAAAGTCCTAATGGACGAAATGTCAGGATTGTAACCCAGCACTTAACCCTGAAGCAGTGTGAACGCTATTGTGTGAAAACTTTGTGTAAAAACTTTATTGTTTTAATTGTGTACGTGCATTTGATTAAGGGGGGTATGTGGGATCATTTTTTAATAAATATACAGTATTATGCTATGGAAGCACTCTCTGTTGTTTATTATTCACATGATTTTGAGACGTACCCAGACCCAGCATCTGCATAAAGAGATTCAGAGAAGGAGAAAGTATCTTAAAGTGGTGTGAAAGGTCGTTTTGATCTTATCCCTGTGGTAAGCATATGCCCATAAGGGGTTGTTTGATGTCACGCGGTGATTTAGTGGTGGTGTGATAAGAAGACTTCTGGCATCCTACTCATCTGTAGTGCACATCCCTATCCTCTGTGAACTCTCTTCAGTCTGGCATTTATTTGGATTGCATTCCATGTAGTTCTCACTTTATTGCGAGAATTTAAGCGCTGCTGCGACATTTATTTGGACTCTTTTTGTGATTCCTTTAATTTTCGCTTGTTTATACATACCATTCCCATTTTAAGTGGCTGCTAATGTACATCTTTGTAATTCTTTAACCATTATTACATAAGGTATTATAATTATTAATTGTTCCTATACCACTTTATACCTATTTCCAGTCATCCTTAGCGCTGGGTGGTGCTTATAAGGGAGGGCCAACTATAGCATTGTGGTTTCAGATTGTTTCTCAGACATACCGACACCACGCTGCCCAGCACCTACTTTGATGTAAGTATAAATTGCCACAACCTTTCCTTGTTTCTCCCTATCACCTCTCATCACTATTTGGACTTCCTTAATAGTCCTCTTTGCTGTTCTCTCTGTGTACTCTGATACTTTACTACTTTTTATCCTGGACACATGTGGCTGCCTCCAGCCCCTCTTTACCCCTTTTCCTTTTCCCCCCTTCCCTCCCCTTTTTTATCCTTATTTCTATTTATTGTTATCCCTTTTACCCTTAGGCCGCGTACACACGATCAGACATGTCTGAAGAAACATGTCCGATGGACCGTTTCCAGCGGACCAGGCTGAAGTTGTCTGTTGGTCTGATGTGTGTACACACCATCGGACAAAAATCCCCTTGGACCAGAATGCGGTGACGTAGAACACAACGACGTGATGAAAAAACAAAGTTCAATGCTTCCAAGCATGCGTCGACTTGATTCTGAGCATGCGCGTGATTTTGGTCCGATGATTTTGTATACTAACCATCGAACATGTCCGAGGGACAGGTTTCCAGCGGACAGGTTTCTAAGCATGTCTAGAAACTTTTGTCCCCTGAAAAACGGTCCGATAGGCCGTACACACGATTGAACATGTCCGCTGAAACTGGTCCGCTGTGTACGCGGCCTTAGAGAGTTTACCTGGATCGGTCAGTCCCCACTCTGTGATCCTTGTGGGCACCAATTTACACAGTGTTGGAGGAATAATCCACCTAGCTTTCATGCAATCCACCTTCCTACTGCCTATATTCTGAAAAGTGTTGGGAATCTTTCTGTGAACATCATTCCTGGCTTGGTCGTATACTACAAGATCAACCCAGGGTTCCAGATGTATGGCCTAAATGGTATCTGTTTTTGGAATGTATTGTTGTCCATAATTTTTGCTTTTAACTCTTTGTGACTGTGATCACAATTTTACTACTTTGCAAATAACGTTTTGCTGATTTTATCATACTCTATCTTATAATAATTAAAAATCTGTCTGAAAAGTCCAGTTGGGGCTATTTTCTCCATATTTTGCATTTGTCAAGTGCCTTTGACACCCCCGCACAGCACATAATAATCACCACAGCACCAGAAAATTATCACTGCCAGGGTTTGCAAGGGGGCAGAGGACTGAAGACTAAACAAAGAACAGCCAACATGACAAAGGAAAACTTCTCATTCAATGTAAGTACTGTCCCTTGTGCTGAAAATAAGGTAAGCCTAAAATGAAAAATCATTGGGCCAGATTCACATACACTTAATATTGCGCTGCGTAATCGAAATACTCTATGCTGCCGTATTTTACCAGGCTCTACACCGAATCCTGGTAGATTTTTGCCCGTACGCTACGGCGGCGTAGTCTATTTCTCGCCGCGTAATCGAAATACGCGATTGGGGGGCGTGAAGCATTTAAATTAAGCGCGTCCCCGTGGCGATCGAACTGCGCATGCTCCGTTCAGAAATTTCCCGCCGTGCATTGCGCGAAATCACGTCGTTACGTCATTCGTTGTTTGAGTAGCGGCGTTTACGAACATTCCTATTCCCAGACGACTTATGTAAAAAATAATAAAGGACGTCGGAAAACTTAGAAATTTGACGCGGGAACGACGGCCATACTTAACATGGGCTGTCTAATATTAGAGCAGCAAAAAGCTGGTATAGTGTTACGCAAATAAAAGATGACTAAAGGTGCCGTAAGAGATTGCGATAGAAGATCGTAATTTCGGGGATCGCCGGCAAAAGCCCATTTGCATACCCCGACGCTGAAAACGACGGGAAGTCCACCCAGTGGCCGCAATTTTATTGCAGCGTAGATCCGAAGGCGTACTAACACGTAATCCAGTCGAATTGAAGCCCGCAGCCGTCTATTCATGGTTTGAGGTTTTCGACTAGCTAGAAAACGCGCGTAATTTGAAATTACTCCAGTCTAACACCAGTTAGACAGGCGTAATGGCTCTGTGAATCTGGCCCATTCTTTCCACTGGAATACTCAGAGTGAGTATGTAAAGTGAGACCATCTGGTCCTGGGGCTTTTCTCAGTTACATGTACTTAATTGCTTTGTGAAATTTTGCGTCTGAGATAGGAGACCTTGACTACCTAAACATACCCTATTTTCCCCCCAAAATTAAAGGAGACCTTGGAGTACCTGATTATGCAAAATACTATTATGCAGCACAATTGGCTTAATTGACTAAATACCATGCCACCAAAAAAATATTGTTATGGGTAGCATTGGAGTCAGTAGACTGTGATCGCCTTTCCACTGCAAATCTTTTTATGGCTTACCCCCCTCAATAAAAAATTATCCCTACACCAAGCATAGCCTTTCCATTTGGGATAGATTGAAAATTTGTTTCGCATTCCAATCCTGACAAAACCCTCTTCTTTCATTTCTTCATAACCCTTCCTTCTACCTGGCCTTGTCTTCCCCAACATTATTCTCAGCATGGTCTAAAGCAGGTCTAACACAAATCCACCAATTCTTTCAATCCTCTAATATAATACCCTTCCTAACATTATGCGAACAACATACAGAAACCTTCAGATATCTTGAAATCATTTTTTTTTTTTTAATCCAATACAAACCTCCAGACACTACACCCCATAAATTATCTGTTTTCGAACAAAGTTGCAAATCGGACCAATACAGCCGTGGACTAATCTCAGATCTATATGTCCAATTACTTTCACATACAACTTCCACTCCTCCATCCTACATCATACATAGGAGACAGATCTTCACCTCCACTCAGAGGACCTGGATTGGGCTCAGATTTGGCAAGCAACCAAATCAGCCACACCAAATATAGTAGCCCTTGAGACAAATTATAAAGTTCTCACTAGATAGTATTTAGTTCCTGCCAGAATCGCTAAATTTAACCACCAATACCCCACCGACTGCTTTCAAGGATGTACATCAAGTACACACATACACATTTGGTGGGAATGTCCCATAGCCAACTAATTTTGGACAAAATAATTCAAAATTTGTTATACTATATTCAAGACTACTTTACCGCCTGATCCTACTGTAGTACTATTAAACAATAAGCCCCAAATCTTAGCTATTACTCTTTGTAACTACAGCGGCTAAACAAACCATTGCAAAAGCATTGAAAAACAACTCTCGTTGCATACAATCAGGTAAACAAAGAGTGACACAAGCTATGATCCACGCAAAGATTGAAACACCCTTTCTAGACAAGATACCCAAATTTGATGCTGCAGAAAGCCCGTAAGCAGACTTCTGACCACATCACAGACAAACTGACTTGTGAGATCGGGAGATAGGCCAGAAAACTGCTGAGCTGGAAGAGAGGGTAGGCGACCTGGAGAACAACAGACAGAACTATATTGCTGAATTTGAGAACCTCAAGGAAGAAAACTTGGTGTTACAATCACGTTTAGAAGACTGTGAGAACAGGGACCATTGTTCAAACCTGCAGATCAGGGGGTTCCCTGAGACTATGCTTGACTTGCAAGCTACTATGATGGCCCTGTTCCATTAGCTGCAACCTGCCATCCCTGTTGAAAGACTGGAAATGGACAGGTTACACAGGGCCCTAGTCCAACGCAAAACTAACGGTCCTCCTAGGGACATAAAAGCTATATTCCATTACTACCGCAGGAACTTACAGCAGCCAGGGGGAAGGATACACTGTTCTTTCAGGGATACACTGTCCTTTCAGGGACACACATATCAGATATTTGCTGATCTTTTCCCACTCACAGTGGTGAAAAGATGCACTCTGAAACCGCATCTCCAGATCCTTCAATGCCAACAGATCCCATATACCTGGGCATTGGAATTTTCACTTTGTTTTACACACCTGGAGACCAAATATGTTTGTCACACCGCTGAGGAACTACAGACAGCCCTGCAAGACCTGGGCATTCTAGACCATACCCAAAGCTGGGATTCTTCTTGCAGATGATCAGCCTCCTGCTCCCCACAAAAATCATAAGCTGTGGGTTAATATCCCACCCATCAGAACCTCTACAAATGTGGTTACATCGACAACACTGCAGCATCCACTGGGACTCCATGGCATAGGCCTGCCCACGGGGTGTACCGGGTGTGCCCAGGCACACCCTACTCATCCCTGTGCTCTTGTTTTGTGCTGACTCAGACTGCCTGCAATATGTCCCTATAACTCATTCACCAACACAGCCAGTACCTGGGGTCGGGTCCGGCTGGCAAAAACAACTGTATGCTGCTGCAGGCGCTGGCAGAGTGATCCACAACTGCACTCCGCCCCCCCCACTCCGGCTTTCTCTACCTTAGAATCAGCATACTAGCCTGGATAGCGGCAGGCGAATGGCTTCAGGCAGCCTGCTAGATCAAGGTGAGTGAGAGAGACAGCACTGAGCAGGGCAGCGTGTGGGCAGATGATGCATAAAAAAAAAAAAATAGTCAGCCAACCAATTGATGAACCTTACCCCTGGGCCCTGGCTTGTTTGCTGCCTTTTTTGCTGACAAGCCAGGGTTCATATAGTTTTAATTGTATATTTAATATATATATATTTGTTTTTACACATATATATATTCTACAAAAAAATCAATATCAATATCAACAAAAAAGTGCGTATTTATTTATATATATAGATATATACTACATGTCTTTGGTTTAAAAAAATAAATCCCAAGTGTATATTAACCACTTCCCATATACCCACAGCCTTAAATATATGGCGGATGGAAAGCAGTGCCAAATGTGGGTTAACGTACCTGTATGTCAGCCTACATTGGAGCAGTGGTGGCTGGTGCTCACATTTTTTTTTTTTTTGGGGGGGGGGGGGGCACAAACAAACTGAAAAAAAAACATCAATTGCAGCCACTGTGCCCATAAAACACAGCTACTGTGCCCATCAATTGCCACCACTGTGCCCATCAAACGCAGCCACTGTGCCCATTAAATGCAGCCACTGTGCCCAGCAAATGCAGCCACTGTACACATTAATTTCCGCTACTGTGCAATCAAACGCAGCTACTGTACCCATCAATTGGTGCCAGTGTGCCCATCAATTGCTGCTACTGTGCTTATCAATTGTGAAAAAACTTGTCTAGTGAACTTAAAAATGAAAATAAGTACAGATAGCACAAACAGCGCTAATGTGTAGTGGATCCACACAAGTGAACTAAGTAAATAAACAATAAATGACACAAATAGTGTATAAATATAAAGACCCGTGAATAAAAAAATGAGTCTAAAGGTAAATAGTTCATAAAGTGTCTGAAGCAATCTTTAATGTAGCCACGCCCCCGACATGTTTCGTCATAGATTTGACTTAATCATGGGATTCCCATGATTAAGTCAAATCTATGACGAAACATGTCGGGGGCGTGGCTACATTAAAGATCTTTTGACCAACGTGGAATTACCTGCATGAGATTCTCTATGCGAGTGACCAGCGTTTGAGGATACTATATACATTTTTTCCCAATTAAGAGGAGGTGTTTAAGTGAAGGGGAAGCGGTGAGATACACCTGGTTTACTTTTCTGGGTCCGCCGTGACCACAGTTTTTCAGCCTGTGAACATCAAGGAAGTTTATTTGGAATTTTACACGGTTGTTTTTGGAATTTGCTTTTGTGAGTGCAACCTTTGTAGGTTCATGTGGTGTGTCAATAAATTGTTTTAACAATATCACACTATTATACTTTTTTGTTTTCGTTCACGTATGCTGATCTCACTTCTACAATTTTGGATATGAATCCTGACCACTAACTTGAGGATTGTATTACATGCCTGTATGCCAAACACGTGAGTGTTAGGCTACGAGTTCTGGTGAGTGGCCAATCATATTGGTGGAGGAGTGTTCATTACACTGGTGTGGTGGAGGACTATTCGTAGGAGATATTCAGAAGATTGCTTCAGACACTTTATGAACTATTTACCTTTAGACTCATTTTTTTATTCACGGGTCTTTATATTTATACACTATTTGTGTAATTTATTGTTTATTTACTTAGTTCACTTGTGTGGATCCACTACACATTAGCGCTGTTTGTGCTATCTGTACTTATTTTCATTTTTAAGTTCACTAGACAAGTTTTTTCACTATTTCCTTTATTTAACACAGCTGCTGCGAACGTCTTTGCTAATTTACTCCTTGGCGCAGCGGTAGTAACCATCAGGGCGCATTTATTTTTGGTTACTATCTGTTTTTCATTCTGTGCTTATCAATTGCAGCTACTGTGTTCATCAATTGCTGCCAGTGTGCTCAACAATTGCCACTACTGTGGCCATCAATTGCTGCCAGTGTGCCCATCAATTACTGCTACTGTACCCATCAACTGCTGCCAGTGTGCCCATCAATTGCCGCTAATGTGCCCATCAATTGCAGCCAGTGTGCCCATCAATTGCTGAAACTGTGCCCATCAATTGCTGCCACTGTGCCCATCAGTTGCCAGTGTGCCTATAAATTGCTGACACTGTGCCCATTAAAAGCTGCCAGTGTGCATCCCCCACCTGCTCAACACTTACAGTACCTGTTTTGGTGGGGCAGCGGGTCATGGCGGTGGTGTCCTGCACGCTCCTCTGTGTCTTCTCCCGTCCTCTGCTATGATATCATAGCGCATGTCATTTCAGACAATCAGGTGACATTTAACAGACCCGAGCACCTGATTGGCTGAGAGGCGGTTCAGTGTTAGGATAGTGAATATTCATTTGCTTTCCTAATACAGCGCTAAATGAACTGCGAGCGCCCTCTGTTCACCTTTTTAGATGCCTATTAGAGCCTATGGCTCTAACCAGATGCATCCAAAAAAGACCCCACCACTGCAATTCAGGTGCCCAGTGCCCGAAAAGGGGCCAGGCACCTGAATAGGGGGTGGAAGTGGCGACCATAGATAGATTGATGCAATGCATGAATGCCCTTTATGGACGCACCACCACTGCATTGGAGACTCCTGCGTGGCTCACAAAGTACGCAACTGGGAGCCCTGTGATCGATGTGTGGCCTGGACACAGTGAATCACATTACCGCTGGTCTTGTACCATGTGACTGCTGTGTCCAATCACATAGTAAATAATGCAAACTGAAATCAATGCATACGGCACCTGTCACCTGTCCCAGTGGCTCCAGTGATCACAATAAAATACTATACACCATACCAGCACCCCGATCACTGTCATACCAGCATCTTTATCACTGCTATACCCCGTACCAGCATCCTGATCACCATTATGCTCCATACCAACATCCTGATCACCACCATACCCTGTATCTATACCCCACACCAGTGCCATGATCAATGCCATATCAGCATCCTGATCGCTGCCATACCCCATACCAGCGTCCTGATCATCACCATACCCACGCCATGATCATCATCATAACCCATACCAGCATCCTGATCAATTGTAATATAATATATATATATATATATATATATATATATATACATACATACAAACACACATACATACACACACAGACGCACGTGTGTTTGAGCTTTGGTTTGAGGTGCACACCCTAATGCAATAGGCTGCACACGCCTATGCTCCATGGACTGACTTCACCCAAGCAACAACAGGCGGTTTCTACAGATCCTCTCTTACGCTTCTATTATAATTTTACTGATAACTTTTATACAATAGTTTTCATTTTATGTTTTGTACAATGATGACCCATTCTGTATTCATTTTAGTATTGCAGTAAAATGATCTCATGTTGTCACCATTATATTGTAACTGTATTTAGTATGATTCATCATCCACTTTTATATCTTTTTGTTATAACCTGCCATTGAATTTTATGCATCAATGTACAATTTGCTAGCTTTTTTTTCAGCCATCAATCACCTGAAAGGTATGACATGTCTTGCATTACTATTACCCATTTGCCATCAGCACCTTTTGTATTTGAATTCTGGTTCTAATAAAAATGCTTTTCCCCTCCAGCTGTGAAAATATATAGGAATTTCCAACTTACAAACTGAACTTTCCTTTCTGCCTTTTCAAAGTAGATTCATGCAGATTTTGTTTAAAATTCTAGTAGTAGCGAGGCTTGCATAAGCTTGGACTTATCATTTCCTTTAATACAGCAGAAGGGGGATATTATACTGTATATAATGACTGTATATTGTGTATACCCCCCCTCTCCTTTGCCCCTTTACTATGATTTTTCTATGGAAGAATCTCTGATGTTTGCTCTTATTTGGTCTGGGAGCTGCATTGTACACTGGTTCTTGGAATTGTAGTGCTGAATGTTAACTATGTTCTAAGGTTGTATTCTATTTTTCCATGTGAAAAACCGTTAATAAAAAGAATTTACAAAAAAAGATATGTAAAAAAAAAAGCAATGTATTTTAATTTGCAAACAACCATTACACTAGAAAACAAAACATAATTCATTTTACACAGAAGACCCTCCAAAAGCTGCCTCTTTAGCACTCAAATCCAAATCCCTCTGTTTCTTTACCCAACAAGCTGGAATGGGCGCATATACATACAAAAACATAGAGGCCCGGATTCACATACATCGGCGCATATTTATGCCGCCGTAGCGTATCTCTTTTACGCTACGCCGGCGCAGGGCGGAGAGGCAAGCATGGAATTCACAAACAAATGCTACCAACTATGCGCTGGCGTACCGTATATTTCGTAGGAGTAAGCCGGCGTAAGTGGAAGTAGGTGGAAGTGGGCGTGATCCATGTTAAGGAAGCGTGACTCCATGCAAATGATGGGCAGGGCACCACACAAGTACTTAAAATGAACTGCGCATGTGTCGGGACATGGACGTATCCCCGTGCGCATGCGTACAACCACGTCGGAATAACTGCCTAAGATACGTCGGATCACTGTGTAAGCCGTGAACGTAACTTACGCCCAGCCAGACCCACGTCCGCCCATATTCATAGACGTCCTATGTACATTACCTAGGCTTGTGTTCCCTGGTCCATACCATTGCATGGGTTGCGCCTCATCTATGGGGAATAACTTTACGCCAAACGTAAAACTTATGCAAACCGCTTAAAGCATGCGCCGGGCGCAAGTACGTTCGTGAATCGGCGTATCTCCCTTATTTGCATATTTGAATAGAAAATTAATGGGAAAGCCGCATGCATCCAGCGTAAATATGCGCCCACTCTACACTGGCGTAGGCAAGTTACGTCGGTGGGATGAAGCCTATTTTTAAGCGTATCTTAGTTTGTGGGTCCGGCGCACAGATACGACGGCGCATATTTGCAGTTACGTGGCGTATCTGGAGATACGTTGGCGTAAGTGCTTTGTAAATCCGGGCTAGAATTTCCAGGCTCAAACTTACCGACCAATCAGCAACCAACCAAATTCACCTGTCTAACTGTGTGCATTAAAAACAGAGGTAAGTTTGAGCCTGGATATTCTATGTTTTTGTATGTATATGCGCCCATTCCAGCGCTCCTTATTGTATAGACCAGTCATAGGTAGGGGCAGTGACTTTTGTTTGTTGTATTTATGTCATTGTGGTCAGGGAGCACACTGGCACCTTTGCTTCCATGTGCTGAGTGTGCAGTGTGCTTTTGCCCCTTTAATGAGGGTTGGGCTACCTCCAGTCACCTGCCCCTTATCTATCCATCAGCAGTCATGTGCTCCTACTGAGAAGACATAAAATGCAATGTTATAGTTAGGACTGCAGTAAACAGAGCGCATTGACGGGGCCTGCAGCTTACACATACATTTGCAAATGCGTGCAACTAAACCTCTGTTTTTTAACGCACACAGTTAAGACAGGTGAATTTGGTTGATTGCTGATTGGTCGGTAAGTTTGAGCCTGGATATTCTATGTTTTTGTATGTAAATGCACCCATTCCAGCGCTCCTTATTGTATAGACCAGTCATAGGTAGGGACAGTGACTTTTGTTTGTTGTATTTATGTCATTGTGGTCAGGGAGCACACTGGCACCTTTGCTTCCATGTGCTGAGTGTGCAGTGTGCTCCTGCCCCTTTAATGAGGGCTGGGCTAGCTCCAGTCACCTGCCCCTTATATATGCATCATTAGTCATGTGCTCCTACTGAGGAGACATAAAATGCAATGTTATAGTTAGGTCTGCAGTATACAGAGCATCTTGACGGGGGCTGCAGCTTACACATGAATTTGCAAATGCGTGCAACTAAACCTCTGTTTTTAATGCCCACAGTTAGACAGGTGAATTTTGTTGGTTGCTGATTGGTCAATAAGTTTGAGCCTAGAAATTCTATGTTTTTGTATGTTAATGCGCCCATTTCAGCGCTCCTTATTGTATAGACCAGTCATAGGTAGGGGCAGTGACTTTTGTTTGTACTAACTGTCTGTCTCCTGGAATCTCCTAATGCTCTTGAGACTGTGCTGGGAGACACGGAAAACCTTCTGGCAATGACACGTATTGATGTGCCATCCTGGAGGAGTTGGACTGCCTGTGAAACCTTTATAGGGTCCAAGTATCACCTTGTGCTACCAGTAGTTACACTGGCCCTAGCCAAATGCAAAACTAGTGAAAAACAATCAGAAAAGATGAGTAGGAAAAAAAATGTCAGACACCTCCATCTGAAAAACCATTCCTGTTTTGGAGGTTGTCTCATTGTTGCCCATCTAGTGCACCTGTAGTTAATTTCATTTAACAGCAAAGCAGCTGAAACTGATTAATGACCCCCGCTGTATACACCCCTCCCCCTCTGCTACTTTACTGACCAGATCAATATCCCAGGAGTTCTGATTAAAAAGTGTTCCTTTAATTTTTTTGAGCAGTGCATTCTAGTCCAGCCAAGCCTATACCTGACTGCAGGCCAATTCCTGGTGTACTATTTCTAGTAAACTTCAGGCAGTGTTTTGATAATCTAATTGTACAGTATGTCTGGAAGGCCACCAAGGAGAGGCAGACACTCACAGGCCACTAAAAGAAGGCAAGCAGTCTCTGTGTCTACAGCCAACAGTGCTGGGCATGGACACGGTGCATCCTCAGCACGTGGTCGTGGGGCACGCTTGTCCTTTTTTTCGCCAGCTGGCCGTGTTGAGCCACAACATGCAGAAGAGTTGGTAGAGTGGATGACAAAGCCGTACTCACCCAGGCTCAGAGTACTTTGGCTGCCAACGCAGCTGACAAAGCAGCCTCTTCCATTGGCTTAATATCATCAGTCTCTCCTTCCCTAGCCCCACCATCATGCCCTGAGGAGTCCCCCGAACTGTTTAACCACATTGCCGGGTAAATGCTGCAGGAGGATGGGCAGTGTTTTGAAAGCTCTGATGATGGTACCCAGGTTGAGGATGAAGGCAGTAACGTCAGCCCAGAGAGAGGGGGTGCCCAAGAAGGACAGGAAACTGGCAGTCATGTTTCCCCAGCTGCAGCATACTGCCAGGTTTGCTCCAGTGGCGAGGAGGAATGGGGTGCCTGATAGAACATGGGTTCTACGTGGGTGCCTGATAGAAGAGAGGAGGAGGAGGAGGCACATCTCCAATGAGGCAGGATGCTCTCCAGGGGCCAGCTTAAGGGCAGCCAACCGGCTGCATTATACCACAGAGTTCCGCATGTGCAGGGCGCTGCTAAAGCGTTTTTTCAAAAGTTCTTTGGTGTGGGCTTTCTTTGAAACGTGTGCAGCAGATGGCACAATTGCTGTTTGCAACATATGTCTGAAGCGTATCAAGCATGGCCAAAACAGCAGCCACTTGGGCACGACATGCTTGATCAGACATATGTCTACCTCCCAACAGTACTTAAAAGACCCACACCAAAGAACAAGGTGGACCTCTCCTTGCTCCTCATCAGCTGGGATATCCAACCCCACTATACCTTCAGTCCTCTCAGAGACATGCACTGAGAGGAATTAAGGTGTATAATTAGGTGTCCCAAGCACTTGCGTGCAATCTGCTAGTGTTGCACCTAAATCCGATTGTAGCAGGCAAATTTCCCTACCCCAGTTGCTAAACCGTCTAAAGAAATTTTATCCCAGCCATCACATGCTCAGCGGCTGAATGCTAGTTTGGCTAAATTGCTAGCCCTCCCAATGCTGCCTTTTCAGCGGGGAGACTCTGCCCCTTTCGAGAATTTGTGGAATGTGTGGTACCTCAGTGGCAGGTTCTCAAACGCCATTTTTTTTCTTGGAAGACCATTCTTGTTCTCTTCCGGCATGTGGAAGGCAATGTGTTTGGCCTTGTTTGACAGAGCGTTCAGCGGTAAGATGAATATTACCGCTGACTTATGGTCCGGCATGTATGGACAGGGACATTATCTTTCTTTCACGACACACTGGGTAACTCTGCTGGCAGCTGGGAAGGATGCAGGACAGGGTGCAGTATTGTTGGTGCGTGTTCCACCACCATGCCTCCAAAATGCTGGTAGTGGTGATTCTGCCACACCTCTCTGCTCCACCCCCTCCTCGTCTTCTTCCTTTATGGCCTCTTCCTGTGAAGCTTTGTCCTCGGAACCAGTGGTGCTCCGTAGACTCCCTCAGGCAAAAAGATGCCATGCAGTGCTTGAGTTGGTCTGCTTAGGGGACAGGAGCCACACAGGGGCAGAGATTCTGTCAGCTCTGCAGGGGCAGGTTTAGAGGTGGTGGATGACATTTAAATGGCCCTTGCCAAAGCGTGCATCAAACAAATGGGGCGACTAGTAACTGTGGATGCAACAATTTTATTGTACCAACATCCTGATAGCATAGAAATGGAAATTAATCTAGGCTAATAAAGTGGACTTTTGACGATACAGGTAATCAGTGTAAAAACCTATAAATATTTATTTATAAAAAACAATCACATATAGAAGGATCTATGTACACAGACTTGTAAGACGGCATGGTGTCAAGATATAACAACGTGGTTGATGCCATGCCAGTTTCAGCCAGGAATGGTGGTTTGCAACAGTGGCACCAACCTCCTTCAGGGACATTTGACCCATGTTCCTTGTTTGGCTCACGTACTTAATTTGGTGGTGCAGTGGTTATTGTGGAGGTACCCAGGCTTATAGGATCTCCTGACTCAGGCCAGGAAAATCTGTGGGCATTTCCGCCAGTCATATAATGCCAGTGCTCGGCTGGCTGACATTCAAAAGGACGTCTCATCTGTGACATGCCCACCAGGTGGAACTCAACGTTGGCAATGCTGCAGCGGCTGCACATGCAGCAGAGGGCCATGAATGAGTACCTGTGTGAGTATGGCACCAGGACAGGGTTTAGGGGAGCTTGGCTTTTTCAAGGATGCATGCACTGTCCTGTCACTATTTGAGGAGGCCACGAGGATAGTGAGCAGTGACAGTGCATGCATCAGTGATACTGTCCCTCTTGTCGTCCTGTTGGAGCACACACTGCATGGAATAAGGGACAGGGAACTTGAGGCAGAACAGAGGGAGGAAGAGAAGGACTTCCTTACCTCTCAAGGCCCCCTTTATCCAGACAGAATTCCTGTGGGCCCGCAGATCACACAGGACGAGGAGGAGGAGGAGGAGGATTGTGTCAGCATGGAAGTGGAGCCTAGCACTCAGCATCAGCAGCAGTCTTTAAGGGATTGTTTTCAGCCTCCCAGAAACCCATTGACTTCTACGTGGCTGGGAGGACATGGCTGTGGATCATGTCATCCTTAGTGACCCAGAGCAAACCTACGCTGCATGGCCTCCCTGATCCTGCAAAGCCTGCGAAAGGACTCTCGGATTTGTGGTATCAAGGAGAGGGATCACTACTGGCTGGCAACCCTTCTTGATCTACGACACAAGGGTAAGGTTGCGGAACTTATCCATCCTTCACAGAGGGAGCAGAGGATGAAACCTCTTTGGGAGGCCTTGCAGAAAGGTTTGTGCAATGCATTTACAGAGCCTGGGAGGTCTTCCTGGACAATGTGTTGCTGAGGCTTCGGTCAGCCACAGAAGGAGCGGTGGAGAAGGTGGCCGTCTGACCGATATGTTCAGACAATTTTTTAGTCTGTAGCCCCAAGGTCTGATTGGTTTCATAAACCATTGCCAGCGTCTGATTTACAGTGCAGGAATACCTAAGGGCAAAAATCAGACTTGGAGACCTTTCCAACCAAAAATCCACTGAGTACTGGGTCTTGAGGATGTATCACTGCCCAGAGCTTGCACAGTATGCAATTGAGCTACTGGCCTGTCCTGCATCCAGCGTTCTTTCGGAACGCACATTCAGTGCTGCTGGAGCCTTTGTAACTGATCACAGAGTGTGCCTGTCCACAGACTCATTTGATCGGCTCACCTTCATAAAAATGAATCAGTCTTGGATCACCAGCTGCCAAGCACCTGATGCTGATGTAACCAAATAATTTTACTATGAATGTGAGATCCCTTGAAGACTGCCTATGCTTATGCTGAGTGACTATCCTGTTATGCTGAGTGACTATCATATTCCTCCTCAATGTTCATGTTGATAGCTTCTAAGAACATTTTTATTTCTGGGCACCACCACTAGACCCATTTTTTTCTGCCCCTGTTTAACAGGGGAATGTAATTGCAATTTTTGCTGTGATATTTCACAGCAGGACTCGTTCCTGCGCACAACTAGAGTATATGTGAGGGGTTGCAGTGTTGTGGCACCACCACCACTGCCTAAGGCTCAATTTTTCTGCCCCTGTTTAACAGGGGCGCGTAATTAACATTTTTGATCCAATATTTCTCAGCAGGGTCCATTCCTGCACTCAACATGAATATCTGTGAGGCTTTACAGTTCCCTGGGGCAGGACCCGGTTACCCAAACACTTTTTAGGACAATAACTTGCATATTAGCCTATAAAATTTGCACTTTTGATTTTTGAAATTCAAGTCCCATAGACTTTAACAGTGTTTGAAAGTTTGCGTGCACTTTCGGTCAGTTTACATGTTCTGCCGCAAAACTAACTGGGGGGTGTTCGGCTCATCCCTACTCATCATGGCCTCACCATGGCCACCAGTGCAGCCTCATCAGTGCCCATCAGTGCAGCCTTGTCAGTCCCTATCAGTGCCTATCAGTGCAGCTCATCAGTGTGCATCAATGCAGCATATTGCCTTGTACACACGACATGAGAGCTTTTGGCTTGGAATCCCAGCCATGTGTATGCTCCATCGCAGTTTTTGCGACAGGAAAACCGCTGGGAATCCCGGCGGGAAAAAAGAGAACATGTTCTCTATTTTCCCGGCGGTTTTTAAGCCTGCAGTTCCCCTATGGGGAAAACCTGCAGTGGAGCATACACACGGCTGGGTTTTCCGATCAAAGCTCTCATTGCAGTTTTCCTGTCGGGAAAAACGGCTGTGTGTAGGGGAAAAAACTACCAAGCTGGTTCTCCGTTTTCCCCTTGGTTTACCGCCAGGAAAACTGATTGTGTGTACAAGGCATAACCGTGCAATCTCACCAGCGGGTATTAGTGAAGAAAAAGATAATTTATTTGAAAAATAGAAACATAGAAAAAGTTATTTTTTCCTTAAAAAAATGTTTTTATTTGTTTAGCAAAAAATAACACCAAAAGAAAGCTCTGTCACTCACTCTGATTGCACTTGCTTCACACCTGACATGTCAAAGGGGAGAGGAAGCACAACAGGACTATGGAAGCTCACATAGTTCTTCACTATGCATAGTAGCCCATTATGCTTTTCTTTTGCAGGGAAACAAAGAGGAAGTAAAACCCATCAGGGTTTACTTCCTCTTTAAGGAAACCTAAACCCCTACCAGATACTGTTCCAAGAGGCCTCATTGTCAGAACACATTTTTACCATCCAAAGGAAGCACTTATGGTGGCTGCTAGAAAACTTAAAAACACTTTCAGCTCAGTAGTAACAATTTGCTATTTTTTCAGATATTTCTGCCTACACTGTGCAAAAACACAAGTCAGAAGGCTGGCCGGAGGCCGGCCTGTATTTGTGGGAGGAGTCTGAGAGTACTTAAGACTCCCTCCCTGTCGGTGCTGGGTCGGCGTCGGGTTCTGGGTTGGAGGGGGCGTGTCACGTCAGCAGACGCCATTCAGCCGTTGGCTTGGAGGAGGGAGGTGTTGTTCACCCGCCCGCTCATGGCGGCTTAACGTGTTGTTTTTGTCTCAGGTTCTCCCTGTGTACCAGGCGGTATGGGGGGAGCGGGAGCCACCTTTCACCCCGGACCATATGCGGGCTCACACAGGGGAGCTCTGCGAGTCGGCAGGTACACGGGGGGGCCATCCTTCCTCCCCCCCACTCCTCGGATCGCCATTCCGCTGTATTTCTCCCTCCAGCATGGAGGGAGCCGCCGCCGCTTCCCCCGGTGTTCACGCCGGGGGGAGGGGGGGATGCCCGCCCGCCGTATTTCTCTCTCCAGCATGGAGGGAGCTGCCGCCGCTGCTTCCCGTCCTCACCAGCGGCATGGCCGCCCGTTCTCTCTGTTCCTCGCGGGTTTCACGCCGGGGGGAGGGGGGGATGCTTGCCCGCCCTTCCGCTGGATTTCTCCCTCCAGCGTGGAGGGAGCCGCCGCCGCTTCCCCCGGTGTTCACGCCGGGGGGAGGGGGGATGCCGCCCGCTGTGTTCCGCCTGCTGCTTCCCCCGGTGTTCACGCCGGGGGGAGGGGGGATGCCCGCCCGCTGTGTTCCGCCTGCTGCTTCCCCCGGTGTTCACGCCGGAGGGGGGGGGGGCGGATGCTCGCCCGCCCGCTGTATTTCTCCCTCCCTGGCAGCTTGGGGGGGGGGGTCCGCTGTTTTCCAGGGGTCACATGCTGGCTATTTGGAGGGGGACGGGCTGCCCTCCCGCATCTCTGAGGTCATGCTAGCGGCATTGGGGGGGGGGGCTGTCCACCTTTTTTACTCAGGTCAGAAGAGTTCTGCCTCCGCGTTGTCTGTCAGAGCGTTCTGCCCCGCGTTTTCTGTCATAGCGTTCTGCCCCGCGTTTTCTGTCATAGCGTTCTGCCCCGCGTTTCTGTCATAGCGTTCTGCCCCGCGTTTTCTGTCATAGCGTTCTGCCCCGCGTTTTCTGTCATAGCGTTCTGCCCCGCGTTTTCTGTCATAGCGTTCTGCCCCGCGTTTTCTGTCATAGCGTTCTGCCCCGCGTTTTCTGTCATAGCGTTCTGCCCCGCGTTTTCTGTCATAGCGTTCTGCCCCGTGTTTTCTGTCATAGCGTTCTGCCCCGCGTTTTCTGTCATAGCGTTTCTGCCCCCCAGGTTTCTGTCATAGTGTTGCTGCCCCCCAGGTTTCTGTCATAGTTTTGCTGCCCCCCAGGTTTTCTGTCATAGTGTTTCTGCCCCCCAGGTTTTCTGTCATAGCGTTTCTGCCCCCCAGGTTTTCTGTCATAGCGTTTCTGCCCCTCAGGTTTTCTGTCATAGTGTTTCTGCCCTTACATTTTCTGTCATAGTGTTTCTGCCCCCACGTTTGCTGTCATAGCGTTCTGCCCCCACGTTCCTGTCGTAGCGTTTCTGCCCCCAGGTTTTTCTGTCGTAGCGTTTCTGCCCCCAGGTTTTTCTGTCGTAGCGTTTCTGCCCCCAGGTTTTTCTGTCGTAGCGTTTCTGCCCCCAGGTTTTTCTGTCATAGCGTTTCTGCCCCCAGGTTTTTTCTGTAGTAGCGTTTCTGCCCCCAGGTTTTTTCTGTAGTAGCGTCTCTGCCCCCAGGTTTTTTCTGTAGTAGCGTTTCTGCCCCCAGGTTTTTCTGTAGTAGCGTTTCTGCCCCCAGGTTTTTCTGTAGTAGCGTTTCTGCCCCCAGATTTTTCTATCATAGCGTTTCTGCCCCAGGTTTTCCGTCATAGCGTTTCTGCCCAGGTTTTCCGTCATAGTGTTCTGCCCCAGATTTTTCCGTCATAGCGTTTCTGCCCCCAGGGTTTTTCTGTCATAGCGTTCTGCCCCCACGTTTTCTGTCTTATTTCGGCCTCAGCGTGTCACACAATTCTGTCTCAGGTTCTGTCCTTGCATTGGCTATGGCTATAGTATCATGCGTTTCTGCCCCCAGGTTTCTGTCTTAGCGTTTCGATCCACACGATTTCTGTCATAACATTTGTCATTGTATATCTGCCTCAGTGTTGCAGGTGCAGCTTTTTCTCATACCTTTTCTGCCCCGGGTTTCTGCCAAATTTGCCTCAGCGTTTCAGGCTCGGTGTTTCTATCGTACTATTCTGCCTCAGGTTTTCCGTCATTACATTTGCCTCAGCGTTTCTCTCATACCGGAAGGTTCTGCCCCAGGTTTTCTGTCATAGCGTTTCTGCCCCAGGTTTCTGTCATAGCGTGTCTGCCCCAGGTTTTCTGTCATAGCGTTTCTGCCCCAGGTTTTCTGTCATAGCGTTTTCTTCCGTAGCTTTCTGCTCACGTTTTTCTGTCTGGGCACTACGGCCCCCACGATTTTCTGTCTGGGCACTACGGCCCCCACGATTTTCTGTCTGGGCACTACGGCCCCCACGATTTTCTGTCTGGGCACTACGGCCCCCACGATTTTCTGTCTGGGCACTACGGCCCCCATGATTTTCTGTCTGGGCGTTACGGCCCCCACGGCTTGTCATTTCTGTTTGTCATTGCATTTCTGCCTCGGCATTTCAGGCTCAGTGTTGCTCTCATACCATTTCTGCCCCAGGTTTCTGTCCTATAATTTTTGCCTCAGCATTCAGGGTCAGAGGGTCTCCCATACCTTTTCTGCCCCAGGTTTTGGTATAAGTTTTCAGGCTCGGCAGTTCTGCCGCCCCCACGATTTCTGTCCCCCTCATTTTCTGTCATAGCATGGCTGCCCCCACGATTTCTGTCATAGCTTTGCTGCCCCCAAGAATCATGTCTGTGTTAGTTTGTCTTGGCATTGTCTTTGTGGTTTCCATGTCTCGTTGTATTTTGTCCACGTTGCATCTGGGTTGTTTAGCTAGTGCTCACATCTCAGGATCTGTCACGTCTACAGATTCATACGGGCTGAGGTTTCGTTTTTAATTGATTGTTGACCACAATATTCTCGCCTGTTTACATACGTCATACGTTGCACGTGCATTCATTACACATACTCGATTACCCACAGCAGTCCGTGGGTACACTAACCCTGAGTGTTCAGTTATATTGTCTGTCTCTGCGCGACAGGTTACTCAGGCTCGCATGCCAGTCACACTGGGTTGGGGTGTCATCGGGTGCATTCAAGCGCAGCGGTCTTAGGTAGGCACAGAGGGCGTTTGTTGTTTTATGTGTGTTTTCTGTCTTGTCTAGGTTGGGTCAGCGCACCCCCAGTTCCTGCTCTTCCATTTCTGCCGGCCATGTCATCTTTTGGGGTCCGGTCTATCAGGCCTTCTGGTTCAGGACTGAGCAATGGGTGTTCCTTGTCAGAGGGGGTGGAATCACCCATCCCTGTTTCTCTGACATCCCTACTGCGGGTACTTTCAGACCTACTTTCGGGGCTCATCGCTGCATCATCAGGTTTTCACAGTGTTGTGGCTTCAGCTGACAGTCATGCTTTCATTTCCAATCAAGTTTCTGGAGGCAGCTTTTCCAGGGGTCGTTGGTCTGGTTCTCTACCTTCATGCTGTAGGTGGGGGGCTGGGTTTTAGGTTCCTAGTGGCAAGTTTGGTAGCATTGTTACTATGGGCTGCTCTCCTGAAAAACTGGTCATTAGGTACTTGTCCGTGGTCTGGCGTTCAGCACTTGGGGGGGGGGGTGGTGGTTTGGGTTAGCTGTCATACCCATGTCATCTATCCTTATGCTCGATTTCGTCAGTCATGCCGGTGGCAAGGTAAGTTTTTTTTGTGCAGCATCATCGGGTCTTGCTTCTGCCTGTAACCTGCTAACCAAGTCTATCAGGTAAGAACGGGTTCGGTGTGTCGGTATGGGCCATGTTGGGTTGTTGTTACCTTAGCGCAAGGGCTCCGTCAACATGTCCATCAGGTATCCAGCACTTTAGGCTCCTGCTAGTTGTCAGATTTTTGCAACTCACCCGCTCACTTTCCTATTAAGTATGGGTAGGCCAGGGGTTGTGGGGGGGGGGGGTTTCCTCACGGGGCTACGTATCTGGTGTCCGGTTGTGGCTTTCTTTGTTAGGAATTATTGCAGGGGCTTCTCAGGGCCAGCTCTGGTTCAGTTGCCCACTAGTGTCCACTCATCTTAAGTGTGTCAGGCTCTCATATGGGTTGTCGCAGGCTCGAACCATTCTTTCTCGGGGCATTGGTCGAGTTCAGGGCTGCTTCACGCATTCGGCAGGGGCTTCCTTTTATCACAGGTTACGAGTCGGTAGCTTCTCCAGTAATAACGGCTACTTATGGTTGTACATACGATTGCCATCCGGGCGCGTGCTGCTTTGCTTCTTGGTCGCTCATCTACCCCTCTTCACCTAAATATGTGTCTTTTGCCCTCTTTCAGGCGTACCTACCAGCCGGCCAAAGGCACACTCCAGGCCTTGGTTATTAGGGTCAACGCATTCCTTACTCAAAGACTCTGATTACAAGTCAGAAGGCTGGCCGGAGGCCGGCCTGTATTTGTGGGAGGAGTCTGAGAGTACTTAAGACTCCCTCCCTGTCGGTGCTGGGTCGGCGTCGGGTTCTGGGTTCCCACCCACCCATTCCCCCAGCTTTCATACATTCTCATTGTACTTTTCTTGTTCAGGGTATGCCCTCTTTCAGGCGTACCTACCAGCCGGCCAAAGGCACACTCCAGGCCTTGGTTATTAGGGTCAACGCATTCCTTACTCAAAGACTCTGATTACAAGTAATGTTAACATGTTCTTACAGATCTTACATACCAGAAGATAAAATGGGACTATCCCACAAAATTACTTGTTACATACCAAGGCAAATTAGTCTTAATCCAAACACCCAATGATGGCGTGAAGTATCTCACTTCTTGTGGCATCCCTATTCTTCCAGATCCTTCGGAAGCCCACACACAAAAACCACAAGAATAACACCAGATTGGATTACAATCCCTACCACTTGGGTTAGCTGACCCTGTTTATTTTTTACTGCCTATAATTCTCATCACCAGGGTTAGCAGTGATCCTGTATTTGTATTATACACCCCTCAGATTCATTAGTTGCTATGCACACTTATTTTTTTTTTGTATGATGCTTTCTGTTTATTGTTTTCACGTGCTGCTGTTATGCTTATGTTTTTTTTCCTTTACTGATAAGAGGTCTTATTACATGCTAATAGATACACTTTTGAGAGTATTTACCTTTATGGATCGGAAAGGAGCTTTACTCTACCACAATGATCTGAAGACATTTTCAGGCACCACAATAGTTATTTTATCATCCTTCAACGTTAAAGGGCTCAACAGCCCACATAAATAGTGATCCCTATGGAGAGAAGCCTTAAAAATATGGTGTGATATCCTATGTGAACAGGAGACACACTTTATCAAAACCAACCCCCCTATGTGTAAACACCAAAACATTTCACACTATTTGCAAATTCTGAAAACAATCATAATGGTGTAATGATTGCCGCTAAGGATACCACAGCACTGCACATATACTCTGTATAATCTGACCCTTCTGGCAGATATATCATATTAGTAGCCAAAATTGATGGGACCTAACAACATCAGTAAATGTGTATGCCCCAAACAAGGCACACAAATCATTTTTCATTGCCCTCTTTGCTAAAATTAAGCTCTATAGGCATAGATCTCTAGTCTTATGCAGAGATTTTAATGAGGTAATTGACACAACCTTAGAGTCCTCTAACACATCCTAACACATAAACAATGATAGTGATCCTTCATGTTTATATTTTTTTAAAAGCTTGTTTCTTTTTATTATATATATATATATATATATATATATATATATTTTTTTTGACTGTGAGCCACATACTGTAGGATTTATTTTTAACCTTTTAAACATATTGCCCAAGGGAATATACTTTGCAGTGAGTTTGCATACAGTATTTTTTAAGAATTCCTTTTTTCTATTCTGTGTTCATTGATGCTAATGTTCCCCCCCAATCTAAGTCCTGGAGAGCAGCCCTTAATACGTTCCGTGAGGTGACTAACCTGTGTTTTCCTTGGAAAATTTGCTCTCGTAAAGTTAAGTGTTTTTATATTTCCTGTATGCATTTGTTGCTTACAGCTAACATTAAATGAAATCATGTTATGGTCACTGCTACCAAGATGTTCTTTTATATGGATATTGGTAAAAAGCTCTGCATGGTTTGAGATTACCAGGTAAAGCAGAGCGCCATTCCTAGTCTGGACCTCAGTAAACTGGACCATACAATTCTCTTGTAATAGGTTTATACTTTTTGCCCTTTAACTGTCCCAGCAGTGCCATTACTCCAGTCAATTTCCAAGTAGTTTAAATCCCCCATTATCATCACTGTCCTGGGCCTTGAAGCCCTTTCCATCTGTACAAGGAGCTCAGTCTCCACCTCCCCTTTAACATTGTAGTATGCACATCCATGTACAGTTACAGCCATAATGTTTCAGACTCCTCACACTGTCCATCAACTAGGTCCTCTTTTACACTCGCTTTAAGATCACTTCTGACATAGAGACAGACACCATCACCCCTATGTTTTACTGTGTCTTTCCGAAAGAGATCATAGCCAGGAATATTATTATCCCCGTCATGTGAAGAATGAAACCAATATTCAGCATTACCAGTTAATTCATATGTAAAATTGAGAGGCAGGGTGGATTTTATTGGTGCATTGCAAATAATAATGAGAAACAGTTGTTTAAGAAAAGGATATAACAGATTTTAATAACAATCAAAGTTAAAAAGCATACAAAATGAGTAGCATGAATAACAAATGCTAGATGGTCAAGTAAGGTGGGTATCCGGTTACAATAGTTTAGTTGAGGCTTTGCATATTATCACGACATGTTTTGTATAAATGCTTTTTACTAATTAGATTTTTCTGACAGTGGAACTTTAAAGTAAGGGATCATTCACACTATCAGCAGTGACCTACATTATTTCACCCTGGATAAATTCAGGTCACTACAATGTTTTTATTTTTTAATGTGCCCTGTTCACACTGCATGTGTGGTGGAATGCAATGTGAAAACATGTGGCATTTTTTTGCACTGTACTGGATGGCCCCATATGTCACTGCATAGCAGTGCAACACAGTGTGCTGTTGTGTAGTGACATGAATAAAGTGTCACTAGATAAAAGATCAAATAAAGACATAAATGAAACCAAGCATCCAAACTGAGCATTGTTCTGCTGGAGCTATACAGTCAATAAATGCAAGATTAATCACTGCGATAGTATTACAGAAGCACCTGGCATTAATTGAACGGCGACAATAAAAAAGCATAAAAGATGGGTGTATGCAGCGCTAGAAGCATAAAATTAAAGGTAAGAGTCAGGGTTAGTGTCCTTGTTCAGGAAAGGAAGCTGGAATCTCCCACGGTGAAAACAAAGACACAATCATGTGAGAATGAATTTATCCTCCACCGAACATTAATAAATCGGGTCTCGTACCAAAGAAAATGGACCACTGGATTACAGGTGGTCAAACAAGCATATGTCCACAGTGCCGCAAAACCACTTCAATTGGATCATAGATGGCTGGGTCTTGTAGTCTCACCAAATGGAAGATCATAGGTGCATACATAAAATACAAGAAAGGCAACTGTTCCTCATGGTGTAGTATTAAAACCAGGCAAATATATTTCTAAAAAACAGCCAGGGTACTCACATTTTGTCAGATAAGAACAGGCCTATCAAAAGGCTGCAGTCTGTCATTAATGGTATGCGCCCCTGGTGACATTCCATTGGATGAAACATTGCGTAGGGTGGAGCTCTGACATCACGACACTGTCACCTGTCGATCTGCTGCCATTTTAATGGTTGTAAACAAATGCTATTTATTAAAGACTGCAGCATTTGTGACCTGCGTTTGGGGTGTCAATAACATTGCACTGACCCTTACTGAAGATCGTAAGAACAGTGTGTGTTCAACGCGATGCTGGAAACATGCACATATTGCGGGATTCATGCACCTCATTCTAGTGTGGATAAGAGAGGCATAGCATGGTGTTGGATCCATGGTTGGGGATGGAAGGTGATAGAAGGATGATGTAAAAGCAAGCTTCAAAACAGCAACTGTTTAATAATTGTTTTACATATTATTAAAGGGGCTGTAAAGGTTTGTGTTTTTTCACCTTAATGCATCCTATGCATTAAGGTGAAAAAAACACCTTAGTGTCAGGGGCCCTTCAGCCCCCCCATTTTACTTACCTGAGCCCGTTCACCTGCTGTGCGCATCCCCTGGGATCCTCTTCTCCATGGAGTCTCAGCATTCATTGGATAGATTGATAGCAGCGCAGCCATTGGCTCCTGCTGCTGTCAATCAAATCCAATGAAAAAGTAGAGGGACAATATTGCGCTTATCTAAAAACACACAAAAAAAGCAAAAATACGTGTAATAAGCTGTTACACTAGAATGTGACTGAAATTCCAAGAGTAATGGAAATGTGAATGTAGCACTAGTGATTCTAGAAAAAACCTCACTGAGTGATTGTGACCACTGGGTATACACAGTGAAAACATAAACAATAAAATAACGTGAATAAATATAATAAGTACACATAGAGGAAAAAATGTGATAAAGAAATGTCCATCAACATGACATATGAAGTGACGGTGAAGATGAACGGGTAACCATAAGGATCATCAGATGGAACTTTCTTTCAAAAGGGTAAGAAGAGATGGAATACGCTTACCGGAACCAATGGATCTACCTGTCAATGACAGCTGATCATTCAGGCATAGAAAATCCCAACAGCGAATAGGCTCAACTTGTTTGTAGACTCTGGGTAGCAGGAACCACTAGACCACACAATCCATGGCTTGATGAATGGTGTCCTGGACTTGTAAAAAAATGCTCAAAGTTCCCCGGGTATCCACCCTGTTTTCAACGGACGTTGAGACAGCTTTGAATGGGAAAATAACCCTTATGGGGTTAAATGAAGGGCACGATGGAACAGCTCAAAAATACGTAATCCGCCAAACCATAAAAAGGAAAATGGAAAAGTGCTCCAATGGTGCAGATCAAAAAATATTAGAAAGGTTTTATTGTAATAAAACCGACAAATGCATTAAAAGTGATAACAAGTAACGCATAGGGCTTGGTACACCACTCCCCATATTGTCGTTTATCTTTTTACTTGTGATCACTTTTAATGCATTTGTTGGTTTTATTACAATAAAACCTTTCTAATATTTTTTGACCTGCACCATTGGAGCACTTTTTCTTTTTCCTTTTCATTTTTTATGGTTTGGCAGATTACGTTTTTTTTTTAGCTGTTCCAACGTGCCCTTCATTTAACCCCATAAGGGTTATTTTCACATTCTAAGCTGTCTAAACGTCTGTTGAAAACAGGGTCGATACCTGGTGAGCTCTGAGCATTTTTCTACAAGTCCCGGACACCATTCATCAAGCCGTGGATTGTGTGATCTAGTGGTTATGTTTGTGGTTCCTGCTACCCAGAGTCTCCAAGCAAGTTGAGACTATTCGCTGTTGGGATTTCCTATGCCTAAATGATCTGCTGTCGTTGACAGGTAGATCTATTGGTTCCGGTGCGTATTCCATCTCTTCTTACCCTTTTGAAAGAAAGTTCCATTTTAAGATCCTTATGGTTACCCGTTCATCTTCACCATCACTTCATATGTCATGTTGATGGACATTTCTTTATCACATTTTTTTTCCTCTATGTGGACTCATTATTATATTTATTCACGTTATTTTATTGTTTATGTTTTCACTGTGTAAATCCAGTGGTCACACTCACTCAGTGAGTTTTTTTTTTTAGAATCACTAACGCTACTTCACATTTTCAATCAAATCCAATGACACGGCCTCCGGGGGTGTAACCGAGACATACACTCTGGGCCAGATTCTCATATATATTCGGCGGCGTAGCGTAAGCCATTTACACTATGCCGCCGCTGCGTACTAGAGCAAGTGCTTTATTCTCAAAGCACTTGCTCCGTAGTTTGCGTTGGCGTCTCGTAAATCGCCAAGCGTAAACCCACGCAATTCAAATGGGGCGGCTTGTATTTAAATTAAGCGCGCCCCCGCGTCGAACGAACTGCGCATGCGCCGGCCGGGGAAAAAGCCCAGTGCGCATGCTCCAAAGTACGTCACATTTTCTCAATGTAAACGATGTAATCGCAGCGTACGCCAGCCCCATTGAGAATCGACGTACGCAAACGACGTAAACGACGCACAACAGGACGCGGTCCCGAGGCCATACTTAACATGGCATCCGACGGGACACGACGGCATCCGATGGGACCTCGTAAGGTTACTCCACATAGAAGCTGGGGTAACCTTACGCGAACGAAAACGACGTACGCGACGACGGGGCGGCGTAAAAGCGATCGAGAATCGGCGTACTACTTCATTTGCATATGCAAATGAAAAAACAACGTAAAGGCCACCTAGTGGCCGGAGTTGTCATTACACCTACGATCCGAAAGTGTAATGCTTTTACACTTGTCGGATGTAGAAGCGTATCTATGCAAAAGTGATGCTAAGCATCAGGCGCATAGATACGAGGACAAAAAAAAGGCGTTACGATGGGGTATCTGAGATACTCCGTCGTAACGCCTCTGAGAATCTGGCCCTCTGTGTCTATATACGCAGAGTGTATGAGATAGGAGCAGGCCCACAAGCTAACTACCTCAAGAGAGAGCTTCCCGAGGTGGTTAGCTATTGCAGAGAGGAGCCGCGAGAGCCACCGTGGGACCCCAGAAGAGGATCATCGGAGCCACTCTGTGCAAAACGAACTGCACAGTGGAGGTAAGTATGACATGTTTGTTATTTAAAATAAATAAATAATAAAGCTTTACAAATCCTTTAACTAAGGGTTAATTAAGGTTACTTGTAACATGTTACAATATTTGGCAAAAACAGTCATGACTGCTGTAATGGTTTTTAAAACAGGCCTTACATAACAATAAATAGTTTACACAAAAAAAATACAATAACAGAGTCTTTACATTTATTAAACCTCCAAAGCAACACATTTGCCTGTTTTAGAGCACTCATATCTATATAAAATTCTGAAGGAAAAACAGGATTTCATATATCAATGTCTCTTGGGTCTGCTCAAATTAAAACAAAAGCTCTGTTCTCTACTACAATTCTATTTAGTTCAACCGCTGGGGATATCCAGACAGTAGAAAGAAAGAAAAAAATGTCCACAAATCAAAGACTGTATGAGCTCTCATATTACCATATTTTGTATTATGCCTAATAAACAGTTAACGTGTTCGTTTTTGATCATTGAAAAATAAACTGCATGAGCTGTGAATAAAGTTGAAAGAACTCACTTCACCTTTTTGGTTGAGAGTGAAGATTGAATTTGGCTTGTTCATTAGAAAAGGTCAAGAAATATTTAGCAGAAACCAAGCAAGTAATCAAATGTTTACCTAGCATCTAAATGAATATAAAAGGTTTGTGGGTCAGTGGTTGATAGGCATACAGCGGTCAAATACTGATGCGCTACATTAGCCAATTTGTGCATCTCAGATTATTCTTGTTATAGACTGAATATCTAGACAGATATTTCCTCAAATTAGTGCTTACACTGCAAATGAAAATAACACATTGTAAAATGTTATGAGGTTCAGTTAACTCTATTAAGCATATTTAAAAATGTAGTATGAAAAGCAATAATAAAGTTTCAAATGAATTCACTTGAGGTAGGATGATTTCAGAGCCATTGGCTCCATACTCCCAAAATGTATGAAGGTAGGTGCTCTGGTCTGATGAGAATAAAATTAAACTTTTTGGCCATCAAAGAAAACACTATATCTGGTGCAAACCCAACACATCACCCAAAGAACATCATCCCCACAGTGAAACATGGTGGTGGCAGCCTCATGCTGTGGAAATATTTTTCAGCATTCAGGGCATGAGAAACTGGCCAGAGTTAAGGGAAAGATGGATGGTGCTAAATACAAAGATATTCTTGAACCACTATGTGTGTGATTTGAGGCTGGAACAGAGGTTCACCTTCCAGCAGGGCAATGACCCAAACACACTGCTAAAGCAACACTTGAGTGGTTTAAGGGGAAACATGTAAATGTGTTGGAATGGCCTATTCAAAGCCCAGACCTCAATCCAATAAAAAATCTGTGGTCAGACTTAAAGATTGCTGTTCATAAGAACAGACCATTCAACTTAAAGGATCTGGAGCAGTTTTGCAAGTAGGAATGGGCAAAAATCCCAGTGATAAGATGTGGCAAGCTCATAGAGACTTATTCAAAGTGACTTGGACCTGTGATAGCTGCAAAAGGCGGCTCTACAAAGTATTGATTTTTAGGGGGTTGAATAGTTATGCACATTGACTTTTTCTGTTATGTTGTCCTATTTGTTGTCCTATTTGTTGTTTGCTTCACAATAAATAAATGAAAAATGAAAAACGTAAAAGTTGTGGGCATGTTCTTTAAATTAAATGATGCAAATCCATGTTATTTACAAGTTGTGAGGTAACAAAACACGAAAAATGCCAAGGGGGGTGAACACTTTTGCAAGGCACTGTAGCTGCTGCTAATCCAGGAATGATTAATTTTGATAAATGTCAGCAGGTAAACGGATTTGGTGGACAGACGTGCTCTTCTATCTGTCACAAAACTTCCAGCAGCACACTGGATGCAGGGCAGCTCAGCAACTCAATTGCATACGGTTTAAGTTCTTGCCAGTGGTCTATTCTCATGACCCAGTAACCCAGTGAATCATCAACTGAAAATCTCTCCATGTCTGTTTTTTTCCCTAGATAATTGTCAACCATATAATGCCAATGGGATGTGGAAGCTGACAGCCCTGGTTGCCAAGGGCTAAAAAAAAATTGAAATGCATTACTGAGGGGTCCCCCTCTTGACCAACAGAAACCTTGATAGCCATTATGGTAGAGGGCCTTGAACCCTTATATAAAGTTGCTGCAGATCCCAAACTTGGCAAGGACAGTGTCCATGAATGACCACAGTACACTTTCAAATACCTTGTAGATATCAAGGCCTAGTATTAAGACTCTGCGAGAGAAGAGGTCTGCGTCCTGTATGACATTAGCAGCCAGGAGAATGTTATCTGTAATCTATCTGGAAGGGATAAAGACTGTTTGTTCTGGGGCTGTTGAAGTGAAGATAAAATAGGGGCGAGGCGATCTGCTAACAACCAGCCTAATATTTTATGTCATTATTGAGGACTGATATTGGTCTATAATTTTGAGGGAGAGTAGGGTCTTTATTAGGTTTTTCGGGATAAGTGCCACGTTGGCATAAAGCATCTCGTCAGGAAGTTTATTGCTTTGGAAGTTATAGTTAGAGAGATTAGTGAATTTAGGAGTAAGAATTCCAGCACAAGGGTGTTAAATTTGCACTGGCCTACCCAGCTATTCTTCAGGTTACTGACCAGCCAGGGAAAACCAAGTCCTTCTCTCACCTGGAAGAAGCTGCCTCCTACCTCAAATTGCACTTACATATCTCTCAAGAGCTAAATCAACCGCTGTCGAGAGGTCCTATGGATCAACATAGACCCTGCAAAGACCCACCTTGGCTATTCTGACAACCATGGGTCGATCAAACACTGCTGATTTGGATCATTACCAGGGCCCTTGAGCTCAGCCACCTCTGCATTTCTACTCAGTCATATAGCATACTTTGTGTTAAAGTTCACTGCTGCCTGACTATCGTCATGTATACTGTTCACAAGATGGTTAGCAGAAGATGAAAAATAGAGGAAACCATCTCCGGAACCCAATCACACAGCCGCTTACCCTCCTTAGTGGACCCTCATTAAGGAGGCCACATAAACATTTATATGATACAAGAACCCCAACAATCTCCATACATCCTGGGACAGCAAGCCGGAATGTACCAGCCCCCAGTAACAGCTTTCCTTTTTCAAACTCTCCAATGGTGGTTACCACAAATTTTTTAAATTTGTAAAAGTAGATTGCATTGCCTTCTCTGGAATCTCCATTATCTTCTCTGGGATTATGTATATGTATTTGTAGCAGCAAATGTAGTAGAATTTGGGTTCAGTGAGTGATGATTGAGTGATGGTAAAGAAAAGCTCTTTTACATACAAGGCGAGTCTGTCCTGGAATTTGTATCTTGAGCCTCTCTATTTGTCAATGAGGTCACCCATCACAATAAATGGCAGAAGGTAGGGCAAAAGCTTTAGTTCCAACAGACAGGACTTATCCAAGACGCAGAGCACTTTCCTTTTACTCAACCATCTTGTGAACCGTGTTGAACAATTTCTCCTGCATTTATTTCTTGTGGACTTTTTATACTGTACTGTACATGTGCTGCACCTCGTCCATATAACTTTTTACTGTCATTTAAATAATATTGTGCTAGCTGCTGCTTATGTGATTATTATTTTTTTCAAGTTTGAATATAAGCGCAGCAGATATTTACTGTATTATATTTCTCTATACTGTTACCTGCTGGTTTACACCTTTTGTACTTATTCTTGTCACAGTCTTTGGGAGACGTGCAACATGCTCAATTTCTATGATACCTACCGATCCCCCTATAGTCCTAACCATGCTTTAGCTTCAAAAACCTGTCAGACCTACTCCAGCACATTGACACAGTCCCCACTCCAGTAACGCTGTCAGTGGATTGGTGAGATACGTGTGGAAGAAATTGACGTCCACGCTTCCCTTTGTTTTCTGATTTACTTTATACTTTATTCCAAGGTTCTTTTTCACCTCTGCCCTTCTATCTACCCCTACATGGGACCCCTCCCTTTGCCCCCCCCTCCTGACACCAACTGCCTGATCTCATAATCTAAATCCATATCACTGCAGAACAGGCTACATTGTGCAACTTTAGTTCCTTCTCTACTTTAACCATTAGAATCACTTCATGGAACGTTGAGGGATTACGTTTCCCCTCATAAAGGGATGGCAGTGCTCCGGCATTTAAAAAGACTAAAATCAGACATTGCCATGTTACAGGAGACTTCCGGCACATGTTCAAATTTTGGATGGGGAATGTTTTTGTATCGGTATCGACTAAAGGCAAGGCAGGGGTTCAAAACCTCATTCACAAAAAATACCCCTTTGAGGTAATGTTCACAGTAAATGATGAGGAGTGACGTCTTGTGACCCTCCATTTGCGTCTTGCATCTAGAGACCTAATTGTGACCAATGTGTATGTCCGTAACTCCCCCACCAAGTCTTTCTTCCAGTCAGTCTCTACTAACTTGACCCCCTTCCTGCACTTACCTATTGTGTTAGGTGGTGAATTTAACTCAGTTATAGAGCCACTATAAGACAAGTCCATAGCAAGACCCCTGCCCCGCCCTTCCCAACACCATTCCCCCACAGTGCTATCCTCTTTTGCTACTGCCCTACAACTCATCGACCCATGGCAGTTAGTGCAGCCTGAGGGCAAATATTTCACTTTCTACTCACCCCCACATCACACTTTATCGTGAATCAACTACCTAATTGTAAATGCGGCCATCTTACCATACACATATGACACCCTTATCCATGTGATTGGTATCTCAGACCATGCCCCCATCTCACCACAAATTAGAGACATCACCAAAATGGAAACATACTGTGGGACTCAAGGTGATTTATGCTCACGTTACCATTCTGCTACGTCACATAAAAAACTGCACTAATGTAAAACCTTTTTAATTAGCACACTTTTTTGGATTATATTTGAGGAAAATCCATTGGGGTGAGCAAATTTCCTTCTAGACCCTCCCATGTTCCCACCAAGTGACAAAGGCATACTTACAGTATGGGTAAGGGGAATGGATTAGGTCAACTCCATTTCCGAATGTTCCAGGGAGGGTTGAGCAGGAGGATGTAAATCTTGAGGGAGAAATTGTTTGAAGAGTTAAATGCACTTTTCCACACTGTATATGGGGAATGGTTTTCTGTTCCACGTGACAAGTAGTTTCATAGGGAATCCCCAGTAATATACAACACTGTTGTTGCGCAGAATATTTGTGAGTGGAGTGAGCTTCTTTCTGTTCATTGTGGTCTGTTGTGATATATACGTGTTTAAGGATATACCAGTAAATTAATCTGGGACTATTGGGCTTTGTTTGGCCACTGACATAATTCGCTCTTTCACATGATAGTAGTGAATACGCGTCAGAATATCTCTGGGTGCCGTTTCAGATAGAAATTTTGGTTTGGTTATGTGGTTGGCCATTTCAATGCATAATTCAATATAACGGTATGAGGGCTTTCATAAGGCATTGAACAAAATTGGTAAGTTAATTTGGTGCAATAGATTCAGGTATTCCTCTGAACTTAATGTTATTCTGCCTTGAGCGGTCTTCCAGATCTGCTATTTTATTTTGGAGGTGCTGCATCTCTGATTCCTGATCAGTATATGCGTCAATGAGGGTTTTTTGAGCTGTGTTTTTGGATTTTAGTTGCTGGATTTGGTTAGTGTGTGTGAACTGTATCATTTAAAAAAGCAAACATTTTTTGTATACACTATACCCCATATATGTACCTAATAACTTGGAAAAATAGAAAAATGTGGCATTGTTTGATTCCAGAAAAGTTAATCAATTTTATTTCAGAAAAACAAAAAACACCATGACATAAACACTATTTATGTAATCAACAAAAAATTCAAGTTTTTCATAATTTTCACCACTTTTTCTCTCATTAAATAATTTATGAAGTATATCATCAAAGTATGACATCAAGAGAAAGTACTATCTGTCTCCAAAAAACAATATCAAGATTGGCTGGGTTGACTGCAAAACAAAACAACTATCATAAGACAATCTATCACATTTCCAAAACCAGGAAAAAGCCCTGGGACTCATGGGGGTTTACATAAGTTAAAGGTTCTGGGAATCAGGTGGTTAAGAATCTGTGATTAAACATACTTTGATCTGGAAAACCGAGGTACACTAGGGTTTGGAGTAGGACATATCTGTGCTAGGGAGGTGCCCTTTACCATCAGATCTGCCTTTTTTTTTATTAAGAGCAGATGGCAGTAGATGGATTTTAAAGCCACAATTGGACTGAATAATATATATTGATCTGCCTACTCTCAAGCACTATTAGTCAACAGGAAGGTGGCCCTGATGGTGAACCACCTTACTAAAAAAAACTCCTCAACCATGTGCCTGCCTGCATGATGAGTGTAGTGGCCAGGCAGAGTGTGTCCAGGACTGTCCAGTTTGGACACTCTGAGCTTAGCAAAGCTCTCTGATAGATATATGAGTCAGGTGCCAGCACTGCCAAGTATGGAGGTCAGCTGTAATAATAACCTTTCTCATAAATGATAAATGTATCATATACAAATGGCATGCCTTTTTTCATAAATACTTTTCACTTTTTCTTTATCCTGATTTGCATCTCAGTGTTGCTGATCTCCTCCATCTTCTTTCAGTCATTTAAAGCGGAGCTCCAGCCGCGGGAATTTTTTTTTTAAAGTCAGCAGCTACTAACAGTGTAGCTGCTGACTTTAAATAAGGACACTTACCTGTCCTAGGCACCCGCGCTGACGGCCCCCCCCCGATGCCGGTCCCACGATCGCTCCGGGTCCCGCGCCGCCATTCACACTATGGGAAACAGGCAGTGAAGCCGTACGGCTTCACTGCCCATTTCCTAGTGCGCCTGCGTGAGTCTCACGCTGGCTTGTGAATGGGCGCGCTGCTCTCTGAGAACACACACAGTTCCCAGGAAGCAGCGCGCCCCATTCACAAGGAGAAGAACAAGAAGAAAACACACCGCGGTTCAGGAAGAGGCAGATTACGGACTTCCGCATAGCAACAGCTATTTCGGGTGAGTATTTTTTTTTTTTCAAACAACATTGTAAAATGTTGTTATCCTGGGTGGAGCTCCGCTTTAAGGTCTACATGTGGTCCCTCCAAAACTCACTCCAGCATCTTTTTAATGCTATGTTTCAAACCATTTTTACTGAATATTTAACAAATCGTGAGGCAGAGTGGTACAGAACAATGATACGAAATTCAAGGCTTCTTATTAAAAAATTTAACAGAAATGTTAAAAAAAAATCCCATTTTTTTAAAACATGAAACGTGTATTTATTGTGGAAGCATTTCCTGAGTCTCAAATATCATTTGTTCAAATTTCATTGGTCTCTAAGAGAGCCAAAAAATGGAGGAGGGAAGGGCTGCCTTGTTGTTTACATCATTATCTGATTGTCAGAAGGTGAAAGTGTAGAAAGGCAATAGAAGAGCAGAAGGGGGAATGAAGTTATATATTTGGTTTCAGGAAAGAGTTTTGAAGATGGGTTGAGGGGGGTGGGGGTTAGGTTCAGGGTTGGATGCCTGAGTTATATAAATAATATTAATACTATCAATCGACTGCAATATGTTCAAACTTCTGCAGCCATAATCCTGACTAGATCTGGTACAGGTGATCATATTACCCCTATCCTGGAGTCCTTGAACTGGCTACCCATCATGTTTCAGATAGATTTTAAGATCCTCTTGTTCACCTACAAGGCTCTTCATTTCATTTCAACTTACACTACTTCCTCTCTTGTAACCTCCGCTTCTAAAATTCTGGTTAACTGAACTACTCATTTACACTCAATGGGGGACATAACCTTCTCCTGCCATGCTCCAAAACTCTGGAATTGACTTTCTAAGAACAACAGAGAGTTGTCTTCTCTAAACTCATTCAAATTAAATCTATTTATTTTTAATTTTTTCTCTGTTATGTTATCCTGTGTATTTTCTGTGTTTTCCTTGTAAAGCGCTTCAAGCAGCCACCTTTAAAAGCTGCTATATCAAATTATTATTATTATTACTTCTAGAAAGATCCAAGAGTATACAGTATACATTGAGTAAGAAATAATAATCTATCCAGGGATGCCCAGATCCATTTGAATTTACAGTTGGAGTCTTTCTCATTGAGGAGAAACCTTTTTATTTTCTGTTTCACTTCTCTGATTGTGGATGTGGATGACCACCATGCTACTTTAAAAATGTTTAAAAAATAAAATTTAATTGTAAAGTTCCATTCTAGGAAATGAGCCTATATGGTCTCCATTCATTGGTTGATGCTTTAACCGTTTGCCGTCCAGCACACGATATATGTGGGCACAATATCATGGCTTGCCAAATGGGCGTACAGGTACGTCCCCTTTCAATCGCAGTATTGTTGGTGCGTGTGCGCACAACGCGTACTCCGTGACCATAACTGTGGGACCCGAAATCGTGTCACAGAGAGGCAAAACAGGGAGATGCCTTTGTAAACAAGGCATTTCCTGTTCTGCCTAGTGACAGGACACAGATCTACTGCTTCCTGTGATCAAGAGCAGTGATCAGTGTCGTGTTACTGGAAGCCCAGCCCCCACACAGTTATAATCACTCCCTAGGACACACTTAACCCCTTCCTCACCCTCTAGTGGTTAACCCTTTCCCTGCCAGTGTCATTTACACAGCAATCGGTGCATTTTTATAGCGCTTATCACTGTATAAATGACAATGGTCCCAATATAGCATGAAAAGTGTCTGATGTGTCTGCCGCAATATCGCAGTCACGCTAAAAATTGCAGATTGCCGACATTACTAGTAAAAAAAAAAAAAAAAACAATAAAAATGCCATAAAACTATGCCCTATTTTGTAGATGCTATAACTTTTGTGCCAACACAAAGTACAAATTACCGGGACACAAACCAAAGTGCAATTTTTTTACCAAAAATATGTAGAAGAATACATATTAGCCTAAACGGAGGAAAAAAATATGTTTTTTATATATATATATATATATATTATTTGGAGATATTTATTATAGCAAAAAGTAAAAAATCACCCTTTTTTTTTGTTTATATCGCAAAAAATAACATCCGCAGAGATGATTAAATACCACCAAAAGAAAGCTCTATTTGTGGGAAAAAAAGGACGTAATTTTTGTTTGGGTGCAACATCACATGACCACGAAATTGTTAAAGCGACGCAGTGCCGTATAGCAAAAAGTGGTTAATCTAATAATTCTTTAGAAGATATTGTAGCAGCCTTATTTTTCCTTTTAAATTAATAGCTGAAACAGTTCAAGAAACCCGAAGATGTTACAGTCATCAATTTTAGTAAAATAGAACCAATTCTAGAAAAAGGCAAAGATACACAACCTTTGCATTCTTAACATAATGTCTTATTTTCATAGTCATATAGGTTGTCTTTGTGATAGGAAATATCTTGAACAAAATTCCTTGAGGGATTTAATGGTATTGAACATCCAGTACTTAGGTGTACTCTGATTTTAGTGTGCTCAGCAAACCACTCTAGTAATTTAGAGCAGAACAAAGAAATGTTTTGCTAACCTTAGTACAAACTCCTCTGCCACAGCAATTTTAAAATCTGTGATATGAAAGCAATGGTTTACTTTGTCACAACATGATATAGATCAATGCTGAAGCACACATTTAGCCAAAAGGAATTACTATATATATTGGGGCACAGTTCACATCTTTCTTTCTCTTTTTTATGCATGCCTGTGCTGAAAACATAATGAGATGAACATACAAAGGCTTTGCAGAGAGGCAAAGTGCAAAATAAAAACTTCAGTAATCCATGCAATCCATGGAAACCAATTCAGGACACAACAGTTTTCAACCTATAAAACAGTATATGAAAAGTATTCTGTAACCGTACAGTATATCAAAAGCTAACACATACTGTAAGTCTATTTATAGGAGCATATCATCAGGATGATTGGGTTTATGCACACAAAAAGGCAAAATACATTCATTTTTGGTGCTGCTTAAAGGTGAATGTTTTTTTTTTTTTTTAAGGTAAGGGCCCTTTCACACTTGTAAGGATCCGTTCACACCGTGAGGATCCGTTCCTTTAATATCCGCTTGCTCAGCAGGGATCACTCTGTTGATCGCCGCTGAGCTGGCAGATGACAGGGCGGTCTCTGCTGATGAACTGTCTGTCCGTGTTCACCCGAACCGATCCGCAGACAGATGGAAAAATAGGATTTTTCTCCATCTGCAGAAACGGAGCATAGTGGAGACCGATGAAATCAGGTGTCAGCGGATGTTCATCCGCTGACACCCGCTATCCCATAGGGATACATGTACAGTATGTCCATATTTCATCCGAATGGATGGATGAAATACGGACATATGGTCCGCGTGTGTAAATGGGCCCTGAAGTTACTGCAACCTGAAAAACCACCTGGATCATTGCTATTATACTAATTGTCATAAATAATTCAAGTAAATCTAAGATTAAACTGAAGCAGAAAGTAAAAGTAAAAAAAAAAAAACGTATCTTTCCCATTGCCCTGCACCACTGAACATTGCTCTAATGCAGGAAGGTTTTTCCTGAAGTCTCTTCAGAAACCATCACTTCTGGAAAAGCTTGATCTTTGTGTTCATCAATATGAAAAAAAAATATATATATACCCCCACCCACTATACAAATGAATATCTCATTTGATCTCTATGTTCCATTCTGCTATTTTCTGTTAACATTCTGTTTATTTCAGTATAGATAGAAGTATACCAATAGGAACCTCACATATTCCTTATACATAAGAATTTATGATAGTATGACTGGAACCTAAAATATCATATCACCTAAAATGAGTTCAGTAACAACCTTATAATCTATTGGTGTAGTCATAATCCTGAACGACAATTACTCATTCATGCAACACTGTACCCCTTTTTTTTTTACACAAATAGAGCTTTCTTTTGATGGTATTTAATCACAACTGTGTTTATTAATTTCCCCTGATGAAGTCACGTGGTGTGACGAATACGCGTCGGGATTGGAGCACTGGACCCTTTACACCTGACGGACGGTAGACGAGCTCGCTGCTCGTGGATGTATGACCGCCTCAGCTGACTTTATGTGAGTTTTTATTTTGTGCTTTGTTTATTAAATCTTTATTTTGCGGTATTATGCGATGTGCCCTCCTATTTTTGTTTCAAACACCATCGTTTGAGTATCGGCGGATCAACATCTAGCCAAACAGCGGCAGCAGAGCAGCACCTGACGAGCTCGCTGCTCGTGGAGATAGGCACCCCCTTTCACCACTCTGTGTAAGTGCACATCTTTTGATTGCTAGCAGGAATCCCTCCAGTGGTGAAAGGACTACTCTATGTTTGTTTTTTTGTACTTTCCCCTTCCATGCACCATCGGATTTGAGGCTTCCATTCATCAAGAGTTTGATGCCCTATCTTTCTGGCTATATCAGATAGCCTTGAGGTAAGCTGATAGGATCACTAGAGGTGTGGGCTGCACGTTTTGGAATCCTCCATTGCACCTTCACTCATTTGGCTGCTGGAACATCTCCTTTTGACTTCACACCAGATTTCACTTGCTGCACCGAGTTGCATGATTAAGTTTGACTCTCTTCTTTTATTTGGTTTTGTCTGCAGGACTGAGTTTGACCATGCATTCTATTATGTCCACCACACATCTTTATAGATGACACGGTCACTGTTATTTACTGTTACTTTGTTCACATTGTGTTTTATAGAATTTTTTCTATATATTTATACATTTTTGTCACTTATTGTATTCACCTAGTTTACTACTTCACTTCCCCTTTCCCATCACCCTTTAGGCATCACCACCACAGCGCAAACAATATCACTTGTTGTATTAATTTTTTGTGCTATAAATAAAAAAAAACTGAAAATGTTGTAAAATAAATGCATTTTGGAGGTAGACATGTCTGCCTGAGCACTCCGCTCCGACCGGGACACAAACCACTCATAATCCGGGTCCAAGCTGAAAACTCACCCACATCAGTGACAGGTATCTTGCTAATACTCCTGATCACCTATTGGAATGATGTACCGTGGGCGGAAAGACAAACTAAAGGCAGGGAAAGAGCAAGATTCTCTGACTAAACCCATATCTAAAATGGCGGTACCGCTCCCCTCTCAAACACACTCAAAGAAACTGCTGTGGTCTCCTGCTTCCACACAGCGCTCAGCGAGTCAGAATATGACATAGGGAGTATATCTAATTCCCTACAACAGGCATCATCTAGTTTTGAACTGATTAACCAATTTGAGAGGGTCCTACATAAAACACTTCAGGATACATCTGACACTATCACAGAAAATCTGACTGGAATGCCTTAAGGAAGAATATTCTTCCCTCCAAACTTGCCTTGAGGATTTTGAGAATGAAAATAGGAGATCTAACCTACATATTAAAGTAATCCCAGAAAGCATTGAAGATCTCCATTCTACAGCCACAGCACTATTGCAGGAATTGGCACCTTCTATTCCAATAGACAGACTTGAAATGGACAAAATACACAGGTCACTAACATCAAGAAAGGAAAATGGTCCTCCCAGGGATATAATTATTAAATTCCATTATATCCGCACAAAAGAACAGTTACTGGATGCATCCCGCAACAAAGATTCCTTAATATTTCAGGGCCATCATTACCAAATCTATCAAGATCTTTCCCAACAGACACTTATGAAGAGAAAAGAAATATAACCTCACCTACAGGTCCTCCAATATCATCATATCACATATGGACTTTCCCCTTTGCAACTTAAAAAAAAAAACTGTTTGGACACTCTTTGGACAAGGTGTACCCACGGGTTGGTAAATCCTTTCAACAATATTTAAAATATCTTTACTGCCTGACCCAGCTGTAGCACTATTAAACTACAAACCCCAACTTCTGACCCTTCGCCAATTTAAACTACTACTGTTTGTTACAACAACGGCTAAACAATCCATAGTGAAAGCATGGAAAACTGACTACCTTTGTATACAAACAGTCAAACAAATACTGAGTGACACAAGCCATGGTACACGCAAAGACTGAAGCAATTTATTTAGACAAAATCCCCAAATTTGAATCTGTATGGAAACCATGGATAAGATCAATATCTTCCACCAGGTACAAATAAATCATTGTTTTAAACATACAATATCATAAATGCTGCAATCCTTTTGTTCCACGATTTCTACTATTCCACATGGTATTACGTTCTGTAAGTTTTCTCTCTTCCCCCCCCCCCCCTTTTCTATGACTACCCCTTCCCTTTCCCTCTCCCTACATTATTTATAGTATAAATTGGGGTAGAAAACATGTTCATTTATTTTCTCAGGATACGCCATGCCACATAGCCAGACCTTGGCCCTGATTGTAGTCAGTTATCCCCCATTACTCCATAATACCTTAAAATATTACTCTTTACCCCCTCCTCGTTTTTAACATCTAGCATTTATACTTCTACCTACATTTTTGATCCTATATTTGTATTTTTTTTTTACTATTTTTAATGTAAATATTCTATTTTGACACATTATTTGTTATACAATCTATTATTATAGGACATGACTTATTTTATATATAACTAACTTTTATTTACACAACATAGTTACATAGTTAGTCAGGCTGAAAAAAGACACAAGTCCATCCAGTTCAACCATACAAGAAGCTTTCTTGTATACTTTGATATTATATTTTGAAACGTGTTCTTACAATACTGATTTATTGTAATGTATTGCTATTTATAAACAAAATAAAAATAATTTAAAGGGGAAAAATGTATAAAAAACTGCATTTGTCTTTATTTCTGTTATAAAATTTAGGAAATTTGTGATTTTCTTCATACATTTTGGGCAACATTTATACTGTGTAACAGTAGGAGCTACTGTCACTGTAAAATGGACAACAGGGTATGCACATTTGAGAGGTGAAAGACTACAGAGTGTAGAAGTGGTCTGGAGAAGACTACTCTTACAGCTTTCTCCAGGTTTTAGTAATCTGACATGGGGCTCTGTAGTGTGGAGATTCCATATTGTCTTGGGAGGGACGGAATCTCCTACTGATCAGCAGGGTGTGTGCTCAGGTGAGCACAGCCCTTTATAATAAGTGTGTGGGAAGACCTTATGGCTCCCAGTTGGAGACAGCAGGTCTCCAGAAGTCAGAGAGGCTGTAGGAGACAGCCAGAACATTGGTGACTGCAAGAGGCAGAGCTGTAGACGCTGAAGGGAAGTCGTCTATGTTGAGGAGTCCGTTGGTCTGGGTGACCAGGATAAAGAGCAGAGGTACTGCTACAGAGAGCCAGGTGGGCTAGCATTTTCTGATGCGTATTTGATGAAAAAGAACCCCCCTGCGTGGGAAAACGTTTGTTTGGACTTATTTTTGCCTTTTTAATAAAAATGGGCTACCACGTCCTTAAATATAGTTGTTGGCTGGTGTTAATCACTGGAAAAAAGGCATATACCACAAGAGCTAATAAGCCCCAACATTACAACTGCTATATGTCTTTTGTAAAAATAACCAACATCTGTGTATATTATTTTGTCTTTGTGAGCCTAGGTTAACATTGGAGCGATTTGTGATGCGATTTGAGAGATCAAATCGCATGACAAGTCGCAGCCTATTGGCGGCAATGGCACTGTTCCAATCGGTGCGACACCGATTTTGTGGTGCCGCACCGCTTTGCAAAAGTAGTTCCTGCACTACTTTTGCTGATTTTCAGGTGCGATTTCTATAGACATCTATGTATGTAGCCACACAAATGTCTATCAAGTAGCACCTGAAATCGCGCTGACCTTGCTACTTTGAAATCGTGCTACTTCAAGTAAAGTAGTACAATTTCAAAGTAGCATCAGTGTGAACCAGAGCTGAAAGTTCTAGAGTCTACAAGCTATGGTGCTAATCACTGAAAATGTACCACACCTGATACACTCAGGTGTGGTATCTCACCTATCTAATTTCTTGAGACACTAACAAGCCAGGAAAGCATGAATACCACCCACATGACCCCTTTTTGGAAAGTAGACATTTCAAGGTACAGTATGGTGAGTTTTTTGAATTTGCAATTTTTGTCCCCACAATTCTTTGTAAAATGAAGATTTTTTTTTTTCTCTTGCAAGACATATGCATACTTGCAACAACACCTCAAAACACATTCTGCACATCCAGGGAGCATTGTGTTATGGGCATAATGAGTCTTTTGAACATTTTACACATGTCTTTTGAAAATGTGGAAAGAAAAAAAATGCACAAAGCTGTCTTCTTATAAGATATTTCTAACACATAGCATGTACATAGCAAAAATTACACCCTAAAATGCATTATGCTACTCCTCCTGAGTATGGTGATACCACATTTGTGAGACTTTTCTCCAGCCTGGTCACATATAGAGCACTGATGTGGCATGGATGGGCACAGATGAGCACTGATATGGCACGGACAAGCACTTATGTGCCATGGATAGGCATGAATATGCATGGATGAGCACATATGTGGCATGGATGAGGTGCGCATATGGCATTGATGAGGCATGGATGGGTACGGTTGTAGCATGGATGAGCATGTATGAGCCCTGATGTGGCATGGATGGAGCACAGATGAGGTATGGATGAGCACGGATAAGGCTGGGATGGGCATGGATGAGCACTGATGTGGCATTGATGGAGCACAGGTGAGGTATGGATGAGCAGGGAGATGGCATGGATAGGCACAGATAAGGCATTGATAAGGCATGGATGAGCAAGGATGGGCATTGACAAAGTATGCATGGGCAGGGATTGGCATGGATAAGGCACAGCTGGGCATGAATGAGGTGTGGATGGTTACGGATTAGGCATGGATGGGCATGGATGAGGCATGGATGGGCACAGATGAGGCACGGATGGGCATGGATGAGGCATGGCTGGGCATGGGTGAGGCAAGGATGAGGCATGGGTGGGCATATAAGGCAATGTATGAGTCATGGGAGAGCATGGCTCAGGGCTTTAGAACACGCCCCACACTATATAAGGCCGCCTGCTGGGCGGCCTTGTGTAGTGTGTTCCAGCGCTGAACAGAGATCAGTCAGAGAGACAGAGAGATAGTATTTTTATATAGCTAGATAGAGCAGGCAGGCTAGTGAGTTTAGCTTAATTTACAGTGTGTAGAGCATATATATACATCCCTAGGAGTTGTACATATATTTATACACTGTATAGCTTAGCCAGATCAGTTCTTCCTAATTTACTGGCAGGCAGGTGATTGTTCTATTTAACCACTTACCTACTAAGCACCTACACCCCCTTCCTGCCCAGACAAAATATAAGCTTCCGGCACTGCGTCGCTTTAACTGACAATTGCGCGGTCGTACGACGTGGCTCCCAAACAAAATTGGCGTCCTTTTTTTCCCACAAATAGAGCTTTATTTTGGTGGTATTTGATCACCTCTGTGGTTTTTATTTTTTGCGCTATAAACAAAAATAGAGCGTCAATTTTTAAAAAATGCAATATTTTTTCCTTTTTGCTATAATAAATAACCCAAAAAATATATAAAAAAAATATTTTTTCCCTCAGTTTAGGCCGATACGTATTCTTCTACATATTTTTGGTAAAAAAAAAAAATGCAATAAGCGTTTATCGATTGGTTTGCGCAAAATTTATAGCGTTTAGAAAATAGGGGATAGTTTATGGCATTTTTTTTTTTTTTTTACTATTAATGGCGGCGATCTGCGATTTTTTTTATTGGGACTGCGACGTTATGGCGGACACTTCGGACACTTTTCTGACATTTTTGGGACCATTTACATTTATACAGTGAACAATGCTATAAATATGCATTGATTACTGTATAAATGTGACTGGCAGTGAAGGGGTTAACCACTAGGGGGCGGGGAAGGGGTTAAATGTGTGTCCTATGAGTGTTCTAACTGTGGGGGGAGGGGGGTGACTGGGGGAGGTGACCGATTGTGTCCCTATGTACAAGGGACACAATCGATCTCCTCTCTCCCTGACAGGGACGTGCAGCTCTGTCAGTTACTGAGCAATCGCGTGTGCCCGGCGGCGATCGTTGCCGCCGGGCACTCGCACGGGATCCCCACAGAGCGGCGGGTGCGCGCGCGTGCCGCCGGCGACACGCGCGCGCCCGCCCGCGGCTTTAAAGGGACATCACGTCATATGACGTGATGTCAGGATAATGGAGTCGTCTGCCCGCCATCATTTGACGGTGGGCAGATGACAAGTGGTTAAAGACAGTATCACAGGTATAGACAAACAGCAGGTACAATATTTAAAGGAATTTTTATTTTTTTAACTGCTTGCCGACCGCACACCACAGTTATACGGCTGGACGGTGGCACTGCTGTGCGGGAGCACGTAGCTCTACGTCCTCCCTTTAGCAGCTTGTAGGGCACGCGCGCCCCCGCGCGGCCCCTGAGTCCGGTGGGCACGATCACCGCCGAGCGCGCGCGCTCGTTCGTTAGAGAGTGGGGACCGGGAGCTTTGTGTGTAAACACAAAGCTCTCTGGTTCTGTCAGCGGGAAAACGCTGATCTCCTGTTCATACAATGTATGAACAGGAGATCAGTGATTTCCCCTAGTGAGGCCACCCCCCCTACAGTTAGAACACACCCAGGAACACACTTAACCCCTTCCCTGCCCCCTAGTGTTAACCCCTTCACTGCCAATGGCATTTTTATAGTAATCCAATGCATTTGTATAGCATTGATCGCTATAAAAATGCCAATGGTCCCAAAAATGTGTCTAAAGTGTCCGATGTGTCCGTCATAATGTCTCGGTGCTGAAAAAAAACGCTGATCGCCGCCATTACTAGTAAAAAAAAAAAAATTAATAAAAATGGCATAAAACTACCCCCTTTTTCTTTCTCGTACATCACGGGACACAGAGCGGCATATTCATTACTATATGGGTTATATGGAGTACCTTCAGGTGTGGACACTGGCAATCTGAAACAGGAAGTCCCCTCCCTATATAACCCCCTCCCCTAGAGGGAGTCCCTCAGTTTTTTCGCCAGTGTCTTAGGTGTTGGTCACGGAATAGCTTTGCTCCACATCCTTGGGATTAAGGGCGGGCTAACCGGATCTGTCCAAGGAGCCTCAGTGCCAAAGTGGACAGTACCCGGGCCCCAAACCGTGGGGTTTTGCCTATAATGCTCCTCTTTGGAGGGCTGGACCCTGGGCCCAGGACTTGGAGTTTGTAAAAACCATAAGTTCCTGTTTGCCAGGGTGCTATATAGGTCCAGGACAGTGGGTACCTTCATAGGACCCCAGGGCCTGAAGGTCTACTACGCTACCCACGGAGATGGGAGAAGATTGGATCGTTTTGCTGGACAAACATCCTGCAGCATGGAGCAGGTAAGAGGGGAGCCTGCGGGACTTGGTTCGACAGCAGGCTCTCCGGGGTAACCTAAAAGGGGGGTAGCCTAAGTATGCTCTGCATTGGCAACCTTGCTCATTATGTCTGAGAAAGACAGGATGATCCCTTTTCCCCCATCACTAGGTTCCCCTGTCTAAGAATGGTGTCGCTAGCTACCTGCTGCTTTCTTCCTAGGACTGGTAAGGATCTCTATGGGGCCTTTTGGAGAGTCCTACCTGGCCGGGGGTTTGAATCTGCCGCCTGATACTGCAGTCCTGGGTCTCCAGCAGCGCGGCTCCTCCATGTTCCTCCTGCTCCGGCATACGCGCGCGCGTGCGCGCGCACGTCTTATAGACGTTTTTCGCGCCGTTCAGAGAGGAGGGCGGGGGGGGGGCGTGCCTGGAGCGTCATACAGGGGCGCGCCTTGTGCTGTTATAGATCAGCAGGCATTGTCAGTGCTCAGTCTGAGACTGATCTCAGAGGGAGAGGACGCAGAGCGGCAGAACAGTGACTCCCGGTGGCGGAAGAGGGGTAGTACATGCTGGACTTTGTTCCAATGCCTTTTTTGTTAAGCCAAGAAATTCCCCTTTTTGGCAGCAGGTTGGAGGCTGGCAAACTAAGTTTGGGGTCACTGTATGTTTGAAAAAAAAAAAAAAAAGAAAGAGACTTATATATATTTAAAAAAAAAAAAAAAAAAAAACATACGGGGCCCCATCAGTTTTTGGGCATTAGTGATCTATTGTCCCCTAAGCTCTAGTTTTGTACTCCTGGCCACTACAGTCTGTTGTTGTTGGCGGAGTCCCTCGATTTTGTATTATGGCTTCCAAAGGTTCGGGATCAAAGGGTACAAAAAAGACCAAAAAACAAAGGGGTTCCCCCTCTGATTCTGATGATATGCCGATACTTTCCCCGCAACTTATTCCCATAAAGGGCGCCTTGGATGAGCCATTAGGGGGATCTGGTGCGGAGGCTGGCCCAGATCAGCCCAGCCCTGTGTTTATCACAGAGGAGATGCTAGCCGTATCCCTAGGGGGGCTAGAAGAGAGAATAGCAGCATTGATCGCTAGAGCTATTCCTGGCAAGAAACGGGTTAGATCCCCATCACCAAGAGGTGTATCCTCAGATGCTGAGATTCTCTCTCCGGAGGAATTGGAATCGCAGGAGGATCAACTAGACCTGAACCAAGAGGGTTCAGGGATTGAGGGATCTACCTCTGAGGAACCATTTTCACACTCCCAGACAGAGAGACTGTGGGTACAGTCTTTGACGGACATGGTCCGCTCGGCATTTAGTTTACCATTGCCAGAGCCTCAGGTTCCTCCGGTATCCTCTCTGGGCTCTTTGAAAGCTCCGTTAAGCAACGCAGTTTTTCCGGTCCATCCTCTCTTGGAGGAATTGATCTTTCGGGATTGGGTACGGCCGGACAGGATTTTTCTGCCACCGAAGAGATTTGCGGTCATTTACCCCATGGAGGAAAAATTCTCCAAGAGGTGGAGGCTCCCAGTGGTGGATGCAGCCATCTCATGTGTGAATAAATCACTAACTTGCCCGGTGGAAAACATACATATGTTTAAAGATCCGGTTGATAAACGGTTAGAGACACTTTTAAAAGCATCCTTTGCTACGGCAGGAGCAGTGGTACAGCCAGCTGTGGCTGCAATTGGAGTTTGTCAGGCGTTAAAGGACCAGACAAAAGAAATGTTAAAGGACATGCCTACCCAACAAGCAGAAGAGTTTTCTGACATTCCCAGAGCTCTGTGTTTTGCTGTAGATGCTATAAAGGATTCCATCCAGCAGGCCTCTCGTTTATCACTATTTTTGGTGCACATGAGAAGGCTCTTATGGTTGAAGAACTGGGCGGCGGAGCCCCCATGCAAAAAGCTTCTGGCAGGGTTTCCCTTCCATGGAGGACGACTCTTCGGGGAGGATCTGGATAAATACATTCAGACTATTTCAAGTGGCAAAAGTACCCTTTTACCGGTCAAAAAGACATTCCGGGGTCCTACATTTAAGAGGCAGCTCTTTCCTGTCTCAGGGCCCTCAAATTCCAGGCAGTATCGACGGCCGCCTGCACGATCCAACGTTAACAGTAGATCGCAGGGACAGGCCCCTGGGGGTAAGAGGCCATGGTATCGCAAGCCGACAAAGACAGCCCCTAAGTCTGCCCTATGAAGGGGCGCCCCCACTCTCGCGGGTGGGGGGAAGGCTTCGTTTCTTCTCAGAAGTTTGGGAAGCCAAGATCCCCGACAAATGGGTCCGGGCATCTGTAACCACAGGCTACAGACTGGAGTTTCTAAAGTGTTCTCCGCCTCATTTTCAAGAGTCAAGGCTACCAAAGGATCCAGCAAGGAAGGCCTCAATGCTGGCAGCTTTGGATCACCTGCTTTGCCAGGACGTAATAATAGAGGTGCCAGCCCAAGAGCAAGGGCTAGGTTTCTATTCCAATCTCTTTGTCATACCAAAGCCCAACGGCGATGTCAGGCCAATCTTGGACCTAAAGAGGTTAAACGGTTACCTAAGGGTTCGTTCCTTCCGGATGGAATCCATCCGGTCAGCAGCCGCCGCGCTTCAGAGGGACGATTTTCTGGCCTCCATAGACATAAAGGATGCTTACCTTCATGCACCAATCTTTCAGTCGCATCAAAGATTTTTACGCTTCGCGGTGGGGCAGCGACACTTCCAATTCAGGGCGCTCCCCTTCGGGCTGGCCACGGCCCCCCGGGTATTCACGAAGATCCTAGCCCCAGTTCTGGCCAATTTAAGGATCCAAGGGGTCACAGTCCTAGCGTACTTGGACGACCTTTTAATCATAGATCACTCACGGCCGTGTCTGCAAGAGTGTCAGAATTAGCAGCCTTATCGTGTAAGGAACCATATCTCGTTCTACATAAGGACAGGGCAGTTCTCCGGCCCCATCCTTCCTTTCTACCAAAGGTTGTATCCAATTTTCACTTGAACCAGGATTTGGTACTTCCATCCTTCTTTCCAAAACCCACATCTAGAAAGGAGGGGTTGCTGCATACCTTGGATATTGTCCGGGCCATGAAGGCCTATCTTAAAGCTACAGAAAAGATCCGGAAAATAGATGTGTTGTTCGTTCTACCAGATGGCCCCAAGAAGGGGCAGGCAGCTGCAAAATCCACCATCTCGAGATGGATTAGACAATTAATCATTCAAGCCTACGGTTTGAAGAGGTTGCCTCCTCCTTTGTCGGTAAAGGCCCATTCTACCAGGGCCATGGGCGCCTCCTGGGCAGCACACCATCAGATCTCTATGGCTCAGATATGCAAGGCGGCGACGTGGTCATCAGTCCACACGTTTACAAAGTTTTATCAACTAGACGTGAGAAGGAATGCGGATTCTGCCTTTGGACAGGCAGTACTACAGGCTGCAGTTTAAGATCCTCGGGATCAGAGGCACCCTTGGTTGTAAAAAAAAAAAAAAAAAAAAAAAAAGTTTTTTCTTGACTAAGTTGGAATTATTATTATTATTTGAGTATACCTCTAAATTGAATCCTTCTTTGGAAGATGTCTCCCTCCCCTCATTAAAGCATTGCTCATTGCTTTCGGACATCCCATATAGTAATGAATATGCCGCTCTGTGTCCCGTGATGTACGAGAAAGAAAAAGGGATTTTTAAATACAGCTTACCTGTAAAATCCTTTTCTTGGAGTACATCACGGGACACAGAGCTCCCTCCCCTCTTTTGGGGAACATTTTGGGAGGCATACTGCTTGCTACAAAACAGAGGGACTCCCTCTAGGGGAGGGGGTTATATAGGGAGGGGACTTCCTGTTTGAGATTGCCAGTGTCCACACCTGAAGGTACTCCATATAACCCATATAGTAATGAATATGCCGCTCTGTGTCCCGTGATGTACTCCAAGAAAAGGATTTTACAGGTAAGCTGTATTTAAAAATCCCTTTTTTGTAAACGCTATAAATTTTGCACACAAAACAACCGATAAACGCTAATTGCGTTTGTTTTTTTTAATGAAAAATATGTAGAAGAATACGTATCTGAGGAAAAAAATCTTTTTTTTATATATTTTTTGGGGATATTTATTATAGCAAATTGTAAAAAATATCGATTTTTTTTTCAAAATAGTCGCTCTATTTTTGTTTATAGCGCAAAAAATAAAAACCGCAGAGATGATCAAATACCACCAAAAAAAAAAGCTCTATTTGTGGGAAAAAAAGGACGCCAATTTTGTTTGGGAGCCACGTCGCACGACCGCGCAATTGTCAGTTAAAGCAACGCAGTGCCGAATCACAAAAAGTGCTCTGGTCATTGGGCAGCAATATGGTCCGGGGCTAAAGTGGTTAATTTAAGCATCATTAAAATCACTGCTCCTGGAGAAGTGATTTTAATGATGCTTAAATTAAAAATAAATAAAAATAAAAATTCCTTTAAATATTGTACTTGCTGGGTGTCTATAGTTTTCCTGTGAAAACGTCTTTGAGAACCCGGGTCTTGCCCAAGGGAACATGTATCAATGGAAAAAAGTTTTAAAAACTTTCATTTTTTCAGGAGTCCTGCTCCTGAAAAAACAACCGTTTTTAAAACTTTTTTCCATTGATACATGTTCCCTGGGGCAAGACCCGGGTTCTCAAAGACGTTTTACGACAATAACTTGCATATTAGGCTTTAAAATTAGCACTTTTAAATTCGAAAGTTCGAGTTCCATGGGGTTTTAAATGTTCGCGCGAACGGGCGGTCTGTTCGAACGTTCTGGTGCGAACCGAACGCAGGGGTGTTCAGCTCATCCCTACTCGTGATGTAAGAGAAAAGGGTAATGACTCACAAAGGATAACAATCCAAACGAAAGTGTGGGTTAGTGCCTGAGTAATACAATTGCACTCAAGGAGGACCAGTGGCCCCAGGAATTACCTATGAAAATGAAAACAGACATCCATTTCAAATCCATAATGTAGGTGTACAGAACCGAAATAAGACCCCTTTCCCATTGGGGCATTTTTCTTTTGGGCTAAAAATTGTGCCTGTAAAGCACCTGAAAAACGCCCCCCCCCCCCCCCTGCAGTCTCAGTGTGAAAGCCAGAGTGCTTCACACTGAGACAATGCGCCGACAAGACATTAAAAAAAGTCCATCAGGCAGCATCCTTGGTGCGGTAAAGGAACAGTGTAAACACTGCTCCTCCACCGCTCCTGCCCATTGAAATGTATGGGCACCGCTGCCGAATCGCCTGCAAAGTGTTTCGGCAGCGGCATTACAAGGGTACGTTTAACCCCTTTATTGGCCACTAGTGGGGTTAACAGCGCCCAGCTAGCGGCTGAATAGCGCCATTAACCACTTTAGCCCCGGGCCTGTTTTTCAGATTCGGTGTTTACGAGACTAAAACATTTTTTTTTGCTATAAAATTACTTAAAACCCCCAAACATTATATATATTTTTTTTCTAACACTCTAGAGAATAAAATGGCAGTCATTGCAATACTTTTTGTTACACCGTATTTGCGCAGCGGTCTTACAAGCGCACTTTTTTTGGAAAAAATTCACTTTTTTAAATTAAAAAATAAGACAACAATACATTTGGCCCAATTTTTTTACATATTGTGAAAGATAATGTTACGCCGAGTAAAATGATACCCAACATGTCACGCTTAAAAATTGCGCCCGCTCGTGGCATGGCGTCAAACTTTTACCCTTAAAAATCTCGATAGGCGATGTTTAAAAAATTCTACAGGTTGCATTTTTTGAGATACAGAGGAGGTCTAGGGCTAGAATTATTGCTCTCGCTCTAACGATCGCGGCGATACCTCACTTGTGTGGTTTGAACACCGTTTTCATATGCGGGCGCTACTCGCGTATGCTTCTGCGCGCGAGCTCGTCGGGACGGGGCGATTTAAAAAATTTTTTTTTTTGTTTTCGTATTTATTTGTATTAATTTTACCAATTTTTAACACTAAAATAAAAAATAAAAAATAAATTATCACTTTTATTCCTATTACAAGGAATGTAAACATCCCTTGTAATAGAAAAAAGCATGACAGGTCCTCTTAAATATGAGATCTGGGGTCAAAAAGACCTCAGATCTCATATTTAGGCTAAAATGCAAAAAAAAAAAAAAAATTTTAAATGTCATTTTTCAAATGACATTTAAAAAAAAATGTCTCTTTAAGACGCTGTTTGGAACTGACGTTTGACGTCACTTCCGCCCAGCAGAGCTACGGGGATGGACGAGGGAAATTTTTTCCCTCACTCGCATCCCCGCTGACCAGACGAGCGCACCCGATCGCCTCCGCCGCTACCGACGGCTCCGGTAAGCGGCGGAGAGCGCGGGAGCGCAGCGGGAGGGGGGGGGACGCTCGTCCGCCACCGATAACGGTGATCTCGCGGCGATTCCGCCGCAGAGACCGCCATTATCGTTTACCCGACCGCCCACAGAAGAGATGGATATCTCGGTTGTGGCAGCAGCTGCTGCCGTTACCGAGATATCCATCTCTAAAGTGCCGACGTATACCTGCGGTGGGCGGTCGGGAAGTGGTTAAAATGACAATAAAGCACTAAAACTAGCAGAATTTATTATCAACGCCCCAGTGTGAAAGCAGCCTAAAGAAAGTAAAACAAAAGCTCCCCAATCCCCCTTCCTGGCTCATTGCCCCAAACCACAACAAGCATTGATCCAAAAACAGTAACAGTAATAGGGGATATGACAGAGAAAAACCTGTACCAAACTGGGTATATACAAAAAAAAATGTATACAAAAAATGTATAGAAAAAACAATATATGTTGTGCACACATATATTCAGCCCCAGACTCCTGCATTTCAAATTTAAATCATAGGAGTTTAGTCACAGAGGTGGTATAGGCGATCCAAGTTCCATCTGTATAGGGAACAAGCAGAGGCAGACAAACATGGAGCCAATGGGGAGTGAGCAAAATGGTCTTTTATGGTGGCGGGTGTCCTGTGTTTAGCAGCAGTAGACTGCTGTTTTGGAGTGGGTATGCGGGACTCACCCAATGCAAGCTGTCTCAGTCTGTCTCTGGGCGGCAGAAGACATGAGGCAGGAGATCCAGCACTATCTCTGGATTTTCCTGCAGTCTGCTTTGTGCTCCCTGGATGATTTTGGTCCCATGGGACCAATTTGGATGTATACCCAAACTGGCTGTGAGGAAGAAGAGGCAGGATATTGGGCAGATAACAAGCAGGATCTATTGGTGCAGACGGAGCTCAGGTGCCATGCTGCTCACATCTCCACTGCTGGCCACTCCCCCTTAAGATACAAATTTAGTATTTTTATGTCCAAAGCCTTTTTTCATTCTTCTCCAACTATTCCAGCTTTTGCTGGAGTGCCAAAAAAGTGGGTTTCCCCACATTCTGCAACCTGTGACCTTGATGGATATACCATAGCAAATGACAATTTTCAACTGCTGCAGCTTGCTTTTAACCTCCACAAACCTGGCCCTTTTTTCTGAAACTCAGGGTAAAAATCAGGATTTCTGTTGCCATTATATATTATTTCCCTGGCTTTTTGCAATATAGTCACCTTGTCCTTATAGAGCAGCATTTAAAAAACAGTAGCTAGGAGGACCCCCTAGTGATGGTGAAAAAAACGTGTAAAGGAGTCTCTCCCAAAAGTATCCACCATCTGTTTTTCTAAAAATGTAATAATCTTGGAGTCCTCACTTTGTTCAGGAAAGAGCAAAATGTGTATATTGTTCGTGCACAACCTGTTTTCAAAGTCTCCCTCTTTAGATGCATATATATATAGTTACCTTTTCTCTAATTGCTTTCATATCCTGTTTCATCAGGTTCATGTCATCTTCCACCATGCTAATTCTGTCCTCCAACGTTGTTGTGCGTTACCGCACCTTTTGCAAATCATGCCAAAGGATGAATATTGTACATCCTCTTTTATATTCTTAAGCTAGTCAAACCTCTCAAGCAAGGAGGACCATTGACTGTTAAATGACTTCTCCCAAGAAAGGTTCTTTCTCTGTAACCTCATACACTTCTGCACTTCTGAGGAGTTCACTATTGCTGCCACAACCCCTGCATTATTTGTTCCTCTGGGCTCTGTATGTTGTTCTGAGCTTTTCTTTGCTAGAGAGGGTCCAACCTCTTAGCTTGCTGTACTGGAGGTTGCTGCCCCTTTGATGGTGTATGGGCAAAATGCTCAAGCTTAGCTGCTGCCTCCTTCCCCTTGTCTTTTTACAGACAGCTGAGAGTGTGTGCTGGCACCATCTTGAGATGCTGTCTCCTCTCCTTTCTTTCTTGTCATACTTGTAGAAAGACAGGCAGTGTATACAAGCTATATGATGGTTACACACCTGTCACACTCTTCCAGCCACATCAGTTCCTGTCTACACCACACTCAGAATAGCTACTCTATCTTGCTGGCTCCCCAAATTAACTATAGAGTATGGACTATGGACTTTGGGATTTGTATAGAACAATTTGCCTGACCCTGTTAACTTGCCCTGCTCATTCCAAACAAACATTAAGGGAAAAATAGTAGTTTGAGAGCTCATAGATGACCTTACATAAGGCAGAAAAACATAGTAAGAAACAATTTAATACATGATTCTGTTACCTGATCATAATATTTAATATTTAATGAGAACCTGGAATACGATTATATCCATTTGTGGTGGAATATTGCGGATCCTATTGAGTAGTGTATTCTGAGTGACATAAGACCTGTCTAGTCCTTAAAAAAATTCCTTCCTGATCCCCCGAGAGGCAATCGGATTTACCCCGGATCAACTTTACCTACAAAACTTAGTACTCCGTTATATTATGTGCATTTAGGAAAGAATCCAGGCCCTTCTTAAAGCAATCTACTGAGCTGGCCAGAACCACCTCTGGAGGGAGTCTGTTCCACATTTTCACAGCTCTTACTGTGAAGAAACCTTTCCGTATTTGGAGATGAAATCTCTTTTCCTCCAGACGTAAAGAGTGCCCCCTTGTTTTCAGTGTTGACCTTAAAGTGAATAACTCAACACCAAGTTCCCTATATGGACCTCTTATATATTTGTACATGTTGATCATATCCCCTCTTATTCTCCTCTTCCCAAGAGTGAATAAATTCAGTTTATCTAATCTTTCCTCATAGCTGAGCTCCTCCATGCCTCTTATCAGTTTAGTTGCCCTTCTCTGCACTTTCTCCAGTTCTCTGATATTCTTTTTGAGAACTGGTGCCCAAAACTGGACTGCATATTCCAGATGAGGTCTTACTAATGATTTGTACAGGGGCAAAATGATATCTCTATCTCTGGAGTCCATACCTCTCTTAATACAAGAAAGGACTTTGCTCGCTTTGGAAACCGCAGCTTGGCATTGCATGCCATTATTGAGCTTATGATCAACTAAAACCCCCAGATCCTTCTCCACTACAGATCCCCCCCAGTTGAACTCCCCCTAGCATGTATGATGCATGCATATTCTTAGCCCCCAAGTGCACAACTTTACATTTATCAACATTAAACCTCATCTGCCACATAGTCGCCCAATTAGACAGAGCATTGAGGTCGGCTTGTAAATTGGAGACATCCTGCAAGGACGTTATTCCACTGCATAGATTGGTGTCATCTGCAAAGACAGAAATGTTACTTTGGATCTCAGACCCAATATCATTTATAAATATATTGAAAAGTAAGGGACCCAACACCGAACCTTGGGGTAGACCGCTGATAACCTTGGACCGTTCAGAGTAAGAATCATTAACCACAACTCTCTTTCAGCCAGTTTTCTATCCATTTACAAACTGATATATCCAATCCTGTAGACCTTACCTTACACATGAGCCGTGTGTGTAGAACTGTATTGAACGCTTTTGCAAAATCCAAGTATACCACGTCCACAGCCACGCCTCTGTCCAGGGTTTTACTTACCTCTTCATAAAAGGAAATCAGGTTTGTCTGACAACTTCTGTCTTTCATGAATCCATGCTGTCTGCTGCTTAAATAGTTTGTTTCCAGCAAGAACTCATCCATGTGGTCTTTTATTAAACGTTCCAGTATCTTCCCAACTATAGAAGTTAAACTAACAGGTCTATAGTTACTTGGTAAAGACTTTGTTCCCTTTTTAAATATGGGCACCACATTGGCTCTACGCCGAATCAGTGGTACTATTCCTGTCATTAATGAGTCCCTAAATAATAGATACAGTCTTTTAGGATCCGTGGGTGGATGCCATCTGGTCCAGGTGCTTTATCCACCTTTATTCTGTCTAAATATTTCTGGACCATATCACTTTTGAGCCATTGTGGATTTGGGGCTGTGTCACTCCCACCCCCATTATGGACATGAGCTCCCCCATTCTCCATTGTATACTCAGAGCTGAAGAAAGCATTTAATAAATTTGCCTTCTCTATGTCCTCAGTCACCCACTCTAGATTATTTTGTAAAGGGCCTATATGCCCAGACTTGATCTTTTTACTATTAATATATTTAAAGAATTTTTTGGGGTTTGTCCTACTATCTTTTGCAATCTGTCATTCATTTTGAATTTTTGCATCCTTGATTTCCTTTTTACATATTCTATTATATTCTTTGTAACATTTAAATGACACTAGTGTTCCTTCATTTTTATATTTTTTAAAAGCTATTTTCTTATTGTTTATAGATTTTTTTTTTTCTTTGACCGTGAGCCACATAGGTTTTATCTTTAGCCTTTTAAACGTATTGCCAATGGGAATATACTTTGCAGTGAGGTTCCAAAGAGTCTTTTTGAAGAATTCCCATTTCTGTTCTGTGTTCATCGGTGCCAATATTCCCTCCCAGTCGAAGCCCTGGAGAGCAGTCCTCATGCTTTGAAAATTTGCTCTCTTGAAATTAAGTGTTTTTATCTTTCCTGTATGTATTTCTTGCTTATAGTTTACATTAAACAAAATCATGTTATGATCACTGCTACCCAGGTGTTCCTTTATCTGAAAATTTGTAATAAGCTCTGCATTGTTTGAGATTACCAGGTCCAACAGAGCATCATTCCTAGTTGGGGCCTCAATAAACTGGACCATAAAATTGTCCTGCAATAGGTTTTTAAATTTTTGTCCTTTAACTGTCCCAGAAATTCCATTATTCCAGTCAATTTCTAGGTAGTTAAAATCCCCCATTATTATCACCGTCCCAGCCCTTGGAGCCCTTTCCATCTGTGCAAGGAGCCCGAGTCTCCACCTCCTCATTAACATTGGGTGGTCTATAACAAACTCCAATGATTAACTTTGAACTACGCACATCTGTATGCAGTTCCACCCATAATGCTTCAACTTCTTCACACTCTCCATCAACCAGGTCCTCTTTCACGCTTGCTTTGAGGTCACTTCTCACATAGAGACAGACCCCTCCACCTTTCCTTTTTACCCTGCCTTTCGAAAGAGAGCATAGGCAGGAATATTAATAGCCCAGACATGTGAGGATTGAAGCCAAGTTTCAGCAATACCGATTACATCATAGCTCTCCTCATGCACCAGAGCTTCCAACTCACCTGTTTTGCTTGGAAGGCTTCTGGCATTGGTGAACAAACACTTAAATGTATTGTTACATTTTTTGCTGGTGTTTTTCATATGATTCATATAATTTTTAGTAGTGCAAATGGCACTATAATTTCCAATGGCTGTTTGCAACATGGGAACTTTCTTGTCACCTGCCATAACCCCACCTCCATCTATCCCCATTCCACTCTCCATTAATGTCTGACCCCTAACTAACCTGTGTGCCCGATGTAATTCTAGTTCACCCTCCCCCTTTAAGTCTAGTTTAAATACTCCACGTGGTACCTACCGGAGCATGATGGGACTGCAACGTCACAAGATAGGCCTATATAAGTCGCTGGGAGCCACACGCCCAGCATAACAGCGAGAGGAAGCGTCGCGTCAACATCTGGAGAAGAGAAGAAGAAGAAGACGTGACAGAAGTGGCGGCCAGTCCTGAAGAGAAAGAAGGCACCGCAGAGCGCCGAATCTAGAGCGGAGAGTGGGAGAAGACCCCCGGAGAGCGGAGAAGACCCCCTGAGAGCGGAGAAGACCCCCAGAGAACGGGAGAAGACCCCCCGGAGAGCGGAGAAGACCCCCCAGAGAGCGGAGAAGACCGCCGGAGATCGGAGAAGAACCAACCCCCCGCCGAAGATGTCGGAAGAAGCCCATCGAGGTGGGGCGCTTTTGTAAAAGTGACCACACCCCCCCCACCGGTGGCCAACTAATAAAATATTTCAATACCCTTTGTGGTTTATTTGTGTTTACACTTTTCTTGCAGGTGAATTGGTAGTACCCCATACTCATTCACTTAGGGTGTTGGGGCTGGTATCTGGGGGCCCCCTTATTAAAGGGGGCTTCCAGATTCCGATAAGCCTCCCACCCGCATACCCCGACAACCAATGGCCAGGGTTTTCGGGAAGGGGCCCTGTCCTCCTCAACATGGGGACAGGGTGCTCAGGAGGGGGGGCGCTCGCTCGCCCCCACTCCTCTTCTGACCGGCCGGCTGGCGTGCTTTGGATACGGGTCTGGTATGGATTGTGGGGGGGACCCCCACGCCGTTTTTTCGGCGTAGGGGGTCTCCTTACAACCCATAACAGACCTAAGGGCCCGGTATGCTCCTGAGGGGGGAACCCATGCCGGATTTTTGTTTAAAATCCAGCGGGGACTTCCCCTTCAGGATTTATAACAAACGCCGCCCACGTGTAGAATTGGCAGGAATCCATGTCGGATCCCCATCGCTTCTATGACGCGCTCGCTGGAATGTGCTTTTACTATTCCAGCGAGTGCGAGATGCTGTTGTGCTAAAAACACATTTTCGGCGGCAGGCACTGTATATTGGTTTCACACATGAAATAAAGTATTGACAGCGCTATATACACATATATTATAGCAATTTTTCTGCATGCTGTGCATAGACAAAGCCAATGTTTGCTTTAACCTCCCATCCCCCATTCCAATGAATTAATGGTATGTTGAGCATCACAATATTTCTAAGGTATTATTAACCACTTAAGCCCCAGACCAATATGCTGCTAAATGCCCAGAGGCGTTTTTTACAATTTGGCACTGTGTCGCTTTAACAGACAATTGCGCGGTCATGTGACGTGGCACCCAAACAAAATAGAGCTTTCCTTTGATGGTATTTGATTGCCTCTGCGATTTTTTTTGCTATAAACAAAAATAGAGCGACATTTTTGAAAAATAATCAATATTTTTTACATTTTGGTCAAACATTTAGGCCAAAATGTATTCAGCCACATGTCTTTAGTAAAAAAAATCGCAATAAAAAAAATAGCTACCTAGTGGCAACAGCGACACTAATACAGCGATCAGGAAAAACGATCGCTTAGTGACGCTGGCAATAGGGGGTGAAAGGGTTAACTAGGGCGGTGATCAAGGGGTTAAAACTTTATTAGGGGGGGTATGGGGCTACCCTGGACCTAACACTAACTGCCTGTCACACTAACTGTCACACTGACACTAAATGCAGTGATTAGTAAATATATGATCACTGCAATCAGTGACAGTGTGACAGGGGGCTGGGGGGGTGATCGGAAGAGGTTAAATGTGCCTATGTGTGTGGTGTCAGTGTAGTGTTGGTGCAACTTACTGTGAGTCTTCTCTCCTCTCGGCGGATTGAAAATACCGCCGAGAGGAGAGCTCACATACTATAACATCCTCTGCCAGTGTTTATATTACACAGACAGAGGAAGTGACACGGCGGAGGCTCAGGGGATTGGCTGGGAGCGATCACTAGGGGGCAGACAGAAACCAACAGCCACCCCCTCATCCTGGATCGCTCCCGAAGGCAGCAGGGGGGGTCCCGATCGGACCCACGACCCGATAGAAGGCAGGGACGTACATATACGCCCATCTGCCTGTATGTGCCATTCTGTGGACGTACATATTTTTTTTATCCTATGGATAAAAAAAACTATAGAAAAAAACGATCGTCTGTGTGGAAGTCCATCGGTCAAAAATCCATGCATGCTCAGAATCAAGACGACGCATGCTCGGAAGCATTGAACTTCATTTTTTTAGCACGTTGTGGTGTTTTTTTTTACGTCACAGCGTTTTGGCACAGTCGGATTTTTGACTGATGGTGTGTAGGCAAGACTGATAAAAATGTCAGCTTCATCGGATATCTGACGAAAAAATCCATCGGACTAGATTCCACCAGATATCCGATCGTGTGTAAGAGGCTTTACCCCCAGATTTGCACTTAAAACACAATATATTCCATTTTCATTTACCACTTGTACAAGCATTCTCCGTACATATTTTTTCTTTGTATAATTAATTCCTATGAATAATAACATGGGTTTATTTTCCTTGCATAAATGCCAGCTCAACATTTAAAATTAGTGTTTCTAAAAGGAAACTACTTCATCATAAGCATTTGCATAATTACATTTGCAAATATGCACAGCCTTAGGTGAGTGGAATGATTCCCTGTTCCCCACACTGTATATAGATGGTCATTTGCATGAAATGACTGCCTAATTCTTAAAAAAATATATATATTATATTACTATTCTTAAAAATGTATCACCTTAAATACATCACCAATACCCTCAAACTTGATAACAGAAGTTTGTAATTGGCTCCTAATATTGCCTCCTTGTGTATATACGTTTGGATTACACCAATACCAAAACCGATATTAATATCAGTGTTGATATTGAGCATTTGCAGTACTCATGCAAATGCTCTGATACCTAAAACCAAAAAAATGTGGTTGCTTTTTGAGCACATGAATGGGCTCAAATTACACTGCAAAAAATTGCATGTGATTTGAACAGGAAAGCGGTACGATTCCTGCCCAAATTGTACGTAATTTCCCGCATTGCACCTGTGTGAACCCAGGCTTGTCATAGTGACTTCAGGCTGGGTTCACACAGGAACAGCGTAGAAAACTGCATGTGATTTGGAAAGAGGGCAGGCCGCATTCCTGTTCAAATTACATGCATGTATTGGCAGTGCGATTTGAGCAATTTTTTTTTTTGTGTTACACTGTATTAAAATTTATTATAAAAACCAAAAGGTAGTACACTTACAATGTTGCAGTTGAAAAAGAGCCTTAAATCTGATGTGCCGGCCGGTGCAAAAAACAGACAACCCGTCCTTCTGGGTAAACATATGGAGTACAAGGTGACGCCAGCGCGTCACTCCGCCCTACGTACGTTTTGCAATAAAGTATAATTTATTTTGTATGGGCTCAAATAGCACCACAAAGGTATCGGTACTTGGTACTTTTACTCATAGTCACCAGTAAAAAAATGGTTTTACAACTCCTGTAAGGTGCATGAGACCTACATGGGAAGCCTACAGACCTCCATTGGAAGCTTTTAGTAGCACAGTTACACTACTAAAATCACTAGCAATTAGTCACTAGAGGTATCAATCTTTTGCCAAAAACATGGAATACGTGTCTTTCTTTTTTGCATATTACAAAAGTAGCATGTATTGTTATCTGGCTTGATCACACAGTTTCCTATTTGCATGTGATTGTTTTGCTACTACAAGCTTCTTGTGTAGCTTACACCATAGGTCACCATTTGTTTCATCTGTTAGGTAATTTATTGCTACACCTTTGCTATACGATAATAGTAAAGTGATTAAAGATTAATTCCAGGTATGGATATTTTATACATAGTTGCATTGGTCTAATGCCGCGTACACACGATCACTTTTTGTGATGAAAAAAAATGTCATTTAAAATGACCGTGTGTGGGCAAAACGTCGTTTTATGTCTTCAAAAAAAGACCAAAAAAAAATTCCAACATGCTTGAATTTTTTGTGTCGTTTTTCAAAACGTCGTTTTTTGTGTCATAAAAAGTGATGGTGTGTGGGCAAAACGATGTTGAAAACGACGTTTTTAAACCCGCGCATGCTCAGAAGCAAGTTATGAGACGGAGCTTCAATGGAACAGAGTGCCGTCGAACGTGGTGTACGTCACCACGCTTTGCTAGAGCATTTTGGAAAAACGATGGTGTGTATGCAACGTCGTTTTGAAAAATAAAGTTTGAAAAACGTTGTTTTGTTTCGTGAGATAAAATGACGTTTTTTTTCATCACAAAAAGTGATCGTGTGTACGCGGCATTATTTGGATCGATGTAACTATGTATATGTCATACTTGGTCAATTTCCCTTGAAGCTGGAACTCACTAAAGTAGACACTGCTGCTCCAGTGAGCTCCACTTGGCTATGGGTCCCGTACTGAGTTCTTGGCCTGCTGCATTGTGAACACAGGAGGTTGGCAGATCGGTGTGATGTCACCAATTCACCTTTCCTCATCAGAAAATGCCTGACTTCAATTTAGAAAATGAAAAACATTCTCTGAATGGCACCCATGCTGAGTGGCCAACTTTCTGTGTTCACAATACAGCTGGCCAGCCAAAAAAAGCACAGAACCTTAAAGAAAGTAAAGATCACTGGAGTAGTGATGTCTATGGCAAGGTATGATGCATACATATTTACATTGGTCCAAGCTTCACCAGTGTAACTATGCATAATACATCCATACCTGGAATTCCTCTTTAAAGCGGAGTTCCACCCAAAATTGGAACTTCTGCTAATCCCACTCCTCACCCCCTTACATGCCACATTTGGCATGTAATTTTTTTGGGGGGGGGAGTGGGGGCTTCAGGAGGAGTGGGACTTCCTGTCCCACTTCCTCCTTCCGCCGAGGGGCTGGTTAGGCGATTAAGCTTAATCGCCTACAGCAGCCCCTCCCTGTAGGCGATCGCATGGGACACATGACAGGTTCCATGCGATCGCCTGTCCAATAGGAGAGCTGTCACGGTCGGGTGCCCACACTTAGGATGAAGACGCCGGCCGGGGGAGGGGGGGAGAGGAGCGGAGCCCCAACCAGGGCATCGCTGGATCGTGGAGCAGGTGAGTGTGTGTTTATTAAAAGCCAGCAGCTACACTTTTTTGTAGCTGCTGACTTTTAATAAACACTAAATTTGGCTGGAACACCCCTTTAAATTATGAAAAAAATGCTTGTTTGTCTAACCTTCAATTTCAAATGAACTTTCATTTTCGATTAGCTAAATACATTCTAGGAGCATCAAAACAAATTGTGGGTGAAAGTCTTAGGCACGGTACACACGGGCAGGAATCCCGTCAGGAAAAAAAACGTTGGTTTTCCTGAGGGGATTCCTGGCAAGCTTCTCTTGCAAAGCTGTGCATACAGACGGCCATTCAAAAGAACTGCCGTTCTTTTGAATGGCAAGAATGCGGTGACATCATCGCATATGACGAGCCGACGCTCGTCACATTCGATGCAGTCGCCACCATCTTGCTACACCCCACACTAAACTTGTATGCTACCGCGCATTCGTTGAACTCTTATCGAGCATGTGCGGGTTTACCTGGGACAGGTAAGCATACAGGCGACCAATTTTTACGTCAGGAAACACTCTGCCGGGAATCCCAATGGGAAAATAGAGTGCAGGGTTCTCTATTTTCCCGTCGAGATTCTCGGCTGTTTTCCTGAAGGGAAAACTGTTAGGGAGCATACACACGACCGGGATTACCGGTCTTGTGTACATGGCTTCACAGTGTGTTTTATTTAAAAAAAAAAATCAGCTACAGTGTAGAAAAACCTGTGTCCTCCCAGCATTCTGCAGAATGTCTAAGGAAAGCAGTGATCTCTTTGCAAAGGTCCAAAAGGCCCCATGTTGATTCAGAGCCATAGCTCTTTAACCAGTAGAGAGCATGTGCTTTTATGATTGCAGAGTAATAGGTCTCATTGAGAGAGTGTGATGGTGCAATGTGAGCACTGCTTTCTCACAGTAAATAAGGGTCCTACTCTACAACTGCTGGTACAGCAGTACAGCAAAACTGCACATTTTCTATTCAGGCTGTGGCTGGTTTAGAAAGAGACTGAAATGTGAACCATTGGTCATCTTTGATTATTTGATTTTGAAGAACCTGGAATGTTTTAGCTGATTTCAGTGGGCTTTAAAGTAGAAACAATGGCCCAGATTCACGTACATCTGCGCATTATTGGACCGGCGTAGCGCACCGCCTTTACGTTAGACGTGCACAATTTTGCCGCGTAATCACCCTATTCTCGTAGCTTTTGCGCAGGAAATTGCGCATACGTAACGTTTTCCAGAGGCGTAAGGAGGAGTAATACAAATTGGGAGGGACGTGGGCGTGTAACATTGAAATGAGCCGTGACCCCATGCAAATGAAGGGCCGGCCGGCTCGCGCATGCGCGCTTGAACGAGACCATGTCAGCTCCGATGTGCGCATGCTCACAACTCGGGAGCGGCGCAATCAGTGAAATTGGAAATGGACTAGGGCAACGTTGTGAACTACGCAAACAGCATAAATAGACACACACAAACGCACTTCCTTTGCAAAAGTACATCCCTTTGTCCCTTCCCATTTAACAAAGTGCTTTTGTTCTTGTTGTTCGTTGCGGTGTGTTTTGTAGTTGTCAGATTAGTGTTCTGTGTGATCAAGTGGTTGTTGTTAGATTTTTGAAAGTGGTTTTTGATAAGTGTTTGAGAGACTGTTTGTTTGATTGATATATTTCTTTTTGTTTCTTTTCCTGCTGTATTTTTTTTTTTTTCTATTTTTTTTTTTGTCTTTTTTTTTTATTTTTTTTGCTGGAAATTTTTTGCATTTGCAGGTCATTTTTTATTTTATTTTTGTGTTGTGAATGCTGTGTGAATGTGGGGGTGACATTCCTGCCGGAAAAGGGGTGTCACCCTCAATTTTGGTGGAGAAGGGTTCCCCAGGACCAGGGAGAAATTAATGTGTATGTTTAACGTGCAAAGATGCCCAATGTGAGCTGTCTCCTGGCTGCTCTTCCCTCAGAAGACGGGTTAACCTCGGTTAGGGGGGGATTGTCTGGTTCAGGGGTCAGGTCATCACGTAGGTCAATCTGCAGGCCCTTTCTTTCTGCAAAGTTGTGCAGCATGCAACATGCACCGATGATCTGGCACACAAAGTTTGGGGAGTACAAGAGGGTACCCCCAGACTTATCCAGGCATCGGAAACGTGACTTTAGGATGCCAAAGGTGCGCTCCACCACTGCTCGTGTTTGAGCATGTGCTTAATTGTATCTTTCCTCTCCTGGAGTTTGGGGGTTCCGGATAGGAGTCATGAGATGGGGTCCCAGTGGATATGCAGAGTCACCTAGAAGGGAAAAGACAGGAGGATGTTAGTCATGCATGTGCCCCTTGTGATGTGCATCATGGGAGGGGATAGTCATGCCTGCCACCCATGTCACTCACCAACCAGCCAGGTGTCCCCATACATGTTCTGCTCGAATTCCATTCGGATGTGGCATTGATTGTATATGTAGCTGTCATGGCTGGACCCTGGGTGCTTGGCACGGACGTGCCATATGAGGCCTTGGGCATCGACTATCACCTGTACATTGATGGAATGCCAATGCTTCCGATTGCGGTACATGTGCTCTGTCTCCTGGGGGGGCTGGAGTGCCACATGTGTGCAATCAATGGCCCCCACAGTGCGTGGGAATCTGGCAATTCTGTAGAAATCTGTCATTGCCTTCAGCCGCAGGTCCTCAGTGTTGGGTTTGATGATTTGGTTGGCCATGCGTCTGAGTATTGCTGGGACAACCTGGTGCACACATCTGCTCATGGAGGACTGTGACATCCCAGCCACCACTCCACTTGTACGCTGAAAAGAGCCACTGGCAAGGAAATGGAGTGTTGCCAGGACCTTGACCAGTGGCTGCACTGCATGTGAGCGGTGTGTTGGGCTGGTGATGTCATCCTGCAGGGTTGTGGTTAATTCCAGGATGGCATGAGGGGTGAATCTGAAGATGCGATACACCTCAGAATCACTCATGCCAAACAGGTCTATGCGGGTACGGTATATCCTCTCCCGTGCCATCCTCCGTGCCATCCTCCGTGCCCTCTTCCTTCTTTGTTCATCGAAAGTCAGTAGTATAGCTATGCGCGACGATGCCCCTGGCATGTTGGCATACAGATTGTTGAGCAACACGTGTGACTGCTGAGCTGCTCACTAACAGTGTTGCTTTATCTAACAAGTAGACCAGGGGTGTCAAACTGGTGGCCCTCCAGCTGTTGCAAAACTACAAGTCCCATGAGGCATTGCAAGGCTAACAGTTACAAGCATGACTCCCGCAGGCAGAGGCATGATGGGACTTGTAGTTTCGGAACAGCTGGAGGGCCGCCAGTTTGACACCCCTGAAGTAGACTTTTTTTCTTTTTTTAGACCAGCTTTTATCAGCTCTAATTTTAGACAGGACATTTTGCTGTTGCGCACACTGCGTCGCCTGCGCTGCCCCAACGTTGTTTTGTGGATCCCCGTAAGTCCCTCATTAGCATATTTGACTAGCAAATCAATGGTGTGTCTATCGCACTTTTGCGCGGACGGATGCGCCAGTCTAACGAAATTACGCGGGACAAACGAGGGTCCGATGGACCGTTTCAGCAGACATCTCCGCTCGTGTGTATGGGCTAGCGGACAGATTTCTCCACCCGACAGATTTCAAATATCCGGTGGGAATCTGTCCGCCCGACATGTCTGCTGGTTAGTACACTTACCAGCAGACATGTCGTCCCCCACCGCCGCCGCGCCGCCGCCGAATGGAGTCCCGAGGCCTCGTACACACGAGGGGATATGTCCGCTGAAAACGGTCCGATGGACCGTTTCAGCAGACATCTCCGCTCGTGTGTATGGGCTAGCGGACAGATTTCTCCACCCGACAGATTTCAAAGCATGCTTTGAAATCTATCCGGTGGGAATCTGTCCGCCCGACATGTCTGCTGGTTAGTACACTTACCAGCAGACATGTCGTCCCCCACCGCCGCCGAATGGATTCACATGCGCGGAAGTGTTTAACTTCCTGGTGCGGTGACGTGGCGGTGGCGTGGCGGCGTCAACGTCACCGCCGCGTCACCGCCACGTCACCGCGCCGTCCGGCAGCGGGGAATTTGATCCGATGGTGTGTACACGCCATCGGATCAAACTCCCGATCGGACATATCCGATGGAAATGGTCCGCGGACCGTTTTCATCGGATATGTCCGATCGTGTGTACAAGGCCTAAGCGCTACATTATTGAATGAGGAATGAGATGTACCTATGATATAATAAAAAATAAAAAAAAATCACAAAGCTAGAAATATGCTCTTCGTCTTCTATAGACCATCTGCTAAGGAGGGCAGTAAACATGGTTTTCCTACTCAATTCAAGCTGAGATGGAGGAATACCACAGAAGGGCTTCCTTTCATCCATAGACCTTCAAAAGGCCTTTGACACCATTACCTAGCCCACCTCTTTGCCACACTAGAAAAATGGGGATTCGGAAATAGCTTCCTCAATATTTTAGGAGCCTTCTACTCCCACCCTAGGGCACAAGTAATACTCCAAAGTCACCTCTAGGACCTATTCCCTATCACAAAGGGGACGCGACAAGGATGCTCCCTGTCCCCTCTCCTGTTCGCTATTGTGATAGAAACGCTAGCTATAGTGATTAGGAGACACCTGGACATTTGAGAAGTCAAATGCGGCCAGATATCCCACAAATGTGCGCTTTTTGCTGATGACTTATCACTTCCCCACCTATTTCCACCCCTAACATTCTCCAGCTTCTGAACAAATTTGGTCAAGTTTCAGGCCTAGAAGTCAACATGTCCAAAACCATCACCCTCAACATTTCCACCCCCCAACCACTAATAGATAGACTGAAAAAGCACTTCCCCTTGTCTTGGAATGATACCTCTATTCCATCCCTAGACATCCACCTGGTGAACAATATAAGTACGTTTTACAAACATAATTACCCACCCATGTTCAAAAAGCTTAAAGAAGATCTAGAACAATGGTCATTATATAGGTTGTCCTGGCTGGGCAGAGTTAATGCGGTCAAAATGACCCTCTTATCAAAAATCCTCTACCTTTTTCACTCTCTCCCCATCCCTAACACAAAACTCCATTTAAATAAACTTCAGTCAGCCATAATATGATTTATCTGGGAAAAATCTAACCACCGTCTTGCGAAAAAAGTCATTTTTAGACCTAGGAAGAAAGGGGAATTAGGGCTTCCAAACCTCTGGTGGTATTACCAGGTGGTGCAACTTAGCCAAATTTCAACCATTTAGACCAGGGTCCCAAAACCCAAATGAATAGGGATGGAGAGACAGGCGACCCCTAACTTCACTATAGACTTCTTACTCTGGCAACCTCCCAACATTAGACCTCTTATTCTTTCATCTACATTATCCCACTTGTAGCATTATGTGATTCTTTACACAAAAGGAATTGAATAACTTCCAAGTGGCAACCCCTGGCTCACATCTTCCAACCCCCAGTTCCCCCCAGGGATGATTATTAAGGCCTTTCAGTGCTGGCTGGACAACGGCCTCTATCTCATAGGGGAATTCTTTAACTAATCTGGACCTCTCAAACTGAATTACTGCACCACAAAACTAGATATGTTCCCTCAGAGAAATTTAGATTTTTCCAACTATCTCACTTTCTACATTCTATCATAACCCAACATAACCACCCTCTTCTGTAACTCCATATGAACAATGGTGCTCTACTGCCATGGATATGATGAAGGGGGGGATTTCCCTGATATACTCAGCCCTAGCTAAACCATTAGGAAAAGTTTCCTACATGTTGAGCTGGGAGCGTGACCTTGACATTGAGTGGGACTTAGACACTTGGCACTCTCACTTTGCTAGCGCTTTTAAGGGGATGCTAAATATATCTTTAATAGTAGCTAATCTCAAGGTTATGTCCCACTGGTACCTGGTGTCCACACATCTAGTGAAATACTAACCAGAGTCCTCGTCGCTCTGCTAGGGGATGTGGCCACTTAGGCACTATCTTACATATTTGGAGGCAATGTCCCTGAATTGGAGGCTATAGGAATAAACTCTTCAATCTGATCCGCAAGACCACTGGGATTGTGGTCAACCAAGACTCAGCAATAGCTCTCCTCAACCAAAGGATACCAAAAATATCAAATCTATCCAGAGTTTAATACATTTTATTTTTCTTGGAGTCAAAATCACAATAGCACGAGCCTGGAAATCTCCCTCAGTTTTTTTTTTCTCAACTAAACATAAAATGTATTGGATTATGTCTCAATAGAGAATCTCCAACATTATTCTTGACAACTTGGAGAAATTTAAACTCATGTAGGAGCCCTGGGCACGACATGTTGGGGTAACTCTATAATTCCAAGGCCCCACCTTAGCATCCTGGGCCCACATTCCATCGAGCTTCCAATCGTTCTTCAGCTCTCCGTGTAGCTTGCATCACTACCCCTGCCTCCCATTTCTCCTCTCTTCCCCTCTGCTGCTTTTCTTTCTCCCTCTCTTGTTCACCTCTTCTCCCTATCCTAGCTTCTAGTACTCCTGTGAGCCACTGCAGGCAGAACTGTGTTTTTGTAGGCAATATACCTGTCCTTCTTTAACTTCTCATTTTTAGAATACAAAACATGTTTTAGATTACCTTCTTGTTATTCACCTACAGAAAGGTCACTCACTGTTAGTTGACCACATCCTAGATAAGTTGATCCAGCAGTTATTTAATGTTCTAATTGAGCCTCAATTGTTCTGGGGTTCTGTTTTTTTTTTTTATCTTCTCGCCTTTAGCAGATCTTTAACCTAAAGGGTGCGGAGGGTGGCAGGACAGCTCACAGGCAACAAGCAATGATGTCTACATAATTTTCTCTGTCAATCTTGAATGGTTGATAGTTCACATATTTTACAAAAAGTTTGTATCAATGTGGATTGACCCATGTCTGTATCTATGCATTTACTTTAAAGGGTAACTCCACTTAGTTGGAGAAAACAATATCAGATAAAGAAAACATAATATAGCGTATACAATTGTGACCCAATTCATATTGTAATTGAATGTTATTAAAAATGACCTTTCCTAATGGAGTTGGAAAAATCTTAGTCGTTTCTGAATATTTATGCTAATCTCACTTGTAATTTACTTCCACAATGGCCCATTTAGGAATAAATCTGGATCTTTACTCTTTAGAATTTATCTGATGTTGTTATACGGTTAAATACACAAGCTCAATATGAGTTAATGTTAGCATATAAAAAATGACAACACAGTGAAGTTTGAGAAACCATGGAAAATATGGACTAGTCACTCTAGAGCTTCTACCTCACTCAAAAGCTCTTCTTAGTTCTTAAACCCTATTTCAGTAGTATTCCAGGAGTAATATCAAGGTTTCACAGTTCTCTCTTTTATTAATTTATTGAATTGTCCATGATAATGTTGTCATTATATTAGTTTGCGCCTGTTTACAGTTAGAACCCAATGGGGTAAACAGGGATGTTACTATACTATTTATGTATGCTTTATTTGATAATTTGTATGACTATCGTCCATTACTTTGAATGAGGTTAGTATGTAAATATTTTACTGCTAAACCTGATTGTTATACACCAGAACCAGTTGACTTTAATTTTTCTGTTATATGTATGGAAATTTCAATATTTTTTTAAATTTTGTATGATGGATAAAAATTACATTTCCTTTTCAATATGCAGCCACTGTAATTTTCTAAAAAATGTTATGCAATATGGCTATCTGGATTTTTTCTGTAAACAGAATGTGTACTGACCACCTTTCCCAGAAGTCTGCCTACATACACACTATTAGATTTTCTGCAGATTTTTGTCTTCAGATTTACCAAAACCATGTAATATAAGGTCAAACCTTAATTCCGCGTACACACGGTCGTTTTTTGCGATGAAAAAAAAACGACGTTTTTTTAAAAAGTCATTTAAATTGATCGTGTGTGGGCAAAACGTTGTTTTTTGTCTTCAAAAAAACGACCAAAAAAAAATTCCAACATGTTTGAATTTTTTGTGTTGTTTTTCAAAACGTTGTTTTTTGTTTCACAAAAAGTCACCGTGTGTAGCAAAAACGTCGTTCAAATCGACGTTTTTCAACCCGCGCATGCCCAGAAGCTAGTTATGAAGCGAGCTTCAATGGAAAAGAGTGGTGAACGTAACCTTGCTTTTTGTGAAAAAACGATGGTGTGTATGCAAAATTGTCTTTGAAAAGTGACGTTTCAAAAACGTCGTTTTTTACTTCACAGAAAACGTCGGTTTTTTTTAATCGCAAAAAACGACCGTGTGTACGCGGCATAAGGCCGCATACACACGATCTGTCTAAACCGATGAAAATGGACTGAAGTCCAGTTTCATCAGTCCAAACCGACCGTGTGTACGGCCCATTGGTCTGTCATCCTTTTAAACTTGCTTTAAAATCGGACTGATGGACGCCTGACCATCGGTCCAAACTGATCGTTAGTATGCAAAAGCATCGGTTCAAAAAAGCATGCTCAGAATCAAGTCGACGCATGCTTGGAAGCATTGAACTTTTTTCAGCACGTTGTTGTGTTTTACGTCACCACGTTCTGACACGATCGGTTTTTGAACTGATGGTGTGTACGCACATCAGACCATCAGGCCACTTCAGCGGTGACCCGATGAAAACGGTCCGTCGGACCATTCTCATCGGGTTGGACCGATCGTGTGTACACGGCCTAAGAGTTTCAATTTGTATGCAATCAAGCAGGCCTTGTACTACATGGTTTTGGTAAATCTGAAGACAAAATCTTCTGAAAATCTAATAGAAATATGGGGTCTAAGATACAAGTCAGATTTCAGGCATTCCTTGCAACAAAAATGTAAAGGTGAGATACTCTCAATAGGACAAAATATTACAACGCACATATGCAAAAAAATACATTTAACTCCTGCAAGGCTATTTAAAACACCTGAACATTTAAAAATAAAATTTGGAGATTTGATCACAGCATATGCCTATATGGTGTTTAAGCCCACTTACTGCGACAAAGTACCCCATTATCAGTGGACCCTACGCTATCCATAAAATGGACGACCCAGCTTCTCTGAACCATGGGAGAAATACACTTCTCTAAAGGACTCCTCATATAACACTCCTAACTAAAGGACTCCTCATATAAATATATATATATATATATATATATATATATATATATATATATATATATATATATATAATATATATATATATATATATATATATATACACATATATATATATATATATATATATATATATATATATATATATATAGCCTTGAAAAGTATCTATACCCCTTGACATTTTCAACATTTTGTCATGTTACAACCAAACTAAAACTTTTTAGAAATACATATGTTAAAAGTGTGGCATGTGCATATTTATTCAGCCCCCCTGAGTCAACAATTTGTGGAACCACCTTTTCACTTCAATTACAGCTGTAAGTCTTTTTGGGTATGTCTCTACCAGCTTTGCACATCTAGAGAGTGAAATGTCTGCCCATTCTTCTTTGCAAAATAGCTCAAGCTCTGTCAGATTTGATGGAGATCCTTTGTGAACAGCAGTATTCAAGTCTTGCCACAGATTCTCAATTGGATTTAGGTCTGGACTTTGACTGGGTCATTCTAACACATGAAAATTCTTTGATCCAAAACATTTCATTGTATCTATGGCTGTATGTTTAGGGTAGTTGTCCTGCTGGAAGGTGAACCTCCGCCCCAATCTCAAGTCTTTTGCAGACTTCAAGAGGTTTTCTTCTAAGATTGCCCTGTATTTGGCTCCATCAACTCTGACCAGCTTCCCTATCTCTGTGGAAGAAAGGCATCTCCACAACATGATGCTTTCACCACCCCACCATCATGTTTCATTGTGGAGGTGGTGTATTCAGGGTGATGTGCAGTGTTAGTTTTCCACCACACATAGCATTTTGCTTCTAGCCCAGAAAGTAAAATGTTGGTCTCATATGACCAAAACCCTTCTTCCACATGTTTGCTGTGCCCCCACATGGCTTCTCACAAATTCCAACTGAACTTCTTATTTACATTTTTTTACACTGTTCCTTAAAGACCAGATTTTTGTGAAAAAACGATGGTGTGTATGCAAAATTGTCTTTGAAAAGTGACGTTTCAAAAACGTCGTTTTTTACTTCACAGAAAACGTCGTTTTTTTTCATCGCAAAAAACGACCGTGTGTACGCGGCATAATAGTTGTTCTGTGGACAGATTCTCCCACCGGAGCTGTGGATCTCTGCAGCTCTTCCAGAGTGGGGCCTCTTAGCTGTTTCTTGGATTAATGCTCTCCTTGCCTGGCCTCTCAGTTTAGATGAATGGCCATATCTTGGTAGGTTTGCAATTGTGCCATACTCTTTCCATTTTCAGATGATGGATTGAACAGTGCTTTGTGAGATGTTCAAAGCTTTGGATTTTTGAGCGCATGCGCGGCGCCAAGCGGGATGGCAGCTTGAAGCCTTAGCTCTGTGCACCGAGGGACTTAAACAGCTCTACGGGGGCTATATTCTGCCATTCTCCCCTTCTTATATGCACCCCCCAGCTTCTGAGACATCCGTGCATGCCGTCGTCCAGGAAGAAGCACTCCGGAAGCCATTCTCAGACCTCGCTGACACACTACCTTCTCCGCACTAGAGAACAGTGCGGCATGGCCCAAGATGGCGCTGGGGCTCCTTCGCTCTCTCCGGCTCCTTCTTCGGCATCTGGGCTGTCTGGATCTCTCCTTCCTCCCGAGGGTAGCGGTGAGTCTCCCCCCTCCCTGACCAAGGCTGACTTAGACTCGAGTCTTGAGGCTATGTATACCCGACTCGCAACCAAGTTCCAGACAGAGCTTTACAAGACCTCTCATGCTCTATCTCAGGAGATTGCGGCCCTGGGCTCCAGGACGGATCTCCTGGAAAACAAACATGACGAACTGTAGTTGGCCTTCAATGATCTGAGCAGGGAGCATGAAACCTTACGGGAAGCTTTCTCCCTCATGCAGTCTCAAATCGAGGACCTCGACAATAGAAACAGGCGCCATAACTTGAGACTGAGGGGGGTGCCTGAGTCGGTCACAGATCTGATTCCTGCCGCCATTAGGATTTTCAAATCCCTTCTCCCGGACAAGGAGGCCTCTGTGTTTACATGCGATCGTATTCATAGGGCTTTGAGACCCAAGCCCCCGGCTGATAAGCCTCCTAGGGATATCGTGCTCTGCATGAAGGACTTTCTTATTAAAGAAGAGGTGCTCAGGGTGGCTCGGAACACCCCCAGGATCCTCCTTGATAATTATGCCATCCAGATTTACCCAGATGTCTCTCCCACCACCTTGGATAGACGCCGTGCCATGAAGGAGATCACCGCCCCACTCCAAGAAGCCAGGATCCGCTATCGTTGGGGCTTCCCCTTTAAACTGCAAATCCCTCACAATGGCGCCACTTACACAGCCACCAACATCATGGAGGGCCAGGAGATCTTGGTGAAGTTGGGTCTTCTGGATGCTGCAGCCCTACGCCGACCCCCGCTGACCCCCAGGCCTTCGCAAATTTGGCACACACCCCCTACCAGACGTGACAGACGAAGGATTCGCTATGAGGAAGCCTCCCCCGGATCTGATTGCAATACAAGCATTCTGCTGGAGTTGAGGAGAACCCTTCCACTCCCTTGGACGACGCTGCATTTTTATTTTTTCTTGATGTTATCCACCTACAGTCTCTATCACTCAGATGCATGTCCCTTGGTGCCGCGGAATGTGGCTCGCCCCAGCTATGCTGCGCTGTGTTTGCTTTACCCCTATTGGGTACAGAGTTAGTTGCCCCTTTTTTAGTTTGGGCTTTTTGTTTTTTTTTATGCGCTCATGCTGGGTTTGAGGTCTTTGTACCTCGTTGTCCTGTTTCTCTTATCAGGACTCAGAAGATTTCCTGATCCCATGTCTCTTTTTTTTGGACAGTTTGACGTACCTCCCACTTTGTTGGGGGTCTTTGACTTTCTATTATTTTTGTCTGTATTTTTTTCCTGTTTTTTTTCTTTTTTCTATCTGTTTATTAACGCACAAATGTGGTTCCAGGTCCACTTGAAATCACATTTTTCTAACAATATGCTACACTTCTATTGCAAAGGGATATTATTTGAATTGCATGCTTGTACTGTTCAGGACGGTTGGGAAGATGGAGAGGGTATGGCGGCGCTCCTCCGCAGGAGGTTCTCATCCCCTTTTTTAGCTGGCCTTTTCCCCCTCTTTAACCAATGATTAATTTTATCTCACACAATGTGAAGGGATTTAACTCCCCCTCTAAAAGGAAAAAAGCCTTTTCTCAGTATAAGCTACTAAACGCTAAGGTATTGCTATTACAGGAGACCCACTTTGCCAATTCCTCTCACCCCAAATATTTCAATAGGGCCTTCTCCCAGTCATTCTATACTCTCCATACCTCCAAAAGTAGGGGCGCTGCCATATTCTTACATAATTCGTTTCCTATGGATGTACAGAGGGTTTATAGGGATAAGGAAAGTCGTTTTGTGATTATAAAAGGGATGGTTCATAATAAGGAACTTACTATAGCAAGTGTTTATGCCCCAAATGAATCGTCAGCCTCATTTTTTTCCTTTTTTTTTATATTTTATCTAAGTTCCTCTCACCTCATATGTTGGTTGGGGGTGATTTTAATATGGTGGCTAATCCTTCCCTAGACAGATCCTCTGGTACGGTTGGCTCTGGGGCCTTCCCCAGGTCCTTGACTAGAGGCCTGCGTGATCTCCAATTAGTAGACTCCTGGCGGGCTCACAATGTGGGTGCCAGGGAGTACACGTTTTATTCCCACCCCCACGACAGTTATTCCAGGTTGGACTATGTTTTTTCAACCCCTGTGATCCGTGCTAATTCCCTGGACACTTCCATACATAGTTGTGTCTGGTCTGACCATAATATTGTTTCCTTCTCCACTAATCTAGTGCCACAGTCCCCCTCCTCCTACACTTGGAGATTAAATGAAGCCCTCCTTTCAGATGTTGTGGTGGAGTCTGAGATGTCCCAGGCCATTGAGAACTATTTTGCCCTTAATTCCCTTCCCGAGACCGATGGGGCTACAGTTTGGGTTGCGCACAAGGCTGTACTGAGGGGAAAATGTATTAGCCTGGCAGCGGCTAGTAATAAACAGAACAAACAGGACATTCTCAGGCTGACAGGTGAACTAGATCTCCTATACAAAAACCCAACTGACCTGTTGTTAGAGTCCACTAGGCTCACTATAGAATGGAAATGCCTGGAATTAGATACCCTACTCTCAGCGAAGGTAGAAAAAGCGCTTAGATGGTCCAGAGCCCGGTTCCTCCTTCACAGCAAATGCTACATCAACAATGTTTGCTAGGAAGCTTAATCAGTCTCTCCACCCCCCTCATGTTTACAAGATTAGATCTCCCTCGGGACAATTGACTTCGCACCCTCAGGAGGTGTTGGGTATTTTTAAAAATTATTATTCCTCCCTATTGGGGGCCCCTCGAAATAAGCCTTCTCAGGCCTCCCTTGATAAATTGGATGAAATCCCCCTCCCGTCCCTTTCTGGAACCCAATCAGATAGCCTCAATGCTCCTATCTCGGTCTCTGAGGTTTTGGCTGTAATTAAGAGCCTAAAGAATGGCTCTTCCCCTGGCCCTGATGGCTTTTCGGCCATCTACTATAACAAATTTGCTCCTATGCTGGCCCCTAGATTGGTTAGTTTATTTAATTCGGTACTTCAAGGTGGCTTGTTTCCTGAGGAAATGCTTCTAGCTAATATGTCCCTTATCCCCAAGCCCAAGAAAGATCATTCCCTGCCACAAAACTTTCGACCGATTTCGGTCATAAATAATGATTTAAAGATTTTTAGCAGAATATTGGCCGACAGACTTGGAGATGTAATCTCCTCCCTGATCTCTCCCTTCCAATCGGGTTTCATCCCTCATAGATTTATCACTGATAACATCCGCCTGGCAGCAAACATTATCCAAGACGCTAAAAAAAAGCTTGGGATTTTTTTTATAACCTAACCCTGCTTTAAACTTCTCCACAACATTATCCCTGACCTGTCTGGTGTGTTCCTTGGCCTTCATTATGCTGTTTTTTCACTAAGGTTCTCAAACAACCCTGTGAGGGCATCATAGAACAGCTGTATTTATACTGAGATTAAATTACACACAGGTGTACTCTATTTACTAATTAGGTGACTTATGAAGGCAATTGGTTCCACTGGATTTTACTTAGGGGTATCAGAGTAAAGGGGGCTGAATACAAATGCACACCACACTTTTCAGATATTTTAGCAGGGTTAGGTTATACAAAAATCCCAAACATTGAACATCCCACGGAGCAATATTTGATCCCTCATCTGAAAATGGAAAAAAGTATGGCACAACTGCAAACTTACCAAGACATGGCAGTCCACCTAAACTGATAGGCTGGGCAAGAAGAACATTAATCAGAGAAGCAGCCAAGAGGTCCGTGATAACTCTGGAGGAGCTGCAGATATCCACAGCTCAGGTAGGAGAATCTATCCACAGGACACCTACTGTATTAGTTGTGTACTCCACAAATCTGGCATTTATGGAAAAGTGGCAAGGAGAAAGCCATTGTTGAAAGAAAGCCATATAAAGTCCCTTTTGCAGTTTGCCAGATGCCATGTGGTGGACACAGCAAACATGTGGAAGAAGGTGCTCTGGTCAGATGAGACCAAAATGTTACTTTTTGGTCTAAAAGAAAAATGCTATGTGTGGTAGAAAACTAACACTGCACATCACCATGAACACGCCATCCCCACTGTGAAACATGGTGGTGGCAGCATCATGTTGTGGGGGTGCTTTTCTTCAGAAGGGACAAGGAAGCTGGTCAAAGTTGATAGGAAGATGGATGGAACTAAATACAGGGCAATCTTAGAAGTTAGAGTCTGCAAAAAGACTTAAGACTGGGGTGGAGGTTCACCTTCCAGCAGGACAACAACCCCAAACATAAAGCCAAAGCTACAATGGAATGACTTATATCAAAGCATATTCATGTGTTAGAATGGTCCAGCCAAAGTCCAGACCTAAATCCAATTGGGAATTAGTGGCAAGAGTTGAAAATTGCTGTTCACAGATGTTCTCCATCCAATCTGACAGAGCTTGGGGTATTTTGCAAAGAAGAATGGGCAGACATTTCACTCTCTAGATGTGCAAAGCTGAAAGAGACATCCCCAAAAAGACTTGCAGCTGTAGATTCAGTGTTTCACACCAAACTTTAGTGATTATTCATAGCTTACTAAGCTATAAATAAGCACTAAAGTTTGGTATGAAACGTGTCAGTTTTTTACCCCGTCTGGTCATTGGACAGCAATATGGTCCGGGGCTAAAGTGGTTAAGCTATCACTTGCATAGTGCCTATGCAAGTGAGTGTTCACACAAACTTTAAAGCAGAGTTCCACCCAGGAAAACAACATTTGGCCATATATAAAAAAAAAAAAAAAAATGTGAAATAAAAAAATTATACTCACCCGAAATACCTGTTGCTATGCGGAAGTCCGTAATCTGCCTCTTCCCCACCGCGGTGTGTTTTCTTCTGCTTCTTCTCCTTGTGAATGGGGCACGCTGCTTTCTGGGAACTGTGTGTGTTCTCAGAGAGCAGCCACCCATTCACAAACCGGCATGAGACTCACGCAGGCGCAGTAGGAAATGGGCAGTTGTTTCCCCTAGTGTGAATGGCGGCACGGGACCTGGATTGATCATGGGACCGGCATCGGGGGGCCACCAGCGTGGGCAAGTAGGACAAGGTAAGTGTCCTTATTAAAAGTCAGCAGCTACACTGTAAGTAGCTGCTGACTTTAAAAAAAAAAAAAATTGCGGGTGGAATCCCGCTTTAGAATCCCATATAGTATATACTTACTGCTTTACCTGCCAAAGAATTTGTGAACATCAGTGAGGATATGCTGTCCAATCCAGGGAAGCTAAATTGCTCAACCAAGAACTTAATGTGAGAAAATAAATAGTTGCGCTAAATTTAAAAAAAAAAACATCTGTGACAAAATATAAGAACTACCACTGAAGGAGTATATCATGTGCACATACTGTATGTGAAAAACCTTTAAAAGCTGTGATACAGCTTAACATAGATGCCCAATAATGAATGGACAGCTTGAACATAAGTGAACAAAAATAAGAAACAAATGAATGTGAATAAAATTAAATAGAGATCAGTGGCACAGTGCCCATAGCAATAAAGTCCAACGTAATAAATAAAAAAGTCCATAAAGTTGTGTGGTATGAAAAACACCCGTGCACAATCCGAATAACTGCACTCTTGTGATACCGTCTGGAACCCAGTGTAAAATCCACCAATTGACAAGTAGTCTGCTTACCAGAGCCTAAGGTCCAGTGGACCTAATCCAGCATGTAATGATACCCAGCAGGTCACTAATATCAGCTGTATCCGTGGTGTAGTATAACATCAGATGGACTCCCAAAATGTTAACGCTCATTGACAGTTCAATCATGCAAGGAAAAAGATGCCTCATATAGCGTAAAACCAAAGGTGATTTATTTGATACGGTTAAAAACAGTAAACAACTCACATTTGAGCAAGCAAAGACCAGCCTTAAGCCAGACGCAAACAGGCAAACCCGTCTGTGTGGAGATCGAGCAGATGAGGGTGATGACATCAGCACGCTGCTCATTCCGCTGCTCGGGGAGGGAGCGAGCAGGAGAGTCAGGACGCCCACTAATACACAGCTCCTTTCTCTATCTGCAACGTAGAGAGCATCTTGACTCTCCTACTTGCCCCCTCCCCCCTCAAGGGAGGGGGCGAGCACGACACTCCACTCCAGGGAGAAAGCCTTGCATTACTGTGTGGAGTTACAGACAGAAGAACATGAAGTGAGGATTTCTCAGAAGAAATAAGGACATTTAAAATCAAAATTGAAGGATGAGGTAAGTGAAGGAGGACTACACTAAGGTAAAGGAAGCTATTTAGGGGAAACATTTTTTACCTTTACAACCCCTTTAAGCTTTAACACGGACTCTTTATGCACATATTACTTACACAAAGTAACCAAGCTTAAACTAAAATTGCATGAATGTACCCTTATTTGATAACTACAAGTATAAACAGTGGTCATTTAAACATTTGCATCTGCAACATTCGGGCAATTCACAATTCAGCAACTAGATAATTGTTTCTCTTGGGACATTTTTAAGAACCCAAAAGACCTGGGGGAGCTTTTAAGGTAGCTTCTCCCTGCCGATGCTGCAGTATGAAGTTGACAAGGGCAAGTATGGGTACGGTCACTAACTCTTGACCTGCACTCATTTCCATTGTCTCATCACTATAATATACTGTCTCATTGGCTCATGCAGCAAAGACCTAGCCATTATATTAATTTTATAAAGTGGTCTTAAATTAAACTACCTTACTACTACAGTACTTTCACTTTATTACTGACTATAAATCAACCATGCAACTTGTTTTTTCCTCTCTTTTTGTAGTGTACAGTATATCATATAATTATTGCATATTCCTGGTAATTATATATCATATTATTTTGTAAGATAATTTGGTATTGTTAAACAACCCTTCAAAAATAATATATACATTATTCACAGCACCAAATCTGCCTTTTATACACATATATTTCATAAATCTCATCATTCTATTTTAGGCTAGAGCTATAAAAAATGTCATTCTCCTGACCTAACCCATTCTTTGTCCAGATGAAATAATTTGTTTCTGTGTAAGATGTTTCAAAATAAATTATAATCATCACCATCATATTAATCCCACATTTTTTTATACACAGATATATTTTGTAGCATCTAATTCCTGATTTAGGCTACAGCTACATAAAGCCGGCATCCCACTGCCCACACCCATTCTCTAAATAGAAAACAAACAACCTCCGTGAAGCATCCTATCAATTCAGTAGATTGGGAGTAAATTGTAGCCGCAGGGCAGGTTCACATCTGTGAGCTATTCACACACTATAGATGCATTTTAAAACACCTGAAAAGCACACTGAATTTAAAGCAGATGAATTTCAATGGTCCAGTCCTTCTCCTTCCGCTGAAATACACTAGCACTGTTCTGCACTATTTGGAACCCAGCATGCTGCATATTCGATGCCTTGTTATCCTCTGTCAAAGTATTAAAATACAGCATGGAGTATAATGGGATTAGCCTAAATAAAGCATAAGTCAAAGAATGCACAAATAATAATGCAGGGCTTACATTGGAAGGAACAGATACTTTACAATACAGGTATAGGATTTGTCATAAAAAATTCCAGCATTCAAAGTACTCTGAAACTGTATATAGCTTTGCCTTTCATTTCATTATACACACAGACAAAAACATTCAGAATGTTCAAGTGCAATGCTTTCACACAGCAATGCTAAATAAATTCAAAGAAAAAACATGAGGAAATGGGTAGGCTTCTATTGCTGTTCTCCTTCTGAGTATAGTGGCTTCTCTGACTTCTATACCTTTGACCAAAAGCCAAGCAGGTCACCAGAGCTCCTGTCCTGATCTGCATACCTGTTCTATGTTAGTGAATTGAAAATGTAAAAAATGAATAGCAGGAAAACTTTTTTTTTCTGAAAGATTTCAGCAATAGCAGGGGGCACCCAGGCAGACATGTCTCACTATGGCACCACAATCGTTAAGGTATTTAAGAAGCACAGCAGTGGCTCGACTGGCTAAACACCTCTCCTGACTCTACTTTCTTGCCACTCGACTTGCTGGGCACATGCCATGATATCAACTGGCTCCCGCATGAAGGCCAAACCTAATACAAACCACAAGGAAATTTTACTTGAGCTTCATCCAAGATGAGGGTTGCATCCTCTTCCTTGCTCTCTCCTTCTTGGGGACAACAACAGGCAACACAGAATATAGCTGAGGATGAGGAAACTTCCTCACAAGTTACAACATACAAATAGTAGCGCTAAAATTATAATGATAAATCAAATAACTTTTATATGGATACAAAAAAAAAGGGGGAGGAGGAAGTCCAAATAAAGTGGAAAAAGACTTGATTAGTGAGTAAACCAAGTGAATAGTTCCAATACTAGATGACTGGTATATAAAGCCAAAAGAGGACAAAATCCAAATATATGTAGTGAACGAAAACTTAACCACTTAAGGACCGCCGCATGTACATTTACGTCGGCAGAATGGCACCGACAGTCACATCAACGTATATATACGTTGGTGCCTTGGGGGGGATCGGGGGTCCGATCGGACCCCCCCCCGTACATGCGGCGGTCCGCGCGGCTGCAGGAGCGATCCGACAAGTGGGGGCGGCTATCCGTTTTCATCCGCCCCCTCCGGATCGCTCCCAGCCAATGCGCGCGCCCGCCCGCCCTGTCACTTCCTCCTCCTGTGTAAACACAGGAAGGTGGAAGCGACGTGATCTCTCCCTCGGCGTTTGTTTCAAGCGCCGCTGAGGAGAGATCACAACACACCAAGTAAGTCTGCACCAACAGCACACTTACACACACACAAAAACACATTTAACCCCCGCGATCGCCCCCCTACCCCCTGTCACAGTGTCACTGAATGCAGTAATCATACATGTATGATTACTGTATTTAGTGTCAGTGTGACAGTCAGTCAGTGTTAGTGTCAGGGTAGCCCCCCCACCCCCCCCAATAAAGTTTTAACCCCTTGATCACTGCCCTAGTTAACCCTTTCACTCCCTATTGCCAGCGTCACTAAGCGATCATTTTTCTGATGGCTGTATTAGTGTCGCTGTTCCCGCTAGGTAGCTAATTTTTTTTTAATGCGATTTTTTTTTTTACTAAAGACATGTGGCTAAATAAATTTTGGCCTAAATGTTTGACTAAAATTTAGTTTATTGGTTTTTTATTATAACAAAAAGTAAAAAATATTGATTTTTTTTCAAAAATGTCGCTCTATTTTTGTATATAGCGCAAAAAATAAAAATCGAAGAGGCAATCAAATACCACCAAAAGAATGCTCTATTTGTGGGAAAAAAAGGACGTGAATTTTGTTTGGGAGCCACGTCGCACGACCGCGCAATTGTCTGTTAAAGCGACGCAGTGCCGAATCGCAAAAACCCCTTGGGTCATTTGCCAGCGTATTGGTCCGGGTCTTAAGTGGTTAATTGATGTATGAACACAGTGAATAGTTTCAAATCAATGGTGATTCTCTCTTGAGCGTGAAGAACACTGTTGATGAACCCGCAACCAATAAAGCCAGATATATAGAAGCCAAATGAGCCTACGCTCAGAGGCTCAAAAAAGCTGGATGTATACAAAGGCTGTATCAGGATAGGACTCAATCTTCCAGGAAGTTCACAGTCACTCGGCTCCCTTTGCTCAGCTGCGCACACCTCCCTCTTCCAGGCAGGCGTGTTCTTCACGCTCAAGAGAAAATCACCATTGATTTTTTTGAAACTATTCACTGTGTTCACACATCAATTAAGTTTTCTTTCACTACATATATTTGGATTTTTTCCTCTTTTGGCTTTATATACGAGTCATCTGGTATTGGAACTATTCACTTGGTTTACTCACTAATCAAGTCTTTTTCCACTTTATTTGGACTTCCTCCTCCCCTTTTTTTTTTTGATTTATATATCAGTTATTTGATTTATCATTATAATTTTAGCGCTACTATTTGTATGTTGTATTTGTTGTATTCCACTGTTCACTGGTTTTTGTAGCTGCTTATTCTTTTGACAGCGTGGATCTAATTTGTTTTTTGTATTTTGCCTCACAAGTTAGCAGCACCCCAGAGCTCCCACTGTCTGGCCTCACTCAATATGACTTTTTAAACAGATTGCGTTTATTTTACACAAGGCTTTGCTTCAGAACACATCAGTGACTGCCATTGCTGTGAAATTAGGGAACAGCAAACGACTGTTTGGAAACCCACATGGACAATATGGAACTGACTACACTCAAGCACACTCAAGGCCTGGAGGCTCATAGAGAGGGGAACAGGGTAATCATGTCCAGTTTAAAAGATACTGATAATCGGTCTTGCCACTCTTAGGGGATCCCTGAAACAATTGTGAATTTGACATCCAGAATTGCTGCATTATTTCAGGAGTTCCTCCCTCCACTTCCTAGAGAGCATTTAGAAATAGACAGAGTACATTGAGCACTAACCAGTCGGCTGCTGGATGGTCCTCCTAGGAATAGCATAGTAAAGTTCAATTTCTATCATACTAAAGAACTGCTCCTGGCAGCGGTGAGAACCAAGGAATCCCTGCTGTAAGGTAATGATTACCAGCTTTTTTCCAATAAATCAGATCCTTTTTTTTTTTTTTTATATATGCAAACAACATTAAAACAATACAGACAAATGATACAAACAAAATCACATTAAACACAACCCAAAGAAAAAAACACCCGGGATGAAAACCGAACAGTATCATCTCAGACCTCCTCGGGGATAGAACCAATATCTTTTTTCCCAGCCAGTCCTAGAGCGAATGGGAAAGTTTGGGAGAAACCTATATAGCAATACCCTATGTGTAGCAGAGGCAAGACCTTTTGTTGACCCTGCCTGTAATATCTTATCAAGAACAAGAATAGGGGGGAAAAAATATCCTAGCAGAAGAGAATTGGGCATGTAAAGTATGTCTTAGTTGGAGGAATTGATAGAACAAGTTAGATTGTAAAGAGAACTCTCCCCTTAGATTTACAAAGGATTTAGGTATACTATTTTCGTATAACTGAGCTAGAGTTGTTATTCCTAAGTTTCATATCTCTGAAAGCTTCTAAGGGCCAACATTTTAGGAAGTCTATCATTTTCCCATATGGGAGTGTATCTAGTAGGATAAGAGACACCCAGTATTTCTGTATCCCATATTTTACATATTAACATGCAGGTAGGCATATCGGCAAGGGAGACACCCCCTCTTACACCATCTAGGACATAGAGTGGTAACCGACCCTTAAATGCATAGATTACAATTTTAAACCACCACCAGATCCTCTATTGCAGGGGATACTTCTTCACTATCCACTTCTCCCATAATTACAAACAATATTCCAGCTCATCCCTGGATGACTTGCAACCGCTCTTGGCCAATCTCCAGCTAATGCCCTTGGACAACCAGTCTCTGGCACAATCTCCTCACACTCCGTGGCGAGTAACCCTCTGACCATACAACATCACCCTGCAATGTAAGTCCAAAGGACCTACCCCCAAAGCTAAAGGAACCCTATCTCACAAGCCATGTCCGTGCTCTCAGCCTTTGATAGATGTACTCTCAAGCTGAGGGTTTCCATAAGCTGCAAGACTGTCATTTACCTATTACATTGCCGTTGATGTTGAATTTGTTCTCATTTGTTATTATAATTTATCTATTCTTAACAATACCTGCAATGCTACAAATGCTGCTTCTGTTTCTCACCTAGATAGCAAGCAACTGAGCTGGAAGTTTGAAAAGTCCAGTCTCCTGGGCCAGCATTGGACCAATGTTCTGTCATAGAAGCCAGTCCAGGAGGGGGGACTTTGTATTAAAGAGGCTACCGAGTACAGCAACAGGAGATTCTCATTGTATGTAATCTGATGGCGCTCATCCTGTACCCCTCCCTGAGATTGGAATTGATCAGGCTGCATTCAGGGCAATGGGGAGGCTACAGATGGGGAGGCTACCATAAGTTATCAGTAAGTAGGGTGTGCTGCGCTGCTAAAATTGATACATCAATACTGAATGTGATAACAAAAATGTGCATTGAGTACAAAAAAAAAAAAATATGTATAGAAAACCAACACCAAGTGCTCCGATGTGTAACAAAATCACATAAAAAAATCACATAAAAAAGCAAACAGTGTTGACAAAGTTCATAAAGTGTTGGTAGTCAGCTCCAGGGAAAATTCAAAGTTCAGTGAGTTCAGAGAAATATCCCAAGTAGGAGATTGAGATTCTGCAGGATAGAAGAGAAGCCTCCACCTCCACCTCTTAATGCAAATCTGCTTACCAGATAGATAATAATCACGAGCATTAACAGCACAGCAGGCTGGATTGCCTTAACGAGTATCAACGTGGAATCCTGTGTGAATCTCCAAACTTAGTCTCAATGCGGCTGGGTCCCAAAAATCAATCACTCCCAAAGTGTAGCCAAGAAAAGAAAAGGGATGCCAACATGGAGTAGTAACGTTTTAAAAAGTTTAATAAAAGAAATTCGATTGCACTTACAAGTAACGAATCCTTTGGAAGCATATAAATAGTAAGCCGGCCGGCTCTCACAATCCGCCCGTCTTTCCGGATGGTCGTGAGGATAAAAACAATGGTGTCGTCAGCACGCCGTTCCTCCCTACGCCGTTTCGTCCAATAGCAGACTTAATCCAGTGCCCCTGGATGAAGTCTGCTATTGGACGAAACGGCGTAGGGAGGAACGGCGTGCTGACGACACCATTGTTTTTATCCTCACGACCATCCGGAAGGACGGGCGGATTGTGAGAGCCGGCCGGCTTACTATTTATATGCTTCCAAAGGATTCGTTACTTGTAAGTGCAATCGAATTTCTTTTATTAAACTTTTTAAAACGTTACTACTCCATGTTGGCATCCCTTTTCTTTTCTTGGCTACACTTTGGGAGTGATTGATTTTTGGGACCCAGCCGCATTGAGACTAAGTTTGGAGATTCACACAGGATTCCACGTTGATACTCGTTAAGGCAATCCAGCCTGCTGTGCTGTTAATGCTCGCGATTATTATCTATCTGGTAAGCAGATTTGCATTAAGAGGTGGAGGTGGAGGCTTCTCTTCTATCCTGCAGAATCTCATTCTCCTACTTGGGATATTTCTCTGAACTCACTGAACTTTGAATTTTCCCTGGAGCTGACTACCAACACTTTATGAACTTTGTCAACACTGTTTGCTTTTTTATGTGATTTTTTTATGTGATTTTGTTACACATCGGAGCACTTGGTGTTGGTTTTCTATACATATTTTTTTTTTTTGTACTCAATGCACATTTTTGTTATCACATTCAGTATTGATGTATCAATTTTAGCAGCGCAGCACACCCTACTTACTGTTTACATTTTGTTTATCTGACATTTGTGCTGCAGCAGCATTCACGTTTACTCTTATTTAAGATTGCTTGGTCTTGCCACCAATCCAATTTTTGTTTCATATTAGACCTGCGCAGTATTTTCCACTGTTTTTTACCATAAGTTATGTCTATTTACTGATGATGCTCTATTATTCCTTACTGCACTTTTCACCCCTGTCCCAAATCTACTCCACATCTTAGATGAATTCACGGTTGTATCAGTCTTAGAGCTAAACCAACAAAAATCACAGGCTCTCAACTTTACCCTACTTAATCGGGTTTTGCTTTTCTTTTCAGATGGGCCTCCCATAGTCTGACCTGTTTAGGTACTAAATTAACTTCTCATCGATCCACATTATACCAAGCCAACAACCATTTGATGCTGATGCATTTAACAACACTTCTATCTCACCGAACTTCCTTGAATATTTATTGGATGGGCCAAAAAACAGCTGTTAGAATGGTCTCCCATTATTCTTATATACTCAACACAGAGTAAATACTTACTGTACATATGAGTATTTTCCAAACTCTGTTAGGATAGTCTAAACATTGATATTCCTCCTTGCAGAAACAGCATAAATTCAGCCAATACTCACCAAATATTTAGGTATCTCCAAATTTCAAATTTTTTCTTGACCTATATAAGATGTCATACTGATTTAAATGTTGTAACGTAATTCAAACATATATGCCTGTTTGATCAAATGGTACGTACACCTTAATTCTGCCTCTATCTTCCCATCTTATGCAATCCATTGGGCCACTGAACTTGACATCCTGTTACAACCAGAAGGTTGGGACAAAGTTGGCAGTAAACCTCCTTTACCATAAATACATTAGCTTTGGAGACCAATTATGAAGTTCTGTCCCCTCCCCCACCCAAAAGTACCTTGTCCATGGCCGGTGGTTGTGGGGGTCTGCGGGTGGGAAGCTTATCAGAATCTAGTACCCCTACCTATTCACCAAAAAGGTGTACATAAAAAAAAAAACAGGAGAAAAGTTTTTGACAAATCCTTTATTAAAAATTAAATAAATTGTGTAACTCAATTTAAATCCATTGTCAATTATACCGGACCTGAAAAAAAACCACAATGCTCTGCCTTCTGGGATGTTGGCTGCCAAATTCCTCCTCTGCCCTTTGACAGTTCTTATATAGGTAAGGGCGGGGCACCTGGCAACATCACTTGGTGGCCCTGCCCCCCTTGTAAAGTCACAGAGCGGTGCTTGCTTTTTATGATGTTATGTTCTTTTTTCTTTCCAATAGCCGGTTGCCTGCAATTGTAAACATGAATAATTTTAATGGGATTTGACTGTTTTTTTTTTCTCTTTGGAAATGTCATTTTTGCTGCACCATGTTATATATATGCTACAGATGCACCACTTTACAGGCAGACTAAACAGGGCCCCCAATGCACTATATTTAGGCTACTTTCACACTGAAAGCACCACCCATTCATGCTGAAGTGTTGCTCATTTAACCACTTACAGCCACTTAAAAATGCTCTTTACCACAATACCAAGCATAGGTGGAGGTGGGGACACACCCCTAGTCATCTGTCCTACATCTACCCATCAGTCTTTACATGCCTCTATTGAGGAGACTTCAAAAGTTTAGTTAGGACTGCAGATCGCAGAGAGCCTTGGCGATGGCTCTGCAGCTTACTCATGTACTTGCAAATGCGTGCAACCAATCCTCTGCTTTTAACCACTTCAGTCCCCGCATATTGTTAATTGACGGCAGCTTAGTGGATCTGAATATCCAAGCTGCCGTCAATTGACGGCATCGTGTTCTCCGGCCACTGGGGTCCCCGAGGTGCCGATGCGCGTGCCTGGTGGTCGCGATGCCAGGTACCCGCTGATCGGCAGTTTTAGAGAAGGGACGTGAAGCTCTGTGTGTAAACACAGAGCTCCACGTCCTGTCAGTGAGAGGAGACAAATGTTGTTTCTCTTGTACATAGGGAGACAGCATCGGTCACCTCCCCCAGTCACCCCCCACACAGTTAGAACACACCCAGGTCTCACATTTAACCCCTTCCTAACCCCCTAGTGTTAACCCCTTCACTGCCAGTCACATTTATACAGTAATTAGTGCATTTTTATAGCACTGATCGCTGTATAAATGTGAATGGTCCCAAAAATGTGTCAAAAGTGTCCGATGTGTCCGTCGCAATATCGCATTCCTGACAAAATTCGTAGATCGCCGTATTACTAGTAAAAAAAAAAAAATTGTCAGAATTGTATCTCTTATTTCCTAGCCACTATAACCTTTGCGCAAACCAATTACTATACGCTTATTGTGATTGTTTTTTTTTTACCAAAAATATGTAGAATACATATCGGCCTAAACTGAGAAAAAAATATATATTTTTTTAAAAAAATTGGATTTTTATTATAGCAAAAAGTAAAAAATATTGTGTGTTTTTTCTCAAAATTGTCGCTCTTTTTTGTTTATAGCGCAAAAAAAACAAAACGCAGAGGTGATCAAATACCACCAAAAGAAAGCTCTATTTGTGGGGAAATTTTGTTTGTAAGGCACGTCGCACGACCGTGCAATTTTAATTTAAAGCGATGCAGTGCTGAAAGCTGAAATTTCGCCTGGGCAGGAAGGGGGTATATGTGCCCAGTAAGCAAGTGGTTAACATATACAGTTAGACAGTTGAATTTGGCTTGCTGTTTGGGTGGTAAGTATGAGCCTGGTTATAAACGTTTACTATTTTACTTATACTATTGTTTGTTTAAAAACTCATCTCATTTAAAGTCCCAAAAACCCTCTTTTTTTGTATTTAACCACTTAAGGACCGCCTCCTGCACATATACGTCGGCATAATGGCACGGCTGAGCAGATCCACGTACAGGTACGTCCTGTACTACTACCCAGCCGTGGGTCACCGGTGCGTGCCCGCGGCACGCTCCCGTGACCCGACTTGAAGCTGCGGGACCGGGATCGCGGGACTCGTGGACCCGATCGCCACTGGAGTGCGGCGATCGGTCCCCGGAGCTGAAGAACAGGGAGAGCCGTGTGGTGGCAGCATCGATCGCGTCATCCCTTTTTATAGGGGGGACACGATCGATGACGTCACACCTACAGCCACACCCCCCTACAGTTGTAAACACACACAGGGAACACATAACTCCTACAGCGCCCCTTGTGGTTAACTCCGAAACTGCAACTGTCATTTCCACAATAAACACTGCAATTTAAATGCATTTTTTGCTGTGAACATGACAATTGTCCCAAAAATTTGTCAAAATTGTCCGAAGTGTCCGCCATAATGTTGCAGTCACGAATAAAATCGCTGATCGCCGCCATTAGTAATAAAATAATAATAATAATAAAAATGCAATAAAACTATCCCCTATTTTGTAAACGCTATAAATTTTGCACAAACCAACGATAAACGCTTATTGTAGCTAGAAAAATACATAATGGCCTAAACTGAGAAAAAAATATTTTTTTTATATATTTTTGGGGGATATTTATTATAACAAAAAGTAAAAAACATTGCATTTTTTTCAAAATTGTCTATTTTTGTTTAAAAAATAAAAATAAAAAACGCAGAGGTGATCAAATACCACCAAAATAAAGCTCTATTTGTGGGAAAAAAAGGACATCAATTTTGTTTGAAAGCCACGTCGCACGACTGCGCAATTGTCAGTTAAAGCGACGCAGTGCTAATTTGCAAAAAGGGGCCTGGTCCTTTAGCTGCATTTTGGTCCAGGGCTTAAGTGGTTAAGGGACGCTTTAGCACTGTTTAAGCAGTGCTTTTGCACTAGCAGGTTGCTTTTAACCCGGAAAAAAGGTTAAACACTCCTGTGTTGTGGAAGCGCTGCCGATCCATTGCAGTGGACCAAGCAACCCCAAAGATGCTGCTTGCGGGACTTTTCTGAACCTCCCACAAGTGCACCGCCCGGGTGTAAAAGCACCCATTGCAGAGAATAGGAGGCAGTTTTTAGGTGCATTACATGCACTATTTTTAGTGGTAAAACACCTGAAAACTGCCTCAGTGTGAAAAAGGCATTTTTCTATTTTATTCTTGCACTTTAAGAATAATAAAAAATTAGTGCTCCTGGAAAAACTATTATTTAAAAAAAAAGTTTGCCTTGATACATGACCCCCAGGACAGTACACAGACCTCCACATCCCTTTTAATGGCAATACTTGCATATAAACCTTCAAAATGGGCACTTTTGATTCTTCCTGTTCGGCTCCCTTAGGCCGTGTACACACGATCAGTCCAACACCGTTTTCATCGGTTAACCGATGAAGCTGACTGATGGTCTGATGTGCCTCCATACCATCGGTTAAAAAAACGATTGTGCTAGAACACGGTGACGTAAAACACAACGACGTGCTGAAAAAAATGAAGTTCAATGCGATTGGTTTTGACCTATCGGTTAGGCGTCCATCGCTTACATTTTAAAGCAAGTTCTATTTTTTTTTGACTGAAGGATAACTGACCGATTGGGGACCACACACAATCGGCTTGGACCGATGAAACGGACCTTCAGGTTTTGACCGATCGTGTGTACGCGGCCCTTAATGGGGTTCGCCATTTTAAATCTCTTGCACTGGATTAAGTAGTAAACAATGATGTCATAAATGGATTCCATTCAAGACTATTGTTTACTAGGGGTTATGTTAACGCACAGCGATCACGTGGTGTCCAGGCTGCTTACAACAGACACAGCTGGTCACAGATTGTGCAGCTGCACCCCAGGGGGCATGCCAGTGAGCATGTTTACTGTGACATTCCAGCGGTGTACTGCTAATGGTCGACTAGTGGTTAAGCACCACCAAAGGAAGTGCTATCTGTCTGAAAATGTTATATAAAACTTATTTGGGTACAGTGTTTCATGATGAAATAAATGTCAGCCAAACTATCATGGCACCGAAAACTGAAAAATCACCTGGACAGGAAGGTGGTGTAACAAGCTGGTCCTAAGGTGCTTGAATATTTATAATGGTGTTTCTAATCATCTTAAACAGCATAGTCTATATAAATAAACATGAATATACCAAATTTCACATCTACAAATTGTCCAGAACACAGCAGCCAGACTGGTAACTGGAAAAAAAAAACTGGGAAATATTTACCCTGTCCCTGAGGACCCTCCATTGGCTAGCCATGAAGGATCGGGTTATATTTAAGACCCTCTACCTCACTCACAAATGTACACAAGGAAAAGACCCGCAATACCTCTGTAATATAATAAAACACTACACCCCAAGTTGCCCCCTCCGTTCAACTAACCAGAACCTCCTCCACATCCCCAAGACCTGCTACAAATCAAAAGGCAAACGAAGATTTGAAGTCCAAGGACCCGGCTATGGAACGCTCTATCCGCAGACATCCGCTCGGGAAGAAAACCATCTGACCTTCAGGAAGATGCTTAAGACCCATCTCTTCTGAAGACACAGGTGGACTCTGGCTGCAAAAGTGCTGTAAACTCCGCTTGAGTGTTTCCGTCATATACCGCTTCCTATCAGTCTGGATAAAGATATTGGATATTCCAGCTGCTCTCAACACACGAGATAAGACTTGTTTGTGTGCTAAACATGGAGTGTTTAATAGAACCAATAATGCAACATTATATACAGTTTAAAGAGGAGGTAACCAGAACATAAATTAACATGAGATAATTAACTAATCATTTACCCAGACTAGATGACTCATAGGTAGATGTCACGTCTCCTCGCTCACCTGCTATACAATACACAGTATCATAAGTGTAAACTCAGGACATCTTCACACAATAGCAGGGTCAATTAGCACAGAAAACAGACAGGTGGAGGTAATGGCATTAGCATTTAACAGTGTCCCAACAGTATGAATGAGTCACTCTTACAATTAACCTGTTGAGTTCAGAATTAACAAACAGTAAATAGTTATTTACAGATATCCTGGAATATATTGTGGATAATAATTACATAATAATCCCATCTCAGGTAGTCCAAGATATTCCCCAATCATTGTATGCCCCTAGTGGACATAGGATGATTTTAGACATAAAAGGGTCCGATGATGTCCCTGGTGAGTCTGTCACAAGTGCCTTGAGGCGATTTAGTTCATGTTTGTAGAGCTATACAAGCAGCTCATGCTGCTGTCAACAAAATCCAGTGATAAGGGGGCAGGGCATGGGGAGGAGTCACAGTGTGTGTGTGTGTGTGTCAATAGACACACACAACCTGGCTTGGGATTGAGACTGCATGTGTGCCACCATAGGAAGTGGCTTCCTATGGTGGTACACTGAGAAGAGGAGGAGCCCAATACACCAGTGTGGGACCCCAGAAGAGGATCAGTGCTACTTTCTGCAAAACCATTGCACTGAGCAGGTAAGTATGACATGTTTGTTATTAAAAAAAATATATACTTTTCAATCACTTTAAACAAAACTGTTTTGTCAGAAAGTAAAAATGAACCTGGCTAGTAGAGATCAACCACCAGAAGAACATAGTTATGGGTCACTTCAATTTAAAATGTCCCAGTCCTGACAGGATGGACTGTTAAGATATAGGTCAATAGATGTTTATTGGTTATGTGCCCAGAAACCCACTGCTGTACTCACTTTCCTTTCCAATCTTCCATACACTATGGGGTGTACAGTATTTATAAATGTCTTCACACAAGATTCATACAACTTTTACACAAGATTTCCATATTTTTTGTAATTGTGTGTGAAAAAATATGTGAATCCTGAATTAATATTTTTGAAAAACATGTTAAAAAATATATATAAATAGTAATAGATCTGTAAACAAACCACAATTTTCTAATAACATTACAAAGTCATTCATAAATGATAAAAATTTATGTTTCTTTCGTTTTCCAAAGTAAAATAAGTAAAAACAAATGAACATATCTAAGGGCCTGAAAAAAAAAAAAAAATGCTTGTTTTCTTTTTTCATGAGTAGAGAAATAAATATCACATCTAGAAAACTATAAATAATATAGAACACATACAATATATATTACATTTTTGGGACTATAAGTTTGTGAAAAGACCAATATCTTTTCACAGACAGTAAAACAAGCTAGTTAAACTGTGTATTCACAAAATGCTTTAGTTATAAAATATTCAAACTTCAACTAAATGTGGATAACATCAATTACTTTAAGGTCAGAAAATACTATAGATGTAACAATATACACAGCCCCCCTTTCCCATCCCCTCCTAATGCAGACTTACACACACACCTCTGTCTCTAGTGTATCACAATGGTGTACCATCCTCAAAATGTAAAGTGGTCAATAACATTACAGAAATTCAATACTTGTAGGTAAAAAAAAAAAAAAAAAGAAGCTAAATACTGGTAACATTATGCATTTGTCAATAAACATAAATCCTAGGATGATTGTGGGTTTTAAAGTAAAATTTAAATGTGTGACCTAATCAGCATAGATCAATCTAATTATCCTTGTATACAGCACATTCAACAACCATATTAAAACCGAGCTGTCAACCGCATTGAAAAAATAACCTTACATAAAGTTGACTTATTAAGTTTTAGTGGCTTGAATCAGGATTCCTTCTGCAGGGTTGTGACTACTGTCTGGGTCTACAGTTGGTGACATTCTCCATTTCATGAGAGATGATGAGCTTTTGGCTGTTAATCAACCCTAAGGGCCCTTTCACATGGGAGAACCGTATGTCTGTTTTTTCATCCATCCGTGTATGGATGAAAAAGGGACATACATTGGTCCCTATGAGATCGCAGGTGTCAGAGGATGAACATCTGCTGACACCCGATCTCACACGGTTCCGCATTCCTCCGATTCTGCAGATGGAGGAAAACCCTATTTTTCCCTCCATCTGTGGATCGGATCAGGTGAACGTGGACAGACGGTCCATGTTCATCTGATCCCCCCATAGGGGAGAGCGGAGAAAAGACAGGGCGTTCCCTGCACAGTGTGCGGGGACCGCCCTGTCATCCACCGGCTCAGCGAGAATCAACGGAGCAATCCCTGCTGAGCAAGCGAAGGTTCACGGGGAGGATCATTACTGATCCGCCTCGTGTGAAAGGGCCCTTATGCCCCGTACACAGGATTGAAATTTCCGATGGCCTAAAATTGGATGAATTTTTTGGTCGGAATTCCATTCAAGCTGTCTTGCATACACACTGTCAGACCAAATTCCGACCTTTCAAAACACTGTGATGTAAAACACTACAACAAGCCGATAAAAATTAAATTTTGATTCTGAGTATGCGTGGGTTTTTTCTCCATCTGACAATAGGAATTTCATATAGTTTTTTTTTTTTCCATCGGAAAAAAATAAAACATATTCTATTTCTAAACATCGATGGAAAAAAAGTCAGATGGGGCCCACACACGATTGTAATTTCCGATTGAAAAAAGTCCATCTGACTTTTTTCATCGGAAATTCCGATCGTGTGTACATGCCATTAGACTAAATAAAGGTTCTTTTTTTTATGGAAAATCCACGGGAGGACACATAATTCGGGATAATCTTTGGGTTTGGATCGACCATGAGTTTAACCTAAAGCCAGCCTGTTTCCAGATTTGGGCTGTTCACCTGCCTGCCCAAACCTCTGGCTACTGTAGACACACCTCTTTCATTATCATTACCACCACTAAATGACAACTTTCCACTAGCAGGTTTTACATTGTAAACACGCTGGTAGATTGAAGGGAAGATGATATTATTGACCACATTTGGTCATGACAATATTTGCTCAGTGATGTTACCCAGGTTTTACTATGGAAGAAGATCTTAACAAACATTTGTAGTGTTGGTTAGACATGTGCATTCGTTTTTGTTAGAATGCATTTTCGTCCGAAAATCGGGTATTTTCGTTATCATTTTAACGAACAAAAACAAAAGCGCAAGAAACGAAAACCCGAAAGATCCGACATGCATTATTTTTGTTTTCGTTCAGATCCGACGATTTTCGATGCTTTATCGAATTTTCGTCGTTCAATTCGATAAAGCATCGAAAATCGCCGTTCTGAATACAGTGAATTGGTAGAAATTAAGCGACAAAAATTCGACGATTTTCGATGATTTGTCGAATTTTCGTCGTTCAATTCCTACCTATTCACTGTATTCAGAACGACGATTTTTGATGCTTTGTCGAATTGAATGACGAAAATTTGACAAAGCTTTGAAAATCGTCGTTTTCGGACGAAAACTTTCCCAACAAAAACGACATAAATCAAAACGATTTTCGGGAGTAACTAAATACATTTATTTTCCAAACGAAAACAAACAAACAAAACAAAATATTCCAGTCTGCACATGTCTAGTGTTGGTGGGTCATTGTGGCAATATTTATTGTGATTGATGTTGAGTCTTTATAGCTGGTTGACATGATTATATTGGGTTTATATGGGGGGGTTATTGTTTATTTAAGGATGTTTCATGGTTCGGGTGTTTAGAATTACTATTTAACTTTCCTTTTGTAAATAGTAACACAAATGCATGTAGGAGGAAAGGTCACATGTTAGAGACCTTCTTGTTTTAACAGGGGATTCCATATTTTCGTAAATCTACCCTGCAGGCCCCCATATGCGCTGGGAAAGGGATACGTGGATGAAATCTTTATTACTTTTAAGTTTCAACATAAGGACAAGATATCTTGCTGGTGGCTTTGTTTACCCTCCTGTGTGGTACCTTCATAATGTTGACACATGTGGCCTGGTGTAGATCAGAAGGAGGTGCATTGTCACTGCCCCCTCATTCTGCATTCCTAAATACAAGTCTTATATGGATTTTGGGGGGACCCTACAACATGTTTTCTTTATTTATTTTTTTCCTGTGGTGCCACGTTTAATCTATACCAAGGATAAACTAATCAAGGCAAGGGGATTTTAAAAAGGGACTTTTCCTATAAGGATAGTTGTGAACAATGTGCTTTTAAAAAATAAAATAAAAATAAAAACTAGCATGCTGTCCCCCTTAAAATTCATACCAGAACCCTGTCCCATGACTAAGAGTCTGGTATAGATTCTGAGGGGGGCCCCATTCCTTTTCCTAAAAAAAATAACAAAGCTTGGGAGCTGTCAATTAGCTCAATTTTTTCTAAATTGATTTTTTGTGGATTTTTTGATATAGGTCACATAAGTACAAAGGCCCAGATTCACAGAGCGATTACGCCTGCGCAACAGGAGATGCACGTGCGTAAGTCTAAATGTGCGCGTGCGTTTCGTTGCGCGGCATCCCCAGAACGAGATACGCAAAAAATCGTCTTTTTTTTGTCCCGCGTAATTTCGTTAGACTGGCGCATCCGTCCGCGCAAAAGTGCGATAGACACACCATTGATTTGCTAGTCAAATATGCTAATGAGGGACTTACGGGGATCCACAAAACAACGTTGGGGCAGCGCAGGCGACGCAGTGTGCGCAACAGCAAAATGTCCTGTCTAAAATTAGAGCTGATAAAAGCTGGTCTAAAAAAAGAAAAAAAGTCTACTTGTCAGATAAAGCAACACTGTTAGTGAGGAGTTCAGCAGTCACACATGTTGCTCAACAATCTGTATGCCAACATGCCAGGGGCATCGTCGCACATAGCTATACTACTGACTTTAGATGAACAAAGAAGGAGGAGGGCACGGAGGATGGCACTAAGGAGGGCACGGGAGATGTTTTTTTTTTATTTTTTATTTGCTTATATCAAATTTACAATTTAATCTAATCTAATACAATATTTGTATCTGATACAAGCCCCTCACTCTTCACTTGATATATCACACACGCATAGACATCTTTGGCATGAGTGATTCTGAGGTGTCTCGCATCTTCAGATTCACCCCTCATGCCATCCTGGAATTACCACAACCTTGCAGGAGGACATCAGCAGCCCAACACATGGCACCACCCATGACACCCATGACAGCTACATATACAATCAGAGCCCCATCCCCACAGATTTCGAACAGAACATGTATGGGGACAGCTGGCTGGTTGGTGAGTGACATGGGTGGCAGGCATGACTATCCCCTCCCGTGATGCACACCTCACAAGTGGCACATGCATGACTAACATCCTCCTGTCTTTTCCCTTCAAGGTGACTCTGCATATGCACTGGTACCCCATCTCATGACCCCATCTCATGCCAGCTCACATTATGCATCTTTGCACGTTAAACACACACATTAATCATGGCACAATGAGAATGCATGCATGCACACCACTGTGGTCCCTAGCACACACACACCACATCGTCATCACATTGGATTGGCACCAGTCCACCGTGCAGGACTTGTGAGCTGCAACGCCACGCCACGGCTCCAATTATGTCACTGTACATTCATACACCATTCACACAGACCTGGGGATCACTTCTCCACCACAAATGAGGGTGACACCCCTTTTCCCGCAGGAATATCACCCCCACATTCCAAAATCATACACAAACAGAACCAAAAAAAATTAAATAAATGACGAGCAAAAAAAAAACAATTCCCAGCAAAAATATAATTTAAACAAAATAACAACAAAGAAAACACATAAAAGACAAAAATCACTCTGCAAAACAGTCCCCAAATATCTCAAAGACACGTCACAAACAAACAAAAGCACCTTGCTGTAGAGGGAGGGATACAAAGGGATGTACTTTTGCAAAGGAAGTGCATTTGTGTCTGTCTATTTATGCTGTCTGCGTAGTTCACAAAGTTGCCCTAGTCCATTTCCAATTTCACTGATTGCGCCGCTCCCGAGTTGTGAGCATGCGCACAGCGGAGCTGACCATAGTCTCCTTCAAGCGCGCATGCGCGAGCCGGCCGGCCCTTCATTTGCATGGGGTCACAGCTCATTTCAATGTAACACGCCCACGTCCTTCCCAATTTGTATTACTCCTCCTTACGCCTCTGGAAAAACGTTACGTATGCGCAATTTCCTGCGCAAAAGCTACGAGAATAGGGTGATTACGCGGCAAAATTGCGCAAGTCTAACGTAAAGGCGGTGCGCTACGCCGGTCCAATAATGCGCAGATGTACGTGAATCTGGGCCAAAGTGTTTTTTTTTTTTACTTTGCTTACTAATATAAATGGAACACATTCTTCCAATTGTGAACACATTCTCCTGACCACAAGAGAGAATGCTGAAATTATATATGCATTTTAATTTCAGAAGGGATACATAATCTGGCATTAGATATAGAATTAATCATTTAATACAAATTAAAGCAAGCGCTGAAGAAAACTGGTTACTCAATTACAAGCGGCTATTTTCAAAGAATCATTCAAAACAGAGGAAATCTGTTTGCAACGGATAGCCTCTCATGTAATTAAAATCAGACTGGAGTGTAGAATTGATGAATGATAAAGGCACAATCAGTCTAATTATATTTACCCTGAGCTAAACAAGCGCTTTGGAAAAGGTATAAATATGAAGCTGCACATTGTACATTAAAGAGTTCAAAAATGCAGTGCAAGGATAACCAATTGTGGGAATAGTGAGAAAACACACAGAAAAAAAAAATCTATTTACCTTTGATTATTAGAGAAATTGGAACAAGGGTAATGGTTGTTTGCTGGGTTTTGTGCATTATTGCTCTTTTTATTTCACTCTGTTACATAATAAGGATCATCAATAGGGAGAGATGATACCCTTTTTGATAGAACTATTAATATAAATGTATCTATGTTCTGAATCTACTATGCCACAGACAACTTGTTGGTTCTTTCCCTGGACATAACAATACTATGGGACACCAATAGCAAACATGACATAGACACGCACAGAGTGATGTCAATGAAAAACTCTGAAATTTTTGAAAAAACTAATGTTTTATGTTTAAAATGCTTGCACCATACAACTACAAATCTGGCCTAAATTGCATAGCGATGACACAGAGGATTACAATTTATTATGAACCTCTTGGACGTAAATGTGTGTGATCTCAGGATTGTGGCAGGTCATGAAATAAGAGAAGGATGCATACATCTGGGACAAGGAAAGGTAGGTTATTATAGGTAGGAAGAAGAAAAACAAGTACATTTTACATCCACAATGTGCTTGTTTTACAAAGAGATGGACAGCAAACTTGGTCTTTACTTCTGTCTGCAACCTTAAGAGCCATATGCATGGGCATTGGTTGGTTTAATAGAAACTGTCTGACATTCAGCCCATGTGTATGGCAGCCGGTCAGACTGAAGCCGACAGTTTGGATGGCTTCTGTCAAAGGGGCATGACTGAAAATGGTCTTCTGATTGGTATTGGTGTGTTCTCGCGCGTGTGTGTGTGTGGGGGGGGGGGGTTCAGCCCCCTATCATAACACAATGGCTCAGCAGGGACAATGTATGTACTAACATTGCATAGTTAGTGCAGCTGCTTCTCCCGATCTGTTGAGTTTTTTTCAATTCAGCTTGGTTGAATGGAAAAACAAAATGAATAGTGTGTGCTATGCAGGCTTTAGCAGTGATTCCTCTCCAAATGCCCTTCTCAGGTGTAATAGCCAAAGTCTACCTTTCTAGATGAGCTTCTATTTTTACTGGCACTGTAAAGGATCCTCCACAAAAAAAAAAAATTATGGGAAGTTCACCAGGCCAACAAAATTGAGTTTTGGTGAAAACCAGAGCTTTCCCTTACGTTAAGTGCTGAGGTTGAACAAAGTTCTGAACAAAATTATATACCTATAAAGAGATTGCTTTACTTCTATTTCAATGTTCAATGTAATTTGTTTTAGGTATTGCTGTTGTATATCTTTCATAATACATTACACATGAAGCACAGTTGTACATGACAAACAATTACAAATTTTACACCAGTTTATTAGTGCGAATAAACATAGGAAAATAACCTAAAAAAGCACAAGTAACCCCTGGTACAATGGGACTTTATGGGCGAACAGAAAGTAAATCATGAATCGTAAAATATCATTTATTTAGAAAAGATTTTTAAAAACACATATGTGTGATGACAAACATATCAACAGTTTGTACAATACATTATATGAAAAAAAACAAATGTTGTGCTCATAATGATCTATTGCAAATTCCAGTGACAGCAAATTTTCTCCTTTCGCCTGACATGTTTCAGGAAATGTATCCCTTCCTCAGAGGCATTCTAGGAGAGAGTGCAAATACATTCTCAAAAAGAGTAAAGTCCCATTGTACCGGGGGGTACTTGTGCCTTTTTTTAGGTTCTTTTCCTAACAAATATTTGGGATGCTGGCAATACTTTAACGAGAATATAATTATTCTCTTCAGTGGTTCACCACCTATATTGGGTGTATAAACATAATTATCTCCTGATCGCTAAAGGTACACCTCCATCAAAATTGAAAAAAAAACACATTAACCACTTCAGCCCCGAAAGATTTGGCTGCTCAATGACCAGGCCATTTTTTGCGATACGGCACTGTGTCTCTTTAACTGACAGTCGTGTGACGCTGTACCCAAACAAAATTTAAGTCCTTTTTTTCCCCACAAATAGAGCTTTTGCTTTGGTGGCATTTGATCATCTCTGTGATTTTTATTTTTTGCGCTATAAACAAAAAAAGAGCGACAATTTTGAAAAAAACACAATATTTTGTACTTTTTGCTATAAAAAACATCTCCATTTTTTTCAAGCAATTCTTTTTCTCAGTTTAGGCCGATATTTATTCTTCAACATATTTTTGGTAATAAAAATTGCTTACAGAGAAGTGGGAGGGGCCAAGATTCCCCTCTGTTGGCCGGCTGATGTCACAGGGTAATCTCCACCTCTCCTGCTTGAGGCTGGCCAGCACAGGGGAATCATGTAAACAAAAAAGGTATTTCCCTTATTAATTTCTAACAAACACCTACAATTTCATTAATGACAGCATATCTGCATGGGATTCCTTTCCTATGTGCTGCACTATGCAGCTGAATAGAGGTAGGAGAGGCGGGGAGGAAAGTGATCGCATGATGATAGGGAGAGAGATGGGAGAGACTGTCAGAGGAGAGAGCAGGGCTGTGGATGACAAGGCACATAAACTGACCATGGTAGTTTGGGCTCAGCAGCCATGATTATCGTGATCACCAGAGGCAGGAGGACTCAGGAACTGGCAGGATCAACCAGGTTTACAACCAGTTAGGAAGAGAAGAATTGCACAGCATAAGCACTGTGCCACTGTTCATGCCTTAAAGGAAAAGGACTGTTTTTTTTTTAGTTTACAAACACTTTAAGGCAGTGGTTCTCAACCTTTCTAGTGCCATGACTCATTAATAAAATTTCCCAAGTTGTGGGGACCCCTAACAGTAAAATTATTGTTGTAGCGTGGGTTGTCAGCACCCAATGAATGAGTGGCAATGCTGGGGGAGAGTTGGGGGATGAGTGGCAATGCTGGGGGAAAGTTGGGATGAGTGGCAATGCTGGGGGAGAGTTGGGATGAGTGGCAATGCTGAGGGAGAGTTGGGATGAGTGGCAATGCTGGGGGAGAGTTGAGGTGAGTGGCAATTCTGGGGGAGAGCTGGGATGAGTGTCAATGCTGGGGGAGAGTTAGGATGAGTGGCAATGCTGGGGGAGAGTTGGGATGAGTGGCAATGCTGGGTTAGAGTTGGGATGAGTGGCAATGCTAAGGAGAGTTGGGATGAGTGGCAATGCTGGGGAGAGTTTTGATCAGCCAACTTAGGTGCTCTTGATCAAGGTCATCTGCTGATCTGAGAACTTTAGTGGGGACTTTTAATGGGAACTATAATCACTCGTAGCAGTGACACCTCTACCGAAATCAGGAGATAGTGTCTCCTCCAGCCCCTCCCACTTTACATTCCTAACCAGTCAGCTGACCTCTAGTCTCTGCCCCCCAGCCATGTTGTGAACTGAATGGGCGGCTGCAAAGAGGCTTAGTGGGCGGCCGTGGGCTCTAGGGGCACCCCTGCTGGGTGGCCGCAAGAAGTCTGGGAGAGTGGTGCGGGCTTCAGGAACAGCCCAGGATTTGGTGACCCCTGGCAAATCATCATTCGACCCCCAAGGGGGTCCCGACTCCAGGTTGAGAACCAGGTTTATGAAGAATTAAACAATGCTTATTAACGTATAGTATTTATGATGTGTTTATGAAATGTTTTCATTGTATTTATGAAGCATTGAAATCACTTCAAAAAAGCTTGAGAAATGCCCATGAAAGTCCTGCTTTTCTGTGCTGTGCTGTGTGAAGCTCGTAAAAGGGAAGTGATGTAGAGAAAATTATCTACTTTGAGGTGTGGTTCTTGACACTTGGGTTGGTCCAGCTCAACATTTCTGAAACAAAAAGCTTTGCCACTGGCAATACTGTTCAGTGCCTCTGCTCCTACCCGGCAGTATTGCTGACTAGCTTGATGCTTTTGCCTGCACACAGGGGCAAATGGTGCTACCACATAGCTGCTCTGTGTAAACAGGAAGTGTCTGAAGCTGCTCTGTCTTAGTTCTCTATTATTTCACAGTGCATTCTGGAACACAGGACCCTCCACAGTTTCTCCCCCAATGCCCAGTTAACACATTATAAATACTTTACTACCACATCATATATGCTCTAGGTACTGATAAGGTGCGGGTATAGAGCATCATCATTGAAATCAATGGAGGTGGCTGACAAGTAATGATGTCCCATGAAAGGGACATGCTGCTTCATTTTTTTTTTTTTTTTTTAATTGTTTATTTATAGATTTTCAAATCAGACAAAGTAATCACAAAATCCAGACATTTGAACGATGAAAAAATGCGAGGAATATACAGTCACGTTTATAACAGGACATAGACAAGTCTGGTTGTATACAAGTTAGTTAAACTGAGAAAATAGAAAATAAGTGGTGGGTTCAACATGAATAACTTATCATGGCTCTGCTGAGCAGAAACATATATCATCAATCTCTGACCTATATAGAGAAAGAAGGGGAGAGGAAAGAAATAAAATAAAAAAGGGGGACATCATCTTATACAGAACTGTAGGGGATATGTGCAATGGGCATGCAGCTATGGTAGAGTGGAATTAGGCTCTGCGTTAAAATCAGAAGAATCCCATCTCTCCCATATAGCTTCGAATTTGGGTAAAGAGTCATCTATAGCCGCTGTAAGACGTTCCATCCTTCTAATGTCCGCAACTGTCGACAAAAATTGTGCAAAGGTGGGAGGGGAGGTAGGTCTCCAACGTTGATGTATGACACGTTTGGCTGCCAGTAAAAGAAACGTCATTAGTTTGCCAAGATGTTTAGAAATTTTCGGGAGTGGTAAGCCCAGTAACATATGTAAAGGCTGAAAGGGCACGTCTATTTCTAGAACCCTCACCAGGAGATTATGGACTTGTGACCAAAAGGGAGTAATTACCGGACAGTCCCAAAAGATGTGGAGGTGTGTACCGACAGAGGAGCCACATCTCCAGCATTGGCTGTACGGGGACAACTTATGTGCTGCTAAAAATTCAGGGGTTCTGTACCAGAACATAAGTATTTTGTATGTAGTTTCTTTCTGGGTTATACATCTAGAGGCCCTAGAGGAAGCGTCCCAGATTCGTCTCCACTCTGCCAATGAGATGGGCTTGCACAATATGTGGGACCATTTCCTCATGTATGAGTGAGTATTTTCAGAGAGGGGAGAAGCTGAATGTAGAATTTTGTATATAGTGGAAATCTGGTGAAGTTCGTGAGGGCCTCTAGAACAAAGTAGTTCAAAATCGGTAGGGACGCTAAGGGTCAGTTGGGGAGACCTGGAAGTGAAGAAATGTCTAATCTGTAGGAAGGAATAAAAAAGGGTTTTCGGGATATTATGTTTTGACTGTAGGTCTGTGAAAGATAATAATGTACGCGTTATTGGGTGCACTAGGTGACGAAGTTGAAATATGTTTGCATGGGTCCAGGGTAACATCGAGTCGTAGGATAGACTGTCAGGAATTTCTGGGTTAAAGAGGATATTTATTAGGGGTGGGCAAGGGGACGATAAAGAGAATTTACTAGAACAGCTCCTCCAAATTAGGAGAGTAAATAGCATCGGATTCAGACAGACCTTTCGTATATGAACAAAGGATTTGTCGGGTGAGGGCCACAGCAATGAGCATGGATGAGCAGGGACTGTAATTCCCATCTCTATTTCAGACCATCTGTTTGGGGCAAATCTAGACGTCCATGAGGTTATAGCTTTTAAGTGAGTAGCATAATAGTATTTAACTATATCGGGCGCTCCTAAGCCACCCTGTGAGCGGGGGGCCATGAGGACTGAGCTGGCTATTCTATGGGAGGCGTTATTCCAGATAAAGTTTAGAAAGTTCCTATGTAATGCTTTCAGCTGGGTCATGGGAATCTGTACGGGAAGAGTTTCAAAAAAGTACAATAGTTTAGGGAGTATAGACATTTTGAGGACATTTATCCTGCCGATGAGAGACAACGGAAGTTTCGTCCATAATTTCAGTAATCTACCTATTTCAATAAATAAAGGAGGGAAATTAACCTGGTACAGGGTAGAATAGAGGTTGGAGAGACGTACCCCTAAATATTTCAGGGAATGGGTGCACCAGCGATAATTGAAGTTACTTTGTAGAGAGGCGAGTGCACTCGCCGGGATATTTATAGGGAGGGCCTCTGTTTTGGTTGTGTTAATCTTAAAACCGGAGAGGCTACTAAATAAGTCTAGAGTAATGTGGAGGGAAGGAAGGGAGATATGTGGGCGAGTGATTGTTAGCAATATGTCATCCGCAAAGAGCGAGAGTTTGTACTCCTCCCCCTCAGCGCCACCCCCCCAATATCTGGATGGGATCGAATAGCTGCAGCCAAGGGCTCCAGACTTAAAATAAATAAAAGAGGAGACAGGGGACAACCCTGTCTGGTACCATTACTCAAGGGGAATGGCGGTGAGACGCAGGAAGCCAATCGGACCTGAGAAGTGGGTACGGAGTACAGCGCCCTTAAGGCCTGCATGAATGGACCTGAAAAACCATATTTTGTCAAAGTGGCAAACATAAAAGACCAGTTCAGACGGTCAAAAGCTTTTTGCGCATCTAAGCTCAACACGATAGCAGGTCTCCCGGTCTTGGTCAGAAGATCAATAAGGTCAATGGTCCGTCTTGTGTTATCCCCTGCATGTCTAGTAGGCACAAAACCCACCTGATCCCTATGTATCAAAGATGGAAGAAGAAGGGAGAGTCTGTTTGCCAATATTTTTGTGAATATTTTATAGTCGGAGTTTAAGAGAGCTATAGGGCGGTAGTTGTCAGGAATTGATGGGTCCTTGTCCGGTTTTGGGATGACCGTTATATATGCATGTAAGAATTGAGTGCAGGGTACAGTCCCTTTTAACAGGGATGCAAATAAAGTTACCATATGGGGCAGTCAGGCCCCATACACACGATCGGACATATCCGATGAAAACGGTCCGCGGACCATTTCCATCGGATATGTCCGATCGGGAGTTTGATCCGATGGCGTGTACACACCATCGGATCAAATTCCCCGCCGCCGGACGGCGCGGTGACGTGGCGGTGACGCGGCGGTGACGTGGCGGTGACGTTGACGCCGCCGCGTCACCGCCACGTCACCGCACCAGGAAGTAAAACACTTCCGCGCATGCGCCGAATCCATTCGGCAGCGGCGCGGCGGCGGTGGGGGACGACATGTCTGCTGGTAAGTGTACTAACCAGCAGACATGTCGGGCGGACAGATCCCCACCGGATAGATTTCAAAGCTTGCTTTGAAATCTGTCGGGTGGACAAATCTGTCCGCTAGCCCATACACACGAGCGGAGATGTCTGCTGAAACGGTCCATCGGACCGTTTTCAGCGGACATATCCCCTCGTGTGTACGCGGCCTAATTCTGGGAGAAATTTCTTATAATAGGAGTAAGGGAGTCCATCAGGGCCTGGGGATTTATGAGATGGAAGTTCTTTAATGACCCTGGAAATCTCCTCAGCAGTGATCTGTGCATTAAGTCCAGAATGGTCACCTGGGGATAATTTGGGTAGGTTAAGAGTGTCAACAAAAGCGTCAAATTTCTCCTGAGAGAACTGGGACTCAGAGTCCTTAGATAGACAGTTGTATAGGTCTTGGTAGAATTGTCCAAATATTTTAGTCATACCCGGGGGCAATAAGTGGGGATCCCGTCTGGCCGGAAAATGAAATCAGGTAGAGAGGCATGGGGGCGAGGTTTTAACCTATTGACCAACATTCTGTGAGGTTTGTTGGCAAATTCATAAAACTTTTGCTTCGACCAGAGCATAGATTTATCAATTTTGTTCAAATCTAGGGATTTGATACGGTTTCTCAGGGAGGTCACAATGCGGAGGCGGTCCACCGTGGGAAAACTAAGAAGATTCCTCTCAGCTTTAGTTAAATCGGCTAATATAGTCGGGCGTTGAAGAGCACGATCTCTCTTAAGGCGAGATCCAGCAGCAATGCATTCACCCCTGAAAAAGGCCTTGTGAGCTTCCCACAGGGTAGAGACCTCAGACACCGAGCCCTCGTTGAGTTGAAAGAATTCGGATAGTTGGTGTTGTAAGTGTAGGTGAACTGTAGGGGTATTGAGAAGGGACTCATTGAGACGCCAGTGACATGTTCGAGATGGTGCAGACAGGAGAAGCTCGAGTGAGATGGGCGCATGATCTGACCATGTAATCGGGTGAACATTAGAGTCAACTAGATAAGACAACAGTGGGGCGGTAATGAAAAAATGATCTAATCTTGTGTATAATTTGCATGAGGGTGAAAAAAAGGTAAATTGTCTAGCGGTTGGATGTTTTACTCTCCAAGCGTCAAACAGGTTATGAGCTCTGATTGTCCTTCGAAATGAGGCAGAAGATTTTTGTGCTTGTCCAGGGGGAGTTTTATGGAGCAAGGAGAATCTATCCTTACAGGGGGACATACACAAATTAAAATCTCCCCCAATGATTATGAAGGGTTGGGAGAAGGCCGCAAGTTTTTCAAAAAAATCCTCAAGAAACCCAATCTGACCTGAGTTGGGAGCATACACATTCGCTAAAGTGAAAGACGTGTTCATGTGATCACAGTTCAAGAGTATAAAGCGGCCATGAGGGTCTAGAAACGAAGATTTAACACGTATGGCAGTGGAACGTTTAAAGAGAATAGCCACTCCAGCTTTACCGAAGGGATCAGAGGCAATAAATGTAGTAGGAAAGTGTTTAGACGCAAATTTAAATGAACCATTAGCTTTAAAATGTGTCTCCTGAACCATGATCATGTCAGCATCAAAGGACCTGAACTCCCTTAACACCAGCCAGCGCTTACGAATGGAGCCCAGGCCCTTAACATTGTAAGACAGTATATTAAGAGCCATTACTAAGCATTGTAAGCATATCTTGCATTGCGTACAAAAAACATATAATCAGCAGAAACCATGATGTAGAAAAACTAGTGATTGTAGTAACAAGTACAAATAGGAAAAATTGGCACAAGGTAGTGGAAACACAGCCGTGTTTCTGAAACGGGTCAAAAAAAAACCCTAAAAGAAAACAAAAAAAAGACATGGGTAATATGTGGGAGCTCCAGGAGCATTTGAAAAGGAAGTCAAAGTTCAAAACGGCCCCTAGGATCTCCATTGCCTGTAGAAAAAAAGTTATTAAACATGGAAAAAAGACAGCAGGAACAACCAAAAAAACAAAAAAATACCTTACAGGTATGAAGCCTGAGGGGGGTGATCCCCTCAGGAGGTCACGGTCGCATTCCAGGACCATGACAGTGACAAAGGGGGAGCATGCCAGTCCGTAAGAGCCAATTTATTGGCCTCAATACAACCCAAGAAAACTGCAGTGAAAAAGTAATAAACAATCAAGGGATTTTGTCAAACAAGTGCTCAGAGGGTAGAAAAACCAGCCGCATGGAGCAGATAGAAAAGAAAAGTCAGATCTGGGGATCAGAGCACTCAGGCACAAAAGGTGAAGATCAGGGTCACCGTGTAAAGAGCAACAAAAAGAAAATAAGGCAAAATCAGGTGTGACCTTTAGATGATGTAGCCCTTTGAGGAGTAGAGACGGAATTCCGAGATCTATGACGAACCGGAGTCCATATCTTGCCCGGAGTAGAGAGAGGTCTGGGTACTGGAGGTTGTGCCTGTAGATCATCCTCCGGAATGGGAGGAAGACCCAGGTTCTTGGTGAAAGAGTCACATTCCTGAAGGTCCCTCATGGAGTATTGCATCCCATCCTTGGTTACTGATAAACGAAAAGGAAAGCCCCAACGATATGTGACTTGGTGCCGCTGAAGGTGTGCTGTAACAGGTCTCAAAGCGCGCCGTTTGGCTAAGGTAATGGGAGAGAGATCGCTAAAAAGTTGAATCTTTGTGCCTTTAAATTCAATTCTCGATCTGTTGCGTGTGATGGAGGTCAAAGCTTCTTTGCTTTCGTAGAAGTGGAAGCGGACAATGATATCTCTGGGATTAGCTCCCTGAGGAGGCTTAGGAGCCAGCGATCTATGTGCCCGATCAAGGCGCCAATCTATATCCGGGATCTCGGGTGCAAGATAAATGAAGAGAGCCAACAGGTAGGGCCGAATTTCCTTATCGGAAATTGACTCGGGGATCCCGCGGATCCGTAGGTTTTGTCGGTGCTCCCTGTTCTCGAGATCCTCTTGTTGTATTTGGAGCTGTGTCACAGCATTTTTAAGGGTAGCATTTTCTTCTTCTAAAGCATGTACATATTGGACCATATCATCAAATTTAGTCTCGAGGTTATCAGTGCGCTCCCCCAACTGATCTATCTCCCCCCTGAGTTCATGTGCTAGTTTATTTACCTCTTTAGCGATGTTGTTGGTGAGATTCTGCAGCAGAGCTTGTAGCTTTTGGTCGAGTACCGTCTCTGTCACCGGTGCCGCCATTGTTGAAAGGGTAGAAGCTGATAGCTGAGGTGCGGTCTGTACAGTAAAAAGAGAAGGATCAGTCAGCGGGTCCACAACAGGTGGGGCGGTGGCGTGGTGGTGACAGCAATCGCAGAGCCTGGGGCCGGAGATTGGGGCCTGAGCACAAAGCGGTCCATAAGAGGGAATGACTGGATCGTGGTCTGCTTTGCGGATTTTTTGTAAATGTGACGTTGGTCTCCGACCTTCCCCATATAAAACGTCTGTTGAGCAGTTCTTGGAGCTAGTGAAACGGCTCCCGGGACTGTAGAAACTGGTGATGCAGAGCGGGGGCCACTGAGGAATAAAGGCCAAGATTATGATTCTAAATTTCCTCCATTTCACAGGCTGTACATGCGTCCCCCTCCCGTCTTTAAGCTTACGTTAGATGCATTAATCAGCTGGGAGAGTAACTTCTTTGACAGTTGCAGGGAACAATATCATAACTGTTGTTAATTTGAGGCAAATGGCAGTAGTCCAGGGAGTCCTCTATGTTCCCTAGAGAGGGTTCAGGTGTTCAGAGGGACACAAACTGAACTAGGCAGGCAGTTTGAGTGCACCAAGATGGCTGCCGACCTCTGGGACTAGGCCGAAGCCGGGGCCTCGCCTAGATCTGCTGCCCAGCGGAGGTGCGTCTGGCCGCGATTTCGAGATCGAACCAGGCGAGGACTCACTCTAGCTCAGCCGGGGTTACCGCTGATGGGGAGGGACGATGCCGCGGCCCCCCGTCTTGCAGGTTGACAGATCGGGGGAGCGGGGAGTGGTCTTGTCTCGTAGGCCCAAGATGGCGCCCAGTCCCAGCGCAGCGGAGCTCCCCGGAGTGCGACGGACCAGCAGCCAGCCGGCCGGACCCGATCCCCGGGTGCACTCCGGACAATGTTCAGGGGGACTTAAGATGCCGGGGGAAGCTGCAAACCAGCGTGGGGGATCGCTGATCGGGAAGGCCTCAAGATGGCGACCAGAGCGCGGAGAAGCCTGGACGATGGGGCCCACGGGGAGCCGGACTATGCAGGTATCTGGGCAATGGGGATCCCGGTGTAGGCGAACACTGACCTGGTGTATCCAAAAGTGGGGATCGTAGCTGTAGATCTCGCGGAGGGTTTGGAGGACGCGTAGGCCCAAGATGGCGGCCGGGCTGTGGAGGAGGGTGCCGGCCGGGAGCTGGAATATGGCTGATGCTGCACAATCTGTGTCCAGAAGTTAGCAATCGGTCTCCCGGAGGGACGTAGGAGGCAGATAGTGTAGGTTTTTTTTTCTCTATGGTAGCTGATGCCTATGGATACGATCCGGGCCCATAGAGCTCAGCCAAAGTGCGTCCTTCTCCTATCGCCGCCGGACACGCCCCATGCTGCTTCATTTTTTAACATAACACAACACTACCACTCCTGTTTGAACAACACTGTGTTGTGCAATTGTAATATCCATGGCAGGCATTGAAGAGCAGTCTTGAGACTTTAAAAATGCTAAATAAATGTTGCATAAATACAGAGTATTGATGCATGTGTGAAGGAATCCTTAACCACTTTAGCCCCGGACCAAAGACCAGAGCACTTTTTGTGATTCGGCACTGCGTCGCTTTAACTGACAATTGCGCAGTCGTGCGACGTGGCTCCCAAACAAAATTGGCGTCCTTTTTTTCCCACAAATAGAGCTTTCTTTTGGTGGTATTTGATCATCTCTGCGGTTTTTATTTTTTGCGCTATAAACAAAAATAGAGCGACTATTTTGAAAAAAATGCAATATGTTTTACATTTTGCTATAATAAAAATCCCCAAAAAGATATAAAAAAATCTTTTTTTTTTCCTCAGTTTAGGCCGATACATATTCTTCTACATATTTTTTGTTAAAAAAAATCGCAATTAGCGTTTATTAATTGGTTTGCGCAAAATTTATAGCGTTTACAAAAAAGGGGGTCATTTTATGGCATTTTTATTATTATTTTTTTTTTACTAGTAATGGCGGCGATCAGCGTTTTTTTTTCGGTACTGCGATATTATGGCGGACACATCGGACACTTTTGACACATTTTTGGGACCATTGGCATTTTTATAGCGATCAATGCTATAAAAATGCATTGTATTACTATAAAAATGCCATTGGCAGTGAAGGGGTTAACACTAGGGGGCAGGGAAGGGGTTAAGTGTGGTCCTGGTGTGTTCTAACTGTATGGGGGGGGGGGGGGGTGGCCTCACTAGGGGAAATCACTGATCTTTTGTCCATACATTGTATGGACAGAAGATCAGCGTTTCCCCTGCTGACAGGAACGAAAGGTATGTGTTTACACACATACCTCCCGTTCTCCGCTCTGTAACGTGCAATCGCGGGTGCCCGGCGGCGATTGTACCCGCCGGGCACGCGCGCGGGACGCGCGACAAGCTGCTAAAGGGAGGACGTAGAGCTACGTGCTCCCGCGTAGCAGTGCCACCGTCCCGCAGTAATATGACGGCGGGCGGTCGGCAATCAGTTAAAGTAATACTCTGAGCATTGTTGCAAAATTTAATTTTTTTTTTTCCAGACAAGGGTATCCCATCCATACTAAAAACCCCAATGGTTTCTTTAACCAGAAAGAGGCTAATTGCTTTCTTTAAACATTCATTCTGCAGCAATATACAGTATGTTCACACCTTTTTTAATAGCTTTGATTGTTTTCTGTCATAGATTTACCCACTTCCACAACAAAATGTTCAATTAAAGTACAAACTTTTACTTCTTACCATATTATTCTGTAGGTTAGCATGTGCCTCGTAATGACTACTTCCATTAGGCATACAACTTACATTAATTGGCAGCCATATAGGATGACTGCCAGCAGCAGGTATATTGTAGAAGCACACATTTTAGTAAACATGACCCGGCAGCTCTAGTAATTAAGTTGAAAAGAAAAAAAAATGCCATTGAATCCAGATAATCAATTATAAATAAGGGGCTTTTCATGCCCCGCTACTCTATTGTCCAACACATAAAGGAAAATGAACAATACAGAACTCTGCACTTTATTGCAATTCATCAATAAGTTATAGCTAGTGCAGAAAATAAAGAAGACGTTGATTTTTACTCAGTCATTCCTAGTAATATTGGGATATTTAAAGAATAAATGCACTTTCAGACAAAGTGCACTTATGCTTTTTTGCCTCTTCGCCTTGACCTAAATGATCCCACCCTACCCCTTCACAGATGCATACCTACCATGAGCTCACGCATACAGCCTTCATTGTTTGATTACATTCAGTGGTGAAAGGCTTCTTCTCTTGCCCATGGCTGCACAGAACAGCCCCAAAAGCTTCTAGAGGGCCATTCCCTGGCTGGCTGGCAGACAGAGGTAGACAAGCTCCACATAAGTTTTTGGGGCTGTAAAGTGCAGCTGAGACCAGGAGAGGGAACGTTTCAACACTAAATGTAAACAAATAATAGAGCCTGTGGATATTGGATCTTGGTAAGTAAGGATGAGCTGAACACCTCCCGGTTCGGTTCGCAGTAGAACATGTGAACAAAAGGTTTGTTCGAACGTGCGAACACCGTTAAAATCTATGGGACACAAACGTGAAAAATCAAAATTTTAAGCTAATTTTAAAGGTTAATGTGAAAGTTATTGTCATTAAAAGTGTTTGGAGGCCTGGGACTTGCCCCAGGGGACATGTATCAATGCACAAAAAAGTTTTAAAAACAACTGTTTTTTCGGGAGCAGTGATTTTAATAATGCTTAAAGTGAAGCAATACAAGTCAAATATTCCTTTAAATTTTGTACCTGGGGGGTAAAAGTAATTAAAAAAAATACATCATGGGTTCCCCTTAGTCCATTACCAGGCCCTTTGGGTCTGGTATGAATATTAAGGAGAACAGAACCCTGCTCCATTTTTTTTTTTTAATGGCGTAGGGGTCCCCCTCAAAATCCATACCAGACCCTTCATGTCTGGTATGGATTTTGAGGGGAACCCTGAACCAAAATAAAAATAAATGGCACGGGGTTCCCCCCAAAAAGCCATACCAGACCCTTATCTGAGCACCAGGCCACATGCCCTCAAAATGAGGAGGATGTCCCCATGTTGATGGGGACAAGGGCCTCATCCCCACAACCCTTAGTTGTGGGGGTCTGTTGACAGAGGGCTTATCAGAATCTGGAAACCCTTTTTAACAAAGGGGACTTCCAGATCCCGCCCTCCCTATGTGAATTGGTAAGGGGGTACATTGTGCCTCTACCATTTCACAAAAAAAGTGTTAAAAATAGAAAAAAAACACAAGACACATCTTGAGACAAGTCCTTTATTAAAAAAGAAAAAAGAAATTCCAGCGATGTAATCCATTCTCGACCCGGGAATAAGGAAAACCACGCTGCTACGATCCGATTCCACCTCCTGACTTTTTTACCTTTAGAAATGTAATTTTGTGCAGGGACTGTTCTAAACATGGAAACAAATGTGCCATTTTACAGGAATACTATAGACACCCCCCCCCCCAGGTACGAAATTTAAAGGAATATTGTTTCACTTCAAGCCATATTAAAATCACTGCTCCTGAATAAAACAGCCATTTTTAAAACTTTTTTTTCCATTGATACATGTCCCCTGGGGCAGGATCCAGGCCCCCAAACACATTTTATAACAATAATTTGCATATTAACCTTTAAAATTAGCACTTTTGATTTTTCACGTTCGTGTCACATAGACTTTAACGGTGTTCACGCGTTCGAACAAATTTTTTGCCTGTTTGCATGTTCTGCTGCGAACGGAACCGGGGGGTGATCGGCTCATCCCTACTCTCGGCTATAATGAATTGTCAGGTCCCGGCAATACGGATAAAAGTCATTGAAAAAAATGCCCCCCCAGGCCATTACCAGGCCCTGAACCAGAATGAAAAAAAATGGCCCTACAGGTTTGGTATGGATATTAAGGGGAACCCTGCGCCAATGTTTTTTTAAAAAAATGGTGTAGGGGTCCCCCTCAAAGGTCTGGTATGGATTTTAAGGGGAACCCCACGCCAAAATAAAAAAACAAATGGAGTGGGATTCTCCCCAAATATCCATACCATACTCTTATCCGAGCACGCAACCTGGCAGGTCACAGGAAAAGAGGGGGATGAGAGAGCGCCTCCTCCTGAAACGTACCAGGCCACATGCCCTCAACATGGGGAGGATACTTTGGGGGTTCCCATTCTTTGGAAAATTAATAAATTACATACATTTTTTCCTCAAAAATGTCATATTAACTAGTTATTGTATATGCCTAGGCATACTTGTAACTACACCCCAAAACACATTCTACTACTGCTCCTGAGTATGGAAATACCACATGTGTGACCACATAGAGAGACGCAACATCAAAGGAGTACCTTCAGACATTATCCACTTTAAGACCAGGCCTTCTTCTGAAACTTTTTGTTTACAACAAGTAAAAATCTGTATTTTTGATAGAAAATTATGTAAAACCCCCCAAAATGATCTATGTTTGCAGCAGAGTACCCAAAGAATAAAATTGTGTAGAGAAAAAAAAACCAGTACACTAGGTCGGACTTTATAAGCAAATTGGACTACACATGCTAATTTGAGGTAAGTGAACCCTTGTGCGTCAATGCGTTTCGCTAATTTGCTTCTTTAGGACACACAGTAGCGAATTAGCAATGGATCGTTTTCACTTGCCTAAATTGCATAGCAATCTCCCCAGACAATAATTCCCTACCGTGTGTCCCAATGAAGCAGATTACCGAAACGTGTTGATTTTTTTTTTTTTTACTTCAAGCACATGGCTGATGTAGCAAGGCAGTGTTTCTTGTAATCAGAATAAAATGGTGAGTTTTGCATATTTTTATGTCACGTAGTGTTTGCGCAGCGGTTTTTCAAATGCAATTTTACACACTAACGCATAAATACACTTTAATAAATTTCAATGCACACAAAGACAATGATACCCACATTTTTGGTAAACTATAAAATATGGTGTTGCACTGGTTAAATAGATACCAAACATGTCACGCTTTAAAATTGTGCACTATTGTGCAATGGCTCCAAACTTCAGTATTTAAAAATCTTCATAGGAGGGTCTTTGTAAGCCTTTATTGGTTACCAGTTTAGAGTTACACAGGAGTAGTGTTGGGCAAATGGTTCAGGTTGAGCTCAGCCAGAACATTGCCTGTTCGAATGTTCGCAAACACTCAAATTTTCTGAGCGTTCAACAGGATGTTCACTCGCTAAGGGCACAGTCAATATGTTCCCAATCGCCACGTCCTTAACAACGAGTCATCAGCTGTCAGCGGGCTTCCAACACTCGGCTATCTCCTACTCTGTCCACTTTTAGGCGATCTCTGAAAACTCATCTCTTCAGGGTGGCCTTTCCTGCCTCCAGCTAACAACTAAATCTTCTACTCCCCTCATCAGTTCATCCCTCACAGCCCCTACCTTTTGTTTCACCAGCCCCTCCCTTTTAGATTATAAGCTTGTAGGAGAAGGAATTCTCTAACCCTTTTGTTTTGAATTGTACTGTTGGTGTAGTTTCTCCCTGCATTGTAAAGCGATGCACAAACTGTTGGCACTATATAAATTCTGTATAATAATAATTATAACACTGACATCGGAAAGAAAGAAAATTTCCTGCAATAGAAAAAAAAAAGACATGGGTCCCCCCCGCCCCCCCCCCCCAGTCCATACCGGGTCCTTTTGGGTCTGGCATAGATTTTAAGAGGAACCCCACACCAAACATAAAAAAAAATGTCATGGGGTCCCCCCAAAACCAATATTAGACTCTTAACCCGAGCACACACCCTGGCAGGCCAGAAAATAGTGGGAACAAGCAAGTGCCCCCTCCTGAACCATACCAGGCCACATTCCCTCAACATGGGGGGGTGCTTTGGGGTGGGGGCCTACTCCCAATAACCCTGGGCTGTGGTTGTGGGGGTCTGTGGGCAGGCAGCTTACTGGAATCTGCAAGCCCCCCATGTGAATCAGGATGGGTACATTGTACCCTTACTCGTTCACCAAAAAAAGTACCAAAAATACATAAAAACAGTAGACAGGTTTTTGACAATTCCTTTATTTAAAAATAAAAAAACAATGTTGATCCGACACTTGCCACCACCATTGGACCCACTGTCAATGTAGGCTGACCACCTACTGTAGGCTCTGCTGTTTGACAGTTCTTATATAGGTAAGGGGCAGAGCCATATAGCAACATCACCTGGTGGTACCGCCCTTTTGTGATGTCACTGACCCAGCATAATGAGGCTCAGAATAAAGTTCAGAACTTAAGCACAGTTTGGCAAACCTCCCACAAACCAAACTCAGGTATGTTCAGCTCATTCCTGCACCAGCTGAGAGAATTCAGTATTATTTACATGTTACTATGGTTATTACACTAGAGCAGGGGTGCCCAACCTTTCGGAGAGCAAGGTCCACTGAAGCGATTTGGTAACAGGTCATCTGCCACAATGAGTGGGTGGATAGCATGTCTGTGTCTGCTCTGCATATGCAGAGCGGACAAGGACACAGCCCACTCTACTTTTTAGTGGATCGAATTAGAGGTAGGACACAAGTCGGGTTATGTCTGCCACTACTTAGAGGTGAATGGAGGTTCAGACTGACCATGTAAAAGGGGCCCCGAGGCTGCTTTCACACTGATGCGCTACGGGGCACAGAAATACTATCAATTAATTCAATGGAGCATCAGTTGGCTCTTAACAAGAACTCAAAGGGCTTGATTTACTAAAGGCAATTAGACTGTTTATTTTGCCAGGGAAGTTGCTCTTTGCAAGGGAATTTCCCCCCAGAGCTTAGTAAATAAAGTGGAGCTTTGCTGTCTTCCATCTTCCAAACATGTGCAAGAAAATTGTTATTGGTTATTCTTTGCAAATTGAAATTTCACAACTTTCAACAAGATATTTATTTTGAAAAGTGAATTGAATATCTGCATTTAGTAAAGCATCCCCAAATATAGGCAATTGCCTGGTGATAAACAGAGATGGAATAAATCAACTGATGTGGTAAAAAAATCTCTGATTCACCTAAAGTGAAGAAAATTACAGAATTTATGTTTAAAATTGTTAGCACATAGTGAATATCATTGGATTTTTTCTCTTAGCAGTCAAAAATTATTTGTGAATAGTTTCTGTACATTGAATAAAGAATTAATAAGTTAAAAGAGAAGTAAAGATTTTTTTTCCAGACTAATACTTACCTAGGTAGATGCAGCATCGGTACAATGCTGCATTTGTTTCCTGGCACCTCTACACTGAGAACCGAGTGATTGAACACCGCCAATCACTCTGTTTTAACAGCTCCATGAGCAGAGAGCTGCTAACTTACAGTCCTAGCTCTATGCTCTTCTCCCTCCTCGCTCATGTAGAGGAGTAGAGGAGTCAGAGCAGCGGGCTCAGGCTCTCAAGAGCTTGCTGAGAGGCTGAGCTGGGTGTCAGTCCAGGCACCTGGCGGATCCAGACTCCTATTGTCATAATGACATTGGTGACGTCAGCAGGGAGCGGACTTCAGTATTTAAATATTATGCTGCTCTGGGCAAATATAAATGTCTATTTTTTAGGCCCCAGTCTCCACCATCATGTATTTATGTTTGCAAAGACTAAAGCTACAATGTGCTGTCAGAGGCATGTTTTTTTTTTTTTCACTGTATATGGAGATCTACGGTTGAAAATAAAGCTCATCAAAGAAGAGTAAGGAGAGATGTTGTGAAGTGTGTATGTTGCTTGCGGTACAGAATATCCTGTGAATTTTCTCTTCAGCCCCTGCCCCTCCTTGCTCTCTCCTTCAGTTGTTTTTTCTATATGTACTTAAACTTCTAGAAGTAGCAAATAACAAATGGAAAAAAATAAAGAAATGTAGTGGCTACATTTACTTCTGTCTTGGTTCTTCATCCTCTAACAGTGCTATTTTAGGCACTGGCTTAAAAGTTCCCTGTGTAAAATAAGTAATTCTTTTAAGATAGACTAAAGAAAATATGTCTTTGGAGGAATATTTAGGCTGCTATTGCTGATTCCTTTCTGAAAATGTGACATTTCTGGCTGTTGTAATAGTGCAGTGGCTTTAGTGCTGATTCACTTACTCAAAACAAATATGTAGGTCAGCTGTTCTGACTTTGCTCTTACTTTTCTAGCTGAAATTGTTTTCTTTGGCTTTCAAAGTACTGATTTCAGAGACAGTCAAGCAACCAACTTTTTCAGGGCAAGATGTCAGTTTAAACATAATCAATTACCAATGGATTGGTATAGCTGGTGGCTCCAGGTGCATATGCATAGTCTTATGCCGCATACAGGCATACCCCACTTTTAAGTACACAATAGGGTTTATTTACTAAAGCTGGAAAGGGCAAAATAAGGCTCACGTCTGCATATAAACCAATGAGCTTCCAGGTTTTATTACCAAAGCTTAAAGGGGTTGTAAAGGATTTTTTTTTTTTTAAATAACAAACATGTTATACTTACCTCCACTGTGCAGCTCGTTTTGCACAGTGTGGCCCTGATCCACGTCTTCTGGGGTCCCTTGGTGGCTGTCTCTTGTCCTCCCCGCAAGAACTCTACACATTCACGCTCCCGTGATACAGCTGACGGCCATAGCCGCCGACTGTATCACTCGGCCCTGCCCCCTGGTGCACTGTGTCATTGGTTGTGATTGACAGCAGCGCAAAACAATGGCTGTGCTGCTTCAGGTAAGTAAACAGGGGGAGCTGGGGAGGCCGGTATTGTCGGAAGTTTTTACCTTTACAACCCCTTTAATTAAACAAGCTGGGGTTAGAAGCTCATTGGTTTCTATGCAGCAATGAGCCTGATTTTGCGCTTTCCATCTTTAGTAAATAAACCCCATTGTGTACTTAAAAGTGGGGTATGCCTATACACACAATCAGAAATTCCGATTAGAAAAGTCTGATGTGAGCTTTTGGTCAGAAATTCTGACCGTGTATATGTTCCATCTGACTTTTGCCTACAAACGATTGAGAGCAGGTTTTCTATTTTTCTGATGGAAAAAGTTCCTATCGGAAAATCTGCTTGTCTTGTATGCAATTCCGACGCGCAAAAAAACACACATGCTCAGAATCAAGCAGAAGAGCCGAGCGTCCTATTGAACTTTTTTCTCGGCTCGTCGTATGTCTTGTATGTCACTGCATTTCCGATAAGATTGTGTATGCAACACAAGTTGAGCCAACATTCCGTCAGAAAAAAATACACGGTTTTCTTGTTGGAATTTACGATCATGTGTACGTGACATTAGTTATCTTTTAGAGCACTCCAGGAGTCTCCCAAACCAGAAGTACTCTAGTATGAATAAAACCACTACAGTGGCTATCTTGATGTTTGTGGTAATATTATTTGTGTACTCAGTTTATCCATGCCTGTATCTTTGGATGAATTTGAGATGTTTTTGTCTTAAACAAAAAAATAACTCCAGCTAGCCTATTCTCCTGTACCTCACAATTGGTGAGTTAAGTCTACCATCATACTAGACATGTGCATTTGTTTTCATTCAAATGCATTTTCATCTGAATTTCAGGTATTTTCGTTATCATTTTAACAAACGATAACGAAAGCACAGAAAACGAAAACCAATTCGACAAAAGATCCGACATAAAAAAATGCTTTATTCTCGTTTTCGTTGCGGTCGAATGTGCCTAACCTTAACTCTATTAGTCCTATATTATTCTACATAAAGAGAAAAGATTTGACATTATAGAGACATGAAGAAGATTCGACATAGAGAAAAAAGATTTGACATAGAGAGACATAAAGATTCGACATAGAGAGACAGTTTCGTTGCTCCGTCGAATCTTTTTTTTTTAAAGATTCTATCAAATCTTTTTTTTTTTTTTTATTTCCTTAGAACATTTAACAGACACCATAAGCCTTCAATGACAGATTCGACCTTAATTAATTAGGATTTTTGGACAAATGCATTTTTTTTTACGAAAAACAAAATAAATGAAAACGAATTTTGGGAGTAACTAAATAAATGTATTTTTTGGACGAAAACAAATTTACGAAACAGAATATTTCAGTGTGCACATGTCTACATCATACTGATGGAGTAATTGGGAAGAATGGGTGGAGAAGGGGGTGGTGTAGAAGATTAGGTTAACATCTGCCTATTAGCATGGAGGTTTTATTGTAGTCTTGCAGACAACTTAAGTCACCAGGAACTCTAATGACGCATACACACGATCATTTTTCGGCATTAAAAAAAATGTTGTTTTTCAGCATGTAGAAAAAACAACGTTTTTCCAACTTCATCATTAAAAATAATGTTGCCCACACACCATCGTTTTAAAAAAATGATGAGCAAAGCGCGGTGACGTACAACACGTACGATGGCACTCTAAAGGGGAAGTTCCATTCAAGCTCCCGTCTCAAAGCTTGCTTCTGAGCATGCGCGGGTTTAAAACGTCGTTTTAGCCCACACACGATCATTTTTTACAACCCAAAAAACAACATTTTTTAAAATGGCATTAAAAAATGCAGCATGCTCGAATTTTTTTTTTCATCATTTTTCAGAAGATGAAAAACTATGTGAAGCCCACACACGATCATTTTAAATGACGTTTTTAAAAACTTCTTTTTTTTTTTATAATGCCGAAAAATGAAAGTGTGTACACGGCATAAGAATCTGCCATTATTCTGAAGCAGCAAGTAGCCAGTTCTGCTCTTTATTTTAACTCAACAGGGCAGTCATCATAAGACACAAGCTGGTCTCAGTCATAAATCAGACTCTTTTTCCCCCAACTATCATCTGTATAGGTTCTATCATTGTAAGATCCATAATTAACTGTCTAGGATTCAGTTGTATGCATACATTGTTAGTGAGAAGAACACTTGCTATACAGTTGGCAGAGGATTTGCAGACCATGAATGCTTAACCAGCCCCAAATTGCTCTTGCCATATAAAACCTTAAAGGCAATGTCAGATTTGCATGCTTTTCAGTCAAAGGGGTTACATAGTTACATAGCAGATGAGGTTGGAAAAAGACACAGTCCACCAAGTCTAACCTATATTGATTTACTAAAGGCAAATAAACCGTTCAATTTACAGGGGAGTTTTTACTTTGCAAGAAAAAAAATCTTAGCTTAGTGATGGTCGTGAAAATTCACATTGCAAAAAATAAGTAAAAAAATACACCATCATGTGCAAGAAAAAAAAAATTATATATTATATATATTATATATATATATATATATATTCTTGCTCATGATCAGATGATGGAAGTTAGCAGAGCTTCACCTCATTCACTAAACTAAGGCAAAATTTGCTTGGTAAGTGAAGAGCCTATTTGCATTTAGTAAATCAACCCCTAAGCCACAATAAATACAAAGGACTGTAGAAATGTTTGGTTTGATTGTGAACAGTGCTTCCACGCAAATGTTTTTTTTTTTTGTTCAATAATTTTTATTGAATTTTTCAATAGAGAACAATTATCACAAAGAATAACATGTCAACTCACAGTCAGTCAAGCTCTATACAGTATCTTCCATGTCCTAGGGCCAAAGTTACAACACTAGTGCAAAAACGGAAGGGGGGAGAATAACAATCAAACAGCGGCCATGTGTTGGCCTGATAGCAATCAGTTCGTATATCAATGAACAGTTAACTACTCAAGGTCCCCCCAGAGACAACTCCCCAGTGGGGGAGGGGCACAATACCCCAGTTCCCGATAGGCCCCAAAGGGATCACACTGCCCCTCGGGAAAAGGGGATCCTGCGCCCCAACCCACGCGTATCCAAAGACCATCATCGCGAGGGAGACCCATGAAGTTGTTTACCAGAAGGGTGCACAATCGGCCTTGTAGGCTGTTACCTGGGGGAGCTAGTCTCTACCCGAAAAAAAATATAACAGTAACCGGAAAATCATATAACAGAATGGTAACCGGGGGAGGTAGAAGAAAGAGAAAAGGTACAGATGCATAGGAAAGGAATGGGAAGCGAAGAAGAGGAAGAAAAGACGAGGAGAAGGGTGCCTGCTCTGTTAGGGAGTTGGATGATCGTTCGGCCCGCTAGGCAGAACTCCCGGTATAAGGGATATGTTACAGTAGGCGGCCCAGGGTTCCCAGATGGCCAGAAATCTCTCAGATTTGTCATTAATTCTAGCAACGATCTGCTCCTGCGCCATAATCCAGGAGACTTTTCTCCTGAACCCCTGTAGGGATACCGTAGGTTTCTTCCAGGCTTTAGCGATAGACATTTTGGCTCCCAACAGTATGAAAAATGATAAGGTCTGGTAATGTTTAGATAATCCAGGGATGCTTTGGTTCAAAAGAGCTATGCCTGGGTGGGGGGTCACCACCGCTGCTGTTACAGAGCGAATGATCTGGAATACCTTCCGCCAGAACGACCTGATGCGGGGGCAGGTCCACCAAATGTGGAGCATAGACCCCTCCAGCTCACAGCCCCTGTAACAGACCGGTGACGCCCCTGGAATAATCCTAGCCAGCCTGGAAGGAACGTAATACCACCTGAGTAAGACTTTTAAGCCAGCCTCTATGAGAGAGACGTTGAGAATACCTTTATACGCTCTAATAGTCGCTCTGTGCCAGACCGCAACTTGCCACGAACCGTCCAGCTCCTCCTCCCAGGCCCGAGCATATGATGGCTTTACCGCTTTAGAAACAAGCGCTGTATAGATCAAGGATATGCCACCCCTCTGATCCGCTGCGGTAGTGCACCAGTGCTCATATGGTGAGATTGTGGGGGGTACCTTTTTATTGGTCCAGATTGAGTGCATGAAATGGGAGATTTGTGAGAACCTGAACAGTTCCGAGTCCGGCATGTCCAGTTTCTGTCTGCAAAAGGATAGGGAAACAGGGCCCGTCGGGGAGAGGAAGTGGCCAATCCGGTAGAGGCCTTTGTCCGTCCACCAGCGAAAGGCCTCAATACTCATTCCCGGGGGGAATTCCGCATTATGAAACAGGTGTGCCAGCGGTTTCAAGGGGGACGTCAGGGAGTGCTCGCCAAATAGTTTGGAGCTTAAGGAAACCGAATGCGATAGGGTGGGAGATAGAATTGCGGGTCTGACCCTTGGGTCACAGCAAAGGAGGAAGTCAATGGTGTTCTTGGGGGTGGCCTGTCTCTCCATTGAGAGCCAGTCAGGTTTAGGTCCTTGGCGAAATGCTATCGAGATTTGTGCAAGTTGGGCTGCCCGGTAATAACCCCAGAGATTCGGGAGTCCCAACCCACCCTGTGATTTCAGCCGATAGAGGATGCCAGAGGGGCATCTATACCCCTTGTTACCCCAAACAAAACGGACTATTCGGGATTGGACAGAACTGAGAAAACATTTTGGAATCGGGACCGGGAGTGAACGGAATAGATATAGCAGACGGGGGAGGAGTGTCATTTTCACTGCGTGTATCCTACCCAACCAGGATAGACCACACTTTGACCACGCATCCAAATCCTCTCTACACTTGCGTATTATAGGGGGATAGTTGGCCTCAAAGAGACTTGTTATGTCTGGTGTAAGTTTGATGCCTAAGTAAGGAATCGACCCGGAGGCCCATTTAAAGTCAAAATTGTTAGAGAGCTGGGAGAGGATGTCGGGGGGGACAGTAATGTTCAAAGCTGTTGACTTGGTCATATTAACTTTCAGTCCCGATATGTCACTAAAGGCCCGTAAAGTCTTAAGTATCACGGGGGTAGAGGTCAGTGGGGAGGTGACGAAAAGGAGCAGGTCATCTGCGTACAGCGCGCACTTGTGCTCACTCTGTCCGCACGTCACCCCCTTGAAGTCCGGGTTCGATCTAAGCGCAATCGCTAGTGTCTCTATGGCTAACGCGAATAAGAGGGGGGAGAGTGGGCACCCTTGTCTGGTTCCCCGACCAATAGTAAATGAATCCAAAAATCTGCCCAGCAGGCGAACTTGGGCCGTGGGGTTCGAATAAAGAGCTCGGATTAGATTCAAGAAGTATGGACCGAAACCCCACTTCCCCAATATATCGGTTAAGTACTTCCAGTCAATCGAGTCAAAGGCCTTGTGAAGGTCTATGGAAAGGAGAAAGCCTGTCTGCGGGGTTCCCCCATCCCAGTGGGATCTAAGAAGCGAAATTATGTCAATGGCCCTCCTGACCTGATCCGGACCCTGTCTCCCCGGAATGAACCCCACCTGGTCCCCATGTATGTATGTGGCGATAAAACTCGCCACCCTATTGGCCATGATCTTGGTCATAATTTTGATGACGTTATTGATAAGCGAGATTGGGCGGTAATTGCTAACCTCACTAGCGTCCTTGTCCGGCTTGGGAATCACAGAAATGTATGCAGAGTTTAGGTCTGCACCCAGGAGGTTTCCCTCCCGTAGGGAGTTAAATAACCGAGCCATATGTGGAGCCAGGCAAGGGCCAAATTTCTTATAGTAGCCATTTGAGAATCCATCGGGACCAGGCGATGAGCCAATTTTGAGGGATTTTATGGTGTCCAATATCTCGGCAGGGGTAAACGGTTCCTCAAGGAGAGTCCTATGTTCAGGGGAGAGGGTGGGAAGAGGGAGAGCGTCCAAAAATATCTTGCTCAGGGAGGCCTGAGCCGGGCCAACAGGTTTGTATAAGTCAGAGTAGAACTGTAGAAAAGTATCCATAATTTTTGTTGGGTTTTGCGTCAGGTCCCCTGAGGTCGTCTTAATTTTAGGGAAGGCTAGGGCACGTGGCTTAGGGTTCAACTTCACTGCCAGCTTAGATCCAATCCTATCCTTCTGAGAATAGAATTTAGCCCCAGTCCATCTAAGGTGCCTTTCTGCGTCAGTGGTCAGCTTCAGATTAAGTAGGGCCCGAGCCCTGTCCAACTGTCTAAGGGATTCCGCCATAGGGTGTCGCTTGTGTGCTTTCGCTAGAGAACGGAATTCCTCAGTGAGCTTCAGCGTGTCCGCCCTGTGTTCTGCCCTGCGTTTCGAAATCATTTGTATGATCTTCCCCCGTATCACCGATTTGTGTGCCGCCCAAACGGTAGCTTCCGAGACCTCGCCTGTCGCATTGAGAAGAAAGTATTCCTTAATCGCTGTTTCCAAAAGGGTACACTGTATGGGGTCACTCAATAATGACTCCTGCAGACACCAGCGAGGGGCCGTTCTCACTCCCGAAGGTCTCAGCGTGGTCAATACGACCATCGAGTGGTCCAAAAGAGAAGTTTCAATAATCTTGGAGCCTCTAATTAAGGGGATCGACGAGGAACGTGTGAAAATGTGGTCTATCCTGGCAAATGAGTTGTGTGGGGCAGAGAAGTGCGTATAGTCCTTCAGACGTCAATCAGCCCCGCCGAGTGTAATAGTTCCGCAATTTTAACGCTTTGTTTGGAGGGTCGTTTTGGTATCAGTTTCCCAGACCTGGACTTATCCAGTGAGAAATCGAAAGCGATGTTAGAGTCCCCACAAATGTAAACCGACCCCTTGAGATGTTCGCTCAGATTGTGCAGCAGAGAGTCAAAAAAGGGTTTCTGGCCCTTATTTGGGGAGTAATAGGAGAGAAAGGTGTAGGTTTCTCCATCAATTTGACCAGAGACCAAGATGTAGCGTCCCTGCGGGTCGGCTTTGACAACCGGTTGGGATAAATTAATGTGTTTAGCGAAACAAATGGCCACTCCCTTAGTTTTATTGTCTGCGGAGGCCAGGAAAAATTGAGGGTAATGCTGGTGAAGGAAAGTAGGCTTAAAAGTGACCGGGAAATGAGTCTCCTGTAACAATAAAACGTCAGCATGCATAGAGTGGTATAGCTGATACAGCTTCCTACGCTTAATTGGAGAGTTAAGGCCCTGGACGTTGTGAGAAACTATCTTGAGGGATGGAGGGGGGGGAAAGTGCGTTAGGCATGGATCAGAGTGGGTAGTACTAGTGTAATGTATCTGTGCATTCCTTGACCTAAAAAGCGGTACTCACCACACAGCCTGAGGAGCAGACACAGCGAAAGCTCGGGTCCTGGGAGGCAAAGTCCGTGACGACCGAAGGCCCTGAAGAGACTCAGATAGGAAGTAGCATGAGGAGCAGGCAGGACAGGTGTGAAAGAAGAAGGGAAGAAAAAGAGACCGGTTACAAATTGATAAACTGAACAAAATGACTGAAACAACAATGAAAAAACAATAAGACATAAACCGAGGACCCTGGGGTCCCCTAACCCCAACCCACCCCTGGGTCGAGATGGGCTATCCATCCCTACCCTCAATCCTGAGAGGACCGGAGTTCCCTAGAGACAGGGACTCCGTGACAGAGCCAAAGAGCACAATAAGCGCTCCCGGCCCTAGAATGAGGTGCACTGGGTCCACCACAGCCCAACCACCCAAAATAGATCATCCGTTGTACTAAAGGCCCACACTGGGGCCTAACGTAATCTAAAGGAACAACCAGAACGCCCCCATGTACGTCACTTGCCAGTAAACTGTGAGTACCAGGAACCCCCCCGGTCCCCGACCCCCTCCCCATGGGACCCAGGCTCCTGGAAGGGAAAGAAAAAGGATATCAAAATTTAACACTGCATTGCCGTTAACCATAAATCGCACCAGGAGCTGATCGGCACACAAAAGGGGAAAGGCCACCCTAGGCGGTCCGCCACCCCCGCAAGCTCCCCAGCCCCAAGTCGGGCAGAGCCCACCCGCCCCAACCCCAGTCAGGAAGTAAGGCCCAGCCGGGCAACCTACAAAAAAAGGAAAACATTAAAGGAGACAATATTATAAGTGCTGTCAGCTGGAAGTCTTCAGCAACAGGTACTCCCAATAAGGTGTGGCGGATGGAGTACCCCCAAATCCGGACATCATGGGAAGTGAGAAGTCATCGAGCCCAAAGAGGGACAGAAAGGGGGAAGTCTTCAGGTCTGTAGATTGTCCTTGGACCGCTTGTAGCCTTGCTTGAGCCAGGTGTGCTGCAAAGGGCTTGCAGGTGAGGGTCTCTTTGTAGAAGCCGGGTTGCTCCTGCCGGTCTGCATAGGAGGGGGGTCCTGGGGCAGGATCCCTAGATGTGCCAACAGTCGCTCCCCTTCAGACAAGGATGAGAAGCCATAGTGTTTGTTCTTGAAGGAGAAGTTCAGCCGTAGGGGAAAAGACCATCTATATGTGATTTCCCTCTCCATCAATAGATGCAGCAGTGGTTTAAGCGATCGCCGTCTCTGCACTGTGTAGGGGGAGAGATCAGCAAAAATTTGGATTTTATGACCGTTTAGCGTAAGATTTTCGGAGTGCCTGGATTTCCTCATCACCTCCTCCTTCACCAAATAAAAGTGCGGTTTCACTATAATGTCTCTGGGGAGTCCGTCCGCGCGAGGGGGTTGTAGGGCCCATTGCGCCCTGTCCAGCTCCAGGCGGTGATCCGCTATATCAGGGATGAGACTTTTAATAAAGGATTTCACAGCCGCCTGCACCTCCTTTTCGGATTCGGGGAGCCCCCTGACCCTAAAGTTATAGCGTCTTGATCTGTTCTCAAGGTCATCGATCTTGGCAAAGGCAGTCTCTAATTGATCCTGGACTTCTTGTAGCCTGGCCGTGTTTTGGTTAATGCGTGCTACGGCCTTTTTCTCTATAGTGTCCATTCTCATTCCAATCTGCTGCAGGTCTGCATGAATGGATGAAGTGATTTGGGCTGCATTGAGGGCTAAGCTCTTGGAGAGCATCTGTGCAAAGGCCTCCATCATGGAAGGAAAGTCAGTGGGGATAGGAGTGGACTCTGCTGTTTCACTCACAGTCAGCAGCATGCCTGTATGGGGATCCAGCAGGGGGGTAGAGGGGGGCCCCGCGCCCATTCGTCCCAATAGGGATTCTGCGGAAGCTGGGGAGGCAGCCTGAAGCAGGGAGGGGAAGTCGGTACCTGGTGATGGCGGTAGGACCAGGTCCTGGTCAGCAATAGAGTCCCCTGTGTCTCCCGCGGCCTCCGCCGCATGTAGGCCTCGCTGCGCCGCCGCCGCCATCTTGGCATAACTGAGGGGTCCGGGAGAAGCCGCCATCTGCTGCGATAGATTCCTCCTCACCGGCGCCGATATCATCCGCTTGTTCCCGGGGTCTTCCCCTACTCGTTGGTCCCCGTGAGAGCGCTGGGGGGGCGTCCTGAGAGCTCCGGTGGCTATTACAGGGCTGTGGTGGAGCGGAGCTCTAGAAGCCGGCGGCCATCTTAGGAGCTGCCGCGCATGCGCCTCCTCCATGCAAATTTTTAACCCTACGCAAAAATGACTAAAACATTAACACATACAATATGTACCCTACAATACGCAACAGCCAAAATGAGACACACTTGGCTACATCCTAATTATCTCAGACATTTAAGAAAAAAGTATAACTCATACAAGATCCATGGTTGTTTATACGAGCACAGTCTCCTAGCTACAGTTCCCTACCTGCTTGCATCATTTGAAAATAAGGTAATTATAGCACAGTTCACCCCCTCATCATTTTAAAATTCTGCAGTCAAAGGGATGCAATGGGGATGATTTACTAAAGGCAAATCTGCTTTGCACTACAAGTGCACTACAAGTGCACTGCAAGTGGATCTAAAGGGAAGATCTGAAATGTGGGGAAGCTCTGCTGATTTTATCATGTACAAGCAAAAATGCTGTTTTTTTTTTTATTTTCCTTGCATGTCCCCCTCAGATCTACAGCCACTGCAATTCCAAGTGCACTTTCAGTGCACTTGTAGTGCAAAGTGGATTTGCTTTTAGTAAATAAACCCCAATATGTACATGTTGAAAATCAAATAATGAGATTTTTTTTAATTTATATAAAAACAAATCTTAATTTTATCTCTTTTGCTGCCATAGCCGTTTTTTGCACTCATGTTTAAAAAAAAATTAGGCCTGAAGATTAGGCCAAAACCCACAAATATGATATATTTTCTGAAAGCAGACACCCTAGAAAAAAATAGTGGGTTGTAGTTTCAATTTTTTATGTCACACAACATTACCACAAAGGTCTAGGAAACGCAAAATTTCAGTATAAGAAAAAAACTATGAAGTGAATTTTAGGGCAAACAAATGCAATGCACCGAGTAAATGGATACCCAACATGCCAAACCTTAAATGTATATGTCCCCTTGAAATGATAACAAATTTCAGTTTAGGTCCCTATATTTTCAATAGGCAATGTTTTAAAATAGGTATCAGTTTAGTGTTATGGAGAAGGTCTGTTGTTATAGTTATTGCTCTTACTCTGGGGTACACGATGATAAGTAACAGTTGTATTGCAATCAGCGTTTAGACTCATACACATGATTGGACTTCAAACAAACTTTTTCTTGGATTTTTGTCCGAAGGAAGTTGGCCGGGCACACCCATAGCATACACACGCTCTGACTTTTCTGCAAACTTTCCTAAAACTTTCCCAACATCACATGTTTTTTCTGCTCTTTACTGCCACCCTTTGGTCAACTTCTGCTATTGTTGGTTGATTTTAATATTGGTTCTGGGCATGCGTATTTCTACTTTATACAAAAGTCCGATGGCTTGCTATACACACGGTCGGACTAGGCACAATCTGACTTTTGTTGCCGAAAAGTTTGTCCGTTTTCAAGAGCGAATTTCTGTCTGAAAAATTTTGTCCGATGGAGCGTACACACGGTCCGATTTTTTGGCAACTTGCTCATTTTGAAGTTTGTTGGCAAAAAGTCAGACGGTGTCTATGGGACTTTTCACACGTAAGCGCCCTGATGCATGCATTTACATTCATGCATGTGTATATGTGGGGGTGGGGGGCCTCAAAAAAAATTAAGAGGGGGGATTTTATGTACTTGGGTGCTTGGGTGTAATTTAATTTTTTTGCATAAAGAAATCAAAATCATTTTTTTTTACTTAACTGTTTTTTTCATCACATAGGGGACAAACAGTCCACTACATAATGATTTTTAGGTGAAAGGTTCTCTTTATTGAGATATGCAGGGTTTAAAAGACCCTGAGCGTCACCCCTGTACTCCAGTGATTGCATTGCAAAACATCCTTTTCCAACAAAGCAAGCCGGGGACACCAAGAGCTTGACCCAGAAGAGACGTCAGAGACGTCACCTTCTAGGGTCACAAGAAGATTAGACAGCGGATGTGTTTTTGCTTTTCTCATTCCCCTCTACCCTCTGGCACCCACCGTGGAGATTCCAGGCCCGCCGATGGGCAAGCAGAGCTTGGTAAGCATGGCGGGGCAAGGCACAGTGGCAGGGTGGTGAGAGCAATCAGAATGCTAAATACCACTTATATTTTTCTTGTTATAGGACAAGAGATAATATATTTAATAAACATTTTTGATAACAAGCATACTTTTCTGCTCTGGCACTAAAAAAATCTAACATTTGTTCCATGACAGTTTTGGGGCCTTCATATTTAACAGTAAACATTAAACCTTTTTGCTGCACGAGCCGTTTTTGTGTTATTTTGCACACATGTTTAACCACTTCCCGATGGCCGTACGACTTTATACGGCTGCAGGGTGGTTCTAAATCTCCGGTAGGCCGTCTATATACAGCCTTCGTTCCTCTGGGACACTGGGGGGCAGCGAGCGCCGCCGGGGGGCGCGCATGCCTGCCGCATCGCTGAGATGCCGATGCGCGTGCATGGTGGCCACGATGTCCGCCAGGCATTCGCGATCGGCGGTTACAGGACAAGGACGTGTAAACACACACAGATCCACATCCTGTCAGGGGAAAGAGGAGACTATTATGTGTCCTTTGTACATAGGGACATAGATCTGTCACCTCCCCCAGTCACCCCCCTCCACCACAGTTAGAACACTAAGCAGGTACACAATTAACCCCTTCCTCACCCCCTAGTGTTAACCCCTTCAATGCCAGTCACATTTATACAGTAATTAGTGCATATTTATAGCACTATTCTCTGTATAAATGTAAATGGCGCCAAAAATGTGTCAAAAGTGTCCGATGTGTCCGCCATAATGTCGCAGTCCCAATAAAAATTGCAGATCACCGCAATTACTAGTAAAAAAAATAATAAAAAATAATAATAATTCCCCTATTTTGTAAGCGCTATAACTTTTGTGCAAACCAGTCACTTATTGCGATTTTTTTTACCAAAAATATGTAGAAGAATACGTATCGGCCTAAACTGAGAAAAAAAATGCTTTTTTAAAAATAATTGGGTTATTTATTATAGCAACAAGTAAAAAATATTGTTGTTTTTTTTCAAAATTTTTTTTTTTTTTGTGTATAGCGCAAAAAATTAAAACTGCAGAGGTGATCAAATACCACCAAAAGAAAGCTCTATTTGTGGGGAAAAAAGGATGTAAATTTTGTTTGGGAGCCACGCCGCACAACCGTGCAATTATCAGGTAAAGCGACGCAGTGCTGGAAGCTGAAATTTCACATACGTGCCCAGTAAGCAAGTGGTTAAAAAATCATTTTAGCCCTGAAGATTATGTAAAACCCCCAAATATGATGGACTTTCTGAAAGTATACACCCTATAGATGAAAATAGCAGTAGCTGAATTTTTTTATGTCACACAATATTATCACAAAGGTCCAGGAAATACAACATTTACGGCAAGCAAAGGCAATAAACAACATACTTTTTGGTAAAATATAAAAGATTAGGTTATACTTAGTAAATATATACCCAAAATGTCAAACCTTAAATCTGTCAACAAAAAACAAACAAACTTCAGTACCCTATATTATCTATAGGTAATGCTTAAAAAAAAATCTATAGGTAGTCAGTTTTGTGTTACGGAGAAGGTCTGGTGCTACAAATATTGCTCTCACACCGGGATGCGCTGCAATATGTAACATGTATCACAAACAATCACCATTTTTTACGAGTAGGCGTCCCCAATGCATGTGTTTACGCTTGTACGTATGTATTAGTGACAGGTTCATTTAGTGGGCGCCACTGAATGTTTTGCAATACAGATTGTATTGCAAAATGTTGCTTTCCGAACATGCTAGCCGGGGACACCAAAAGGTCACTTTCTGGGTCACAGCAAGGAGAAGAGGATGTGTGTCTGCTCTTCTCATTTTTCTCCCAGTTGCCAGCACTCACTGTGTTGATCCTAGGCCTGCAGATGGGCAAGCGGAGCCAGGAAAACATGGCGGGTGTGCACGGAGCGGGCCTTGGTAGCAGGGGTGTGTGAGAGCAATCAGACGACAGCCCAAGCACCCAAATGCTTTCACCTGGCAGGCGGGAGTCTGCCTGTCAGTTTTACACACAATTTTGTGTGAAACGCCACTGATTACATTGTATGCATTTTTGTACCCCAAAGTGTGGACGTGTATTGTCATCAGCCATGTCTCGCATGGCACAATTTTAATTATAAGTTACCATATGGTGCTGCTCATGTGATGGTTGAGAAAAAAAGCAACCATAACAGTTATCATTTACAGCATGCCTCGAATGTAACTGTTTTGGAAAATGAATAAATCAGTGGGTTTAAAACAGGGGTTTCCAACCAGTGGCCCGCAGAGCCCTGCTCTGGGATAGAATAGAATAGAATACTGTTGTTGAAGGTCAGTTTATTATTAAAATAACAGTGTATATATGGGCATATCTTTTCTGCAGTGGTTACAGGGTTGCTTTCAAACTGCAGAGCAGTTTACCTGTGGGTTACCTGCACTGAGCCATAGACTTCTGTTATTACCTGCGAGTTTGGTGAGCTTTCTGAAAGTGCACCAAACCTGCAGAATATAATAGACATCTAATGCAAATTTCAGGAAAGCCAAAGGTACATTGTGTTGCCCCCGTGGAATGCGGAGCAGACATAGACATGCCATCCACCCACTCCGCTCATTGTGGCCCGCGACCAGTTACCAAGTCGCTTACGTGGCCCTCACTCTTCATAAGGTTGGACATCGCTGGTTTAAAAGTTCACCTTTTCGTTATAAATAATGAATACACATTTTTATGCTGGTATAAAAATGTGCCTTTATTTTTTTCTAGGGAGCCTGTAGAGCATTGCACCTGCAATCAGCAGATCATGGGTGCAATGCAGGGCTCCTGAAGGCTGTCAAGCTGTATGCCTGTATCTCATACAGGCAGGATGTTACATTAGAGCAGGAACAAGCAATGAACTATGAAGGCACTCACCAGAGCACTCACAGTTCATTGAGGACTACAAGTTGTCAGCCTCAATGGCTGATGATAGTTGTAGTTAATTCATTAATAGGAATCTGTGAATAATTGACGTGGCCTTGTGGATGCTTTCTTTTGAAAAAAGTGACAATAGGTGGGAGGAGAAGATTCCCCTGCCTGCTGTCACTGAGTGGCAAATATCAGCGAAATTGGTCACAGGAGCTGGAATATGTTACATATATCAGCTTTTTCTCACTCACATCTGACAGACACGAGTAGAAGAGAGGCGATCGCCAGCTCTCCTGCCTGGGGGTCTGTGCTTATTGTTTATCAGGGCAGCCCCCGCAGATGCCCACCATGGACCACCAGGGAACCCACCAGGGATGCCCCCACACATGGATGACCAGGTATGCCTCCCATGGCCACCAGAGTGTCCAAAATATGCCAATCAGTGGCCACAAATGGTGCCAGTCAGTGCCTGCTACTAATGCCTGCCAGATGTCTCCTTATCAGGCATGCCCAGCAGTTCCATCTATTAGTGCCCATTTGTGTCTGCTCATTAGTACCCATCCATGCAACCTATCAGTGCCTCCCATAAGTACCCATCAGTGCAGCCTTCAAGTGCCCATCAATGCCCCCTATCAGTGCCCTATCAGTCACACCTATCATTGATCATCAGTGTTGCATACCAGTGCCACCTATCCTATATAGTGACCAACATTAGTGCCTATCAGTACCACCTCATTGATGCCACCTCATCGGTGCCCTTTAGTGCCCCCTCATCAGTGCCTTAGCAGTGCCCATCAGTGCAGCCTCATCAGTGCCCATCAGTGAAATATAACAATTACTTATTTACAAAATTTAATAACAGAAACAAAGAAAAACGTTTTTTTTTTTATTTGTTTGCGCAAAAAATTAAAACCTCAGCAGTGATCAAATACCACCAAAAGAAAGCTCTATGTGTGGGAACAAAATGCAAACAAAAATTGTTTGGGTACAGTGTAGCATTTGTCATTCAAAGTACAACAGCGCTTAAAGCTGAAAATTGGCCTGGGCAGGAAGTGTAAGTGCCTTGTATTGAATTGGTTAACAATAAGTGTCTATATTGTTTAAAATCCATTAATACACTGTCTCACCATGCTCTGTAAATGCTAAATTGCTCTCCATTTTTAGGCGCTGCCGAATAAATAGAGGCTGATCTGCTGACAGGCTTATAGTAGAATTAAACCCTTATATCCTTTACAACCAAGGAAGCTGCTTCTCTTTTGTCTGCAACTGCTCTGGTGCTGCATATGTGATCAGTTATGACACCAGACATTTGATGGTTTGACAGGTTAGTTGAGGACACAAGCAAATGTGACAGTTATAGCAATCCTAGCATTCCAGTGTTTTTTGAAACCGTTAAACAATGGGTTTAGCTTCACTTTATGATTTACTGCTGTTCAAGGGGTTCTGTGCTTCTGCAAAATGGCAGCCTCCGGCAAGAAGAAACAGAAGCAATGCTGGAGGAAATTTACAGCACAGACTAATTATGGTAGCATATGGTATTAGTAAGTATTAATGTAGAATGAATGTTCCTTTCTAAAGAACATTATTTTTTATCAAGTTGTTATGGGTAAAGTTCCGCTTTAAACTGTTTTATTGTGACTATAGAGAGGTTTGTTTAGTAATACTATAAATACTATAGTAACACTGTAGTATATTAATAATTAATAGGTTTAGTAATACAACAGTATTTAACCACTTAATACCCGCCCGCCGTCAAATGACGGCGGGCGGGATACTCTATTGTTCTGACAGGACGTCATATGACGTCCTGTCATTTAAAGACGCTAGGGGCACGCGCGTGCGCGCACCTGTCGCGTCACTGAGAGCACTGTGCGCGTGCCCGGTGGCCGCGATGGCTGCCGGGCACCCGCGATTGACGAGTATCTGAGCTGGGACGTGGAGCTCTGTGTGTAAACACGTCCCTGTCAGGGAGAGAGGAGACCGATCTGTGTCCCTTGTACATAGGGACACAATCGGTCACCTCCCCCAGTCACCCCCCTCCCCCTAGTGGTTAACCCCTTCCCTGCCAGTTACATTTATACAGTTTTCAATGCATATTTATAGCATTGTTTACTGTATAAATGTGAATGGTCCCAAAAATGTGTCAAAAGTGTCCGATCTGTCCGCTATAATGTCGAAGTCCCGAAAAAAAATCATAATTATGTCCCCTATTTTGTAGGCAATATAACTTTTGCGCAAACCAGTCACTATACGGTTATTGCGATTTTTTTTTGATTTTTTTTTACCAAAAATATGTGGAAGAATATGTATCAGCCTAAACTGAGATACATTTTTTTTTTTAAATGGGATATTTATTATAGCAAAAAGCAAAAAATATTGTGTCTTTTTTCAAAATTGTTCACTCTTTTTTTGTTTATAGCGCAAAAAATAAAAAACGCACGGGCGATCAAATACCACCAAAAGAAATCTCTATTGGTGGGGAAAAAAAGGACGTCAATTTTGTTTGGGAGCCACATTGCGCGACCGCGCAATTGTCAGTTAAAGCGACGCAGTGCCGGAAGCTAAAATTTTGTCTGGGCAGGAAGGGGGTGTAGGTGCACAGTAGGCAAGTGGTTAAACAGGACAGAATGTATATAATTCTGCACATGCTTTAGACATAATGATAAAAATATATAAATTAATAATCCAAATAATGTAAAAACTTGGTAGTCAAGAAAAATACCCTGAATATCCGGTCTCTACTCTTTCAATTACAATAGGCAAAATAGTCTGTGCTCATATCTGACACTTGAGATCCAGCCTTAAATAAAAGGCTTAGTTGAGGTTTTTAATTTTGAAAACATCATAGGTTTAAGTAAAACATTGACATGAAAGAAACTCTGTTTTTTTTTTACTTAGGCCTTGTACACACGATAGGTTAGCCAGAGGACAACGGTCTGATGGACCGTTTTCATCGGTCAAAACCGATCGTGTGTGGGCCCCATAGGCTATTTAACCTTAGGTTAGAAAAAAGCCAACTTGCTTGGAAGCATTGAACTTTATTTTTTTCAGCACGCCGTTGTGTTTTACGTCACCACATCAGACGGGCACATCAGGCACATCAGACCATCAGTCAGCTTCATCGGTTAGCCAATGACAACGGTCCTTCAGACCATTCTCATCGGATGGACTGATCTTGTGTACAAGGCTTTAGAAACAATGAGGCTGATTTACTAACGGCAAAGGCTGTTCACTTTGCAAGAGAAGTACATTGCAAGGCATTTTTCCCAAAGATCAGTTAATGTAGTGATATTTAACCTGGCAAAATCAGGAATGGATGATGAAAGTTGCATATGAGTCTCCTATGAATGATCAAGTTCTGAGGATAATTCCCATGCAAAGTAAACAGTTTATTTATCTTTGGTAAACAAACCTCAATGTGTGGTCAGAGTATCTCTACAGGGTGTGAACACTTGCCAGTAGTAAAGGGTGGCATTTCTCTATAAATGACATAAATTGTAAGATGCATACATTAATTTTATGATGTAGTCTGGTATACACATGAATACAGTAATACTAAAGTATTTAAAGAGATTGTATATAATGCTGCAGCTGCTTTAAACAGAATATTAAAAATATATTCAATGAATATTCCAATTAATGTAAAAACATGGACAAGAGAGACAAGAAACATACCTTGAATATCTGGCCTCTACCCCTTCAGTTCCAATAGGCAACAAACTTGTAACAAACAAACATAATAAAAATAAAACTCTCAATGGAATCAGATTGCAACATTAAATCCCTAAATATCAATTGATTAGCTTGGTATTCCTGGATATACTATAATCTGACAATAACAACTTATAGCTAGTCCAGTGTTTATGAAACCTTCCCTCAGCTTACACCAGGAGTTCTTGTTTTGTGGGTGGCTACTAGGGATGAGCCGGACACCCCTCGGTTCGCTTTGCAGCAGAACATGCAAACGGGCAAAAAATATGTTTGAACACGCAAACACCGTTAAAGTCTATGGGACGCGAATGTGAAAAATCAGTTTTAAATGCGCCCATTTTTTTTGAGAGCAGTGATTTTAATAATGCTTAAGGTGAAACAATAAAAGTGAAATTTTCCTTTAAATTTGAAACCTGGGGGGTGTCTATAGTATGCCTGTAAAGTGGCTAATTTTTCTAAAGGAAAAAAAGTAATTTAAAACGACTCACAGCTATGAATGAATTGTCAGGTCTCGGCAACACAGATAATGGGTCCCCCCCAGTAAATTACCAGACCCTTCAGGTCTGGTATGAATATTCAGGGGAACCCCGAACCAAAATTAAAAAAAAACAATTGTGTGGGGTCCCCCCAAATTCCATACCATGCCCTTCAGGTCTGGTATGTATATTAGGGGGAACCCTGCGCCAATTAAAAAAAAAATAGTGTAGGGGGTCACCCTCAAAATCTATACCAGACCCTTATCCGAGCACCCAACCTGGCAGGCCACAGTAAAAGAGGGTAATGAGAGAGCGACCCCCCTCCTGAACCAGACCAAGCCACATGCCCCCAACATGGGGAGGATGTCCCCATTTTGATGAGGACAAGGGCCTCATCCCCACGACCCTTGCCCGGTGGTTGTGGGGGTTTGTGGGCGTGGGGCTTATCGGAATCTTGAAGCCCCCTTTAACAAAGGGAACCCCCAGATCCCGGCCCCCCTATGTGAATTGGTAACGGGTACATTGCACCCCTACCATTGCACAAAAAAAAGTGTACAATTTTTTAAAAAACACACAGACACAGCTTGGGACAAGTCCTTTATTTAAAAAGAAAAAAAAAATCCAGTGATGTAATCCTTTCACGACCCAACGTACCGGAAAAACACGTCGCCACAATCCGATCTGACTCCATGGGAGGCGCACGCCGAATGATGCAAGACTCGTAAACAATGATTGAGATGCAACAGGGATTTCCTGTTGCATCAGAGGGGGGCAGGGTCACCTGTACATGTCACTGGGCAACCCCGCAGTGTTTTCTCATTGCATTAGAGGGGGCGGGGTGACCCGCATACGTCATGGGTGGCCCCGCCCTCAGCTATTTGACCCCCTTGGAAGTATTCCCGAGTCTGGCTCGGAGTGGAATTTTAGAACCAAAAGCGGTAACCCCGAGCCAGCCTCGGGATCGCCTCGCAGCATCCATAGGCATGGTTTACTTAACTTGTACCTGGATCTTGCGATGCCTCTCCGCTGTGTGATCGAGCGGTGTCCTCGCTCGATTCACACAGTGCCTGTGTGCCGCCGAGTTCCATTCCCTGGGACGGTATGACACACGGGGGCAGAGAGCAGTGCCAAATTCAAAAAAGTTAATAAACTCATTACATACAGTATACTGTAATCTTATAGATTACAGTACTGTGTGCAAAAAAATACACACACCCTTTGTCCTTAGTGGTCTGCCCAGTGTCCTGCATGTACTTTTATATAATAAAAACTGTTCTTTCTGCCTGGAAACTGGAGATTGTTCATAGCAACCAAAAAGTGTCCCTTTATGTCAAAAGTGGTTTTAGAAAACAGCTAGAAAACAGCGATAATAAATTATAATTACTTGCAGAATTGAGCGAAAACCTATTTGTGGGGAAATTCGTCATCAAAAAATAAAAATAATGACAGCGACAATTCTGCAACTGATTATAATTTATTATCGCTGTTTTCTAACAAATTTCAGTGTTTTTGATTTAATTACATTATTGAATATTAGAATTATATTATTATTTGCAATAATTATTTATAGTTATTTATTATATTATAATTTATGATTTTGTTTTTCAAATTTTATTTCACCCGGGATGTCTACTAGACTCTTGTTTGGACAGATTTAAGTGAGTTATTCCTAAGAATTGCAGGCCTACAATGTAAAACACCAAATTTCCATGCAAAATAATGGTACCGCTTTCAGCACCTAAAATCAGAAAGAATCATACCGCCAGGGAGGTTAAGAGCTGTCACAGCATATACATATACAATATGATCATTGTTTACTATGAAAAATAATCTTGACTGTGTTCAGTCACTTTATTGATTCACACTGCACAGCTTTTACAGATGAGAAATATGTTTGTCCAGTGTTTGGTATGGATTTTGAGGGGGACCCCTACGCCATTTAACCACTTCTGACCGGCCCCACGTCCAAAGACGTCATCTTTTTGAAGATGGATATCTCGGTAACGGCAGCAGCTGCTGCCACAACCGAGATATCCATCTCTTCGTGGGGCGGTCCTGTTAACGATAATGGCGGTCATCGTGGCGGATTCGCCGCGAGATCGCCGTTACCGGCGGCGGGAGAGGGTGCCCCCCCTCCCGCCGCTCTCCCGTGCCCTCCGCCGCTTACCGTAGCTGTTGGTAGCGGCGGAGGCGATCGGGTCCTCTTGCTGGCTGTCCGGGGATGCGACTGAGGGAAAAAATGTCCCTCAGCCGTCCCCATACCTCTGCTGGGCGGAAGTGACGTCAAAACGCCATTTCCGCCCAGCGTCTTAAAGAGACATTTAATTTGTTTACATTTTGACTTTTTTTTTTCTTTTTTTTTTTTTGCATTTAAGCCTGAATATGAGATCTGAGGTCTTTTTGACCCCAGATCTCATATATAAGAGGACCTGTCATGCTTTTTTCTATTACAAGGGATGTTTACATTCCTTGTAATAGGAATAAAAGTGATAATTTTTTTTTTTCAGTGTTAAAAATTATAAAATAAATAAAAATAAAACCGAAAACCAAAAAAAAAATTTTTTAAAGTGCCCCGTCCCGACGAGCTCGCGCGCAGAAGCAAACGCATACGCGAGTAGCGCCCGCATATGAAAACGGTGTTCAAACCACACAAGTGAGGTATCGCCGCGATCGTTAGAGCGAGAGCAATAATTCTAGCCCTAGACCTCCTCTGTATCTCAAAAAATGCAACCTGTAGAATTTTTTAAACGTCGCCTATCGAGATTTTTAAGGGTAAAAGTTTGACGCCATGCCACGAGCGGGCGCAATTTTTAAGCGTGACATGTTGGGTATCATTTTACTCGGCGTAACATTATTCTTCACAATCAATAAAAAAAATGGGCCAAATGTATTGTTGTCTTATTTTTTAATTCAAGAAAGTGAATTTTTTCCAAAAAAAGTGCGCTTGTAAGACCGCTGCGCAAATACGGTGTGAGAAAAAGTATTGCAATGACTGCCATTTTATTCTCTAGGGTGTTAGAAAAAAAAATATATAATGTTTTGGGGTTTTAAATAATTTTCTAGCAAAAAAAACTGTTTTAGTCTCGTAAGCACCGAATCTGAAAAACAGGCTCGGGGCTGAAGTGGTTAAAAAAAAAAATAGTGCAGGGTTCCCCTTAATATCCATACCAGATCTGAAAGGCCCGGTATGGAATTTGGGGGACCCTCAGACATTTTTTTTTTACATTTTGGGTTCCCCTTAATATTCATACCTGACCCAAAGGGCCTGGTAATGGACTGGGGGAGGGACCCATGCCGATTTTTGTATTGCTGTACTGTATTGCCAGGACCCAACAATTCATTATAGCCGCGAGTAGTTTTAAGGCCTGTTCACACTGGTACGATTTGAGATGCGATTTGAGATGTCAAATCACATCTCAAATCGGCGGCATTTGCCGGCAATTGTCAGCAATGGCATGTCCTAATTGGTGCGTCGCCGCATCTGTGGCGCTGCACCGATTTCAAAAAGTAGTTCCTGTACTCTTTATTGTGATTTCGGCCCGCGATTTACATGGACATTTGTGCAGAAACCTGTCTCTGAAATCACAGCCAAAATCGGGACTGCCAGCGGGAGTGAAATTGTGTGAGTTCAGCTGAACTCGCACGGCTTCACTCCCACAGCCCAGTGTGAACCTGGGCCTAATTACTTTTTTTTTCCTTTACAAATGTCATTTTGTGCAGGGACTGTTATAAACATGGGAAAAGTGTGCCACTTTACAGGCATATTATAGACACCCCCCAGGTATGAAATTTAAAGCAATATTTCACTTTTATTGTTTCACTTTAAGCATCACTGTTCAAGAAAAAACGTCTGTTTTTAAAACTTTTTTGCATTAATACATGTCCCCTGGGGCAGGACCAAGTTCCCCAAACACTTTTATGACAATAACTTGCATATTAGCCTTTAAAATTAGCACTTTGATTTCTCCCATAGACTTTTAAAGGGTGTTCCGCAGCTTTCGAATTTGCCGCAAACACCCCAACACAGGCGAACACCCGATGTTCAAGTCAAACTTACGTTCCACTCGAACATTGGGCTCATCCCTAGTGGCTACACAAGGAAGTTAAAGCAAACCTACCACCAATCAAGAACATATCTCAACTGTATACCTGGAATGATCCAGTGTCTTGAATTACTAGTAGGCCTTGTACACACGATGTAATATATCCAATGGAAACGGTCTGACGGACCGTTTCCATCGGATATGTCCGCCGGGCTGTTTAATCCGGTGGCTGTACACACCATCGGATTAAATTCCCCCCCGGCGGACAGCGCGGTGACGAGGCGGTGACGTTGACGCCGCCACGTCACTGCACCAGTAAGTAAACACTTCCGCGCGCATGCGTCGGATCCATTCACAGGATACGACACATGTGCGGGCAGATATGTCCGCTGGTTTGCCGTACTTACCAGCGGACATATCCGACAGGCAGCTCTCCAGCGGAAAAGTTCCAAAGCATGCTTTGAAACTTTTCCGCTGGAGAAATCCGGCCAAAACTGTCCGTTTGCCCCTACAGACGAGGGGATTTTTCGGCTGAAATGGTCCGTCGGACCATTTTCAGCGGATTTATTCCCTTGTGTGTACAAGGCCGTAGTGCCTTTGTTTACCGTTCATGCCCTGTTGCCTTTGGATTTAATCCTAAAACATATGGGTATGATGGGACACCTGGCACACCAATGTTCCCTTCAAAATGCAGTGTCTTGTGACTAGGCAGCCAATGACTATACCAAAGGGCTGTCACATGAGGATCATGCCTAGCAGTGCTCAGGAATCAATTTTATTTAAAAGTTATTTCTTCAAATGAACTTTGGGGTAGAAGTAGTGCACTGGGTGGTACTGCTAGCAAGTTAACATAAAGATATAAAAACAATATTAAAAAAACAATATTAACATGTCATACTTACCTGCTCTGTGCAGTAGTTTTGCACAGAACAGCACCTACTCTCCTTTTCATGGGTACCCTACCAGTACTTCAGGGCCCTACCTCCTGCTGTGTGCCCACACAGCAAGCAGCTTGCTGTGCGGGAACCTGAGCAGGCTCGCTCTTGAGCCACTGCTCTGTGTGTCTTTGCCCCGCGCCCTCTCTCTCCTCATTGGCTGTCTGGTTGTGATTGACAACAGCAGGATCCAATGGCTCCCACTTCAGTCTTAGCCAATAAGAAAGGAGAGTCCCCGGAGATCCAAATCTCTCAGGCACATCACTGGATCGCAATGGGGCTCTGGTAAGTATTGGGGGGCCGGGAAGCTGCTGCACACAGAAGTTTTTTTTACCATCATGAATAGAAAGCATAAAGGTAAAATACTTTGAGCCTCTACAACAACCTAATGATCCCAAGGGCACATAATACAGTGGAGGATGGGGGAGGGGTGGTATTTTGTTGTGGATAAATGTTTGCTTTATAGTTGAAACCCAGCCATACAGTACAATAGAAGAAAAACATATACAATATGATCATTGTTTACTATGAAAAATAATCTTGACTGTGTTCAGTCACTTTAGTGATTCACATAACCCTGTCACACTGCACAGCTATGAAGGAGGATGGAACCTTTTCTCTTTTACAGATGAGGAATATGGTGGTGTCACCTAGCACCATGCAGCCTCCTGATTGTCCAGTGAAAAAGCAGCAGAATATTATTGAGGTAATATGTTTTCTTAAAACACTGGCTGATAATGCCAATTCACAGTAGGAGTACTGCTTGGCTAAGCATTGTAACAAATAGACATCATAAAAAATTTCAGATACCTATATAAACTGTATCATAAATTACAACAGTGATTTTGAAATAAACACCTTACTGGATTAAACTGCATTTTGCATATCTGCCTGGAGTCCAGTTTTAAATCACATAACTGAGGCATTCATTACTTGCATATGTAAGAATGCCTGAAAAACATATCCTATTGGTGGGATCCAAGAACAGGTTGAGGCTCGTCCTTTCTAACACTGGTTACACCATATTGTATGCCACTTATATCATGCAATGCTAACAATAAAAACCTTCATTTAAAGCAATCCAGAGCTGAACAGACAATGTTGTATAACATACTAGACATCCAACGATCCTTCTTATCCATCATAGCAATCAATACTATGCAAATAGCAGACCGTATGACATACAAACTAACAATGTATGTTTTAAAAGGTCATACCACAATCTGTCAGTTGGCCATCAACAAAAATAAACTATTTTGTATAATCTATAGTATACATAGTGCTATGGCAAGATAACTAAAAATTTGTCAAACAAAAATATATAAGCCAGGACATAATATAACTCTAGAAGGCACAAATGTGTATGTGGACAACCTTTATTTTGTACCTGATCACATTATATCAAGATTACACATCAATCATTTCCTGTAGCAGTTTGGTATCTCAATGTTTAGTTTTTGTTTTTTGTTTTTTTGTTTTTTTTTATAGATTAATGCATTGTGATCACAGAAACAAGTCAGGCATTTAAATACATATTAAGGAGTACATATATTTTCTATTTAGTATACAAATTATTTCATGGATATGAATTTTTTTTCTATTTTAAAAAAATATTTAACCCCCGCTCACATAGCAAGCATATCGAGAAAATCAATGCAACCCATCTGATTGCAAATAACAATATTGTTTCTTCTTTTTTTATAGATAATCTTAAATCTATTCACATTTTGCAGAAAAAAATATCTTGTTAAATAAATGTGATATATATATATATATATATATATCCATTTTTAAGGTGTAGACAAGAATGGTTCAAGTGACTGAATTTATTTTCGTGGAATTGTAAAGCATGGATTTATGCACTTGCACATTTTATCGTGATATTCCTCTTTTTTCTGGTTAAAGGTATTCCTGTTTTTAAGAAACTGACCTTCCTTTGCATGCTTTTGACTTGTCTAAGATTATTCTTAAAACACTGTTTAGACTTGGATAGTAACAGAACATTTTCATCAGCTTTATCCATTTGAAAGATGGAGATAGCCTTCTCTGGTAACAGTTTTTTTTCTTTATCGGTGCAATAACCAATCACGGGGAGACAGACGTTTTGTATTTGGGTACAAAATATACAGTAGATGCCTCTGTAGATGAGGTTAATTTTGTTTGTGATAACATAATGTATCCCTTTGGCGATAGTGTCTGGTGTAATCCTGGAGGTCCTGATAGTAGATGATCTGAAAAAGTATAACCTACAAAGAAATTCTTTCAACCATAATCAACTGGACACTCCTGAAATCACCTGCAGCTATGCCTATATAGATAATATTTGGAAGTTTAAAGTCTACCAAGGCACTTTTCATCATTGAATTACTGTCTTTACTAAAGTTTACACTGCAAGACCTACATTTTGCTCAGTGCTGTTTGTTCTTCAAGGACTTGTAAATAATCAGGTGTGCCTTGAAGTTTGGCTTTAAGTTCAAAGTATTCACTCTTTCTCTGTTCTACTACAATTTTACTGTGGTTCCCACCTATCAAAGACTTTTTGCATTTCTTATCTTGTAGCTTTTCTGGATAGTGTATTTCAAAACCACTGACTCCTATGCTATTATATTCTTTTTTACTTTCTAAAAAATTCTGGATAAATAAATTGGAGTCTCTTCCTGGAAAAAACTCATCCAGTTCATCAATTGTGCTAAGTCTTTTTCTAGAATCTCCTTGTGATAAATCTTTGTCAGTCAAACTCCTGAGGACCACCTTTTGTCCTTGGTGATCAGTAAATGGAAATCCCATTTCTGAGTCTTGTATGCCACACGTGTGACTCCTACTCATTTGTTCTATAGTTTGTGGGAAAAATGTTTCTGCAGAGATACCATCCATTCTAAGGGCTTTCTGGTCATGCTTCCTTAGCTGGAGCTGCATAGAACTGCACTCCTGGTTCCCGATGCCTTCATGCTTTACTGTAGGTTTTTTGTTACGTCTCAAAACAAAAACAAGAAGGCAGAATGCAACAAAAACAGTTAATATGAGCACTACTAAAATACTAAGTATTAAAATTGACAAAGGTACGGGTCCACCTGGTGGACTTTTTATAGGACCTACAGGGGTTGTGAATGTGATAGCAGGCATGGGACTGGTATACTGTGTAGGTGGCTTGTTTACCAGCTTGGGGCACAAAACCTCATTTTTCAGAGATCGTAGCTCAATGTTTGCAAACTGCACAGGTGTCTCACATTTGACCTCTTTCATAACAATGCCTTCGCTTAGCTTCTCCAGCCAGAGCTTCAAAGCTACCAAATCACACGTACAGTCCCATGGGTTTCCTTCCAGATCAATCTGTGTTAGAGATTTCAGCTGGTCAAGAACGCCACTTACAGGCAGGTACATGAAATGGTTATTCCTGATATTGAGTCTAGCCAGGGGCACTCCTGAAAATATATAAGCTGGCAAACTTCTCAAGAGATTGTTATTTAAGTAAAGCAGCTGAAGGTTTGGCATTGATTCAAAGGTTCCCCCCAATATTTCCCTTATAACATTGTATTCCAGATAAAGGTACTGGAGATTGTGCAAACCATTAAATATTTCAGGACTCAAACGTTCAATCTGGTTCCCATTAAGATAAAGCCTCCTTAGGTTTGTAAGGTTGCAAAATACATTTCCTTGAATCATAGTCAGTTGATTGCTTCCTAAATGAAGCAGATCTAGACCTTCAAACTCAGCAAAGTCTGCCTGTTCCACCTGTTTGATATAATTCCCATTCACGTGCAGTTTCTTGGCATTAATAGGCTTAGGTACTAGTTCAGCCATTGACTCTAAATTTCTTTCCTGGCAATTAACACTCAATCCTAAATCAGAAGGATGTGTTTTACAAACACAAGGCGAAGGGCAAGGAGTGAGAGGAGGTACCCTTGTTTGAAATGACACTATCTGGCTGAGACTGTGATTAGAAACAGATTTTCCAGACACTATACCAGAATTTTTGGAAGGATTGGTAGTTTTAGGGGGCTTAGTGGCTAATCGGTTCTGTGAGGTTTGACCAGTGTGCCCCCCAGGTGTGGTGAATGTTGTCTCCATGGATGGAGGCAATATCCTTACATCAAAATCACTGCCAGTTCCCATGGAGCATAATTCTTGTTTATTTGTCTCTTTTAATAACCTTCCATACAAGTCACTTGGCGTTTCACAGATAGCCTCTCCGATGTAGATATTATATGGCATGTTCTCCAACCAAGCTTTCAATGGCAGCAAATCACATGTACAATTCCAAGGATTATCTTCCAACTGCAGCTCCACCACCCTCCCAATATGCTCCAGAACACCTATATAGGGCATCTTCTGTATTCTGTTTCCTCTAATGTCCAAATGAGTCAATGAAGCAAACCTGAATATATTGTCAGGTAAAGCAGAAATCAGATTGTCATTTAAAATTAGAACTTTCAACTTGTGTAGTTTATTGAAGGCTCCCCGCTCAATATACTTGATTAAATTGTAGTCAGCCTGGAGATACTCCAAGTTCTCTATGCCCAGGAAAGTGTCAGCCCTCAGGACTTTTAATTCATTGTTGTTCAAATGCAACTGTTTTAATGCACTAAGCCCCTGGAAAGCTCCTCCCTCTATATTCTGCAGCTTGTTGTTGCCCAGCTGCAGCGACACGGCATGGGTGAAATTAAGGAACGTGTTGGGGTACAAAATAATCAAAAGATTGTTCTGAAAGTTCAGGTGGTAAAAATTAGACTGAGGGGGTTTCAGCTGGTTTGGTCGGTACACTGCCACCTTTTCACAGTTGACATATAGCACATTTTCTACTGACAGGCACGAGCAGACACTGCAGATCTCCAGGGTGAGTTCTGAGTCCGGGTTGGTGGAGGAGATTGGGGTGGAGAGGAACAGGAAAAGCCACACAAACATCTTCAGGCAGTGACAAAAAGATCTCAGGCTGCTGATGTACATCATCTGAGCAAACAGAAAGAAATGGTCTTAATATCACTGACTTATTACATGTCATATAGCATGCACAGCACGAATATGGGACTCATTGCCTGTATTCATGTTTGCATCTGAGCATGTGTGTGACTGTCTATGCAATAAATACTAGCTGTCTACTTACTACACTATCATATACACAAACTTCCTTTTAAGACATGAGGCTATACGCTGTGTTTTAATCTCATACAACTTTAGAAATAATTAACCATGAATGATTTTTTAAGCACCATCTCATATTCCACCTGGCCATGTAACTTGCACTAGGGACAGATGTATGATTATGAGACTGTAACAGTAATCTGCATCCAGGTATGAAAAATCTTATGATCAGTGCAACATAATCTTTATAGCAACCGTGTTCTGCAAAACATCATACATTCCTGAGTGTATCGTGAATGAGATCATTTATGTATGTGTATTAACCAAATATGCTTAATTACACATACATACATGCAACCTAAAACATGTGTTTTAATACAATACATATACGACTTGAAGTACAAAATCCACATGATATGAAATACATTATGCAAAGCATCATATGTTGAATGGGTCTGTGTGCATACTGATGTGCACACAACGGTGTATTTACATTATATACAGAAATTAGCAAAATACCATGAAAATTATATATATATATATATATATATATATATATATATATATATATATTTGCTTTCACTGTTCATAAATGTAGATTACATAATTAAAAAAAAAGTCTATTGGTGCATCTCATGCATATTTTTCACCTGCATTACCTATCTAAACTTTCAAGCATAATCCCCCCAAAAAATCTACATATGTGCATTTCAGCTGCCTAGCACTTTACAACACAGCAACCTGCTAAATGTCACTTCTCCATCCAGCAAACCAGCACTCTGTCACACTGTCACATATATCCCCATGCTGTCCCCACACGGCAGTACAGATGAGAGAGGTGGAAAGGTATTGCATGCAGAGACAGAAAGAAAAAAAGAAAGAAAGGATGATTAGCACAACATAGGTCAGTGTTAGACAGCAGTACCTATGATATCAGTGGCAAATGCCTGAGGTTTGTGATAGTACTGATTAGTACTGCAATGCTTTGCCGCAGCATGGTTTCTGCTCCTGCTGGGTGTTCTTGTCCTTAATCAGATATCTCCTCCAGAAGATGAACCTGGGCTAAGAAGTAGGGATCCCTTGGCACAGATCATTCATGCTAGAGGCTCTTCCTCTGCCAGTGTAATACAAGCCAGAAAAACAGAAATCTATTCCCTCTTAGTCTCTGCAGATCCTTAATTAGGAACAGGTAGCAGTGAATAAATGAAGTGGTACCCACAGAGCCAGATGATGCTAGAGAAAGCAAGGCTCTGGGGCAGGTCCAACTTGCTGTTTCACTCTTGTGTCTGGGCTGCAAGAGGGAGTCCACAGTGTGATCGGAGGGCAGGGAATTACTGAAGAGGGTCGTATAAGCTGCATCAAACAGACTCCCAGTATGAATAAACCTCTTGCCTCCTAGTCAGCTGTGTTTCCATGGGATAATGTTTGCTGGTGGCGAATGTCAGGCTTAGGAAGAGGGTCTTTTTAGTCAGATAGCTGCTGGATGTGTCTGGTGGTTACAGGAGGGGGGAGGGAGTGGGAGATCATTTGCTGCTGATGGAGGACAGATCCCTTTTCCACCGATCAGTCACAAAGAGAATCCATGAAGTAACCCTTCAGCTTCTAGATACAGATTACCAATGCCATTTTCAAGCCATGGACCTAGAAACACAGCAATCACACACAACTGAGCACAGCATACATAAATATATATATAAAAAAAAAACATCACCTAACTATTTTGACATTTGTCTAACATGATGCTAGCCTAAACAAGAGCAAAGTCATTTTAATGCTATTAGGTTTTCCAAAGCACCTTTTAGTTTTATTTTCCTAACAATGTATGATCATTTTTTTTTTTAAATCTGCATCAATTCAGCAAAGGCAGGTAATGAAATCATTAATTAGCATGCATGCATGACAAAACCACATGAAAATGCAGGATTTTGCCTAGCTGGTAAAATCTGACTTGCATCGATGGATGTCTCAAGCTTTAATGATGATGGGGTATAACTGTAAGATGTCAAGCTTTGTCATTCTATTAAATCAGCATAGCAAGTAAATAATAGGTACCCTCCTTTTTTTTTTGGTCTGATGGCTTACCTTTAAAATGTGGATGCATGTAAGGAAATGGAAATGTTCTGCATTTTCTGATTGTCTCCAAGAGATCTGGACTTCGTTCTGTTCCTCACGCTCTCTCTGCTTCTCTATCACCCCCCCATCCTTTCCTTCTCCCTCTCTCCCCCCTCTCTTTTCTCTCTCTCCCTTTCTCCCTCGCACACAGTATACACACACACATACACACAGCAACAAAACCTCAACATGTATTAGTCGATGTCTTTCAATAAATAAGCACAGGCACACATGCAGCAACTGCAGTTAATTTTGGAATTCCAGTGGAAGGGTGAGTTTTAAGAGCAGGATTTGTATTGCCAAAGGAGAGCTGCAATTCCCATCCACACAGATCTACTAGCACTAGATCAAGATAGAGTGCTCTGATCAATCATTATTGATGTTGTGCTGCTGTTGAGTTTATTGGGATCAAAAATTAGAGCTTGACTAGGACTACCCCTACTGTGCTCGGCCAAAGAGGTGCTGGGGGAATCAGATTAGCTCTAGTAAACTAAGGGTAAAGAAGAGGGGGTAGATGTACTTTGGGTATCTTTTTTTTTTTTCGCTGTGATGTGTGGGTGCTTAGCTCTAACATCAAAGATATATAATGATGACTGCTATGTTGTTCCATCCACTATGGCACATGCTTTATAATATGTGATCTGATCCAAGCAAAGACCAAATAAATGCCACCTTAGCACTTGTGCTTATGGCATGGCTGTTAATGTAAAGGAATTGATGCAATATTTAGATGGTGGTCTGCCAGCTCTGCAACAAGCTTCTTTCACTCTGCATGCTAAAACTGTGCCACCACTGTGTGAGTACAGGCAACACGAAATCGGTGCACACATCTTTATTTTTTTAAGGATAAACCAATTACTTCTATGCTACATCCTTTCCTTCAAGTGGAAAGATGATTTGAGAAAGTACATATTATTGAATATTTGCTTCCTGTGCAGCATAATTTGCTTGTTTTTTTCAATGCAGTTTAATATATTTTTTTTTTTTACGTATGTAGGGGATCAATATTCTGTGATTTCTTAACATAGCAACATTTATTTTTCATTATTTTGTAGCTAATTTCGTTTTTTTTTTTTTACTGCAAAAAATATGTACTGTTTTCTGATCAATACCTCTTTCATCAGCAAGGACATACGTAATGCTACAATGTGTGAAGTACTGTAACCTATAGCAACCAATAGGCAATTATATTTCACTGTTCTTGTGACTCTAAACTGATGGTGAACTCTGGTTGCTATGGGTTACTAGGCTCCTAGCACAGCTTTAATAAGTAAGCTTATGAATGCGCTATGTCTTTAATCAGATCAGTAAGTATTATTTCAAATCTTTTAATTGCGGGTTTTTATTCACTTTTGATTTATGATAGATCATCCTTACTCTTTTGCTGTAAAGAATAAAATAAAATAACCTTTGCAGAAATTTTGCTTATTTTAAAACAGTGCCGGTATGATTTTAGTCTTGAATGTACTGCCTGGTAGGTTCGCATTTATTCTCAAACATAAATAGACAAGCTTATTTAGTAGGCGCTGAAACAAGATACAGCAACTTGTACTATCACCCAGTCAGATTTCAATTTTTTTTGGACTTTACAGCAATCAGAAGAATGAAAGACAATTGATGATTGGTTGCTATGCATTTTTTTGCAGTTTACACTGTGATTTTTAGTGAAATAACCTTGATTTCAGACAGAGAATTTGAAGCTCATTTTCTGGCCGATGAAGTGAGTGCAGGGGGAGCAGAAGACGTAAAGGCCAATAGTCAGGACGGCAGGTGGTGAACGGGTTAAGTGGCGATGAAGGTAAATTATGGGGGGAGAATCATGTGATTTAAATGAGAGGACACCAGTAAGGAGTCTATTTTTGGAAGATGTTTTTAGATGGTTAAAAGAGAAAATGGTTAAAAAAGGAAAAAGGATTTAACCTGCAGAAATCAAGGGCTTAATTAAAAAGAGTGCTGCAGAGATAATAGGTTAAAAAGGCTTAGGAAGGTTGAAGTGTTAAGACCATCAAGCAAGGGAATGAGGAAGGAGAGAAATGTGAACGAGTGAGGATTTAGCAGAGGATAAAATACAGTTCTGTCTTTTGCTGTCATACATTTCTGCAGAGCAGGGAGTAGGGTGACCCAGTCTATTGTAAAGTGGGGGAAGGGTTAACTTCACTGCAGATGTATTGTGATCTTGTCTGTGAGCAAAATACTGAGGGATGCCTATGTGAGAAGGCACATCTCCTTTGAAGCAGCCAGCCACTGCTATGTTCTAATCAACATGCAGAGTACATGTAACCGCAAAGACTCCCTCCTTCAGACTGCTATACATAGAGATGACCCAGTCGTTCTTAGTTCATGCTAATTGTTGTCACGTCTCTTTCTTTTTATCCCTGAAAGCACATTTTGTTTTATACTGGCTCCCTCTGCAGCCTGCATTGTTGAAATGTACCTTTTTATGTGATTATATGAGAATCCCCTTGACAATTAAGGTTATCGTTTTAAAAACAAACATTTATTTAGTATGACCGCTGTTTAGTCTATTCTGCACAACTATATTAAATGTATAAACTGTACTAAATAAAGAGGGGGGGGTACAAATTGCCGTAACCCATAGCAACCTAACTTCAAGCGGTATTAGACCCAAAAGCAAGCATTTATTTTAAAACAGCTTACCGATTCTTAGATGTGATGGTCTTGTTAATTTTATTTTGAAGGCTTTCTTTGCTTTATTTTCATCTGGGGTAAAGCTAGGAAGGCTGGCCATACATTATACAATTTTCTGTGCATTTTTGTTTAGATTGCATAGGGCTGTTACTGTTTAAAAATGTTCGTGTTCGATTAATCATTTTTTTTTTAAATCAATTAATCGACTAATTTTGATTAATTATAATGCACATAAATTTTTCGGATTACCACCAAATATAGTCCCCACTGTAATATCCACAGACATCTCCCCCACTGTAATATCCACAGACATCTCCCCACTGTAATATCCACAATCTCCCCACTGTAATATCCACAATCTCCCCCACTGTAATATCCACAATCTCCCCCACTGTAATATCTACAGACATCCCCCCACTGTAATATCCACAGACATCTCCCCCACTGTAATATCCACAATCCCCCCACTGTAATATCAACCATCTCCCCCACTGTAATATCCACAAACATCTCCCCCACTGTAATATCCACAGACATTTCCCCACTTTACTATCCTCAGCCTTCTCCCCACTGTAATATCCGCAGACATCTCCCCACTGTAATATCCGCAGACATCTCCCCACTGTAATATCCACAGACATCCCCCCCACTGTAATATCCACAGACATCTCCCCCACTGTAATATCCACAGACATCTCCTCACTGTAATATCCACAGACATCTCCTCACTGTAATATCCACAATCTCCCCAACTGTAATATCTACAGACATCTCCCCACTGTAATATCCACAGACATCTCCCCACTGTAATATCCACAGACATCTCCCCGATGCAATATCCACAGACATCTCCCCCACTCTAATATCCACAGACATCTCCCCCACTGTAATAGCCACAGACATCTGTGGCTATTACTCACCCGCTGTAATATCCACAATCTCCCCCACTGTAATATCCACAGACATCTCACCCACTGTAATCCACAGACATCTCACCCACTGTAATCCACAGACATCTCCCACCTGTAATATGGTCCACATCTCCCCCACTGTATAGGAAGATAAGTGCTTGCTTAGTCTTACTAGAGAAGCCGGGTGATGTCAGTGCGCCGCTCTAGGCTCACCTAGGGCGTCACCAGGTGGACCAAGATAGCCACGCCCGAATTTTGATCGGTCAAAAAAATTAACGATTAATCGAGGAATTAATCTTTAATTTCCACAGCCCTAATTATGCACAATTCTTATTTAATTTCTATTAGATTTGCCTTCAACTGTGTAGTAGAAGGGCCTGCCTGATTGCATACAAATTTTAAAGTGTTTAGGTGTAACCTCATATTATATGGTGTCGGTAACTCTAAAGGAAAGTTGAAGAAGAAAATTGTATAATGTATAGCCTGAAGCCGCGTACACACGGCAGAGAACCTCGACGGGCAGAACACATCGTTCCGCCCGTCGAGGTTCTCTGCCGGCCGTCAGATTCGGCGACCCGCCCGTCGGGAATGGCAACCAGCCATTCATCCAGGCGGGCCGTCGAGCAAATAGAGAACATGCTTTCTATTTCTGCTCGACGGCATTCCCGACGGGATGCTCGCCGAGAGCGTACACACGGCCGAGGTTCTCGCTGGAATGCAGCTTCCAGCGAGGTTCTCGCTGGTTTCTAGCGAGAACCTCGGTCGTGTGTACGCCGCCTTAGGCCTCGTACACACGACTGTTTTCCTCAGCAAAATCCATCAAGGAAAATGCTGGCAGAGCATTTTTGTCGAGAAAAACGGCCGTGTGTATGTTTTTCGTCGAGAAAACATGCTTTCTTTTTTCTCATTGGGAGTCTCAATTTCCTTGTCGTGTTTCTCATTGGGCTGGTTTACGACGATAAACGCGTTTGTGTGTATGGTTAGAAACCTGTGCATGCTCAGAATAAAGTATGAGACGGGAGCGCACCTTCGGTAAAAGTAGCGTTCGTAATGGAAATAGCACATTTGTCATGCTGTAACAGACTGAAAAGCGTGAATTGTCTCTCACCAAACTTTTACTAACACGCGGTAACACGAGATTAGCAAAAGCAGCCCCAAGGGTGGCGCCAGTGGATTTGAACTTCCCCTTTATAGTGCCTTTGTACGTGTTGTACGTCACCGCTTTTGAGAATGACAAGATTTTGTCTTGACAGTTTGTATGCAAGGAAAGCTTGACAAAAACCTCTTCGAGGAAAACTACGTTGATATTCTTGGTCATGTGTATGAGGCCTTAGACTGGCCATACATGTTCAACTTTCTTGTACAATTTTCTTTTAGATTTACCAATAACCATATCATATGGGGGTCACACTTGAACAACACTTTTAATTGTATTGAATTAGTCAGACCCTTGCACTACACAGTTGAAGGTAAGGCTGGCTATACATGATTACATTTTTTTTATACAATTCTCCTTTAGATTTACCAAAACCATGTAAGACCTGCCTGATTGCATACACATTGAAAGTGTTTAGGTTTGACCTCATATTATATGGTGTTGAGACAAACCATTTACCAATGACAGGGTTCTTTACAATGATCACTTTTTTTATTCAAGTAAAACCTTTATCCCCCCACCCCCAGAAAAACCTGTTGCTGTACCTACTGCAATGTGAGCTGAAGTTTGGCTTTAAGTTGTTAGTGTAATGCTGTCCAGGTGTCTTTGTGCTCTTTCATCCATCCAGATTGGGGGCACTAATACTGGATGTGTGTTACTGGCCAAAACCCTAGATGAATGCAGCCACAGCAGTTAAAGTGATTGTAAAGCTTTGTTTTTCTTTTGTTTGTTTTATATACTTACCTCCTCTGTGCAAGGGTTTTGCACAGAGTGGCCCTGATCCTCCTTTTCTGGGGTCCCCCATGGAACTTCTGGCTCCTCCTCTTCTCGGGTGTCCCCAGAGAGCTGCTTTCAATGCAGGCACTTATGCGGGCACGCTCCTGAGTCCTGCTGCTGTGTTCATTGACACAGACAGCAGGACTCGGCCCTGCCCCCCTGACTCCTGTGTCACCGGATTGGATTGACAGCAGTGGGAGTCAATGGCTCCTGCTGCTATCAATCTATCCAATGAGGACCTGAGACAGCGACTGGAGGGTCGCTGTGGTCGTCCCCATCGCTGGAACGATCGGGTTTAGGTAAGAAAAAGGGGGGCTGCTGCAGTACAAAAGATTTTTCACAGTAATGCTTAGAATGCTTTACAGTGAAAAAACGTGAAAGTTTCAACCCCTTTAACCTCTTCAGCCCTAGAAGATGTTACCCCCTTTCTGACCAGAGCACTTTTTACAATTTGGCACTGCTTTAACTGACAATTGCGCAGTTATGCGATGCTGTACCCAAACAAAATTTGCATATTTTTTTCCCACAAATAGAGCTTTCTTTTGGTGATATTTGATCATCTCTGGTTTAAATTTTTTGCGCTATAAACAAAAGGACAGTGACAATTGTGAAAAAACACAATATCTTACTTTTAGCTAAAAATAGTTTAGGCTGATATGTATTCTTCTACATATTTCTGTTAAAAAATCGCAATAAGCGAATATTGATTGGTATGCGCAAAAGTTATAGTGTCTATAGGGGATAGAATTATAGCATAGATATAGGTCGGACACTTTTGACACATTTTTGGGACCGCTGACAATTTTACAGCATAAAAAATGCACTGATTACTGTAAAAATGTCACTGGCAGGGAAGTGGTGAACACTAGGGGGCGCTCAAGGATTTAACCATGTTCCCTCTCTGTGTTCTAACTGTTTGGGGATGGGACTTACAAGAGGAGATGACAGATCGATGTTCGTACATTGTATGAACACACGATCAGTCATTTATCCCCTGAAAGAACTGGGATCTGTGTGTTTACACACACAGATTCCGGTTCTCGCTGTGTCTCGAGCGATTGCAGGTGCCCGGTGGGCATAAAGCTTCGGCTCCAGGAGCATAAAGCAGTGGGCGCGTATGCCCCTAGTGGCCACGGGGCGAAGCATCGTGACATAACGTTGTTTCACCCAGCCGTGCCATGCTGCCGCAGTAAAACTGGTCGGCAAGTGGTTAAGGATCGGTAAGCTGCAATATATTAAATTGTTGGTTTTGGTTTTAATACCATTTTTAGTTTTACCAAGTCATTTAAAAAATGGCAAATTGTGTTTGATATTTATTATTTTACTTTAGGCAGCCAACCCAAGGTGAAATGGTTGGGTCTTACCACCCAGACTTTCAATAATCAGGTTTTATGCAGACACAAACACACTCTTTGCAGAGCTTCTTTTCTTCCATTATGTAACTAAAGCAAACATGAACATCTCATATGAACTTTAACATTAGGTTAACCTCTTGCCAATCGAGTAATGCATATATGAGACAGTAGAAAAGGTTGGCTTTAACCCTTTTGCTGCCAGAAACGTTTTTGCGTTTTTTGCACAAGTTTAAAAAAAAATTAGGCCTGTAGATGACACAAAACCCTAAACATATATTTTCTGAAAGCAGACACCCTAGAGAATAAAATAGTTGTCATTTTTTATGTCACATGATATTACCGCAAAGATCTAGGAAACGCAATATTTCAGTAAAAAAACATACTAACATGAATTTTAGGGCAAACAAACCCAATAAATTACCCACATTTTTGATAAAATATAAAAAATGAGGTTGCGCTGAGTAAATAGATATTCAACATGCCATACCTTTAATTTTTTTGTGCACCCGTGAAATGGTGTCAAATTTCAGTACTCTATATTTTCTATAGGCGATGCTTCAGAAGCCCCCTATAGGTATCAGTTTAGCGTTACGGAGGAGGTATTGTGTTAGAATTATTGCTCTCACTCTGTCGTGCACAGCGGTATGTAACATGTGTATTTCAATCAACGTTTTCACATGTAGGCGCTCAGACGTATGTGTTTATGTTTGTGCGTGTGTATATGTGTGGGGGGGTATTATGTGTTGTGAGTGTAAATAATTTTCTTGCAAAAAAAAAAGAAAATATTTATTTTTTACTTAACTTTTTTTTCTCACATAGGGGACAAAAAGTCCCCTCTGTGATGTTTTTTTTGCTGACAGGTTATTTATATTGAGACATGCAGGGTCTAAAAGACTTCAAAACCAGGTACACACTCCCCCCCCCCCAAAAAAAAAGATGCCAAATGGGGCAGCAGAGGGGGGGGGGGCTTCCCCTTTAAGGTGATTTCAAAATTCTTCTAAAATAAAAAAATATGTAGTTTTCATGAAAAAAAAAATACCTGGTGATCCTGCCATGAAGGTTCTTGTTCATACACTTTCTGTTAAAGTGTGACACTGCCTTGTTCCTGTCTGCCATTTTTGCTTCTGTACACAAGCCAGTGGAGGCTACATGTGGCTGTTTTCACACATATAATAAATGAATGGTCCTCTGTTGTCACCATCAGAAAATCTGAGAAATGCAATGCAGTCACAATGTAGATAAAGTGTCTGCCAAGAGTCTGTGGGAGATTAGCATAACTGAGATGCAACATTTTTTTTTTTTATGATACACAGTGCTTTAGCAAATTAAGTATCATTCAATTTGGGCCTATTTACACTATGGGCCAGATTCACGTAGAGTTACGCCGGCGTATCAGTAGATACGTCGTGGTAACTCAGATTCTGCGCCGTCGTTACGCCTAAATGTTGCTAAGATACGACCGGCGTAAGTCTCCTACGCCGTCGTATCTTAACTGCCTATTTACGCTGGCCGCTAGGGGCGTGTACGCTGATTTACGCCTAGAATATGTAAATCAGCGAGATACGCCTAGTCACGAACGCACGCCCGGCCGTCGCAGTACAGATACACCGTTTACGTAAGGCGTTTTCAGGCGTAAAGATATTTCAACAAAAAGATGGCGCAGCCAATGTTAAGTATGGACGTTGGGACCGCGTCAAATTTTATAAATTTTACGTTGTTTGCGTAACTCGTTCGTGAATGGGGCTGGATGGATGCGGCAGGTCAGTTCTTCTGGGCGAGAGCCCGTAGCTATACGTCGGCTCCTTTTGCGGCCCCTGCTCGCCCCCGAGTCCCGCGCGTGTGCCCGGTGGGCACGATCGCCGCCGGGCACGCATGATTGCTCGTTACAGAGCGGGGATCGGGAGCTTTGTGTGTAAACACAAAGCTCCCGGTCCTGTCAGCTTGGGAAATGCTGATCTTCTGTTCATACAATGTATGAACGGAAGATCAGTGATTTCCCCTAGTGAGGCCAACCCACCATACAGTTAGAACACACCCAGGAACATACTTAACCCCTTCCCCGCCCCCTAGTGTTAACCCCTTCACTGCCAATGGCATTTTTATAGTAATCCAATGCATTTTTATAGCACTGATCGCTATAAAAATGCCAATGGTCCCAAAAATTTGTCAAAAGTGTTCGAAGTGCCCGCTATAATGTTACTTGTAAAAAAAAAATATTAATAAAAATGACATAAAACTACCCCCTATTTTGTAAACGCTATAACTTTTGCGCAAACCAATCAATAAACGCTAATTGCGATTTTTTTTTAACGAAAAATATGTAGAAGAATACATATCGGCCTAAACTGAGGAAATTTTTTTTTATATATATTTTTTTGGGGGATATTTATTATAGCAAAATGTAAAAAATATTGAATTTTTTTCAAAATAGTCGCTCTATTTTTGTTTATAGCGCAAAAAATTAAAACCGCAGAGATGATCAAATACCACCAAAAGAAAGCTCTATTTGTGGGAAAAAAAGGATGCCAATTTTGTTTGGAAGCCACGTCGCACGACCGCGCAATTGTCAGTTAAAGCGACGCAGTGCCGAATCACAAAAAGTGCTCTGGTCATTGGGCAGCAATATGGTCCGGGGGTTAAGTGGTTAAGGGAAATTTTACTTTACTTCCTGTCCTGTAAACAGGAGGCAAGAGGAAATGTCTGCAAAATAAGAGAACTGTCGTCTCAGGCAGTTTTCGCCATGGAAAGACTTCCCTTCAATTCATTGGGCACCAGAAAAATTGAGAACATAAACCCAACCAGTAGGGACACAAACTGCAATAAAAATTGTTGTTGTTGTCCTAACCCTTCACCACTCATATATATATATATATTTATTTTTTTATTTCAACAACTAACCAACTATTTTACAAAGATTACCCAAGATTTTTTTTTTTAGCAAACACTATTATAATTAATGTAAAATCATATGCATGCTGCTAACCATGCAAATATAAATCATACATGCAACATTTACTTTAATGTAAAAAAAAAAAAAGGGTACAGGAGACATTTTGAAAGGAATTCATGCATCAAAAAAATAACAAATAAAAAAAAAAAAAAAATATTTAGAAAGAAGTAGATAAGCGACTGGCATTCTTGTCTGACAGCGCTAAGGTTCATGGGATAGTTATGGTTAGGAAAAAACAAACATGCAAACACAAGGAGATCATACAATCACAATGCAAATTACGATTTCCTGTAGATTGTACATTCTTCCCGGTGTTTGCATGGGTTTTCTCTTACATTCTGAAAATAGAAAGTTAACTGGCATCTGACCAAACTGCCTCTAATGTTTTTGGAAAAAACATCCCAATACTGGGAACAATAAGAACAATGTAATCTAGTCATCCCCATAAAGCTCTTATGCAATTTTAATATTTCTCCTTGACATTGAATATATTCCTGTTTACAGGCTTGCTATGACATTTAGGACTCGTTTTACTTTAAAGAGGAACTGCAGTCTGCTCACACAATTTGTAATAAAAACATCTTGCCATTCTGAAGCATATTATTTTATATATACTGTGATTCTGTACTTGCCAAATATGCTGCAGAAATCTCCCTCCACTGAGTCTGGCTGCAGCCATTTTAACTGTGGGCAGCTGAAGCTGCTGTCTGTTCACTTCCTGGGATTTACACAGAGGCACACCTCCAGCCCTGCAGGCCTAGCCTAGGCCAGGGATGGCAAACCTTGGCACCCCAGATGCTCAAATACACTGCAGAGTGCATAAGCATCATGGGAAATTTAGTTCCAAAACATCTGGGTGCCAAGGTTCGCCATCACTGGCCTAGGTTAATGACCAGACAAGAAGCAGGAAGTGGGCTGCATAAGGTATTTACTGGCAGAAAAAAAAATGTTTTACTATCCAAAGTTAAAACAACAGGGGGAGAAGATTTAATAGCTGGAAAGCTGAAAAAATGACTAAAGATCTGCTTTAAGTCAGCCATACTTATCGAAACTTGGACACTTTAACAGGAAGAGTAAATGCTTTAATAAGTACAATCAAATTCATAAGTTAATTTCTTAATCATGCATAGCTACTAACTGGATTACAAATACATTATGTAATAGTAAAAGTATTTTAAGAATGGAATTTCTTCATGTAGACTTCTTTATATACAGATGAATGCTGTTCTCCTACCGTGTTGATCTGGTATTGCGATCTTCTCAATAATCGGTGTATACAGGATCTGTGGAGCGAGTTGTAGTGACTGTAGTACGTGAGCTGGATCTAATTCAAAGATAAAGGCGAGGAGGTTAAAATATTGATCTATGGTATGTATGTGCTTATGTAACCATCAATCATATTGTATACAGTATTGATTTAAAGGGTCTGTGTTGTGAACCAATACACCCGTTTTGATTAGGTTCTGATCCCTACGGGATAGCAGGTGTCAGCGGATGAATATCCACTGACACCCAATCTCATCCGGGTTCGCAATCCTCCGATTCTGTAGACGGAGGAAAACCCTATTTAATTTTTCCATCCGTCTGCGGATCAGATCGGATGAACACAGACAGACGGTCTGTGTTCATCCGATCCCCCCATAGGGGAGAGTGGAGATCTGACAGGGCGGTCCTTGCACAGTGTACGGGGACCGCCCTGTCATTTGGGGGCTCAGCGGAGATCAACTGATTTTTTTTTTGCTTTCATTTTTCTTTAGGTTCAGATACATTTTAAAATCACTTCTGATTAGTAAGTGCACCGTTAGTAAAAAAATGACAATTACGTGGAATCACACTTCATTTAAATAAAACACGCCCACATCAAACACATTTGAATTCGGCGGGCTTATGCCAGCCCATTTACGCTACGCCGCCGTCACTTAGCTTGGTGAATACAGCACTTGCCTCTCTAATTTACGGCGGCGTAGCGTATCTGAGATACGTTAAACCCGCATAAAATTACGCCGTTCTACGTGAATCTAGCCATATGTGTGGTAACTAGAGTATTTCTTTTACAGCTCCCAACTATCCCTGATTTAGAGCAATGTCCCTCTGTCCCTCATTCCTCCTCATGCGTCCCTCATTTTGGTTTGATCAATAGAGTTGTATATAAAATGTGGTGACGTAGCGGTGATGTTGATGCCGCCACATCAACATTATTTATTAAAATGTTTCATTATTTAGTCCTGCTTTTAACCACTTCAACCACAAAGGTTTTACCCCTTTAATGACTAGAGCATTTTTTCGTGATTCTACACTGCATAGCTTTAACTGACAATTGCGCGGTCATGCAACACTATACCCAAACAATTTTTTCCCCACAAATAGAGCTTTCTTTTTATTATTTCTGATTTATTTTATCACCTCTGCATTTTTTTATTTATTTTTTGTGCTATAAACAAAAGAGCGTCAATTTTGAAAAAAATATATGTATTTTTTACTTTTTGCTATAATAAATATCCCACATTAAAAAAAAAAAAATCTTCATTAGTTTAGGCTGATATGTTTTATTTTTGGTAAAAAAAAAATCACACTAATGGTCACACTACTTTCGAGAGCCGATCACGACCGTTCATCCGATATTTTTGGATCGGACAAGCGCGAAAATTTTCCTTGTGCCGTCGTCCGACAATACAATACAAATACATTACAACACGTGACATCACTTCCGATCTTTTTTTTCTGTCGTACGAGAATTTTCGTGAGTTTAATATCCTATTTTATTTTACTTGCGATTATTAAGCGAAAAAAGTCGTACGATTCATCAGCCGATATTCAGATCGTGTGCATGGGCCATAAGTGTATATTGATTGGTTTGATTTCACTCCTCACTACCTATCACAGTTTCCAAGGCCATACAATGTCAAGATGGCATACAAATGGCGCACAAATTATACTGCCTACAGACTAGATTTATGGCATTTTTATCTGCAATTTTCATTGGGACTGCCACATTTTGGCAGACAGATTGGACACTTTTGAAACATTTTTGGGACCAGTTACATTTATACATTGATCAAAGATAAAAATAACCACTGATTAATGTGTCACTGGCAGGGAAGGGGTTAACACTAGGGTATGCTCAAGGGGTTAACTGTGTTCCCTATGAGTGTTTTTAACTGTGAGAGGGATAGGCTTACTGGGATAGGATAGAGACCACGGTTCTGGACCACTGGGAATAGTAGATTCCTGTCATGTCACCTGCTAGAATGAGGAAATGCCTTGTTTACAAAGGACACTTGTTTTCTGGTGACAACTTTCTCCTTACCTTGTAAAAAAATCCTCTCACTTACTGAGAGGATTTTCAGAACATATTCAGAACATATTTTCAGTGTTTTCAGGCTTAACCACTTCAGCCCCAGAACATTAGGCTGCCTAAAGACCAGAGGATTTTTTGTGATTTGGCACTGTGCTGCTTTAACTGGTAATTGCGTGGTCAAGCAATGTTGTACCCAAACAAAATTTGCGTATTTTTTTCCCACAAATAGAGCTTTCTTTTGATGGAATTTTATTGCCCCTGCAATTTTTCAATTTTTTCGATATAAACAAAAAAATTATATTTTTTTACTTTTTGTTATAAGAAAAATCCAGTAAACTCAATTTTAGTCATACATGTATTCAGCCACATGTCAATAAGCGTATATTTATTGGTTTGCACAAAAATTATAGGCCCAGATTCACAGAGCAATTACGCCTGTCTAACTGGTGTTAGACAGGAGTAATTTCAAATTTCGCGCGCCGTATCACTAGTTTGAATCCTCAAACCATGATACGGCGGCTTCGGGCTTCGATCCGAGAGGCTTACGTCCCCGTAAGCCTTCGGATCTACACTGCGATATTTTTGCGGCCGCTGGGAGGAGTTTGCGTCGTTTTCATGCGTCGGGATATGCAAATGAGTTTTTACGGCGATCCACGAAGGTACGAGTGTCCCTCGCAATCGCCTACGTCATTTTTTGGCTACGTAATGTTAGAGGAGATTTTTGCTGGTCTAACAGTGCGTAACCCATGTAAAGTATGGCCGTCGTTCCCGCGTTGATTTGAAAATATTTTTTTTTTTTCAACGTAACTCGTTCGGGAATAGGAATGTACGTAAACGACGCTACTACGACATGACGACGTGTTTTCGCGCAATGCACGGCGGGAAATTTGCGAACGGAGCATGCGCAGTTCGATCGCCGCGGGAACGCGCCTATTTTAAATGCTTCACGCCCCCTACTCGCGCAGATGGATTGCGACGGGAGAAATACACTACGCCGCCGTTGTTTACTGGACAAAATCTACCTGGATGCCAGGTAAAAAACGGCGGCGTAGTGTATTTCTGATACTCTACGAGAATCTAATTCTCTATGAATCTGCCCCCTAGGGTCTACAAACTAGGGTACATTTTCTGGAATTTACACAGCTTTTAGTTTATGACTGCCTATTAGTGTTGCTCACGAATATTCGCATTGCGAATATTCGTTACGAATATTGCATATTCGAGTATTCGCGAATAAATCGAATATCGCGGTGAATATTCGCTATTGCGAATATTCGTATTTTTTCAAATTTATTTTTAAAACAGATCACATCCTAGTGATCTCCATCGACGTCTAAAAGCATTGCTGGTATGATTAGAGACCCTGGGCCGAGTAGCTGAGGCGATCCTTTTATGTTGCCGAAAATTCGCAATATGAATATTCGTTTTACGAATATTCGCGAATACTTTCTCTGCCCTTCTGTGTTTTGTGTATAAAAAAAAAAAAAAAAATTAGCTTTAGTTTAGTCATATAAGTTTGTGTAAGTAGAGTTAGTGTTTAGTGCATATTAGTTTAGTAATCCAGGAAATGATCTCCGTTTTCGCGTGTTGACGAGAATTTCGCAATCAATTTCGCATTCGCATTAGCGAAATTTCGCATTCGCATTAGCGAAATTTCGCAAATTTTTTTTGTGATAAAATATCACGAATATTCGATATTAACGAATATTTCGCGAATATTCTTCTATATATTCGTGAAATATCGCGAAATCGAATATGGCGTATTCCGCTCATCACTACTGCCTATCTCATTTCTTGATGTGCTATAATGGCAGGGCAGTACAAACCCCCCCAAATGACCCCATTTTGGAAAGTAGACACCCAAGGAAATTGCTGAGAGGCATTTTGGGCCCATTGAATATTTTTTTTTTTGTCCCAAGTGATTGAATAATGACAGGAAAAAAAATACAAAAAGTTGTCACTAAATGATATATTGCTCACACATGCCATGGTTATATGTGGAATTGCACTAAAAAAAACATTATGCTGCTTCTCCTGATTACGGGGATACCACATGTGTGGGACTTTTTGTGAGCCTAGCTGCATACGGGGCCCCGAAATCCAAGCAAAGGAAAGTAGGCTATTTTTGAGAGGCATGTTGAGTCCATGGAATATGTTATATTTTGCCACAAGTTGTGTGAAAATTACAAACTTTTTTTTTTTTTTTTGCACAAAGCTGTCACTAAATAATATATTGCTCACACATGCCATAGGCATACGTGGAAACACACCCCAAAATACATTCTGATGCTTCTCCTTAATTTTTTTATTTCATTTCTCACTACCTATCGCAGTTTTGAAGACCATAAAATGACAAGATGGCACAACTCCCCCCCAAATGACCCCATATTGGAAAGTTGAGACCCCAAGCTAGCGTGGGGTGTCTACTTTCCAAAGTTGGGTCATGTGGGGGGGGGGTTGTGCCATCTGGCCATTCCATGGCCTCCAAAACTGTGATAGGCAGTGAGGAGGGAAATCAAAAATGTACACCCTTAGAAAGCCTGAAGGTGGTGCTTTTCGGGTCCCATATGCGGCTAGGCTCCCAAAAAGTCTCACACATGTGGTATCCTCATACTCAGGAGAAGTAGCAGAATGTATTTGTGGGTGTAATTCCACATATAACCATGGCATGTGTGAGCAATATATCATTTAGTGACAACTGTGTGCAATAAAAAAAATATTTTTTCGCATCTTGTGTCAAAATTTATAATATTCTATGGACTTGACATGTCTCTCAGCAAATAGCTTGGGGTGTCTACTTTCCAAAATGGGGTCATTTGTTTTTTTTTTTAACTGTCCTTGCATTTTATGCACAACATTTAAAAGCTTATGTCACACATCACCCACTTTTCTAACCACTTGAAGACAAAGCCCTTTCTGACACTTTTTGTTTACATGAAAAAAAATATATTTTTTACAAGACAATTATGATGAACCCCCAAACATTATATATTTTTTAAAGAAAATGCCCTACAGATTAAAATAGTGGGTGTTTCCACACAGTATTTGCACAGCGATATTTCAAACACATTTTTTTTGGACAAAACACATTTTTTTTTTAATTACAATTAATTACAACACACTATATTGCCCAAATGTTTGAGGAAATAAAAAATATGATCTTTTGCATTGATACATGTCCCCTGGGGCAGGACCCGAGTCCCCAAACACTTTTTATGACAACGATTTGCATATTAACCTTTAAAATTAGAGTTCCACCCAAAAATGGAACTTCCACTGTCCGGAACCCTCCCCCTCTTCGGTGTCATATTTTGCACCTTTCAGGGGGATGCAGGTATTTGCACCCACTTCTGGGCATAGACTCCCATGGGAGTCATGCCACTCCCCCCCCCCCCCCCGCTGCCTCCTGGGAAACACACTGGTACCAGGAGAGAGCAGCGACCAGTGAGGGCGCGCCGCGCTACTCGTGCATAGGCAGTAGGGAACCGGGCAGTGAAGCCACAACATTTCACTTCCTTATTGCCTCAATGAGGATAGCGGCGAGGCAGCCGAGAGAAGAGCGATTGCTCGGCCTCGCCTGCTGACATCATGGGTGCGCTGGACAGGTAAGTGTCCATTTTATAAAAGGAGGAAGCTGCAGTATGTGTAGCTGCTGGCTTTTGAATTAAAAAAAAATTGGTGGACTTCCGCTTTAACGGTGTCTGCGGGTTCAAACACATTTTTTCCCTGTTCGCATGTTCTGCTGCGAACCAAACCGGGGGGTGTTTGGCTCATCCCTAATGACATTCAGGACTGCCTTAACCATTAGTTTAAGCAGGCACAAAACCCACAGCATGGATTAGGCAAATAGCTTTGTTAGATGGCAAGGTGAAAATTCCATTGAAAAAAGCTGTGATAGTAGACAGAAAGACATGAAGATTTTTTTTTCTCTGTAGGATTGGGGGAGTCTTGCTGTGGTGGGGTCAATGTCCTTAAAGGCCATGCTCCAATCTCCTTTTAAATAAACTTCACCATGTCCATTACTTTGCAAAGCATAAGAGGTACTCTCAACACTTAGGCTACGTACACACGATCAGTCCATCTGATGAGAATGTTCCGAAGGACCGTTTTCATCGGTTAACCGATGAAGCTGACTGGTGGTCTGATGTGCCTACACACCATTGGTTAAAAAAACGATTGTGTCAGAACGCGGTGTCATAAAACACAACGACGTACTGAAAAAAAAAATTCAATGCTTCCAAGCATGCGTCGACTTGATTCTGAGCATGCGCGGCTTTTTAACCGATGCTTTTGCATACTAACGACCGGTTAAGCGTCCATCCATTACATTTTAAAGCAAGTTCTATTTTTTTTGACCGAAGGATAACTGACCGATGAGGCCCACACACGATCGGTTTGGACTGATGAAACGGTCCTTCAGTCCGTTTTCAACGGTTTTGACCGATCGTGTGTACGCGGCCTTACTAATTCCTTAGATGGATTAAACATTTTGCTTCCCTACAGCCAAGAGTCACTTTCCTTTTGGTCCAAGGGCTCTTTCAAGACACAGGTGTAAAAATTGTAATTCACATTCACACTTACTCACTCACATTTGTTTTCAGCACTCTGTGTCAGAAATGACTGCACTAGGCTCCCTGAGCCAAAAAGTAATATACTACAGTTTGGTTCAGGTTTCTAACCTAAAATGGCACCCTCTCTCTATGTTAAGATAAATGATTATCACTTCCTAGCTCCCGGCTGTTTCCCACTGTGATTCATCAAGATTAGGCAATTCAGAATACATTGTCCCATAATCTAAACACAGTACCATAATGAAGGTCACACACTAAGGACCAGACTGAGGCATTGTCTCATATCCTACAGAGATTATACGATAAGCTTATCATATGGAACATGTTACGCCCATATTCAGGGTGTAGCATGCTCAAGCTCCTGCCCCCCTCCCCCTGATCCTCTTCCCCTGTGACAGTGAGCAGAGTGTCAATGAATGATGCAGGCACAGCCACATCATTCATTCCCAGCATTTTGTGAATGAGTAAACTACAGGCTTCATGTTACACCACAGCAGATGTCTTTGTATTTCTCAATAGACTATGAGTGTACTGATCAGCACTTTTGTAGTCCATTCACTTTTTGTCCAGATTTCTATCTAAAAGTGTTACTACAGTATATCCAAGACCCTGCATTTACTATATCTGCTCTCCCACAGTACACAGAACATGGTAATGCAATAGTTTTAGTAAATATAAACTACTAAATACCTTTTCTCATCAGCAGTTAGAGCAGTCTTGTGACTTTCTGAAAATATGTGGTTAAATCTTGTAGGGGGAGTTTTCATTCCCCCATGGTTGTTCTACGAGGATCCAGTACCCCTGGCCCTCTGTCTGGATAGCGGTGATTGGCCCTGTGATGATCACATGCACTCTCCCTAGATAAATAAATCTCCATAAGTACACACCAAACTGGGCATGTGCAGCTTGTCCCCTAGCCTCTGTACTATCCAGAGATGGTTCGGGGACTCTGGAAGAAGGGGAGGATCTAAAGAAACAGGATTAAACATCCTTTTTACACAATACAGAGGATTAACCTTCTAGGTTCCACAGGGAGTATAACAAGCATGTCTTACTGAATATACACACTGATTTTGACTAATTTGGGTTTAGTAACACTTGAAAGCCTGTATAGAGGTACTGGCAGAAAGCTGGATGAAGAGTACACAGGAGGCTCACACTGTACACACAAACAATACTTTTCAGACTCACATGTTTTCTGTACAAATTTGCACAATTATTATTTTTTCCTAAAGGTGAACCTAGCTGTTAAAGATGATACTTGCGGAGGCGCATGCGCGGCGGACTCCGGAATGGACGCCTGATCCAGGAGCTCTGCACTACCGTGACTAATCGGGCCGCATAGTGGGGACATGGAGCGAGACATCGCTCGTTTTCAGCATCAGCGGTGGGCGCAGTGGTCGTGGTCCTATCCCGTGATTTCTGGCCTGGCTCGTAGAGACCTGGGACCGCAATTTGACCTGGAAGTCTCGCGGTCTGAATCCAAAATGGCAGGCGCGACACCGCAGCACTCGTCTCGTCAGGAGGACAAGCTCAGCTCTCGGCAGCCCCTGGCTCCAGCTACCCTGATCTACTCCCCGGAGATTCCTGTGAGTATTCCCCTGGTCGGGGCACATTCCCCTGCATCTACTGAATCTCTTCTGGAGAAAACTATGGAGGAATTATCGGAATCCCCTCTGGGGCCTAGCTTAGTTTAGGCCTCAGACAGGCCTGTGCCTGTAACCCTGCCTCAGTCTCAGGTTCTCACAGTCCCTGATCTCCTCTCTTATTTGACTGCGTTGTTGGATAAAGGCCTTACACACACTGCTGCCCAGATAACGGGGGATATCAGGAAGGACTTTCAAATGCTAGGGGCGAGGATGGAGAATATTGAAAACAAGCTGGATATGACGGTTTCAAGAACCGTTCAAAATTCTGATCATATCCAGGTCCTTCAGGATCAATTGGACTTAGCATTGTCTAAAATAGATGACCTCGAGAACAGGTCCAGGAGGGAAAATTTTTGTATTAGAGGCATTCCTGAGTCGGTCAAAACTCTGTTTCGGTCGTTCAGGACTTTCTCAAGCAATTGATACCGAATATACCTCCCCATAAATTAGAGATTGATAGAGCTCATAGGTCCTTGGGTCCTCTGAGGAAGGATGGCCTCATTAGGGAGATTGTCCCCCTGCTGACCATCCTGACACATTGAGAAATAAAATACAAGTGGGCCTTTCCTTTTGCCCTGAAGTTTGATTTCAAAGGCAAATCGCATTCTTTCCATAGCTTCCAGGAGGGTGAACGTCTTTTGCTGGATCTACACCTCATTTCACAAGAGGCAAGGATGGATTTTGCCAACTCCAATTCTGCTCCTGCTAAACGCCCGTCGCCTGTGAGCCTTCTCACCAGTATCTGGAGCAAACCCAAACCTAAGAGATCCAAGGACACCCAACTACCTTAATTCTTCACGGTTCTGAAGATCTTCATTGCCTCACCCTTTTTCCAGGGTCCACCAAGATGTTTTCTTTCCCTTTCTGTACTCCTTTTTTGCCTTGTCCCATAAGGGATCTTTTGTGTCATGTTTATATTACTTTTTCTTTTTGGACGATTTTTTTTTTTCCAGTATCTGGAACTCTATGTTAACATGCTGTATTGCTGTCTACATGTAGTGAGCTCTAGTTCCCCATTTCTCGATTTTTATTTAGCTCCCTTTTTTATTTAGGGGGCTTGTTGTCACTGTAGCTATGCTGTGCCTCCACCTATTCCATGGTCTGGGTTTTTCTCTTTCTATGGAATAGGTTGCTATTTCAGGGTGCGGTGTTGTTTTGTTTTTTTAAGAGCACCAGGTAAGAGCACCAGGTTTTTTTTCTTCCTGGGGCTCTTCCAGGACTATGAAAGTCCTGGGATTTCCTTTTATTTCCTCTTTTCTTGTATTCTTTCTTACCTTTTTTTCTTTTGCAGCCCTCCGCTGGTCTCCGATCAAGAGGTTCTTCCTCCAGAGATTTGCTTCCTTTTTCTGTGACTGAGTGTCCTGGCAAACTGCTTGTCCCCCAGAAGATAAGTAGCGATTCTTTGTTGATAGTTCTAGCTTCTTGGCTCCATGGCTCAGTACACTAATCATGCCACCCCCCTGAGAGTGGCTACCCACAATGCTCAAGGCTTAAACTCACCTAGTAAATGCAGAAAAGTCCTTGATTTCATGAATTCCCGTAAAATAGATGTTCGCTATAAACCCCCATTTATCCATGCCCAATTTCCTTTATTTTTTCTCTCCAACACCGAGGACAAATCTAAAGGGGTGGCTGTTCTCTTTTCCAAACGTTGTAGATTCTCTCTGAAGGCTGAATTTGGTGATGGGGAGGGCAGATTTATTTTAGTGAAGGGAACAATAGACGGTGTTCTATATTCATTTGTGTCCTATTATGCTCCTAATTCGGGTCAGTCTTAATTTTTCCAGAATCTCTTTCGGGTCCTCGATCCCCATATAGAGGGTACGGTTATCTTTGGTGGGGATACTAATCTTGCTTTTGACCGTAGTTTAGATAAATCTAGGCCCCTACGTGCTCAATCTATCCGCCCAGCCAGGATTAGTTCTAAGGTTGCTAAGATAATCTTTCAGCAGGGTCTTATAAATGAACCCCTCTAAGGTTGATTACTCTCATTTTTCCCATGCTCATCAATCCTATGCTAGGATTGACCATCTCTTGGTCCCTAGCGCGCTAATTCCCAGGGTACTTAAAGCATATATAACTGATACAGTTTGGTGAGACCATTCTATAGTGATTATGTCTGTTGATAAGCTGTCCGCGACCCTTAATAAGCCTTTTCATTGGAAGCTTAACGAGGCCATCCTTTTTGACCTCGCCGTTAGGTCTGAGGTTGAGTAAGCTATTTCTGAGTATTTCACTCTTAATGATACAGATGGCATCTCTACGGAGTCGGTGTGGGCGGCGCACAAGGTCACAATTAGAGGCGAATTATTCAAATCTCATCCCGGCTTAAAAAATCTAGACAACTGGAGGTGGAGAAACTTGAGGAATCCTTTCTCTCCCTTCAGAAAGACCCCACCCAGGTGCCTATTGCCCTATTAGATAAGGCCCGCTTGGATTTGAACCTTGCGTTAACTGCTTCTGCAGAAAAGAGTATTCGCTGGAGTGGGGCGAGGTATTATCATCAGAGGGGCAAGGTGGGTCCGCTTCTCGCCTCTAAACTTACTCCTAGATATAAGTCACGTGTCTTCCCTAAAATCAGGATAGGGGGTAGACATTTGTCTGCTAACCCTATTAGCATAATGAAGGAATTTCATGGTTTCTATGAGGATCTGTACAGCTCCCATGAAGGATCAAGCTCTCCAGTGCTGGGATCATTCCTAGATAATATTCATATCCCCAGTTTATCACCAGAACATAGAGACAGGCTTGAGGCTCCTTTCTCTACAGAGGAGGTACTGGAAGTGATCAAACATTTGAAGTCTAATTCCGCCCCGGGCCCGGACAGGTTCTTGGTGACCTATTACAAAACTTTATTTGACCAGATTTTTTAACCACGCTAGAGGTGCCCCCCTAGATGGACAATTGAATTCTGCGTTTATTACCATCATCCCTAAACCCGATAAGGATCCGTCTGAAGTGAGTAATTATAGACCAATTTCTCTGATCATTAATGATCTGAAGATCATGACCAAAGTGATGGCTAACCGTCTGGCTTCCTTCATAGGGTACTTATATTCATAGGGATCAAGTGGGATTTATCCCAAACCAACAAGGACCGGACCAAATTCGGAAGAGCTATCGATATTGTCTCTCTTTTACAATCTGGTTGGGATGTCGGTACTAAACAGGCGGGCATGTTATTGTCCCTCGACTTACAAAAGGCTTTTGATTCGGTTTTGTGGTCTTATTTGTTTTCCCTTTTGGATCTATTGGGTTTTGGCCCCGAGATTTATGGGTCTCCTTAGGTCCCTCTATTCTTCCCCGGTGGCTAGGATTCGTTTTCAGGGCCTTTATTCAGACCCCATTAAAATAGCTAGGGGTACCAGCCAAGGTTGTCCATTATCACCACAAATTTTTGCTATAGCAATAGAATCCTTGGCAATAGCCATCCATTCTAACCCTGATATTGCTGGGGTTAGGTGTGGCCCTAATATACACAAGTGTGGTCTATTTGCAGATGACCTCCTTTTATTTATCACCTCCCCCATCACGACTCTCCCTGTTGTGTGCAATTTTCTGGAGGACTTCTACAAGTTATCTGGCCTAAAAGTCAATTTCTCTAAATCACAGGCTCTAAACATATCGCTCCAACCTTCTCTAGTGGCTCAGCTGAAAGGATCATTCAGTTTCCAATGGTCTGATTCGTTGATTAGATACTTGGGCATAAATCTCACTCCTACCTTTGAAGCACTTTATGCGGCTAATTACCCTCCGTTATTTCAGAAACTGCAGGCAGATTTAAAGACCTGGTCTGGCTCTGAGCTCTCCTGGCTGGGGAGGATACATTTAATTAAGATGACCCTTCTCCCTAGGTTACTTTATCTTTTCCGGTCTCTGCCAATTTTAATTAGAAAGGATCAATTAAGTTCCCTCCAAAGTCAAATTATTAAGTTTATTTGGGGTAATAAAGGGTATAGGTTTTCTAAACATATATTGTTTCGTTTGAGGAAAGCAGATGGTCTAGGATTGCCGAACCTTTTCTGGTACTTTCAGGCTGCACGATATGCGCAACTCTCCACGATATATTTGAAGCGGGGTAGGCCTGACTGGGTGGAAATGGAGAAACAATCTGTTCCCTCGTTTACACTTGACTATCTGCCCTGGTGCCCCCCTAAATTGCGCCCTCCAATTTTATCACTGTCTCTCTCTCATACTTTGGCCTTCTGGGATAAACTCAAACAGCCTTCCTCTTTAGTTTCCTCTTGCAAACCCCTAGCTCCTTTGTTCCACAATCTGGATTTCTTTCCGGGGATGGAGATTAAGGCTTTTAATTGGTGGTTGAATAAGGGACTGTTCCGCATAGGTCACTTCTTCACATCGGCAGGTCCTATTTCTCTAGCTACATGTATCCAAAAACTAGATCTCCCTGATTCTGAACACTTTAGATTTTCTAAAATTTCTCATTTTCTGCACTCGATATGGAAAACTAAGCCCTGTCCGCCCCGATTTTCCCCATATGAGCTGTGGTGTGGTCAAGCTACGGAGCAGAGGGGCGGGATATCAATAATCTATTCGTCACTTGCCCATTCTTTCAAATTGTTTTTATTGAGTATAGTTCAAATACAGTGGTATAACAACGTTCAAGATAAATCCATCTATACACATTGTAAAATACAGTAACAATCATACAAACTTGCAGCGGTAAGCTGCGCATTGTGGCGGGTCCATAGTCAAGATGTGTACAGTGTTCAAACACTATTGCCTTAACAAGGTATGTCTACACTAACAAGAGAGGCAGACGGGGGGGGAGGGGGGATAAGAGAGGAGGGGAAAGAGCAAGTGGGGGGGACTAAGAGCAGTGCAGGAGGGCAAAAGCAAAGACGCAGGAATCTGAGAGCAGCAAGAGCATCCAATAAAATCAAGAGAAGTGTCAGTTACACCATTTGTGAGTATACCAGAGTTGCCACGGGTTCCAGAGGGCCATTGTGGTGGAGTGCATGTGTTTACCTCGAGCAAGGATGGTCTGATATGAGTAATAGGTTTGTACCAGATTTACTACATCAGATAATTTGGGGATATCCTTAGATTTCCAGTGTCTAGTAATTAAAAATCTAGTCGCCAGCAAGATGTCACTAGTCTTAGGGGTGGTGGAAGGTCATCTATGTTCAGATTAAGAATAGCCAGTTGAGGGGTCAGTGAGATAGGGAGACAAAGCACTTCCTGGAGTAGTGACTCTACTGCCTTCCACAATTCTTGTATACAGGGACAGGACCAGAGAATGTGAATTAGAGTACCTGTGTTTTTGCAATCCCTCCAGCAGTCAGGGCAGGCATGCAGCTGGAATTTAGCTACTCTAGACGGTGTCAGGTACCACCTCATCAGTCACTTGCCTTTTATGATACGAAGCTTAGTTATATGATTGCCTGGGAAACTGAGCTACAGAAAAGTTGGGAATTAGATGCTTGGCACACCGCCTTCTTTTGCTCTTATAAGGGTATCCTTAACGTTTCTTTATCTGAGGCCTGCCTTAAGGTTTTAACAAGATGGTATATGACACCGTCCAGACTCTCCAGGATCTTCCCTTCAGCGTCTCCCCTGTGTTTTAGGGGGCGTCAGCTGGAGGGAACCATGTTGTATGTCTGGTGGGATTGCCCTAGGATTAGAGATTTCTGGAATAACAATTTTCACATGATCTTTAAGGTTACGAGTGTCAGGGTTCCGAAGTCTCCTTCAGTCGCTCTTTTGAATTTTCGAATCCCCAAGGTTTCCAAATTTACCCAGAAGCTTTTTTTTTTTTTATATTTCTGGGGGTCGAACTCACCATCGCAAAGTCTTGGAAACTTCCCAAGGTCTCTCTTCGCGCTGCGAAACAAAAAATGTCTTGGATAATGTCACAAGAAAAATTAGTGAGTTTCCTTTTAGATACGTCTCAACAATTTGAGGAGACTTGGGAGCCCGGGGTCACTTATGTACGTGGTTGAATTCCATGGAGGAATATCTCGTGTTTTTTGTCATGGTTGATGGTCCGGCGTAGGTGCTCCTTTTCTGGTTCTACTTTCTTCTCTCTCTCTCTTTTCTACATGTACTTTGTTTTTCTTTTCTCTCCTTTCCCTAGCTGTTCCTCTTTCTTTTTTCTTTTTTTTTCTGAGGTTTATTTCAGGTTGTCTCTTCCTACTGTTTTGTTGGAGATTATACAAATCCAGAGTAGTCTTTATGTCTTTGATTATCGCTTTGGCTCTGCCCTCTGGTCGTCCACACAGTCTGATGCCTATAGGGGTGTGGATGACGGAGTGTTTTGAATATGTTTTTTTTTTTCTTTTCTTTTTTTGTTGTTTGTTTTTCTTTGTTTTTTTTTTCTTAGTTTTATTTTGTATAAAGGTCTATTTCTGTTAAGTATGTCTGTTGCTGAAACCAGCTCTGTTTACTGTTGTTAGCCTTATTACTTTATCTAGGCCTTTCTGGAATCTGGATTGTAATTTCTATGTTCTCTGAACTTTGGAAAACTTTGTTTTCCAAACTTTTTGTATCTTCTATATAAAATAAATTACTTTGAAAGAAAAGATAATAATGGCACGTACTGTATATGTATGTATATGTTCTATTGAGAATTGCCATCTGTCCCACCTGTTGAAATATTGTAATATCCAACGTATCGTGCTGGTCAGCTTTATGTTGACTTGCTAGGTTTTATACCTCAACCACTAAGAGGGCCACCTTACATTTTTCTCTGTCTGCCATAAAATGCAGTGCATGCTATACTCTCTCTTAGTGGTTAGTGATAAAGAGGGTGCTGTAAGGTGGTTAAATATAAGCATTTATGATTATTTATATATATATATATATATATATATATATATATATATATATATATATATATATATAGAAGCAAATCACAGATTCCACCTCAAGTGAATCAGGTGTAGTGCTACACAATTAGTGATATAAGATCTATAAAATGGATCAATAGACAAAAAATAATATAATAAATGTCCAATAATAAAAAAAACATATATATAAAGTCCCAATGGTAGAAGAAATCCCAAATTAAGTGATTTAATTTTAAAGTCCATTCACCAACAAAAAGTGGATTTTTGCTGTAATACAATCAATTAGCCAGGAAGTGCAAATGTGTTTCTTCACCCAAAAGTGCACAGAAGGGGAATGTGCTTACGAGATTCAATGGATCTTTTTGATTAGAAAAAGATCACAAGCGCTAAGCAGGAGCGTGCCTGCACACTTTGCCATTGACAGGAGATGTGGGTTAATGACTCAAAGCCTCCGTTTCAGAGATGGAACATGGAACAAAAGACCAAAACTTACATAGTGCAAACCATTTAATATAAAGATTAAAACATGACAAGAAAAACGGGGGCCAAATGGCCGCTTACATTAAAAAGTGCCCATCCCGGCACTGGGGCTGCAGCCTCGTAGGAATAACAATGTTTGTTCCTCCACTTCCGTGCTGGCCTGCGTTCCACCAGTCCGAAGCTCAAGCCAGATCACAGGATGGGACGTAAGGGGTGCACATGACCAGGCGGCGTAGCCAGCCTAAGAAACAAGATAGCAGCAACATTTCAAAGTAATTGAAGGCTCCAGAAACATGCTGTGATAACCAAACAGCAAACATTTCGGGCTCAAAGTTCAATCATTGTTAGGCCAACAATTATAAATGACAACATAATTAATATTAATGAATGCAATTTAAATACATGAGAACTAGTCACGTTATGTGACATAACATAGCAACCACCACCATCTTTCTACAATGTTTTGAATTAATTAACTAAAGTTATTCTATCTCTTTAGACTATATCATTTAATAATCATAATTTTCCTAAAACTGTTCCATTCACAAACATAAATATTGCAACAACGTGGAATTAACTTTTGTAGAAAATGGTCTTTTAACCATCGCAAGGCTTATCATCTCATGAATGGTTATTTATCCCTTTTTTTATGTTATTTGGGACTATTTTAACACAAACAAGTAATAATTAATCTATTTTTGATTATCTTATTCACTTGTTATATAGCTTACTGTTTTTGCACTATAATCTAACACAATACTTATTCATTAATATTTTTTTTATTATCTTATTCACTTGATATAATGTATATTGTGTTTGCACGATTATGTATTGATGAGTTTTGGGTTTTTGCACAATTTCTTCCTGTGTATATATTTATCTCACAGAGCCTTTTTTTTATTGCGACACCAAAAGGTTCCTTTTTCTGTCCTTTTCATAAAACACCTCAGTAAAAATCACAGTTATTGTTTGCCTAAAGCAAGTACTATTGTAAGGCGTGAGAACTTGTGCAAAAATATTTGTGAATTGATTTTTGCACCTGAAATAGAGCAAAAATCGATAAAATAACACGTGCACAATTCAGTTGATCTGTACAGTAATGCTTTAATAAATACAAAATAACATAAAGCATAGAAAATAACATATGTTTAAAGAATGCATTCTACCTGCGTGAATATATGTAATACACCAAATATATTTAGATTAGTACATAAATATAAATTATTTAGCATTTGCAAGAAGTTCATTTTTTTTTCCCGAAATGAATTGTAACAGAATTTTTCACTCTAAAGTTTGCAATGTATTTTTTAATGTAGAATACTTACTATGGCTGTTTTGTTTTAAATACAATCCAAAGGGATTGTTAGTAGGTAGCATAACTTAACCAAGAATGATTAGAAGTTTTATCCACCATAGTTTGATTTCATACTAAATATTTTATATCAGTTTTTTTTCCATTAGCTACAGGAATATGATCAAAGCATATGTGTGGATAGACTGCAGAAAGCAAGCCTCAGTAATGCAAAATATGTTTTAACTGTCCTAAAGATCCTGTCCATCTCTAATGAAATTTCAGACATAGGTATATACTGGTTAGTTTATTCAATTACTGTTTGTTATGTTTCACACATACTTTAGCAATAAGAAATCATTAAGAGAGAAATTGGGGTTGATTTGCTAAAGTTATATAGATTGTACAATTTGCAAATCCAGTAACACTCATTTTCCCCAGAGTGTAGTGAATGTGGTGAAGCTCTGCTGATTTCCTTCATTCAATCACATGCAAGGAAAAATGTTGTTCTTTAAAAAAACAAAAATCTTGCACCTGATTGGTTATTTTTTACAAAGTGTGGTTGCACCACATTCTCTAAGCCCTGGGGAAATTAGTGCAACTAAATTTGCAAAGTTCATAGTCTAATTGCCTGTAGAAATGTAACCTCACATAGTTCTCCTGTTGGATTCTTTATAATATAAAATAAATAAATACAGTAATTAAGCAGACAGGGAAAATTAGACATCCCTGTTAAGGTCATGGCATTATACTTATGCTATAAACTCAGGTGAAGAGTTTTTACTGTAAGATTCTCTAGGAATTGTAAGAAACCACTTTGTGACTCACTGGGCAAGATTTGCAAAAAGGAAAATGAAGCAATTAGGGATAAACCACTATGTCATGCTTGAATTGTGAGATAACATGAATGCCAGTTAAATGTGCCCATAGGAAACTGAATCCCTAAGTGCCCGTTCACACTGGGGCAACACAACTTCCAGCGTGACTTTACAAGGCAACTTGGAGACGACTTGAGCGTGACTTTATCGCTACTTGGAGTGACTTACAACGCGACTTCAAGTTGACTCCAGGACAGGCGACTTTGCCAGTGGCCAATTACATAATAATCTGCTCTATGGGAGGGAAGGGTTTACCTTAGAAAACTATTTTCACTTCCTGGAAAGCTGCTTAAGTTAAGACAGGGGATCTGACTTGAAGGTGACTTCCATTGAAATCAATGGGTACAAGTCGCCTAGAAGTCGCCTTGAAGTAGTACAAGAACCTTTTCTGAAGTCAGAACGACTTCAGTATTGTGCATTAAGACGGCTCTTATTCATTTCCATGTAATTTGTCATGTCGTGCGACTTAGGGCGACACAAGTCCTCCCCCCCTAGGTTGCGGTAGTGTGAACCGGATCTAAGCATACCTAGATAATCATTCACTGATTTTGCATGTGGTTTCTGAAATGTATGCTAAACATCCAAAGACTACAACTGCTACTACTAAAAACACCTCCAGTCTCTCGATCCAGGGAATAGAGAACATCAAGGTTCCCATCAGAGGAGGTAATAGGTTTAGAATATTATGTAAGCATGACGTTTTTTGGATTTTTTCTTTACATACCAGAATACCGCTAGGACTTAATTTTGAATGGGATGTATCCCATTACTCATATTTCATCACCTCATCTTATTTTACCTTATCCTATTTTATTTATTTCAATTTTGTTTTCTGTTTTTTTCCTTACTCTACACAATTACAGGTCAGTCCATATTGCAGTATCGCGGTCCAGCTTGATGTTAGAACTGAACCTAGGGTTCACTCACGGCTGTGAGCATATCGGTATCCAATTTTTTCTGTCACCTTTTACATGTTTATCACGCAAAAATTGTTTTTATGCTGGTGTGTGTAGCCTTATTTGATTTTCGGACCGGTGCCTACACCTGCCGAGATCGAGGTGCATCGCTTGATGATCTTGGCCAGGATCAGACATTCTGGATTTTATTGTGACAATCTGGCCAAGATAGATGCATCTTGTCCATGCAGGTGTGATACACAATATTGCATCCTCTATGGAGGGTCTGCTTACTTTGGGTCATGCAACCTGTCCCCAATATCTAAACTTACCCTTTCTCTTTTGGAGCTCTTATGATTATTTGCAAGGAAAGGTTTTCATTTTAAATCCGATCAGAGGCGTATTATTGGACACAGGGTGCAGATCCTAAACACATCTTTCTAGGTGTGCGTATTTTCCATAGCATTTTAGTGTTAGTTTTAGTATTATATGTGACATGTTTATGCTGTTTTTCAGACACTGTGCATTATGTGCTTTTAACCACCCAATATCTATATGGCGATTTTCATATCTTGTTACACATAGCCATTTAGTGAAATCGGTAACACAGTTTTTTTTTTTTTTTTTTAATGCATAAAATATTTTCTTGTTTCATAGGTTTTGGGTTTGATGTATGGGCTTTACAGGCTTGCATGGCTTACATCTAGCTACTCACATATATATATATATATTGAATATAGTGACCTAGGCCGATCCATCCACATGGTTGAGAGTTCTCACTGACACACAAGCAATGCTTCATGTGCACAGGTTTTGGCTGCATTTAATGGTCCCTTGGCTTTCGATCATATTTTATCCAATTCACTTCCCTGATATGGCGATATAAATATGCAGATCGTAGTCCAAGCCCAAAGCATGTTTTGTTATAGAGTTATAGATATATGAATATATATGACACATTTCTCCGTTTAAAAGCGGTGTCCCTATGTATATATATATATATATATATATATATATATATATATATATATATATATGTTTACATGCATATTCATTTATTTATCTACTTTTATATTTCTATATTTTTGGTCCAGTCACTGAAAGCACACCATATTGAATAGGCACCACATCCCAGACATTTAAAAAATGGAAAGAAAAGGAAAAAAGAAGAAAGTGGGATTTTCTAAACGGTGCTGTTAGCAAAAGATTATTGTTGTCAGCATGAGAAAGAAAGTATTGTACAAACCAGGAGGTACAAAAGTAAAAAATATTATTTATTAAATATACATCAATGCAGTAATTATTCACAGAAAACAAAAAAGTTCTATGAATACTATAAAAAAGACAAATGAACAATTTCAAGTGCACTTTGCACTTTTAGTTTGCACTTCTATTTGTGCAAGTGGATTTGCCTTTAATAAATAACCCCCATTGTTTTGCATTCCCTTTGAGCTCATCAGTTTAAAATAAACTATAAAAGAGACACCAATAATAATTTTTCTTACTCCAGCATGTGCAGCGATACTGAATATGTGTTATGCAATGCCATACATGCATGCTTGCCTTTGTATTTGTGTGTGTGCAGGAAGATAGGGATGCTCTTTTTGTTATTTTATTTATTTACTTTTTTACTATTTTGCATGCAAACAAAGTGCAGCTTCAGCCAAATTGTTTTACATTTTGTTTTGAATAGATCAATAAATGTTAGAGCTTATCTTGGGTTTATATCACTATCTGTGTTCCTATTACAATACCTTGGAAATGCAGTGCAGTTCATTTACAACAAACACTTTAGTATTTAATTTGTGTATTCATAGTTACCATCCATTAGGGAACTTTTATTTTATGGAGTTTTTTTTTGTAAATTTTTTCATCATTGTTTTTATTCTACAGTTGTAATTAAGGCAGGAACTAAAGCAGGGTCAGCTTCAGCTGAGCTATTGAGTAACAGTGACACCAAAGTATGCTTAAAGTTCCATATACAAATCTGTATATACACAACACATTTTTCAACTCTGCTGGTTTCTTCCCTTAGGAAAGGTTATTTCAATGATACTAGAACAAGTCAGGATTAAATATTGTTAGTCATCATTATCCAGCTAGATTATGATCCTACCATACTATTTTTTAATGCGTATTATTGCAAATAATGGCCCAGATTCATAAAGCAATTACGCCTGTCTAACTGGTGTTAGACAGGAGTAATTTCAAATTTCGCGCACCGTATCACTAGTTTGAATCCTCAAACCATGATACGGCGGCTTCGGGCTTCGATCCGAGAGGCTTACGTCTTCGTAAGCCTTCGGATCTACGCTGCGATATTTTTGCGGCCGCTGGGAGGAGTTTGCGTCGTTTTCATGCGTCGGGATATGCAAATTAGTTTTTACGGCGATCCACGAAGATACGAGCGGTCTTCGCAATCGCTTACGTCTGTTTTTTTTTTACGTACTGTTAGACCAGCTTTTTGCTGGTCTACCGGTGCGTAGCCCATGTTAAGTATGGCCGTCGTTCCCGCGTCAAATTGAATTTTTTTTTTTTTTTTGCGTAACTCGTTCGGGAATAGAAATGTCCGTAAACGACGCTACTCAAACAACGAATGACGTAACAAAGTGATTTCGCGCAATGCACGGCGGGAAATTTGCGAACGGAGCATGCGCAGTTCGATCGCTGCAGGAACGCGCCTATTTTAAATCCTTCACGCCCCCTACTCGTCTAGATGGATTGCGACGGGAGAAATACACTACGCCGCCGTATATGCATTCATGTGTAAATAAGGAATAGCTTTGTTTTCTTCAGTTGAAATTATTTAAATAACTTTTTTTAGTTTTGGATAGTAGGGGCTTAAGAGAACAACTGTTATGCCTCATACATACGATCGGAATTTCTGACAACAAATGATCGATGTGAGCTTTTGGTTGGATATTCCGACCGTGTATGTATGCTCCATCGGACATTTGCTGTCAGAATTTCCGACAAGAAATGTTTGAGAGCTGGTTCTCAATTTTTCCGACAACAAAAGTTATTTTTTGGAAATTCTGAATGCCTGTATGCAATTCCAACGCACACAAATCCTACACATGCTCAGAATCATTTTTCTCTGCTTGTCGCAGTGTTGTATGTCACTGCATTCTTGACATTCAGAATTTCAGACAAGATTTGTGTGACCGTGTGTGCAACACAAGTTTGAGCCAACATTCCATCAGAAAAAAAATCCACAATTTTGTTGTCGGAAATTGCGATTGTGTGTACATGGCATAAGGGTTTTTATTGCTATGCCCACTAGGGACATTCACCTTTACTAGTAAGTGGAGTACATGCTTTAAGAAAATCAGATGAATGATCATCTAATTTTTTTCGTTGCTTCAAAGCAAGTCAGAACCAAGGAAGGAAATAATGTACACAAATTCCATAATTGTTTTTTTCTCGTATGAAAATTGTGCGAAAACAGTAGACATTAATCGAAAATCGTTCATTCTGCTCCCATACAATCTTTTTTGAGGAGTTTGTTCCCACTAAGTTTTAGTTCAGAAGGTCAGAATTGGCTGTTGAAAGTTGTGTATACACAAATCGTACAATCGTTCCTTGGTTCAAAATGTTTACCCATCTTTCTTATAGTGTGTACGAGGCTTTAGTCCTCCAGAACAGTGAAAGGTAGGAAAAAAACAATATTTTCACTTGTCACTAGAAGATAAGGTGATGGTAAAACTTAAAATGGGGATGCCTATGACACTTGTTGCTTTCTAAAAGGGAATTACCCCCCACTTTGGAGAAATTTGGTTTGAGAGTGCATTACAAGAATAGCTAAACATTACTGTATGTGTTTCAACTATATACTGTATTTAGCTATCTAAGTCCATATTTTTTAAGCATTTAAATGGAGATCCATTTTTACTTTTATTTTTTTTACATAACTTGGTTCTACATTTCACTTCTAAAAATGGGAGAAGACATTTAAATCCTTTTTTACCTTATTTAGTGTGGTTAATTTACTAAAGGCAAAAACGCTGTACACTCTAGAAGATGTGATATACTTTACAAAGAATACCCAATCTCATGCAAGGAAAATAAACAGAACATCATTTTTGCTTGCATGCAGGGTTGGTGCAAGGATTTTTGATACCCTAGGTGAAACCTAATTTTGCCGCCTCCCCTTTGCTTCACCCCTGACCCCACCCCCTTTGCCCTGCCCATGTATGCCCCCACCTTTTTTAATGAAGTGCCCATTCATGCAGCCTCACCAGCGCCCATCAAATGCAGCCTCACCAGTGCCCATCAAATGCAGCCTACTAGCACCCAACAATGCAGCCTGACATTGCCCATCAATGAATGTCTGCTTGCTTCCATTCATTCGGGAGTTGGGACACAGACACAATTCTCCGCCACCGATGTGCCTCTGACACTATGTGCGAATGGATCAGCGGCTGCCTGATGATGCTGAGATTTAGTTGCTTGCTGTAGACAGAATAGAGTTGGAACATCAGTGGCCTGGGCACCCCTAGGCAGCAGTTGTCTAGTTTGCCTAGTAATAGCACTGGCCCTGCTTGCATGTGACTGGATGATGGAAGTCAGCATAGCTTATCCTCATTTACTAAGCTTTGGAGCAACTGCACTTGCAACGTGCACAATCTATTTGCCTTTAGTAAGTCAACCCCTGTGACTCAATCACTCTCCCACTGCAAAAAAGCTTTGCTACATTTAAAAATATATAATACTATGAGAACTGAACCTGAATTTGAGGTGAGAATAAATTAAAAACAAATTTCACTGATTCAGATTACCAAATCTTAGTATCAGTGTTATTTTTAGTAGTTCAAATTTCCAAAGGGTTCTGGAAGAATGGAGCAAAAGGATTATGTCCCTTATTTCCTAGCAGCCTGCCCATCTTTTGCTTAGCTACGATTGCCACCATGTCTTACACTTTTATCATGGCATCCCTGGTAGAATTTTTAAAGGAAATTACTGTCTCATCCTTACAGTGAGGGATCTTTCTAAGTCATTCTGCACAATTATGCATCTTATATCTTTATTGAACTTCAATAAGACTTCCAGTTAAGATTGTTTTATTTATTTTTTTAAGTTAAACTGAACCACAAATAATCAAACTTTTCTGAAGTTTCCTGATTTCTATTCACTACATCTACATTCCTCCACATCTGTCTTACTATACTGCTATTCACCCATCTTGAATTCTTATTTTAAAAATTGAAACATTGTGGTTCTGTAAAATGTATGTAATTGTCATGGCAACTATTTCTGATTGGGACTCTAAAAACAGAAGTTATTACTGCAAATGCAGGAACAGATTCACAGGACACAATCACTGTGTTTAACCACTTGAGGACCGCCTCCTGCACATATACACTTTGGCAGAATGGCGCGGCTGGGCATAAGCACGTACCTGTACGTCCTCTTTAAGTGCCCAGCCGTGGGTCGCGGGTGTGCACCTGCAACCCAGTCCGAAGCTCCGTGACTGCGGCCGCGGGACCCGCGGACCCGATCACCGCCGGAGTCCCGCGATTTCCCCCCCGTAGCTGAAGAATGAGAGAGCTGTGTGTAAACAGCTATATCTGTTCCCTGATATAGGGAAAGGCGATCAATGATGTCACACGTCCAGACCCGCCCCCCTAGTTAGAAACACATATGAGGTCACACTTAACCCCTTCAGCGCACCCTAGTGGTTAACTCCCAAACTGCAATTGTCATTTTTACAGTAAACAATGCATTTTTATAGCATTTGTTTGCTGTGAAAATGACAATGGTCCCAAAAATGTGTCAAAATTGTCCAATGTGTCTGCCATAATGTCGCAGTCACGAAAAAAAATGCTGATCGCCGCCATTAGTAGTAAAATTGCAAAAGTAAAACCTTGAGATGGGAGGGATGAGGGCCTCTTCCCCACAACCCTTGCCCAGTTGTTGTGGGGGTCTGTTGAGAGCATGTGGCCTGGTATGGTTCAGGAGGGAGGCACTCTCTCACCACCCTCTTTTCCTGTGGCCTGCAAGGTTGCGTGCTCGGATAAGGGTCTGGTATAGATTTTGGGGGGACCCCCATGCCATTTTTTTTTAAATAGGCTCGGGTTTCCCCCGTGCCAATTCATGGCCTGTATGCAAGTTCTGGTGCGAACTTAATCGGGGAGGTGTTCAGCACATCCCTATACTGCAGTAAACATGCACTAACACACTGAAAAATACTGTGTTAAATGAGCAGTAACGACTGCAATATACTGTCATAAACGTGCACCAATGCACTGAAATATATTTATATATATTTTTATATTGTGGGATGGGACTAAGAGCAATGAGCCATGTTTGGATAGAGTCATCATGCCAGTGTCCAATCATGGCTCTGACAGTTCTATGTACCTTCATTGGGCAAAGCTTTCATTGCTTCAGCCAATGTGGGCGTTCAATGCACTGTGCAGCAGCACAGTGCATTGTGGTCATTCTACAGGCTGAACAAAGGGTGTCATGATAATGTTAGTGCTCATGGAATAGGTGAACAGTATTGTTGAGCAGAATACGCCATATTCGATTTCGCGATATTTCACGAATATATAGAAGAATATTCGTGAAATATTCGCTAATATCGAATATTCGTGATATTTTATCAAAAAAACAATATTGCGAAATTTCGCTAATGCGAATGTCGAAATTTCGCTAATGCGAATGCGAAATTCTCGTCAACACGCGAAAACGGAGATCATTTCCTGGATTACTAAACTAATATGCACTAAACACTAACTCTACTTACACAAACTTATATGACTAAACTAAAGCTAATTTTTATTTTTTTATACACAAAACACAGAAGGGCAGAGAAAGTATTTGCGAATATTTGTAATACGAATATTCACATTGCGAATATTCGGCAACATAAAAGGATCGCCTCAGCTACTCGGTCCAGTGTCTCTAATCATACCAGCAATGCTTTTAGACGTCGATGGAGATCACTAGGATGTGATCTGTTTTAAAAATAAATTTGAAAAAATATTGAATATTTACCGCGATATTCGATTTATTCGCGAATACTCGAATATGCAATATTCGCTACGAATATTCGCAATGCGAATATTCGTGAGCAACACTAGTGAACAGCTAATGTTTGGCCAGAACTCATGCTCGGGCCAAACAGTTTGCCCAACACTAGTTATAAACCACATTTTGAACATGGCATTTTCTTGAACTGATGATGCTTACATTTTTGTAGTTTTCCAGTGGCAAATCAGTGAATTTTTCCATTAATCAAAATGCATAGCACTTAATTGTGCTGCAGTGTATGTATCCACATTCACTGAATATTTAATGCACTGCACATGAAGATTTTAGTCAGAAATATTTAACATTCACCCTCTACACTATTGAAAGTTTGTGGATGGAGTGCAAATGTGTGCTTGTGCCTAGATTTCAATGTTTGTTATAAATATACCACCAAGTTCACAAATGCTGAAAGCAAAAAACATGTAGAATATAATCATATTTTTTCCTATATGCTTTATACCTAGATCTTCTTGTGTTTTACAACTCGCTTTTTTATTATATCTGAAAAATGAGAAATATAAAAAAGAAAAATGCCTGTTGTTTTGCAGTGCAAACATTGATTTGAATACATTGGCTGTATTTGGGAATGAATGTGTTTGTTATTATGTGCATTATACTGTCTTGCTTTGAATAAATGACTACTTGCTCAATATACTTGAGATTTAGATTGTTTTATGTTGGCAAATATATTTGCTTCCTTCTCCTATTTTGGTCATTGAGAAAGCTGTAACCTGCTAGCTTTAATCACAAAAAATCTAAATTAAAATTGCCTTAAAAATATGCCATAACAATTGCCAACTGAATTATTTTACTATTAAATTTGCATGTTATTTTGAAAAATATAACAGTTACATGGCAAAATGTTCTCTTTTTGTTATTTTTTGGATTACCTTTTATGACATTTGTGCTATAACAAATATGTCCTATGTTTGTTCTATTTTAGAAAAGAGTACTGCAAAACCAATTAATCAGAATAAAATAAAATGTTTGTGTGTCATTTTTTTCTTACCAATATATTTTTCCTTTGGAATGCTTATAACTATTGTTAAATAAAGAACAAATGTGGGAGTAGACTTCTGACTATAGCCACTTTTGTTTGAAAAGGTAGGTAAAGCCTACATAGTAAATGAATGATATGAATGTGGCTTCTGTACTGTAAATCAGAAAATAAAAAAAAATGTTCTTGAAAAAGATATGATTTTGTTTTCTAGTGTTGAAAGTTTTTATGGCAAGTCTTTTTCCTTTTTATAACATCATATAGTTTGTCATATGCTACACCCCTCCTGACGGTAAGACTTGTATAGCACAATCAGGTATGCCATTCATATTTATGTTTTGTGTTGTCATTCTATTATCTTTACACATACATGCATTTTAAAATCTTAAATTCTTATAGTTACAGTATATGATGTTATTATTGTAGATTTCTGGAGGCATTTAAAGCTAAACTCTAGCCAACCTTGTATTTTATTTTTGTCTACATTGGGAAAGGGTAAGAACCTCTTCCAGGTTTCCAATGAAGTCTGTGTCCCTCTTTAGGGTTTTTGTCACTTTAAATGTTATCTGCATCCCTGCTAACTGCTAAAAATATATCCGTCTGAACAGGAAATTAGGGAAAATCTCCCTAATGCTAGAAATATTAATAGTAAAAGTAATTTTTTTTCATTTTTTTGAGTGAAGATTCTCAAATCCTTTAACAAATCAGCCCCAGTGTCATGCAGATAGGTTAATTTGCTTCTGTCTAAATGGATCCTTATGTGTGTATTAGTGAATGTAAGTTAGGGACCTTAGATTGTAAACTGCTTAAGTGCAAGGACTGATGTAATGTACAGTATATATGTAAGCCCTGTGTAAATTGATGATGCTATAGAAGTACCTGCAATAAACAAATGCTGTATTTATCGGCGTATACCGCACACTTTTTTGCCCTTAAAATCAGGGCAAAATTGTGGGTGCGCGATATACGCCGATACTTGATTCCCGTGCTGTGTTTGAACTTTGCCACCGACATATACCGAGCGCAGTACACTCGGGTACAGTTGGCCAGGCTCGGCTCCCCTCGCGGTTATGCAAGAGGAGCTGAGAGGAGCCTAGCGTGGCCGAGCGAGCCCGAGTGTACTGCGCTCGGTATATGTCGGCGGCGGCGGCGTTCAAACACAGTGCTGGAAGCGGGGATCGGCTCAGAGACAGCGCGGGAGCAGCAGGGAGGACACCACGAAGGCCGCAGACGGACGCTGGACCGGACAAGGCCGCCGATGGACGCCGGGCAAGACACCAAAACTCTAAGGCCGCATACACATGACCGAGGAACTTGACGGGCGAAACACATTGTTTTCCTCGTCGAGTACCTTGTTAGGCTTGTCGAGGAACTCAACAAAATTGCTTTGCGTACACACGTTAAAGACCAAATCTCCTCGTTCTCAAACGCGGTGACTTCAACACATACAATAACAGGGGAAGTTTGATTCCATTGGCAAAACCCTTGGGGCTGCTTTTGCTAATCTCATGTTACTAAAAAGTTTGGTAAGAGACATTTTCACTTTTCAGTATGTTACAGCGTGACAAATGTGCTATTTCCATTACAAACGCTACTTTTACAGAAGGTGCGTGGGTTTCTTAGCATACACACGTTCAAGTTTCTCGTCGGAAACCAGCCCGACGAGAAACTCGACAAGCCAAATTTGACTCCCGTCGAGAAAATAGACAACCTGCTCTCTTTTTGGCTCGACAAGTTTCTCGACGGTGTTCTCGGCAGAATACGTCTCTCATCAAGTTTCTTGATGGATTCTGCCGAGAAAACCGGTCGTGTGTATGGGGCCTCAGTAATAAAAACATTTTTTTCAGGAATTTCACATCCAGAGTAGGGGTGCGCGCTATACGCGGGTGCGCGCAATAGGCCAAAAATACGGTAAGTAAATAAATGTCTCAAAGTAGCTGCTTCAAAATCAAAATCTAGAGGGTAGACAGTAAAGTTCTAATAGCATGTGAGGCATGTCAAAATAACATGTACAGATTGAAAAGCAGTGTCAGTGAGCAGAAGTCTGGAGAATTAGTAAGGTTAAGGTACCCAAAAAAAAAAAAAAAAAAACATACTATATATAAAGTCAAAACAAAAGACAAGGCTTGAAACCCTCACTTACTGTATCTATGTCCAAAACTGGGGGAGAGATGTGGCCATGGTGAGAGAGGTTCTGCTATTCCTATACTCCAGGGGCCCATGCGTGCAGCCTCACAGTTACACTTGAACAGAAGGGGCAGCAGGGATGGCATTTACTAGAACACATTGGCCTTTATTTTCCTCCAACAGGAGCTGAAAGACAACTTCTCCTCCTCTCCTTCCCATTAGCATTGTGTGGAAGGGAATATTGGTGAAAGGGAATGGTAAATATGTAATTTTCTGGCCCTTTCTTCTGAATAAACACAGTGAGTGATTAGCAACAATCATTCCTGTGTCCATTCATGAATTCATCGTAGTAAACTGTCTCCCAGAGGCCATCTGGAAAGGGGAATAAGTAAGAGCATCTATAATGAGTAATTAGGAAATTCTCATTAGGTAATAAAGGGGCCATAGTAATGAGCCTGGGGAAAAGGGGTGGAGAAAGTGTATCACCCCCAATAAGGTTCTAAACCCAATGAGCAAAAGAGGAAAGTATTCAAAAAAGATGAAGATACAAAAACAGTATAAACACATGCTTATGCAGCAGATCTACTGAATTTGTATCTTTAGTTTACTTTACTTGTGATTTTTTCTGTTGACTGCATTTAAACTATTCTGTCACTGCTCAGCATTTGCAGGCTCCCTGGATTTTCTCCCATGCTGCAGGAGCCTTTTCTTATGGCTTGGTTTTGACTGATGGGTGTGCCTACGTCATCCTTCTCCTTTACGGCTGGTGGGGGCTTACATCTCTTCACCCTGCACACATCCCTTTCTCTCTGGAATGTTACAGCCACACTGTGCATGTCGGTGACCTTCCTGACACATGACCTCATTGCACCCTGAGGGGCGGGATGGTGCTGCACACCAGGAAGGCCAGGGGACTGACCTGTGGATGTTTGTGGCTGCCACCACATTGGTAACCTGGCCCCTGGGCATCCTTATGCAGGTGTGTCAGGGCCTCCCAATTGGCCTAAGTGGGTGGCGCCCACCATTATTTATAGGCAGTGGGATATGGCAGATTCCCATGTGGCTGACTGCACATCTAACAATCAGCATATAGCACCTTTCACTGGTAAGCATATGCCTTTGGTTTTGACATCCATATACCGTATTTATCGGCGTATAACACGCACCCTAACTTTAAGGCCCTGTACACACGATCAGACATGTCTGATGAGACTTGTCTGATGAACCGTTTTCATCAGACAACTCTGAACTTGTCTGATGGTCTGATGTGCATACACACCATCGGACCAAAATCCAATTAGACCAGAACGCGGTGGCGAAGAACATCAAGACGTGATGAAAAAATGAAGTTCAATGCTTCCAAGCATGCGTCAACTTGATTCTGAGCATGCACAGGTTTTTGGTCCGATGCTTTTGTGTACTAACCATCGAACCTGTCCGACGGACAGGTTCCATCTGACAGGTTTTAAAGCATGTTTTAAAACTTTGGTCTGACGGACAACGGTCTGATGGGCAGTACACACCATCAAACTGGTCCGATGAAACTGGTCTGCAGACCAGTTTCATCAGACATGTCTGATCGTGTGTACAGGGCCTTAGAGGGGAGTTTCAGGAAAAAAACTTTCCACGGCCCCCTGCGTATAACACACAAGCACAGTTTACCCTCTATTTTCAGGGTAAAAAAGTGAGTGTTATACGCCAATAAATACAGTACTTTCATTTCTATATCCACCGCTCCCTATGTAGTTCCATCTTGGCATTTTTATTTGTCTACTCCCCTCTTTTGCTCACTGTGGGTTTGGACCCTTATCGGGAGACAATACACTTTCAACCCCCTTCCCTAGGTCCATTAAGAAGGACCTTTTATTACCCAATAGGAAATCCCTTAATACGGTCATACATCGAGTGCATCCAAGATCTTTGTGGAATCGATCTTGGATGCACTCGATGTATGACCGTCGGCCATAAAACTACATGTGCTTTGTTATATACTATCGCTACAAAGTCCTTACCAAACTGCTCTGAAGAAGCCTCACGGCGAAACGTGCGTCGGCGACTTTAAGGACCTTTTTGTGCACAGTGGTTAATCCATATACTTGTACCTTTTTTTTCTTTTTGTAACTGTATTGTAATTTATGTTTTATTTTTTACCTGATTATATTAAAATTTTGAATTTTTAAACAATTACTTCCTTGGCCTCAAAGTCCGACCATCAATACCTTTTCATAGTTATTGGTTTTCCCTCCTTTCTTCTACCCATAACCTGCTAGTGTTTCCTAAATTATTAGCGTATTTTTTTCTTTGGATTGTACAATGATAGTCGGCACAATGGAAGGAGTGGACAAATGGGCGTACATGTACGTCCCCTTTAAATCGCGGCATTGTGGGTGCATGCGCGCCTGCCACATGCTCCATGAGCGTGCCCGCGGGTCCTGCTGACTTAATGTCCACTGGGGGCAATTGTGTCACGAAGCTGCAGAACGGGTAGATGCCTATGTAAACAAAGCAGTTCCCTGTTCTGCCTAGAAACATGACAGGGATCTACTGCTCCCTATCATTGGGAGCAGTGATCTCTGTCATGTTGTACTGGGACCACCCCCCTACAGTTAGAATCACTCCCTAGGACACACTTAATCCCTTGATTGCCCCCTAGTGTTTAACCCCTCCCTGCCAGTGACATTTACACAGTAATCAATGCATTTTTATAGCTCTAATCGCTGCATAAATGACAATAGTCCCAAAATAGTGTCAACAGTGTCAGATGTGTCCATCGCAGATCGCTGCCATTACTAATAAAAAAATAAAAATAAAAATGCCATAAATCTGTGCCCTATTTTGTAGACGCTATAACTTTTGCGCAAACCAATAAATATACACGTTTTGCATTTTTATATATATATATATATATATATATATACATTTCTTGGGTTATTTATTATAGCAAAACATAAAAAATATAGCTTTTTTTCAAATTGTTGCTTTGTTTTTGTTTATAGCACAAAAAATAAAAAATGCAGAGGGGATCAAATACCCCAAAAGAAAGCTCTATTTATAGGAAAAAGGATGTCAATTTTGTTTGGATGCAATGTTGCACGACCGTGCAATTGACAGTTAACCACCTAAGGACCGCCTCCTGCACAAATACGTCGGCAGAATGGCATGGCTGGGCACAAGCACAGGTACGTCCTCTTTAAGTGTCCAGCCATGGGTCACGGGCGCGTGCCCGTGGCGCATGCCTGCGACCCAGTCCGAAGCTCCGTGACAGCGGCCTGGGGACCCGTTCTTCACTGTGGCGCCGTCACCGATTGCATGTTCCCTAATATAGGGAAACACAATCAATGACGTCACACCTACAGCCACACCCCCTACAGTTAGAAACACAGATGAGGTCACACTTAACCCCGTCAGCGCCCCCTTGTGGTTAACTCCCAAACTGCAATTGTAATGCAAGTAAACAATGCATTTTTAATGCATTTTTTGCTGTGAAAATGACAATGGTTGCAAAAATGTGTCAACATTGTCCGACGTGTCCGCCATAACGTCGCAGTCACGAAAAAAATCACTGATCGCCGCCATTAGTAGTAAAAAATAATTAATTAATAAAAATGCAATAAAACTCTCCCCTATTTTGTAAAAGCTATAAATGTTGTGCAAACCATCGATAAACGCGTATTGCGATTTTTTTTACCAAAAATAGATAGAAAAATTCGTATCAACCTAAACTGAGGAAAACACATTTTATACGTTTTTGGGGGATATTTATTATAGCAAAAAGTAAAAAATATTGAATTTTTTAAAAAATTGTCGCTCTATTTTTGTTTATAGCGCAAAAAATAAAAACCACAGAGGTGATCAAATACCACCAAAAGAAAGCTCTATTTGTGGGAAAAAAATTGTTTCGGAGCCACATTGCACGACCGCACAATTGTCAGGTAAAACGACACAGTGCCGAATCGCAAAAACTGCCCAGGTCCTTTACCTGCCTAAAGGTCCGGGTCTTAGTGGTTAAAGCGACGCAGTGCCGTATCGCAAAAAGTGCTCTGGACAGGAAGGGGGTAAGTTCTTCAGGCACTGAAATGGTTAACAAACATTGGCATTTGTCTTTTACATATTTGTACCTCTAATTTATGCCTTTAAAGTCACATTGGGGATCCTTTCTATTTTCTACATTTGTATTTATAGATGTTGGCAGAATATTACATGTAAACATATCACCTTGCTCCACCCCTTTGATCCTGGCAAATTATAAGGGGTGCCGACACAATGACAAAAAAAACAGTCCAGTGGGGGCGAGTCTTTATTTTATGTTGTAGTAAAAGATATATTTGAGCTTCTCCTAAAACAAATGATATATACACTGAGGGTGCTGCTTAACCACTTTAGCCCCGGACCATATTGCTGTCCAAAGACCAGAGCACTTTTTGTGATTCGGCACTGCGTCGCTTTAACTGACAATTGCGCAGTCGTGCGACGTGGCTCTCAAACAAAATTGGCGTCCTTTTTTTCCCACAAATAGAGCTTTCTTTTGGTGGTATTTGATCATCTCTGCGGTTTTTATTTTTTGCGCTATAAACAAAAATAGAGCAACTATTTTGAAAAAAATGCAATATTTTTTACCTTTTGCTATAATAAATATCCCCAAAAAAGATATAAAAAAACTTTTTTTTTCCTCAGTTTAGGCCGATGCGTATTCTTCTACATATGTTTCGTATAAAAAAAATCGCAATTAGCGTTTATTGATTGGTTTGCGCAAAATTTATAGCGTTTACAAAAAAGGGGGTAGTTTTATGGCATTTTTATTAATATTTTTTTTTTTACTAGTAATGGCGGCGATCAGCGTTTTTTTTCGGTACTGCGATATTATGGCGGACACATTGGACACTTTTGACACATTTTTGGGACCATTGCCATTTTTATAGCGATCAATGCTATAAAAATGCATTGGATTACTATAAAAATGCCATTAGCAGTGAAAGGGTTAACACTAGGGGGCGGGGAAGGGGTTAAGTGTGTTCCTATTTGTGTTCTAACTGTATGGGGGGGTGGACTCACTAGGGGAAATCACTGATCTTCCGTTCATACATTGTATGAACGGAGGATCAGCGTTTCCCCCGCTGACAGGAACGAGAGGAATGTGTTTACACACATACCTCCCGTTCCCCGCTCTGTAACGAACGAGCGCACGTGCCCGGCGGCGATCGCGCGGGACTCGGGGACGAGCGGGGGGCGCGCGAGCGGGGCGCCGGCGGCGCGCACGCGCCCCCTAGTGGCCGCGAATGTCCCGACGTAGAGCTACGGGCTCTCGCCCAGGAGAGCCGACCTGCCGCCGTAGAACGACGGCGGCTGGTCGGCTAGTGGTTAAGATAGCCAAACATACTTTAGCTAAGATAATATAGGAAAGATATAAGAGCGCTACCCAAAAGAAACAATTATATCAAATTGTGAGTACATAAAGATATAGGGACTCGCGATCGGTGGTTACAGGGAAACACAGAGATCCATGTCCTGTCAGGGGAGAGAGGAGACCGATCTGTGTCCCTTGTACATAGGGACATAGATCGGTCACCTCCCCCAGTCACCCCCCTCCCCCCACAGTTAGAACACAATTCAGGGTACACATTTAACCCCTTCCTCACCCCCTAGTGTTAAACCCTTCAATGCCAGTCACATTTATACAGTAATTAGTGCATATTTATAGCACTGATCGCAGTATAAATGTGAATGGCGCCAAAAATGGGTCAAAAGTGTCCGATGTGCCCACCATAACATCGCAGTCCCAATAAAAATCGCAGATCGCCGCCATTACTAGTAAAAAAAATTAATAATAAAAATGAATAATAATTCTGCCCCCTATTCTGTAAGCGCTATAACTTTTGCGCAAACCAGTCGCTTATTGCAATTTTTTTTTTTTTTTTTTTACCAAAAATATGTAGAAGAATACGTATCGGCCTAAACTGAGAAAAAAAAATCTTTTTTAAATGGGCTATTTATTATAGCAACAAAAAAAATCGCTGATCGCCGCCATTGATAGTAGATTTTTTTTTTTTAAATGCAATAAAACTATCCCCTATTTTGTAAACGCTATACATTTTGCGCAAACCAACCGATAAGCGCTTATTATTGCGTTTTTTTTTTTTACCAAAAATAGGTAGAAGAATACGTATCGGCCTAAACTGTTTTTAGGGGATATTTATTATAGCAAAAAGTAAAAAATATTGCATTTTTTTTTCAAAATTGTCGCTCTATTTTTGTTTATAGCGTAAATTAAAATAAAAACCGCAGAGGTGATCAAATACCACCAAAGGAAAGCTCTATTTGTGGGGAAAAAAGGACGCCAATTTTGTTTGGGAGCCACGTCGCATGACCGCGCAATTGTCAGTTAAAGCGACGTGCCCAGTAAGCAAGTGGTTAAAAATAAATGTATTAAAAATATGTAGCACTCACATTCAAGAAAGCTTTGAAAATCACATAGGTAAACTATCACATAGGTGATATACAGCCATGGATCTTGCCAAGAAGCTGAACGTGGTGACGCGGTGAACCTTTTATTTAAGCCAGCAAGATTTCAAGCCTCACTTCTGTGAAAGATTAGGAGGGGCATCCCTAGTGAGGAAGAAGAGTGCACAGAAGCAGACCTTAATAAGGACCAGCTTCTTGGCTTACTACTTCATTCCCATTGGCACCCCTCCTAATCCACTATGGAAGTGAGACCTCATTCAAACCTCACCTATGCATTCATTGTGTAGGCCTTCAATGTCCTTACTTCTTCCTCAATGTAACGCCACACAGTAATGCAAGGCTTTCTCCCTGGTGTGGAGAAAGCCTCTTGAGGGGGCGAGCAGGAGTGGCAGGATGCCCACTAACACACAGCTCTTTTCTATATCTGCAAAGTAGAGAGCGGCCTGACACTCCTGCTCGCCCCCTCAAGAGGCTTTTTCCACACCATGGAGAAAGTCTCACATTACTGTGTGGAGTTACACACAGAAGGACAGGAAGTTTTTTTTTTTTTTTACCTTTACAACCCCTTTAACTGTAAGTGAATTATCGCTGATGAATTCAATGTCCATCACTTCCAGGCACCAAATATTTTTATTATAGGTCTGAAAATAATGGTGGGGTACACTATGCTTTTTGCATTCCTTCTGAATGAACATAAGATGTTCCTGATGCATTTGCATTACATGTGTTGTTAAGAAGGAGTACCTTTCATTAACTGTAAAGGAATCATCGCTGATGCATTCAATGGCCATCACTTCCAGGCACCCACTATTTTGGGTTTAAAGTACAGGACAGGGTACACTATGCTTTTAGCATCCCTCCTGAATGAACCCAAGGAGTTCCCCAAATCATTTGCGTAATGTGTGTTTAGTACGGCCCACATATAATAGCACAGACATTGTAAATCACAAACTCTGTGGAGCAGATAATTAACTGTTTTATCTGGAATACATTTCCCTTACTATCTATTATTTAAGACCATCCATGACAGATACATTGACATGTGATGCATCTCCAGATCTGTTTTTCTTTTGGGATATTACCTTACTAGGAGTCACTATGTTTTTGAGGGTCTGTGCTTGCTCAAAGGTTATTTGGGGAGCTGGAGGCAAAAAAAGGGCCAATTTGTATTGCATACAATTTATACTGCAGTATACTCAAATGTGTATGGAGAAGTTTAGAAATGAAATAATAGATAATAAATAAAAAGTAAAAGAGACAAAAAAAAAGTAAATTTGAACTGGGTGACCTAGAACTTGGATTTGTGGGGTTGCACAAGCTTTCCGCATAACTTCTTCTTTGATATTATAGTAATGCAGTTTGACCACAATATCTCGGGATAGACCATCAGAACGAGGGGGTCCTAGAGCTCTATGAGCCCAATCAAGCTCCATTTTGTGAGCTCTAATGCCACAAATGAGGGATTTCATGTGGAAGTGCACTGCTTCTGGTATATCTGTAATGGTGTCAGGCAGACCTCTGATCCTGAAATTAGGCCTTCTGGACCTATTTTCAAGGTCATCAATTTTGGCCATGGCAGTGCCTAATTGGTCATGTAAATCTTGGATACGATTGATATTTTGATTGACCCTGTTGATTGTGGAATCCACTTGTTCTCAATGGTTTCAATGCAAGAGCCCAGCATCTGGAGATCCATTTTAATGTCGGTAGTGATGCTGGCTGCAGTATGTGCTAATCCCCTATTCAACATTTTAGCAAATCTGGCAAACATGAGGGAGATGTCCTGGTGCTAGGGGGTGTAAGGCTCATTGGCCTGGTATGTCACAGACTGCCCAGGGGATGCTGCAGCTGAGGGGGACATCAGCATCTCGTCCAGAGTTTGATTTAACAGGGACACTGTGGTGGCTGGAGATAAGGGTCCCTCAGTGGAAGTGGTGGTTGGTGCTCTGCCACATACAGTACAGACCAAAAGTTTGGACACACCTTCTCATTAAAATAGTTTTCTTTATTTTCATGACTATGAAAATTGTAGATTCACACTGAAGGCATCAAAACTATACATTAACACATGTGGAATTATATACATAACAAAAAAGTGTGAAACAACTGAACATATGTCATATTCTAGGTTCTTCAAAGTAGCCACCTTTTGCTTTGATTACTGCTTTGCACACTCTTGGCATTCTCTTGATGAGCTTCAAGAGGTAGTCCCCTGAAATGGTCTTCCAACAGTCTTGAAGGAGTTCCCAGAGATGCTTAGCACTTGTTGGCCCTTTTGCCTTCACTTTGCGGTCCAGCTCACCCCAAACCATCACAATTGGGTTCAGGTCCGGTGACTGTGGAGGACAGGTCACCTGGCACAGCACCCCATCACTCTCCTTCTTGGTCAAATAGCCCTTACACAGCCTGGAGGTGTGTTTGGGGTCATTGTCCTGTTGAAAAATAAATGATGGTCCAACTAAACACAAACCGGTTGGAATAATATGCCGCTGCAAGATGCTGTGGTAGCCATGCTGGTTCAGTATGCCTTCAATTTTGAATAAATCCCCAACAGTGTCACCAGAAAAGCACCCCCACACCATCACACCTCCTCCTCCATGCTTCACGGTGGGAACCAGGCATGTAGAGTCCATCCGTTCACCTTTTCTGCGTCGGTGGTTGGAACCAAAGATCTCAAGTTTGGACTCATGAGACCAAAGCACAGATTTCCACTGGTCTAATGTCCATTCCTTGTGTTCCTTGCCCAAACAAGTCTATTCTGCTTGTTGCCTTTCTTTAGCAGTAGTTTCCTAGCAGATATTCTACCATGAAGGCCTGATTCACACAGTCTCCTGTTGTTCTAGAGATGTGTCTGCTGCAAAAGGTGGCTACTTTGAAGAACCTAGAATATGACATATATTTTCAGTTGTTTCACACTTTTATGTATATAATTCCACATGTGTTAATTCATAATTTTGATGCCTTCAGTGTGACTCTACAATTTTCATATTCATGAAAATAAAGAAAACTCTTTGAATGAGAAGTTGTGTCCAAACTTTTGGTCTGTACTGTACCTCCTCCTGAAGAGCATCCCATCATAAAGAGGATGGAGAGGCCCCTGACATGACTGCCTCATGTAGTGGCCATTCCGCCACCATCTTGGAAGCTGCTGAGGCGGCTATAGTCTGCAACTTTACACTGTCCCCACTGACATGAGAGTGTGCCCAGAGGCTTCCCTTGTGTTATTGTGCCATTTAAACCGCTCCTGGGTTATGTTGCTCCGTGCAGGGAGCATCAAGCAAGCAGAGTGGGACGGAGCACTCAGATCAAGCGGCCATCTCGGTCGGCTCTGCGCATGTGCCTTCTTTTTTGTTTTTATGTTTTATTTTCCCTTAGTTTAGTATATTATGGTTGCCTTTCGTCCCTTGACCTGATAAAGCACACGGCAGCCAGGTCAAACATGTTATCCTTTAATACATTCATGATTTTTATGTTTAACATGATTTAATAAATTACTTTGTATCACTGGAACTCCAATGGATGTATCACTCAGGGCTGTTAATTTGGTACTTTTGTTTTATTATGCTCATTGTGCCGAGTGGCTCTTACAGCAGCTGGGACCATCGGGTGTCTCTCCTCTCTTTTATATATTTGTGATATAAGGATATTTAGCACTTTAAATATATATATATATATATATATATATATATATATATATATATATATATATATATATATATACTAAAAACACCTCCAGTCAGCAACTGGAGATAACTTATAAAAATTGGAATGATTATTTTACTGGCCTAAGACAGACTTCTAGCTTGACTGTTTAAAGTTGTGTGATACATACTATATCACTGTAGCAATTGTATTTTTGTCACATTTTGTAATCATTATTTTTTTATCACTATATAATTTTTGCAAACTAAAATAACTGAGGTGATATAAATACTAGATATGCCATGAACCAATATTTGTAATACCAATCTATAAAGAAAACCTGCAATGTTAAGCCAGTTCAAGCACAATTACCTTATATGTAGCTAATCAAATGTTCTTTAGGTTAGTGGTGGTTGCTTTTGCACCATGTACTATGTAATGCTATGCAGCAGCATTTATGTGAATTCCCTTATTTGCAACAGATTGTTATTCCCCGAGGTCTCGACATGCTCTGTAATAAATTATAAGAAACACGCATAATAAGAACAGCACCACACAAGTTGATTCTTGCAAGTTCTAAATCGTTTGGCTGTAATGAGCGCAGGCTGTCAGATTCAAGATACCTTTTTTTGCTTTGTTTTATATTCTGCGCAATATCCTACGTTAAAGTTATCAAGGGACATGTTTTTGCTACAGTTTAATGCAGTCATGTACTCAGTCTCAAACTTTCTTTAAGACCTACAAAAAAAGATAGAAAAGTAAAAATGTTGTTTACCACTTTGTAGTGTGGAAGCTTTACATTTTCCTTGTAGTTAGTTTATGTTTGTTTGTAAGAAATATACCAGTATACACAATGTTTACATTAAACAGGTTAGCATGGTAAATCAAAAGCCTTTTTTATACACTGTTAATGTAAAAGCTTGTAAAATAATTTTTCACATCAAGCTAAATGTTGGAACATTTTTATGTAGCAATAAGTTCCTAATGTTTCTGATGCTCTTTAACCACTTAAGTCCCGGGCCTGTTTTTCAGATTCGGTGTTTACGAGACTAAAACATTTTTTTCTTTATCGTACATCACGGGACACAGAGCGCATAGCCATTACATATGGGTTATACGGGTACCTTCAGGTGTGGACACTGGTGTAATCAACTTCACAGGAAGTTCCTCCCTATATAACCCCCTCCCACTGAGAGTGCTTCAGTTTTTTCGCCAGTGTCTTAGGTGTTGGTCACGTCTAGCTGTCCCTCGGAGGTCTCGGGACCCAGGATAGCTAGCCGGATCCGTCCGAAGTGCTTCAAAGCCAAGGTGTACGGTACCCGGGCCCTGCTGGAGTGGGGTTTTGCCTATAATGCCTCTCCTTGGAGGGCTGGATTCTGGGCTCCAGTGCCTTAGTCTCTTCCAAGAACTAAACGCTACTGATGCCAGGATGCTATATAGGTCCAGGGGTGTGGGTTCCTTAAACACAGGACCCCGGTCCCTGAAGGTCCGAGACAATACCCACGGAGATGGGGGAAGATTGGGCCTCTTGCAGTTTGCAATACCCTGCGGCGTGGAGCAGGTAAGAGGGAACCTGCGGGACTTGGTTCGACAGTAGGTATCCCCCTGGGGGTTCTGGGTTGGCTAATAGTATGCTTGTGCATCAGCCACTATCTCCACTATGTCTGTGTGGGCAGGATGGGATACTAATGTTTACCCAGATAACATGTAGATATATGTATACTTGTGTAAGATATATATTTGCTACTCACCCCAGGTCTGCTTGTTAGCATTGATACTGCAACCCCACATGTTTTTAAAAGAGGAAAGTGCTGGTAAAACTCCTGTTTCTTAGGAAGCCCATGGGGACAGCTTCCTCTCTGTGTGTGCACTACAATAAGATTAGTGCTTACCTGGTGTCTGTTGGTGCTGCCTGGCGCTGGTCCATGTGTTTCCTCTGCTCTGCTTCCTCCATGTGGTTTTCAGCGTGGGGGGGGGTGCGCGCGCGTGCGCGCGTACGCGCACGTGCACGCCGCCTTTTATAGCGTCGGCGTGCGTTGGGGGGGCGGGCCATCAGCGTCAGGGTCTGTTTAAAGGAAAAACTTTTTCTCTGGCTGGTCTTTCCCTCCTGGAGGCAGAGGAAGAAGGATACAGAGCGTGCAGCTGGGTCTTTTGGCCACACAGGGACACCTAGTGGCGGTTTTGTGGATCTTCAGGTCTAGGACTTAGTTCCACTATTGACCAGAAAAAAAAAAAAAAAAAAGGACGTTTTTTTGCTTAAAGGGACTCAGCCTTAGATCCAGCAGTATCTGAGTCTACCTTGGACTCCGGCTAACGGGCATTGGTGTGTCAATACTCACAATTTTCCTCAGTATTGCCACCTCCCAGGCGGGTAAAAAAAAAAAAAAAAAAGATTTTTTTTTGGAAAAAAAAAAAAAGAATTTTTCATTTTCCTCATACCTGTCCTCATAGTGGTTACTCCTAGCTGCAACAGTCAGGTGTTGGCTATAGGGGTGACTCAAGGTTGTACAATGGCTCCAAAGGGATCTGGACCAGCCAAGGCTGCTAAAGGTGCCAAGAAGCAAAAGGGGTCTCCATCGGGGTCAGAGGATTTGGGCCAGGCTTCAACGGCCCCACCCTCGCCAGTTAGAACACCGAGTGGCATAGTACAAGAGCCATTGGGGGTGCTGGGGGCAGAGGCCGCCCCCGATCCACCCATTCCCGTTTACGTGACGGAAGAAATGCTAGCAGCCACCATGAGTGGGCTAGAGAAAAGGTTAACTGCGTTGTTTGCCCGTCCTTGGCCAAGTAGCAAGCGGGCTAGATCCCCCTCACCCAGTGTGGGGTTTTCAGATGCGGAGGTCTCCTCTTCAGAGGAACGGGACCCACAAGGGGATCAGGCAGACCCAAGTCCCGACGGTTCAGACAGGGAAGGTTCCACTATAGATGAATATTTCTCGGCCTCTCAAGCGGGGAGCCTGTGGATCCAGTCTTTGACAGATATGGTTCGCACTGCCTTTAAACTTCCAGTGCCAGAACTAGTAGCCCCGGAGGTTTCCTCATTGGGTTCTTTAAAGGCTCCATTAACTTGTGCGTCTTTCCCAATGCACCCCCTTCTGCGGAACGTGATTTACCAGGATTGGGCTCGACCTGATAGAATCTTTGTCCCTCCTAAAAGATTCTCTATTCTCTATCCTATGGAAGAGGAATATTTAAAGAAATGGGCACTCCCCACAGTGGACGCGGCCATTTCCTGCGTGAATAAATCCCTGACCTGTCCGGTTGAAAATGTCCAGATGTTCAAGGATCCGGTCGACAAGAAATTCGAGACCCTACTGAAAGCCGCTTTTACCTCAGTAGGTGCCATGGTTCAGCCAGCAGTAGCAGCCATTGGTGTTTGTCAGGCCTTGAAGGATCAGGCAAAACAGATATTAAAGGACATGCCGGCTCAGCATACTCATGAATTAGCAGAATTCCCTAGGGCTCTCTGCTTTGCAGTAGATGCTATTAAGGACTCCATCCAACAGGCATCCCGTTCATCTCTACTGATGGTTCACATGCGTCGTCTTTTGTGGCTAAAGAACTGGTCAGCAGAGGCACCCTGCAAAAAGCTCTTAGCAGGGTTTCCCTTTCATGGGGGAAGACTATTCGGGGAAGACCTAGATAAATATATCCACACCATATCAAGTGGAAAAAGTACTTCCTTACCGGTCAAGAAAAGACCGCGTGGGCCCACGTTTAAACGACAGGCCATTGTAGGCTCGGCCCCTTCGACTTCTCGTCAGTATCGACGGCCTCTCGGGCGTCCAGCGGTTAATAGCCGCCCACAGGGTCAAGCCGCGGCAAACAAGAGACCCTGGTCTCGCAAACCGGCTAAACCAGTCATCAAATCAGATTCATGAAGGGGCGCCCCCACTCTCTCGGGTGGGGGGAAGACTTCGGTTTTTCTCCGAAGTCTGGAAGGCCAGAATTCCCGACTCTTGGGTTCGGTCCGTGGTAGCCACGGGATACAAACTAGAGTTTCGAGAAATCCCCCCTCCTCATTTTCAGGGGTCAAGTCTTCCAAGCGACCCATTAAAAAGGGCCTCTCTCGTAAAGGCGTTGGATCGCCTATTGCTCCAAGGAGTAATTGTAGAAGTACCAACCCAAGAATGGGGTCGGGGATTCTACTCCAACCTTTTTGTTATACCAAAACCCAATGGCGACGTCAGGCCTATATTAGACCTCAAACGCCTAAATCGCTTTCTAAAGATTCAGACCTTTCGTATGGACTCCATACGTTCAGTGACAGCCAGCCTGCATCAGGGCGACTTTCTAGCATCTATAGACATAAAGGATGCATATCTGCATGTGCCGATTTACCCAGCACATCACAAGTTTCTTCGTTTTACGATAAATCAAAGTCATTACCAGTTCGTAGCCCTCCCTTTCGGGTTGGCAACAGCTCCGCGGGTATTCACAAAGGTGTTAGCCCCGGTGCTAGCCGTCCTAAGGACAGAAGGCATCTTGGTCCTGGCATACCTGGACGATCTCCTGGTTATCGACAGATCAGCTTCCAACCTCAATCATGCAGTAGTCCGCACAGTGCGGCATCTAGAAGAATTCGGGTGGATTGTGAACCAAGAAAAATCAAGGTTACAACCCACAAGACAGTTGGAATATCTAGGCTTTCGGTTAGATACAGAATGCCAGAGGGTATTTTTACCTCAAGAGAAGATCAGGTCGTTGATTCAAACGATTCAAATAGTCTTAGGCAAAAAGAAGTCGACTATTCGCCTATGCATGCGACTGCTGGGAAAGATGGTGGCCGCCTTCGAAGCAGCGCCCTATGCCCAGATCCATACCAGAGTTCTTCAGGCAGCTATTCTCTCTGCTTGGAACAAGTCCATACAGGCATTAGACCGTCCATTAGTTCTTTCCCCAGGGGTCAAGCGCAGCCTGTACTGGTGGCTGATCCCTCAAAAATTGTCAAAAGGGAAAACCTTTTGCCCCATCACATGGAAAATAGTAACCACAGATGCCAGCCTAACAGGTTGGGGGGCAATCTTAGGAAAACGGACCCAGCAGGGACAGTGGTCAGAGGCAGAAAGTCTGCTTCCCATCAATGTCCTAGAGATCAGAGCTGCTCGGTTGGCCCTGGTCGCCTGGACTCTCCCCCTGCAGGGTCTGCCAGTAAGGATACAGTCCGACAATGCCACGGCGGTGGCATACATAAACCACCAGGGGGGCACAAGGAGCCTAGCGGCTCAAAGGGAAGTAAACCTGATTTTCTCATGGGCCGAAGCCCATGTACCCTGCATCTCAGCAGTGTTCATCCCAGGGATAGACAATTCTCAAGCAGATTTTTTGAGTCGTCAACAGTTACTCCCGGGAGAATGGTCTCTTCACCCCCAGGTATTCCAAGAGATTTGCCAAAGATTCGGAGTTCCCGATGTGGACATCATGGCAACAAGATTCAACAAGAAATTGGACAAATTCGTATCCCGAGCCAGGGACCCCTCGGCCTACAGGACCGATGCGTTGGTTTGCCCCTGGCACCAGTTTTCTCTCCTGTATGCGTTCCCTCCACTACAGATGATTCCCCGCCTTCTATGAAGGATCAGGGTGGAGCGCAGGCCGGTGATCCTGGTGGCCCCAGCCTGGCCCAGAAGGGCTTGGTACGCACTCATCGTGCGGATGTCAGTAGGGGCACCGTGGCCACTCCCCCTGCGCCCAGATCTGCTGTCTCAGGGCCCGATCTACCACCCTGCTTCACAGCAGCTAAATTTGATGGCTTGGCGGCTGAATCCCTAATTCTTAAGGGCAGAGGCCTCTCAGCCCAAGTCATATCTACGTTAATTCAGGCTAGAAAGCCAGTCTCTAGAAATATCTATTACAGAGTCTGGAGGACCTATGTGGAGTGGTGCAAGTCTCAAGGAGGGCATCCTCGCAAGTTTTTTATTGACAGGATCTTGCGATTCCTCCAGGTTGGCGTTGACAAGGGGTTGGCTCTTAGTACTCTAAAGGGGCAGGTGTCTGCCTTATCGATATGGTTTCAAAGGCCTTTGGCCACGCATTCGCTTGTGAAAACCTTTTTGCAGGGGGTCTTGCATGTGAATCCCCCTATTAGAGCTCCCCTCTGCCCCTGGAATTTAAATCTGGTCTTGTCAGCTTTACAAAAGCAGCCGTTTGAACCTCTGACAGAAATCCCTCTTGTGCTGCTAACCCGAAAGTTGGTTTTCTTGGTGGCTATGGCTTCGGCCAGAAGGGTCTCCGAGCTGGCAGCCTTGTCTTGCAGGGAACCGTACCTGATTCTGCATAAGGACAGAGTGGTTCTGCGGCCTCAGCCTTCTTTCCTGCCTAAGGTCATATCCAGTTTTCACTTGAATCAGGACCTAGTCCTACCATCCTTCTTTCCTACTCCCCAGTCCAGAGAGGAAAGATTGCTTCATACTTTGGACGTGGTCCGAGCCATGAGGGTTTATCTCAAGGCTACAGAAAAGATTCGGAAAACAGATGTGCTTTTCATTCTCCCGGATGGCCCCAAGAAGGGTCAGCCGGCTGCCAAGTCTTCCTTGGCTAGGTGGATTAAGCAGCTGATTTTTCAGGCCTATGGTCTGAAGCGCGTTCCACCTCCCTTATCAGTTAAGGCCCATTCTACGAGGGCCATGAGTGCCTCTTGGGCGGCACACCATCAGATCTCTATGGCACAGGTTTGCAAAGCGGCAACCTGGTCTTCCGTACATACGTTTACTAAATTTTATAAGTTGGACGTCACAAAAGCTACGGACGCAGCATTTGGGCAGGCGGTCCTACGGGCAGCAGTATAGAATCCTCTGGCCCGGATTACGCCCCTTTTTTTCTGTTGGTGGAGCTATTTTTTACCTCCTGATATATTTTCTGTTTGGCTAATTTTGGCCTTACGGTCTCCCTCCCCTCATGGAGCATTGCTTTGGGACATCCCATATGTAATGGCTATGCGCTCTGTGTCCCGTGATGTACGATAAAGAAAAAAGGATTTTTAATAAACAGCTTACCTGTAAAATCCTTTTCTTGAAGTACATCACGGGACACAGAGCTCCCACCCCTCTTTTGGGGAACATTGTGTAACCTCAGAGAAATTGCTTGCTACAAAACTGAAGCACTCTCAGTGGGAGGGGGTTATATAGGGAGGAACTTCCTGTGAAGTTGATTACACCAGTGTCCACACCTGAAGGTACCCGTATAACCCATATGTAATGTCTATGCGCTCTGTGTCCCGTGATGTACTTCAAGAAAAGGATTTTACAGGTAAGCTGTTTATTAAAAATCCTTTTTTTTTGCTATAAAATTACTTAAAACCCCCAAACATTATATATATATTTTTTCCAACACCCTAGAGTAAAAAATGTCAGTCATTGCAATACTTTTTGTCACAACGTATTTGTGCAGCGGTCTTACAAGCGCACTTTTTTTGGAAAAAAATCACTTTTTTAAATTAAAAAATAAGACAACAATAAATTTGGCCCAATTTTTTTACATATTGTGAAGGATAATATTACGCCGAGTAAAATGATACCCAAAATGTCACGCTTAAAAATTGCGCCCGGTCGTGGCATGGCGTCAAACTTGTACCCTTAAAAATCTTGACGTTTAAAAAATTCTACAGGTTGCATTTTTTGAGTTACAGAGGAGGTCTAGGGCTAGAATTATTGCTCTCGCTCTAACGATCGCGGCAATACCTCACTTGTGTGGTTTGAACACCATTTTCATATGCGGGCGCTACTCGCGTATGCGTTCGCTTCTGTGCGCGAGCTCGTCGGGACGGGGCACTTTAAAAAAAAAATTGTTTTTGTTTTCGTATTTATTTTTATTTATTTTACAATTTTTAACACTGAAATAAAAAAATAAAATAAAAATTATCACTTTTATTCCTATTACAAGGAATGTAAACATCCCTTGTAATAGAAAAGAGCATGGCAGGTCCTCTTAAATATGAGATCTGGGGTCAAAAATACCTCACATCTCATATTTAGGCTTAAATGTAAAAATAAAAAATTGAAACTGTCATTTTTTCAAATGACAGAAAAAAAAATGTTTCTTTAAGACACTGGGAGGGACTGACGTTATGACGTCACTTCCGCCTAGCAGAGCTATAGGGACGGATGAGGGACATTTTTCCCTCATTACCTCAGCCGACAGGACCCGATCACCTCCGCCACTACCGACGGCTACGGTAAGCGGCGGAGGGCGCTGGAGAGCGGCGGGAGGTGGGCCCTCTCCCACTACTGATAACGGCGATCTCACGGCGAATACGCCGCGGAGACCGCCGTTATCGTGTGCAGGACCACCCACTAAAAATATGGATATCTCGGCTGCTGCCGTTACGAGATATCCACCTTTAAAGTGCCGACGTATAACGACGGTGGGTGGTCGGTAACTAGTTAATAGAGGAACCAGTAATATTTTAGGTTGTATCTGTACTAGAAATGTAGGTGAAAATTCTATTACAATAAACTTAAGAAAGATAAATCAATCCAAGCATTATCACAGCTCCGTTCAATGGTTTTGCACAAAGCAGCCCCGATGCTCTGGGCTCCACCACCTCTCTGTGTGCCCATACAGAAAGATGCTTCCTATGCTGGCCCACATGTTGGCTTGATTTCAAGTCATGCTCTGTTTGTCCCTTGACACACAGAGTGCAGCTTTGCCCCTCCCCCTCTACTTATCACTGAGTTGATTGACAGCAGCCAATGGCTCCTGCAGCTGGTGCTGCCTCCTTGTCCAATGAGGAGAGAGAGAGAGAACAGTGATCTTGCTCTCAGGCACAGTGATGGATCGAGATCGGACTTCTGTAAGTGTTTGGAGGGCTGGGGGAAGCTTTTACAGTAGAAGTTTTTTTTTGTTTTTGTTTTTACCTTATGGCAGATAATGCATTACAGTAAAAAAAAAAAAACTTAAACCATTGCAACCACTTTAAAGTGGACCTAGCATCACATACATGTTTTATGTCAAGTTAATGCATGCTAAGTAAAGTAAAAGTGTAAAACTTAAAGATATGTATTACCTCCAAACAAGCTCTCACTACTCCCCCACAGCAATAATTTAATCTACCTTTGCCTGTGAAAGCTATTCCCATCTTTGTTTAGGGCCACAACGTATTTTCTGAACTAAAATGTTGAGACAGAAATGACACTGTAATGAAATTCCTATAAACAAAATAGTAGGTGCTGCTACCCATACATCACATAGAAAGCAAGGCTCCCGGGTGCTCGATCGAAATTCCTAGGGTTAATTCAGTTCTTAGCTTTATTCACACATGTTAAGTCACACCTTTGACTTGTTTAAAAGCTACATATTAATGTGGAAGAACTGATGTCTATGTGAACTTTTTATTTAATAGAAGTGCCCTTAACCACTTAAGGACAGCCTCCTGCACATTTACGTTGGCAGAATGTCACGGCTGGGCACATGCACGTACAGGTACATCCTTTGCTAGTGACCAGCCGTGGGTCGCGGGCGTGTGTTCGCGGTGCGCTCCCGTGATCTGGTCCGAAGCTCCAGGACTGCTGGACTCGCGGACCTGATCGCCGCTGGAGTCCCGCGATCGGTCCCCGGAGCTGAAGAACGGGGAGAGCCATGTGTAAACACGGCTTCCCAGTTCTTCACTGTGGCAGGGTCATCGATCGTGTGATCCCTTTTATGGGGATACACAATCGATGACGTCACACCTACAGCCACACCCCCCTACAGTTTGGTGCTGATCCCAGAATCCGGCCCATTTTTGTCTATCCTTACTGTTGCCCCCTGCTTGGCTAGAACCCTGTAAGTGGAGTTTCCATTTATATCCACAAGTCTGTTTAAATGTATATGTATGCATTGTGGAATATTAAAATCATGGGGCTTTATATTAATTAGTTTTCTCCAGCTGGTCTCCTCTCCCATTTCCCCATCCTGTGGTTGGGTTTCTTGACCTCTACACGCACGGATTGGTCTAAGGCTCCGTGCCACTTTTTCCAGTGTGCTCCCCAGCTTTTGTTGGTAGGACCGTGAATCCATCCTCTGTATCTCATTTTACACCCCCTGCCCCTCCCCTCCATCCTGGATCAGCAGGTTAGCATTCTTGGCATACACTGGCAATGTGATATTATATAATATGTATTAATTATGTTGTATATTTGCATATCTGTTTTTCAATATGTATTTTTTCATTATTACACAAAAAGGCGAAATATATCGGGTTGTACCATCTGTGTTGTGATCTTCTGTTTATACAATCTGCTGCCCATATTACTGACGGGACGTTGCAATAAGTCTGTATATCTATGTTCAACCATATGAGTTCTCAGCAAACCATTTGGTTTTACACTATACTATGTACTTTGATACATTTTTAATAAAGTATTAAACGTATTCTTTGTGATATTGTTGTTATATATAGCACCAGGATAGTCCCACCATTGTCCATATTTTTACCCCCCTACAGTTGTAAACACACATTAGGTCACACATAACCCTTCAGCGCCCCCTTGTGGTTAACTCCCAAACTGCAAATGTCATTTTCACAATAAACAATGCATTTTAAATATTTAAACATTTTTGCTGTGAAAATGACAATGGTCCCAAAAATGGGTCAAAATTGTCCGAAGTGTCCGCCATAATGTCGCAGTCACAAAAAAAATCGCTGATCGCCGCCATTAATAGTAAAAAAAATGCATCTGATATTGATCTGGAGTGTGTTTTTGTGGTGTGAACCAGCCCTAAAGCTGAACTTGCAGCAAGATTGGGGATTGTTAAGGATTTGTCTCCATGCAGTGCCTTGATGTAGCAAGGAGGCAAATGCTAAAACAAATTATGATGGTGTGTTGCTTACTAATGAGCTTGAAAAAACTGATATGTATTCCCCTGTGTTGGTGTAAAATGTGCATGAGATGGAACGGTGTCAGCAGAGTACTTGAGGCAGCAGGGGTGAAGTATGTCTGACTTGGCCCCTACGGGACCACCCAGGAGCTCATGGTCTCTGAGCTTAAAGGAGAAGTCCAGCCTAAGCTTTTTAGGCTGGGATTCTCCTCTGGGTCACAGGAGTGCAATTCGTTATTCACTTCTGTGACCCGTTTTCAGTGGAGAGCGGTCTGAAGTCTGCTCTCCACTGACTTCACTGCCATCAGTCGAGGCAGCGTGTCATCCCGACATTCCATGTCTGGTTCCGCCAGCTGTCTTAATTGATGGCAGTCCTCACCCCTCCACAGCTCAGTGCTCCAGTGAGCGTAAAGAAGCAAAGAGGAGAGACGCTGACTGGAAACCGAACCAGCGGCGATGTTTGTGACTCAGTTCTTAAAGCAGAGATGTCAGGGGGCAGATGCAGCATCGGCCTGATGCTGCATCCACATAGGTAAGTATGAATAAAAAATAAAAACGTACTTCTCTTTTAAGGTTTCCCAGGACAACTGTGTAGCCGTCCTGACGGGGCGAGAGTGTTTCTGTGTTTATCATAGGCTGGATTCACACATGTGCCGTGCAAATTCCAGTTCCGTTTTTTTCTGCTAAGAGAAAAAGCAGCTTTTCAAAGATTCCTCTCCGTTGCATCTGTGGATCAGCTGAGCAGGGAGACGGGGAGGTGTAGTGAGGAGTAGGAGAGAATTCTTGTTCACAACAGAACGCATCTGTGAAACAGATGCATTCCCATAGAAGATGATGTGCCTGCGATTTGCACTGCAATGCCCAGAATACACACACTTTTTTGGGCAATGCAGTGTGAATGGAACACATAAATGTCAACCAGCCTCATTCAAATGAACATATTTTAAAATGTCCTGCGAAAAGGATGCAGTGTAAACCGCGTCCAATTTCCATAGGTGTGAACAAAGCCTTAAAACGGAGGTCCACACAAAAATGGACAGGTATTTGCACCCAATTCTGGGCATAGATAGCCGCATTATCTGCGAGTATCAATGCCATGTCCGCCCCCCCCGTACTGTCTTCTGGGAAACACACAGGTCCCAGAAGACAGCAGGGACCATTCATATTGCGCAGTGTGACTCACACATGCACAGTAGGGAACCAGGAAGTGAAGCCTCGTGGCTTCACTTCCTGATTCCCTTACCAAAGATGGCAGCGGCAGCATCTGAGAGCCGAGCGGTAGACCGGCTTTAGGTGCCAACTTCGCGGACACGCTGGACAGTTAAGTGTCCTTATTTTTAGGGCTGTGCAAATTAACTTTTAATTAATCGATTAATCTTAAATTTTTTTGATCGATCAAATTTTTTTTGATCGATTAAAATTCTTTTGATTGGTACTCACCTCTCCGCCGGCTTCTGGGCCTTCAGGGAGTTCCGATGGAGATCCTGTAACATCACAGACACCAGCGGGGCTTGACGTGTCCATCTGAAGGGCTCCTTTGCTGTGCCTTCATATATGCATGCCGGCGTGACCTTACTATCTGCCACACGCAAGGGCTGTTACACTTCCCTCTATCACTTCCCTCTATCAACCTGGGATTCTACAGCCATCCACTGGGACATGTGATAGTTCCCTTCATGGGACATCTACATGCCGACGGATTGATGTTAAGCCCTCCTCATCAAACCCTCCTCATCTAGATATAGCAGTGGTATCGTTGTACACATTTTTTTACCAGTATCATACTTAGCTATATGTTTTTATGACTGCTTTTGCTACCGTTTGGTATTACTTGCACCATTTTTCCAGTTTATGTAGCTACATCGATTTTACCTCCATTGCAATATTTTGTTACCTGCTTGAAGACTATAAAAGTTTTAATGCTATTCCCATCAAACGCTGCCTTTGTGTGTTTTTTGTATCCTGCTTTCCATTTTTCCAATTGTTGGTAGCTGCACTGGTAATCGGCCTGCAAGGAGATCAGCTAAAAGTAGTTGGATCTGTATGTGCCTTATAATTAATCAAAATTAGTCGATTAATCGATTAAAAAAAAAAACGATTAATCAAACAGAAATAGTTTGATCAGTAACAGCCCTACTTATTTTAAAAGTCAGCAACTGAAGTATTTGTAGCTGCTAACTTTAAAAAATAAAAATAAAATTGCAGACCTCCGCTTTAAGGTGGAAAGTAATGTGCTAAATGGCTTACAAGCTCAAGTTAGCAATGGGCTAAGGAAGCCTGTAAAAGTCAGGAGTGCTGATAATGATGAAGAAAAAAGTATTACCATTAATGTGGATGATGAAGTTGGGATATTCCCTTGGCAACCAGAGGCAGTCCCTTGAAATCTCACAAGAGCTCTGTGTGTTGGAGCCGACAGTTGTCCAGGACAGCTCAGATACTGCTCTGATGGAACAGCATGGGGAATCAGCTCAAATGGTATAGCACATATTAATACAGTCTGATGAGGGTAAAAGTGGCTAGTACCAAGCCACTCTGCCTGCCCATGTCTCTTTGGGCAGATGGAACAATGCTGTAGAGTATTGATGACTGGAGCACAGACAGGATTGACCGGGATAGTTTGTGAATGAATGAATGAAAACTTATATAGCGCAGCACATGTGAACTAAATCGCCTCTGGGCGCTTGTTGTTCCTGTCCCCTTTGGTATCAAAAGAGATGAGTCTTGATCTTTCTCCTGAACGCTAAGTGGTTCTCCTCCAACCGAATGCTGGTTTGTCCATAAAGTTAATAGCATTTTCGGAGGAAACTTATTTGTGTAACAGTGGGGTGGACATGACCACTGCTGTGTCAAATGGAGGGTCTGCAGAGCTACCGGTAGTCAAGGGCAGGTGGCTACTACAGAATAATCCTCTCCAGTCAGAAGGGCCAGATAAGAGTGCGACATGAGACATGCATCTGGCAGTGCTTTGGGGGAACACCATGCTGTGGTGTCAGTTAGCTACAGAGAGGAAGATGTCACTTTAAATGTCTTTGCCTTTGAACGAGCCCCTCCTCGTCGTTGGTAATGAAAAAGTCCCTAAACAAGTCTTGTGTTTAGACCTGGAATGTATAGAAATCACAGATATCTTACTGGAAATGTTGGAATTGATGAAAACACAATCACTGTCCACCTGGGTGTCTCCACCACAGACAGACAAGCAGGTCCTGCAGAGTACCAATCAGTAGAGCAGAGCGTAAAGGCGGTACTAAGCAATGTATTTATGTATATTGTGGTTAAGCATGAATATACAGACTCAGTGATATATCGGTGTATTCAAATGTCAACAACGTATAGTCCTCCTGGGAGATAGCATATTATATTGAATTGCAAAATAAATAACAAAATATAGTAATATAGTAAAACCAACTAAATTGATTCCGGTGGAAAAGCCCACCAGGAAAATTAAATATGAAGGGGATAAAGGGTTGAGTGCATGGATATTGCTATTAGGGGGAATGGAATGTCTAAGACCCTGTTCTATATTTTTACCATAATAACCATATATTGTGAAATTGATCTTGGGAGCCTTTAATGTACGCTATTGTCTGTTTAAAGCTATATATGACATCAATTTGATGTGTAACCTCTGAAATACTCGGGGTGAAGGGGGATTTCCAATATTTTGCAATTTGGGTACAAGCTTTTGAAATTATAGTTAGAGATACATTTTTCAAAGATAACCCTTTCTTGATATGGAATTTACTGCAACATTCCTATAATCATTGTTTCAAATGGTTAACTGGTCTATCTCATGGTGGCACTGTACATTTGTGTCTTGCTTTTTATTTTTTCATATTTAAATAGATAGCTTCCTTGGAAATTATATAACATGTCTATGTATGTTCACCTTATATTTGATAAATTCAATACAAATTATTGAAAAGAAAAATATAATTATTTTTTTGCTGTATACTAGAATACAAAGTAATTTTGGCAATGCATCTGTAATTATTTTTTGTTTTCTCAATGTCTTCTTTTACTAACACCTATGCAGTGTTCAAATGTTGCCAGGTGCTCAAACAAAAATAAATTAATGACAATTAACATACACCTGTATTGCATGTTAGGTTATACTAATGTATCTCCTTTACGTCACTGTTTTGTTCTAAAGCTGCAATACATTATCTGCATCATAGCAACTGATTCATGCATCTCTTAAGAAAATAATGTACAGAAGAAGGACTGTGCGCCCCAGACTGAATGCTTAAATGCATAAAAAGCAAATTGAATTGCAAGGCCCCTGTTGCAATGTACATTTTTTTTTCTTTCTTGTCAAAGAGCAATCTCTCATTTCCTGTATGTCATGTAACAATGTGCACTTTTTATAAACAAGATTTTGTCAAAGTACAATTTCTAAAATGACAGATTTGCAAGAAGCAGCAGAAAGGTTTAACATTTCCTAATTACTGTCTGTCTGTTTGAGGCAAAACATGTATACTAAATCGCTAAAAAGCCCATTCAGACTGTAAAATTGCTATAGATGTAGCTAGTATTAGTTAGTTACCTTCAACTGTATTTAGGAGCTGAATGAGTAGCTTGGAGAAGCTACAAAATGTTTTAAACATTATATAATGTGTCTAACTACTACTAGCTAGTAGAATGTGTCTAACTACTACTAGCTAGGGATGAGCCCACGGTAACGTTTGACTCAAACACCGGGTGTTTGTTTATTCTAAAAACAAACCGAACATATGGGGCATTCGAGCATCATGGAACACCCTATAATGCACTGCGAGATCGCAGTGCATTTCTGTATGATGTTTGGCCAAAGCATGCACCTGACCTGCATTCTTTTGCCAATCACAGCGTGCTCTGCTGAGAGAATCATTATTGGCCAAAGGTAACGTGCCTTATATAGTGTGCCACACAGCACACTATATAAGGCTGCTGCTTACACGGCAGACGTATAGTGTAATGAATGAAGAGATATTAGGCAGCTTAGTTAGTGGCATGTAAGCAGTGAATTTGATATACAGTATATATACAGTCTAGAATATATATATATATATATATATATATATATATATATATATATATATTTATATAGCAGAGCGTCCCAGAGAGAGCTGGGAAAAGTCCTGTTCAGGGTTTAAACATCTCCCAGGCTCCTCCCATATATTTCTGATTTATGGTCTATTTTGGGTCTTGGTCCTCTCCCTAGGCTAATTTAAGCTCACCTGAGCAGACTGCCTTTGCTCGGGGTGGTGACTAGGCTCTCTGCAGCAAAGTACCTTTCAACAAGTTCCACCAAGTTGTCCGGCGACTCGGGGTCTCCTTGACTCACCCACTTCTGCAGGGGAATTGGTAGTGACCTCAGGAAGTGGTGCATGATCACACACTCCGCTGTGGACCTGCTGTACTCGAACTGCCAAGGCGACACCAAATTTGCGCCAGGATTTCCTGCTTGACCTTTTCATAGTCTCCTGCTATTGCTGACTCCAAATAATAGTAGACCTTCTACGATTCTCCAGAAAGCAAGGAGGCGACCAGTCCTGCCAACCCTCTCAGCGGTCCTTTAGCAGAAAGGCCTCTGGATCATCATCTGCAGTCATCTTAGAAAGAAAGCGACCTACATGGATGGCTGAGGGCTTGTCTCCAACATCATCAACTTTAGCAGGTGACCACTGTGCTAGTGTCTCCACAACCTCAGTCAAGGTTTTCTTATCCACTTTTTCTTAGTGGCTAGCTGTTTAAACAGCCTCTTTGAAGAGGAGGATTTGTGCTGCTCTGTGCAAAACCAAATGCGCAAAGAAGGTAAGTATACCATGTTTGTTATTAAAAAAAAAAAAAGCCTTTACGATCACTTTAAGGCAATAAACTACCTACTGTATATTTAGACATAAATACTGTACATGCTGTTCTATATATCATACATTTTTCCACTTGCCCATAGAATGTTTATAACCCTTTAGTTGTTGGGCCATCCCTACCGTGAGTTGGTGATAGGTAGCAGGTAAAAAAGCTCCCTGGGGTGAACACACTTTCAGGCACAGATACCTTACAAAAAAAATCCTAGCTTTGTCCCAGCACTTACTACAGAAATCACAACCCTGACTATCAGGCTTTCCAAGTGTAATGCTTGTCAGCCTCCACATACACAGCTTGTTTGCTTTTTACTGACCGCAGCTTAAACAGACCCAAACTGTCTGTTCCCCAGGAACTGAGCACTGACTGCATGTTGCAGTTGTATATAAATTGCCACAAGGGGAAGAAGTAAAACCCAAACTGGTCCAAGTATCAGAGATCACTAAAAGTATGTAAGTGGAGTCTAGCAGACCCTTCCCCCCTCCCCCCGGTTTCATTCTGAGTAAACCCAGGACAGGGCATCTACAGTTCTACATTTCCAATCTTAACACCAGACCTGTTTTACATTAAAGGAATAATCTTGTAGAACCACTGGTTCACCCATCTATTCATCTCCTTTTGAGCGATCCATTTGGGGGGGAACATAATCAGTTATCAGGTCAAAATGCACCTTAAATAATATCTAATGCCGCATACACACGATTGAAATTTTCCGATAAGAAAAGTTTGTTGTGAGTTTTTGGTCAAAAATTACAACTGTGTGTAGGCCCTATCGGACATTTTCTGTTGGAATTTCTGACAGCAAAAATTTAAGAGCTGGTTCTCAAATTTTCAGACGGTAAAAGTTCTTGTCGGAAATTCCGATCGTATGTATGCAATTCTATCGCGCAAAAATCCTACGCATGCTCAGAATCAATTCGAGGCATGCTCGGAATCATTGAACTTAATTTTTCTTGGCTAATCGTAGTGTTGTACGTGACCGCGTTCTTGACATTCGGAATTTCTGACAACATTTGTATGACTGTGTGCATGCAACACAAGTTTGAGCCAACATTCCATTGGAAAAAAATCCACGGTTTTGTTGTCGCAATTTCCGTGGCAGTACATGGCATAAGAGTGTCCAAGGTCCAGTTTCACTGGAGCCAAGTTGGCAATACACTGGCGCTGGGGGAACATGACTGCCAATTTTTTGTTTATCAGTGTTCTCCCCTCCCTGTATGCTCATGTTACTCCCTCCCTCAACCTCAAAACCGACAGAATGACTCCCCCATGCATAATGCTGGGGCTATGGCAGGAGTAGCTGTGGACAAGGAGGGAATATAAGCTGCTCTGGCAGCTGCGGTGGACTGCACACTAGTCCCAGCTTGGCTGATAGAGGATGAGGAGGATGGTTTAGTAAGCCAGTCCACCACCTCTGTGTGCTGTGGATGTATAACATGGGCAACATCATTAAACAGAGAAAAACGTGCCCTGTCTGAGGACAGATCACATCCACCCCTGCCTGTGGACACTAACGCTGCTGTCCCCCTCATAGTGGCATGGGAACATCTGCCTCACCTTGTTGGCCTCCCAGACATAATGGGGGGGCTTATTATTCAAATGTATTAGATACAGGGAAATGTGTATCGGATGCACTTTATTAAATGAAAACCACCGTTTGGTGCATTTTAACTTGGGGACTACCGCTGACAGAAATGTAAAAACTATAAAAAAAAAGGGGGGGAACAATAGAATTGCAGTCAGAAAAACTGTGGCTAACAATTAAAAAAAACGGGCTGGCACAGAACAAAAAAAATGCAGCAACCAAAGAAAAACAAATGTTATACTACATTAACACTACATTGACATTACACTATACTCACATTATACTGACACACTATGCTCGCACTCTACTGACACGACACTATACTCACACTATGAACATCCCTCAGAGCACCCCACAAATGTGTGTGTTCGCCGAATGGGCAAACAGGCGGTGTTCAGGCCAAACTTTTGCTTGGCTCAAACTATTTGCCCAACTCTAAATATTTGTTTATATGTATGATTTGACTGCATTTTAATAGACATATGCAATTTTTTGTACAAAAAAACTTAGATATGATTTTTATATAGTAATATTCTTTTAACTTCCATTCTGTTTCACTAACTTTATTCAAATATTGTTTATCCCAGTATACTGTTTAAAAATAAAAGTGATAAAGATATATTACACCAGCTTCAACTCTATATGGACAGGTTCCAAAACATATTGCTACTGTGGAATGTGTGTCCACTCAGTCTTCCAGGAAGATTAAAATATGTCTTATGAAAAAAAAAATCATGTGAAAAATGTATTATACTGTCAGCTAATTTTAAATAGATATACAACTTGTCCTTTTCTCCATGAAAAATGATCTATTGAGGTAAAGTACTGAATCAGGCACTCAACCTTCTTGTTTACTTTAACATCCACACAGCTCTTTACTGACAAAAGCAGATATATTAACTAAAAAAAAAGAACTTCTAAACCAAATACCATCCTGTTTCTTAAATAAAAATGAAGCTCACAGAGTTGTCGATGGGGTTTTTACATAATTGCTCTGTGTATCTTTGTTGCAATATCATTACATAGTTTTTGCTTATTGACAAGTGATAATTTAGGTCTAAAGTAATGATTTGCATGTTGTTCTCAAACCAATCTATGAAAATGGCTCATGAATTTCATATATTGGTAAAAGTCAGTTTGTTTTTTCCATTTTAAAACATAATGTTTTAACCCAGATCTTAAGGGACACATAGAGATGGGACATAGTTATTTGAGATAAACCATCTGCAATGGTTAATTTCTCAAGACTCACATAGCACACCAAGGTCATTCAAATGCAGACCATATTAAAGGCATGATGCTCAAGGTGGTAATCCTAATGCCGTGTACACACGGTCGTTTTTTGCAATGAAAAAAAACGAAGTTTTTTAAAACGTCATTTAAATTGATCGTGTGTGGGCAAAACATTGTTTTTTGTCTTCAAAAAAACGACCAAAAAAAAATTCCAACATGCTGGAATTTTTTGTGTCGTTTTTCAAAACGTCGTTTTTTGTTTCACAAAAAGTCACCGTGTGTAGCCAAAACATTGTTTAAAATGACGTTTTTCAACCCGCGCATGCCCAGAAGCTAGTTATGAAGCGAGCTTCAATAGAAAAGAGTGGTGAACGTAACCTCGCTTTTTGTGAAAAAAACGATGGTGTGTATGCAACATCGTCTTTGAAAAGTGACGTTTCAAAAACGTCTTTTTTACTTCACAGAAAACGTCGTTTTTTTTTCATCACAAAAAAATGATCGTGTGTACGCGGCATAAGCCCTGCATCAAGAAGGACATGCCATGGGGCTTTCACATTGCAAGCTTGAACCTTGCTTACAGACACTGTGAGGCAGAGTATTGTACTTAGTGGTAAGTAAACACTGCAAAAAACAATGCTGGTCATTCCCAAACCTACTAACACCAACATTGGGATATTCTACTGTACCTCCCACTGACACTAATGATGGCATATTCTTCATTGGAGTATTTTTCTTTCCCTGAAGCTGGGACATTTTATTTAGCACCATCTACTGACACTGGAGAATTCTTACTCCCACTGACTACCATTGAATGATCCTCTTGCTCTATATGCTAGGTTGTATGTTACATACTCAGATCAATGTACTCTGTACACAATTCCTAATTAAAATGTTTATTGTTTCAACAGTTCAACAGTTGCTGGTTGCTAAGTAGTTCCCAACTATTTTATTTTTTTATAATAAAGTTTTACCATAATAACAAACAACAGCCAAGGTACAGGTAAGGTTGTTACAGAAAAACATTAGACAAGAAAAAATACAATATATATTTAGGGTAGATAGAGTTGGGCCCTAAGGCTGGACAAATAATTGAGATATAAGACATCGCTCCTGTCAATCTCCACAAAGGGCCTTGAGGCGTGAATTGAAGATCCCTCAGGATTTGTACACAGGTCGAAAGCAGGATAAGTCATGAGGCGCGTGCGTGTAACACAGCCGTTGCGCGCGTCTGCGCGCATGCACGCACATTAGGCGCACGTTAGGCGCACGTCATACGCAGCGTCCTGCTGCCTATAAAAGACACTGCCAGTATGCTGCATATCGCGGCTTGATCTGTATACGTTCCCCGTGGTTCTGTCAAATTAGGCATTCCGTTCCAGTATCTGAACCGGCTCCCTGACTCTGCTTCCTTCTCCAATCCTGACTCTGGCTTGTCGACTCTGCTTGTATTCTGCCTGATTACCTGTTGCCTGGACCCAGCCTAAACTCTGACTATTCTTCCGCCTACTGGTTATGCTGATTGCTCCAAGTGTATGACCCGGCTTGTCTGACTCCGCTGACCTACGTCTGCTGCTCTGCTGACCCATTGTGGCTGCTCTGCTGACCCGCACCTGTATTCTCCAGCCTGCCGTCCTGCATCACCGGCTTCCTGTCCAGTGGTTCCAGCTTCATCAGCGATAACACCAGAGCTAACACCCTTACTTCACCGTGCTCATACCATCACTGTCTCCACTCCAGTGGTCTCTAAACCAGGGTTGTACCGGAGGTCTCCCTCCACGCTTCAGGCTCACACCCAGGTACGTAACACTGGCATTACTCCTGATGCTCCACCAGTATGTAATTGCTAGATTTTTATGCATAAATCGAGTGCCCATGGGACTTTTAAAGAGTCACGCCAAGAAAAAAATCTAATTTATAAACTATGGCTAAGTAAAAAGGTTTTACAAACTTTATTATTCATATTACATAATGGACATTAAACAACTTAATATACATTATATTAGTACAAGAGTAAAAAGGTATGCATTGGTGTATATTGCCATATAGCACCTTGTGATTTATCTTAACAGCAAAAACATATGTTAAAAACCAGGTATTGATATATTCTTTCTCAATGCGTTTCGTTAAACAAAGTTTACTTCCTCAGGAGACAGACAGACTTCAAGCTGATAAGCAACATCTGTGAAGAGAAGCATACAATACAACACCCATATTTGGCTCAAATGTACAAAGCTTTCTTATCAATAAAAAATATGGTATACAATTATTACATGTGTACATCATTCACAAAAATAGTAGAGGGGATTGGGATCATCTCTCACATAAAAAAAAAAAAAACAGGTGCAATGGGTGGGTACCACTGGGACAGTCTCAGGCCTCGTACACACGACCGATGAACTCGTCGTAAATGAAACATTGTTTTCCTTGACGAGTTCCTTGTTAGGGTTGTCGAGAATCTTGACAAGCTTTCTTTGTGTACACACTGTCAATACAAGATTTATAGTGCCATCATGACGTAAAACACATACGACGGCACTATAAAGGGTAAGTTTGATTCCACTGGCGCCACCCTTCTGAGCATGTGCGGGTTTCTAAGCATACACACAAACGTGTTTCTCGTCAAAGGAAAAGGAGAACTTGTTCTCTTTTTTCTCATTGAGTTCCATGACAGTTTTCTGGATGAAAAACATACACAGGACTGTTTTCCTTCGCAAAAATCTCTGCCACCAAGTTTCTTGATGCATTCTGTCGAGGAAAACAGTCGTGTGTACGAGGCCTCAGACAAGTAACAGGCACAAAACCCAAATTGCTGTAGAAAACCCCACAAGTAAATGGTCAATTACATGACATGAATAACTTTAAAACGTAAAGCTTAAGACCAGAACAGTCTTTAATGTTCATAAAAAAAGTCCAAACACAGAGGGCTGCCACCATATGGAAGCAGAAGCCAAGTCCCAACAAGACTAAAATAAAAACAAGGAGAGAGGCGCCTCTAAGTGTAGGATTAAAACAGCTTTAATAGTAACATCCAATTGGCAACTCTCATGTGTACAATGTACAATGGAAACATCAATAGAAAGGGGTCTGACACTGTCTCGTTTCCACTGTGGCCCTATCTCCAGCTTCAACATTTCCTAGATTACCCGTCCCGTAAAAAATACTTCACAAGGACCCCTACAGTTCTGTAGTCCCTCTGCTCTCGCTCATCCCCCCAAAATCATGTCATATCCATGCTTTACACCTCTCTATTTGAAGAGTCCTCCACACTTTTAAACTCAGAACGTTCCTACTGGAATTCTGCCTTGGGCTCGGAGATAGACGGGGAGAGTTGGAACCGTATACACTTATACATTCACAAAGGATCCCTGAACATTTCTATCTAGGAAAACGGGTACAAATTAAAAACCAGCTGGTATAGAACCCCAGACCTGCTCCATAAATTCTCCCCGTCAATCTCTGACCAATGCTGGCGATGTGGCAAGGAGCGGGGCACATTTCTCCATATTTAATGGGAATGCCCAACGCTCCAATCCTTCTGGCACAAAGTACACAATTTGACAACAATAGTGTCTTCATTCCCATTGGAATTCTGCCCAGCACAATATCTCTTACATTTCTCTAAAGGCTTCCGGAAAGGGTACTTTAAGTCAGTGGTAATGCACATGATCAATGCTGCCAGGATGTGTATACCAGTACATTGGCGATCTACATCCCCGCCCTCAATGCTGAATGGGTAGCTCAAATAAACTGTGTCACTGAGATGGAGGAACTGATCTACACGGCTTCAGATAATATTTCTAAATTCACTGCTATATGGGAGGCATGGACAACCTTTAAATGCTCTCAATCATACAAAGATCTCCTTAATACTGCAGACTAATATCGCATGGGGGCCTTACTGCCCTTTGTCTGGGAAGTAGAATCAGACTCACACTGCTGACCTAGCGCTTTGTAGCACTCTGTCCGCTGGACACTGGAAAGGGTAGCTGGTGACTTTGGTACCCCTCTCCCCATTAAGCCTAATTTGCTCCCCCCCTTTCCCATGTGTCTCCTCCCCTTCCTCACCCCCTTCCACTTTCCTCTCCCTAACTTACCTCCCCTCCCCCTAGCCCCCCTTTTTTTCTCTCGCTCTCTCTTCTCGCTCTTTTCCATTTCATCCAGGAGGCTATTTATAGTACAGACTTGCTCAGACATATTATTCTATGTTTTGTCGAAATTTGACTGTATGACTTCTTGTTTGGGCTCATGAAGCCGTTTATACTTATGCAGGGCCGGCTGCCAGAGCAAGGATAAGCACCTCGTGGGGAACCCCTGGCTTTGGTGCCCCCCTCTCCCGGCACAGTAAGGCAGCCTATGCTGGTGCCGGCCCTGCCCCAAACCACTGGAAGGAATCCATAAGGCCTCACTCAGACACGCTATATATAGTCCTTCAATGCTGGGAAAATCACCCTCTCAACATTATGTGAGGAAAGGGAAGAAAAAAAACCATACCACGGCCGCCATAGATGGAAGTGGCCAGAAAGCCAATTGCTGACCAGATAATTAGAGACTAAACATGTCTAACACTATTTAAACTTACCCCATTAAAAATTGAAAATTCAACACACAACAATTTGCTAGAGTAACACTTTGGTTACCATATTTTATAATCTTCTCCAAAGCCACGCCAAGATACAGCAGTGAATATGGTTACACTATATTACTTAATTTTCTTGAGAGCTTTTTCCACCTGGGAAAACATGGTTATATTAATGTACAAAGTGAACTCCATAAGAATGAGAAGATAATGTATTACTGCTTCTTTTGCTCATTAGACAAAGGGGGTCATTTACTAAAACTTCATGGTGGAAAATCTGGTGCAGATCTGCATAGGAACTTATCAGCTTCCAAGTTTTATTGACAAAGCTTAACTGAACAAGCTTACGTTAGAAACTGATTGATTATCATGCACAGCTGCCTAAGATTCTGAGTGCACCAGTTTTAGTAAATCATCTCCAATGTCACAATTAAAGTTCTTTAACAGTACAACATAGATGATATCATATATAGAGGTACTACAATAATGTTCTTTAACAGAAAAACAATGGACAATGGCATTTACCATAGCATTAGTAGTAATACACAAAATACCTACTAATTGAACCGGGATGTGCAGAGTCGGTTCAATACATGTATGTCCTCGGCGCCGCGCACATGCGCACCATATCAGTGTATCGAGGATCGGTAAAAGACAGCTGATTTACCTTGTTCCCGTGTCTAGGGAAAGGACAGATCAGCGGTAAACATTGCGTCGCCAAGAACATACGAGTTCCACTCATCCCGGCCCCCGGTTCCCGGTCCCGGTATTTGAATACCCAGAGGTTGGTGGGGATAACTCACATACCTTGTTCCCATGATTCGGGAATGGAGCATGCAACGAAGAACAGCTAGTAATAAATTCAACCAGCGAAGATCCTCCCGCTCCTCCTGTGCCTCGCGCTCACAGCTACATTCCTCTCAGGTTAAAATGGCGCCGAAGAAGAAAAACAAAGCCAGTGACGTCTCTCTGATGGAGCACATGACACAGCAGCCCTTAACCACTTCAGCCCCGGACCATATTGCTGTCCAAAGACCAGAGCACTTTTTGAGATTCGGCACTGCGTCGCTTTAACTGACAATTGCGCGGTCGTGCGACGTGGCTCCCAAACAAAATTGGCGTCCTTTTTTTCCCACAAATAGAGCTTTCTTTTGGTGGTATTTGATCATCTCTGCGGTTTTTATTTTTTGCGCTATAAACAAAAACAGAGCGACTATTTTGAAAAAAATGCAATATTTTTTACTTTTTTCTATAATAAATATCCCCAAAAATATATAAAAAAAAAATATTTTTTCCTCAGTTTAGGCCGATACGTATTCTTCTACATATTTTTCGTAAAAAAAATCGCAATTAGCGTTTATTGATTGGTTTGCGCAAAAGTTATAGCGTTTACAAAATAGGGGGTAGTTTTATGGCATTTTTATTATTATTTTTTTTTTACTAGTAATGGCGGCGATCAGCGTTTTTTTCCGGTACTGCGATATTATGGCGGACACTTCGGACACTTTTGACACATTTTTGGGACCATTGGCATTTTTTTAGCGATCAATGCTATAAAAATGCATTGGATTACTATAAAAATGCCATTGGCAGTGAAGGGGTTAACACTAGGGGGCGGGGAAGGGGTTAAGTGTGTTCCTATTTGTGTTCTAACTGTATGGGGGGGTGGACTCACTAGGGGGAATCACTGATCTTCTGTTCATACATTGTATGAACATAAAATCAGCGTTTTTCCCCGCTGACAGGAACGAGCGCTGTGTGTTTTCACACACAGCTCCCGTTCCCCGCTCTGTAACGAGCGATCGCGTGTGCCCGGCGGCGATCGCGCCCGCCGGGCACACGCACGGGACTCGGGGGCGAGCGGGGGGCGCGCGCGCGGGCCGCCGGCGGCGCGCACGCGCCCCCTAGTGGCCGCGAAAGGCGCGACGTAGAGCTACGGGCTCTCGCGCACCCGTGCCGACCTGCCGCCGTATAACTGCGGCGGCTGGTCGGCAAGTGGTTAAAGGTGAATGCCTCTGGTGATTAATTTCATGTCAAAGAAGATCTTTTTTTAGATTCTACCCCAAATACTGACAGTTTATTAAACTACAATACAAGAGATGTTAATCCCCATAAACAGGCACATTATCTGTCTCCTCAGGCAATAATGAATGATGGCATTGTTATAAATGGAAATGCTGTACAGCTTGTTCAACACGCTTTGAAAAACAATATAATGGTACAGGCTATGGTTCATCGAGACCCCTTCTCATCCCAATCGCAGGAGAATTTGAATTTGTCACAAGGTAGTAATAAACAATCTCCCTTGTCGATCACTCCTGATAGGGGATTTTTGATGGCAATATCTCCTACCCGCTTAGGTAGCGGTCGGATATCTGATGACGCTGGACTCAATGTGATCAATCAATGTGATCAATCACACCCCTATGGCTGCACAGCTACCTACCCACTCTACCTTTTATCCGGGTGACTCACTGCTCCTAAATACATTTTCCGCCCTTTTACAAAAGGAATTATCGAAGACTTGCATGACTATTACAACAGACATGAAAAAAGATTTTGAGAATATAGGAGAAAGATTGGACAACATAGAGTCCAAGATGGATGAAACAGTAAAAAAGGTTAACCAAAATTCCAAAATTATCTCATCTTTACAGGATCAATTGGACCAGGCGAACGCCAAAATAGAAGACTTAGAGAACAGGTCTAGGAGATATAAATTTTGTGTAAGAGGTCTACCCGAGACTGTACCGAATCTGGAAGAATCCATTAATTCTTTAATGTCGCTTTTAATACCAGATATTTCCCCCATACATTTAGAACTAGATCTGCTCCGAGATCAGACGGGCTTCCATGTGATATAATTGTTAAGCCACATTTTTACAAAATAAAAGAAAGGGTGACAATGGAAGCTAGACTTCGTGAAAACATCTTCATTAAAGAACACAAGATCCAGATTTTTACGGATATTTCTCAATCCACTATTCAGAAAAGAAGAACATTGAAACCCCTCTTGAATCATCTTGTTGATGGAATTATTAAATACTGGTGGTCATTTCCTTTTAAACTTTCGTTCAGGTACAGAGGAAAATCTCCCTCTTTTGACACCTACCAATCCGGCGAAAAATTGCTTTATGAATTGGGCCTGATCTCCTCTGATCCAAGAAAAACATTGAAAGCAGCTGAAATTGAAGAACCTCCTATATCTCCTTTATGGCTACAACAAGGAAGATCCAACGCCAAGAATCCTACTTGATCAAACTTAATTTT